>OX465289.1:174536531-175986531 GCA_949987695.1 Merzomyia westermanni | reverse complement strand
AAGAATACGCTTGTATCTTCATACGCTCCTGCTCATATAAGTATTTGAACATGTTCGTGCATGCGTTTGTAATCCAAACAAAGGGATTTCAGCTAAACGAGACTGAAATGAGTTTACGTTTGTTGGATTAAAATAACATGAGGCCTAGGCGTATTGTACATACTTTAAAACAACGTTCTAAATGAGATTTAAAACTTTTTGAGTTTTATTTATGTAGATATGTAAATAATCGTATGGCTAATCTCTAAAGAGGGTGGCATGCGATTAATCTTTCGTTTAACTGATCGCAATTACCCTCTTATGGAGTTAGTTGGGATTAGTCAATGTTAACATCTGTAGAATACTTATAGGGGTATGCATATAATATCACATATGTATTTCCTTGTGCCTGTGTGCGCTTCGAGTCTGTCAGACGATGCTGCACTGGTAGTCTCACTAATGTGCCCAATCGGCATATTGGCAAAGGAAGCATGTATAATTTTGAGGACAGAAACTCACGGTCCGAAGCGCGAGAGATTAGTACGCAAAATTGGCAGCACAGATAGAATATCTCCACAAAGGGGTGCTGGAAATACCGTTGTATCCCAGGTATTCAAGCCTGGGTAACGAGAACACAGTTCTTAAGCGGCCACGGAAGCTTTCAAGATTACCTTCATCGGTTGAAACAAGAACGCAACAACGTATGCGACCACTATGTAGGCGAAGCAGTGGAAGCTGTCTATTACGTGTTCTTCGAATGCCCTAGATCGAACAGCTTTAGAAGAAAATAACGCAGCATCGTCGGTGAGGACTACACTCCCGAGTCACTGGTTGGGCATATGCTAACTAGTCAGACAGTGACATAATAGGGAGAGCCTGCTTAAACTATATCAGAACAAACTTCGGTTTGAAAACATAAGCCTTCGACGGAACAGAATGGAGACCATGCCTCTCCAACTGTATTTCAGATTAGTGGAAGCAAATTCGCGAGTGTTTGATGGAAACATACGTAAGTGGCACAGATGCGGGTTGGAAACATGGCCCTTCCGACCGCCTGGTCCCCTAGACCTATACCAAAAGGCGCAGATTGGAGACGCGGCCTCTCCTCTGCACTGCCTTCTAATTAAAGACATTGGGCAAATAAGAGCTTAATTGGAAACGTACATATGTATCAGAGATGCTGGTTAAAAACACGGCCATTCCAACCGCCTAGCTTCATACTATGAACTAATCAGACAAAATGAAAGAGTCGATGTAACGGGTGTTTTTTTTAGGGGTATAGAACTTCGAATTGAAATAAAACACAAGAAAATCGTCTTAAGGTCCATCAATTTGGCTTTATTGGAAGGATAATTTTATGCCATTAAAGTTTAAATATGATTTCGGGCATGTGGCCGCCGCGGCTGGCTCGAATAAAGCCAATTCTACAGGTCCAATTTTCAACCACTTTTTCGAGCATATGGGGCCGTACGTCGGCAATAACGCCACGAATGTTGGCTTCCAATTCCCCTAACGTTTCTGGTTTGTTGGTGTAGACGAGCGACTTCACATATCCCCAAAGAAAAAAATCCAATGGTGTCAAATCACACGACCTTGGTGGCCAATTGACAGGTCCATTCCGCGAAATTATGCGCTCATCGAATGTTTCCTTCAATAAATCGATTGTGACGTGCGCTGTGTGGCATGTAGCGCCGTCTTGTTGGAACCACAACTCATCCACATTCATGCCATCCAATTCGGGAACAAAATAGTCGGTTATCATGGCTCTATACCGGTCTCCATTAACGGTAGCTGCCTCTCCAGCATTATTGCGGAAGAAGTATGACCCAATGACCCCATAGAGCACACCAAACAGTCAGTTTTTGTGGATGTAATGGCGTTTCAAGGGTCTCATGTGGATTCTCTTCACTCCAAATGCGGCAATTTTGCTTGTTGACGTAGCCATTCAACCAAAAATGAGCCTCATCACTGAACAAAATTTTGCGATGAAAATCAGCATCGAAATCAATCTCATTTTCGGCCCATACACCAAAATCACGACGCATTGCATGGTCTCGCGGCTTTAATTCTTGCACAAGCTGGATCTTGTAAGGTCGCAAGCCAAGATCTTTGCGCAAAATCTTCCATAAAGTTGATGGACAAAGCTCCAATTGCTGTGCACGGTGGCGAATCGATTCATTCGGGTCCTCTTCAACACTTTGCTCTACAGCGGCAATTGTTTCTTCGGTGCGCACTGTTCGACGTCTCTGCGGATGCGTATTATCACATAGAGTAAACGTAGTGCGAAAACGATCCATGGTTAACCGAATTAATTGCTCTGATGGACGATTATGTCGACCATAAAATGGACGGAGCTCACGGTAAACTTCGCGAACTGAACCATTATTTTCGAAATAAATTTGCACGATTTGCAAGCGTTGTTCTTTTGTCAACCTGTTCATGATGAAATGGCAAACCAAACTGAACACAAATGACATTAGAGTTGCCAGATTTGACCACAAAATGCCAGTTTTATCTCTATTCGAAAAACAAACCTGTAAAAAAACACCCTTTAGTTGCTTGATCACATGCGCATGTAGTTACATTTATAAATCTTTTTCGTTGTTGGACAAGAACCACCTTCTTTCAATAACACTCCAGACTAGTAAATAGAATGAAACTGTAACAAAAGATCCCCATCACAGAACTGAAAGGAATGTACAGTAAAGCTGACCAACATACGTTGACACTAGGGCTCAAACCAACTCCCGACGGAATACTTAACGGTAGTACCGCGGGGATCGGTACAAGACGGTAAACGTTTTAGTCCCACACTGACTTTAAGGCTTTCTATGAAAAAAAAAACACTCAAACTGATAGAAAGTAGATTCTTCTTTTTTTAAGTGTTCGAGTGTAAAGAGGATATGCTCAAAAAAATGGGTACAATTCACCACATATGAGGAGAGCCTTTTGTACTGGGTAAAAAGTAAGCATAGGAAGGAAAACTGGCAGCCGAAAAGATGTTCAGGAAAGAGGAAGTTGTTCAATTCTACAATCGACTCCAACACGTTCAACAAAAACATATCAATGAGGAGGTATACGTATTATCTCCTCCTTCTTATAGCTCGTACTCCATATCACAAATGGGTTTAAGAACGATATTTTCTAGTTAGAAGAGTCTATGTGATGCCCCTTTTTGTTTTGACACATCGCTGAATCTGACACTGTCACTGACTAAATTTTCGGCGACCATATTCAGGATGTGGCAATAAAATCTGCAAGTCGCTAACTAGCAGTACCTTGGGAAAGATAAAGACACGCTGCTACGACGTACAATCCAACCAGATGTTAGCTACATGTCGCCAGTGTGTTCTCCGGGCTTATCAGAGACACAATTGAGTAAGTTGCAGGCGTCTCAAAAGACCACCAGGATATGTCCACTTGTGCAAGCAAGAATACTGAACAGGCAATTCTGTTGAAAACCACAACATCTTACCAATCGTTTACTTGAAGGCGAACAGCCTCACCGCAAAATATATAAAAACCTCCGCAAGCACGAGGTTCGGCATTATACAACAATGCCGGTTGATCCAAACTTTCACCGAAAGATCCTCAACAACATCCAAACAGAGTAGGTAAACTCGTTTATCAAATTCCGCCCGGTAAGTGGCGTCATATAAGCACAAGAACCAACTCTCACTGCAGACATAATAAACTTTTGCTTGACCAGACTGAACCTTGTCCGGCAAATGGTGTGTCACTCACGATACCCACCATTTGGACAGAACAGTTTCACTGTAGTCCACCACTGTCAGTGTGTTTGTGATAGATTTAGCTTTACTAAAGTTTTGTACCCGGTCTGAGTTCGTAAGTCTTTGATAGATGCAAATTGGTCCGCCTTTGTACTAAGCAGTCAACCGCTTTTCTAGTAAATCATTTCGATGGCATTTCCAAGCTTTAACTACTATTGCATGCGTTTCCGCCTGACAATTTACCATTTGTAAGGATTTCCTAAAGATCCGTCCCTAGATACCAACTTCCTTTTAACAATGATTGAGTAAGGGTTCTAGTATTGCTACCCAAACGTTTTTTAAGACCAAGGATATCTATCGAGTCATATTTTCCATCATTATATCAGCGATATTTGGAGGTCCTATTCCTCCAAGTTTGGTATTAGAAGATCAGAGTAGGTTACTGCAGGTGTGAAAACAGCTTCGTCAACTTTTTTCCACGACGCACTCCATGGCCTTAGAGTAGTGAATACATCAGCCAGGAAAAGGAAAACGAATTTCTTAAAACTCGCTCCACCATCATTATTTTGAAATTGATTTCCCACGATATGCATATGGACTTGGAAGGTTAAAACGTCAAACGTCCTTAATCACATAGATATTTATATTCTTTACTTTACTTTTCATCTCTTCAAGCCATGTAAATTGAAAATCTCCAAGTGCTTAAGCGCATTTAAAAAAGAAAACAAACTTAATCTCATAAACGTCCTTCGTAGTCTCTACAGCCAACTATCTAATAACAATTTTCCCCTATTTAACAGTCAACTTGATTAATACAAGGCTCTCATGCATATTTAAGCCAGCACTAAGGCGCACTAATACTATTAACTGGCTGGCAAGCCAAGGAATTGTGAACGAATTCAGTCGACGTTGCTAAATATATTTCAGAATCGTTGGCGTTTACACAGTTCATTTCGACGATTAAAATTCACTGCTCGTGGTACATGTCATGGGCTGAGTTAAAGGCCAATTGCGCTTCCATCTATTTACATACCTATAAATGGGCAAAAGTGCATACAAATTCATTTTCTAGCTACCCAACTAGTTGTAAACTACTTTCAAACTAGTATGTACATCAAGCTCAACTAGCTAGCCAGTGGTTCATATGAGAGATGTCAGTTGTCAGATTTCGGACATAAGGACGCCAGTCTCAGACTAGTTAAATAAAGAAATAAAATCATAGTTTAATACTAGTGGTAATGTTTTATTGAAAATAATTTAGATGCCTTTAGGCCTGTTAAATAAATACTTGACCCTCATGGGGAAGGTCACAAGTACAAGCTCTGATGCTGGAAACATCATATTAAAAAATAAGTTCTACTGTCATATTATTTAAATATAAAACTTTCTTATAAATAATAGTTCTGATAGTAAAATCACAATCCTTTTGAGTATTTCGTGGTTTAAATAGTACATTTGGGTTGTAGATCATGTACGTACGTGCATGTCAACAAAATCACCCTAATTTTTGCCATGTCGCTACTGCAATAACGGCGCAGCAGCGAAGCAACAACGAATAAGAAATGTTCAAATAAAACCACGAAGAAAAGTGAAAACGAAACGATCATTTTTTAAATCAATTGTGTAAGTAAATAACATTTCTTTTATGGAATAATCTAAGTAACATTTTTCTAATAAAAAAGTTTTCAAAAAATTCACAAAAGAAAAATTGAATTGTTATTTTTTTTCAGGGTTGATTTATTGTGATTGTGAAATGCAGTTTATATAAATAAAATAACAATGAATCTTCAACGGAATCGTTTAGAAGCTGCAACAACGAAAATGGCGACCAAAGGCACATACAATAACAAGGTGGTTAAAATAGCACTTTTCCAACAATTGAGTTACTAAGAACTTGCACATTGTGCATGGTTATTTGCAAGGAACTCCGAAACTTAAAATTGACACCATAATAATTGTATATAAAGAATTTTTTACAAGCATGGATTAGATTCTACCTGAGATTAGTATCTAAATTTTAAAATTTTCCATAAAATGTTTCAACCAAATTTAAAGATTTATTTTTGTGAAATCAATTACAAAATTCAATCAAAAAAGGTCTATTATTAAAACAGAAGAAAATTACTTTTTAGAAAGGTTTTCCAAGGTTAAAATTGCTATGAATAGCGACTATATTTTTTATTGAAATTGGTTTCATTTGTTTAATATAATAATGATAGATATATTTTTATATCTGATTACTGAATTTTCAATAAAGTGATTTGTAATGTAATTTTGCAATTTTCGTGTATTTTTAAACCAAAAATTACCTAACCTACTATGAAGTGGAAGATTAGCTGGTTTGATACTGATGCCATAGGCTGAGTAGTTATGGCGGCTGGTATGATCCTGAGATATATAGGTTAGGTTAGGTTAGGTTAGGTTAGGTGGTAGCAGCCCACTAGGTGGGCCGCTCACTTGGACACTTTGAAGGTCCGTTGTGATACCACATTCTGAACGGTGACACTAACTTAGGATCACTTGGCAAATCGCTGCGTAGCGACAATAAAACTCCTGATTTGGGACACATCGATTTTCGACACGTCTTCCGGAGACCTAAGAACATCCGAACCGAGATACCTGCGCCTAGTCCTAGCAAACGCTGGACAACTGAGCATGAAATGACTTGATGATTCCACCTCGTCGTCCTCCATGCAGCTTACGCAGCTCGGGTCTTCAAGAATATTTAACCGCACCGCATGGACCCCCATCGGACAGTGCCCTGTCAACACCCCTATCACCATGGAAAGATGTAACTTGGGGAACCTGAGTAATTCCACTGACCGCCCGGAGTCAACTACTGGCCAGAAGGACTTCGACACCTGACATGAGGTGGTGTCCGCCCAGCGTTTGCTTAACTGTTCCGAGGCCCACCTGCCCAGAAGCAAACTACAGGTGGTAAGGGGAATACCCAGTGTACTGGAGTCAGCCACATCTGTGTCACGCGTGCCAGCTCTGGCCAAGAGATCCGCATGGCAATTGCCGGGAATGTCACAGTGGCCAGGCACCCAAATGATTTTTATTTTGAAGTAGTTGGACGCAACCGCAAGCGATTCCAGACAGTCGCTCACTGTCCTCGATCGAACGTTGCCTGCACTCAGCGCCCTAATTGCCGCTTGACTGTCGGAGTAGATGTTGAACTCCTTGACAGTGAATGCGCTCGACAGCATCCCATCTACCGCATCCTTAATGGCGGCAACCTCCGCTTGGAAAACGCTACAATGATCAGGTAGCCTAAATTTCGTGCTAATCCCGAGTTCCTGACAGTATACACCCCCCCCAACACATCCATCCAGCTTTGACCCGTCCGTAAACAGGTTCGCCAAGGCCTCCCCCCAGATAGGTTCTCCGCCTGTCCACTCATCCCTTGCGGGAATGTAAGTCGAAAACCCCTTCGCCGGAGAAAAGGTCGGCGCACAGTAATCTGTTCTATTGGGAATAAAATCAAAGCCCGATAGTATATTGGAATGGCCATACTGAACAAGCCTATAACCAGCGTCTCGGAGCCTAATTGCAGCCCGAGCTGCGCCTATTTTTCCTACAAGGTCAACTGGGTGCAGATTGAGCATAACGTTCAATGCCAGGGTAGGAGTGGTGCGCATGGCCCCACTGATCCCAACCATGGCCGTTCGCTGCACCGTGACCATCTTCTTCGTGGTGGAAGCCGTGTCTAGTGCGCCCCACCAGACCAATACCCCATAAAATAGGATAGGTTTCACTACCATCTCATATAACCAATAAACCACCCTAGGAGAGAGACCCCATCGTTTGCCGATGGCCCCTCTGCAGCAATACAGAGCGACCGAAGCTTTCCTAGCTCTATCCTCTACATTCAGCTTCCAGGACAGCTTCCTGTCCAGAATAACACCTAGGTACTTAACCTTTTCAGAAAGCACCAGCGGTACACCCCCAATAGAGGGTAGTACAAAATCATCAATCTTATATCTTCTCGTGAAGAGGACTAGTTCCGTTTTACCTGGGTTAACAGCCAGTCCACAAGATTCGGACCACTCTGTTACAATAGCCAGATACCCTTGCAGAACATCCCTTACGGTACTAAGAAACTTTCCCCTGACGAGGATTGCCAGGTCGTCCGCATAGGCTATCACTTGACAGCCCCTACGCTCGAGGTCCTGGAGCAAGCCGTTGACTACAATGACCCAGAGAAGTGGAGAAAGAACACCTCCTTGCGGCGTGCCCCTTCTCACCCCTCTCTGAGCCCCAGCACCTCCCCACTCCGCCCTGACAATCCTGCCACAGAGTAATCTGCTGATAAATTCTATCAAGCTTGGTTCAACTCCTAGGCTTGCTAAGCCCCGTACGATGGCAGAAGGCAAAACATTATTGAACGCTCCTTCGATATCCAGAAAGGCCCCCAGCACGAATTCTTTGTGCTGGAAAGACCCCTCTATTAGTTTTACAACGGAGTGAAGCGCCGTTTCAGTTGATCTGCCTTTGCAGTAAGCATGTTGCGAAGCCGAAAAACGCTCCCTAGGGACCCTGCTGCGTATATACAGGTCAATCAGCCGCTCCAACGTTTTTAAAAGGAACGAGGAGAGACTGATTGGCCTGAAGTCCTTGGGAGATACGTGAGAGCACCTCCCCGCCTTTGGAATAAAGGTAACCTTGACCATATTCCAAGAGGCGGGGATATAGGCCAACCTCAAGCAGTTGGCATAGATGGGAGCCAGCCAGCTACAAGAAATCCCCAGCGATCTCTGTAGTTGCACAGGAGTTATGCCATCAGGCCCGGGTGACTTGTACGGCTTAAAAGAATTAATAGCCCATACAAGCTGGCTTTCATCCAGGCAGATGGCTGGCCGAGCCCCCTCGCTCACACTAGTGGGCGATGGGGCATCGCGGTCCTGTGAAACCGGGACGTCAGGGAAGTGAGCATCCATGAGAAGTTTGAGGGATTCCTCGCTACTCATAGCCCAGCTGCCATCTACATTCCTCAAGTAACCCAAGGGAGCAGGATTCCCGGAAAGAATCTTCCGGAATCTCGCAGACTCATTACAGCCTTCCACGCTTTCGCAGAAAGTCTTCCAGGAGTCTCGTTTGGCTCTCCTGATCGCAGATTTGTAAATACCCAACCCAACTTTGTAGAGCTCCCAGTCAGAAGGTAGTTTACTCTTCCTGGCCCTGTTGAACAGGCGCCTACTGGAAGCCCTAAGGTCGTCTACTTCCTTAGTCCACCAAGGTGGTTTACGCTTTCCACTTACGGTTTTCAGTGGGCATGCGATTTTATACGCTTTATTACAAGCAAGGGTGAATCTCTCCACCAGAGCATCAATAGCGGTCTCAGATAGTTCTGAGTCCGATATGGGTGCTCTTGGGAGAAACTCATCCAGCTTGCTACAGTACCGGACCCAGTTAGTACGCCTAGGATTTCTAAACATGGTTTTACTGGGTCTAGATTTAACAAGAGAGAACTGAATATACCTATGATCCGAGAAGGAGTGTTCCGGAAGAACACGCCAGTCGGATATAAGGGGAAACAGGTCTTCTGAAACAAGAGTGAGGTCCAGGACCTCCTCTCTAACTGAGGTTACAAAAGTGGGGTCATTACCCCTGTTACAAATACATAGCCCTTCATTTAGAATAAAAGCAAATAGTGACTCACCTCTTGCATTCGTATCCGAACTTCCCCACAGTGAATGATGCGAGTTCGCATCTGCTCCGACAATGAGCCCTACGCCTCTTCGCTTTGCCTCAGCGGTAATCTTGCATAGTATTTCAGGAGGCGGCCCATAAGTATCATCATGGGCCATATAGGCCGAGACCAGCCACGATCCCTTAATACCTTCCTCCAAACACACAGCCGTTACGTCATCGTCACTGAAATTGGAAAGAAGAAAGGCTTTAATATCCTTCTTGACCAGTACACATGATCTTGGCCTACCTGCCGTTCCGTGCACAAATAAGTTGAAATTGCCAGTCCTCAATCCACATATTTTGCCGCTACTGCTTAGCCACGGCTCTTGGATAAGGACAACGTCCACCCCGCCTTGCTCCAGGCAGAGTAGGAGGCTGGCGGAGGCCGTCTTAGAGTGTTGGAGATTAATTTGTCTGATGATCATGATCAGACAAATCCATCTCCTCCACCTCAGCGGCCTCCCCCTCCGAAGCTAAAAGCCTCTCCTCCTCCACCCTGTCGAACAGCAGTCCAACACTACAGACAGATCCCGCCACAGACGGGATGCCCGCAGAGCCAATGCTGTCCGACCTTGCAGGCATGGGCACCGTGTTTGCGGCCGTCGAGGCCTCCTCAGGCTCTCCTCCCCCCCGCACCACAACCGGAGGCGAAGCGTCATCCCCCCTGGCATCGGCGCTGTAGATCCTAAGAGTCACCCGCTCGATACCATAGGAGATAACACCCCTCGACTCAGAGATAGGACCCACGGACTCTGCATTAAGCAGCAACAGCACTTGCCGTCGGGGCCCCTCGGGTTCCTCAGCCCTAAGAACCCTCCAGTTGTGGGTCGGAAGGTTCTGGTTGCAGTACCGCAACTGCTCCAGAATTCTCTCTGGCTGGGACGGTTCGGCAGGTAGCCACACCCGAGCCCTTGGTCGAAGAGGGAGATCCCTCCTATCCACGGCCTCGAGTCTAGCCCCCCGCCACAACTCCCCAACCAGCGAGACAAGGCACCTAAAGAAGCTCGCTGACCGCTCGTCAGCGCACTCCACCAGCCTGAAGCCATGGTACCATCCCATATGTTCTATGGATGGCTGTGGCCCCGGATACCTACTAGCGGCAGTCAAGTAGACCGCAGAAAAGGCGTTGACCACCCAGCTCCACTCTTCCCTGGAGATGGCCCCGTCTTCCCTGCTTCTGTCGACTACCCCCAGGGTGATGGAGCCGGCACGTCTAGCGACTTCACTAAACGTACGCTGCACAGCTTCACCACCCCGGGCCCTGTGCTCTCCATTACTCGGCCTCTTCGGCTGAGCGTCGTCACCAAGCGGGACCGACTCACTTCCCTTCTTAGGTGCCGGAGTCTGGTCAGCGCTGCTCATGACATTCCTGGCCCACTCCAGCGTACGGGAATGCTTCTCAGAAAGCTGAGAACCTTCCTGACCGCTGTAGCGTTCCAGGATTTTGACAGCCAAGCGCTGATCGCAGATGGCTTTCCTTCGTGGAGTCGCTCGCTTGCTTCTTCCAGACCGCCTCCGCTTCGCTGTGTTTACAGGAATGCTGGGGGACAATCCTCTGCTGGTGCTAGCCGTATTGTCCAGGTTGCTCACCAAGTGAACCCTCTGCAGCTGAGCACCTAATTGTGCACTGGAGCAATGTCCAGTCGCGGATGTCGATTTCGACACTCCTTTATTGCCAGCGGAACCCGCACTCGCAAGAGCGCCAGCCCCGCTGCACCCTAAGGGGGAAGTTGCTTCTAGGTTTCGAAGCTTGTCCGTCCTTTTCGCCCTGTTGTCACGTCGCGCTTGGGTGTCTCTGCGGCCTGATTTCAGGCCTCCAGCTATGTCTGGTCGCATCCCCTCAAAGTGAGTCCTCTGCCTCCGATTCGGAGACACGAGCACCCTGTCAGGTCTGCGACCCTGTCCCGTACTTGTAAGCCGGTCAGCAGCCGAGCCACTCCCAAGCGATACGCAAGAGCGAGCCTCGTTGCTGGCCGGTTTCCTGTCCCCGTTGTCCTCGTCCGTCTTCCTCCCGTTTTTCTCCCCCTCCTTTTCTTCCTTGTTGTTGTTATTTTTGTCCATGCTAATAAACGTCCCCACTCAGGGCCGCTATCCAGACCCGAATGTGTAGTCGCCCAATAATGGTCCCGTGGTTATCTATGCGAGCAGGGAGGCCACGCGAGGGTTGACGCATGCCCTTATGAGACATGCGTTCAGAGCCAGACCGAGCGCAAAAACGGGAGATCCTCAACCGCACCTACACCACCAACTAAATGGCGACGGGCCTGGAACGTACCCTGAGGCCTGCCAAGGTTTTAACGGGACGTGGGCAGCTGCGATATTAGCCCACCAGCCATTTCAGTTGGGTTTCACCCCAACCTACTGAGGTGGCAGAATACCGCACCTGCCAGCCCAAAGCAAACTAAATCCAAACATCGTCCGAGAAAGTCCTAAATCAGTCACCATTTTTTACCTCACTACCATAGTCAAGAACCGTTTCCACACGCCAGGGCTATTGAAGAGCTAAGACGTGCAGCTGTGACTCCTGACCTCAGCTGGATACCATCCGCACAGAGAGGTACTGAGGTACCAATCTGAACAGACAACTGTGGTATCCATTACCAGTCGGCACCCTCTGGGCGGGTTCAGTATGAGGATTTTTTGCCGACCCCTGAGATATATACAGACTAGTATTTTGAATGGTATGATATTGATGTAAATGATGTCTAGTATGTCAACTGGTATATTGCTAATGCAGAGACTGACTAGTATGCCAATCGGTATGATGCTGATGCAAATGCAGACAATTGCCATCTCGTAGGACATCGCCGTGTTAAAAAGAATAGTTGCTAATATGGGAAAATTACAGAACTCAAACTAGTTGAGCCGGTTTGGAAAACTTGTATTTGACTAGTATAAAAGTAGTAGAATTGACTGCAGGGTATTTTTCACATGAAATCGAATCTCTTAGCTGAACAAACTTAGCTTATCTATACCTAGCTGCATAAGTACACGGGAGTTTCATAGTGCTTGCTCTGGGAAGGCAGTACAACATTACCAAGTTAAGAAGTTTTCCCAATTTTGTATAACTGAATCAAGTTGTGATATAGTATTGCTTTATTGCCAGACTATACATTTAAGGTATTAACAATTATATATGTATATATGTATGGCCAAACTGCAGTACAAACAAAATAACAGATTATTCATAAAGAGTATTCAACACCGAAGTTTGTTTTGTATTTCTGGTTGGGTTTCTGTGAGTTGAAATAAAGTAAAATAAAATAAATGAAATGAGACTAAAAAAATAATAAAACAAAGTTTATTAAAAGAAAAGAAAAGAAAAGAAAAGAAAAGAAAAGAAAAGAAAAGAAAAGAAAAAAAAGAAAAGAGAGAAAGGAAAGGAAAGGAAAGGAAAGACAAGGAAAGGAGAAGAAACGAAAAGAAATGAAAAGAAAAGAAAAGAAAAGAAAAGAAAAGAAAAGAAAAGAAAAGAAAAGAAAAGAAAAGAAAAGAAAAGAAAAGAAAAGAAAAGAAAAGAAAAGAAAAGAAAAGAAAATAAAAGAAAATAAAAGAAAAGAAAAGAAAAGAAAAGAAGGAATCAAAGAAAAGGAAAATATGTTAGGGGGAAGGAACGGCAGTGAAAGGAAGGGAAAAGAGTTATAGCAAATAATTAAAATAAAATAAAGTTTTGTGGTTGAATTTCAACCAGCGGTAGTAGGCTATAAATTGGAAGCGTCGAGACAAATGAAAATTATACCTTCGCACAGCGCCGCATGTAGTGATTGCACTGTAATACTAAAGGTATTACTTTGATGTTCCGGGATAGCTAATATCAAAAAAGAAGAAGTCCATATACGCAAGCAAATGAAGTTCGTTTCTGGAATAAACACTATAGGTACGTCCTCGGAAATGTATAAGAAATGTTAAAAGTAGCACATTACAAGAGGGAGACACAGTTCGGCCAAATCGCCTTGGAAGTATTTGGTTTCAAAATATTACTATAAAGTCTATGTCAACAGCCCATAAAAGCTAAAGCAAAGACATAAGTCTAAGATTTAACGCAGGATTCCAATTGAGGATATCACATTTTTGGAATCGTTCCTGAGCAAAAAGGTTCTTAAACTCCAAACAGCGTGTTTCTAATGTTTGTATTGCTTCCATATAATAGGATTTTTCAAAGCTTTCGAAATAGCAATTGGAGTTAGTGATGACCACTTCCTTTAAGCCGTATATCTTACGGCCCAGGAACATTTTCATTTTGCCATTTTGACCACATACGTCTGCGGTCTTGTGTTGTGGTGATGAAACAGAACTTTTTTGCCAGCCAAATGCGGTCACATTTTAACCTTATTCGCTGAGCGTCAACCTACTGCCTTCATTGATCTTTGATTTCTAGTGTGGTGTGATGGATCTCTGTTTCGTTTACGGTGATAAAACGGCATAACAATTCGCTGGATATCTCCAAACAATTCTTCGAACCTGTCACAATGTTAAGTTAATGATCAAATCGAGTGTGAACAGTCGCGCCACCCATTCAAATATTCATATAAGGTTTGATATATTCACTCAGTTGAAATGTCTGTGGTCTCAGCTATGTTACTCACCGTTTTTTAATGATCGTGCAATTGCATATTGCTTATGTTTTAGCGAAGGTTTCTGGGGTGACCATTTTTTCGTTTTGAATGTTCAGGGTTACTTGTGCTCGTTCAACCACAACGGAACTCAATAAACCACTCTTTAACCATTGAAATTAATGGCAAAGACTCCACATACTATTTATCAAATATTTACTTGGTTTGACTGATTGATTTAGTTCGGGACCATTTCTCTACAAAATATGGCTTTTGGCGGGATTGCTTCGATGTTTTCGGGATAGGTTAACTGATCATTTTAGGACTTTTTAAGAGTCATTTCAGGACATTTCCGGAGTTGTTTTGTTTTTTCAGGAGTATCTTGGAATCATCTCGGGACTTTTCCGTGGTTATTTCCCTAAAAGAGTCCCAAAATGAACCCTAATACAAGTCCATAATAGACCCAAAAAGTTCTCAAATAATCTCTGAAATAATTCCGAAATGGTCCTGAAAAGATCACAAACCTAGTACCCCGAAAAGAAGCAAATATTTTGTCCAACAATCATCCCGAACTTGAATCCAACCAACTCAATGAATCTCAATGTATACAGAAGTAACTAAAAATTGTCATACATACTCGTACACATTATGTCTATATGCACATATGGATATAATTTTTCTGTATCTATGTGCTTATTTTTTATTTTCAAAAGCTTGAATAAAAATTTTAATTTAATTCTTTATTCAAAATTTTTTAAATAACAAATAGCATTTTACTCATCACTCAAATTTTTTTGAATAATAAATGAAATTATATTTTTTATTTGGATAGTTTTTTATTCAAAGTGACACAATCCTGGTTTTAAAATTTTTCGAAAGCCTTCACAGATTGCTTATTGGGTTTGTTTGTATGTTAATTTATATATGTGTATTAATTTCAAGCAAATTTTTACTTTTCGAATTTATTTTCTCAATCTCTCTCTTGTCGCCTCTTTCACTTTCTGTAAATTTCATGCAATTTTAACCTCATGCCACTTTTGTTATTGCATCACATTTGAAGAAAATTACCCTAGCGCATTCCGCAAGGACAATACCCGGCATTTAGGGCACCCTCATTCGCTCAATGCAAGCGCAATGAAACTAATTTGAATATTAAATACATTTATGCAAATTGTACTGTGGTTACGATTTATGAATGTGTCGCTGAAGTTGAGCGTTTAACTGTGGTAACTTTGACTGTGATGCGAATGTGTGAGTGATTGTAAATGCTTCGGGGAATGTGCTGTCTTCGACTAGGCAAAATTTGACCAACATCTGCCACGTGTAGCACTTCGACTGTTCGGGCAAAGACATAAATAATAATGGAAACTTAAGCTTATGAGATTATTCTGGCATTGTGTGCTACGTGAAACTTGAAGTACTTCAGCAAATTAAATAAAAAATAAGCCGCACTTCCGCCTCAAAGTAAGTTGCTTTTACTTCTCAAACAACACTTAAATGAAAGTTTAACGTTACCAAAAAGTAAGTCCAAAGTTCGCTTAGTACTCCGTTTTTTGTTTTTACTACTTCCTCTATTGTCTCACTCAAAAACGTGTTGCTACTTTAATATGTGGGCGTGTTTGAGGCGCGTCGTCAATACCATCCGTAGCATTCCCAGCAACCATAGCATCCGCAGCATCAGCAGCTTCTGGTTGCAGCAACCTGAATAAAATCATCATCTCGCGCCTTTAAGAAATAGTTGCTCAAAATGAAAGCTAAGTGAGCTTTTAGGGAGCTGTCACATGAATGTGTGGTGAGTATGCGCATTGCAAATGGCGACGGGTACACAGCAAGAAAATCATCCCTATAGGGAGTGTCGATTTGCAAGTGACTCCACTTTTTTCGATTGATTCTATTGTATTTTATTTTATATTGTAAAACTCCATGGAACAAAAACTGTAAATTTTTAATGACTAGGATCGCCCAGTGGTTGAAATTGAACCACAAAACTTTAGATTATTTTAACTATTTTTAATTTATTTTATTATTTTCTTTTCTTGCTTCTCCATTCCCTCCCTTTGTTTTCCTTGCCTTTCCTTTCCATCCCTTTCCATTTCTCTCTTTTCCTTTCCTGCTCTTCCTTTCCATGCCTTTTTATAAATTTTGTTTTATTTTATTTTAATTCACACAAGCACAAACACAAAAACAAAACTAACTTCGTGTTGGATACTCTTTATCCCACCTAGCATTTTATGAAATTATTGAACATATTCGAGTCTTTTTCGAGTGTTCTAACCAATTAAAACAATCATACATGCTCTCACGTTCTGATCATAAAAGACTCTTTTGTCGGTAGAAAATGTTAACCTGTCCGCGACTCTTCTTGACGAGCCCTTTATGGCCCACTTTTGTGATCACTTTTGATTTTTTTTTCGAGTCGTATCTATTATCAGATCATTTTCTAGTCATGTTTCAGTCGTATTTCAAATGATAGTAAGAAAAGCGCCTCTGGTAGCCAAGTACGAGCAGTGTGACCAAGTAATAGAAAAAAGGCTAAATCGGCAAGAAAAAGGTTAGAAAAAGCTAAAATTAAGAAAAGCTAAATACGAATTCTACCAGTTCTAAAAAAGGGGGTTCATTCTATCAATGGTAGAGGTCACACTTGTCCACCATACGGTTATTAGCTTTCGCCACTGCAGCCCAATCAATGCTACTTGACTTGGACAATACATAGACTTTTCTTTTCTTCTTGAAAGTGAAAAAATACATCCGGCTTTGTAACTTTCAAAGTATTATCAATTGAAAAAAAAAATGTATCTTTTGTAAAGAGTTTATAATATCAGGTAGGCGATGTCGCAGTTGGGTTATCAACGCCACTAAAAATAGTTCACAATTTTTAAGAGTAATTTTCTATATTTCGTTGTTGTTGTTGTTGCTGTTAACAGTGTCTGTATTTCGTTGTTGTTGTTGTTGTTGTGGTAGCGACAAAAACACTCCCCGAAGGTTTTGGGGAGTGTTGTCGAATTAACAGTCCTTGGCCGGATTTGAACCCGGTACGCTCCGGTACTCCCTTGCGGTACTGCCCGACTGTCGTGGTAGCGATTTATGACCAGTGAAACCTTCTAGGTCATCAATACTACCTTCATTTAACTTTAATTTTATATGAAAACAAGTAAGGAAGTATAAGTTCGGGTGGAACCAAACATTATATGCCTAGTAGTGATATATTATGTCCTCCCAATTTACGCAGGTCTATTTTAATACTTTCAGTTCGTATTTGCGTTCAAATAGAAAGACGGACAGACAGATAGACGTATCGAGAGACGGACATGGCTACATCGACTCAGCTCATCCTCCTGATCATTTCAGTATACGTATAAACATTTCATGTTCATGAAAGGTATGAATATCAAAAAAGATATACAACTTCGCTTTTGTAGTGGGGTATTAACTACTTGCACGGATATTTTACTTTTCATCCTGAACGTTTTTATATACATTAATAAATATATATCTCGATTCGTTTATGCCGAATTAAGTAATATGCCTTGTGTGCGTAACAAAAATAGATATAAAAAAGGGTGTCTTTTGAAGGCGCCAAAGAACTTAACCGATCTTTATTTAATTTTCACAATATATACTTGGGTTCACTGGGTACAGCATAGACAATATATAGTTCTGGAAAAGTAGGCGCATCCACGCCCCCAGGCTATATAAAGTTTGAATTCGTCATAGCTCCGAACTTTTTTGGTCAAAATTAATGAAATTGCAGTTCGGTATAGTTAGGAGTTTATTTGGTTCAAGCTAATGACATTTTATATATAGATGTGTTCTATGTATCAAAACGTCAAAACAACGTCAACCGGGTTTGCTAGTATATTATAAAATGGCGAAAGCAAACAACGAATTTCAGCATTCTTTTGTAAAACTGAGAGACTAGTTTGCGTTCAAATAGGCAGACGGACAAACAGACAGACGGACGGAGAGACGGACATGGCTAAATCGACTCCGCTCATCGTGCTGATCATTTTAGTGAACTATTTTCTTCTTCTTCTTCTCATACTTACATACATTTAATGTTTATGAAAGTTATGAAAATCAAAAAAGATATATAGCTTCGCTATTGCAGTGGGTGTGTTTTCCGATTTGGCTAATTTTTGGCAGGAGTATAATACATACTACTGAGAAGCAGCTGACCAATTTTCATTGAAATATCAAGATTGAATTCTAAGCGATTGAAAATAGCAGAAATTGTATGCTGAAAAGTGGGCGGCGCCATCCCTACTTCTTCAAAATTGGCAAAATTTGTTTGCGCCCGAGTTTTTCTTAAAAGGCTTATTATGTGTGCAAAATCTGATTGATATAACTTGCTTGGTTGTAGAAATATCGCTTTTTAAATTTTACAAAAAAATTTTTCGGAACCATGTTAAAAAATGGGCATGGACATTAACCGATTTCGCCCATTTTTACAGCAAACGGTTAACCTTATATACTAAACATCATCACCAAAGTTTGTTTCGACAAATCAATTTTTGGCGGAGTTATGGCATAAAAAGGTTTGTGGAATAGTCCACTATAAAAGGATTTTTTAGTTTACGCAAACTTTAAAAGTGAAATATAAATGATGTAGAGCTATTTTACCCAAAGTTATTGCCTATTTAATATATCTACGACCCTCTTTAAAATCTTTCATATAAAAGTGGGCGTAGACCTTAACCGAATCCGCCCATTTTTTTCTGGAACATTCCTTGCATATATGAAAACCTGTGTGCTGAATTTCCTTTCGATATCTTGAACGGTTTTTGATATACGAGGTGTGTTCAAAAAGTATCGCGAATTTTGTGTGTTTTCAAAAATTATTTATTTATTCATGAATATCTATTTTGTCCCCTTCAAAGTAATCCCCATGAGATATTATACACTTGTGCCAACGGTTTTTCCAATTTTCGAAGCACTTCAAAAAATCATTTTTTTGTATCTTGTTCAGCTCCTCCTTCGATGCCGTCTTTATCTCGTCAAGAGAAGCGTAACGTCGTCCTTTCATGAGCCTCTTCAGTTTAGGGAACAAGAAAAAGTCACAGGGGGCCAGATCTGGGAAATACGGTGGCTGCGGCATCATTAGTGTGTTGTTTTTGGCCAAAAAGTCGCGCACAAGCAACGATGCGTGAGCAGGGGCGTTATCGTGGTGCAAAAGCCAATTTTTGTTCTTCCACAAATCCGGGCGTTTCTGGCGGATTGCTTCGCGCAAATTGCGCATAACTTGCAGGTAATATTCCTTATTGACCGTTCTTCCCTGTGGCAAGAACTCATGATGCACCACGCCCCTGCAATCGAAGAAAACTGTCACCAAAACTTTCACATTCGACCGAACTTGGCGCGCTTTTTTCGGTCTCGGTTCGTGCGGCAGCTTCCATTGAGATGATTGAGCTTTGGTTTCCACGTCATAACCATAAACCCACGATTCGTCACCAGTTATGACCCTCTGGAGCAAATTCGGGTCGTCGCGGACAGAGTTTAACATCTCATTAGCAATGTTCATGCGATGCTGTTTTTGGTCACAATTGAGCAATTTTGGTACGAATTTCGCGTAAAAATCGAAGACGATCCAAAACACGTGCAAGCAAAGCAGCTGTCAACAATTAACTGAACATTCAAAATGGCCGAGCTTGTCGGCATAAGTGAGAGACATGAGTACCAACATAACGCCACAAAAAATTCGAAATTCGAATATACGTAACCAGCGAAAATTCAAAATTCGCGATACTTTTTGAACACACCTCGTATGATTAATATTATTTCTAAATTTGACTTAATCAAAAGTGGGCGGTGCCACACCTATTTTCAAAAATTTCTTCAAAATTTTATTTTATGCCTCAATCTCAATGTATTCACCAAATTTTATCCTTATAGGTGTATTATGTACTGAGTAATCACTATTTTTGTGTTTTCGAATATATTCTATATATAAAAAGTGGGAGTGGCTATCATCTTTAAATGGCACTCGGAGATGAGTGCCAAGGAACCCGCATACCAAATTTCATTGAGATAGCTCAAAATTAACTCAAGTTATCGTGTTCACAGACGGACGGACGGACGGACATGGCTTAATCAATTTCTCTTTTCGTCCTGAACATTTTGATACATATAAGTCAATATCTATCTCGATCCGGTTATGCCGTTACGTACTGCCGTTCGGCGACTAAAGTTAATATACCTTGTGTGCGTAGCACTGCTAGGTATAAAAAATATGGTGTTGGGACCAAAAAGGGTTTGGAGTAAAAAAAGGATAAAAAAAAGCCACGAAGCTAAAACCAAAATGATGAGTCTAAAGAACAAAAAAAGGCTAAATCTAGCCTCGAAAAGGCTAACCTGGTCACACTGGTGCTACGTATGGGTGTGGAAACAATGCAGACTGGTATGAATAACCCCACTTAATTCTAGTCAATGAACTAGAATTTTTACTTAATAGTTTGCAAGTTGACTGAAGGGTATCTGCATTTAAATCTGTTTTGTATGTCTATATGTGATATATATATAAATCGGCTCATGATTATTACTTCAATTATGCATTATTGTCGCATAGCTCGTAGGTATGGCTCCTACTTGCGGGCGTTGGCTGTTGTCTGCTAGCTGTTAGCGGTTGGAAAGCTCATTATTACTTACTGCCTATTGTTGTTGTTTGTTTTATGCTCCCAATGGCTGCTGGGTATGTGTGGCTTGGTTGTGGCTGCCATTGCGGCTTTTACAATCATCACAATTAGTGGCAATGACAAAATTAAATGGGCGTGCGATTAATTTAATTGTTCGTTGGTGGTAGAAATGGCGTTGATGTTGGTAGAAACATTGGCTACAACAACAACAATATTGGTTTTTGTGCCTTAACGTTGTTTTTTAATTCGGCGAATGTGGCAGCTCATAAGGACGGCAAGTGTAAACTTACCATCTATATGCTACTTAGTCTACGGAAACCAAGCAGAAGGCAAGCATGTATGTAAATTCAATGGTGTGACTAAGCTTTACTGCATTGCTGCCCCTTTCATCTAACTCCGAAGACCATTGGTACCCATGTTTGTTGTAAATTTATATTTACTGGCGAATTTTGTTTTGGTCACTGCGCTTCAACAGCTTGGTAATTCTATAAAGGTTTAAATTTATTTCCTTTTAAGTTGCAGTGAGATAAAATGAGCCGTAAAAATTTATGATTATTTACATTAAATACACATTATGAAGTTATCTTTATGGCGTTATGTAACATTGGTTATGGTGTAAGCAAAAGTATTTGCCGCATTAAATGAAAATAAAATAATTTTATTATTACAAACTGGCTTACTTTTATTGCTCATGACGTATTCTGGTCGAACAGACAACACATTTTTCAAAACCCTTATACCGTGGCATGTTTTGTTGGTGTTGTTCCTTTAACAGCTAACCTAATCACCATTGTCGCATATTTTTAATTATTTACAAATCGCCAATATGCAATAACTCAACAGTCGCGGGAACGATTTTACCAAGTTGAAGCTTTCCGGTGCTCGCTTAACACTCTCCAGGAAGACGTTTGGAGTTAAACCCCAGCGTAGCCAAGGCAGTCGGGATACTGTCACAAGGTGCTAGTACCGAATCGTACGGGCTTCACATCAGGCAAACGACTGCCAATATTAGTATAACCCTGTTTGGTCTATCTAGTCCCATTCAATAAATCATTGCGCTGACTAAGCAGGGCGTATTATTGGTACAACAACAACAAAAAAAAACAGGAGTACTATGTCACGTAAAGTAAAATCACTAACTAGACAATAGCGTGGGTCGATTTGTATGGACGAAAGTTAACCGATATCGCGCCATCGATTTTTCGATAGTTTTTGGGCTTAGGAAAAAAAAGGTCCACTACGCATACCCAAAAAAAAATTTTCGAGCCTGCGAAATCTCATTTTTTTTACTTTTTTCGACTTTGATTTTTAAGGTTTTTTTTCATGACTAACTAAAAAAAATTTCATTTGATTTTAAAATTTTTAATAAATAAAATTATTTGCGGGGTTTAGGATTTGTTTTGGTCGAAAAATCGACTTTTCCAAAACCCGAAAATAAAATTTTTTTTCAAAAAACTGTTATCGCTAACGTTTTTAGCGCATAATTTTAAGTGGGACAGGAAATATAAGACAAATTCGTTTTCATCGAAAACATTTTTGCATGTATGCTGAAAAACCCTTTAAAAAAATGGCGAAAGGGTAAATTTTTTGAACAAAACACTCCCCGAAACAAAAACTATTTTTAAAAACTGTTATCGCCAACGTTTCTAGCGGACATTTTTGGGTCGGACAGGGTATACTCGTACATGAAAATTTTAAAATCAAATGAAATTTTTTTTAGTACGTCATGAAAAAAACCTTAAAAATCAAAGTCAAAAAAATAAAATTTCGCAGGCTCGAAACTTATTTTTTTGGGTATGCGTAGTGGAACTTTTTTTCCTGAGCCCAAAACCTATCGAAAAATCGATGGCGTGATATCGGTTAATAAATCGACCCAGTCTACTAGACAATGAGTGCTGGAAGACAGAATAATTTAGAGTTTGAGTTTTATGACTTTACTGTTGGGGTCACTATACTGAGATGATCTTGAAAAAAGCACTTGGTATTCCAGAGGATTTTGGTTTGGTTCGTTTTCATTCAGCTTAAGTTTAGCTTCCGTAGCGGAAGATTTTGAGCTTTGTGTAAAAGGTATCACTATTTGGCGATAACTGACTCCAGTTGAAAGCTTCATGAGAGCTTAAGTCATCTACCATCTTTCTTCGTTATTGGAAAACTCTTCTGGTGGCATAACATGCCTCAGCCAACGAAGCTTTTGATCCCCAATGCAAAGCACTATGCTATATATCTACATAAAGGTCCTCAGCTCGTGAAGTTAGTCAATACATTTCTTTCGAAGAACTTTTTTCTCTTTTTTTAGAACCTCCGCAACTCCTAACGTGATCTATAACTCGAGGAAAACTTTACTTCTAAATGGCCTACTCATTCTTAAGTAGCTCTTGCTGTGTATTTATAGCATTATGTGCCAAAAATCATACCCCGCCTACAGGCGGAGTGGGCTTTTAACAGACAAGTACGGAGAGAAGGGGGCTGGGGGTTTTTAGCCCTGGGAAGGAAAATATGAACCAATTTGGAATTACAAAATATCAGTTTTTTCACTTAAAAAAAAAAATTTCCTATTAGAGGGTTAATAATTTCTTATTTTTGTCTTATTTTATTTTACGTTATTGTATTTTATTTGATTTTATTGTATTTTATTTTATTTTATTTTATTTTATTTTATTTTATTTTATTTTATTTTATTTTATTTTATTTCATTTTATTTTATTCTATTTTATTTTATTTTATTTTATTTTATTTTATTTTATTTTAATTTATTTTATTTTATTGTATTTTATTTTATTTTATTTTATTTTATTTTATTTTATTTTATTTTATTTTATTTTATTTAATTTAATTTAATTTTATTTTATTTTAATTTATTTTATTTTATTTTATTTTCTTTTATTTTTTTTTATTTTATTTTACTTTATTTTATTTTATTTGATTTATTTTATTATATTTTAACTTATTTTATTTTATTTTATTTCATTTTATTTTATTTATTTTATTTTATTTTATTTTATTTTATTTTATTTTATTTTATTTTATTTTATTTCAATATATTATATTTTATTTTATTTTATTTCATTTTTTTTATTTTGTTTTATTTTATTTTATGCATTTTTATTCTATTTTATTTTATTTTATTTTGTTTATTTTATTTATGATTTTATGTCGAATTTTTAGGCAGGCATTATTTTCGGTGTAATCCTTGGTTCTCTATGAGATGAAAGGTCCTGGATTTGTTACGTCGCAAATTTCTGAGCAGGTTATGAGTAGGGCGAGCTCGTATTTAGCCCTTTGGTTTGCATTACGGCATTCACCGGGCAAAAGTTGACAAAAGAAGTTACTTACTATGTTTTGTTTTCAATGAAAGCCCGCTGTTATATTTCTGCAGTACTAATAAAAACCATATGAACATCCCTTTTCTGTTTAAAACCCGAGTCATTCTTGTAACTAGACCGAGCTGTCGTAAAATGCCTTTAAAGGTGTGGACTTTCTTGCCTACAAGGAATTCTTTACTTAAAGTAGTTGTCTATAGGGTTGGTGCGGCTTTCGACAATTCCGCATTAACTGCCCGCTCAACATCTCATTTAGCTCTTTAACGCTGAGGATTTGACCTCGCGGTGTAATTTTTTTCCGCCGTTGCAAGACCGCTGCTGTTCTGAGTGTGGTGTCTGGTAGACTTGCCATTTCTTTCTCTGCTTGTATCACTTACATTCGGCGACCACATAACTGGGTGATCAATTTCCTTGCTTGTTGCCAGCAATGTATTTTATCTTTACTCGTAATATTCAGCCAAGTGACTGGCTGATGGCGGTTGTGGCAACACAAGCTGCAATAGATTTAGTTGGTGCCAGTATTAAAAAGCACAAGGTGAAGAAAGTAGAGAGATAGGAGTGTTGGGCCACCGATTGAGAACCACTGCATTGCCAGTTAGCTCACCTAATTAAAGTTCTCTATTTGCTTATGTGCCTAGGCATTTGTTATTCAAGGCTATGACCACCGCGGTCATGCATTGGCAAATATGCTAGTAAATATTATTGCTGTCTACCGTTAGTCAGTCAACCATTGTTTGATCTCTTTACATCTCTTTTTGCATTACATTAATTCATATGTACATACACACTTACTTGTATGCTGGATAGTGTTATTATGTCTACAGCAACTAACTTATTGCCTTTTGTATAAGAGAATTTTTGTATGTTTCCTCTACTCATTAAATATGTATTTAAGAAAGTGAATATGTAAAATAAAGTAAGTCTAACAGCTGACCACGGGTGTCATCACTTCGCCCCATCATCGTACTCGCAATATGGGTAGTTTTCATTTTGATCGCGGTTACAAAAACGCTCGTAATCCTACAAGGAGTTTATCTCATCAATCGAAGGACTACGACCAGAAGCTTTGGTTTGTAAAGATAATTCCCAATTCCGATGGAGCTATTGGTATTGCAAAGCCTTCTTTTTCAAGGATATCAAAAATAATGCAGTAGCATTCATAAATTTTAACCAGCTTGCAAATAACTTTACATTAATGCGATATTAAACAGACTGATTTCACTGCAATTGGTGTTGTAATTCGAAGGCCTGCGATCGCCCTACCATATTTTGCATAAGAGTTGATGTATGCTTTTTACTATCTCTTCACATCCTTATGTAAACTGTAAAATAATGACAGTTATTTTGACAAAGCATTTCTAGAGATGTAACTAAATATACAGTGTAAGCCAAAACTAAAGCACCAGAAATCCCTCTGCTAAACATAATTATATAAAATTCTATGTACAGGTTTTAAATTCTGTTTTTATTTTTATCGATGAAGAAAACATATTAGTTATTTGAAATATGAAACAAAAAAACTGTTTTCATGGTCCATTGCACTGCTAATGGCTAATTAGAAATTTTTTTCGAGAAAACTAAGGCACTAAATCACCCTAATTCTTATTTTTCCTTAAATGTAATGTCAAAGATACTCATGGAAACTGAAAGTTTCTGGTGTTACTGATCAGTTTCAAATTTATTTGCGTGTGTTACACTTTGTTGGCGTCATAGTATATGTCTACTACATAGTAGCGCAACTTACTCCGAATCTGCACACACACACAAACCACACAGGGTGAATTGTACGCAATAATAAAACAATGAAATTTAAATGCTGCAATATTGAATGTCAAGACTTAAAACACCCAAATTATTGAATATAAAGCAGTTATAACATCTTATCAGTTCCTGCAGAATGTAAATATCAGTTTAAATTAAAGTTTTTAGTTGTAGTTTTTACTTTAAAGCAACTCTGAACGCGATTTCCTTCAATACACTCTCTCGGAGTACATTCATCCACTGCCTTCCACTCCGATTCGCAAAAGAAGATGCCAAACTAGTACGGGTAAACAATGGTTGGCGTCCAGTGCATAACTGAGCGTTGAATAAAATTTAAATGTTGACAACGAGTAAATTGAACGAGTGAAAATGGCATAAAGAAATAAAATGCATATATTTAGCAACGCGCAGGGCTGCATTTGTAAAAGTGCTAATGAGGCATTTACATGCGTTGTAAAAACTAGAAAATCGCGGTAAACGTAAGCCACAATAGCCACGCCTATATATTTCTAAACATTTCAAACAACGGTGCCCGTTCTTTTATTTAGCCGTTAAACGACGTTGGATGATCTGTAGAAGTCTAAAAGATTGGCTGAAAATAATTATTTGGTGGTACTTCGCTAAAGAGTTTGACTTAAATTTAATCAAAGGAAATCACGAAATACTATTTCAAAATGTTTTCACAGTTTTCACGACCTTATTTAGCTTACTATATATGTTTTTCCATTCCACTGGCACCCTTAGCACGGTACAGGGAGGTGGTAGTGTACGAAAAACACCGAAAAGTAACGATCGGGTAATTGTTCGTGGACTAAAAATAGTTCTTCTTGTTTCCATATTCTTATGAAAAATTTGTAATTTCAAATGTAGGACCATTCAAAGATATGTTCCTTAAAACCGCTTACTACACTTCGGAGCTTTAAAACCCCTTTGTTTACAGATAAAAGAGAAATAAGCGTTTTCAAGATTTCACCTAAATTGGAGTTGTCCAATACGACGAGGAATCTTATTTTCTGTCAAATAAAAGTTTTCTGAAATATTGGGACGCTCAGAAGTTTGTTCGTATGCCTAAAGAACAAACCTTACTCACTTTTACTATACTTTTTGAGCGGTGCAACACGGTTGAGGCAGTGTAGAGGTTTGTAGACGTTTCTCCGGCCATGGAGTGGATCCAATTCATACGATTGAAGATATTCATAAAATATTCATCTCATTTTTTGAGTGGGAAGGAATACCATTAAGGTGGATCTAGCAGGAAGACATTCTGCCAAAAAGTATAGTGATTCGCTTCAAAAAATTGTTGTGGCCCATGCTACTTAACCGAACAGAGAATCTATAGATAATGATGGATCCTCAAAATGCGGAGGAAAATTGGAGCAACAAAGACGCTGTATTCAAATAAGCTAAGCAGGCGTGGAAAATTATTTCCTAAGATATTTTACTTAAATAATGTACTCAATGCCAACGCGATGTGAACCTGCCATAAAGATTCATGGATATGCCACGAAATAATGAAAAACATAAATATTTGATGGTGCTTTAGTTTTGTTGCTCCACTTTTTCAGTTCATCGGACTTTTTAGCCAACATTTTTTGGATGAGCTGGTAAACTACTTTTATTTACTCTAATTTATTATTAATTTAATATGTATTCTTCTTGGGTATAAAGGACCAAACATAAAAGAACTTGTACTTACCATTTTTTTTAGTAAAATGTTTTGAAGGGAATTTCGGTGCTTAAGTTTTGTCGCACACTGTTGTCGAAGAAGAACGCGAACTGTCAAGGGAGACAAGAGTCTTGCTGGCCCAACTTCGTTCTAAGTACTGTGACAAATTAAACTGTTAGCGCGCTCTATGGAGCGACAAATTGGTACCCTAAGGTTTTGGGGAGTGTTGTCGAAAGTGGCAATCCTTTGACGGATTTGAAACCCGTTACGCTCCGGTACTCCCTTGTGGTACATGCCCGACTGTCCTTCCGTAAGGCAGGAGAAGATGGGTAATGAGCAGTGAGAGGCATAATATCCGTAGATCAACCATCGAGTTACACGTCATTACCTTTGTGCATTTTATTCGCCTCCTACGACGGTTATGCCTACCTCGGGCATACTCTAAACTCCTAACCCGCAGGGCCACTCTCGTACTAATCGCGGGACACTCTCGTTAGGTACATCCTTGGGTAAATGTGTGTGTTTCTACTTATATATAGTTATTATACCTTTTTGTGCACTTTTATTGCATCCGATTGCTTAATTAAATTTATTGTTGTAGGTTTTGCATATTCAGCGATAAATTATATCATCACTTAAAAAAATTCCGAGCCAACATTACAAGCTGAAATTGAGACAACATATTGGAGCTTCAATAACTGTAAAAGCAGAAACAAACCGAAAAAACGGGGAATCAAAAGCAAACTCTTTGCTGTAAAAAAAGTGGAAGTCCAAACTTGCAGCAAAAGCAAACCCAAAGCACATAAGCACTCGCCCAATCTCAGTTTTTTTCAACAAAAACTTATATCCATACTAATACGTTAAAATATATACGAGTCAGACAGGCAGCTCCAACTTTTGTCCATTCATGTGTTCATGTAATGGGCATTTCTTTGGCAAGTAACAGCATTAACAAGATTTATGGCCGCAATGAAGTACTTAAATCACAACTGCAGCCACAATGTTGATGCGCTCGTAATGTTGGGGGTGGTTAGGTGCTCCTATGGGAAAGGATATCATTTTTGGGCGAGTGTAATGATGTGCGCTCAAAAGTAGACTTAAGTAAATTATGTGGCAGCAAAGCAATAGCTGCAAATCTCTGCGTCACATGGCGATTACCCAAATCGGACTACACAAAATAAATGAAAAACTAATATAAATCAGCGCCGCAAAATTTTTATGAATAAATTTCCATATAAACAATGAAGAAATTAGATTTATACGATCTAAAAAGTTATTCAAAAAGATAAGTTGCATTATCAGCGAAATAAAAAAGGGATTTGATAAAAGTTATTGAATGTTGCTGCGCACGAGGTGCGGGATTTTCTTTTGTTTTTCCGCGCTCTAACTTTTACGACCGTAATAAAATTAGCTTTGTACTTTGCACATAAAATTTGAAGTGACAAAGTTAGGCGGGATATTATCTTTTTTTGCAATGTCAAGCAAGTTTTGTGGAATTGCAAAGAGAATTTTACTATTCATCTTAGAGCGTGCTTTTCTTAAGTCATTTATAATACCTTCCATCTAAGCCTCACTTTCAGAACGGCAGGTTATCTTTTTAACTCAGAGTTAACCGCTCATTAGGGGTTATACTGATAATTTGTTTTGCACAGCAAAGGGTTAGCAGATAAACTAGAGTTAAATTGTAAAATTTTTAACCCAGCAATGATCAAGAGTTAATTTGTTAATCATCTATATCAATCTGACAAAATAAATGTTTATTTAAACTTTAAATTCAAAGAATATCACAAAAACTGTCACAAAAAGTGCAACTTAAGTACGCTCTACCTAATATACGAGAAAATTGAACACGCAGATCGCAGTAAATACCGCGGACCTAGTGTTATAAAGACTAAACATTATCTTCTAGAAGAAGACCTAGCAAATTAGCTAACCTAATAGGGTTGGGCAAAAAAAGATTTTTATATTAGTGCTTGCTGTTTTGAGCAGTTGAAAAGATGGTTAGTGTCCTGGGTGACTTGAGTTTCCCTTTAGAAGCTCGCAATCCTCTGCAGCTACAGGTGATGGTTGTGCCTGTATGCCGATACACCGGGCGGAAGCTGAAAAAAAAGTTTAACGAATTTGCTCGGCTAAGCTTCAAGCAATTTTCTACTAGGATGTTGTGATATGCACCAATGTATTAGTAACTGTCTGTTATAAGGAGATATCCCGTAGAAGTCCTGAGTGTGATTTTTTGACAACAGCATTGCTTTGTCTTTTCCAGCCAGGTTCTGATCAGGTGCATTAGTTAGCCATTTAATAATAGAAGGGTCTTGGCCTATTGCTCTTATCCTGCAGTCCTCCGGGTAGGAAACGTCCGATAGTCCTTCAAGTGAGAAAGGGATCTTCACAAGATACAAATTAAATAGTAGCAGGGGCTGGATTATTCGTTCCTGAACTCCTCCGATAAAGGGCACTCAGATTATAAGCGGTCCATCTTATTTGACTATGAGGAAGAATTGCATTCTTAATAGCATATGGGAGCTTTGTATGACTGGCCATGGCTAAGGCTTTTGGCAAGGCCAGAGCATCGAGAGAAATCCTCTTGTGATTGGGCTTTATCAGCGCCCCTTAGGTCTATTGCCGACCAGGTGTTTACTATTGGCCAAATCCTATAGAACACACACACCATCTTTTTTCCGGATTCGAAAGAATCGCCTAGACGGTTAAGCGCCAATCAATGATAAGATCCAATCAGACGAACCACTTCGGGCTTCAAGGTTACATAATAAAATTGATACTTTATTGAAAGGCTGATTTCGCTTTATACAAAAAAAACAGTCGTATAAGCCTGGTTATCACTGACTGGCCACTTCAACCAAACCCTGGAGCGCTAGATTTGACCAACAGGAATAACACAGGAAACTCGGTTTTAATAATATTATTTGACAAATGAATATTTATATATATTTATATATTGGCGTTTCAATCGTGTCAAGAATGTGCATTGGTACGGCAAAGGCAACTTCCTTTCCTACTCTGGTTTGTGGGCTAGTGGCCGCCAATTGTTGCCTATAATGATAACTTTCACACGTGGGTCAGAAGTACATCCGGGACACTTTGTGCAATGTTCTTTTGGGTTATATGCGCATCCTGGCTGGATGCAGGTATTCCGAAACTTCGAAAAAAAATTATTAATCAGGTCATTGTAACTACCACCTCTAAGAAAACTTTAGCACAAAAGTGGGTGTGGTCGTCCACCGATTTTGCTTATTTTCCTTGGACCTACTGTACATGTTCATAATATACCTCATATAAAGTTGCGTTTAAGTTCCTAAACGGTTCTGAAATTATTAACAGGCGTATTTAAAAATTGCTTGACTCAAGTGGGCGGTAGGACCTATCGAATAAGAAAATTGATCTAATCTACAAATTATATCATTCTACCTGCATCAGTCAATAAGTTTAGTGTTTCCATCTCCTTTTTAAATAACTTTTATAAAAAAGTAGGCGTGGTCGAAAAGCGATTTCGCTTAATTTCTATTAGTGTGCCTCCTACCTAGTTTCGTTATTCTAGCGTGAACAGTTCTGAAGTTATCAACAGTCGAAGTTTGAAAATTTGTTCACTCATATGTGGGCGGCGCCAGACCCCTTTTCCAAAACTTTGATAAAATCGTCAATAGAATGATCAATTCAATAAAGCTACCAAATTTCATTTTTATAGCTGTTTTTGGTATTAAATTATCTCATTTTATAGGATTTTCGAAAATTTTCAGACTTATTTCAGTCACACCTCTTAAATTTTATTAGTAATTAGTAATCAATTAATTTGACAGCTTTTTTATTTAGTAATGATTTACATTTTTTTTTTTCAAGAAAAGGCAATTATGAATTAATTACGATCATAAATAACCAAAAATAAGTGAAAAAGATTTTTTTGATTACTTTTGATTACTTTTGAAAATTATAATTTTTTTTTCATTAAAATTTTTTTTTTTTATTATTATTTTAGAGTTTTCCAGTATTGTTGATATGTATATTTACGTGCTTTACAATAAAACTGGAAAAAATCAAAAATAATCACAAAAATTTAAAAGTAATCAAAACCACTTATTTTTGATAAATTTTTTAATTAAAGGGAAAATAATCATTAGAAATTGAAAGTAATGGTAATCAATCATTAAATGGATTCTCAAGAAAATAGCTGATCAAATGGGTAATCATTACGATTAGTAATCATTATTTAACAGGTCTGATTTCAATGAAGATATAAAACATATAAGTAAATATCCACACATGAGTAGAAAATAATCTAGGAAAATCTATACTTAACCTTGGCCCTTGCTAGATTTTCCCTACAAAGATAACCCTGTCAGGGATTTGGCATGGAAAGCGCGTATTTTCCAATTTACGGGCAATGTTTCGTATACTCTGCACGCTGCCTGACTTGTTTTTTAACGATTATTACATTGATTTTTGTTGGAACGATTTTCCGTCATCCCTTGTCAAGTTTGGTTTTGTGACAAACCGGTTTCGGCGTTCTGCCATTTTCAATGCCTAGTTTCGTTCTGGTCTGTGTCTATCCGCTGCGTTGTTTTTATAGTCCGTGGGTGCTGTGGCAGGTAATGTCAATCTATGTGGTCGTGGTAGGTAACGTTAATATGCGTGTGTGTGTGCGCGGTATTGATACGTCCGAATTGTTATCTGTCCCAAGGGTTGTTTTTGTAGGTATGTAGACATACCGCTTGTTAGCTCAGCGGTAGGTTGAGGTAGGTAGAAATCGGTGATTTTTGCAGTTTGGTTCATATTTCGTTTTTGCTTGTTCATTGTTACGTGTTTGGTTGCTGTACCTGCTGGCTTGTGCTGTTTTTTGTAAACTAGTTTTAAGGGTTCAAATATTTCGTCAGAGATAGTGTTGGTTTGTTCGTTTATGATCCTGCCGTCAAATGTTTTTAACTTGTATATCTCCATGTTCTCAAGTACATTAAGCCGCCGGCCTTTTCCTTGTACGTGAAGTATTCGAGCCGTTGTTTTTATGTTGGCTGGGGTGCAGTTGTTCTCAAACATGTGGTTCGCGAAATTAGATTCTGGTATTATGGTGGGTTTTCGTGTTTTTTTGTTGTAGTCCCTGATATGCTCTCGGAATCTTGTGCTTATTTTTCTTAATGTTTGTCCTATGTAGCTGTATTGACATTCACAAGTAAGCCTATACACTCCGTGTCTGTTGAATGGGTCATCAGAATTAGTGTCGGTTCTTAGCAGGTACAGCAACCAAACACGTAACAATGAACAAGCAAAAACGAAATATGAACCAAACTGCAAAAATCACCGATTTCTACCTACCTCAACCTACCGCTTAGCTAACAAGCGGTATGTCTACATACCTACAAAAACAACCCTTGGGACAGATAACAATTCGGACGTATCAATACCGCGCACACACACACGCATATTAACGTTACCTACCACGACCACATATTTTGACATTACCTGCCACAGCACCCACGGACTACAAAAACAACGCAGCGGATAGACACAGACCAGAACGAAACTAGGCATTGAAAATGGCAGAACGCCGAAACCGGTTTGTCACAAAACCAAACTTGACAAGGGATGACGGAAAATCGTTCCAACAAAAATCAGCTTACTACCCTGTCGGAAGATCAACACAACAAAATAAATCGATTATTACATTATTACACATAATTCAAAAAACCCAAACAACACAAAAATATTAGTTATTGAAATTTATGTGATTCGTTTTGAGTTTAATACTACACTGAATAAAATGCGTGATTTTCAAAGAAAAGATCAAAGTGAGTCACAAAATCACGCAAACCTTTTAAATAATGATTACTAATCGTAATGATTACCGGGTTGATTAATTATTTTCTTGAGAATCCATTTAATGCTTAATTACCATTACCTACTTTCAATTTTTAATGATTATTTACCAAGTAATTAATGTGTTTAAGTGACTTGCGCTCACTTAAAGTCCTTTAAGTATTACGGATCATAAGTGCCTTGCGGTCACTTCCGATATTCGAATGACTTGCGCTCATGCAAACCTCCTACACTTCCACACTATATACATCCCTGCGTTACTTCGAAAAAGTGCACTGGAGTTGCCATCCAGCACTTCCAACAAACTCACTGGAGTTGCCTTCCAGTGATGTTACTGCATAAAAGCAAGTGTTTTTATGCATTCCGTCTCTCTTTCATTTTTCATCACCGACAAGTGGACTATTCGCCGGCAAGTGATTCCCGACAATATTTATTGTAATCAAGCCTCAAGTTATCATATAATCTACGCATCGTCAAGGAGCAAATATATACCACCAACCATAACACGGGAAGTATAATTTCTCCAGAAATTGAGTAAGTTACAAATATAATATCTTTATTTCGTCTGGCCACTTGCGGTGTACCCTTTTCGGACCAACAACTTTAATTCAACATATATATATATATATATATAATCAAGCTTTATTAAATCATCATTAAATTCCATCGTACCTATTTCAATACATTAAATGTAATTTTCATTCGCTTTTGTAAAGCATATTAAAGTAGAAATTTTCATGATCATTTTACAATCATCTACGTATATTGCTATATACGATCATTTCCTTCATTCATTAATTAATACAAATCAATATTGTTAGTGTTAAGCGTTCCTTTGTAAATAAAGTGAATTTTCTATTTAAACACTTGCAATTCATCATTGATTTAAACAAATGAAATTATGATTTTTTACGATTATTGAAAGAAATCAAAAAAATTAAAAATAATCAAAAAACGGTGTTTCATTACTTTTCAAAAGTTGATTTTTTTTTTTTGATTTGCTCTAATCGTAATCAACTAATAATTGCCTTTTCTTGAAAAACAGTTAAAATAATCATTACCAATTAAAAAAGTCGTCTAATTAATTCATTAATAATTCCTAATCAAATTTAACAGGTCTGTTCATAACAAAGCAAGTTACGCATTCTATGCTTATATAAACACATTCGAATTACTGGTCTGAAATCACCCATTTTTAATCCGTATAAATGTGTTAAAAGTTTAATCCACACTCTGCAAATAATTTGAAAAAATACTTATAAAACGAACATACTCGTATTTTCAGGCGCACGCTTTTGCATATAAATCCGGTCTCTAATCATAACTCAAATAAGATGTTGCGCGCTTTCAGGCGCACTTAATATAAGTTTATAGATTTTCGGACGATGAACTTTTATTGATAGCTATTTTCTGTACGTGCTCTATATAATCAAATTCCAAAATCTGTCAAATGAAAAGCGATTTTGAACGTACAAATTATTGCGTATTGAAGCCATCACTGCCAAATGCCGCTTGAGCATATTACTCATTTGCGGTTGAGTGGCTCATAATTTAGCTCGGCCGCCAAGCACCCAATCTGCTATGATAGAGCACTTACAAACATTAGCTGATCCCGCTGAAATTGTAAGCTCCCTACATTTGCCATTAAAATTAATTAAATGCCTATCAACATTTCTTAAGACAATGTCACTCTTATCTGGTTTTCTTTATCATTTCAAATGCTTTATAGTTGTACGTTTTATGTTGGAGTAGCTTTCATGCCCAATTCATTTGCCCACACAATCGATGGTGCGTTAATGACAAACGATGTGTCAAAGCGTCGACAACTACAATTACAGATTACCATTAACAACTTCTCTATGGCACGTACTTAGTAGACATAAAATGCTTAACCATAAACTAACGTCAATGTTTATCATGTTTTATTAGTTAGCAAAAACAATGAGCGTTAGTCTTATAAACAAAAATGAATGTGTGTCTGTGTGTCCTTTATAGGCGTCCAAAGAACTTAGCCGATTTTTATGAAATTTTCACAGTATATTGTTGGGATCACTGGTTAAAGCATAGGCTATATATAGTTTTGGAAAAGTGTGAGGTGCCACGCCCAGAGGCTATATAAAATTTCAATTCGTAATAACTCTGAAATTCTACGGTCTTAATCAATGATATTTGGATGTATGTATCCTTCAGTCAAGATTTACATAATTTTAGAAAAGTGTGAGGTGCCACGTTCAAATTTTTTGTTTTGTTTGTGTTTCATTAATGTCCAAAATTTAGTGTCGATCTCTGTGAAACGACACAGGCCAAATTCAGTTTATGGCAAAGCCTCCAGGGTATTTAAAATAGCAATTCAACATAGCTAGGAATTTATGGGGTTCAAGTAAATGATATTTTATGTACAGATATGTGTTCTATACAAGGTGGCGCAAAAGTAATCCTCCTATCAGAAAATGCTATAAATTTTGCGATTGGCCCCAAAGTCAGTTCCGTTTTGACATTTGTGTAGTAAACACATGCGAAATACACGTTAATAAACAATGTTACGCTACACTGCTCCAGAACGCGAAATATTGCTGACTATTTATTTGACCAATAATCGGTCGGTGAAAAACGGTTACTGCGCAAAAGTAATCCTCCTATCAGAAAATGCTATAAATTTTGCGATTGGCCCCTAAAGTCAGTTCTGTTTTGGCATTTGTGTAGTAAGCACATGCGAAATACACGTTAATAAACAATGTTATGCTACACTGCTCCAGAACGCGAAATATTGCTGACTATTTATTTGACCAATAATCGGTCGGTGAAAAACGGTTACTGCGCAAAAGTAATCCTCCTATCAGAAAATGCTATAAATTTAGCGATTGGCCCCTAAAGTCAGTTCTGTTTTGACATTTGTGTAGTAAACACATGCGAAATACACGTTAATAAACAATGTTACGCTACACTGCTCCAGAACGCGAAATATTGCTGACTATTTATTTGACCAATAATCGGTCGGTGAAAAACGGTTACTGCGCAAAAGTAATCCTCCTATCAGAAAATGCTATAAATTTTGCGATTGGCCCCTAAAGTCAGTTCTGTTTTGACATTTGTGTAGTAAACACATGCGAAATACACGTTAATAAACAATGTTACGCTACACTGCTCCAGAACGCGGAATATTGCTGACTATTTATTTGACCAATAATCGGTCGGGGCCAAACGGTTACTGTGAATGGTGAGCGCTACAGAGCAATGATCAACGAGTTCTTTTTGGCGCAACTTGATGAATTGGGATTGGAAAACATGTGGTTCCAACAAGACGGTGCAACAACACACACTGCACGTGCCACAACCGATATGCTGAACATCGGAAGCTTACTTTTGCGCCACCTTGTATATCAAAAAACCTTGGAAACAAAAAGCAGTACCAGGATCAAATAAAAGGTTATTCGATATATCTTCGAAAATATGTACATATCAGTATCCGCAGAGGAAATCGGAGAAGAAGGGGAGTAGGAATAGGAATTTGGGATATAGAGGTGGTGTTAGAGGAAAATTAAGAGGGTAAAGAAGAGTAATGGTACATGGCGATGGGGGAAAGAAAAAGTTGAAAGAAAAAGGAGGAGATAAATAAAAATGTAGAAGAAGCAAAAAGTGGGGAGGGAAAAGAGTAAAATCTTTTAAATGTACGTAGGTAAAATTTTTGGCAGGACAACGTCTGCCGGGTCCGCCATTGCTATATAAATACCGACAATCACGCCTAATGAAAAACTCTTGTTGATATTTACAAATTGTGTATTAAAGTAGTTCAACTAAGTCGCACATACGAGAAATGTGGAGTGTCGAGTATTTTCGTACTCCGGTCAGACGAATCCGATTCCAAACAGAGACCTTTATATGTATGAACCCAATTCTGATTCTTGGATATTTGTGAGTAATGGAACCATATGCGAGGTAATTTGTAATGCGAGTACCACTGGAAAGATCTCTAGTTTTCTACCTTTCCTAATGAGGCCCATGAAAGTTAACCTCCAAATTTGTTTGGCAAAGCGCAGTATCCCCCAACGAAGCAGAGCTAAGGTGTTCTCAACAAAAAAAATCAAAATATCAACAAATGAATGATCGATGTCGTCTTCGCCTTCGATCAAGCTTATTAAAAATATCCCTTAGCCGATCCAACACCGGCTTCGCGAGCCACAGTTCATCTTGACATGATCCTTTTCTGGGTGGGGTAAAAACTTGTTACATTTTTTCCGATTCTTTAAACTTAAAGGATATCTAAGCTTTATGGGGGCGAGTAGTTTTTTTAAGTTAATGTTTGAGTATACTTTTGTTATTTGTTCTGAGAGTAGAATGGCGGTGCGGAGCACATGATACACCTTGTTTGTATTGATTGGGGGCGAGCACTTGTGGCTCTGAGGTTTTAGTGCAGGATTGTCCTTTTCATTTTCGCTGTGAAAACTCCCGATGTGGGATTGCAAAACATAAACGATTTCTTTGTAGTATTTCATAAGCCGGTTGCGAACTACAAGGGCATGCAACGCAAATGAAATAAATGAAAGAAATAAATACAACTTATGTCGCTGAAACAAAGGTGTCATAATCCCAATATTTTTGCGTGGGGCAACGCAGGCCAAGCTTCATAATCCCAAGTAAAAATTACACATAGCACCAAAGCAAATAAATACAAATTAACAACGCTATCCAACACCGGCTTCGCGATCCAAGTTTAGCAACACAGGAGAAGTGTCATAGCTCCAATTTTTTTATTTGGAATTATGCAACTTGGGATTATGTCTTGGCACCTTCTGAAGACTTTTTTCTTAATCGTCATCCTAGCAGCAGCGGTATATATCATATATTCTGAGCACCATACGCTTTCCAAGTATACCCAACAGCCAGTGACCTTTTAGTAGTATTTTCCGTTATTATTATAGGACTAGAACTGCCTAGTCACGCTGCAAGTACGTTCCTTTTGTCAAAGCAGGGTGCACGACTGACCGATCTTTTGTAGATCTTTTTGGGCTAGGTCTACACCATTTCTTGGAATGACGGGTACCCATACCATAGTTGTTGCACACACCGTAGCTAGCTCATTAGCATTCATTGATCACCCTGCAGGAGATTGGCTTTTCCTGTAGGGCTTTGATCGAACCAGAACTCAGAAAGGAGATTGGTTTAACTTCCGCAGTGTTTATCTGCTGTACTATTTGCGGCCTGTTGATCCATTTTCCCACATCTGTCGTCAAGACCAATTTAATTTGCTCGGTTGTGCCGAAGACTTTATGCCTTTCATGAATACGCATCACGGTTTTAAGTGTCCGATCCTTACTAACAATTAGTACAAACTCTGCAAAACTGTCAATTTAAAGATACATAGCCCAAAACCCATTTATCGAGACTATCGATTATGTGGGAGCTATATGTTATGTTGGTCCGATCTGGGTGATATTTACTACACACATTACATATATGATATGTACTAACACTTAAAAAATGTTACGTTCCTAGCTCTTTAATTGCTACAGTTATAAGCCAAAACCCGTATATCGGAACAACCAATTGTATGGGAGCTATGCGTTGTATTGGTAGGTACATCTCTTCTTCTTCTCAAACTTACAAACATCTGTCCAAAGTTAAAATACCATTTCATGTTCATGAAAGGTATAAAAACGGGAAGGCCTAAGGCTCCTTATCCATGGGCACAGAGAGCATCTGAATACTGATTCTTAATCATCGTTGTTATGGGCGAGTTTTCCAGATATCTTCGTAATCAATGCTGAATCACCATCTACAGCAAGAAGAATACCAAATACGTAGGGAGGTTACGCTAGCACAGATTTTTTTGGGATCCTGTTAAAGGTAAAAGTTTTTTATACAGGGTGTTTTTTTTACAGGTTTGTTTTTCGAATAGAGATAAAACTGGCATTTTGTGGTAAAATGTGGCAACTCTAATGTCATTTATGTTCAGTTTGGTTTGCCATTTCATCATGAACAGGTTGACAAAAGAACAACGCTTGCAAATCGTGCAAATTTATTTCGAAAATAATGGTTCAGTTCGCGAAGTTTACCGTGAGCTCCGTCCATTTTATGGTCGACATAATCGTCCATCAGAGCAATTAATTCGGTTAACCATGGATCGTTTTCGCACTAGGTTTACTCTATGTGATAATACGCATCCGCAGAGACGTCGAACAGTGCGCACCGAAGAAACAATTGCCGCTGTAGAGCAAAGTGTTGAAGAGGACCCGAATGAATCGATTCGCCACCGTGCACAGCAATTGGAGCTTTGTCCATCAACTTTATGGAAGATTTTGCGCAAAGATCTTGGCTTGCGACCTTACAAGATCCAGCTTGTGCAAGAATTAAAGCCGCGAGACCATGCAATGCGTCGTGATTTTGGTGTATGGGCCGAAAATGAGATTGATTTCGATGCTGATTTTCATCGCAAAATTTTGTTCAGTGATGAGGCTCATTTTTGGTTGAATGGCTACGTCAACAAGCAAAATTGCCGCATTTGGAGTGAAGAGAATCCACATGAGACCCTTGAAACGCCATTACATCCACAAAAACTGACTGTTTGGTGTGCTCTATGGGCTGGTGGAGTCATTGGGCCATACTTCTTCCGCAATAATGCTGGAGAGGCAGCTACCGTTAATGGAGACCGGTATAGAGCCATGATAACCGACTATTTTGTTCCCGAATTGGATGGCATGAATGTGGATGAGTTGTGGTTCCAACAAGACGGCGCTACATGCCACACAGCGCACGTCACAATCGATTTATTGAAGGAAACATTCGATGAGCGCATAATTTCGCGGAATGGACCTGTCAATTGGCCACCAAGGTCGTGTGATTTGACACCATTGGATTATTTTCTTTGGGGATATGTGAAGTCGCTCGTCTACACCAACAAACCAGAAACGTTAGGGGAATTGGAAGCCAACATTCGTGGCGTTATTGCCGACATACGGCCCCATATGCTCGAAAAAGTGGTTGAAAATTGGACCTGTAGAATTGGCTTTATTTGAGCCAGCCGCGGCGGCCACATTCCCGAAATCATATTTAAACATTAATGGCATAAAATTATCCTTCCAACAAAGCCAAATTGATGGACCTTAAAACGATTTTCTTGTGTTTTATTTCAATTCAAAGTTCTATACCCCTAAAAAAACACCCTTTATATTTAAATATTTTAATGACTAATCCGTGATTCGGCGGGTACATATTCGAGCGCTTTATTTTTGTGTACGTCCGTCGTATGTTCTTCTGACACCAAATCAAGCTTTCATAGGATTTAGTTTCAGCTCCATTGCCACAGGGTTTCGACCCCGAATCGAACCTGCTTTCAGTTTCCTTTTATATAAACGGTTACCATCAAGTTTAATAAAGTAACCGGTTCTTCCAGTTCAGTTCCGCGCTTCTGTGCATCACTATCATTTGCAAAGTTATATAAACTTACGAATATACTGAATAGTTCAGCAGGATACCGGAAATGCGCACACACACGCACAGGTGTCTATAGAAATATATAAATTTATGTGCCTAAGCAAATCCTGTTGTAATAACATAAATCAACGAGCAAAACCTGGACAACACAATTTAACGTAAGAACTTTTACAATGGAAACAGTAAATACAAAAATAAAAATAAACTTAAAAAGTTAACTTTACAGCAACGCCCACAACAAGTGAGAAAGCGCAAAGGCAGTAAAGTATGTATGTGCCCATGCCCATGTAAATTTGATGGGGAAGATTTAAAAAAAAAATGTCAATTCTTGTATATCGCATGACTGACTCACTAATTCGACGAACACAATAAATTTAACCCTCTTCAAAGTGTGACAAATTAAGTATGTCAGTAGGAGGGGAGATGCAGTTAAAAAAAATCAAGTGATAGTAAACTAGGTAATCAAGCTGGGGTAAAGATGATTTGGGTTATTGTGTTTAGAACGTTGATAATGACGTGATATTTGTTTGGGCGGAGCAGCATCATATTATATTTTATCACGTGATATGTCATCATTTTTTTATATTACTTATATTCCACTCCGGGGATTTGTATGAGTGTTATTTCCTTCCCATTCACCTTTATTTTGATTTCTGTTTATTTAATATTTCAATTTTTTTTCCTCTTTTTATTTTATTTTATTTTACTTTTTTTATTTGTTTTTTGGCGACCTTTCTGATTGTTTAATGGAGTATTTTTAAGCTGGCTTGAGGTCAGAAAAGTTTAATTAAAAATACAAAGTTTTTTATCTTTACCGATATATTACAATCGTCTTCAGGGTGAATAACTAAAAACAAAATATAAAAACACAAAACATAATAACATTTTATATTTATAATTAAATTTTTAAACATTTAAAAACTTGACCTGCATTTATTACACATCTGCACCTGTTGACATGGAGTTGTTCACTGTTTGTCTGTTTGTCAACAAGTGCCTGTACAAGTGAGCGCAGTTGTCTACGTCCGTTTTGTAGTTCATTCCCATTTTGGTCGGTATGTTTATAATGTGAAGCATTTCCAGTGTGAATCTTTTACTGTTGTGTTGTTCTTGCTGGAGAACGGTTGCTCGGTCAAAGTTCGGTGAGTGTGCGTGTTCAGTACAGTGGGTAATGAGTGCTGTTTCTTGGTTGTTAGTGTGATGGCAATATTTATAGTCCGATTTATGTTGCGCGAGTCTAGTTTTTAATTTTCCTTTTGTTGTACCCACATATATGCTGTGACATGGTTCGTTGTTTTTTTCGATTGGAAGGGATTTGGTACACTATATTACTTTTTTCTGTGTGTGGTATTTCTGATTTGGTTTTATTAAATATCGTTTTTAACGTGTTTATCAGTTTATGGGCTATTAAAGTTATGGTATAAAGTTTCAGTTTCTTTTGATTTATGAGAAACTGTTAACCTAATACTTTTATAAGAACTATCTAAGTTCCAAAATATATTGTTAAACATGTTTTTAAATTATTTATTTTATATTGTACAAAATACAAAGTTTTTAAAAAGTAATTACATTAGATTTTATTAATAATTATATAGTGACGACTATGAATCTTTTATTGTTCAAATTTAATATTTAAAGCAGCTTTACTCTTTAAAAATAAATTTAAATAAAAAAAATATTTTAAAGTTTATATTCTATTATAAGTACCTATGTTTTATATATATTTATAAGCGTGCTGCCTACGTTTCGTTGCTTTTTTCCAACTCCTGTTTATTTATTATTTTATATATTTTCCGTAAGCTATTTCGTTTTCTTAGTTCATTTGCTTATTCATCTTTTTTATAATTCATCGCATTAAAATAATAAAAAAAACTAACTATTTTTATGATTAATTATACCATTAATAACACTGTGTAACAATTTAGAGTCACTGCCTGAGTAGGGAATAATTCCAGCTGGTACAGCAAACATCGGTAAACTGTGATGTGTGTTTTGACGTTACAAACTACAACAATAAAAGCTATTTCACATGCAAAAGTAAACAATTTTTGTTGAGTATGCAAAAGCGATATTGAGCTTTAACTCCACATGTCTCGTAGCAGGCATACTTGGCATTTTCGCCTCCTCATACAATGATCCCAACATTATTGCCTAGTGTTATTTAACAGCTCTGCATTTAAGTATTTATACACATACTTTGCGCTAAGTAAATATAAACTAAATGAAAATATAATGCTTAATAACTAACTACATTTAAATATTATTTTTCACGCCATAACAGTTGCTCGCTAACTATTTGTATGTATGTATATTGTATTATAATTTTAGCAGCTTTAAAAGCTTCACATTAAACATTGTAATTTATATATAGAGGGGTGGTACGTATAAAATAAAATCAACAAAAAAAAAGTGTGCAAATAAAATTGAGCACGCTTTAAGGTGAACTGCCGCAGTGCATTAAGAAAAAGCATGATTTATATTCTTATAAACGCTTCAAAGTGTGGAAAAATTTAATTAATGCATAAGTCAACAATTTCCAATTACAACAATTCAATATAAAGCTTTTGTTTTTGTGTATTTTCCTTTTCTCATGCAAATATTATGAGTATTTAAAACAACATTAATTTTCAATATTGAAGGCAGTGATTTTGCACTTTTTAAAATAAAACTTTTTTTTAGTAAATCTAAAATGTTTTAGCTGCTTTGAATGCCTAAATTATGTATAGTACTTAGTTATTAACTATTTGTTTATAAATACAAAGTATCAGCGCCTTTCGTTATTTCTTTGATTGCTTTGACGCTGATTCGCTTGTTTTATGACCACAATTTTATTGCTTCCCTTTTGTTGGGCTTTTATGTATGTTTTTATGTCTGTAAGTGTACACTTAATGCTTATTGAACTTCACTGTCACTGTCGCTCTTTTCTATAAAAATAAAAATAGTTTTATTATTTCGAAAAATTTGTTACATTTATGTATTTATTTGACCTTTCTTGCCAGTATAGGCGTGTCGTTTCAGTCGATCGTATAAGTCTTCTTTAGTTCCATAGAGCGAAGCATTCGACCTCGCCAATGTACTCATCTTGCCGCCATGCAGGCCTGAAAAGAATGGAGGAATAAATGAGTTATCAAACTAACTGAAAAACGATGAAATGGACAAAGCATTATATTAAACAGCAAAACATAACCTAGCATTATTCAACATAACACAACTTAGCACAACGTAACATAACTTAGCGCAACATAACATAACTTAAAACAACATAACCTAACATATCATAACATAACATAATATAGCACACCATAAATTAACATAACATAACAAAACTTAATATAACATAAAATAGCATAACGTAACACACCATAACGTAAAATAACAAGACATAACTTAAAATAGCCTAAAATAAAGCAAAGTAACATAACACAACACAGTATAAACTAATATTACATAACAAAACCCCACACAACACAATATAACTTAGATTAGCGTAACATAAAATATGCCAAGATAATAAAAACCATATAACATAGCATAACAAAACACAATCTAAGATACCTCAAAATAATGCCTTCATTCAAATTTCAAAAAGGAAACTTTAAAAACGTGGGCAAGCTTTTGGTGTGAAAGCTTAGAGCTTTAGAAAAAGTTTACCGCATTCTTATTTGGGTATTTCGGTGAGCAAACAGAGAGCTTGATAAAGCTAATAAGTCGAGTCCAGCTTATGTATTTTCCAACCTAAGACTTGCAGCACTATTTTCAGCTATCGAGAAGAAAATTCTTACATACCCAGCACACAAATTTGTTTGTATCAGTTTAAGACGTATTAAATAAAAGCTCCTCTCTGAATCCTTGAATGTTAATTTCAAAAAGCATCTCAATAGCGGAATCATAGCACTATAAGAGCAATGATTTAACAAGGTAATTTTTGGAAGCAAACAGAATATTAAAGAGCATTTAGGTTGAGTAAAATATTAGACACATCGTAGGGAAGCCTGCCAAGACTACTAGTATTGTAACTGAACTTTTTAGCTCAATATAAAACTTTATTTTTATTGGAAATATTGCTTATGAACAATTAGAATTTAAAAAACTTCAAAAGCCAAGGGAAATACTTGCCATCTTTAGCAAGTCTGCTTTCACTACAAGTCTCATATTTGAGCTTTTGGGCTAAAAGCTTTTATTTGGAAATCTTACAAGCGTAATGAGCTTTCTGAAATGTGAACCAGTTTTTAATCAGCGTAGATGTTTTCTAGCACGGTGGAAACCATTATACGAAACTTCATGTCGACCCCACATGGTCAATACTAAAAGCTTGAAAAAACTTTATAGAGCTTATATAAATCGCAAATAACTCTTTTAAGTAATATGTTCGAAGATAAATCTTACAGCTTTTTCCAAGCAGGGAAACTAAGAAAAGGCTAGATCGGCCTAAACATTATAAGCTTCAGAAAGCTTTGGAAATACAGGGAGACCCACATATTAACTAAAAAGCTTTCCTCGCATTTATCGCTGTTGATGTCTCGTTCAAAAATATTAAGAGTTGTTTCATAATAAGCTTTCTATTTACAACAATGTTCCAAGCTTTTACTATAACAGTTCAAAAAGTACTCACCACCATCTTTGATGTACGCCTCATTGTAGAAGTTCGGCATCTCCCAGCCGTCCTCTTCATCATCATAGTAATGCGCGTAGGTGCTGTGATGTGACGGCGCAATCGACTCCGCATATGGCGTATGTGCACCATAATAGAAGTTCACCTGCGACCCTGTCTGATCAATAGCAGGCGTCAACATTTTCTTTGGATCACGACGTTTCGTCGAACGCACACAAATCATCCAAATTAGTAGTACGATGATAATAATAAATATGACCGCAGCTGCAATACCGCCAGCAATATACGCAAACTCTGAGCGCTCCGCACAATGCGGACCAGTAAACGAACCTATGCAGCGACATGATGGCGTACCCTTCAGATCCTTCACGCAAGTACCAGAATTCTCGCAGAAACCATCACACATATCCATACATTCCATACCCGTGCCATTAAAGCCCGGCTTGCACTCACACTTAAAGTCCGACGTCTCAGGAACCAATATACAATAAGCATTTGGATCGCAATGTGGACGTCCCTCAGCAATATGTTCACACGGATTGGTGCATTCTGATTTCGCCGTGGCTCCTGTAATCTTCGTACTATGATTGGGTGGGCATTGCAAGCATGTCGTCTGTTGCGATTCGGGTTGATAGTAACCCTTGCGACATTCCACGCACATATTCAAAGTGCCATTGAGGTAGGTACCAGGTGAGCACACAGGCAGCGTGCATTCCTCCACTGAACTAGCGCCCACTTTGGGTGTAGTACGTCCCAATGGACAAACCACACAAGATGGTTGTACGCCCTGTGTGCGATATGTGCCACGTGGGCAAGGTTCACAACGTCCATCCACACCCAGCTGTTGACCTGAGCCGCATTCATCACGACATTCCTTGTGTGAAGTTGCTTCGCTAGAGCGTGTTGTCTGTCCGAGACCACAAAGTTCGCAACTGAAAGAGCCTTCATTGGGTTGATAGAAACCATGTCCGCATGGACGACACAATCCCGTTTCGGAGTCCAAGTATTTACCAGCTGGACAACGTTCCTTACAGTCAGCAGCTGAACGCGCGCCTGGACCTGCTGTTACTCCCGTACGTCCTGCTATGACCGGACATTTGCTGCATTGTAACTGTCCAGATTCTGATTGATATGTGCCGCTTGAGCAGGCGACGCATGTTTTATTAGCCGTATCGTAGAAAGTGCCAATGGCACATGGCACACAATCGGGTATCATAACCACCTGACCGACGGGGCAAGCGTATTCTGAGCCCAGTTCAAGAGAGGCGGGATCAGGTACTGTGTTGGGTAAGATTTCCTGTACCGCAAATTGGTCATCTTCCAAAATGAGTTTCTCCAAGAGATTTTTAACTGTAGAACGTTCGCCTGTGCTGGAGTGTATGACCGGATCGCTGTGAATTTGAGAAAGCGTAAATTAGTATTTTTGTGAGAGAGATAAAGAGAAAGAGTAAATATATGAGTATCTAAGCGTTATTTGGTTGTTGCATTAAGCTAAGCACAGCCGTTGAGTTAGAAATTTTAATTTGGACGAACTTGAGTTAGTGATATTGGGGGGTTTAATTGGGTGCCAAATTTGTATTTACCCTCAGATATAATTTCTAGAACTTTTATAATTTATAACTTGTTGGAAATTTGTTTATTAGTAAATGTGTATGTATATATATGTATGCATTGAGGATGGCGTCATAAATCAGTAGTTCTATCAGAGACAATGGCATGTTAAAGAGATATGCGAATTCTCAAGCCTAGTGGGATACCTGCGGAGCAATAGAGACATTTTAAATTTTTTTCTTTAACATTTTGATTTTTCTTTTTTTTTCCTTTAAATTTGGGGACTACAAATATTCTAGACTTTTTTTAAACATTTTTTAATATTTTTTGTGACAAATTTATATTTTTTTCTCAAGTATTTTCAAATTTTTTTTTGGAAAATTGTCTATCGCATATAATGTTTGAGAGGGTTTTGAACAAGCTTTAGGTAATTAAAAAAAAAACAAATGTGTATACCCTTTTCAAATATATTCAAATACTTGCTTTAATCGCTTTTCCAACCCTTTAGTAGAATTACTACCACTTTGATTTTTTTTTTGTTTCCAAATTATTTTGAACTTTTTCGGTAATTTAAAAAAAAAAATTTTTTTTTTATAAATTTTTTTTTTTTTAATAGAAAATTTTTGAATTTGATAAACATTTCTATTTGTATATCTATATTTCTAAAGGATTTTGTTAAAAGTTTGATTTAAGTTCTTATATTTTTTTTTACTTTTTACTAGCTTTATTATTATTTTTTATTTAAATATTTTGTATTTTTTCAAAATATAGTTAGTTTCCTTCTTTAAAAGGTATAGATGTAAATATCTTTTCAAAAACGTTATACAATTTTTAAGAATAATTTTGTGTAGTAAACTTTGTTTATATTGATTGAAGGGTTTTACTTAAATGTTGAATATAAATTTTTAATTGTTTTCAAAATATTAAAAATTGTAAAATCCTTGAAATTTTTCTGTCAACTATTTTAAAATCAACACATACTCGTACCTCTGCCTCTGCCTCTACCTCTATCTCTAACTGTACCTCTACCACTAACTCTTCCTCTACATCTACCCCTACCTCTACCGCTACCTCTATATGTACCCCAAACTCAACCTCTTCCACTACAAACTATTATTACATTTATTTTGCACAAGTACACAAAGAAATAATCAAAATGTTAAAATTTGTATTGATTGAAGAACAATAACTTTCATTTAAAAAAATAAAATGAAAAGGCAATTCATTAGAAAACATTGTTATAACAGTTGATGTATATTGGAACGATTTTCCTTCATCCCTTGTCAAATTTTGTTTTGTAACAAACTAGTTTCGGCGTTCCGCCATCCTCAGTGTTTGGTTTCGTTCCAATATACATCAATTTTCCACCCTGTCGGAAAATCAACCAAACAATACAAATTGCTTACGAAAGTTTAAGAAAATTGCTAATGTAGTTTTCGTAGTAACATTCGAAAAATATTTGCGCTAAAAAATTTGTTTCAATAATTTTTAAAAAATCAGAAAAAAAATTACTATTATCGATATTAAATTTTTATCTTAATTATTTTGAAAAAAATTGTACATATAGAAACCAAATACATACTCAGAATGTATGCACAAAATAAAAATTGTGGATTTTTTATATTTTTTGTGATATGTTTGAAGCTTTCGAAAATTGTTTTGCTTTTTTTAATGCTTTTGTAAATATTTTATCAATAATTTCAAAATTATTTACGAAAATCTCTAATAAAACTTTTAATAATTAATTAAAAATGATTATTAAAAAAATAAAAACAATAATAATTTTCATAAAAATTCAAAAAGTGAAAAATTATTATTCTTGGCCTTGAGCTCGTTTCATGAATACTTAAAAATCTTTACAGAAACAATAGTTAGGGATGGTTTAAAATTTTCGAAAACTATATTGCTCAATAATTTCAAAATTATTGACCAATATATCTTTAGAAAAATGTTTAAATGTCAAAGTCAGAGGGGGTGGTTAACATGAATGTGTGAACTTTGATTGCATATGAATTATGTAGCCCTTAGAGTGTAAGAGATGTAAGCCACCAATGATATTTATGAAATATGTACATATAAATGAAGATATGTATGTATGTATGTTTGTATGTTATATTTTCCCAAAAAATTCAAAAATTCCCATTTTATTTGTTTATGAAGCACTGCCACCCTTTTGCGAACTCAACGAAAGCTAAGGTGCACAAATTCTAAGCGGACTTATGAGCTCGGTACTTTAGAACAGAACATACTTCACAGCTGGGAAGAGTATCTCCAGCATGTACGTATCACCGCCTCCATGTTGGCGTCCTTGACGAGCGCGTGCTTCGACTTCATCACTTTCGCTATAAATTTATTATTAATTTAAAATTTTTTTTGTTAATTAAACCGGCACAAACATATGTTACTTGAACAAACACATATAAGGAGACAATGAACATATAGAATAATCTTTTTTTTAAATTTCTTTTCAGTGTTGCCATACTTACTTGAGTACTGGAATTTCTGCTTCCATCACGTATACACCGCCATCTGTAACTTGTCGACTTACGCGTTGACCTTGAGCAGCACGATAATGATCACATTTCACATCGATTTTAATGTCCTTGCATTCGCTGTGGAAAAATTAGTAGAAAAATTAAAAAATTTTATTTGAAAATTTGTGGGTTATTTTTTTTGAAAAAAAATAATTGGCAGCTCTGGTCAAAGGTATTGTTCGAAATGTATTCTCTAGCAACCAAATGTGTGTTGTTTTACAACCGAGGAATTTTTTTAACAAAATTAAGTTTTGCATTTTTATTTAAAATTTAGTGGCAACCCTCTTAACATAGTAAATGTTAAAATGAAAATTATTGATCGAACCCTGTAAAGTAGTACGACGAAGTACCTTTTATGAAGGCCATTGGTGTTTGTAATCAAAAAAAAATTTATTTAGCTATTAATAAAAATTAATGGGCAACCCTTTTAAGAAATAAATGTGAAAAATTCGAAATATGGGACGAAATCTAAAGACAAATGCAAAAGATAGAATTTTTTGAAAGTCAAAGAGCGCTTTATGATTATTTTTGAAATTCTTTAATCAAAGTAGGAGAGGAGTAGAGCTTTCGAAGCTTTTTCACACGAGTTTAAAGAAGGGTGATTTTTTTTTTGAAAAATAAAACATTGGCAACTATGGCCAAAGATATTGATTCGAAATATATTTTTTAGCAAACAAATGTGTGTTGTTTTACAACCGCGGAATTTTTTTTAACAAAATTACGCTTTGAATTTTAATTTAAAGTTAGTGGCAACCCTTTTAAGAAAGTAAATGTAAAATGTAAAATGAAAATAATTGGTTGAAACCTGTAGAGTACTACGGTGGTATTTGTAATCAAAAAAAACTTTATTTAATTATTTATAAAAATGCAACTCTTCTGTAAAATAAATGTTAAAAATTCCAAATATCGAAGGAAATCTGAACTGCAATAGATAACATTTCTTGAAAGTCAAAGAGAGGTTTTATATTAGTTTTGAAACACTTTAATCAAAGTAGGGGAGAAGTAGAGCTTTCGGCGCTTTTCCACAAAAGTTTAAAGAACGGCCTCAACTCAAAATATTAGACCTAACAAGAGTTGTTTATCTTATCTATCTCTAACCCTTTCATAAACCTTTCTTTCACTGAGTATGAACAGATTTTAACAGTATAAAAAATTTAAATAAACTTCTAACTTTTAATTAAAATTCAGTTGCATCCCTCTTCAAAAGTAGTAATTATAACAATTTCGAAGGTCATGGATAGCTTTAATATTATTTTTGGAAGACTTTATTTAAAGTAAAAAAAAAATGTGTAGAGCTTTCGAAGTTTTTATAAAAGCTTTAAGAACTTTGTATAAAAAATTTGAAGCAGCACACCACAAATTGATAGAGAAGCTTGGCCTTAATCTCCCCGAAGGTATATCGCGCTAAATATTTATTTTTTGATTTAAAAACTTGACTTGGCAATATTTGTTCGTAACATCGAACCCCAACCATGACGTTTACTTCCATAAAAGCTGTTTTTTTTTTAAATTTCAACTCACCGCGAGCCCTCCACTGAGTACGAGCAGAAGTTCCAATCACGATTGAGCGAATTGACAGAGTTTGTCACCTTTTGACGCAAAACGCCTTGTCCAGCCTTATTGCAGAGCACATCCGATGGGAAGAGCATTTTAATGCGGAAGACGCGCTGAGCTGGTTTAGATGCTAAAATAAAAAAAATTAAATGCAGCTTAGCAAAAGACAACACCAACAAATATTTGCTTAAACTTACGTGAGCATGACGGATAGACTAGCGGCATGGACGGTTCGCGCGTAGGACGCCAGAAGCCTTCGGCGCCACAAGTATAGAAATCGGGCACTTCCTCGGAGAAACGTAAACCAGGATTGCAGGAAATCTCGCAAACTTTGAATTGACCGCCGGCACCCCAATCTTTGCAGACCTGCACGCCACCAACCGGATCGGCGAGAGGAGGACAGAACTCGGCTGCAAGTCAATTTGTTTTATTAATATAAAACAGAGAAGAAATTTTTCAGACTTACTTAGCAAGGAAACTTTGAAGCTGCAAGTAGCCGTATTACCCGCAGCGTCAGATGCGATGTAAGTTATATCGTAAACACCCCACAGCAGCGTAGTACCTGGACGGTGACCATTACGTTCGATAATTCGTGTAACACCAATGTTATCACTGAAGTGAGGCTCATCCCATGACACCACAGCTGAACCATTCTTTGCGATGACCCACAAATCACCTGGACAATGTTCTACTATCGGCGACTCTTTGTCGACAACCAGCTGCTGACAGTTTGAGCCTTGATAACCGTTTGGACATTTACGTTGTCCGCACATTGAGGGTACAGTGCGTTCAACGCCGCCGGAAGTTACTTCATAACCAGCCCAATTCAAAATTAGACCATGATAGAGTACGGGCTCTGAACGACAATCGCGCACTTGCTTTTGTATTTCCGAAGTGATATCTAGAGCGCGTCCCCATACTTGTGTCTTTGTTATTGTGCCTTGGAAGCCAGACTCGGCGTATGATGCTGAGCGCTTGGGGTTCTCAGGTTGCGGGCGACCTAATACAGCCCAAACAAATTCAGGCATAGCCCGTCCGCCGCCATATTCCATTTTGCTAGCTATGAGTCCTTCGGTAATCAGCTGTAATTGACCGCTAATGCCATCCCATAGTATGGCGACATGATGCCATTGGCCGTCGTTGACAGACGTGTACTCGCCAAAGGAGAGGAAAGCATCGGGTAGATCCTCAAATATTGAAACCTGCACGCCACTTGAATGCGCTTGCAGCAGCAAATGACGATGGTTGGCAATACGTGGCGACTGCACGCCATACAGTGTGAAGAATATGCCAGTGTCGTCTTTTTGAGCGAATTGCACCCACATAGCGATGGTGAGGCTGCTGGACTCACCAGTGTAGAAAGGCACGACCTGTGCCGCTGTGGAACGTAGCGGATCGCTAAAGTAGAGATCATAGTCGACTTGTATGGTCTTGCGGCAATCATCGCCAGTCATGTTGAAGGCACACTGACAGTAGAAATCGTTCGTGAGATCAATACACGTAGCACCCGGTGGGCATGAGTTATCTTTGCAGTCCACAATATCCTCCTCGCAATTTTTGCCTGTGTAACCAGCCGGGCATGCGCATGAATAACCATTGCCGTAGTCAATACAGGTGGCGCCATTTGCACAAACATTCGCATCGCATGCATCAAACTCGTACTGACAGCCGATGCCAGAGAAATCTGCTGGACATGTGCAGTTCAAACCGGAACCATAATCCTGACACTTGCCGCCGTGCATGCAAGGGTTTCCAATACAACGCTCGGGCGCCGTCTCACAATTCTTGCCGTCAGTGCCGCTGGGGCACACGCAGAAGTAGTCTTGGAATAAGTCAATGCAGTTGGCATCATTCTGACACGGCGACTGTCCACCACACGATGTGATCTGACGCTCGCAGCGTGCACCACGCCAACCTTCCTCGCATGTGCACTCGAAACCACCAACACGATCACGGCATAGACCATTATTCAAGCATGGATTCTTTTCACAGTCATCAATATCCGTCTCGCAGAATGCGCCGGTGAAACCTTCACGGCAAACACACTCGAACTCATTATCCAAATCCAAACAACGTTCCGTACCCACAGGATTGCACGGATCACTCAAACACTCATCAATTTCAGCTTCACAACTCAGCCCCACAAAACCGGGACGACATTTGCAGGTGAAGCCATCAAGTTGATCCACGCAGGTAGCACCGTTCTGACACGGGTTCGACTCGCAGTCATCTATTGTATGTTGACAGTTCTTGCCAGTGTAGCCGGGTTCGCACGAACAACTATAACCATTAACTAAATCTACGCAGACGCCATCATTGGCGCATGGACTATTGGCGCAATCATCAATATTCACATCACAAGCACCACCAGTCCAGCCCGGATGACAAACACATTCATGCTCGAACAGGCGATCGGCGCAAGTGCCATGCTTACAAGGCTCTGACAGGCATAGGTCGATCTTCTCTTCACAGCGCTTACCGGTGAAACCAGGCGGGCAGGCGCATTGGAAATCATTCACCAAATCAGTACAGTTGGCGCCCAATAGACACGGGTTCTCGGCGCAGTCATCGATATTACGGTCGCAATGTATACCCTCCCAGCCGGGCAGGCAGTCGCATTTATAACGTCCCTGTTGTAAAGCCAAGCAGCTAGCGCCATTGGTGCATGGATTACCATTCGCAGTGCAGGGATCAATCGTCACATCACAATCAGCACCAGTGTAGCCGCTGCGACATAAGCATGTATAGTTCTTGTAGCCCGGTTCATTCTTACACATCGCGCGCGCTGGACAAGTGTCATTGCTGCAGTCGCTCGCCTCCTCCTGACAATTGATACCGGCATAACCGGCTGGACATTCACAGCGATAACCTTGTGGCAGATCAGTGCAAGAACCACCATTGTAGCAGGGTTGTGAAGCGCATTCGTCGATATCGATCTCGCAACGGCGACCAGAGAAACCGGCAGGACAGAAGCATTGTACGCCATGGCCCATGGGCACACAAAGACCACCGTGCATGCATGCGCCTTCACCACACACCACCGGTTTGCACTCCTCGCGTCCCTTAGCACCAGCAGCTTCCGTGCGCATATTTGTCGGACATTCGTTGCATGTCTGTGCGCCCGTCGCGCTCTGATAGTAGTTCAGCGGGCATGGTGAACAAGGCGCCAGTCCTGTGTAAGAGTAGAAACCTGGCGCGCATTTTTGACGACACAAATCCTTCGTAGACGCGGCTGGTTGGAAGGTGTACATATTCTGTGCGCAAGCCGTGCAATCTTTGAAGCCACCAGTTGGCGGCTCGGCGGTATACGAGTTACGTGGACATTCCAAGCAGGGTACGAGACCGGTTGGTGAGTAAGTGCCAAAACCACAGACAGGTACACAATCATTGAGTGACTTCGAGCCCTCCTCTTTTGTGTAAGTACCAGCCGGACAACGCAAGCAGGTGCCTTGACGATCGCGATTCTGGTAGTAACCACGCGGACAATTCGTGCACACACTTTGGCCCGTTATAACATAAGTGCCCGCAGGACAATGCAAACAACGTGGCACATCACTGGTATCCATATTCAAGACCTCGCCAACGCTGCAAGTAAAACCACGCGAGATGTTGCTCTTTAACGCGCGCAGTGGTGGGCATTGATTTCCGATGTTCGAGATGTTCAAAAGTGCGTCGATTACAGCGCTCGCATAGGGCACGCTGAGATCAAATATAAGGTTGAGCGTAGAACCGCAGAGTTCGTAGAGTTGCGGTTGTCTTATGGCGGGCAGTATAGAGAGTATGAAGTCCATCTTTACCACATTTTCCTCTAACAAGCTGGGCATCGCTTTCACGAACGAGACATTCATGTTCACATTGACGGCCGAGCAACGTTGCGACAATAGTCGATTCAAGCCTGCATAATGTTGTGCGAGCATATCTTGGTATTGACTGAGACAAGCTGATGCCACAGCGCCATTAGCGCGATAAGTGACAGTAGCAGTGACTTGATAGTCTGCCTGCTCAGTGTTCTCAGAAACGCAGTCAGGCACCACAGAGGTAGGTTTCCACAAACGCGAGGTCTCACAAGAGAATGTTTTCAAAGGCTCGCCATCCGTAAAGCGAAAGCCAGGCTTACACGTCGCTATACACTCAATACCACGATCGCCTGGCAGACAGTTGATAGCGCCATTCGCGGGCGGCTGCAGTTCCCAGTCGACGCATGGGGAAGCCTGCACGGAAACTTGGAAGTGACAGTAAGCGCGATTATTGAACTTGTCGATAGCGGTCACAGTGACATTCTCATAACTTCCAATGGATATAAGCGCACGTTCGGGTGTGTAGGTGATGCGCACATCCCCAGAGTCGTCAGAAGCCTTCACGCGCTTGCGTGTGTCATTGAAGTTCACATTGTAGTTCTCCTGACGATCGATCAACTCGATAACATAACTCTGTGGACATTGCAGCAGGGGTGGCGTGACATCTGGCACCGTAATGTTGATCTCACAAATAGCCACATTACCATCATAATCGAAGGCGACATACTTCACGACGGTATCTTTGAAGACGTACGAGGGAGTTTTAAAGTTTTGCGGCTTAACCTCGAGACGCGCAATTGAGCCTGAATTGTCCACAGCGGTGGGTTCGGTGAAATTCACTGGCAATACGGCGCCATTCTCATCACGACGCACGATAATTGGCTGTTGTGGGCAATTTTGGAAGATTGGTGGTTCATTGTCCACGCAAGGTGAGTAACCATAGTCATAACCTAGCAAAGGTTCCTTTTTGGGCTCCTCACAACCCATGAGCTCGAATTTCAGGCAAGCATTATCCATGTAGCTAACAATGCCCAAGATGACGAAACGCGCCTGCACGTATTTGGGTAGTGTAATCATGGCGAGCTCGCCATAGTTGCCTGGATCACGCATAGTCAGATTGAAGTTCGGAAAGTAGACGACGTAATTCTCATTCTCCGATTGTTTATAGAAGAAACGTATTTCGGTGGGACGTCCAACGATGTCATTCGTTACGACACCTTTAACCAAAATCGCCTTCACGCGATGTATTTGGCCCAAGTCGACACTTACATAGGTAAAAGCTTCCTGTTTACCACACCAGCCCGTAGCCGAATTCAAACGTATATTCTTTGCCTCGTAGTTTGGACGTTCCGACGTAGCATTAATCGCGGAATCCGGTATCTTGCCAGAGGTCACACCCAGTGGTTTGATAACTTTGCACTCCGGCTCGCGTAAGCAGGTGATCGGTCTTGGATTGATGAGTATGTAGCCCGGACGATTGCAGCCGAAGTAAACTTCTGAGCCCTGCTCATAGCTTCGCGCTACTTGACGTCCATCGCTCGGACGTCCAGGATCCTCACACACTGGGCCTTCACAACGCAAATCGCCAAAGTCCCAGATACCATCCGACTGACAGCGTACCACATTATCGTGCCGTGACGTCTGACCCGCCAGCTTAAAAGTATTCTGACAGCCGAAGAAAAATGAGCTCTGGAAACGCGTATCCACAAACTGACCATATTCGGCACCTGGCGTGGGCATGGGTTGATAGCAGTCGACGCGCGGACAGGAAGGTTGTGAACCAGATAGCCAGTAATCCGGCAAACCGGGTTTGGGATCGTAAACGCACTGACGAAAACCAGATGTGGCAGTGTTACGTAGCCTACGACCTGCCGCACTGCAGGTAACAGTGACATTATCGCGGAATGGCACTAATACAGACTCGGGATCAGGACGCTCTACAGAGAGACCCTCAAGTTTGTCATCAGGTAGTGAGACACATTTGGCATCTGAAAGTAGGAAAAGGAATTAATTTGGTTGTGTGACGTAAGCTAAGTCAAAAGTTACTTACAATTACACTCAGGCACTGTCGCATTCCACTGCCCGTTCGAGAGACACAGCACTGCTGTGCTGCCCGACATTATGTAGCCAAAGTTGCACTGGAAACGCACAACATCGCCGAAGTGGTGATCATTCTTGTCCGTCAGCAGCTTGCCATTCTCAGGCTCCAACAGCGGTGAGCACATCAGCGGCACACAAGTTTTATTACGCTGATAAGTATCGCCATCACGCTCACCCGTCTCCGAACGTTCAATACCAAAGCCCGCCGTGCCGTTTGCGGTGAACAGCTGATAGCCCGTGTTGCAAGAGCAGGCGTAACTGCCAGGTGAGTTCACACATTTTTGATCACAACCGCCATTATTCTTCGTGCACTCGTTGATATCAACACAATCCAAGCGCGTGCAGCCCATGAGCTCCATACGTATGCAGGGAGCGCCAACATAGTCTTGAATGCGAAAACGTACGTAGCGCGCTTCAATAGGCATCGGTAGATTGAGTATGGAGAGCGTAGGCTCTAGTATACGGAACTCCACTGCGGTACCATCGGGGTTTGTGTAATCTTTGAAAACGTCCGTTAAATCATCGGTGTACTGCAGACGCACTGCCGAGGTAAAAGCGACATTGCTATCAAAACGCTGCACTGACATTGTACGGAAACCCCTTAAAACTGTAGAAGCCTTTAAGTCAATCAAAATCCAATTTGCGCCTGGTTCCACCAAAGCGCCGCACCAGCCAGCCGAATTTAGGCGTACCAAACCCTTTGAGTAACCCTCCTCGCTAGGCGAAGTCATTATGCTATCATCGGGAATGCCGCCATTACCTAAACCCAAGTCACCCACCGGACGACACTCGGGTGTTGGTGTGAAGCCGCCGCGACACTGACAGTGGAATGAACCATTCGTATTTATACATTCCGTCGTAGCAAGATCGCATTGTGTTGAGGTGCATTCGTTGATATCCTCACAAGTGGGTGGATTCTCAAAGATCTGCTCCGAATTACAGCGTATAATATTACTACCGATAAGCTTGTAGCCCTTGTAGCACTGTACGCGTGCATCATCTTGATAGAAGTAGGGACGTGCTGCATCCACAACAAAGCCATTCTCGATTTTCGGATATTCAAAACAACGTTTGCGCGTACAACGCGGCACATCACCGCTCCACGTGCCATTAGACATGCAAATGAGAACTGGATGACCAGTGCGTTCATAGCCCGACTCGCATTCATATTGCACAATCGTACCATAACTACGTCCACCACCATTGAGGAGTGTCATATTGGCGTGTGGCACTTCGGTTAATGGCGAACATTGCGAGGCCATGCAAGTGGGTGTGCGTTCCCAATGTCCATCGGGCAAGCAAGAGATCTTTTCAATGGGTGCGTTGGAGGCAAACGCAAACCCGGCATAGCACTGATACATGGCGACACCACGGTATGTGACATTCGAAGAGCCAATCGAGAAACCGTTATCGATTTGAGGCACAGGACCGCAATAGACCTCTGTGGGGTGTGTGGAGGAAAAAAGTTTAAATTTTAAATTTATTAAGAATGGGGTATAATAATGGTTGCCCACCTTGACACTTAGGTATATAAGAAACACTCCAGTTGCCACCCTTCAAGCACTCAGTCACAATTTTATTCTTGCCTGTCGAAAACTCCTGCCCAATCGGGCATGTAAACCTCACAACCGTGCCGAAGGCGGTATCGCGGCTTGAAGCCAAAGCGCCAATGCCTGGTTTGAGTTCAGGGCAGTCAGCAGAGAAGGTAGCGGACCAACTATTGGAATGAAAAAGTTCAATCTACAACGTCAAAAAGCTCTGTGTCTCAGCTTCTAATACTCACCCAGCTGCATTGTGCAAAGCATCCGAAGTAAATTTGATTAGCATCTCGCCTGACGAAGCCGTCAAAGTCAGTTTGGGTGCCGCAGTGCCAGTGAAACCATCCCCCGAATGCAAACGCAGCCCGGAAGTGGATGAACCATCATAGACTTGCACGAAATCGCTCTTGTGCACCATAAACTTATCGAATTTCAGCGATAGTGGTGAGCCGCTTGGATTACGTATAGTGAAATAACACTCCTGGTTTTTCGGATAGCTCTCGAGTCCATACGCAGGCGAGGTTACAGTGCCATTGCGTTGGGTGATTGTAGCTTTGCAGCCTTGAATGTAACGGAGACTGAAACCTTTACCTGACTCACCCAAACTCGATTTGAAGTAGAGATACAAAGCACTACCAGTCGAAATAATAACTTTCTCGTTGTCCTTAGAGCTACCGGTCAAGCGCGCTATAGGCCGACTCATAGGCGACTCACCATCACGTATCAACAGTATATCGCGTCCTTCGGCAATATCCAAATCATCGACCTCAATTGAGATGATGCGTCCCGCTTGCGCCTTCAATATATACAAACACTCCAGACCACCCGGATACTGTTTAGGATAGTTCGGGCTTGTTAGAGTTTGACGCTGCAGATTCGCTTTCAGAACGCCACCACAATTTTTCGCCTCTGTCTTCCAGGTGGCGCGAAAACCCTTGCGCTCCACACTACCATCCGTAGTGAATTTGACAATCATGAAGTTAGATGCGGACACAAACGGCTGCATTGTCAAATCCAATTTACCGCTTAACGTCGCCAATGAAACCGATTTATCTTCAGTGCGTCCGCCCACTAGTACTTGCACTGTATCAAAGGTCTTTTCAGTTTCGAAATCTTGAAACTGCAATATTATATTACTACCCAGTGGACCCTCTAGCGTCCATTTACATTTACTCATCGACGCATATTTATGTGGATAGTTGGGCGTTTCGATCACATCACCACCCGACTGCATGTGATATTGACATTGCGCTGGGCAATCCAATTCATCGGAACCATCGCCACAATCATCGGCACCATCACACTTGAATGATTGATTGATGCATTTGCCATTCGCGCAGTGTATAGAGTTTTGTGGGCAGGCGCTTGCACGGCACATGAAGGGTAGTAAACTTTCACAGGTATCAAGGCCCCACGACTGCATGCGTGAAGCGAATGTCGCTGCCACACACTCGCCAGACATTGGATCGGGTTGTTTGAGTGACCAAAAACCGGAATATTGTGAGATGAGCGCTCCCGATGCAGACTCCAAAGTGTTGGTGCGCAAATCATCGAGCGAAGCTAGACCAAGCCAATACTTGTCGGAGGCACGTCGATTGGGGTCGTTGGTGCGCGCAATTGCGAGCGTGTCATTGTTCTCCGCATACGTGTCGATTGCTACAAGTTCGGCGCCATATCTGCAGGAGAAGAGAGAAGTACGAATAAATAAAATATTTTAGAAAAATTTACAAGATGATCGCAAGACTTAAAGAGGAATTACTGCTCAGCTAATTGGTACCCTTAGAGAGTTCATTTCCATAGCTTTTATACTGCCAAGTCTTAGGGGAGAAAACATTCTTAAGACCTTGTCTTTTTTATACCTAGTAGTGCTACGCACACAAGGTAATATTAACTTCATTCGCCTAACGGTAGTATGTAACGGCATGAACGGATCGAGATAGATATTGACTTATGTATATCAAAATGTTCAGGACAAAAAGAGAAATTGATTAAGCCATGTCCGTCCGTCCGTCTGTGAACACGATAGCTTGCGTAAATTTAGAGATATCTTAATGAAATTTGGTATGTCCTCGGCACTCATCTCCGAGCGTTATTTCAAATGGGCGAAATCGGATGATAGCCACGCCCACTTTTTATATATAGAATATTTTCGAAAACACAAAAAAAGTGATTACTCAGTACATAATACACCTATAAGGATAAAATTCGGTGAATCTATTGAGATTGAGGCATAAAATAAATGTTTCAAGAAATTTTTGAAAATGGGTGTGGCACCGCCCACTTTTGATTAAATCAAATTTAGAAATAATATTAATCATAAATCAAAAACCGTTCAAGATATCGAAACGAAATTTAGCACGCAGATTTCCAGGTATGCAAGGAATGTTCCAGGAAAAAAATGGGCGAAATCGGTTAAGGTCCACGCCCACTTTTATACAAAAGATTTTGAAAAGATCATAGATATATTTAATAGGCAATAACTTTGCGTAAAATAGTTTTATATCATTTCTATTTCACTTTGAAATTCGAAAAAATTAATTTTCGAAAATGGGCGTATCCCCGCCCCTTTTATAGTGGATTATTCCTCATACGAGTATATATATATATTTATGTATGATATTTCTTTTTTATCCCATAGCTCCTGAAAAAACTGGTTTGTCGAAACAAAATTTGGCGAAAATGTTGAATATATACAGGTAACTGTTTACTGTAAAAATGAGCGAAATCGGTTGGGGGCCACGCCCATTTTTTTAACATAGTTCTGAAAAATTTGTTTGGAAAATGTAAAACGCGATATTTTTAGAGCTATCCAAGCTATATCAATAGAATCTTGCATACATAATAAACTTTTTAAGCAAAACTTTGTGCATTTGGGAAAGTAGGCGTGGCGCCGCCCACTTTTCAACATAAAATTTCTGCTATTTTAAAAGGCGATTGCTTGTAATTTCAATAAAAATTGTTCAGCTGCATCCCATTAGTATATAGTATACCCCTGCCAAAAATTAAGCAAATCGGATAACACACAAGCAAAATATCCGGGCAAGTTGTTAATACCCCAATGCAATAGTTAGGGAAGTTTTATATCTTTTTTGATTTTCATACCTTCAATGAACATGAAATGTTTGTAAATATGAGAAGGAAAAGAGATGGGTCCATCAATAAGTAAACTAAAATGATACGGACGATGAGCTGAGTCGATTTAGTCATGCCCGCCTCTCCGTCCGTCGGTCTCTCTTCCCGTTTGTCTATTTGAACGCAAATTTTTCAAACATAAAATGTTGGGGTTAGCAGAGGTTGATAGGGAAGCTATTTATATAAAAATAAATTTATTTACCCCTCAAAACTTATAATAGAAGTGTTTTTATTGAAAACAATCAGCTGGCTTTATAATACGAACTGAAAAGTATTAAAATAGACCTGCGTAAATTGCTATATCATAATAGATCACTACTAGGTATATAATGTTCGGTTCCACCCGATCTTAGACTTCCTTACTTGTTGAACTTTGCAGTCATACTTAAACTAAGTAAAAAAAATTTAGTAACTCGATCAAAGAATTCGCATTAACTTGTCAGCGAACTTTCTTTTTCTTCCCAAAATTTTTCAGTTAGCGCCATTAACTCTTTCAATTTCTTCCGCCTCTAAAAAGTAGCGTTTATGATTTTGACCTACTTCGTTTGCTGAACGAAAACGGAGAGCAGAAAGGGAGTTAAACTCGCCTACAAAAATAAGAACAACAACAAAGGCATTGTTTCAGAACAATATAATATGGCCAGTAGTTTGTACTAAGCAAAAACTTTCATTTCAAAATCAATGCAAAATTACTATACTTAATTTGGAACGTAAAGAAAGAAAAGAAAAGGAAATCCATAAAACTCTATGTAGCTAACGACTTGATCTTTTGGCACTTGCGGGCAGTTCTATGGTATGCCATTGTATTGTACTTAAGTCGTGCATTTATAAGTCAGTGAAAGATTATCTGTAATGGCAACCGCGCGTAAATAAATAGAAATAATGAAGGTCATTCAATGGAAAAAAAACTCATATAATCCAGTTCCAACGAAATGCTATACGTAGAAGGAGGTTGCTGCTTTTTCACTTTCAAAATATGATTTCGATCTACCTAACAACCTAATCCCTAAGTACATTGCAGATATTCCAGAAAAATCGATAGGAGGGATGATTATTGAGCCAATAGGATCCAAATCCACATCCACATTTTTTAAAATTTTTGTCTGTTTGTCTGTATGTTTGTGCGCGTATCACGCAAAAACCGATAAATGGAATTGAATACAACTTTCACCGTTGTATTACTAAACACTTAACTTAAAATTTAAGATATCCCTTATTTCGATAACTTAACCGGTTTAGGAGTTATCGACCAATGTCTGGTCCAGAGTGATCGAAAATATGTTAGTATAATATGGGTATCAAACGGAAAATGCTAATGAGTTCTGCAATAAGCGTTGTGATTAGGATCCATATCTCAACTGGTTTCAGACATACAATGATTAAAACCGTACTCGGTCTATTATAAGTTCTGCGACGTAGCGAAGCGTGATCGGGTCTTCTAGTTCTTTATTGAAAATATCTTATAAAACACTGATGAGGCCTCTATGATATAAACGCTTATCTATGTTTAGGTCATCAACATAGATCCACCCCTATGATTCCTATGCAGAGGGATAAGATTGACTTAACTAGTATATTGATTTAAAATTTTACTCGGGATTCCCTGTGACTTTACAAACTATTTACATGTACGGATTTTACCCGGCCGTATAGATTACAAATACAAATTGGTAAGGGCCTGGTTTATAAGTTCACTCCCTGTTTCAACCGCCAATAAAATACCACCTCCGGCCCTAGAAACTTGAATGCTTTGAAAGTGGATATGGGAGATTTGTGACTAAGGCGTTATGGTTAAGTCAATAGTGTCATAGTTTTTATTGCTGTTGTTACCTTCTAGGTCATATCACCCCTTCTTCCGTAAGGAAGGAAAAGATGGGTAATGAGAGGTGAGAGGCATCATATCCGTATATCAACCATCAAGTTGCATGGATTCTAGTCCTCTCTTAAGACCGGTATGCCTACCACGGGCGTATTCTAAACCCTTAACCCGCAGGGGGTAATGGTGTCATAGTCGTATAAAACAGCTGATGGAACCAGTCTTATTAAGGTAATTGATTTATGACGTCATAAATCCCAAATTTATAGCAACTTTTACGGTTATGATTACGCTTACGACTACAGTTACAGTTAAGTCAGAGTTGTTGTTAATATTGAGATTACGGTTAGAGTTTCGGTTATGCAAATGGATACTAATACGGATGCGGTTGCTTTTATAAAAACGGCTACAATAACGATTACAATTGCGGATATGTACCGGGTAGGGTTATGGCAAAGGTTACAGTTTACAGTTAATTTACTGCTCCAATAACTGTTCCGATTACAATTAAAGCTATGAAATGGCTAAAAATACGGTCACAGTTAAGATTACAATTACAGTTGGAAATATAGCTATGAATACGGTTACGGTTAGTGTTGGATTTACGGTTACGGCTAAGATTAAGGTTACGATTATGAATGCTATTACAGTCTAGATAACAGTTACAGGAATCTGAGTTATCATATTTTGAGACACGGAGAAAGCTATCAGCTAACACCCCCCCTTCTGTTGAGACCAGTTACAGGGTGATAAATAAACAAATTCCCACAGTTGTATAACAAATTTTCACTTTAAGTTCGTTTCGACTAGCATATTAAAAACATGAAGGTATATTCCCAATTCCACAAAACTTAAATCCGAAAAATTCACGAAATTTTCAGCCGTGCTTTCATCTCAATTACTGCACAGCTGGATGTTAACACCCCAACAGTTTCTTGAATAAATATTGAAAAAGCAAACTGACGTGTGTAGTAAGAAATATGCAGAAAAAATTGCGGTCATACATGTTTTTGGTTTTTCTTTTCTTTTAAAAACAAAAAATTTTAAATAGCCACACCTCTTTGATGGTGGATGCCAACTGGTTTTGGTTTGGAACACGCGGCTTTGTTGTTGCGCTTTAAAAGATCATAAGACATTCCCTAAAAAAGTTAATGCAATTTATGCTTTTGTTTCTTATTGTTTTTGTTGTTTCTTTGTTATTGTTGCATACCTTAAATGCCCCAACATACAAAATTGCACACAGACGGACTATAAATCTGCGCAGCTGCAACGGCCATAAGTGGCTGTCAATAAGCATTAAATAGCTAAACACATGTGTCTACTATAACAACAGCAATACTACATAGATTGGCACGTACCAGATTGTGAATCACATTGGCTCTAAGTAAGAATTTAAAAGGTTGAGTGGTGGGCAGGAACAAAATTAATCCCGAGTTACTAAGCATTTGAATCGATCTAAATCTGAAAGGAGCAATGAGACCTGTCCTGGCAGACACATTTAAAAGGAGTAAACAATTCTAGATTTTGTAACCGAAGGATGTAAAGGATTAGATATAGTTATTGTAACAGAGGACGCTACAGGTATCCAGAGTTTTTAATGAAATCAAGACAAATATATAACCTCAGCTGATGTTCGTATATCTTTAGGAATGGGACTTCATAAGGATATTACACTTTAGCTTAATTATTCATAGTCTCTTTGGCGGTTATGTCTTTATAGCTTCTTCAGTATCACAAAGTCAATATCTTAATACTTTTAATATATTCCTGCTCTAATCTCGAAGTATATTCCGGCCCACACACCTGTCTTTGAGATGCTACCGCTTTTCTAATCATTCCTACTTGGAATACTGTCCGTATTAAAAGTCTTCTAAAATTTCAATTTCGTATGCACTTACTAAATATCGTTTCAGGATAAACAAAGTATATTCAAACCAATCGAAATCCGAATTAGAATCTGCTTCGAATCTGCTGTGGGCACCCAGTGCGGTCAAAGCAAGCCATATGCTACACATTCTGTGTTCTAGTGAGATATTTCTCGCAAATCCTGTATAAAATTTTCTCAACTTTTCGATGCGTGCGACACCTAGCAGAGCTTTTCTCAAATTAATATTACATTGCAGTCGGGCTCTGAACTAAAGTCAAAGTTTCAAGTATCTAACTTACATGGAAGTCGCTTAAAGTCGATTGCATGATTCGCCAATGTTATCAAACACATTTTCTAGATATTGCGATAAGTGCGACACCTATCGGCATTGTTTTTTTTTTTCATTAATGACTTGTTGTTGAGTCCTAAACTATGTTACCAGCTTCTCTGAATTGCTTTGCTAATTCTCTCATTTCGCATGAACTTACTAAAAATCTCAATGTATCACCTAACGAAATCCGCGTCGTTCCACCTAAATATGGCGTACTTATCTCTACTGTGGTCTGGTGGTAGCTTGCTTGCCTAACACAACGAAGGTTACTGGTTCAAGTGCCGATACAGCTAACATCGAAAATGTGTGCTGGGCAAACGCTACAAGTATATTTCATTTGCCTTAGCAGATACCGGACGCAGTCGCTAATTTGTTGAAAATTTTTAAACGCAACACACCACAATTTAGAAGAGAAGCTGGAAATCAAGTGTCAGATTCAAATACTTTGTGCGAACTTCTTACATATTTCGACTTGTGCGCCACCTATCGGCATTATCACCCTCTTAATATTGCGTCTCATCGCATTATGATCTATGTTATTACTTCTACTTCTGTCGGGTCCTGAACCATGTTCAAAGTTTCAACCCTCTAGCTCAGCGGTAAATAACTTGGAAAGCCATCGCCAGAAGCAGCAATTAGCACTTTGCGTCTAAATAACTCGACCAGTGTTTAGAACTTGATGGACATATTCTTCTATTTGCGGGATTGAACTATCCTACAAATCTCTAGCACAAGATTGCCCACCCAGCGGAATTTCACTAAATTTATATTGCATCGTATTCGAGTTCTCAACTACATTCCAAGTTCAAGTTAATTGCTCATAGGGCGGTTACTTGAAAATTGATAAGTGTTAATATTTTGATCATTGCGGCACCTAGGGGAATGTTTTGAACTGAATGTTGCATTGTCATTAGGTTTCGAACTATGCTACAAGTTTCGAATTTTCAAAGTTTCTGGGCCGGTTTCACCAGCTCGACTTAACTAACTTTTTCAGTTTCACCATCTAACTTAACTGAGTCACAACTTAGTCAGCCTGCCAGGTGATTTATTCTCGACTAAGTCAGTGTTGCTGTCGTTCAAAACCTAAATGTCAGTAATGTTCCAATTTGTTTTGTACAATGTCCCAGCCGGAAAATTCGTCAAGCATGACTTTAACGGCGTATGCGTAGATGCATGTAAACGCTTGTTTTCTAGCACGCAACCATTACGAAACTATTGTTTTTAATTAAGCGCTAAATTTAGTACCTTCCAACTAAAGAGAAATGGGTGTAAAATCAATACATTCCCTCGTGTATGGCCATACATGTCCATTTCGCACGGGGGTATTGGGATCGCAGTGTTGTCTGGTATGAAAAAATACTACTATGCATAAAACAGCTGATCGGGTTGTTGCGTTCAAAATTATTTAAGTCGCTCAGTTGGTGAAACCCAAAATTAAGTTAGTCTCGAATCTGTGCTAACTTAAGTCACGACTTAGTTTTAGTCTTAGTCGCGTTGGTGAAACCGGCCCTTAGTCTTAGTCGCGTTGGTGAAACCGGCCCTCTCAGACCGCTAGATTGCACGACTCTGGCTTAAAACTGGTAAACAAACAAGAAGGCTACCTTATATAACGGTAGTAATAGAAAAAGTAATAAAAAATTTTGTGAATTCATTATTTCACACTCTCTAAATTATTTGCTTCTATTTTCTATCAATTTCAATTTACACCGCTTAGCGGTTCAGAACAAGCCACAAAGTCGATTTGGTTCATTCTCTTTACACATATTTACATTTCTTTGCAGCTGTGACTTTCACTGAAGCAGAAAATTTCAAGCCGCGAAAAGCAAAATATTCACACGAATCTTAAAAAGTGAAAAAAAGATAAAAACTATTTGAGCTACAGATAAATAGCTGTGTAGCAACAGTCGATTTTGAAGCTCGAGCTTTTGTTTAGGTTCATAAATACATAAGTATATGTATGTGTGTATGTGTGTTTTGTATGTAGGCTGTTATATACACTTTGAAGTTCATTTCATAGGTTAAGCTTTGCTTTTGTGTAAATACTTTTTATGAACAAACAATAAAAGCAAAAACAAAAAAAAACGGAAAAGCAATTTCGCTTTCTGACGCATTTAAAGATTACGGTACTAACTAATATGAGGGCGGGCGTGGAAACTATAGCTCTGACGTGTCACGCATTAGCACTTCACCATGAATTTCTTTCTAACCTATAATTACGCGTGAGAAAGTTATTTTTGTCAGGAAATACCTTTGCGCCGTCTACTTTTAATTCGAAATTTTGGACATGAAGAAATTGTACTGAAATTCTGTGGTAAAATAAAACTTGGAGAAACAGAGCACTCCAGTCGTTCTAAATGTATCACACTGGTACACACTTAGTGGTAGCCACTATACTTTCTTTTATACGCGAAACTAATTTGAGCCAGGGCTTTAACTATATTCAGCGAGCTAGGTCTAGCATTGAGAAGTAAACCGAATAATTTTGGAGGAGGAAGTAGGCAAGCGACAATGAACAATTACAAAAGAAAAATCTCGCAGACAACGACGAAATTGCCTTCTTATCTAATTCCAACACCATTGATGACTCATAAGTTAAAATATGATGAAATACTTATAGAACGTGATGTTTGTTCGACAAGAGAGGAAGTTACTTTTCAATATTTATACTTGTATTTATTGTTTACGAAAGTCTTGCTCTGTTGATCTCTCTAAGGACATTTATTTCGGTGTTAACGCTGGCTCACAAATAGACGAAGTCCTTCACAGTTTCAACTATCCACATTTACGTGGCTGTAAAGTCGCAGGTGCAAGGATTCTTTATTTGTTGACAGCAGTACTTCGTTCCTGTTGTGCTCTTGCACTGCAATACCCGCTTGCTTCGCTTTTCTATCCAGGCCAGAGAAGGCACAACTTACCAGCCTGTAACTGGTAGTAAAAAAATATACCGAGTCTCCACAATTACGAATTTATTGAAGCAGTGATAAAAGCCACTTGTCGACTAGATAAAACCTATAACAAGCGGCATTTGAAAAACAGTGTCTGTGCATATTCAGTGGCTCGGTGGTTTCCACATGTTATGGTTATTGAAAATACTAACAGACGGGGGTGTTGCTCCCTGTCCGAACTTTAGAATGATTTAATTATAAAAAATGTCCGCTCTTCACTTTATATTATTCCGATTCGCCTTCGTTCTCTCTCTCACTCTTTCTCACTTTCTTCCTTGTCTTCATCGTCATCCGCCTTTCGTTTTTCCTTCTTCTCCTGCCTCTGTTGGGTTTACTCCATTTCTTACACTTTCGTTATTCCATTTCTCCAAACTACCTTCACCGTCATTTTCGCTTTCACCTCCTCCATATTCCTCACCACCCCCTCTTTTTTACAATCTCCATCTTAATATCCTTCCCCTAATAGATCTCTATACCCATCTCCGTATTTAAATTCATCTCTCAACCAGTTTCTCTTTCGGTATGTATCTCCACCTCCATTTCCAACTCCATCTATATACCCTTCTTCCTCTCAATATCTATAGCCCAAACTACCTTTGCCGAGCGTTCAATGTTCATCTCCAAAACAATCTTGTTATTCACATCCATCTCCAACATTATATATATCTTCAACTTTATAACCATCGCGACATTTATATCATCCTCCATATCCACACTGCACTTCCATCTCCAACTCTATCACGGACTGTCCTTCCATGTTTAACTCCATATTTGAATCCATTTCCATATTTATATCCACCTCCTTAGCTACATCCATATCTATTTCGAGCTTTCTCTCGGGCTTTATTTTTATCCCACTTTCCCTATCCAAGTCCAACTATTTATCTCGCTTTCAGCATCTATCGAAATCCCACGTTTGTATTCTATATCCATCTCTGTCTTCATTTCCATTTGTTACCTTTTCCTAATTACTATTTATATCCATCTCGATTTCAGCTAACATTTTCGACAACACCAGCCCTAACACAACTTTTATTCAGAGTAAATTATCCCTACATCTAGCGACCATCTGAGGTTAATGTCTGGTTAGCAGTAGGGGTAGGGGTCTGTGATTAACTTCCACAGACATGCAGATAGACAAAACTACTAAGGATTGGAGGCAGTTATAATGCAAGAGGAAATACTTCTACAAAAACAAAAATTTTGAAATGCTCTACAATCGATGCATCACCCTCGGACTTGTTTTCAAAGGAGCTTCAATGTACAGACGAGGCATTTAAAGCTCTTTTTTTACTAGGGATGTAGTTGAACCCATAGCAGGTAAAGATAGGATTAACCACTTTATAAGTGAGAACCAAAGCTGTCTCTCATTTCCTACTGGGTAACATACGTATACGCACATTTGTTGACCTAACGCATCTCTTGCTTCAACTCATCATCATTAACAGCCTGTTGCTTGAAGATGACCTTTTCGTTTTCTTTCCCCTTTTTTTTCATCATCCGCTAGACAGCTTGTGCAATTCACTGCAATGCGGAGCAATCAAAACAGCCCAAAAAATTATAAAAAAAAAAACATTTAACCTATTTATATGAATAAGTTTGACCACCTTGGTACATTGACAAGTGCCTGCACTGTGTGTTGCTGAAGAAGTAGCAACCAAAGTTGAATTTTTATCCACTACCAAAGACAAAAAAAACGAAAAATCAAACCATTAATGGAATTGAGTAGAAAAAGATAAATTGAAAACCACACTTAACAGTGTCAAAGATCTTAAATGCACCTTGAGTATTGAAATATAATACCTTAAACAAAGATTTCTCCTACAGTTACATTGTACCTTTTTTTAATGATTTCCCAAATTGGCTGCGGTGTCAGTTTTTCATTTGTTTTTCTCTGGAACAAGTTCTTCTATTTTGAAGTGATTGATTGCTTTGCATTTGATAGATTTGAGAAAAAAGGGTTTCGTTGTCCAAGATGTATATTTCCACTTCGCTTTTTAATGTGGAGATTTAATTTTTTTTCTTCATGGATGACTCAACATACACATCAAAATAAAATTCTTTAACCTTAAGCAGTTACTTGATAGAAATTGAGTGCTGTCCCCTAATATTAACTATCGATCGCCCAGTGGCTCAAATTCAAACAAAAAACTTTATTTCATTTTAATTATTATACCTAGTAGTGCTACGCACACCAGGTATATTAACTTTAGTCGCGTAACGGCAGTACCTAATGGTATATTGACTTATATATATCAAAATGTTCAGGACGAAAAGAGAAATTGATAAACCATGTCCGTCCGTCTGTGAACACGATAATTTGAGTAAATTTTGAGATATCTTAATGAAATTTGGTACGCGGGTTCCTTGGAACTAATCTCCTTGCGCTATATAAAATGGATGAAATCGGATGATAGCCACGCCCACTTTTTATGTATAGAATATTTTCGAAAACACAAAAAAAGTGATTAGCCAGTACATAATACACCTATAAGAATAAAATTTGGTGAACACATTGAGATTGAGGCATAAAGAAATTTTTAAAAATGGGCATGGCACCGCCCACTTTTGATTAAGTCAAATTTAGAAATAATATTAATCATAAATCAAAAACCGTTCAAAGATATCGAAACGAAACTCAGCACGGAGGTTTCCAGGTATGCAAGAAATGTTCCAGGAAAAAATGGGCGGGATCGGTTAAGGTCTACGCCCATTTTTATATGAAAGATTTTGAAGAGGATCGTAGATATATTAAATAGGCAATAACTTTGCGTAAAATAGCTTTACATCATTATTATCATCATTATATTTGACTTTTAAAGTTTCCGTAAACAAAGAAATCCAAAAACTTAAAATTTTCGAAAATGGGCGTGGCCCCGCCCTTTTTATAGTGGACTATTCCACAAAACTTTTTATGCCATAACTCCGCCAAAAATTGATTTGTGGAAACGAAATTTGGTGATAATGTTCTATATGTAAAGGTAACTGTTTGCTGTAAAATTGGACGAAATCGGTTAATGTCCACGCCCAGTTTTTTAACATAGTTCTGAAAAATTTTTTTGTAAAATTTAAAAAGCGATATTTCTACAACTAAGCAAGTTATATCAATAAGATGTTGCACACATAATAAGCTTTTTAAGAAAAAAATTTTTTTTAATTTCGAAGCAGTAGGCGTGGCGCCGCCCACTTTTCAGCATAAAATGTCTGCTATTTTCAAAGGCAATCGCTTATAATTCAATCTTGATATTTCAATGAAAATTGGTCAGCTGCTTCTCAGTAGTATGTATTATACTCCTGCCAAAAATTAGCCAAATCGGAAAACACACCCACTGCAATAGCGAAGTTATATATCTTTTTTGATTTTCATACCCTTCATAAATATTAAATGTATGTAAGTATGAGAACAAGAAGAGAAAAGTTCACTAAAATGATCAGCACGATGAGCGGAGTCGATTTAGCCATGCCCCTCTCTCCGTCCGTCTTTCTGTCTGTCCGTCTGTCTATTTGAACGCAAACTAGTCTCTCAGTTTTACAAAAGAATGCTGAAATTCGTGGTTTCCTTTGGCCGTTTTATAATAGACTAGCAAACCCGATATACGTTGTTTTGACGTTTTGATATATAGAACACATCTATATATAAAATGTCATTAGCTTGAACCAAATAAACTCATAACTTTACCGAACTGCAGCTTTATATAACCTGGGGGCTTTTCCAAAAGCTATATACAGACTGTGTCGTGTCCAGCGAACTCCTGAACCTATCGTGAAAGTTCAAGAGCAAAACAAAACACAGAATATATGGGCGTGGCACCGCCCACTTTTGATAAATTATGTAGATATTGACTAAGTGACACATATATCCAAATTTCATTAATTTGGAACAAAAAAGTTCGGAGTTATGACAAATTGAAACTTTATATAGCCTGGGGGCGTGGCTCCGCCTACTTTTTCAAAACTATATATTATCTTTGCTGTACCCAATGAACCCAAGTATATATTGTGAAAATTTCATAAAGATCGGTTGAGTTCTTTTGCGCCTATAAGAGACACCCTTTTTTATATCAATTTTTGTTACGCACACAAGGCATATTACTTAATTCGGCATAAACGAATCGAGATATATATTTATTAATGTATATAAAAACGTTCAGGATGAAAAGTAAAATATCCGTGCAAGTAGTTAATACCCCACTGCAAAAGCGAAGTTGTATATCTTTTTTGATATTCATTCCTTTCATGAACATGAAATGTTTGTACGTATACTGAAATGATCAGGAGGATGAGCTGACCCGACGTAGCCATGTCCGTCTTTCGATACGTCTATCTGTATGTATGTCTGTCTATTTGAACGCAAATAGGAACTAAGAGCTTTAAAATAGACCTGCGTAAATTGGGATCACTACTAGGTGTATAATGTTCCGTTCCACCCGAACTTAGACCTCCTTACTTGTTACTACTAATTTCATTCGCCTTCTATCCCTTCCTTTCTCTGCTGTTGCTTTTCTTTGGTATATTTTCGTTTTCTTTCCTCTTTTCTATTTTAATTTTTTCGTTGTTTTCTTTTTTATTGTTTTCTTTCCTTTCCTCTCTTTTCCTTTTACTTTCCTTTTCGTTCGTTTCCTTTTTTTTTTCCTATTGAAATTTAAGAGTTAGGAACTTTTAATTTGGCGCGTTTAGTTCATATTATATACGCAATGTGACTAGTGAAAATCAGCCAGATCGGACCAACAAAACATATAGCTCCCATACAATCGATTGTTCCGATAAATGGGGTTTGGGCTATGTATCTTCAAATTAACAGTTTTTCAGAGTTTGTACTAATTGTTAGTAAGGATCGGACACTTAGAACCGTGATGCGTATTCATGAAAGATATAAAGTATTCGGCAAAGTCGAAGACAGACATTTCCTTACTTGTTTTTAAACTAATTCTTCTATATTACAATTATATTTTTTTAAGTTTTTTTGATTGAAAGCACTGCAATTTGGCCATCGATAGGATGCATATTTAATTGTAAGTACCTTAGATGTATGGTTTGGCCATAAAGTGGGACAGTTTCCCTCAACTTGCGTGTTTATATTATAGATTCAAGGCTCCATTTGAGCTATCACTTATGACATTTGCAATGGGGGTTTATGTGACTTTCGATGAATTGAGAGAATTGAACCGTGAAGAAGGGATCGCCATATTTAAATAATACCAGAGAAATTGGAATCTTTCTATTTATTTCTAATTAACTCAACTTGAAACTTGGTACGTAGTTTAGAGCCCAATAACAACACAATACAAAGGGTCAACAATTTCTCTAGAAATCGTAAGTATCATGTTATTTCCAGGTTGTTTTTAAGCAACTTCTTCATGAGTTAGAGACCTGTAACCTGTAGAAAATGTTCGCTAAATGGTGGAGGTATAGAGTGGGGAAATTTTGCGGTAGGTAAATGTGTTTCTACGTTAAGTTTTTAAGTTGGCTTATTACTCCTTTGTTCTTTGCTTCCCAAATGGACAAAGAATTTCACAGTTTTGAATTTTTATCTACCTACAGCCCATTCTTTCTAGTTTTGCTATAGATTGCTCATTGGCAAAAAGAGGACAAAACGAAATTTGTTAGGTTGTTGTGCATCCAAAGGAAAACAGAATACTCAAGGCTGACTAGATTAAGCCAAGTTATTTTATAGCCCGCTGATCCACTTTTTCGAGAGAAAAGTTCTCCATTAAGCTTCATTCCGTTATGCCAACGGTGAGTATCCCGTGATTTTAACGGCAAATAATGATGAGCAGTACGAGCTTTACGCAGATCTGACCATAGTTCAGTGACTGAAATCCGGAAGACTCCGCTGGCTGCATCATGCTATGATAATGGGCAAAGAAGATCAAGTCCAAAAGGTTTTCCTATCGACACCCCAATTCGGCAAAAGAAGAAGGGGGAGGCCACGACTTAGGTGGAAAAAACAGATGGAGGTAGTATCTTGGTTTTCAATTGACTTTAGCTATCGATGAAGAGATATGACTGGTTTGCTTTTTGGCGGTTAAACGCCAATATATGATGATGATGATCCCTTTTTAAAGGACAAGATGACGGTGTGTAAAGCCAAATCTGCGAAAAATTTTATCTGTAGTCGAAGTTAGTCTTACAACTTCAAGTATTCGAGAGACAAGTATTTCATCGCCAATTATGGCCAAGAGAAGGATAGGATTGAAGGGGTTGTGTTTAGGCTGCATAATTGGGTCATTCCTAGTGTCTGCCTCACGAGATTCTGTTAGCTTGGATAACTCAGCTAGCGGCATTAACAATAAGACCAACCCGTCTCGTCTCATGTATGCTCCACTCGTTTAGGTCGCTTAACGTAATATTTTTCGAACTGGTCTTTAGTGACCACTCTAATGGCCTTGGTTTCGTAACGTACCGTTGTCGTCAATATAATAGTAGTGAAATTAAATTGGATATCGTTTGAAGAAATAAATAAAGCTGTGTTTTTTATTGTGTTATGCGGTCAGTTCAATTTAAATTTAATTATTGGTAAAAGCAGGCTGGTCTGACCTAATATCTTTTTTGGTGCAAATAAAAACTTACTTCACCTTTTTGCGCAACGTTTCGCTGAATATTCCAGCATCCTCAGGGGCTACAAACAATAATAAACAGTATAAACACTTAACATCTATTCATCATTACCACCTTGCGTGGTGGTTATTGCTGTGTTTTTAATAATTTTTATTAAAAATATAACGAATTCTATAACAGAAATCCCATTAAAAAAAGTTAAAGTTTACACAAAGTTCTGGAAAGCTAATTAAACTTTTAAAAATGTTCATCCAAATTTCAATATTTTTGGGCAGAATTTTTTAAAAAAATGTTGCGTACGCAGTTTTAAAGCTCATTTGATTTTAGCATATTTATGTACCCCTGAATTTTTAGAATTTTTTTTTGTCAAGGATATTGGGTATTTTTTCGCATACAAAATTAATTTTTCTTCATGCATTGTATGGAAGAAATCACTCAACACCCTTAACGAAAAAAGTTCTGAAAATTCCGTGAAACTTTTGAGCGAGTTCTAATTTGCATAAATTATATTAAAATTGATTGGTCTACAAAACTGCGTACTTAAAAATTTTCTAGAGATTCTGCAAAAAAAATTTAAGATTTTGACGGCCATTTTTTAAAGTTTAGTTAACTTTTCTGATTTTTGTGTATACTTTGAAATATTTTTTTATGAGATTTCTGTTATGGAATTCGCTATGTTTTAAATAAAAATTATTAAAACCACAGCTTCTTCTTATTTCGTCGAACAATATTGATTTTAGTTTCACTACTATTATATTGAACACAACTGTAACTTAAATGCACTTAAAAACATATCAAGTTGTAGTGCCTGAAATTGTTGGTAATTTTTGCTGTCCAACACTTCCTTGACACTTTAATGACAGCGGGCGACATAAACTTTCTAATAAAAAATTGTATTGCGTAAAAGTGATTAAGAGGTGAATATGGTCAACAACAAAATATAAAACAAAGCAACCTAATTATGTGTTATGGTGAGCGCATTTAAAATTAAACAAATTGGTAATGTAAGCAAGCAAATTGATATCGTTGATAAATGAAGTTTAGCAGGTTCGGAAATAGATCTATCCACATAGCTAGGGTGTTTCTTTATAATAATTCCACGTTCTCTGTTTATAATGAAGGTTTCTTATTCATTACTTCTCTGCTCGATTAAATTTTTTTGGTCGCCTACAAAAGTTTTTGGAGTTGAAAGCAAAATAAAAAATAAGCAAGCAGAAGAAATTATAAGCGCTCAAAATTTTGGTTGATTTAAATTTTAATTTTGTTATTTTATTCATATGTCGCTAAGAGCTTGCGAATAAAATTGACTAATATAACATTCATATGAAAGTGGTAAAAATAACCATTTAACAAAGTCAATTGAATAATCTGCGTGCATAATATTTAAGGTAAATAATTGGTTCACGGTTATTTTTTCTCACTTTTAATCACGTCTCACTTACTAATTTGAGCGAAATTAAAAAATTTCTACTTAAAAAAATTATAAAAACTACACGCATTTCGTTTTGAGACGTGTAGCTAATATTTAAAATATTTCCTTTATTGATCTTTGGCGAAATCCGCACACAAAAAATCAGACAAACAAATAAAGCTCAAACAACAAATGGTAAGCAAATTTAAATAACATATCTAACGGATAACTGTAAATGCTGGGTTCAATAACCGCTAAAGAGACATTTCGGTAGTACATGCTAACAGACAAATGTACGTCTATGTAAAGGTATTATTACCCAGCAGTAAAGTATCAAAGTAGGCAGAAAAAGTAATAATTAAGAACTCGAATTTTTAAACTACTCCGAAAAAGATACATCTTAGTTTTGAGACAACCCTGCAGCGAAAGACCACACTAGCCTTGAGCAATACTAGAGTTTCTATGGCTGGAGAAACCCCGGCAGAACTGCATTCTTATTTCTCGTGCCTCTTCCGCCACCAATGCCATTTCCCATATGAGCAATGAACTTATCCACGTAAAAGTTGTCGTTAACATTCTCTTGAAGTAGGGCGATTTTGCATGAAGTTGTTTCGTATAATTTAACACAGTTTGAGACTAGTTCAAAATCTGGCAATCGACATCTTCTAAGACATCGCCATGTAGGCAATATTTGTTATATTATTATAAGATCTTTATACAATGCGTCCAGTGGTACGATCTATTTTCACGGACCTCAAGATTTTTACTCCATATCCTTAAATAACTAAGAGGCACACAACCTAAGAGCATCTGTCTTGTTAGTGAATTGCTTTTGCAGGGCATGAAGCGATTGATTTAGCTCATATTACTTAGGTGATAATGTAGACAACAGAACCCCATGAGAGCTCATACGTCACTGCCTAAATTGAAGAGTTTCGCTAATGCTCTTTTTAAAAACAATTCAACTCCGCTTGTTGTAAGTAGTAAATACAGTGTTTCTCAAACTGTGTAGTTTCAAAGTTACTCAGCAAGTATCTCTTACTTAAGCTTCGGCGTGCCCTAAGAAAAGCTCTGCGCCATGCAATGCTGATACAGAATCCTGTTGAAAATTCTCTTGTTGTTGTTGTTTGATCACTGCAAACTTATGTTCGACACACCTTGCTTATTTCTTCCATATACAATAATTGGATAACAATTCACCTAATTCGAAGGAGAGCAGAAGATTGATACAGGCAGGTCCACGATTCAAGTACATCGAAATTGTAGAAGTTTTTTTTTTCAAAAAATGGGAGTTGGCAGTGTTAAGCAACCCTCCGAAACATAAAAACCTTCTCAACCAACATTTGCTATATTCGGAGGCCGCATTGAGCATTTAGTTTCCGGCAATTTGCAGAAATAAATTAGAACCAGTGCATCACAAGTTGGAAGAGACACCTACTTCATCTGCATGGAGGTATATCGTATCAAATTCTTATTATTATTAGTTAGGACTAAGATGCTCTCACCACTGCTATAAACTTGCTTAACTGTCTGAAATAATGTAGATCCGACCCGAAAGTAAACTAATTTGAGATGTATGGTACACGTACAATTGAATGAAGTTTTGCCATCCCTTCTCAAAATTCGTTTAGAGAAAAATCAGTTTCGGCATTGTGCCATCTTCGGTGTCACTTTTCGTTTTCGAAAACAACTGTTCATCCTGTGGGAAAATCAGCATAACAAAGTTTGGCCCATAGATAGCAGTTCCCGTTTTACCATTATCTGGTTTTTATTTATACATGTTTCCTTGAGCACCCGGTCTACTATGAATAACTCAATATTCCCAGAGATTATCAGATATTGAATCACCCATAGATAAAAATTAAGCTATAAATTCCTAAGAAAGAGTCCATGGTATAGCAAAAGGGCTAACTACTTTTTCTCTGCACTCATTACATTCGTAAGATAGTTTGTAGCTAGTTATTTTCACTGCTGAGTAATTATATGTCTACTTACATCTATTATGTACGTACTTATGTACGTATCTGATAAATATTTACCTTGCTTATGTAAACATGTTTACAGGTGCGCATACCAATTAGCGCATGGGTCTTTATAAACAAAGGGGCCCCTCGATTTATCTTCTTTTTATTTGTTGAGATAAGTAAACAAAGATAAATGAATTCGCAGATATCAGAAGTTTTAACAACCACTGTGACAAAAGTCGTTTTTGATTTATTTTAGAGCAGAAAAATGTGAGATATTTATCGGCAGTTGCAGAGTTGCAACTTTAAATATTTCTCGGGAGTGGTACCTCGTACAAGCACAAATTAATTTCCAAACATCAACAAAACTTGAGTCAAACAGTTCTCAAACAGAGCCTTTCTAGCACTACAATTGGATGTTCTATATGACACTAATTGTAAAGGAAAGTTCCTTCATATTTTACGTATTAAACTTTCACATCCTATGTGAAATGAATTCAACGACAGTTTTGAAAGTCACTTCATCATTTCTTAGGAATACATCATGCCTCACATGCGAAAGTTTTCGGATTCAATAAAAAGCTCTTTCAGCTCCATACAGCTGTGTTCAATATAATAGCAGTGAAATTAAATTGGATATCGACTAAAAAAAGCTTTGTTTTAATAATTTTCATTTAAAAGATAGCGAATTCCATAACATAAACCAACGAAAAAGAAATTTCAAAGCTTACACAAAGCTCAGGAAAGTTAATCAAACTTTGAAAAATTTGCATTAAAATCCTCAAATTTGGAGCAATATTTCTAAAAAAAAAATTTTAAGTACGCAGTTTTGTAGACCAAGTATCACTTGTGCAACTGAGAACTGGCTCAAAAATTTCCTTGAATTTTTAGAACTCTTTTCGTCAAGGGTGTCCTTACAAGACATGAAGAAAAACTAATTTTGTATGGAAAAAAATACCCAACATCCTTGACAAAAAAAATCTAAGAAAAGCTATGAAACTGCGTATCACAAATTTTCTAAAAATTCTGCCCAAAAATATTGAAATTTCGATGTAAATTTTTAAAAGTTCAATTAAATTTCCTGAACTTTGCGTAAGCTTTGAAATTTCTTTTTATGTGGTTTCTGTTATGGAATTCGCTATCTTTTAATTAAAAATTATTAAAAACACAGCTTCTTATTATTTCGTCGAACGATATCCAATTTAATTTCCCTACTATTATACTGAACACAACTGTATGTACAAGGTGGCGCAAAAGTAAGCTTCCGATGTTCAGCATATCGGTTGTGGCACGTGCAGTGTGTGCTGTTGCACCGTCTTGTTGGAACCACATGTTTTCCAATCCCAATTCATCAAGTTGCGGCAAAAAGAACTCGTTGATCATTGCTCTGTAACGCTCACCATTCACAGTAACCGTTTGGCCCCGACCGATTATTGGTCAAATAAATAGTCAGCAATATTCCGCGTTCTGGAGCAGTGTAGCGTAACATTGTTTATTAACGTGTATTTCGCATGTGTTTACTACACAAATGTCAAAACAGAACTGACATTAGGGGCCAATCGCAAAATTTATAGCATTTTCTGATAGGAGGATTACTTTTGCGCCACCTTGTATATATAACTATATTCCTTAAAAGGTATGTATTTTTTCTGCTAATTTATCCCTTCAAATTTTGTATTCCAACATCCTCTGCCTTAATGTGAACAACTTGCTTGGTTTCAGAAACAGGGAACAGCTTTTCAAACTGAAACAGTCTACGATTAGAAAAGCCAGGGTCTTTACTTTGTACTTCTATTCGGAAAGCTTTTCTACTCGAAAGCAAAAATAGATTGTAATACACATCGGTACTCTGCAGTTCGTTCGAATTTACTTTAGAATATATTCGATAATAGTGGCCATCACTGTTTCAGAAATTTCAGATGCAAAACCAAATACAAAACACTTCTATTAACTACAGTTTATACATTACTGACGTACATAAGGCAGTAGCGAAGTTGATAAGCAACTCGACTATGACGCGAGCGGTAGCAGGTTCGAACTTAGGCCTCAGACAATTCAGTGGTTTTTTTTTATGATTATTAAGTAAAATTAATTTCTTCAAATATAGACATACTTCTAATCTCAAAATTAAATTTTTTTTTTTATTTTTCCAAATTCATTCTTCAATTATTTCCCGTCAACAGCGTTTGTTTAACTCTTTCTACGATGACTTTTTGATGAAAAACACTAATTGTTTTATTATTATCATAAGAAATTACATTTTTGTGAATTTCTGTTTGCTAAATTGTTGTCGAATAGAATTTTCTAACTTTTAACCATTTGGGCATACGCTTTCGTAATAGGGAGTACCAAATTTTCTACAATCGAAAGGGGGATAATCAAATACAAATGGGACCGAATGGACCTCGAACAAGGAATTTGTTTCACTTGAAAATTTCTTACAGAGTACGAATCACTTGAAAGCTAATAAAATTTCTTTCGAAAAGAGTAAGTGACCCAGGCTTTTTATCTTAATGGTTTTCTGTGTTTGTGGCTAGAACCAATGCTTTGAACACACGGGTTGATTGAAGTAGAGGACAACAGACCTTGTCCTTGAATGTCATGTGATATGTTTTGATATAAAAGTTTTAGGTAATTCCACGATAGTTCCTTTCCGTATGTAACTTAGGATCAGCAGAGCTTGGTTTGCTAAATATTTGTAGGCATATTTTTCTATTTATAACAAAATTCTCGTGCAAGTTGATACACTTATTGGAGAAGGCACTGAGTATGTAGTGCGGTAACGGATTTTTGGAAATATTATTTACCTAAGAAAGGATCTGTGTAACTTTCCGTACTTAACATCACTTGATAATGTTGAAGGAATGGGTTTGAGTTGGTTAAGGGTTAAGTATTACTGATGGAATGCTTAAACTTTTAGCGCCCTCACTGGCTAACGAACGAAGCATTTATAGGGCAATTACTGGTTATTACTAGTTATTTACTTTTTCTCAACGATCACAATGTTCCATCGGCAAATAAGGTATTCCTCAAAGAGCTTCGAAGGATTAATCGGACAAATCATCAGCAAACAGCTTGATCTCTTAACTTTTTCAGCTTTAGAAACTTATCTTAAAAAAACTGAGGCTCCTTAGCATCAAACTAAAATTTCAACAAATTTCTTCGATGTTCTACTAATGTTTTTACTTTAGGAAAGGTTAAATTACTTGACTTTTCCTTAAGTAAAAATATTGCCGAGAAGGCGGAACTGATATCTTGCTTCCAAAGAGGTAAGAAATAAGCATGAGATATATGACAGATAATGACTCCCTAACTGGTCACACATAGATCTCGCCCTTTTTTATTACAATCAAACTTCCATAAATTGTAAACAAGCAAATGGCAACGCAATTAAATAACGGTGTCAAGTCATTCATGCAACTAATTGAGTCCCATTAATGAGCGTAATAAGCGGACGTTTTGCCACTGGACAAAAACAAACTTCCTCGCCTTTTAAAAGAAAATGTGTTCATATGAAAAATTTTGGCAAATAAATACATATGTATATCTAAGTATTTTTGTTTGCTTTTGGGTTTTTTTATCATTAAACCATTTTTTTCATTCTTTGTAGTTGCTTGCTGCTAGCTACTTAAATTATTTATTGCCTTTTAATTATGCTCACCTTCGACACAACTCAGCGCTCTTTTCCCACGAATGTTTGATATTAAAATATTTATAACAGCTAAGGCCACGCAATTCCCAACCTGAAAAATAAAATAAATATTAAAAAAATTACAATAACGATAAAATGGGGGCAAATGCAAACCAATGCACTAAAAGTAAAATCTACAGTTGTGTTCAATATAATAGTATTAAAATAAATAGATCATTTTAATTTAAATTGCAGCGAGTTCCATAAAAGAAACCATATAGAAAGAAATTTCAAACTTTGCATAAAGTTAAGGAAAGTGAATTAAACTTTAAAAAATTAACATCAACATTTAAAAATTTTTTGGCAGAATTTCTAAACAAATTTTAAATACATATAACATTGTGCAACTTAGAACTCGCTCAAAAATTTCCCTGAATTTTCAGAGTATTTTTCGTCAAGGGTATTGATTGATTTCATACAAGAGATAACGAAAATTTAATTTTGTTTGGAAAAAAATACCTAAGATCCGTGACAAAAAAAAATTCTAAAAATTCAGGGGAAATTTCGAGGTACTTCTAACTTGCACATTATTGTCCTGAAATTGAATGAGCTATAAAACTCCGTACTCAAAAATTGTTCCCAAGAATTTTGAAATTTTGATGTAAATTCTTACAAGTTTAATTAGCTTTCCTGAACTTTGTGTAAACTTTGCAATTAATTTCTACGTAGTTTGCGTTATGGAATTCGTTTTATTTTATGTGAAAATTATTAAAAACAAAGCCTCTTTTTATTTCGTCGAACGATATTTAATTTCATGTCACTACTATTATATTGAACACAACTGTATATATTATAATTCATAAGTAACAGCAACAGAGAGTTGAATCAAGTTTAATAACTTCAAAATATAACCATTTTATAATCATAATAATAATAGATCATGAAAAATGTGAAAAAAAAATTTCTAAAAAAAATATAAAAAAACAACAACTGCAATGTAAATCAAAAAAAATGAAGTTCAAGTTTAATAAACCAAATAAATTTAAAAACAATTCATCTGACTCACGCAAAAATTTATATTTTGATTTATATGTTTATTTATTTATTTTTAATAATTTGGCACGCAATCTGTTTTTGCACGCATAACTTCAAACTTAATTACTAAACAAAACCAAACAAATATAGCTTATGAACCAGGGATCGAAAATGGCAAACCATTGCCGTTAAAATTTTCCTTTTATTTATAAAAATAGTAGTAAAAACATGATTTTATTTTCAGTCACAAGGTCCAGTTCTCTAAAATAGTAGTTTAAATTTTACTTTAACTCTTACGTCGAAAATAATAATAGTTGGAACTTGACAATTATTTTAAACGTAGGAAATAGTAGCTAAAATTTGAATTTGTTTTTGTTAGGCAAAAATGGTAGCTAAAACTGGAATTTTAGTATAATTTTTTAAATCAAAGCTGGTAGTCAAAATTTTACTTTAATTCTTACTTCGAAAACAGTAGTGAAAATCGCTTAGGCGGTTAATTGTAAAGTTATGTATGACTACATGGACCGACGGACGTTCTACTGCTAATGTAAGTTCGATAGAACAAGGCAAAGAAAAATTATTGATATCGCTCAAGCCCTTATCCAGTATTGGCTAAAATACTATTGAATTGGGGTTCCTAAAATATTTGTTGATCAAAAATGAACCCTGAATCAGATTAAAAATATTAAAGAAAACAAGTAAGGAAGTCTAAGCTCGAGTGGAACCGAACATAATTTACCTAGTAGTGATCTATTATGGCATACCAATTTCCGCCGGTATATTTTAATACTTTTCAGTTCGTATTTTTACGCCAGCTGATTGCTTTCAATAAAAACACTTCTGTTATAAGTTTTGCGGGGTAAATTAATTTTAAAACAATATAAATGTATGGCCTTATATACAACAGGTATATCATCATAAACCTCCTAAGAGATTTTTGCGCCGAGCTTCTCTTCCAATATGGGGTGTGCCGTTTTGAATTTTTTCCTACAAATTGGCGGGACCTACAGATTTTTGCCGACTTCGAACGGAATCTACAAAGTAGATGCAATTTTGCTGAAAAGACTTCCATCGCAGAAAAACACCCGGACAAACCAGTTTTGATGTTACCTTTCCCAGGTTTCGAACCTTGGACTTTCGGTGTGGTAGGCAGCCAACACTACCGCCACACCACGGCGGCTGCCATTAATTTATTTGTATATAAATGGCGGCCGCCGTGGTGTGAAGGTAGTGTTGCCGGCCTACCACACCGAGGGTCCATCGTTCGAGCCCTGGTACAGGACACATCACCGATTTACTTATTTTTTGACATACTATTGAGAAGCAGCTGACCAATTTTGATTGCTTAATCTAGTTCAAACGATAAGCAATCGCCTTTGAAAATAGCAGAATTTTTATGCTGAAAAGTGGTCGGAGCCTCGCCTACTTCCCCAAAATCCACAAAATTTGTTTGCGGTTGAGTTTTGCTTAAAAAGTTTATTATGTTTGCAAGGTCTTATTGCTATAGCTTGCATGGTTATAAAAATATCGCGTTTTACATTTTATAAACCAATTTTTCAGAACTATGTTAAAAAAGTGGGCGTGGCCTTTAATCGATTTCACGCATTTTTACAACAAACATTTGCCTTTATATGTACAAGATTTCGTTTCGATATATAAATTTTTGCCGGAGTTATGGTATAATAAGTTTTTTGGAATAATCCACAATAAAAGGGGGCGGGGTCACGCCCATTTCCGAAAATTTTTATTTTTCGACTTTCTTCCTTCACGGACACTTTGAAAGTGAAATAGAAAGGATATAAGGCTTTTTTATGCAAAGTTATTGCCAATTAAATATATTTATGATCCTTTTCAAAATCTTTCGTATAAAAGTGGCCGTGGACCTTAACCGTTTTCGCCTATTTTTTTCGGAACATACTCTGTATTAATATAAATGCGTGTGCCAAATTTCATTTCGATATCTTAAACGGATTTTGACTTATGATTAGTCAAAAGTGGGCGGTGCCAAGCCCATTTTCAAAACTTTCTTGAAAAATTTATTTTCTGCCTTAACATCAATGTGCACAACAAATTTTATTTTTATAAGTGTATTATGTACTGAATAATCACTTTTTTTGTATTTTTGAAAATATTCTATACATAAAAAGTGGGCGTGGCTATCATCCGATCTCGCCCATTTTAAATAGCCCTCAGAGATGAGTGCCAAGTAACCTGTATACCAAGATTCATGAATATATCTCAAAATTTACCAAAGTTATCGTGATAACAGACGGACGGACGGACGGACATGGCTTAATCCACCGGTTTCGCCCTTTGAAGCGCTTTAGATTTCGTTTTTTCAGATAAAAATAACGGTTAGGGTTTCGGTTCCCAAAAATGCATCGGTTTTAATCTGTTAAGGTTTCACTACTTGATATAGATGACAATGTTTTGAAAATAATTGTCAAATTCAGTCCCTGCCTATAACTCTTAGATCATTCATATTGGTTACAGAGGCCGAAGCGAAAGTTCATGCAATTGCAGCAATGATTTTTTCTCAGCAAAAAAGGGGAATTTCGTAGCTCGTAAGAGGTGTACTTAAATATGTATGTTTACTGTTTTGTAGATACATGCAGATCTGTCTATATAAGCTAATAATTACGTTTGAAGGCAAGTACTTATGTAAACACAAAAATCCAGTGACGCCCCTGGGGATTTTTTTTGCAGGCAGCATACATATGAGGGGAATCCCTACCGAATCGTTATGTAACTAGACTTTCTTCTTTTACTTAATTTGATATTCATTCTATTGCTCATTACCCTAAAGTATGCTGAAGAGTAGTCAGAGATGCGAGCAGCCTGTACTTTAGTAAAGACAGGCACAAGGAATCTACCCTAGGGCCCTACATGTAATAGAAAAACGAGCAGTTAAAAGTGCTTAGCAAATCTCTACGAGAAGTCCTGTCCATGCGAAGAGTCTTACATTTCACTAAAGTTCCGGATTCACAAAAAAAGAATTTGTATGTTCCGAAGGCTGGAATGCCCAATACTAAACGACTAAAATTACGAATTTCTACCTACCTCAACGTATTCAGATGATAGAGCCAGATTGAAAGAAAAATTGACGTTGAATATAGCAGAACATCGAAATAGTGGTTTCTTCAAAAGAAGTTTAATAGAGATTGACGGAAGATTGGTCTAATATCTATCGACCTCTCAGTTCTACTGAATATTTGCGCTGATGAGGCGCACTTTAACTCACCTAGAAAGCTCTGCTTGGCTAGTGTCGCAGTTACAGCCTTGTATGGGGTCTTGAAGAACCTTGCAGGAAGAGGTTCCGTTATTCGTACTATGCAACTGCCAACACGGGTTCTATATGTTCAATGATTTATGGAAATAACAGCGAATTTGTAGAAGGTGTCACTTTTAACGGAAGTCACAGCTGAGTTATTTTTGGACTTCTTCAAGCACTCCATACATTTGAAGGAAATTTAAAGTCAATGTAATTTCTTTAATATTTTATCATTTTAATACTAAATAATATTGGTATTAGAATTTTAATTTTTGACTTTCCATTTTCATTCAAGAAGACACCCTACAGATTCTAGGTCACCCTTAAAAACAAAAATTTACTCGGAACTGCCATCAGATAAATTTATTTCGAAATCGAAATTTTATGCAGATTTTCTTGAACTTCCTTTTGTAGAATATAGGGTTAGGCGAAACAAAAAAATTCCGCTCACTATACCTTGGATTCAAATTTGTGGATTGCTGTCCTCTTTAGCATCCACCCCTGCTCCCAGCCTTTGATTGAAATACAGACACGCACGCACCCACTTCACATACCCATGGACGCCACCGCAATGCTTGATTAGCATTAACAAATAGTTTTCTTCGTTTTTTTTTCGTTTATTTAATAGTTTTTTATGAGTACAAGATGTAAACAGCAACGCTAGGCGAGTAAATTCAAAAAAGGTGATACGCAGACCGCACTTAGTAAAAACCAGCAGGTAGCAGGCACCAATCAGCACACACATACCCAACGGCCATTGTGTAATAATAACAAACAAAAAAGAACGACGAGAGAAAAACGAAATTTTCAAAAAGTTTCACCACACATTTTGGTGTTGAACGCATACACACTTTCCCAGCACCGAGTTTTATATGCAACGGAGCAAGCGCGCACGCCGGCACAAAAGCACACAAGCGCACTCTACAGACATTGTACTACAACAAATGTGAGCGGTTGTAATGCTAAAGAATATATGTGTAAATATATACCCATATACACATAATGCACATACATTTAGTATATATATATTTACACCTGAAGTTGCACCAGCTGCATTTGCTGCACCTAAAGCCGCGGCAAACTTTCTACAAAAATTATCAATAAATTTACTATTATTGATTGTTAAAGACTCAAGTGTTGTTTATAACAATAACGCCACTATTATTGTTGCTTTGCACATTTCTGGTAATTTTGTACAACAACAAAATATTCACTTTCCACTATATTAATTTGTCTGTTTGTAATTGTCTATTGTGTGACAGCGGAAATTGTTTCGTGATCCTTCATCAGAGTGACAACTTATTTAGCTGGAATAAAAATGAAAGTACGTCAAGACGCGGTGAAGCATGTGTGTGCGCTGCATTAACATTGTGGTGAACTTATTTCATCATGCCACTCACTGGCGCTTTTGTGTGAATTACCGGTTGCCTGATTGAGTGAGTAATTTAAAATTGACCGAGCTGTTACAAAGATCTTGGCCAGTTAAGCTGAAGGGTTGAAGGGCATTGAAATATTAAAATTTGGTTTCATGAACAATCATTTCGAGCACTCAAGCTGATATGAATTACATTAAAGCCTGTTTTAAATCTTAATTGTAGTGCGAAAAATCAGAAGTATGGAATAAAATCGAATTAGATATGCTTGATACTTATAATATTGGCAAAACCTTGAAAAAAGCCATGAGAAAATTTCTTATATTGAAAAAAATTCAAAAATTCATATTTTTGAAAAAAAGAACTGCGAAAATTTCAGAAAATCTTTAGATAAATCAGAGATTTAATTGAATAGCGAACTTGAATTTTTTCGATTTTAAAAAATCTAATATTAGAAATTAAAATTTTTTGTTTAATATTTTTTGTATACCTCTAAGTACGAGAAAGTGAAAAAGTTTATTTTTTTAACTCAGACTTGTTAAATATTGATTACTAGTGGTAATGGTTACCATTACTTTAAATTTTTAATGATTATTTTCCAATTAATAAACACACAAAACCAATGTTTTTAACGACTATTAAAAAATCAAAAATAATAAAAAAAGGTTGTTTTGATTACTTTTTTTCAGTATTGTTGTAGAACATTAACAATACTGGTACAAATAAAAAAAAAAAATTAAAAAAATTTTAAAAAAAGACAAAAGTAGTCAAAATTTTTTTTTTTCTTTTTTTGATTATTTTTGATATTTTCTAATCTTAATCAATTAATAATTGCCTTTTCTTGAAAAACAACTAAAATAATCATTACCAATTAAAAAAAGCCGTCTAATTAATTGATTACTTATTACTAATCAAATTTAACAGGTCCGTTCTAACTACAGTAGTTTTCGAAATATTGAAAAAGTTAAGTTTTCGAAACAAAAAAGATGTGAAATTTTTTATTTGAATAACCTTCCAAAAAATTCAAATTGGGATGGGTAGATTCCAACTATGCGACTATTTAACATAGAAAAATCCATTATAAAAAATTACAAAAATTACCCTGAAATATTTTGGAAACGCTTGTAACTATGAATTCTATAAGAAGCTAATAAGAGTCTTAACCCATCTAACCGCGTATTTTTGGAGTCCCATAAGTGGCCACTAGAATGTAACACTTATTAGGGTTCATATGTTTTAAAATGAATGAAAAAAGGATCACGTTGAAGGACAATGGTAAGAACGGAAAGTTTCTCTTTGGACTCCTAAATGAGCTTAAAATGAGCGTAAACGCTTCGGTTTTGGACTCGTTTCTGACTCTTTTTTGGTTCCAAATGTTTTCTGATATATTTTTAGATGTTACAAAAATGTGCTAACTGGAAAGAGAATTGGAGCAACACCGACAACTCCGTAAGAATTTGAAAGGATTTGAATAATTCCAACATCAGAGCTAAACCGCATTGGTACCATCTATTACAACGAGCGGTCAATGGATGTTTTCATGAGTTTCTTAAGGGCGAATGGAAAATCCTACATACTTTAGAAGACCGTGAAAAAATTTATATTTCCGTTGGAACTAATTCATTTATTCCATTATTCATGTGAAAAACGATTCAAAAAATATTCAAAACTGGAGAGACCGACAGATTTTTTCCTGCCCAGATATTTACCTGAATGGAGTTGGAAATATTGACTTTTCCTATCCCTATCATTATCTCTATCACTATCCCTATCCCTATCCCTATCCCCATTCCTAACCTTATCCCTATCCCTATCCCTATCCCTATAGATGTAACTATTTCACACACACACAATTCCACTTCACCATCGATCGATCATTATTGAGCTTTTCTAACAAAAAAAAATTATAAATTAGTGTCAATCATCCCAATCGGTGCAGGTGTTCTTGAGTTATGAGCGGTGGAACTAACGTCACTTTCTTTTATATATATAGAAGATATTTGGTAAAAATTTTTTTTTTTTTCTTGTTTTTTTTTTTTTGGTACCATTTTTTACTACCAGCGGTCAACTGATGTGTTCATGAGTTTTTTAAAGACGAATGAAAAATCCTACATACTCTAGAACACCTTTAAAAAATTTATTTTTCCGTTGGAACTAATTCATTTATTCCACTATTCATTTAAAAAACGATTAAAAAAAATTTCAAAATATATGGTAAAATTTATGTTTCTTTCTTTGCATACTACAAATTCCATTTCCAAAAAAAACTTTCTTCAACCCACCCTAATACTCATTTTCATCTTTACTAACTTCAACATAAATTTCTAAAATTTTTATGACACACTTCACATTATTAATATCCAGCAAGCTTATTTGATCTTAAGTTTCTCAAACATTTATTGCCTAAATTTAATTATTAATTACCCAGTCAAACAGCATTAAACTTGTGAAACACATGAAAGTTTGAGTAGGTCATATATGAACATTTATGCTTAATGGATATATACATACATACATACGCATGCATGTGTGATTAAATACATTTAAAATTTTCTTTACTTAGAAATTCCAGCTCACATTCATTCAACTTTAACATCGACTACAATTAATTTAGTGTAAAAGTGAAGCAATCTTAATGACACTATGACATATTAACTTATACAAAAAATAAAATATAAAAATAAATTAAGATGCTCAACATAAGTCGTACAAGTCAGCCGCTTAAACTAAATACACATATATGAAACAAACTATTTTGTCTCTATTTATGGAATTTATGGCCAACAAAGTCGCTAGCAAAACTAGCGACCATTAAAGTCATCCAAAAAAAAAAAAAAAGCAGAAAACTGGTGAAACGTGAGTCGCAGCATCACTAAATTTAGTTAATAACTGGTATACGTTACAATTACGCACACAAAAAGCATCTTGCTCATTTATCAGAGTTTTGTAGGCCATTTCATGGCCTATGAACAGTGCTTTTAATATGGCTATACGAGTATACTCGTATATGGATAGTTATATATATGTATGTGTACCTTCACTTAACACTTCACTTTTTAATGTGTCTTAAATGTCGGTGAGCTGACGTTATCAAAAAAGGTTTAAATACAATGAAAATAACAATAACAATAATAATAGGGTGAACTAAATTTAAATTATAGCGCTTGTCAAGGCCTATGTCAAGTAATCAGGTTTGTCGCTTAAGTCTTGTGTTAACTGGGTCAAGAGATAGTAAAAGAGTTGTAAAAATATACAATCTAGGAAGTCTAAGTTCGGGTAAAACCTATTGTAAGATACTGTGGTATTCCGCATAACACATGGATATTTCAAAAGTGATCAGGTTTGTTGCTAAAGCCTTTTGTTAGCTAGCTTAAACGATAGTAGAAGAATCGTTAAAAATTCAAGAAAGCAAGTATAAGTTAACGTTGAACTGAACATTATGTAACTAGTGCATAGTGCATTATGAGGGGCTCTTAATTACTGGTTCAGGTCCACAGCATTGGCACGATATTTGGCCAAGTTACCATAAGAACTTGAAAGTGAATTGAAGAAGTGAAGATTGATGGAGCTGGTGATACACGAAGGCGGGCATTTCTCTTACTCTTATACTTCATTACTCTAATGAGTAAATAGAGCTCTATTAAGAAACGTTATTTATGTATTAATATCTTTGGGTCCAGGAAACTAACGAGTAACAAAATGTAAGATGAGCCTAAGTATGTTGCTAATGTCGGTTCTATGCATATCTGAGGTAAGAGATTTTCCTTGGTATGCGTGCATAGAAATTCTTGCTTGACTGCTTGCTGATATGTGACGCTATGCTTATGTGTGTGTGCGCCAACACCATGAATACTCTCAAAGGTCAAAAGGACGACCAAAAACCATAACTGCGTTTATGATGAATATATACGGTGTTAAGAAATACAAAACTAGCTACTATTATACATGTTAACTTTTAATACAATTTAATATATGATTGAATTAAATAAAAAAAAAATAAAATAAAATAAAAAAAGCAATTTTATAAAAAAAAAATTCAAATAAATTAAACAAAATAAAATAACGCAAAATAATATAAAATAAAATAAAAAAAATTAAATAAAATAAAATAAACTAAAATAAAATAAAAAATAAAATAAAATAAAATAAAATAAAATAAAACAAAATAAAGTAATATAAAATTAAATAAAATTAAATTAAATAAAATAAAAGAAAATAAAATAAAATAAAATAAAATAAAATAAAATAAAATAAAATAAAACAAAATAAAATAAAAATAAAATAAAATAAAAAAATATATATATATTGTTTTATTTTATTTTATTTAACTACTATTTTATTTTATTTAACTATTATTTTATTTTATTTAATAATTTTTTTTATTTTATTTCATTTTAATTTTTTTTAGTTTATTTCATTTAATTTAATTTAATCTCATTTTATTATTATATATATATTATATAATAAAATAAAATAAAATAAAGTTTAATGAAATGGAATGAAATGAAATGAAATAAAATAAAATAAAATGAACCTAATTAAATTAAATTAAATTAAATGAAATGAAATAAGCTAAAAAAAAAGTTATTAAATAAAAGAAAAAAAAAGTATATAACGAAATAAACTAATAATTAAATAAAATAAAATAAAATAAAATAAAATAAAATAAAATAAAAAAATTAAATAAAGTATAATAATTTTTGTTGTTGGTTTTATGGTATGTTCCTTTTTACATAAACTAAAATAAAATAAAACAAAATAAAAATAAAGTAACAATAAATAAAATAAAATATATAAAATAAAATTAAATCAAAAAAAAAATTTATTAAATGAAATAAAGGAAAATGAAATAAAATCAAATCAATTAAAATAAAGTTAAATTAAATTAAATTAAATTAATTAAATTAAATCAAATAAAATAAAATAAAATAAAATAAAATAAAATAAAGTCAAATTAAATTAAATTAAGTAGAATAAAATAATATTAAATAAAATTTAATTAAATGAAATAACATAAAATAAAATAAAATGAAATAAAGTAAAATAAAATAAAATAAAATAAAATAAAATAAAATAAAATAAAATATAATAAAATAAAATAAATAATTTTTGTTGTTGGTTTTATGGTATGTTAATTTTTACATAAAACAAAAAAAAAAATAAAAAATAAATAAAAATTGAATAACAATAAATAAAATAAAATAAAATAAAGTAAAAAAAAAATTGATTAAATAAAATAAAGAAAAATAATGTAAAATCAAATCAAATAAAATAAAGTTAAATTAAATTAAATTAAATCAAATAAAATAAAATGAAATAAAGTAAAATAAAATAAAGTCAAATTAAATTAAATTAAGTAGAATTAAATAATAAAAAATAAAATTTAATTAAATGAAATAACATAAAATAAAATAAAATAAAATAAAATAAAATAAAATAAATAAAGTAAAATAAAATAAAATTAAATAAAATTAAATTAAAAAACAAAAATTAAAAAGGAAAATCGGCAAACTTTTTCTGTGACTTGTTTTACTTTTTGTGGCTTGTATAAAGGAAAAAATCGATTACACTTACTTTTTCAATAATTGATCCACTACCTATGCGTACTACTAAGCTTTTAAACGCAGCCGTACATACTTACACACATAATCAAGTTTTTATATACCTGTTTTGTAGATTATTTAGATTAAAAACCATCGGTAAACTCACTTGACTACACAAAAACTTTTTGCTACAAAAAATTTCCAAGCCAAGCAGAAAAATATTACACGCCAATATATATAAAAGCTAAAACAGCGCACAATACCATATCGAATATTCAAAATGGTAAACTGACAATTTCTTGTTAACATTTTCTTTGTTTTATAATTCAAGTTTATTTTTAATGAATATTTTCTTATAGCAAAAACGAAACCAGTCAGTTCGGTATGCCGACATTCGTTGGCAATAAAAAAAGTTTAATTCGTTTCAATAGCGTATAATTCTCGATTTTATCGAAAAAAGCCAAAACTCTAAAATAAGTACACCACTCAGTCAATTACTCGCTCATACAAAGTAAATACAGCGCATTCGCCTGGCAAGTGCTTTTGCGCAACCGCCACCGGCACGCTACGTTTACGCTATGGCATGTTAAGAATTTTTTTTTTCTAATACCACAAAATCACTTCGACCCGTACAACGAATGTTGAATGCAGTAACAAATGAGGCCAAATACAGGGTGTTTTTTTACAGGTTTGTTTTTCGAATAGAGATAAAACTGGCATTTTGTGGTCAAATCTGGCAACTCTAATGTCATTTATGTTCAGTTTGGTTTGCCATTTCATCATGAACAGGTTGAGAAAAGAACAACGCTTGCAAATCGTGCAAATTTATTTCGAAAATAATGGTTCAGTTCGCGAAGTTTACCGTGAGCTCCGTCCATTTTATGGTCGACATAATCGTCCATCAGAGCAATTAATTCGGTTAACCATGGATCGTTTTCGCACTACGTTTACTCTATGTGATAATACGCATCCGCAGAGACGTCGAACAGTGCGCACCGAAGAAACAATTGCCGCTGTAGAGCAGTGTTGAAGAGGACCCGAATGAATCGATTCGCCACCGTGCACAGCAATTGGAGCTTTATCGATCAACTTTATGGAAGATTTTGCGCAAAGATCTTGGCTTGCGACCTTACAAGATCCAGCTTGTGCAAGAATTAAAGCCGCGAGACCATGCAATGCGTCGTGATTTTGGTGTATGGGCCGAAAATGAGATTGATTTCGATACCGATTTTCATCGCAAAATTTTGTTCAGTGATGAGGCTCATTTTTGGTTGAATGGCTACGTCACCAAGGAAAATTGCCGCATTTGGAGTGAAGAGAATCCACATGAGACCCTTGAAACGCCATTACATCCACAAAAACTGACTGTTTGGTGTGCTCTATGGGCTGGTGGAGTCATTGGGCCATACTTCTTCCGCAATAATGCTGGAGAGGCAGCTACCGTTAATGGAGACCGGTATAGAGCCATGATAACCGACTATTTTGTTCCCGAATTGGATGGCATGAATGTGGATGAGTTGTGGTTCCAACAAGACGGCGCTACATGCCACACAGCGCACGTCACAATCGATTTATTGAAGGAAACATTCGATGAGCGCATAATTTCGCGGAATGGACCTGTCAATTGGCCACCAAGGTCGTGTGATTTGACACCATTGGATTATTTTCTTTGGGGATATGTGACGTCGCTCGTCTACACCAACAAACCAGAAACGTTAGGGGAATTGGAAGCCAACATTCGTGGCGTTATTGCCGACATACGGCCCCATATGCTCGAAAAAGTGGTTGAAAATTGGACCTGTAGAATTGGCTTTATTCGAGCCAGCCGCGGCGGCCACATGCCCGAAATCATATTTAAACATTAATGGCATAAAATTATCCTTCCAATAAAGCCAAATTGATGGACCTTAAAACGATTTTCTTGTGTTTTATTTCAATTCGAAGTTCTATACCCCTAAAAAAAACACCCTTTACATACGAGTATGTTTGTGTAGGGCAAGAACTATGCACAGGCAACAGCCAAGCATACAGTGGGCGCACATTCTCAAATGCTGGCACAACAACAGTCAGCAGAACCCAACAGCATCCGCAGGAAACAATATTGCCAATCATTCATTCATTCTGCGGCTAGTCGAGCAACAAACCAAAAGCTGTGTCATTTAACCAACATCTGCGAACGCTACAACAATCAACAATAAATACCAGAAAAACTAAATAATAATATGCACACAAATCACAAAGAAACTAGTTAACCTTGGCAAGAGTTATGCCACATTTTGTTGGCGGCTACGGTTGTAAGCAGGGAGCGAATTTGTGAATTATTTTGTAAATTGTTTGTAATTTTTTTAAGTGAAAACAAATTTAAAGTTCACTTAAAAAATCTTAAAACAAAAATAATATTTGAAATTTTGAATTTTAGTTTTTTTAACCAAAGATAAGAGCTAAAATGCGACTTTCAGGATTCAAATAAAAAACAAAGGTAAAATTGTAGCACTGTTTTTAAGCAAAAAATCGATAAACGTTTGACTTTAATGATTTAAATTAAAAACAATAGTTGACATTTTTAATTCTAGACTTTGAAAATTAAAATAATAAATGTATAATAATTTAAAAATAATAAATGAAATTCAAAATTTTATTTTTTTTTTTTTTGTTGAAAAATGAGAGTTAAAATTTGACTTAAATTATTACAATTTTCAAGAAAAAGTAATACATTTAAAGTTTGACTTCAATGACTTATGTCAAAAATAATAAATGAAATTTTTTTTTAAATCAGAGTTCAAATTTAACTTCAATTACTACTGGTTTCAAGAAAAAATCACACACTTAAAGTTTGACGTCATTGACTTATTTCAAAAATAATAGGTGAAATTTGAATTCCATTTTTTTAGTCAAGAATTAAAGTGGAAATTTTCATAAAATTTTCTGAGTACGAAAAAAGCTAAAATTTGTTTCAATGACTCAAATTAATTTAAATTTCAATACTATCACTTTTATTCAAAAATAAAAGTTAAAATGATAATTCAGTATTGTAAGTGAAAAGAATGATTAAATTTGATTTCAATGGTTAAAATCAAAAATAATAATGAAAATTTGAATTCTATTTTTTTAAACGCAAATCAAAAACTAAATAATAATTTTGACTACAATTTATTTTGCCTTTAATGATTTAAGTAAAATATAATAGTTAAAGTCCTAACGCTTTTATTTTAAGTCAAAAGAGTTAAAATTTGACTAAAACGACTCTAGTCAAAAAAATTTTTGGTGGTGTTTAAAAATTTTTCTTAAGCCAAAAATAAAAGTCATGGTTTGACTTCAATGATTTAAAGCAAAAGTAACAATTCGACTACCAGTTTTAAGGTCATAAATCAATGTTAAAATTGCCTTCAATAACAGCTAGTTTTAATTTAACTATAATATTTTATTAACAAATCAAATATTTCAGTTTTATTTTTAACTTAAATATTAAGGTTGAATTTTTCCTTTGTCTTTAATTTGAGAAACAGAATTGAAATCATAGTTTTTATCGTCGACTTGAGCAACAAAAGTAAAATAGGCATTGTCATTTTTCACCTAAAAATAGAACTCAAGTTTTTACTTTTATATTTGACATCAGAATTAGAATTGAAAACTAAATTTTGTCTTTGAAATGAAAAATTAAAGCATTTCTAATTCTTATCTTCATCTTAAGAGATAAAAGTCAAATCATCATTTTCATGCATAAGTTGTGAAATAAAAGTAAAATTTTCACTTTCATCTTTGACTTGAGAATCAAAGCTTGCATATTTGATTTTGTTATCTGTGCCTTAAGAAATAAGTATCAAATTTCACTTTGATTAAGTTTTGAGAAAAATTACCACAACCACATAGAGCTGGAAAAAAATCAAGAGCTATTCGAAAGATGCTTCTTGTCAAATAACTTTCCGGAAATATAATTTGAACTCCCACTTTAGGAAAGTATTTTTCATGCTGCTTAATACAGGAGAGCACATTGCTGTTTTTCTCACTGATTTTCCTGTTATATTTTGACTTAAAAAGGTAAGTTTGAACAATATTAAATATTTTTTAATTTTTAATTTATTTGAATTTTATTAAATTGAATTTGCTTTGCAGTCCCTGCTTATCTATTCGAATGCTGAGTGAAGGTATGAATGCTGGCATTGTACTTCTTAGTTTGAGATCAAATTCTTCAAGCCAGAGATACTGTATGTATGTATGTATGTAGATATATTCATGTGCAATGAGTCAAATTAATACAAACAATTGCTAATTCTAATGTCACGAAAAGCAAAAAAGTTGTGTTGTAACTTAAAAATGTTTAAAAGTTGTAGCTGAAGTAACTTGTATATATGTACATTGTACAATCCGCTTATTGATTTGTAAATCACCCAGGCATGCTTGCTCATTAGGTATATATAGTGCAAGTTATCATTTGTGTTTAAAAATGTACTAGGATCACTTTTTCCCCAGTTTTCATTTTATTTAGCGACTCATAAACAGGACTGTTAAATTTGATTAGTAATTAGTGATCAATTAATTAGGCGGTTTTTTTGATTGGTAATGATTATTTTAATTGTTTTTCAAAAAAAGGCACTTATTAATTGATCACGATTAGAAACAATCAAAAAAAATCAGTAAAAATCAAAAATAATCCAAAGAAGTTGTTTCGATTACTTTTAATTATTTAAAATTCAAGTATTCATGAAACGAGCTCAAGGCCAAGAATAATAATTTTTCACTTTTGGAATTTTTATGAAAATTATTATTGTTTTTATTTATTAATAATCATTTTAATTAATTATTAAAAGTTTTTGGATTGAATAGAGTAGGAAAAATGTTTAGAGACAACTGCCATAGCTTTTCTTATAGATCCATTTCGGAAGCTGCTAGACTTCACTCATCAGAGAAATTTTGGCACGCATTGCTAACCATTAAGCTAACAATACGCTGGTTTTGATGTCATCTAAACTCCTAGTTCTATTCTTCTTTTTACCATATGCATGAACCACTTCCGCCATTTGACAGTTAGTAGTGTGATCATGATGGATTTTTGACAGATCTGTTTTATCATCAGAACTGCCTTTCCGTGGGCTTTCGGTTTTTGTTATTGCTTTTTTAGATGACATCAAAACCAGCGTTTTGTTAGCTTAATGATTAGCAATGCGTGCCAAAATTTCTCTGATGAGTGAAGTCTAGCAGCTTCCGAAATGGATCTATAAGAAAAGCTATGGCAGTTGTCTCTAAACATTTTTCCTACTCTATTCAATCCAAAAACTTTTAATAATTAATTAAATGATTATTAATAAATAAAAACAATAATAATTTTCATAAAAATTCCAAAAGTGAAAAATTATTATTCTTGGCCTTGAGCTCGTTTCATGAATACTTGAAAATGTACAGGCCGTAAATCAACAAAAATTGTTGGTATAAAAAAGCAATAACAAAAACCGAGAGCCCACGGAAAGGCAGTTCTGATGATAAAACAGATCTGTCAAAAATCCATCATGATCACACTACTAACTGTCAAATGGCGGAAGTGGTCCATGCATATGGTAAAAAGAAGAATAGAACTAGGAGTTTAGATGACATCAAAACCAGCGTATTGTTAGCTTAATGGTTAGCAATGCGTGCCAAAATTTCTCTGATGAGTGAAGTCTAGCAGCTTCCGAAATGGATCTATAAGAAAAGCTATGGCAGTTGTCTCTAAACATTTTTCCTACTCTATTCAATCCAAAAACTTTTAATAATTAATTAAAATGATTATTAGTAAATAAAAACAATAATAATTTTCATAAAAATTCCAAAAGTGAAAAATTATTATTCTTGGCCTTGAGCTCGTTTCATGAATACTTGAAAATGTACAGGCCGTAAATCAACAAAAATTGTTGGTATAAAAAAGCAATATTATTTAAAATTTTTAAAAGTTTTTTTATTATTTAAAATTTGTTTTATTATTGATGTATACAGTTATGCACTTATACCACAATACGAAAAAAATCAAAAAAAAATTTTAAAAATCAACAATAATCGGAAATAATCAAAAGTAATCAAAACTTTTTTTTTAGATTATTTTTGATAATTTTGTTGAAGTTGGTTTGATTACTTTTAATTATTTTTGATTTTTTTTATTCTTTATAATTTTTTTTTTATTGTTCTTAATTTTATTTTATTGTTGATGTGTATAGTTATGCATTTCTACAACAATACTGAAAAAACTTAAAAATAATCTAAAAAAAATTTTAAAAATCAGCAATAATCGGAAATAATCAAAAGTAATCAAACCAATTTTTTTTAGATTATTTTTGATTATTTTGGATTTTTTTGCTTGTTTTTTAATAATCGTAAAAAATCATTATGTTTTTTTTGATTACTTTTTTAAATCGGAAAATAATCATTGAAAGTAAAGTAACCGGTAAGCATTACGATTAGTAATCATTATTTAACAGGTCTGAAAATAGCAAAATGAAATTTTTTTATCAAAATTTTAAATTTTCTATAAAAATTAAAGCGCTTAAAATTTTCATTGCATTATTATATTTTATCTAGCACCGAAATGACGTATAACAGAGCAAATCCTTATATTTTTATAACTGATGCACTTTTTATTTTACTCGATCCATTTTTACCAATTTTTTCATTCCCTAAACTGCATTTTTCTTTATGAGAACTTAAACAAATAATTCTATATTCATATTATAATATCTTCACGAGTAAGAACGCTCACTGCAGTGTTGAATGTACAAGGTGGCGCAAAAGTAATCCTCCTATCAGAAAATGCTATAAATTTTGCGATTGGCCCCTAAAGTCAGTTCCGTTTTGACATTTGTGTAGTAAACACATGCGAAATACACGTCAATAAACAATCTTACGCTACACTGCTCCAGAACGCGGAATATTGCTGACTATTTATTTGACCAATAATCGGTCGGGGCCAAACGGTTACTGTGAATGGTGAGCGCTACAGAGCAATGATCAACGAGTTCTTTTTGCCGCAACTTGATGAATTGGAATTGGAAAACATGTGGTTCCAACAAGACGGTGCAACAGCACACACTGCACGTGCCACAACCGATATGCTGAACATCGGAAGCTTACTTTTGCGCCACCTTGTATATAAACAGTTAATTGCTGCAAGAAAGTTAAACTAAAATAGCTAACAAATGACCGCAAAGAGCTAGTTGCGAGTCGATGAACCAAAACAACCGGCAAACAGTAAGGGAAGCCGACCGGGAAATATCAAGTTAAGTGTCAGTAGAGCTTAACATTGCCACTAAGTGTTGGTATTTTTTACTTTTTTTTTTAGCTAAATGAAGTTTAAGAAGTTGTGTTGAAAAATATTTAGAAATGGAAAAAGTATGAAAAAAAGTTAGTATTACACAAGAAAAATTTTTATCATTTACAGTTAACTAAATTAGCACAAATTGCTAGGGATCTTTTGTTGTTCTCATTATAGCGGGAATCATAGTGTTTGTGTGATTATAAAATTAGTATGAAATTGTTGTTTGATAAGTGTATTAGTGTGGGCTTACATTTTTTTACTTTATGAAAAAAGAGAGACAAAAGTTATTGACATTTTGAAGTGGCCCACTCGTTTTTTAAAAAAAAAATGTTTGTTTTGGTACGAAATCATAGAAAAATACTAAAAAAAAACTTTCAAATATATTTTTATTTTTTCTACCCAACAAGCATTTCTTTTAGTGTCTTTAAAAATAATTTAAGTAAACTTGCTACAATAAGCGATAAACGAGCTTTTTCAGTTTTAATTTATTTGAAAGTTTAAAGTAAACTTTTTATTAACTCCTAAAACAAACTGTTATAAATCATTTTATTTTAAAAGTGAAATACAAATGCTTACAAAAATCCAGTCAAAACTATTTGTCAGTTTTTTTCTTTTCAACTTAAAAAATTTTCAAACTCTTTTCATAAAAGATTTTACATGAAAATGAGCACTACAAAGCAAAAATCATGGCTGCATCTTAACCAGTTTGTATGCTTACAACTTATTTATTCATTTTACTGCAATAGATAAATAATATACCAAAAATGGCTTGAATAACGTTTTAGAAAAAAAAGCTTTCTCTAAAATTTTTTTATAGGCTTACATTAATGAGCTTTTTATCCACGTGTGGTGTCAAAAATCAGAATTTTTTAAGCTTAGTATTTATTTCGAAAAAGTTCTTTAAACATTTATTTTAAGTTTACTTTGCTTGCTGGGTATCCTCATAAGCTTCAATACAAAAGAAAGTGCATTTAATTTTTTTTTGCTTGAAATGACCAATAAGTTTTTACTTCATAAAAAAATTAAAAGTAAAAAGATTTTTCCTTACATTTTGAGGTGGTCTGCTACATTTTTAAATAAACAAATATCGCTGCAATTTTTTTAAAATTTTCAATATATTTTTTATCTTCTTTACTTCTAGTACAAAAAAAATTATTTTAATTTGTTACTTCAATACCAAAACTAATACGAAACTGATTTTTTTCAAAGTGTAGCTTTTCAGATTTTAAAACAAACTTGTTTTTCTGTTATTAAAAAATGTGACGTAAAATTTTGTTTTTAATATTCTTCTTTTTCTACCAAACAAAAATTTTACCCCATGCTAAGCAAACAAAATTTTCTTTTAACCCACCCTAATGTGCATATGTGCGTATTCATATTCTGCAATATTAACAACAATTTTTTTTTCTTTGGCATATTTTGTTTTGAGCAAAGTGAGTTGTTTATTGTAAGCAGCAACAGCAGCTGTGACAGAAACAGGAAACCCAACAAGTAATTTGCATTCATGGGTTTTAAACATACAAACACATACACGCTTACAAACAGAAACAAATATCTACCAACAAATTTGCAAAGTGCAAGTACCGATTTAGTATATGGGTAAGAATAGATGAAAAACAGCTTTTTTTCTGGGTCACACCGACAAAGATTACAAAAAGTTACAATTTTAGGATATACATGTATAGTATATTGTATGAACACGTTAGTGCAAGGCTTGGGCACGCATACCAGCAGAATCAGTTTACTTAAATGCTATAGATATTATAGGTTATACCTCAAGCAATGCATCGCTGAAAAAACGATTCACTTCCATGCAACGGATATTGGGTGATGTGCGCACAAACATATGTAGATACACACATGCCGACGAAAAATCTGAAAATTGTTTATTTGGGATTCTGTACCGCAAATCAAGATCCATCATATACATTTTTAATTAATATCTAATAAGTATCTTTTACTGTTTATGTTTAAAAAAAAATGTTCAAGCTACTTTTATAGCCACCACTGTAGTATATAGTAGAAACATAGTATTTCCTGCTTTAAAAAGCGCTCTAAACTTTACGCAGGTATCTAGCAATGCATGAAAGAAAACTTAGTTTAACTGTGTGCAGCAATTTTTGAATGATGCGGGTACAAACATTCAGAAACAGAGACCAATATTCAAATAATGCTTGTTTTGGCTTGTTTTACTCTAATAAAGATCACACTTGTGCATTTTACCTCACTTTATGAAATATACTGCCCTGTATCTATAACAGTTTTATAATATATAAGGATTTGAATATATAAATGACATATACCCAAATGTACAAGACTAACTATAATTGAGAAATTATAGACAGGATGAAATAAGTTTGGAAGAGCAGCCACGCCAATTTTCTTACAATTTTATTTGTTCATACAAAATATCAGAAAAGTTCGTTAAGTTTAAAGATATAAAATATTGAGTACTTTACTTAACATATTCATCTACCATTGCATGAAAGTGGGCGTGGATATAAACCGATATGTTTAATTGTTATCACGATTGGTGCTATAGTAATAGGGTATTTCCGTGTCAAATCGTCACATCGTTGGAATATACCACTTCCGATTTGAATGAAATTTGGCGAACAGTTTCCTTTTATCATAAAACAAAGTTATGCCAAGAAAAAAATAAAAAAATTTTTTTTTAAGGTTATGCAAATTAAAAATTTAATTTTTGCCTGTTTTGTAAAGTTTATATTTGCAATAATTGGGATACTACTGTAGTTCAAAAAATTAACTTTGGCATTTTCAAAGGAGATATTTAGAGGCCTAAGAAAAAATAATTAAAAAAAAAAATTTCAATTTCTCATTTTAGAAAATTTTAGATTTTTCAAAATCGAAAAAATTCAAGTATGCCATTAAATTTTGTGTTCAAATTTTTTTGTATTGCGCATCTGATATATCTACAGATATTCTAAAATTTTCGGAAGGGTATTTTTTGTTTTCTCAAAAATATGAATTTTTGAATTTTTCTCAAAAATTTTTATTTATAATTTTTTTAACTTTCACGCCCTTTTCTACAAAATGTTTACAACACTAGCTTTTATGAAAAAGGTAATTTTTGCAAAATACTGTTATATGCCTTCTTTAGAGCACCATTGACTGCCTAAAAGTGGGCGTGATTCATAAACTGATTTTGCACACTTTCACAGCAACTATTTTTTGTCATTGTGTCAATTGTTCACTAAATATTGTTTTGATTCGAATTAAAGCATTAAAGGCTTTGAGGTGGGATTAACTAAAGACCAGCCACGCCCATTATCCAACGAAAAAGCAATGGTGACTCGCATGCTAGGTTGATATAAAATGTCCTAAGCGGGTTTTGAGTTATGTTTTGGCTTTCTTATGGAGCCCGTTATACAACATTTTTATATGAGTTTATCGACTTTAGTGAATAAATTATGAATTTTTTCCAATTTTCCTATATAGCAAAAGTGGGCAGGGACATCGTCCGTTTTCGTCCATTTTTAATATGAATCTATATTAAATGCAGGTGATACTATCAACCCAATTTGGTGTTTTTGCTCAAGCTAGACGGCCAGTTGGGAAGACATGGTTTACTTTTAAATATGTAAAAGTACATGTATTTTGATCCTTTCAAGCCATTACAAGCCACCGTTAGTGAACTAAAGTATTCGTGTCCCTTATGCACAACTGGACGTAAAAAGTTTTTTCAGATTTTTTTTTGTGTTTTTTTCTCTCGTTCCCTCAACATCATACACTGTGCACTAATAACACTTACCTCGAGCTGGGTGCCAGGCTTGATTGTGGCTAAACCTTCAATCTTATAATATGCTAATAAACAAACTAAAACATAGACACTTCAAATTAAAAAAAAAAAACATTTATACATATATACATTCGGAAGTATTAGTTTTGCTGTTTAATGGCTCATTTTGTTTGAAATTCTGTTTTAGTTTATTTCTTTGTTTACAGGTTTTGAGTACTTAGACAACCGTTTAGTAATTTATGTTGTTGTTGCTATTATTTAAACATTAATTTATAAAATTTAGTAGTTGATGTTTTGCAAACTTGCTGTTAGTAAAGTGGTTATTGTGTTTGTTGTTGTAGTTTTTTTTTTGCTGTAGTTATTTGCGGCTTCTGCTCTAAAGTGTAGCGGAAATATCGTGAACGTGCTTTAATGCTTGAATAAATTTCGTGTGATTTTCACAGTTTGCTTGATTACTACCTAACAACCGTACAATTCAAATCATCATTTGCCAAAAGCAAATTCATACGCGAAAACAGGTTGTGGCATATGGTTGAATGAACTCTTTTTCGTCAAATTTTGTAAGGCGGAAAAGTGTTGATGTTGACTTATGCAAAAATAAATTCCAAGAGCTGGTAACTATTTCTGGTTAAACCATGACAATCCAAGAAACGGTGTCGAAAATGATGTAGATGATAACACAGACCATATTATCCGGCATAGTAGACAGTGAGAATTCTTTGGTCCTCTCTTCTCAAATTAACGAGTATGGCGTGTGCTCTTTTCAAAGAAAGTGAGTTTACTTTCATTGGTATCGATTTTGGCACAGAGACACCAGTTTCTCTTCTAGCATAATAAGAGTGGATCGAAATTTGGTTTTTGCCTAACATGGTTATACAATATTTACTTTATTAAGGAAGGTCAGTTCTAACGGAAGTTTTTAAGAAACTAAGGTTCTATCACAGTCATATGCTTTGAAACACTAAGATTTTCTATATCGTAAACCCGGCTAACGATTAATCCAGACGATTTGTTAGGTTAGCTTCTAAACTATACTCACATGCTTCGATAGCCTGAGCTTGGAGCTCGTAATGTTCAGAATGAAATTGTGCTAAAACCTTTCAGAATGGTATTCTTGTTGGGAACATTTTATATAAGATTAAGGTTTACATCTCTATGGTATTTTTGGAGGTTGAGAAAGGACCCTTGGAACACTCCTCTAGTAGGTAGACTCCTAGATGAGTGATGCAACAGTTTTTGTACTACTATGCGTGAAAGTGGAGCTCGTTCGTTGCCCTTCTTATGTTTTATAAGTGGAATTCGACAACTCCCCCAACGAATTTTATAACATTAAATAACTAATTACACGTTTCGATTGACAAATATTGGCATATATCACATATTTAAAAAAAAATAGATGGCAACCCTGTAACAACATTCCCAGTGGCAGCGTATTTTTAGAAAGTCTTTGAAAGCAGTACCTTATCTAGGTATTTAATTTTATTCAACTGTGTTGAGTCGTTTCTGATATAGTGGTAGATATACAAGAATATTGTGCTCTTACTTAGGCTATCGTATAAGGTGTTGCCACTGAGAATGTTTTTACAAGTTTACCATCTATTTTAATCTTTTCTAAATTTAGTGAGATATGCCAATATGAGGTTTAAACGAAACGTAATTGAAGTTGTTTTCAAAAAAAAATTCCGAGGTAGAGCTAGCACATAGGGTTGCCACCTAATCCCATTATTTTCTTCACACATCCGCTGTAATTTCGAAAAAAAAGCCTTGACATATTTCAGCGAAGTTTCGTACATATGCTAGCTGCTACCATCTAAACTCTTTTATTTATGTCGGATGATATTATGTGGTTGCCATCTATCTTAACAATTTTTTTTAGTAAAGTTATATGTGCAAATGTTGGCATCAACCCTAAGTAACCTAATCTTATAACTAAAAATGAAATCTGTGTATGTGTGTCTGTGTGTCCTTTATAGGCGGCCAAAGTACTCAACCGATTTTTATGAAATTGGCACAGTATATTCTTTGGATCACTGATTACCGCATAGCTTATTTATAGTTTTGGAAAAGTGGGCAGTACCACGCCCTCAGGCTATATAAAATTTCAATTCGTCATAACTCTAAATTAATGATTATTTGATCTAAATTAATGATATTTGGATATATGTGTCCTTAAGTCAAGATTTACATAATTTTTGAAAAGTGGGCTGTGCCTCGCCCAAATATTTTTGTGTGTTGTTTGTCCTTCATTCATATACAAAGTATAATGTTGATGTCAATGAAACTTTTACAGTGGACTCAGGAGTTCGCTGGGGACGACACAGGCCATAAATAATTTTTGGAAAGCGCCCAGGCTATTTAAAGTAACAATTCGGCATAGCTATGAATTTATTTGGTTCAAGCTAGTGATACTTTATACTTCGATAAGTGTTCTATATATCCAAAAACCGTGGAAACAGAAAGCGGTACAAGGATTAAATAAAAGTTTATTCGCTATATCTTCGAAAATATGTACATATCATTATCCGCAGACGAAAAGGCAGGAGAAGGGGAGCAGGAGTAGAAATTTGAGACATAGAGGTGGCTTTAAAGGAAAATGAAGAGGGTAAAGAAGTGTAACAGTATATGGGGGTGGGGAATCGCAAAGGCAGAAAAAAAGGAAGATATAATAATACTTGCAAAAGAAGCACCAAGTGGGGAGGAAAGAGAGTTAGAATGAAACTAAACACTGAGGATGGCGGACGCCGAAACCGGTTTATTACAAAACCAATTTTGACAAGGGATGACGGAAAATCGTTCCAATAAACAACAACTTTTTTGTAAATTAATCTTTGCTCCAAAATTTACATCTCCATCAGCAAATTAACTAATATCTAAAATTACTTGTATTAAATATTTGACCTAATTCTATCTAATTAATACATCCAACATTTAAATGCAAAGTTCACAATAGCTGCAATTAAGTTAAACGCTCATGTATTATATGCGCTGTCTGCTTTCCTTCTTATCTCATTCTTGCCGCATTCATCAATATTAATCGATTCGTCTGACTTCATCGCTACACTGAAAAGAAGTTGTCTGACAATGAATGTGTGTCTGTGCCACATGCAACCAAGCATGCCTGCTGTTAAATTAATAAAAGAAAAAATTAACAAACTAACACACATGCAACAACTTAGTTAAACGCATAGACTTACTAAGTAACTTAATTTGACCTACATTTAAAAAGAATAAAAAATTAAAAAGAGGGGAATAAAAAGTTAGGAAAAGAGTATTAACTGCAATGTGGTTTGAGGCAGTCAAATGTTAAAAACAACAATTCCAAGTTCTCAACTGAAATAATCTACGCCTGAGTAATAACTAATCCACTTGATGACAACAACAATAATATGCTTAAATGTTAGAGAATTAACAACGAAAATGCCACTGCTCAGCTGTGGGTGCAGTCTGAAATGCAGACGCTCTTGGGAACTACACCAAGCGAGCTTTCAGTGTAGTAAGCAGTCGGACAACATCTGTCACAATGGCAGTCACAATAAAGAGTTATGTAGAAGATTTTGTGAGTATGTTTGCTTAGCATTCCTTTACATATTTATGTGTGTTAGTATTTGAAGTTATCACAGAGCGGCGCTCACAACAAGCCTTACAAAAAATTCAGCCAAAGTAAACCGCCACTGCATACATGGTGTGGTTGTTGTTGTCGAAAATACCTTAAATGATTTGAAATTTTTATTGTTTTTATGTACCAACTATTCAATTAAATTGTTGCTTTTACCGACTGTATATTTTTCAGTATCCATGACTATAAACGAGCTCAAGGCCAGGAAAAATAATTTTTTAATGAAAGTTATTATTGTTTTTTTATTTTTTTAATAATTTAGTTAATTATTGAAAGCTTTTAATTGAGTAGAAAAGAAAAATGTTGTAGACAACCGCTATAGCTTTTCTTATCGATCCATTTCGGAAGCTGCTCAACTTCTTCATCAGAGAAATTTTGCCAAGCTCTGCCAACCAATTAGCTAACAGAACGCTGGTTTTTCTGTTAGATAAACTCCTTTTTCTATTCACTTTTCCATATCTATGAGCTACTTCTTGAAAACTTTTCATAAATAAGGCAGTAAGCACGAAAACAAAAAAGGCAACATAACGATAAGGAAAAGCTAGGAAACACAGCTGGAAATAGAAAACACAAAAAAAGAAGAAAGAACAACCAGGATCTTAAACTAAGTGAAAACGGTAACAAAATCACAAAAATTTACAATACATCAAAAAACAGAAAGAAGGTAATACTCAGCACAAAGCGATATATAATAAAAAAACATACTACCCTACAAAACAGTAAGGATATTAATAAAAACAAACAAACAGTTAACAAAAAAATCGCAGCAACACCAAAGACATAAATCACAAGTCTACAACAATATTAACAAAAAATTTAAAATAAAAACATAAAACTAAAACGAAAACTATGTTATGTAAATCAAACCAGGAATTAAAATATAAAAGCAAATAAAGAAGACAGTTTATGAAAAAACAACACAAAACACAAAAAAAAGGATTAAGTAATACCAACACAAAGCTAATAAAAAGGACAAAAGAGTATGTCAAAAACAAAAAGTGCGTAAAAATAAGGTTTACAATAAAAAAAAGATAAGAACAGCTAGTAAAAATGTTAACCAAACAATCCTTAAAACTTTAAAGGGCATGAGAAACTAAAAAAACAGGGAGAAAATCAAAAACAAAAAATAAGGAGAAAGAGAAACGGTTACCAAAATCCGAAATGTGTTTAAGAAAATATACGTTTAAAAATAGACTTTGATTTTGTAACAAATAATAGAAACTAAGACGCAGTAACAGAAAAAAACAGATAAAAAAAGAAAAACATAAGTGCAAAAAGAAAATTACAGGCGCAAAACAAACAAAAGCAGAAAAATTCAAAAATTAAACGAAAAACAACAAAAAAAAGGCACAAAAAACACAGACAACAAGCAATAATTGCACGCCAAACCAAATACTTAATCCAAATACACAAAAGAAGAAAAAACAAGTTGCACAAACCAAACCCAACAAATGAAGGTTCTAACCTCGGAAAACAGATTTAAGTAGTTCCGACATTGTGTCGAGATATTAAACTATATAAAAAGTTACTTATTGTAAGTTCTGGATAGTGTGTTTATTGGCTGACCAATAGTTGGCACTATAATGTTCAAAACTACCTGAATCTTTCTGTCAGCAAATAAACTCTATATTTAACTATACAAATTTTTAAAAAGTAACACTATATGCTTTCACTTTTAGCCCCTTCTAATGAAATTCTCAATGATATTGATAGCAGAATTTAACATTGTCCAGACAGACCACCTGGTACCGTACCTACATTCCGAAAGCATCTTGTAGACACAATGGTCGTTATTGTGCAAAAATTACGAATGATAAGATGCTCCTATACATCGATTATCTAAAACTAAGAGAATTGATAGGGTTTGCTGTATGGTGTGCTGAGCAGGCAGCAATTTATACACGACATCAGCTAGAAATGCATTAAGTCTCAAGCAAGCATTAGAACAAAAAAAGCACGTACAGCTACACTGGATACTCCGTGAATAGTCTACTAGGCAAGATGGAGTGGCCGATATATTTAAGGTGATTTTAAAATCTAAAGCAATAAGAGAAAAAGTTGCTTTGCCAAAAAAAAAATGTTTTTAAATGTTTGTGACAGTAATCATACGACTAATAACTGCATAAAGTGTTAAAGATAAACACTTCGTCTGTCGTTTATTCAATACTGCAATAAAAATAACAATAAAATAAAATTCGAAAATTTAACAACAGCAAAACAAAAAGCAAAAACCATTGGAAAACAACAATAAACCTAAATATATCAAAACAAAAACCAAACTCAAAGGTAAAAAATAAAAGAAATAGTAAAAGAAAAAGAAAAAGGAAAAAGATAAAGAAGAAAGAAAACGAAAGAAAGTGAGAAAGGAAAAGCAAGAGAATAACCCAAAAACATGAAACCAAAAATCATTAACAAAAAAAGGTGATGCAAAACACGAGCTAAGAAAAAATATTGAAAAAAAATTAACAAAAAACCAAGAAAAAGAAAGAAAGAAAAACTGTCACGCAAAGAACAAAATAAACACAAGAACTACAACGATTAATAATAACGGCTAAATCTAAACATTCAACAAGAAACCTTAATACTAGCAAATCAAGCACGCTTACAACAAAGGAATCAAAAACAACAAGGAAAATTTCCGTACTAACAAGACGAGAATAACAAAAGAGCTACAACGATAAATTTGCATTCACTTCAATTTCACTACAACAAGGATAATTAAGAACGCCGTCATTACATCTTTCAAGCGAAGTAACCAAGTTGGAAGTAACAAATGCAAAGACTTAGTTTATTTAAAACTTTTAACAACAACTAGAAGACCCGGCCACGCTTCGCTGCGTCTCAGAACGTATTATAGACTGGGTCTGATATTAATACTCGTATCTCTGAAACCCTTTGAGATATTGAGCTTATTCACATCATTTATTGTAGCACTTAGTATCACCTTTCCTTTGATACCCATATTGTACTAACACATTTTGGGTCACCTTGGTCAACATATTACTCGATATCTCCGAAACTGGTAGGGGTATCGAAATAATGGGTATCTTTAATTTGAAGTTAGGCATGTGGCAGCGCAATGGTGATAATTCCATTCAATTCGATTCAGCAATTTTTGAGTCATGTGCGCCCAAACATGCAGACAGACAGACAAAAATTCTGAAAACTGTGGATTTGGATTATATTGGCTTAATAATGATCCCTTCTATCAGTTTTTCTTTCATATTCACAATAAAGTCCTTTAACTATAAATATATACTTTGGTATATATGTATGTATATTAGTTGAGTAACAATAAACTTCCCGCACTTTATATAAAAAATAAATTCTGTAAATGTAAGTATATGTATGGGTATGTCATCAAACAATAGCTAGTCTCACTAGTATGCTTCCAATTCAGCTTATTTATAATTTCTCAACTTCTCTTTTAACTATTTCTCTATAGTCGAACCATATATTTTTGTATGTATATGTGTTTACGAGTAGTTTCATCAAGTTTTTATCGTATTTAAAATATACCGTTAAAAAGTCTAGTTTTGCAATTTCTTAGTTTACTGTTTGCCTTGCTTGTTGACTTCATTTCTACTTAAACAAATATTTCACGCCGCTACCCCACTGTTTGATGCAACTCTTACTTAGTACATACATACACACATAAGCAGACATTCTTTTGCACAAATACTTGCCAGTTTGACGGTTGATCGATGTTGATTCTACGAAACCAGCTACTCATTCCCGTATTATACGCCATATTCGAATTCGCGTTATTCATTCGCCCCAATAGCAACAACAGTACTTAGTGCAGGTATTGGTGTTGGTGGTGGTGTTGGTGGTGGTGTCGGTGTTGGCAGCCGAACAAGTGTTTCAACAGCAATCACTCGTTAGCAGTCAGAAGCTTGCATGCCAAAAGCAGCTTGCAGATATTGCATGTGGTGCATGAATATGAATAAGGCATGATAGAGATGGCAGTTTCAAATGACTAAGCGGGATTTTCGGGACTATCAAGAAGTTGTATAATATAACGTGAACACGCGGAATTTTTTTTTATAGACCGACTTGTGTCCTAAACGTATAAACCGATCGTAACCAAATTTCATGGGCTAAAAAATATTTTGATATGTATAGGGGGATTGCTACCTCCCATACAAATAGAATTTTTCATAGTCCGTATCTCTGGAAGTATTTACGTTAGACCACTGAAGTTTGGTAAGGGGTTATATAAGATTAATCCCTATCACCTCCAAAAAAAAGAACTGGGGATAACGATAAACTTTTATATAGTCCATATCTCGGATTGAAACTTGGTAAGGGGTTATATGAGGTTAGTCCCTAACACCTGCATGAAAACTGGTTATAACTATGTGGGGAGAAACCCCGGGGTATAAGCTAGTTTACTTATAAATATTAATGCTATTCAAAAAACTTAAAGTTCGGAAATTCGATATTACCAAATACTAGTTTTTTCCACATTTCAATACAATATAGTTACTTTTCAGTACACATAATTTAAAAAAATATATATCTTAGTTCGAATGTTATGATATTGTTCGAAAATTTAGAAAATAAAAATTTTCGAAACTATATTTGGAATAATCCCAATGTGAAAATTCAGTACATATAATTTAAAAAATAAAAATCCTTAGTTCGAATGTTCTGATATTGTACGAACATTTTGAAAAAAAAAACATTTGGAACAATCCCAATGTAAACATTGTCTTTGTTAAGGTGAAAGAGGCAGCCAGAATATTTGGAAAATTTTCCTCCTCATTGACATACTTATTTACAAATATTTAATTTGAGCACTTTATTTTCTCATATATAAAAATCACTAATCATATAAAGAACAATATATTTCGAATACAGAGTCTAAATTTTAAACGGGTGTTTTTTTTACAGGTTTGTTTTTCGAATAGAGATAAAACTGGCATTTTGTGGTCAAATCTGGCAACTCTAATGTCATTTATGTTCAGTTTGGTTTGCCATTTCATCATGAACAGGTTGACAAAAGAACAACGCTTGCAAATCGCGCAAATTTATTTGGAAAATAATGGTTCAGTTCGCGAAGTTTACCGTGAGCTCCGTCCATTTTATGGTCGACATAATCGTCCACCAGAGCAATTAATTCGGTTAACAATGGATCGTTTTCGCACTACGTTTACTCTATGTGATAATAAGCATCCGCAGAGACGTCGAACAGTGCGCACCGAAGAAACAATTGCCGCTGTAGAGCAAAGTGTTGAAGAGGACCCGAATGAATCGATTCGCCACCGTGCACAGCAATTGGAGCTTTGTCCATCAACTTTATGGAAGATTTTGCGCAAAGATCTTGGCTTGCGACCTTACAAGATCCAGCTTGTGCAAGAATTAAAGCCGCGAGACCATGCAATGCGTCGTGATTTTGGTGTATGGGCCGAAAATGAGATTGATTTCGATGCTGATTTTCATCGCAAAATTTTGTTCAGTGATGAGGCTCATTTTTGGTTGAATGGCTACGTCGACAAGCAAAATTGCCGCATTTGGAGTGAAGAGAATCCACATGAGACCCTTGAAACGCCATTACATCCACAAAAACTGACTGTTTGGTGTGCTCTATGGGCTGGTGGAGTCATTGGGCCATACTTCTTCCGCAATAATGCTGGAGAGGCAGCTACCGTTAATGGAGACCGGTATAGAGCCATGATAACCGACTATTTTGTTCCCGAATTGGATGGCATGAATGTGGATGAGTTGTGGTTCCAACAAGACGGCGCTACATGCCACACAGCGCACGTCACAATCGATTTATTGAAGGAAACATTCGATGAGCGCATAATTTCGCGGAATGGACCTGTCAATTGGCCACCAAGGTCGTGTGATTTGACACCATTGGATTATTTTCTTTGAGGATATGTGAAGTCGCTCGTCTACACCAACAAACCAGAAACGTTAGGGGAATTGGAAGCCAACATTCGTGGCGTTATTGCCGACATACGGCCCCATATGCTCGAAAAAGTGGTTGAAAATTGGACCTGTAGAATTGGCTTTATTCGAGCCAGCCCCGGCGGCCACATGCCCGAAATCATATTTAAACATTAATGGCATAAAATTATCCTTCCAATAAAGCCAAATTGATGGACCTTAAAACGATTTTCTTGTGTTTTATTTCAATTCGAAGTTCTATACCCCTAAAAAAACACCCTATACAAAATTCAAACGTCTGTGTTTTAAGCTTCCATACTCGAAATATCGATTATTAGTTATTATTATTTTTTAAATGTTCGAAAATTGTGACATTCGAATTACTAACTAGCAGTTACAGTTATAAATTAATCCGATACTCAATAGAAATAAGAAATTTTATATAAGAAAATGTCAAGTTATATTCAAACACATTTCTAAAAAACGTCGAAAAGTTTTGAAATTCGAATAGCTACCTCTCAATTGCAATTTTAAATTAATCCGCTACTCATACCGATATGTCTATTAAATGTAAGAAAAAATCAGGTTGCATTGAAATACTTTTCGAAAGTTCGAATGAAAGTTAGAAAATTCGAAAATATTTGAAATTTTAATAGCTATCCCTCAATTATAATTTTAAATTAAACCTCTTTCTTATTCATTGTGGCATTGCACTTAAACGTAATAAAATATAATTAACGAAAGTATCAGGTGGCTTTAAAATACTTTTCGAATGTAAGTTCGGAAATTCTAACATATTTTAAATTTGTGTAACTAGCTCTCCAACGTGCGCTTATAATTTCAAGTTCATTCACATGCAAAAAACTAACCTTTTGCTAACTGATAATTAAATTCGAAAAAATTGTCGAAAACCGATTTTTTAAATATTTTTTGTTTTATTTCAAAATAAAATAAAAAAATTCCACAATTAAAATTTTTATCGGATCAAGAGTGACCGTTAAGCATATAATATCGAAATATCGGTATTGCACTGTTAGCATCGATGGCATTCAGGCATCGAACGCACTCACCTCCTTAAAATACACACATACCTGTCCTGCAAGTGCAGGTATGCATTCAAGTGTGATTATGCACCTTTATTGCCAATGGCCTAATATATAACCGAAGCCTTCGTCAGTGAGTTCATTCCCAGAATATTAATACATATCTATATATAAACATATTTACTAAGGTTTTTGCCTTTTAAGCTCCTACAGACATCGTCTTATTTGTCATGCCATCATTTACTGAATTACTCAATTTTACTAAGGTTTGTAATACTTATTGGCTGCTAAAGTGTGGTAAGCTCGATGAGAAGGTGTGTTCATTATGGAAAAGTCGTCAAACAACAACGGCAAATGAGGCACAACTTGCTTACTAATATTAGCCATATTTGTGCGGTAAGTACTTGCTTACAGCAAATAGAAAATAAGATATAAAAGAATACTAGCGTACTCATACATGGTTGATTAATTTAATCTAATGACTACAATTGACTTGTTCAACGGATTTTATACAGTTAAAACATACAGCGCTTATTTTGTTAAAGATGTAAAATGTTAATTAGTCTGATATATGATTAGTCAAAGTCAATAATCAATAAAAATTTGATTAACTAACTAAACAGTTAGGATTGCGATTAACACCAATTAATAAATATTTAAGTAATTCAAGGATTAGTCAGATCGAACTTTATCCAAAGTCTGGTCTAACTCTTAATTTTACAGAATATTTTCTAATTAGGATTATAAATTTATTCAATAATAAAAGTTGTGAATAATTAATTAGAAGTCGATTAATCGAAAGATATTTAATTATTTAATAAGAAAATAATCAGTAATCAGAAACCGAAATAATGAATACTCGGGGTAATCAACTTTTGACTAATCATAATCAAATTGCTTAGGTTATTCAAGGAACTCTGTATTCACAAACTGATTAATCAGAGAATTAATCCGCTAATAAAAAAACGATGTTCATGTAGAGGATAGAGTATTCGAACATGTTAGATATGGTCTTGGAATATTTTAGTTATTCCCCAATTTGGCAATAAGAAAGTGAGTAATTATTATCTAATTATTCCGAATAACTAGAAATTTGTTTAACTGATTAATCAGTAAATATTTATTTCTGTTTATATATATAAAATTAAAAAGGTTCAACAAGCTTTTTAAACAATAAAAAATTATTTGAAAAAAATTTTTAAGTTATTTCATTATTTTTAACTTAAAATTCAAAAAACATAAAATGTAAATACTTAATTTTAAAATAATTTGAAAGCATTTTGTCTACTCACCATTCGGACAAGCGAATCCCTCTTCGTTCACAGCTAATGTTCTCGTTATTTTTGAAGTTATGGCTAATAATATTAAAAAATAAATAGCGGACAGCCATTTTAAACTGGCCGCCGTAGAACTACTCATTGTCCGACGTTTCTAAACACCTTTACGCGTATTGATATATACTTTTTGTAGCCAATATTATTTATTATTTTTTTACAATTGTAAATTGTAACACTTTCAATGATTAATTAATACTTGAAGCTGGAAGGAAAAGAAAAGAGCCAAATGTTACATAAATGTTTGGAAAATGTGTATAGATACAAGATAGTTATATATAAGCACAGTATAAAAAACTTTGAAAAATTTGAAATATAAGAACAAATTTAGACAAAAAAAATTACGAAAACATTTATTCAAGATAAAGCTATTCAGGAATAAATGCCCCCCGGAAACATCAAAAAAACAGTCAAGGTCCTACATGTACAAGCAAAAGGCCGACGTCTGAACGTACTCGAAAACATGGAAATCTACAAACAAAAAACATTCGACGGTAGAATAATAAACGAACAGACAAACACTGTTTCCGACACAATATTCGAACCTTTAAAATTGGTTTACAAAAAACAAAGCAACCACTCAGGTACAACAAACACACACGCACCGACAAATAAGCACAAAACAGCAAAAGATCAAAAACAAAAAACAAGCAAAAAAGGTCAAACAACAAAAATCACCAACTTTTACCTGCCTCAGTCAAGCACAAAAAAACCGATCGATGCAAACCACCCCCGTTTCTGAATGTACACACACAACACATGCACACACGTACACAAACAGACACCCATGCTGACGTTACCTGCTACCTACTATAAATACAAGACAAACGACCACAACAGATCAGAACGAAAATCGACACTGATGGTGGTACAACGCCGAAACCGGTTTGTCTCAAAACCAAATTTGACAAGGGATGACGAAAAAAATTTTATGTTAAAAAATACCAATCGTCCGTAAATTTTGTTCGTTTGTTTTTTTCTTTTCTTTAATTTGAAAAGCATGAGAAAATATTTCTTTTTTGATAAAAAAAATGTATTTATAGCAGAAAAAAATGGAATTTTTTTTTTAATAATAGTAATATATTTTTCGATTCTTTAAGAATGTAAGCACCAGTGAAAAAAATTAATTGATGATAAAAAAACACACAGAGTTAGAAAAAAATATTTAAATACAAACCACAATATTTATTTTGTGTGAAAAAATGCCAGTACAGAAACAACATGCTGAAAATTTTCTACAGAAATTTTTTTAAAAGAAACCAGAAAATATTTATTATAAAATATATGCAAGAAAACTAACGACTTATAATTATTTTTTCTTGCCGGTCGCGAAAACTAATAATGCTTATATTAAAATCTTAATCGGAGAATTTATTTCATGGGAAAATTTATTTTTGGTTATGCAAAAATGCAAAAATTTACTTTAAAAATAAACACGAAAAATTTCGCAGAAAATAACAATTCTCCTTACAAAAATAAATTTTCTATCATCAAAGACGGAAAATTTATTGAAAACGAATTAGAAAAGCATTAAAAATATTTATATACAAACGTGTATCTTTTATTAAATAGGAAATATTTATTTTGTACAAATATGAATATATATTTATACATATTTTATGATTTTCTTTTAATTTTTGTATTTTTTCCTGTTGTAAGAATTTAAAAAAAAATATGTTATATATATTTAAATTACCGATATATTTTAAATTTTTTTTCCTCTTTCAACTTTTTATATTAAACAAATATCTGCGATAACACTTGCATCTAAAACACAAAATTTGAAAAAATAAATATTCAAAAAAATTTAATTGATAATATTCTCGTTGTATGCGAAAAAGTCAAATGTATGATGAGAAAAAAAATAAATTCGAGCCTGGTCGAAAAATCCACTTTTCCAAAACCCAACGTTTTTAGCGCATAATTTTAAGTGGGACAGGAAATATGAGACAAATTCGTTTTCATCGAAACCATTTTTGCAAGTATGCTGAAAAACCCCTTAAAAAATGGCGAAAGGTCAACTTTTTTACCAAAACACTCCCCAAAACCCAAAAAATATATTTTTTTTTTCAAAAAACTGTTATCGCCAACGTTTTTAGTGGACATTTTTGGGGCAGGGTATACATGAAAATTTTAAAATCAAATGAAAATTTTTTTAGTAGATCATGAAAAAAACTTAAAAATCATAGTCGAAAAAAGTAAAAAAAATGAGATTTCGCAGGCTCGAAAATTATTTGTTTGGGTATGCGTAGTGGACCTTTTTTTCCTAAGCCCAAAACCTATCGAAAAATAGATGGCGCGATATCGGTTAACTTTCGCCTATACAAATCGACCCACCCTAATAAACATCAAGAAATATGCTCGAACAAATTTATTTTATGAGAAAAAAATAAAAATTTTGAAATGAACTAATTATTTTGTACAGCAATTTAAAACAGATGTATGTGATAAAAAAGAATTTTTAATAAAAAACTTATCAAAAAAAAAGGAAAATATTTAACTTAAATGAAAAAAGTTTTAGTAAAGAATTGTTTATATTTTTTTTTTTTTCTTAGAATTTATAATAAAAATCGGTATCAGAAAAAATAAAAAAGTAAAAAATGTAGCTTATGTATAAACATTTATAGTAAGCAATTTTATATTTTTTTAGTAAACTTTTGATTTAATTTTAAATTTTGAGCTATTTTTGATGAATATGAATATAAATATGAAATTAATTCAAACGATACATTACAGTTGACTCAACTCTATGGGTTTACGGGTCAATTCTGTGCGTAACCGGTAATATTGTACCTGGAAGATTGTCTAACCGAAAATCGTAACCGTTGGCAATGCAGTTCATGTAACCGCGATTCTAGCGTACATGGCAACGCTGTCAAAAACAAACATTTCACAATAGAGAATAAAATGCAAGCCCTAACGAAACTTCGTGTAAAAAGTGCTTATATTGTTTATTAACTGTTGTGAACTAGCATGTGTACAAAATTTGCGGTGTTTTCTGTCCACAAAAATATTTATAAAACACGTGCAATTTTTCGCGGTTACGCGACGTAACCACCTATTTTGGTTGTTACGAAATTGAACTGCAACTTAAGCCGGCAGAATACCAAAAGGGTGTAAAAGTTTCCAAACTTTTTATTTGCCGGCAAACGAATATTGTTACCACACTAGAATTAGGGCGTTAATAACAGTTCAAATGACACGCTCAAAGCAACGCGTTGCACCCATAATAAGAAGCAAAAAGCAACAAAAAATGTGTGACTTCACATTGCTTTGCACGTATAAAGCAATAAAAGTACTCGTCCAGACTAATACAAATGCTTTAAGCATCAAAAACAAATCATGAGGACAAAACAAAAATTATAATTTTCCGGTGAAAAGCAACAACAATCAAATGCGCATCAAAGCCATCAACACAATTTCACTTCATTTGCAACGCCTTCGAATTTGTATGCCTTTAAATGCCTCATTACTTCGTAGAGTAGATAAGACGCCTGTTGTGTGTGTGTATGTATGTATGTATGTTTATATGCAAGTACTTGTCTTCATTTGTAGAGTAAGTAATTTTAGAAAGTCATTTCCAGTTATAATAACTGCGCTTGCCAATTGAATTAAAACCAAAACTGCATAAGCGCTGCCGGCCACATTATAAATTTCTATTGATTCGCGTTTGTTGATTGCCGACTGCCGAGATTGTTGCTATTCCTGCTGTAAACGGCGCATGCGCACAAGCTTTAACGGCTCATCTTTCAACGCGAGTTGTTTGTTATTGGTGGTAGCGGAGCAGGTATGTAATTAGCTAAATACTACTTGACAAGTGTATAAAACTCAATGACGTACTGTTGAATTAATAAGTGAAGAGCTTTAATTATGCCGCCGTTTTGAAGCTAAATGACAATATAGTGGTTGTTGCTGTAACAGTACTACGCAGAGCCAACAGTCCGTTGAGGATCAAATGAAATTGCCAGTTTTGATGTTTCGCTACGGTATTTCAACATGACAACAGAAATTTCTTTGAAGTCCTTTTAAATGGCTTCCTCAACATGAGTGGTGGTAACGGCGATGAACGCATCATTGTTTGTCTGTAGAATATCTTTGTTTTTTAACCCTATTACCCAAAGCATCCAGTTTAGAGTGTCATTGCAAGGAACTCTCGAATTTCCTCTGCTTCGCATAACTTTGTCGCAAGAGCCAAAAAATACCTTGACGTTGTTCTTTACAACATTCGGGTTGGACTGGAATTTCGCGGCTTACCATAACTTAACAACAATTGCAGAGAGATTTCCTTTCAGGTCTTAAGTTGCTCTTACGATTTGAACCATTTGTGCTAATCTACCAAAATATCTTAGGTGATGATAGCGATTCAGTTTCAGCAGAAGGACATTTTTCCAGTTGGTAAAAAATTAACAGAGGAAGTGTTGCTGAGATTCTCTCTCTTTCCGCTTGTCTTTCATCGGACAGAAGAACTCTTAGTAAGCTCACGGAAACTGTCCCAAGGGGATTTGACATTAAGAGACGGTGATTATTTTTTTACTTTTTTAAGTTAGTTGTAAAAGTTTTTCCTAAATTTATTTTATTGTAAGATTTCTTATTTTTTACCCTTTTTTATACCTAGTATATTAACCTCATTCGCCTAACGGTAGTATGTAATGGCATAAACGGATCGAGATAGATATTGACTTATGTATATTAAAATGTTCAGGAGGAAAAAAGAAATTGATTAGGCTGTTTCCGTCCGTCCATCCGTCCGTCAGTCTGTGAACACGGTAACTTGAGTAAATTTTGAGATATCTTAATGAAATTTCGTATGCAGGTTTCTTGGCACTTATCTCCGAGCGATGTTTAAATTTGGCGAAATCGGATAATAGCCACGCCCACTTTTTATATATAGAATATTTTCAAAAATAAAAAAAGTGATTATTCAGTACATAATACACTTATAAAGATAGAATTAGGTGTGCACATTAATGTTAAGGCAGAAAATAAATTTTTCAAGAAATTTTAAAAAATGCGCTTGGCACCGCCCACTTTTGACTAAGTCAAAATTAGAAATAATATTAATCATAAATCAAAATCCGTTCAAGATATCGAAATGAAATTTAGCACACACATTTATATTAATACAAGGTATGTTCCGGAAAAGTGAGCGAAATCGGTTAAGAAGCACGCCCACTTTTATACGAAAGATTTTGAAAAGGATCATAGATATATTTAATAGGCAATAACTTTCCGTGCAAAAGCTTTATATCATTTCTATTTCAATTTCAAAGTGTCCGTGAACGATGAAAGTCGAAAAATGTTTGAAATGGGCGTCGCCCCGCCCCTTTTATAGTGGATTATTCCCCAAAACTTTTTATGCCATAACTCCATCAAAACTTGATTTGTCGAAGTTAAATTTAGCGAAAATGTTTAGCACATAAAGGTAAATGTTTGTTGTAAAAATTGGCGAAATCGATCAACGGCCACGCCCACTTTTTTAACATAGTTCTGACAAATTTTTTTGTAAAATGTAAAACGCGATATTTCTATAACTATTCCAGGTATATCAATAAGATCTTGCACATATTTCAAACTTTTTAAGCAAACTCTACTGCAATAAAATTTTGTGGATTTTTTTTGTTGGGTAGTAAGCTGATTTTTGTTGGAACGATTTTCCGTCATCCCTTGTCAAGTTTGGTTTTGTGATAAACTGGTTTCGGCGTTCTGCCATTTTCAATGCCTAGTTTCGTTCTCCCGAGTGTCTTTCTGCCATGGAAGGCTTCTCAGCAAAAATTCATCTCCTTTGTAAATGCCGTTTGAAGTCGGCAAAAATCTGTAGGTCCCGCCAATTTATAGGAAAAAATTAAAACGGCACACCGCAAATTGAAAGGGAAGCTCGGCGCAAAAATCTCTTAGGAGGTTCATCATGATATGACTGTTGTATATCACGCCATACATTTATACTTTTTTTAAGTTAATTTACCGCTCAGAACTCATAACAGAAGTGTTTTTATTGAAAACAATTAGCTGGCTTCATAATACGAACTGAAAAGTATTAAAATAGACCTGCGCAAATTGGTATGCCTTAATAGATCACTACTAGGTACATAATGTTCGATTCCACCCGAACTTAGGCCTTCTTACTCGTTTTTTTTTTTTATTATTTTGTTTTACAGTGCATTCTATCTATGATTAACCGCCACTTCTGAATTTAGTTTATCCATTTATTTTTCCCTTTTTTTTAGGTGTTTTTTATCAACAATGAATTTCTACGCAACTCAGGAACAAAATATCTCGCTGAAAGGGTTTTATTTTCTTGATCTTTGTTATACGATGTTTTATTTTATAAAAATGTTTCTCTTTTATTTTCTTCTTTTTTTAAATTTTTTTATTCCTACAGTTAAATTTTATAAATTTTTTTGTTTTTGCATTTCATTTTAACAGCTTCTAACCTCCACTCCTGAATTTAGCTCATTTTTTATTTGTTTGTAATTTTTTTTTTTTTCATCAGCGGCTAACCTCTACTCAAAGCAGGAACAAAAGACTTAAGCAACGAACTCGTTGCATACCAGACAGTCAACAGACAACATATAAAGTGGACAGATATATGAAGCGATTGTCAGCTGATGCTGTTGCTATTTTAATTATAATATCGCCAACGCTTAACCTTGCCGTGCGCTATTCACTTGCACTGCACCAGCGATGCGTGACATTATAACGTTTTGTGCTGTTAGTTTGGTCGCATATAGACATAAGTATATTTCTAATTGTTGGTATAAACGTATGTATGCATGTGAGGCTAAAACTGTCGTCATTGTTTGGAAGTTCAAATTAGTGTTACATTTAGTTTCCGGTTTTTGTTATCGTTTGAGTTGTGCGGATTAGGCTGGTATTACAAAGACGAAAGAAGAGAATTTTCTTGCCAAGCATTTAAGATAAGTTGAGAGAGTTCCTTTCGCAATTTGATGATTTAGCTAATATCAAATGCGATCTTATAGCTTAGCTGAAACCACGAATTCTTTTATGGCAAAGAGCACTGAATAAGAGGAAGAACCAGCGAGTTGATAGCATGCAATATTTAGCGTTTGTTTCTCTTATTAATCCATGCTCTTTGTATATGGTCCACTTGCGAGTAAACTCTTTGATACATTAACCTACTAAATACCATTTCGATTAGGAGGTTGTATCGAAAGATCTCGATTTATTCCTTAAAAGACACATGAGTGACTAAAATATCATTGAGTCTCCTGGTTTTAATATAATAACTATTATTTTCGTAGCTAGCCAAGAAGTTTAAAGAGCCCATAAAAAGGTATGCATCATTCAATATCAAGCAATAAAATGAATTATTATGTATTGCCAATCTAAAACATAATCCTACAAGCAGCTAAAACATATCTTAAGATTAGTCATCATTCATGTTTTTAGCAACAGCTTTTTTAAACATCTTGCTGCGCATTGGTAGTGGAAGGTGGTACAACCCACATATGTATGAACAAAAAAAACTTGTTTGTTTTCTTCTCCACCACAAATGTATACAACTTGTATAATAAATGGTTAGTAGCTTAAGTCTTTTATTATTCCTAAATGTTTTGGCCTTCAAATAGTTTAAACAAAACGTAAAGATATTTTAATGTGGAAGCTAGTTTTACATTCTCTAAAGTCGCAGAATAATATGGGTGCAGCCAATGAATAGTAACGAAGGTTGCGTCAACACATAACATACTCAATCTTTTGCAATCAAGACGCAAAAAAAATGATGCTTGGCTTCGAATACGCATTTAGATAAGAAATCAATTTTATTTGTAACTAAACGATTTAAAAAAGGTGGAATTGATAGTGTTTGGATTTATGCCCAACCAAACCAAATTTGATTTGGAATTTGAACTAGTCCAGTTTTTGAAAAAGAACTTTGGTAAAAAGGGTTTCGATTTAAACTCGAAATGTATTATTTTTCAAATTTCGAACCGAAGCGTAATAGGAAGAAACTTTGATTTTAATCATTTTCATTTAAAATATATCGAATCCCATAACAGAAACCACATAAAAAGAAATTTCAAAGTATACATTTGGACTTTAAAAAATCACCATCAAAATCTTCAAATTTGGGCATAGTTTCTAGATAGTAAATTTTCATATATTTTTTTTTAGTTTTGTAAGCAATTGTAGTACACATATTTCACAGTGAAAATTATAAAACAGGAGATGTTTTGAAATAGTTTTACGTATACATTGGTTAAGTAATTATTCGCAAAAACGTTATTAAAGAGAAAAAAATATTTTTTTTAATTTAATTTTCGACATTATTTTTACAGTTTCTCTGACATTTATCAAGATACATTTACAGCTTATATACTGGAAATAACAACTTTTCAACGACATCAAAATCGTGTTAATAGGATAGACATAAAAAAATGATGGGGCAATACATACCTTAACCTATGCAAAGGGGGTTTCCGACCCCTAACTTATAAAGCAGAGCTGTCAGCTGAAATCTTAGTAGCAATTACAAACAGGGCTGCATCAAATCAAAAAAAAAATGTTTGTATTATTAAAATCACAGCTTTTTCTTATTTAGCCGAACGATATCCATTTTAATTTCACTGCTATATTGAACACAGCTGTATCTCTTAAAAGTTTTTTCTAGGGATAGATATTCGAACCCGCAGTTTGAGTTTTGTTCTTGTTCTTCTTGTGTTTGGTTTTGGTTCAGTTCAAACAGCACTTTAAGATCTCAGACTTTTTTCAGCTAGGCTTTGAATTTGAACAGAAAGAAATTTTCCCCCTTCTGTGTTCTTGATAAACTGTCAATATTGACAAATAGTCAAAAAAAATATGTTTAATTTTTTTTAATTTTGTGTCAAAAACAACAAGCTTAATTTTGATTCGTTTTGCTTGTTGATTTGTTGACAGAATGGAAAGTGTTTAGAGAACGAAACTAAACACTGAGGATGGCGGAAAGCCAAAACCGTTTTGTGACAAAACCAAATTTGTCAAGAAATATCGGAAAATCGTTCCACTATACATCAGGTTTAATTTTATTTTTCACCTAGAATTCAAAACACTTGATACGCATACTTTGTGCGACCTAGCACGAAAACTCTAATTGTTGATTAATTAATGACAATAATACGAATAATGTGAGAACAAGTGGTTTTACTCGCTCTCAAAAACATCACAGTACTCCATAGGTGTATTTTTTTTGAAAAATTTGATACAGGCTTTTGGAGTATTTTAGCTAAACATTTTAATAATAACTAATAATTATTTTAAATACAAATAAATAAATAAATATTATCCCTCTCTTGGAATCATTTTTCACTTTCAACCCCACACATAGGACTACGACTCATCCTTGTAAAAAAAACGATTAGTCTAGGGTGAATCTGGGATAAGTTGCAAAGGAGCATGCTACCAATGCCAGTTTTGATCTCTTTGTATGGATTGAAGGGATCCCTTTTGTTTGAGCATGTCCTCTGAAGAGACTAATTGTGCCCTTTCATGCCTAAACGGTTTGTGTCGGACAGATTCCCTTTATGGATTTATTGTCACCTAAACTCCTGTTTCTATTCACATTTATAAGCATTGCTAATGATGGATTTTTGTTTTTATATGTACATTTTTGACACTCTCAAAATATCTTTCCTTGCTTCCATACTTGCCCTTTCCCTTCTTTCTTACTTGCTCTTTCCGTTCACAAGCTTAACAAAGGGTATGTTTCTTTCCTACTCACATACATGGCGATGAGTACAAAGGATATATTCTGCTCATAATTTAACCCCACCGACAGTAATTACAATGTTTTCCGCACCCTTTTCAAACACTTTGAATAAAATTACAACAGACTAAAAACTTAAAGCAGGTTAATGCAATATTTTAATAAACTCAAAGCATTCATAAAAAATTAAAAGATACCATCAAAACAATGGGTGCTACGGCGTCTACTCAAGCTGAATGTACTTATATTTGGCAACAAAAAAGTGATAAAAAATTGAAGGGAAAACTGAGAATTTGGTAAATTTAATTAAGTCGCACAACATACAATAGGCACCATAAATAATACGCCGCTTTTGTATAATATTTAACAATAAAATCAAGCGAAATAATCAAGAAATGAAAAGATGTTGAATACACCAAGAAACAAAAAACTATTATTTCGAAGAATAACATTAAAAAACCAAAAACAATAATGGTAATAATGTAGCAAAATCAATTTTTATAAGGTAATATTATTTAACATAGTAAAAAAGTTTGCTGCCTTAAACATGGTCTTTTCAGCAAATTTTTTGCATAACAAAAATTCTTTCTTAGATACCTTAAAATTAATTTTCGCTTTATTTTTGTACGGGTAAATGGGAACGATTTCTTTCATTCGACTTTTTATCATTTCTTTGTATATAGTTTTTTTTTTACATTTTATGCATTTAGGTTATTTTACTGCTAATCATTTATATCAACAAAAAAAAAATGATGAGTCACACGCATGTTTTTATTTTTGCTATGTGATGATGTGATATCTGTCTATTCATATCATTATAATTAATTTCTTCCCGCTATAGAGATGAGCTCATTGGTAAATCAAAGCAAAGCAAAAGCAATGCTGAGAAAAGATGAAATAAAACTTGCTAAGCAGATTAAGTTTCAAAACAAGACCTAAGCTATTTAATTCAAGCTTCTCTTTAACACACCGTCTTTTTATTTTAATTTTTTCTCTACACTTTTTATTATATTAATAAATTTTTTTTTTATTATTAATTCACTTCATTTCCATTTTTTCTCCTGATTACAATTCAACTTACTTATTTGCACGCTTATTTCACGCATAAACACCTACACAGCGACACTTTTTGTGGCTGGCAAAAAAATAGCAACCACAAGAAGCCGAAAATTGTATAGACACAGCTGTAAAATATTTTGAAACTACCACTTGCCACACCTACGCGCATTCTTATGGATTGGCAACCGGTAAAACAATTGCTGTCATTAATTTGTCTAAAGGAATTCACGCAATTTGATTTTATTAATTATTATATCACTTTTTTGATGCTGGGTATGATTCCACAAATATGTCATAAAAAGATTTTAAGATATAACCTAACTAAAATGCAGTCACCATTCAAACGAATGTCGGCTATAAATGGCATGATCAGGACTAATATCTCTCACAGTACTTAGACACCCCCTATACCGCCCAAGAACTTCAGAAGGTCAGTATTTAGGCGTAACAAAAACACCACCTATCAAATCCAGCTCTATGACAAGAAGAAACAAGTAAGGAAATCGCTGTCTTCGGCTGTGCCCAAAGCTTTATACCTTTCATGAATACTCATCACTGTTTTAAGTATCCGATTCTTACTTACAATAAGAAGAAACTCTGCAAAATTTTATGGTCTTGCCCTGTTAATTTAAAGATACATGAAATTGCTTGACTCAGAATCGCATAAAAATAAAATTAATATAAAATAAAAGTATATCATTCTATCTGTATCAGTCAATAAGATATAGCCAGTTAAGTATTTCTACTTTGTTTTTCGATAACTTTTAAAAAAAAGTGACCGTAGTCGAAAAGCGATTTCATTTATTTTCTATGGGTGTATGTACCACAAATACTAAAAAATTCGTTATTTTAACATAAAGGGTTCTGAAGTTATTAACAGTCGAAGTTCGAAAATGTATTTACTCATATGTAGGCGGTGCCACGCCCCCTATTAAAAATTTTAGTAAAATCGTAGATAAGATATTCAACTAAATAAAGCCACCAAATTTCATTATCGTAGCTGCTTTTGTTATTGAATTAAATCATTTTAAACGTTTTTCGAAATTTTCGATAACGAAAAAAGGGGCATGGTTATGGTTCGATTTCGCCGATTTCAAATAGCAACCTACCTTGGCCAGAAAGCAACCTGTGTGCCAAACTTCATTCAAATATCTCAATTTTTACTCAAGTTAAAGTGTCCACGGACAGACGGACGGACGGCGGACGGCCATTTCTTAATGGATTCCTCTGTTCATTCTAAGAACTTTGGTATATGGAATTCTATATCTATCTTCATTATTTTGTACCCTTACAAACCACCGTTATATGACCAAAACTATAATGCGCTGTGTACTAGTACAGCTGGGTATAAAAATAGCCTGCCAATATCATATGTGAGTGAAAGAAATCTTCCGGTAAGATGTTGAAATTTAACTCAAATGAATACACTCCTTTTGAGCTAACAATTTATTCATTTTATATTGAAGTTTTAAAAGCGGTGTGTAGATAAAAACCTGTTTGCAAAATCGACTAATTGTTAATTATATGTATGGAAGGTGTCACGCCTCCTTTTCCCATAATCCCTGCGATTTAGGGGTTTAGAATATGCCCGAAGTAGGCATAGCGGTCGTAAGAGGCGACTGATATGCACAAAAGTAATGGCAAGCAACTCGATGGTTGTTCTCCGGATATGATGCCTCTCACCTCTCATTACCCATCTTCTCCTTCCTTACGGGAGAAGGGGTGACATGACCTAGATGGTTCCACTGATCAAACCAAATCGCTACCACGGCAGTCGGGCAGTACCGCAGGGGAGTAACGGAGCGTACCGAGTTCATATCCAGGCAAGGACTGTCAATTCGACAACACTTCCCAAAACCTTCGGGAAATGTTTTTCTCGTTAGAAATAACAATAACAACAACAACAACCTCTGTTTTCTGTTTACCATGTTTCATTGTTCTAGGATAAATGCTTCCATCTTTATTTACATTGGAATATAAATTTTGTATGGGAGGTGCCACGCCCTAATTTTAGTTATCGCCTATTTTTTGGGATACGGTAATTTCGTTTAATTCCTCACCGAATTTCAACTATCAAGCATGAATACTTCCAAAGATATGCAGTATCAAAAAAGTTATCGGCTTAGCAATGCCATGCTCCTACCATATACAAGGTGGCGCAAAAGTAAGCTTCCGATGTTCAGCATATCGGTTGTGGCACGTGCAGTGTGTGCTGTTGCACCGTCTTGTTGGAACCACATGTTTTCCAATCCCAATTCATCAAGTTTCGGCAAAAAGAACGCGTTGATCATTGCTCTGTAGCGCTCACCATTCACAGTAACCGTTTGGCCCCGACCGATTATTGGTCAAATAAATAGTCAGCAATATTCCGCGTTCTGGAGCAGTGTAGCGTAACATTGTTTATTAACGTGTATTTCGCATGTGTTTACTACACAAATGTCAGAAAAGAACTGACTTTAGGGGCCAATCGCAAAATTTATAGCATTTTCTGATAGAAGGATTACTTTTGCGCCACCCTGTATTAAAATAAAAAGTATCCTATCCTTTAAGTTGAACAATCTTTTAAGTCGATACCAAATTTTATCGAAATCGGTTAAGTAGTTTCAGAGTCCATTGCGGTCAAATTTATTGCACAAGAAACATATATAATAGATTGGTAAAATTAGGTAGTTCCAATGGAAACAAACATTTCGTTTTTTAAAGGTGCTCGAGGTTTTGGACCAAAAAACATTTTTAGTAAATACAACAAAACAAAAATATTTTTCTTATGTCTGAAAAAGAAGGGGTATTAAATATTCAAAAAAAAAGTTCTACTGAAATTATTTTTTATTTATTTAATTATTTAAATATCAAAATGCTTCCATTCCTGTAGCCTGCTTCTATGTAAACGATACTTGCTACAAACTTTATTTTGTTTAGTAGCTTTATAAGATAGGGAAATTGAGTTTAATTAATTTTTTTTTTTAATTTTTTGCATACGTAATTTCTTTTTATGAATGCTTTTACTGTTTTTTACTGCTTTTCTAATGATACATTTTTTTAATTCTTTTTTGTGGCCACAAAAGGCTAGCGAAAAGTTTAAAAAGCCATAAGCAACAAGTGACAGTGTCGCCAGCTCATCGCATCGTTGGACTTTAAATGGCATAGCAGCGACACAAATCGCGACGCTCAATCGGTTGAACTTTCACTTGAGCTGGTTGGACTTCTTTTGCAGAAGTTTTACACTCACACCGCACCTCTATGGCGGTCTTGGCATTTGGCTCCTTTTTTTGTTTTTGTTAACTTTTTTCCCGTTTGAAGAGTTTGCATTGGTGTCGCATCATATGTGAGTTGTCTTTAGCTTTGTTTGTGTGAATTGGTGTGACTCGTCAGCTTTTACTGTATTTGCTAAAATGCCAGCGATTTTTCTTCGTTTCTTTTTTTGGTAGCTGTAATGTTTAATGTGTCTTTTTTATGCTTTTTCAGTAATTTTTTTTTTTGACAGCTAAACGAGTTTCTCTATAATGCATTTTATCAAAGGGTTTCTTAGTATTTTTAAGGGTTAATAGATTTTTTAGTTAAAATATTGATATTCAATTTAAGACCTGGTGATTTGATTTGATTTATTAATTTCTTTATTAATTTTTAGATATTAATGTTTTTGGCTCACTACTAAATGTGCGGTTGTACGAGACTTCGTGCAGCATCTAAATAAAAACATTTTATATAGCAGAAACTGTCAAATGTGTCCTCTAATGCAACACAAATCTGTTGCAATATTTCGGTGAAGAAATCATTTAATTCCATTCTGTACCCTGTAAAAAATTGTGGGACTGATCTTTAAAGAGAGTGATCTGAGATCAATAGCTTTCGCCTACAGTGGGCTACAATTGATCCCAACTATTTCGTTATAATCATAGTTGGGGTAAGTCGATTTTAATTTGTGTAGCCTACTTTTAGGTGTTGAAAGTAAACTTGTCCGACCGTACCCGTAGGGGAAGAATCTGTCCGACACTACCCGTTTGGGCATGAAAGGGACAAATTAGTCTCTTCATAGGACATACTCAAACAAAATGGATTAAGGGATATCTTAATTAGAGTAACAGAAGCCATTAAATAGAATTTTCGTCTGTCCATCATTCGGTTTGTTCGCGCATCACTCAAAACATACTGCATCTAATTGAACAAAGCTTCCCCCTATATAATGCTAGATGTCTAACTTTGAGCTAAGGATACCTTTTATTATATTTTATAGCTGCTTAATACACTGATGGCTATACAATTAAGCACATAAAATTGTCTATATTTCTGGAATTTTTACGAAACGATATCTTAACATAATATATATAATATCAAAAGACTTAGGGTGTGTTTTATAAGGGCCACACAAGCCAAATTAACAAATCATAGAGCGTTTGCTGGTTTATTTATATGTACGCTTGTAGTCGCATCGCTAAACAACTACTGCCTAGAATGGAATGATTTTTGAAATGGTGGACCGCTTAGGGATTCCGCGTTGTTATCAATTGACGACAGTTTGCAGCGAAGAAATGACTAGCGTGCTGTTGAAGGGCCAAAACCCAGAAAATTGTTAGGCTTCAATTAAGTAAGTAAGTATCCTATCACGTTTTATTTACCTCTTTTATTATTATTTTTCCTCTGTTCCCTTGCTAATGTCTTTACTTTTCTGCTTCTCCTTAAACATTTTTTGTCTTCCTCTTCCTCTTTCTTCACCTCGTCTGTTTACTCGTTCCATTCTGATTTCGTCCTGTTCTTATCCCTATTCCTCTTCCTATTATTTTTTCTATTCCAATTCCTATTTTTATCCCATTTCTATTTCTATCCCTTCAGCTGATGGCCTCGAGCTAGTGCTGTAATTTTGTATTTTTGTATATTTATATACTTAAAATAAACAAACCATTTATTTATTTATTTCTATCCCTATTTCGTTCTCATTACTATTATTTTGCCTACTTTTATTCGTTTTAATATTATTATTCGTATTGAGACTTTTTTCTTGTTCGTATTCTTACTCTTAATCTTTTTTTAATTCCTATTCCAACCTCAATTGCTATACCTATTCTTATTCCTTTATTATTTTATTTTCTTTTGTTGTTGTTGCTTATTTAACGACAAAATTTCTATTTTCGTCCTTCATAGCTTCCTCTTTTTTTCTTAGTTTTATCTTCTTCTTTTTCTCCCGTTATCTTTCCCTTTTCATGTTTCTTTAATTCTTCATAATCTTCTACTTTTTCCTATCTCCCCATATATCAATACACTCCTCCTTCTCTTTCTACCTATCCTTTTTCACTCTTTCATCTATATTTTCTCTACATGAAATAAAACATAGTTCGTGCAAATATTTGCTGAGATATCCAGGCATTTCAAATTTATATAGGTCCAACGAGCAATTTCACTTGAAGGTGGATTTCAGAAAATGCCCGATAGCGAATTTAGCTCGTTCCTAGTACGGGGCCTAGCTCTGCCTACTTTTCCTAGTTAATTCGTTGCAATGACGAATTCAAACTTTATATTGTCTGGAGGTGTGGCACAACACTCTTTGCTAAAACTATGTATGTATATTATATCTTTCAGAATTTGTATTGACTTTTTTCTACATCGATTTTCTCGTTTTTGATGAATTTCTAAAGTAAAAACGTCAAATCAGTAATCCAAACCAATGTTTAATTGATTATTACTCTGGACCAGCCCGGCTGACGAAAATTTTCATTCATATCTTTTTTGTGGTTTCAATCTTCTACAAAATTTATACAAATCATTTTTGTTTGGCAGTTTTTAAGCAAAAATAATATCAACCCGTAAATCTAAACTAGCAATTATAGACCTTAAAAAAATTTATATTAGGGTCTGAAATTGTATAGTAGGTATGTTTCCGATATTTTGAAAAATATTATTAAAATAAAATTTAAAAAAAATTTTTTTTTCAGCCTGTGTTATATAAATATAGTATAGGTATACTAATTTACTATGTAAGACTAATATTTTTCGTAGTCTTTCTTTGAAGAAATTTTCCAAAATGCAGCATGCTTCGCTTAGATTTAATAATTATATAATTTCTGAATTCATCGAGACTGACTTTTTTCAAATTAAAAACTTCCATTTTTTTGTCCCTTCGTACGTTTTTCATTGCTTTAATTTTTCTTCTCAAAAATCACACAAAAAGTCTTTCAAGCAATCTAATCAATATGATTTCCAAAATAACAAAAAAAATGTTTGCCCAGTCCACTATGTATGTATATCTTTGCTGTACACAATTGACATATGGACACACTGTGGAGGATTTTGGATTTTTATGAAGGATATTCACATACACATATTCATTTTATATACAAAATTGATGCATCACTACTCTTAATACTTTTAATTGGCCTTTTGTTCAATTATTATTTTTTTTTTTTTTTACTTTTTTATGGTATGTAGTACTAGTTCCAAAAAGGCTTACTGAACCCATTCGTTTTCAATCCACTTTTTACTTTCACCCACGAAGGTCAATTGTAATTCACTTAATCATAGAAGCAAATGGTGCACAGACACTGCAGCCGATCACGGGCCACAAACAAAAAAATTAGTAGCACGCAGCTTTGCAAAATTTTATATGGCACCGCCCAGTTGGAGCACAAAGGCCCTAAGATTTAGTATTTTTGTAATAATAAATCCATTGATTAACATTGACATAGTTTTTAGTTGCACATGATTTTAAAGTTTTCTCTATAAAAAACTATACTAAATATGTATGTATGTATCTCGTACCCTTTAACACTGCAACTGCAATCACACACAAGTCACGCAACAAAAACAATTCGATAAAATAATCACAAACAAAATCAATTAACAACAACAAAATTAACTTGTGTTAATTCGCTTCCTTTCTGCGTACGCGTGCGCTCTATACTTTTATGAGCGCCAATGACCACGACTAACGTTTTCTAACTGAAAGTCAGAATCACAAAGGTAAATCAAGCAAGTCCCAGCTAGCAAGTGTTGAAAAGCAACAAAAATTGTACAGCCACATTCATACATACATACATAAAATCGGTTACTAATACGCGTCCAAACAAACAAAAGCGCGAGCAGCAAGAAAACCGGTATGAACGCAATGCAAGGTAGATATAGGTAAGTGTGTGTGTATATCAGCACAAAAATGTCTTGATATCTTATTTATGTATGTGTCTAGGTATGCATGTTTGTGCTTAAGCGCGCTCAGCATCAAAGCTATGTACATTTTTTTCTTCTTTGTCAATCATAATATCAGCATTTCGTATGGAATTTAACGTTTAATTTAAGAAAAAAATTCCGATTCGGCCCAATCTTGACAAGTTGTGTAAAAATGGTTATACATTGTTGCTGCTGTTGTGGTTGTTGGATTCTAAAATTTTGTAGGGACTGTAGCATTTACGTTAAGCATGCGTAACAGCAAAAAGACTTTGTGTACCACGCATGCAGCTTTGCAAAAAACAAATATTAACATATAAGAGCCCAGTTTCGAATACTATTAGTAAAATTTTAATTCTAACATCATTTATTAAAAATTAGGTGGTTAGAATATGTCCGAGGTAGGTATGTGACCCACAAAGGGTAATGACGTGCAACTTGATGGTTGATCTACGGATATGATGCCTCTCACCTTTGATTACCAACCTTCTTCTTCCTGACGGAAGGAAGTTGTGAGATGACTTAGAAGGTTTCACTGCTCACACCGAATTGTCCAAAATCTTCGGGGAGTGTTTTTTCGTTAAAACCAACAAAAACAAAAAAAATTATTTTTAAAGTAACATCATAAAAAAATTTTAAATTTTCCTTTGTCCCATAATTGACCACCATACATTTAAACAATTGTCCCTCTATCTCCGTTTCCTTGTTCTCTTTTATCTTAAAAATGTTCCTCTCTACAGTGGCGGATCCAGTATTTTGGGAAGGGGGGCTCACAATTTTTTTTAATTACGAGGGCATCTTTTATCCACAGTTCCTTAGAACTTTTTGTTTCTTAAATAAAGCCAGGGGTGGCTTTTTTGCTTGTTTTTCAAATAAAATATTTGATGGTATTGGTAATGTCAAATTCAAGGTATCATGTATGTAAATCGTCTAAAAAATTACCGAATGTGTATTACGTATACCATATCGACGGCTGAGTAGAAGATCACCATATTTCAAAATTTTTTTTAATAACGCCCTATTTCAAAATTTGGTTTAAAAACGAACTGTCTCAGAATTAGTTTCAAAAATGCCCTATCTGAACGAAAATTTAATGCAATTTTAGGTGAGATAGCGCGTTTTTGAATCAAATTCTCAGATAGGGCGTTTTTGAACCAAACTCTGAAATAGAGTGTTATTCAAACAAATACTTATATATGGCGTTTTTGAAAAATATTTTGAAATAGTGCGATCTTCCACTCAGCCGTCTATATACCGTCTCATTTTGTGACGGATTTAGAAAACAAAAATTATAAACAAACGCAGGATATCAGTTGCTGGCAGAGACTTGTAATAAAACTTTGTATAGAAACGAAACTTCGTTTCTGCAGTTATTCTTCTCAGAAACAAATAAATATAGAAATGTAAAGAAACTCTACGTAACCAAACTGCCGGAACCATAAGCTGTCCCGAAACACTGGGGCACAGAAACGAAAACTGAAACTCTACCTCAAACTACAAATTCTACACATTTTCAACTATTAAGTAGATTAAATTTAATTTAAGAATTATTTGAGAAATACGATGGAACAAGAGCGTCTAAATGGTCTAGCTTCTTTGAATATCCATAACCAGATTGCTTTGACTGTAGACAAAATCCTGAAAGAGTTTTTCCACAAGCCTCTAAAATTCAAAAACGATTAAGTATAGGATGAACGAATTTTGAAACACAATTAAAATTTTTTTAAAATCATACATACATTTTGCAAACATGAAATAATATAACCGATATCATTTTACTTTCCCATACCATAATTTTTTTTAATTCTTGAATTGAATTGCACTTGTCAAACTCCAAAGATAAAGGAGTACAGAAAAATAGCTGCGAAAAATACAACTTTTTGGATCTCGAAGGTGTTGGTGTTCTAACCCGAATCCCCCATCCCTCCTGGGATCCGCCCCTGCCTCTCTAATATCGCATAGCTCATTTTCGACCTTTTTCGCTCTCTCTTCCCCGACCTCTTCCCTTTCTTTGCCCAGTTTCTTACACAGTTTATTATATTCTCATCATATTACTACCCTTTTATATTTTCTTTTATTTTTTCCATTTGCTTTTTTGTTCCAATTACTTTTTCATTCCTTTTCTTATTTCCATTCCCATACCTAGTCGTATTCCTATTTCTAATATGGGTCTTCTTAAAATTTAAATTTAATGGCCGTTCTTATTCCCATTTCTATTCTTACTGCTATTACTTTTTCCGTTCCTGTTTCTATTATTTTTCCCAATTCCTCGAAAATTGATATTCCTGTTATTGTTCCTGTTCCTGGTCATGTCCCTATTACTGTCCGTCGTAATATACCTCTTTTTATTTCTACTCTCATTCTAATTCCTACACCTCTGACTAATCCTATTTCTGTTCCTGTTCTTGTTCCTTATCTTATTCCTCTTCTTATTCTTATTCTTATTCTTACTCTAATTCCTGTTCCTCTTCCTGTTTGAGTACCCAGTACTTTTATGAAGAACAAGCACTAACATGCAATTCATTGTCCTGGTACCGTGCTCCTGTTTTGTTATACATTTTTAAAGCAATCATGCACTCCATACTCCATTTATGTATGTTGACATCTTCTACCAACGCATCCTACGAGAGACCTATTGAGCTAGTTTTTAACAACCGGCTTACAAGCTTGCCTGTTCTCAACTAATTGCTGCAAACCAAGTATGTAGCTGTTTGTGGAATGTCGTTCAGCAAGCTAATCTACCAACTACTTAACCATCGAACTGCTCGCTATGGACCAACTGCGAGCGCAAACAGGTGTTGCAACTATGCTCGCGCCATTCGGTTGCTCAAGAATTCTTACATATTTTTTATTTTAATTTATGCAAGAACTTTGGTCAGTATCTAACCTATTTAAGTAGTCACTCACGCCCAATGCTAGCAGGGTGCTTTAAGCAAATAGAACATAACGAATTGGTGAAACTAAATACCAACAAATAATATATATAAGTACATATGTTTGTCTGTTGATAGGTGAATTGAAGTTTTTAGAAGATTTTTGAGAGCCGAAAATTAAATAAAGTTCGAAGAAAGCGCGTAATTTACGAGACACTTAAAGTTGGAGATTTTTTTTTTCTTTTTATTTTCCGTCTTCTTGCTTTGATGTAGGCTTATTTGCTTATACAGGGTGTTTTTTTTACAGGTTTGTTTTTCGAATAGAGATAAAACTGGCATTTTGTGGTCAAATCTGGCAACTCTAATGTCATTTATGTTCAGTTTGGTTTGCCATTTCATCATGAACAGGTTGACAAAAGAGCAACGCTTGCAAATCGTGCAAATTTATTTCGAAAATAATGGTTCAGTTCGCGAAGTTTACCGTGAGCTCCGTCTATTTTATGGTCGACATAATCGTCCATCAGAGCAATTAATTCGGTTAACCATGGATCGTTTTCGCACTACGTTTACTCTATGTGATAATACGCATCCGCAGAGACGTCGAACAGTGCGCACCGAAGAAACAATTGCCGCTGTAGAGCAAAGTGTTGAAGAGGACCCGAATGAATCGATTCGCCACCGTGCACAGCAATTGGAGCTTTGTCCATCAACTTTATGGAAGATTTTGCGCAAAGATCTTGGCTTGCGACCTTACAAGATCCAGCTTGTGCAAGAATTAAAGCCGCGAGACCATGCAATGCGTCGTGATTTTGGTGTATGGGCCGAAAATGAGATTGATTTCGATGCTGATTTTCATCGCAAAATTTTGTTCAGTGATGAGGCTCATTTTTGGTTGAATGGCTACGTCAACAAGCAAAATTGCCGCATTTGGAGTGAAGAGAATCCACATGAGACCCTTGAAACGCCATTATATCCACAAAAACTGACTGTTTGGTGTGCTCTATGGGCTGGTGGAGTCATTGGGCCATAGTTCTTCCGCAATAATGCTGGAGAGGCAGCTACCGTTAATGGAGACCGGTATAGAGCCATGATAACCGACTATTTTGTTCCCGAATTGGATGGCATAAATGTGGATGAGTTGTGGTTCCAACAAGACGGCGCTACATGCCACACAGCGCACGTCACAATCGATTTATTGAAGGAAACATTCGATGAGCGCATAATTTCGCGGAATGGACCTGTCAATTGGCCACCAAGGTCGTGTGATTTGACACCATTGGATTATTTTCTTTGGGGATATGTGAAGTCGCTCGTCTACACCAACAAACCAGAAACGTTAGGGGAATTGGAAGCCAACATTCGTGGCGTTATTGCCGACATACGGCCCCATATGCTCGAAAAAGTGGTTGAAAATTGGACCTGTAGAATTGGCTTTATTCGAGCCAGCCGCGGCGGCCACATGCCCGAAATCATATTTAAACATTAATGGCATAAAATTATCCTTCCAATAAAGCCAAATTGATGGACCTTAAAACGATTTTCTTGTGTTTTATTTCAATTCAAAGTTCTATACCCCTAAAAAAAACACCCTTTACAACTTAGTTCTTTCTAATTAAGAAGCATTTTTATAAATGACTTTTTACAGTGTATTTATGTGACCACGTGGTTTCGATAAAAGAAAAAATATTAATTCGCGATATTTCCTATTTGACGAACATCAGCTACCTAATATTTGTTCTATAGAGGACGAAAGAGAGGACATAGCAAGATAAGGGGAATTTATAGAGTCAAAGTAAGAAGAAGGCAAATCGGAGTAGTTAGTTTCCTCAATAGAAAAGCCTTCGACTGTCCTAAAAGCTCACTTCTCTAAATCTCTCTTTTCCCTTACCCTATCTCTTATTTTACCTATTCTTGTTAGTTTTCCATAGTTTTGAAGCTATAACTTTGTGTCTGTGGGACCAACCACGACCACAAAACTATCTTTAGCGGATGCTACACCCAGTGCCGACTTGATTCTGCACTGAAATTTTCCTAAAAATCGGTTGAGTATTCGCTGCTCTCGGTTGAGTGTTTGCTCTTTTATTATGAGTAATCTCATTCCTTTCGATGTTACCATGAACGGAATTTCAGAACCGCAAGAGACGGTCTCCCAAATAGTGCCGAACCGAGTCTTCGACATGCGGGATATATATTTTTTTTATCACATATCGAGGGCCCATAGCAAAATATTTCATCAGAACACCCTATCTTAGAATTTTTTCAAAAACGTGCTATCTCGGCTAAAAATGTGTTGAGTTTTGAATTACATTTAATGTAATGAGATATGCCAATATGGTTATCAAACAAAAGGTGTTTTACTTCGCATTTCAACCATAATATTTCTAGGAAGGGTTGCCACCTAAATTTTTATATTTACTTCTTCCATATTTGCCATTATCTCCATTAACAATACACAGAATTTTTTTAAAAACGCACTATCTCGCCTAAAAATTTATTGAATTTGTAATTTTATTTTTTGAAATTTGATATGACAATCAAACAAAAGGTGGTTAACTTCGTATTTAAACAAAAATATTTCTAGGAAGCGTTGCCACCTAAATTTGTATATTTATTTGTTGCATTTTTACCATTATCTCGAAAACAACTCAACAAATTTTGAATTAACTTTTGAATATGATTTATTTCAAGTTCTCCTTCTTAAGCGTCGAAACTAGGAAGTTTTTACAGGGTTGCCAACTATCTCACATATTTTTTTCATCAAATTAAATATTAGCAGCTACGGTTACCACCTATTGTGTGTATTTTATATTGTTTCAAATATGCAGTATTATTTCGAAATCGACTTTTCATATTTCATTTTTGTTCGTATTTCAACAAACATATTTTTAAGAAGAATTGCCACCTAAATTTTTATATTTATTTGTTGCATATTTACCATTATCTCGAAAACAACTCAACAAATTTTAATTTACTTTTGAATATGATATACTTATTTCAAGCTTTCCTTCTTAAACGTTGAAACTGAGAAACTTTTACAGGGTTGCCACCTATCTCACAATTTTTCTTCAAATGAAATATTACCAGCTACGGTTACCACCTTTTTTGTGTATTTTATATTGCGTTAAATATGCAGTATTATCTCGAAATCAACTTCTCATATTTGTATAAACTTTTGTTTTATATAGAATATCTCTTACTATACGAGTATAAGCTCTGTTATTTAAGTATTGGAATTTTTTTACGGAGTTGCCACCCATCTAGTTTTCATCATTCTCCAGCAACAATGCTTCTGTTACCATTATTTTATTTTCTATAACCGCTTTTATCTTAAAAAGAACTTCTTCTATATTTGTGTTGATATGCTAAATTTCAAGTCATACAACTTAAGTGTGGCCACTTAGTGTGTTTTTTACAGGGGAGCTATTTGTCTAAAAATTTTAAAACTAAATGGGATTCGTGAATATGGGTATTAAAAGAAAGGTATTTTACTTCATATTTCAACGAAAATATTTCTAGGTACTGTTACCACCTAATTGTTCCTTTAGGGTCTAGGTTTGCCACCTGTATTTATTCTTTTGTATATCTGCTTTTATCCCGAAAACGACTTTACAATTTTTATGTAAGTTACCTGCTACAATATAAGCGCTCTCTTAATTTTTGCCACTTAAGATGTTTTGAGAGGTTGCCACCTATCTTAAGTTTTTTTAAAATCAAATTAGATATGACTTTATGGTTATCGAACGAAATATTTGTTTAATTCCTTTCTTGAATGGCTCCATCATTGGTAAAGAAAACTATATAACTCAAGCAGAATGTTATTCGAGAAATGGCTAGCAACACTAGGTCACCTAGGTGTTATCGATATCCGCTTGCTCCGCTTTGAGTATATTTATAAATTACGACGGCCTTTCTACTACTACTACTACTGATTGGAATTAAATAACTTGCAGGATCTTTGTTTAGGTTAGTACCGGGTCCTCGTGCAACCGTATTCATCTAGTACCCAGATTAAATGTAAATGATTTATGTATGTGGTCAGTAGTGTGTAGAAATTACTTTCGCCTAAATCACACACAAACTCATAAATAAAGTTGGAATATTTTACTTACTTAATTTATAATTACAGTTTATAAAAGCTTGAGAGCGCTTGCGCACTATCAGTTTCACAACAAAAGGCCGTTTCAAATTTTCACTAAAAACCAAACGAGCGTTTTTGAGCCATTCAAAATCCAATCAAAGCTAAACTACTACCATATCAATTAATCCATTATTACAATTTGTTATGTATGAAAGGGGCGAAAAAATCTCATTAAATAAACAAATTAAAATTTGAAGAAAAAAAAATCAAATTGCCTCATGAAAAAATATGAAGAAAAATAGGTAAATTGAAAATATAATTTTAAACATATTTCTTTTTTTTTGGAATTTAGCACGAGCATATTTTGTACCTAAATGTGGCATTCAATTAAACGAAAAAGGTAAAATGCGCTATGTTTTTGGTGAACAAAACCTGAATTTAAGTTTGTGGATGTTAAAAAAAATGACTGAAGAAACCAAAAAAATATGTAGTTTATTTACTTTTGCAAAACTGGTCTTACTAGCCAACCCAAGCTTTTCATGCGCCCGCACAGCGCTTAAGGCAATATTTGATTATTTTTTTTGTATTATTTTTTTATTTTGTGTCTTTTCAATCAATATGTTCATGTGTATGTGCGCGTTGTTACCTTCAGCTTTTTTAATTTCTTTCTTTAGTTTTTCTCATTTTTTTCTTGATTTTTCTCATTCACTGATAACAACAGCAGCAGCGGACCAACCATTTTGGGTGATGACGCGGCACCTACTCCCAGTTTACCAAAAATGTGCGTCAATGTAAAAGTTATAACGAGAAAAAAAAATATCAAAAAATCACAACTTGTTTACAAAGTAAAACCAAAAACTATTTCTTGTTGAGTTAAAGCACGTTTACGCTGGTGCAGCTGTGACTCGAAAAAAAAGTCCAAGTTCCAGCATACTGTCAACAATCATGTGCACAAATATACATGAATATATATAGTATACATATAACTATACAATATCAATGCTCAATATCAATATATACCAGCGTGAGTGTGTGTAAAATATAAATATTTCCAATAGACCAGTTCTGCATACAAAAGACTTAAGACACGAGCTTGCGCTGTATTTTACGTGGCTTTTATTTACAATTTCGTGTATGCAATTGTTTGTTTTACTGTTCAACATTTGTACATATGTGCAGCTACACTCCCATAAGCGCTTGCCATTTTCACTCAAAGCAATATTATTACAATTGTTGCACTTGTTTTGACCATTACACTAACAATACAAAACCACTTAAATGCACGCAAAAACTAAGGCTAACTACTATTCGTGGTAAATTGTATGAATGAAAAATAACAATTTATTTATTTTATAAATATTTTCGCTTTTCAATCGTTGTTATCGCAGTTTAATGCTGCCAACATTTTGTTGATTAGAAATGATTTCTTTGTAAAAATAAATGTTTCTTAATCGTCTTTGGCAACTGTTTTTCGCTAAATTGAGTTATTTTTTGCTGACAGGTATTTGTTGGCATATAGGTGAACATAATGCAAGTTAGTTTGTGGTAAGCTGTATGTATACTCGTATACCAACGTGCACCTCTTCAAATGTTTATCGGACATTATGGCGGCAAAATAAGTGTTGTTTAACCCTTCTAATACATACTTGGTACAGATGTATCAATTTCGATTTTGAACGCTGATTGTCCTACTTCAGAATTATTTCTAAGAAACCATATATTTCAGTATTTGGATTACAAACGCTCTATCTTTATTAAAAATGAGTTTTAAAATCACTTTATCTGAAGGAAAACTTAATATCTTTTCAACTAAGATAGGGCATTTTTGAATCAAATGCTGATATAAGAAGCTAGTGAAAAAATTCTGAGGCATAGCATTCTCCAACCAAAATTGTAAAAGGTCGTTTTGAAAAAAATTATGAGTTGCGGCTATATTTTGGAATAGGCTGAGCTTCCACTCAGCTGTCACTTTAACTTAAACATATATGCAGTCATTTTCGAAAAACTATTTTTTGAGTTTTTTTTATTTCAAAAAAATTCAAGTTTTTGTGCTACAAAAGTAAAAATTGTCAATTATTTTTACTTAGGCATACATAAAATTTTTTTAATATTTTTTAGTTCAAGCACAAAAATTTTTTCCACAATCAAAAATTCATGTTTTTCTAAAAATAAGTTTATTTAAAGATTTTAATATGCAATTTAAATGATTTAAAAATATAATATTTCCAAATCAAAAAAAAAAAAAACAGTTCTGTACCTTTCTAAAAAGTTCTTTTATTTTGAAACCCTTTCTCTTATGATATGCAGCTCTATAACTTTCTAACCAGTTTTTTTATTTAGAAAACCCTATTTTTTATTCCATTATCAACCTATCAATAATGATTTTCAAATTTTCCAAAAAAAAATTTATTTATAAAAATTTAATTATTTGAAGGATTTTTACACAAACAAATATTTTTGTAATGATTTTTACACAATTAAATATTTTTTTAAGTCGCGGACTTTTTCCTCATTTTAACATTAATTGATATTGAATTCAATATAGATTAATTTCTTCTTTCCAATCGCTTTATAAAGATTCTGGTTCAATTGGAGAAAAAAATTTTTAATTCAAAAAAAAAATTGTTTTTAAATTAAACTAGTCCAATATCTTGCATATGCATAGAATGGTGTTCAAAAAGAAGCCAAGAAAGCTTTGGTATTGTTTGGTACTTTTTTTCTTGAAAACCAATTTTTAAAATAGTCTTAAGTCGTTTTTCTAGTCAATCTGCACAAAGTATCACGATTTCAAACAATTTTTTTAAGATTTTCAAGTTTTTAAATTTTAAAAAAAATTTACAAAACAAATATTTTATTTTATTTCCATTGCTTAAGCTCACTAAATATCATTTTAAGGACTATTTGAGCTCGGCAGCAATTTTTCTTTCCAGAATCAAAAACTAATGGCTTGGGAAAAGTTACCACTGTCTTAAAATTTCACAATATTTTTAGACTAGTTAAAAATATAGATAATCTAATTTTTTGTGTTATACGCCTAATTAATCTAAAATATTCTAAACTTTAGAAAATTTAATTTGATAATTTTTATTGAGCTATAGGCCAGATTTTTGAATAAAACTTCTTTTTTAGTAGTATTCAAATATTTTATTTTTTTTTTTCGATATTTCGACTTCAACTTGAAGTCATCATCAGGAAACTGCGAAAAGAAAAACATTACCATTTTTACTATTAAAAAAGAAGTTTTATTCAAAAATCTGGCCTAAAGCTCAATGAAAATTATCAAATTACTTTAGAAAATTTTTTACAAAATTTTTATTTTCAATAAACTTTTTTAAGAAATTTTTTTTACTACTTTCTTCATTCCTCAACCATGATTCACAAAACGAGGTCCGTATATTTTTTGGGTTTACCAGGCATTTTTTATGCTAGCACGGAACTCTATTTTCGCTGAGAAGTTTCTCATATCAGAATCCATTCAAAAGATTACCGACCACTGTCGATCGGCGATTCATTTTTCCAGTGTGTCAACCTAGAGCCCAGCTATGCAACGGCGATAAGCAATTAATTATCTCCGATAGTTTCACTAAGATAAGTAAAAGCCATTATACGTTAGTGAATGACCAATCTCGATTTAGTAACCATAAAAAAGCGAAAATTGTTATTAAGAAAGTTTTACTAGTAAAAACAAACAGCTCTAACCAAAAGCAAGCGAAAAACTAAGAGAGCAAAGAAGGGCAACATTTTTTTTATTTAATGCAAAACATTTCGAAATTCATATTTACAAAGAAGTTTAGATACTTAAATGTTCAATGCGGCTTCTATGCACTTCAACTGAAATATTTATGAGCAGAGAAAATGCTATATTATTAGTGTCAGCAGGTATATTGTTTTGTGTGATGGGCAGGCGCTTGATTTGATGGACAGCCGTGCGTCATAAGCACACTGAGCATGCGCTTGCCGCATTAACAACAACATCAGTAACATAACTAAAAGCATCTCAGCCGCCAATATACCGTCCATGCGTACGCAACGAAAGCGCTAAAATGAAAGTGATGAAAGTTTTTTCGTTGGTCAATAAGAAAGTAAGTATTTGTGTTTATTTGTACGTTAGTACATATGTGATTAACTATATATATAAATAATAGATTGAAGTAGCAAATACATATTTATACGTTTTCATTTTTAAGTTGTTAGAGAACACTTAGTTAAATGTAAGTATGAGTATGATTTGGAAAAAACAATATAAGTAAGAAAGAGTTAAACAAGTACGGAAGTCTAAGTGCGGGCGAAACCAACATTAAATACCTTGGGTTGTTCTGGTGTGTCATAGAATAAGGTTGAAATGGTGTATACCAAATTGGACGAAATTCTCATTGAGGGTATAAATTGTAAGTATTTTAACAACCCCGGTATTTTCTTAATCTGCATATTTCCTTTTCATCTAGTTTGCAAAAAGTAAAGAAATTATTTGAGAAACTATCTGCGCTTAAAACATATGAAATATAGTTGAATATGTAATATAAATTTTTTTTAATAAAAACAAAAGTTATTTCATTAATAACAACGCAAAATCAAAACGGTGCCAAAAATATTTTTTTTTAACTTTTGAATTTTTCGAATGGCAAAGGACTTTTTGAGCAATTTTTCAAATGGCTCATCTTATGTTTTAAAAAATGTTTATAGGCACAATAAATTTAAAATTGTCATGAGAAAACGTCACGCTTGTACTATTTAAAATTATATTAAAATAATATATATATAAATTGAGTCAATAAACGGAAAAATGTCGATTGTGGGTGACGTGAACATATAGTTTCTTGTTAGGGGCTAGAAAAAGGGATTGAAGTAACGCGATAAACAAAGAAAACTAAATTCACAAATAGTTCTTCAACAAAAAAATTTTTAAAATTTTAAAAATTTTCATAAATAAATCATACATACCAAAAAAATAATAATGTTTCTTTTTATTTATGAAAATTATTGTTTTTATTTTTTTTTTAAATTATTTTTAATTAAAATTAATTGTTAAAAAATTAATTTTCATAAATTTTTAACTAAAATTAATGATCAAAAAATAAACTGAAATTAATTAAGTAAAAATAATGATTAAAAAAATAAAAACAAAAATAATTTTCAGAAATAAAAAGAAAAAATATTGTTCTTAGTATTTTTCAAATGTACAAGCCGTAGAAACAACAATTCAACTAAATTGTTGGTATACATTAATAAATAATACATATTTAGTTTGAAGCAACACATTTCCAATCCCAAAACCTCATGATGTTAGGAAAAAGTGCGTAGTTTTCGGCACATGAAAATAAGGGAATTCCGGGATAAGCATCCCCTGCTCCTAGCGTTTTGATTACTTTTAATAGCAATATAATATAGTAAAAAAAGCCGGTTTCACATTAATAATTGTAGAGAAATTTTTGCAACATGAAAGAAATGTATTAGAAGAGGTTTATGCGACTTTGCCTATGAAATCGAAGGTGTTTTTGCATTTTAAAGTGGGCGGTTCCACGCCTTTTTTTTCCAAAATATGTATTTTTTCAATTGGCTTTTTTCTTTTTTAAATGCTTATATATGTGCAGCTTATTTAATTACAGATATATCTCGCATTTCAAATTTTGGAATCAGTTCTTGTCAGCGCTACTATGGAAAACTGGGGGTGGCTCTTATCAGACTACGCTCAGTTCAAATATATGTGATACACATACCACAAAAATATGAATTGTTTCATTGTAGCATGACCTTTTAGAAAAGGTTTTGTAAGGAAATGTTCATGGTCGTCAACTGATTTAGACCATCCGCAATATGTGTGTGTAATTGCAAAGATAACTTGCTCTGCTTTTCGACATAATAACTGCAACAGGTTTGAAATATAAAAAAAAGTTTATCTATAAATTGTTCTCTCAAGGTGGGACCACGACCGTTTTCAAAAATTGAAAACAAACATTTTTCTAATACAGTAAGGTCAAGCTACGGGTCAAACAGTTCAGTTAAGCTCTATAAAAATTATCACAATCTACTTTTTTCTAAAATATTTAATATCGAAAATAAAATTTAGGCTTATTCCGATTATGCCCAGTTTTCAATAGCAGCGTTTATAAAGAAGAGAAAAAAAATAAAAGTGGGTATAAAAATTAAGCTATTCGGTATGTCAAAAAATATTCATTTATTTTTCAGGTATCGAGCGCACGGAATCAAGCGATTTGTTTATAAAATATATTAATTTTATGGAAAAGGCTTCAAGGCAGTCAATCGGTGCGTATTTTAAGGTTGGTTTGGTCCTTTTGTTCGAGTATACCCGAAATTGGAAAATAAACTTATTTATTTTTATTTATTATTATTTAATCTTATATATTTTTGTAAGTTTAACCAGTTGACAATAAATCTTGGTTAATTATTATTATTTTTTATTAGAGGAAAAATTAAAAAAAAATCAATTTAATATTATATTTATTATTTTCTTATTTTAACCGTCATAACTACTTGCATTTTGTATTACACATATATGGTTAGATGGAAATTTCCTGAAAATATTTCAATAAAGCCAACATACTCAAAAGCACATTTCTACAATTCGCATTAATTAATATGACTAATAAACTTGTTTCTTTAAAACGTAAATCACTTGTGATTGGAGTCCTGTTAAGCGAGTTTGGTAAGAAATTCTGTTACCTTCTCCGTACAATATTTTTGCTATAAAGATTATTCAACGATTAAATGCTAATTGTTTTGTTAAAATAATTTGTTTCACGCCAACCAAAGCTGACTTGTTAACAACAATCAAGCCAAGCCCAGTATGCGACGAAGTCAATAAATTCAAAAAGTAAGTGTTAAATAAAAACCAAAAAAAATATTTTATAAGTTTATAATATCAGAAATGTTTTTATCGGTAAATATATGTACAGGGTGGCTGATGAATTTTGCTACATTAAGAAACTCAAATAATTTTTTTTTCAGTATATGGAATTCATTTTTCTTTTATTCATGTTAAAGCTCATTTAATTTTATTAAATACAGCTTAATTAGTTTTAAAAATAATGGAATTTAAATGCCCCCCTGCTCGTCGATGCATGTGCGGCATCTTACCAAAAAGTTGTTCATTACTGCTTGGAGAGTTGAGACAGGAATAGCCGCAATTGTTTCTTGAATGGATTGCCTTAGTTCATTCAAATTTGTTGGTTTTGCTTTGAAGACTTCCTGTTTGCAATAACCCCACAAGAAAAAGTCAGGTGCAGTAAGGTCAGGCGACCTTGGTGGCCAACGGAATGTGGAGTTTCTGGATATCAGCTTATTGGGAATTTTTCGTCGCAATTCTGTCATAACAGGTTGGGCTATATGAGGAGCTGCACCATCTTGCTGAAACCACACAGAGTTGAAAGAAATTCTCATTCGGCGTAATTCTGGATAGAAAAACTCTCTCAACATGCTCAAGTAACGGTCTCCAGTAACCGTAACGGTGTGACCGTTTTCTTCGAAGAAGTAGGGCCCGACAATGCAGCGTGATGAAACTGCACACCACACTGGGACACGAAGTGGATGCAATTCCGTCTCATGGAGTATCTGTGGGTTGGAAGCACTCCATATTTGTTTGTTTATGTTGCCGTTTAAATCGAAATGGGCCTCGTCAGACATGAAAAGACAGTTCAACATGTTTCCATCCTCTTCCACCATTTGAAGCATCTTCTGGCAAAATTCCAAGCGAATCGGCAAGTCTGCAGCGTTCAGTTTGTTGGCCATTTGAATTTTTTATGGGAATAAGTCCAAATCTTTGTGCATAATTGACTGTAATGACTGTCTGCTTACACCCATTTGAGCAGATAAGCTTCTTCTCGCAACGCGTGGATTGTTTTGTATGGCAGCAGCTACAGCAGCGATTGTTTCCTCCGTTCGAACTGAAGGGTTTCGATGGTAAGGTCTTCTGTTGACTGTCCCATGCTCGGCAAAATTGTTTACAAGTCTTATTATGGTCCATCTGCTCGGAGGATTGCCGCCAAACGTGCGCCTATACTCTCTTTGAACCGAAACTACGGACTCCAGTGCGTGATAGCGGCGGACAATCCAAATTCTTGTTTCAGTGTCCCATTTATCCATTTTTGTTAAATGTAAAAGTCAATCTGCAAAATAAAAATAAAAATTAACCAGATTCATTAAATAGAAAAAAAGTTATTTAATTTTCTTTTGGTAGCGGCTTTCATTAGCCACCCTGTATATTGTACAAATATTTTAACAGCTGAGGTGAAACAATTTTTTTACAATTCATTTCACAACCCCAACAAGTTTGTGCTATGCTAACACCGGAACTTGATTAATAACAACAAATTTTCAACGTTTAACGCTAATTAGCGCTACTAGACAGCTAATGAGTACCTATTTATATATGCGAGTATACTAATGTTGCCAATTATTTGCACTTTTACAATAACGGAATATTCGGGATCTGATTTTACAATCGCTAGATTACTCTTGACAAAATGTAGTAAAAATAGAAATTTTTTTAATTACCTGACCTGTTAAATAATGATTACTAATCGTTATGATTACCGGCTTGATTAATTATTTTCGTGCGAATCGATTTAATGATAGATAACCATTACTTTAAATTATTAATGAATATTTTCCAATTAATTAAATCATGCATTTTTACGATTATTAAAACATATAAAAAAACCAAAAAATGTTGTTTTGATGACTTTTGACTATTTTTGATTTTTTTGATTTTTTTTTTAATTATAATTTTTTATTTTTTTTAATTTTTTTATCTTTATAAATTTTTTTTTTTTTGGTATTGTTGTGGAAGCACACAAATATACACATCCACATATGTATAGGAGATGCATAAAATTCAAATAATAATTAATTAATAATTGCTTTTCTTGGGAACAATTAAAATAATAATTACCAATTAAAAAAGCAGTCTAATCAACGGCTTACTAATTACGAATCAAATTTAACAGGTCTGATTAAAACCAAGGTCAAATCAAATGTTTCCCACTTGTTTTTTTTCAAAAGTTTTGAATTTTCCAAAAAAATTTTTTTAAATATCAAGCAACGTTCTCTATGCAATCTTTAAATAGAGCATCGGGAAAAAAGTGTAACTATTTTTTTGTTATAGAAGAAATCACCTTTACATAAAAAAAGGTTAATATAAGATAAATGCCACATTTTCGAAAAGCTCAGGTTACTCGAAGTAACAAAGAAAATTTAAAAATATTTAACTCCAGGAGGGTGGGGCCGTGTGCAGAAGTCCACGCAAGTGGGGAAAGTTTCTGATCGCCATTCACCTGGGAATGGCCCGAGCGATTCTTTTGCATGCGGTTCAAGCAGCTCACTACTTCCGGGCTTTGCGCCCAAGTATCCTCTGGGTAACCACGGAACACCCGTTTGGTGGTGAGCTAAACGTGAGAAGGCGACGACCTGGTAAGGCCACTCCGACATAATCGGTTTAAGGGCTTGCTGGGGGGGTTCAAACAGCAGCGTCTGATCACCAGGTGGTGCGGCTGCAAGCGGGCGTCTGTCTTGGATCAAGCGGCTCGCTATACAAACGTGTAATAGAATTCAACCTCCCGTGAAACGGGTTGTGCGTTGGGTTTGGGACCCACCACATAAAACACCGTTCCAATGAAATTCAACAACAAAGCCTCGGATATGAGAACCCCTTTTTTAGATGACAACACCCGCAAACGAAATAAGGATTATGAGATAAGGGCATGTACCTGGAATGTCCGGTCCCTTAATGGGGAAGGTGCCGCTGCCCGGCTGGTTGAGGTCCTGAGGAAAGCAAAAGCTGACATCACCGCCATACAAGAGATGCGATGGACGGGGCGAGGAAACACGATCAAAACACCTTGCAACATCTACTGGAGTGGGCATGAAGACAAGCGCAGATTCGGCGTGGGATTTGTGGTGGGAGAGAGACTCCGTCACCGAGTACTGTCGTTCACACCCGTGAACGAGCGTCTCGCTGCAATCCGCATAAAAGTACGATTTTTCACCATATCGTTTATCTGCGCTCATGCACCGACGGAAGAGAAGGACGACGTGGAAAAGGATGCATTCTACGAGCGCCTGGAAGAAGCATACGAGCGCTGCCCCCGTCATGATATCAAAGTCGTGCTTGGCGACTTTAACGCCAGGGTGGGTAAGGAGGGTGTATTTGGCCCCACTGTCGGGAAGTTCAGTCTCCACGATCAGACTTCGCCAAATGGATTCAGGCTGATCGACTTCGCCGGTGCCCGAAACATGGTCATATCCAGCACTAGGTTTATGCACAAGAAGATCCATCAGGCTACATGGCTGTCCCCCGATCGAAAAACACGCAACCAGATCGACCACGTTGTGATAGACGGACGGCATGCTTCCAGCGTTTTAGATGTTCGCACAATACGAGGACCTAACATCGACTCTGATCACTACCTAGTAGCAGCCAAGATTCGTACCCGCCTCTGTACGACAAAACAGGTGCAACAAAAAACGCAGGGAAAGCTGGACGTCGAAAAGCTGCAATCGCAACAGACCGCCAATTATTTCGCAGATCGCCTCTCACACCTGCTCTCCGAGAGCACAATTCAACCTAGTGGAATGCATGAGCAGTGGGATCATATCTCAGGAGCACTCCGTACCGCAGCCGAAGAAGTAATTGGATTCCGGCGAACGCGAAAAAACAACTGGTATGATGATGAAGAGTGCCGCGCTGCAACGAAAAGAAAGGGCGAAGCCTACAAGGCAACGCTGAGATCGAATGCAACGAGGAGTGTGTGTGAACACTACCGCGAGTTGAAGAGGGAAGCGAGGCGGCTTTTCCGGGCGAAAAAAAGAGAGGCAGAAAAGCGTGAAATAAAGGAGCTTGAGATGCTGGCCAACGGGAATAATGCCCGAAAATTCTATCAAAAAATTCGGCGAATGACAGAAGGTTTCAAACCCGGGGCAAACTCCTGTAAGAATGAGAACGGCGACCTGGTGACCGATGTTCAGAGAACACTCAGAATATGGAGGGATCACTTCTCTGCCCTTTTAAATGGAGAAACTGAGCAAGAAACCAGAGAAGATGCCGAACCCGAGCCCACAATCGAAGATGATGGAATTGACGTTCCACAACCCGACTACAATGAGGTGCGAATAGCAATATCCCGATTGAAAAACAATAAAGCAGCTGGCGCTGATGGTTTGCCTGCTGAGCTATTCAAACACGGAGGCGAGGAGCTGGTAAGGCGCATGCATCAGCTTCTATGCAGAATTTGGTCGGATGAATGCATGCCTGAAGATTGGAATCTAAGTGTTCTCTGCCCAATCCACAAGAAGGGCGATCCTGCAAACTGCGCCAACTATCGCGGAATCAGCCTTTTGAATATCGCATATAAGGTCCTATCAAGCGTATTGTGCGAAAGACTGAAACCTGATGTGAACAGACTGATTGGACCTTATCAGTGTGGCTTCAGACCTGGTAAATCTACCATCGACCAGATTTTTACAATACGCCAAATCTTGGAAAAAACCCGTGAAAAAAGAATCGACACGCATCATCTCTTTGTTGATTTTAAAGCCGCTTTCGATAGCACGAAAAGGAGCTGCCTATATGCCGCTATGTCTGAATTTGGTTTCCCCGCAAAACTTATACGGCTATGCAAAATGACCTTGAGCAACACCGCCAGCTCGGTCAGAATTGGGAAGTACCTCTCCGAGCCGTTCGAAACTAAACGAGGTTTCAGACAGGGTGACCCCCTATCGTGCGATTTCTTTAATTTAATGCTGGAGAAAATAATACAAGCTGCAGAACTTAACCGCGCTGGAACAATATTTTATAAAAGCGTCCAACTGTTGGCATATGCTGACGATATTGATATCATTGGCCTTAACAACCGCGCCGTAACTTCTGCTTACTCCAAATTAGAAAAAGAAGCGGAGAAAATGGGATTGGTGGTGAACGAGGGCAAAACGAAGTACCTTCTGTCATCATGCAAAGAGTCAGCGCATTCGCGCCTTGGCAACCAAGCCACTGTTGGCAGCAATAATTTCGAAATAGTAAAGGACTTCGTTTACCTGGGAACCAGCATTAATACCAACAATAATGTTAGCCTAGAAATCCGACGAAGAATCACTCTTGCAAACAAATGCTACTTCGGACTGAGTAGGCAATTGAAAAGTAAAGTCCTCTCTCGACGAACGAAAATAACACTCTACAAGTCACTCATCGCACCCGTCCTGCTATATGGTGCAGAAGCGTGGACACTAACAACATCTGATGAGGCGGCTCTGGGAGTATTCGAGAGAAAGGTTCTTCGAAAGATTTGTGGACCTCTACGCGTTGGCGACGGCGAGTACCGAAGAAGATTTAATGATGAGCTGTATGAACTTTACGCAGACGCCGACATAGTTCAGCGAATTAAAACACAGCGGCTTCGCTGGCTAGGCCACGTAGTGCGAATGAGCGAAGATGCTCCAGCCCAGAAGGTATTCTTATCGGCACCCGCCGGTGGAAGCAGAGGAAGAGGGAGACCACCACTCCGATGGAAGGACCAAGTGGAGACCGATTTGCGATCCCGCGGTGTTTCCAATTGGCGCCAGTTGGCGCAACGAAGAAACGACTGGCGAGCTATGTTGGACGGTCAAAATCGCCCAGGCGGTTAGATGACCATTTAAAGAAGAAGAACTCCAATAAAGAAATTAAGATAATTTTTATTGATAAAACATACATATTTAGTTTTTAGTAACATATGTATTTCAAATCCCGAAAAATTCGGGGTTGTAAAACAGAGAACAGCGCATCCGCAATGCTTACATATCTACATTTTTACATGTCCGAATGAGGATATCCATAAGTGTAATCGTGCCGTTAAATGAAATTCTATTTTTGCACTTTTATTTGGTTAAGTAAAAAATATGAAAAGAATTTGTATGCCGAACGTGATTTGTGTAAAATAATTTGGCTTACATTGGCAGGTACTCAAATATACCGTTTTGTTTGTTTGTAAACACTTACATACGTGAATATGTTTGTAAAAAGCAAGTATTAGGCTATCATAAGCGATGAGCTCATAGCAATTACTTTCGCCAAATGCCGATAAAGAGCCTCTTGATTTCATAAATTCTTTCAAAATTTATTTTCTTAATTTAATATGCATTTTTAAGAGAATTTGTATACGAATTATCATTACATCATAGTTTTGTATACTTTACGGTTGGTTGTAACGGTAAAAGCCGATCGAGATAGCTATAGACTTCCATACATCAAATTATCAGCAACAGAAAATAAATCGATGAAGCCATATTTATCCGTCCATCCGCTCGATCGATAGCTTGAACAAAAATGTATATAACTTAAGCAACTATAGATTAGTAGAGGAAATGAGCGATGTCGTACGATAGCCACACCCACTTTTTCTATATGAAAGATAACAAAAACTTTAGGATTCAATAACTAGTGACATTTCTTACATTGTTTAACCTTACGGTCTCATATACAATTTTTTTTTTTTAATTTAAGCAAATAGGCGTGGCATAACCTCTATATGAAAGAACACGTTTTGAAGATTTCAACAGTAAAATCTTAACATAATTCTACGCTAATAAGTCCATTTGTAGAAGGACGATTATTTTTGCTAATAGATATATATTGCTTAAGAGGAAAAAAGTCGGTTGATGGCTGCGCCCATTTTTTATGAAAGTTGGTTTAAAGACATATAACATAGTAAAAATTTTAATATATTCGTGGTATATAACGATATTTTATGAACACAGTAGTGACATTTTAAAGTTCAAACCAAATTATTATTTTTTTTTAAATGGATGAATGAATCTCCCTAACCTGGAGAACTCGGGAAGGGGGGCAACGTGCCCGAACCTAGAGCACAGAGTTAACAACCTTAACAACATATTGGTTGATGCCTTTAGCGCTAGCTGTCGTGATTCGAGGGGAACTAAATACAAGACCCCCTGGTGGTCGAAAGAGCTCTCAGCGATGAGGAGCAAGGTGCGCAAGCTATTTAATAAAGCGAGACGCACCGGCTACTGGGAGGAATACACGAAGCATCTTACTGAGTATAACAAAGAAATCAGGAGGTCAAAGAGGGTTACCTTCAGAACCTTCTGCGAGAAGAATCTGCTGCCAGGGGTGCGCGGACGACATAGTAATCATTGCCAGAGGGAAGTTCGAGAACACACTCTGCGATATCATTCAAAGAGCATTAAATCTAACAAGGAGATGGTGCGCCGGGGTAGGTCTAAACATCAACCCCAGTAAAACCGCCATCATCCCATTTACGAAACGAAGATCACTACTGGGAATGCGGACACTTACACTAGGAGGAGAATCACTAGAGATTGCTTCCGAAGTGAAATACCTGGGAGTCACTCTCGACTCCAAGCTCCTCTGGAGAGCACATGTTGCGAACACAACATTAAAGGCCAGGAAAGCAATAATAGTGTGCAGAAGACTCGCGGGCAAATCATGGGGATGTAGCCCGGCGATACTCAGATGGATGTACACCATGATAGTTAGACCAATAATAGTATACGGGGCGGTGGCCTGGTCTTCCAGGTCAGGTCTAAGCACAGTGCAGAAGGCACTATCTAAAATCCAACGTCTGGCCTGTGTATGCATTACGGGAGCAATGCGCACATGCCCCACAGCGGCATTAGAAGTGTTCCTTGACCTGAGTCCGCTGCATATTGTAGTGGAACAGGCGGCCAAACGCACCCTGTTGAGCATATCAAAAGAGGGATTCGGTAGAGGAAAAGTGATATCGTCCGTTGAAGCAGAGAAGTTGAAAGACAAGCTCCCAATCTGCCAGCTTCCTAGAGACGATATTGCTAAGGTAATTATGTTTGAGAAGAGATTCAAGGCGGAACTAGGGGACAAAGCCTCATGGGATTCCACAAAAATTCAAGAATTACACCAAGACCGAGCCATAGTGTGGTACACGGATGGCTCGAAAACCCCTCAGGGAACTGGTGCCGGCATCTTTGGCCCACGAGTAAAGCTCTCCATACCACTAGGAGAACACCCCAGCATCTTCCAGGCGAAAGTAGTCGCTATTAGCTTATGTGCGGAAATAAACTTGCAACGCGGCTACACTAACGAGAATATCACCATATTGAGTGACAGTCAAGCCGCTCTCAAAGCTATATCCTCCTACGAGATAAAGTCCTCATTGGTACTCGAATGCGTAGAGAGGATAAACTGCCTTGCGTCGTGCAACAACGTCCGAATGGCCTGGGTTCCAGGCCACGCGGGTGTGGATGGCAACGAACGAGCGGAGAAACTAGCCCGAGAAGCGGCAGCAACAAAACCCATTGGCCCAGAACCATTTCTGGCAATAGACTCTCACACCATGAAAGGAGAGTTGAGGAAAGAAGAGACCAACATGAGGAGGTTGTACTGGCATCAGACTGTTGGGCTACGCAAGGCGAAAGCTATGATGGGGGAATACAACGGCAACCGCTATAAAGAATTAATAACCCTATCCAAGAATAATCTCAGAATCATAACCGGGGTTCTCACCGGCCATTGCAGGCTCAAGGCCCACCTGCACAAACTGGGCATCACCTCCAGTAGCCTCTGCCGATTCTGTGATATGGAGGATGAAACGGCGGATCATATACTGTGTAAATGCGACGCCATCTCAAGGAAAAGACAGAAGCACCTAGGTTTCCGGACACTAGAGTGCAAGCACATACATGGAATGAAGCCGGCTTCCATCTTGGATTTCCTGAGCGGGATCGGCCTGGATGGTGTGCTGTGAGATTACGAGGGCACAATAGATCTTAAGGTCGCAGTGCATTACCTCATTACTATTATTATTATTAAATGGGCGTGGTCTGTACCTAATCTTTTCAAACTAGTTTTAAGTATGTGCAGAGTAATATTAAAAATTAAACTATTATTGCGATATTTGTTCTGAGCGCTACCTCTAGGACAATAAGTGTTTGATGTTGCGTAAAATCGGTTGCTAGCCACGCCCACTTTTTTACACTAGTGCTAAAAAAATGAGTTTCTCAAATTTGCAGCGGCATATCTCTGTAACTGAATAAGCTGTGCAAGTTATATTTTTACAAATAACTAGTTCTTGAAGCGACATTTGAAGAATATGAAAATTTTTTTTAAGTAGGTGTGGCACCGCCCAGTTTTATGTGAGCAAATATGGTTAATTTAAAAGGGCACTACTTATAAGCCTATTTTATTTAGAAAGCATACTATGACTATTTTCATGCTAAAGTTAAGGAAGTCGGTCGACAACCATGCCCACTTTCATACAGTGGTATGTGAAGACTGCTACATAAATGGGTAAAAATTGAAATTTCTTAGCAAAATAAATAAAGTTTTCCATTAAGTAAGCGTTTCCGTTAGAATCGCACAAAATTATAATTTGCTAAAATGGGTGTGGCCCGCCCTTTCTAACCTATTCTATCCTACCTTGGGAGCAGTAATTCATTTAAGAGCCGAAATTTTTTAAACAAAACTTGAAAGGATGTTGCCTTGTCACAGAGTTATACTCATGTTGAAAGTAAAGAGATCTATTGCAGCCACGCCCACTTTCATAGGCTAACAGCTAGACCAAGTTACACTTTAGCTCTAATGGCAACTAAGCTAACTTTAGCACAGGCCATGTCCACCTGTATCTGATAATAAGAAATATTCTCTACAAAAATATTATTTTTGGCCGTGTACTATGTGGTTGGATGTCACAATCTCTCACAACTGAGTATAAAATTATCGATTTCATCCGTACTTAGATTATTCTACTTCTTAATTTTTACTTTATTTATTCTAATTTTTTCAATATTTCACTTACAATACTTCATAACTTAACATTGCGGTCATTGCGTTCTTAGATTTTTTTTGTATTTTTTACTTAGCCTGCCTTGTTGTTGTAAATTTATAATTTATTGACCCAACGTACGGGCTTCTACTTAATAAAAATCAGGTGTTTGCGTGTTTATACGATTCTGTATGTAAGCGTGTGTGCCCAAATACGAACATGTTACCGTAACTCTAAATAAATATTAAGGTTTAACTCTTTCTTCTTTTTTTTTTTTTGAGCCACCATTTCTTTGCCTTCTTTCACTCTTTGTGTGGCAATGGAATTTGGGTTAGCACATTTCGATTTATAATTAACGACTCAACGTCAATATAGAATGTAAACAGTAAGAAAAAAAATAAACAAATTAGGGGAAAAGTGAGTAATTTGCTATATGGAAAGCTAGTGGCGCTGAGTACAGCAATATTTTTCAAATTTTTTAATGCTACCAATATCTTTTTGCTTTTTTAAGACATACAAATGGAGGTTACAGGTAGGAGTTAACTACAATTTTTATGGCAATCTTGTTTACTTTTTTAATAAAGTCAGTTGCAGTTTTTGGGCTTGAGCTTCCGTTGAATTTTTTCCCCCGTTTTCCTTTTTTTGTTTTTTTTTTAATTTTTTATTATTTTAGTATTTCTCTCTTCTTTTTTTCTTTTGTTTGAGATAAATAATTAATTGCTCTTTTATTTACATACATACATACACTGAATCTTTAAACTCATCAAACCTCATTGGCTGTGGGCGTATTATTGCTACTGCATCCAACGCCACCGATGTACTGCCTTAATAGTTTTGATGGCGCTTGAACTCGCTTTACATTGAAAACTAAAGCGCAAGAAAGATTTTTGTATGGAGAAAAATTTAACAAATAATTGGAATGCGACGCCTTCTGACCTAAATTCTCTGAAAACATTGGATGAGCAAACTAATTTCCTTCGAAAAAATTGTCGGAACTACCAACATTGGCTACGCTTGAAAGGTTAGAAATCGATTATCTATACGGATCATTTATTTTTCTTTTTTATAATACTAACTCAATTCCCTTTTTTGTACTTTTTTTCAATGGAGATGTAGTTGAACTCAATGATGGATCTTAATTGACTGGATCTTTTAAATTTCTTGCACGTTTAATTTATTTAGCCTAAGAAACCCTGAAATATTCCCTTCACACTATGGAAAAAAAATATAGAACGAAACTAAACACTGAGGATGGCGAAACGCCGAACCCGGTTTGTTACAAAACCAAACTTGACAAGAGATGACGGAAAATCGTTCCTAAAAAAAACTAAAAAGTCTGAACAAAATTTTATTTCAAAACAGTCAAGATCGTCTTTTGTCACTCTATAGGAGTTTTTTGATAAATATCTTGCAAATCAAACTACCTAATTTTAAACTATTGCACAACTACGTAGCATACATTTGAAGCCAAATATCTTTCACCCATATAAACAACTGATATTTTTTGAAATGAGATTAGGGTGAGATTAGATGTGGCCTACTTGATTTTTAAATAAATAAATGATAGTTGTAGAGAAAAACATGCTTTCTGTTTAAGATCATACAAAACGTCCAAAATTTGCACTCGAATACAAACGATAGTGCATATCTCTTTTTTTTTGATATTTTACTTAAATATTGTATACTCTCTTTCAACTTTTGAAATTTCAAATACTAGAACAGCATGTTCAATTGTTTATCTTAAAATCTAGTTTGATTAATGAAGAACTAAATCAAGAGTTGTGAATAAATAAGCGATTTTTATTTTAATCGATTATTTTTCTTCAATCATCGTATCAAATATATTAATGGCAATTAACCGATTTTCAATAAATCCTTTATTCTAATAAAACACTTTAAGTCGATTTATTTAAATAGTGCACTCTGTGCAACAGATAACACTAGGATTCCTCCCTAACCAGTTACCACTCGCCGTTTCCTTTCCTCTCTCTACCTCTCTTCATCCTTCATCTTCCTTCTCTTTACCTCCCAAAGTTAAGAGACATAACATTTGTACGAGTATACTCCATTCCTTCATCTTCTGCATCGCTCTCTAGCAATCTTACTCCATTTTTTCTTTCATCCTTCATCCGATCTCTCCTCTCACTTTCATCTATTTTTCATTCTCCATGTTCTTTGTTCTGTCTCATGTTCTACTTTTTATTTCTTTAACTCCTATAACACAATTTGTTTTCCCTTTTCTATCTCCGTACCTCTCGATCTTTTGTTATTTGTTATCTCAAACCATCGATTGCTCTCCCTTTATATATCTCTACTTATCTCCACCTCTTTTCTCTCTGAGTGAATAAAAAATCTCTTTAAGGCTGTGCATGTTGTATTTCTATTTATTTAATGTTATTGTTATAGCAAAATGTATCTGTTAATATTTCCTTTTATCTCTATTTTTCATTTAACTCACCATCAATTCCTTGTAATTTTGCTCTCCTGCAGAAACATCAAAGTTTTCTAGGCAGCTGTTGATGAAATATATTTTAAGCACAGTTTTTAGTTTTTCTTTACGCAATATTTTTAACTTTAGTACTTGTCTGGTGGTCACAACTTTTGGAAAATTGAAAAAAAAAGAAATTATTTAAACTTAATTTTTTTTTTATAAAAGATGCTCACATTTACACAGTTTTCAGAAGTTTTTATAGTTAAGTATTTCTATTTCTTTGTTTTAAAGCAACAACAACAGCAACAAACTACAAGATTCAATTAATACAAGTTATAATTCAAATGAAACCAGTCTCTATTCCTCCCAAACTTGACCAACTGGAATCTAACGACAATTCAAGAATATCTTCCAATTAATACGTCGTATATTTTATTGGTTGCCTGAAGCATAGCTCTTAGTTAATTTACAAACATGCATGACTATCAGAGAATGTAGTGCTTGTGACTTTTATAAAAATATTCAAAGTTTAACATCTATTTTTTACTTTTATATCAAAATCCGAATTTTAACTCTTATTTTTGATTTTTGGCTTACTAAGTAAAAGTCAAATTTTTTATTTTTAATTTTGACTTAAATAGTTTGTAATTTAATTTGGATTTAATAATAAAAGTTTAATTTAAGTCTCTATTTTACGCTATAAAATTTTAATTCAAACTTTAACATTAAATTTGGCATTTTAAAGTAAATAATAAAAAAATAATAATACAAAATAAAATTTTTACTTTAAATTTTGACTTAAAAATTAGACTCAAATTTAGTCTTTTCTTTTCATTGCTAAGCCAAGGTCAACATTTAACTTTTGTATTTGATTTTTGTACTTAAAATCTAATTTTAACATAGATTGACTTGACTTGAATTTTCGACTTTAAAATTTTAATTTTGATTTAGAAATTTCAGTCTTTATTATATCTTCCATTTATAAAACTAAATGTCAAATTACAAAATTTATCTTCGACTTGAAAAGTTGAGTTGTGACTTTTAATATTACTTTTGAGATTTTTAACTTCATTTTAGGCTAAATAAGTCAAATATTTAGTTTAGCTTTTGACAAATATTTAATGAGCTATTTTCGACTTAAAAAATATTAATTTCTATTTTTTCTTTAAAATATTTAAGTCAAGTTGTAAACCTTTTTTTTTTTAATAAAAACTTAATCTTCATTTTTGTTGATGACTAAACAACAAAAAGTCTAATTTTGATTTTATTTTTGACTCAAGGTATAAAAGTTAAATTTTGTTTATTATTTTTGAACTACAAGCTTAGTCAAATTTTATTTCTTTTTTTTTTGACTTAAGAACGCTTTTATTTCTAACTTTTATTTTAAAAGTAAAGTTTCAACTTTCTTTCTGATAAAAGTCGAGTTTTTCATTTTAGTTTTGACTTGAAAACTAAAAGCCAAATTTCATTCTTCGGAAATAAAGGTCAAATTTTAAACTAAAAAAAATTACTTTTTGAAAAATAAAGAAATTTTAATACTGCCTTTTTTGAAAATAATAAGTCATTTGAGTTAATCAATGTAAAATGTAAAAAATTATTTACTATTCGTGTTGAATTTCCCAAAATAACTATTATGTCCGGTCCCTGCTAGGTATCTATGCAAGCATATGTCATCCACACATATATAATATCCATACAAATTCAAATCAAATTAATAAAATAAAATAAAAAATATTAAGTATAAATTGAATGAATTATTCATGCGACAAGTTTTGCTTTCTTAATTTGCCTGCGGTGTGCCATTACATGCCAGTAAGTCCATTGAATGATTTTGGAAATTAATAAAAACCAAAATGGTTTTTTCTACTTATTTCTTTGGCGCGCCACAATTCTGAAGAATCGACAAATTTACGAACGGCTTGTCAATATTCCAGGTACTGGGACTCACATTATTAGTCTCTTATGTTTGAAGTTTTTTCTTTTTTAATTCAGCTTTATCGGTAACTCTTTATTCTTCATTTTCTTTTAGGAAGATTTTTAAGCCGATAATCGTGGCATACACACATACATACGTATTTACTTTGATATGTAAATATATGCGCATAGATGGTATGGTGGTGAGTTAATCAGAGGGACTTTTTTAATCAAATATATAAAGCAAAGCAACAGATGGATAAGCAAAAGAGAAGTTTGTATGTTTAAATATTTTTTCTTTTTAATCAGCGGAAGAACATTTCATTGTTGTCGAAAGAGATTTATTCAGATTTTATGTTATGTTATGCCATGTTTTGTTATCTTATGTTATGTTATATTATGTTATGTTATGTTATGTTATGTTATGTTATGTTATGTTATGTTATGTTATGTTATGTTATGTTATGTTATGTTATGTTATGTTATGTTATGTTATGTTATGTTATGTTATGTTATGTTATGTTATGTTATGTTATGTTATGTTATGTTTTGTTATGTTATGTTATGTTATGTTATGTTATGTTATGTGATGTTATGTTATGTTATGTTAAGTTATGTTATGTTATGTTATGTTATGTTATATTATGTTATGTTATGTTATGTTATGTTATGTTATGTTATGTTATGTTATATTATGTTATGTTATGTTATGTTATGTTATGTTATGTTATGTTATGTTATGTTATGTTATGTTATGTTATGTTATGTTATGTTATGTTATGTTATGTTATGTTATGTTATGTTATGTTATGTTATGTTAAGTTATGTTATGTTATGTTATAATTTATGTTATGTTATGTTAAGTTATGTTTGTTTATGTTATGTTATGATATTTTATGTTATGTTGTGTTATGTTATGCAATGCTACATTTTTAAGTTTCCCATATTTATTTATTAACAAATACTTTCGAATTAACTTTTTTTTTATTATTTCTTTACCCATAAGTTTCCCATATTTCACACATGGACATCTTATACCCTTCAATTAAGTGCAAGTGCAATTGGTCGTATACATTTCATTCCACCCGCACATTTTGATTTCAATATCAACTGCACACAAGCTAGCAGTTTTACACAGAAGTTTTCGCTGTTTTGCTAAATTCGCAACACAACACATTCAAATGTGTGCTATATGCCACAACACAACTTACCACACACCCGCAAATACACATGCATATGTTTGCATTTAAATAGAAGACCCTACTACGCGCGGTTTAGCAAGTTGTAAGATACCAACTATACACTTTTTTATTCTTCTACCATTCTCCAATTCCCATTAACTTTTTACACCTATTGCAAATTTCTTTATATTTTTGCATATTTTCTTTTGAACTCTACACTTCTTCTTCTTTTATGTATTCACTCTACACTACTTTTGGTATTTATAAATGCAACTAGAAAATTGGTTTTTAAAAGCATATTTTTAGAAGAATTTTTTTTAAATTTCTTTGTCTTTATTTGCAAAGTTGTAGTTGCTGTTGTTGATAAATTTTTGTTTATTATTTTGAGTTTGAAATTACGATTTAGTTTTTTGTAAAAATGGTTTTCTTTCTCTTTTCAATAAAGTTCAAATACATGAATTGCAAAAAAATTGATAATGTTCAATTCATACGAAAGACTTAAGAAACGAACGCGTTTTTATAATTTTATCATTGGCAAGCATATGCACCAAAAATTCGTTTATTGCAGCATTTGCAGGTCAGAAAATTTCACTTCATTACCAATAACTGCTTTATGTGATGGTTTCTTTCAAGATGTATATTGTTTTTTACAAAGCGCATCCTTTCACAACACAAAACGAGTTAAATTTATCAATTTTTTAAGCCACTGAAGCATTTTCATTTTTATAATTTTTACTAAGATGAAAAAAATCGTGTATTGTATTAAAACAGCACACTAATCTTACATTTTTAGTACAAGCTTCCCAGCTTATTATTTATTAGGATCGTTTAACATATGTATAGGTCAGTTAAATATTTAAAAAAAAACTTTATTCATACGCCGTTTGAAGTAAAGTCTTAATCCGTTTACTGTACCACACCACACGAAGGCCAAACACACACTAAAACTGGCTTGAGAAAAATCTGAACTATCAAACAACTTAACCAGCAAACAAGTAGCCGGCCGACAAGCCCAATAATATTAGCGATCCAAGAAACCACGAAAACCGACTTCACCGAGTCGCAGTTAGCCCAGTAAAGTTAAAAATAAAAAAAACAGGATACTAGCCGCTAAACAAAAACAAAATTGTGCTATGCAAACATGAATGCATAGGTAAATACACACATAGGTATGTACATATAAAAAACATTTTTCTGTTTTCTTTACTTGCTTTTGCCTTCGTCTTCGTATTTTCGCCGTTAGACTTAACGTTGGTTGAGATCACGGAAATGTTGCCAGTTAACTGGAAATTTAACAAGAAATGAGTCATCTTTTGGAGTGTAGACAAGAAACATGTGGCACCAAAACTGCACCTTTTTGGTAAAAATACAAACCTCGTTAAATAATTTTTTGCTCGATATCGATATTTTAAAAGATTAGCTGTCCGAACCCCAGTATAATAGGGGTGTTGCCTGGATCACGCCAATTAATAGGACAAGAATAGAAGTAGTACATCACAAATTGAAATAGAAGTTCGGCCTTTATATCCTCGTAAGTATATAGCGCCATATTATTATTATTATTCTCTGTTTAAGGGCGTATTCAAAAAGCTCCTCATCCGCTGAAGTCTCGAACTGATTTTTAATCACACTTTAGTCACTATCCTTGACTCGAGGTGTTACCCTTTCAGGGACTTTCTTGATTTCCTGACCTCATCGCCATTTTTGTCTTGTGACTTTGTAATGCCCTTAACTTTCATTTGTATGAAACGGTCATACATATGTTAAGCGTTTGGCTGGTGTGAGCAGCGTGAGGAAAATTTGTAAATACAATTGTGTTCAATATAATAGTAGTGAAATTAAATTGGATATCTTTCAACTAAATAAAAATTTTTCATTTAAAATATAGCGAATTTCATAACAGAAACCACATAAAAAATAATTTCAAAGCTTAGCAAAGTTAATTAAACTTTTAAAAATTTTGCATCAAATTTTCAATATTTTTGGGCAAAATTTTTAGAAAATTGTTGAGTACGTAGTTTTTGGCTCACTTATTTTTAGCATAATAATCTGCTATATATATATGTATGTGTATAGGTACCTTGAAATTTTCCTTGAATTTTTAGAATATTTTTTGTCACTGATATTGGGTATTTTTTTTTTTCATAAAAAAATTAATTTTTCGTCATGCATTGTTTGGCAGAAATCACTCAACACCCTTGACGAAAAAAATTCTAAGAATGCAGGGAAATTTTTGAGGGAGGTCCAACTTGCACACTGTTGAACTACAATACTGCTGATTGGTCTACAATACTGCGTACTCAAAAGGTGTCTAGAAACTCTGCCAAGTAATTGTTAATTAATTAAAAGTTATTACAAGTTTAGCTTTTCAGACAATCAAACAACAACATGGCTGTGGAAGTTAAGGAGCTGGTGCTGTTTTTTCAGAGACTATATATTCAGAAACTACTTAAGAGATTTGAAGTGGCGGCATTGAACCTAATTGAGGTATAATTCCTCACGGAAACGAACTAATAAAAAGTTTTTATAAATTTCAGTTCTTTTTGTTTGACAAGAGTGGCATTTTACTGCTTTTCTTATTTCTTACTAGTAAACCCAGCCCGCTTCGCTGCGTCTCAGAACTAATGATATATTGAGGTCGCTTTTCAAAAATATATCCCATACCAGATAAAATATGAAACTTAATTACATCGCTTATTGCAGCACTCATTGTCACCTTTCGCTTGATACCCATATTGTACTAACAGATTTTGGGTCACCTTGGTCCACATATCGGTCGATATCTCTGAAAATTTCCAAACTAACGGAACAAGTGATATCTTAAATTTTAAGTTAAACGTCTAGTAATAGAACGGTGAAAGTTTCAATTAATTCCAGTGATGTGCACACAAACATACAGACAGACAGACAAAATTCTAAAAACAGTTGATTTGGCTTCTAGTGGCCTAATAATAATCCCTGCTATCGATTTTTTCTTAAATATGGTGTACGGTGTACAGATACAAACTTTTTACAGCTTTATTATATGTAGAGATGTCTTTTACTTTTGACAAGCAGACCCGGCATAATTGGTTTTGCCTGAAAACCGTCCCGTCTTCCATTATCATGTCTTATTTCTTAATCCTCGTGTTGTTGTTGTTGTTAACAGTGCTTCGGCCTGCTTAATGGCCATGATCACTCTGAGCTTGTCAATAACGGAGCTCACCAGCCGAGATCTCAGGGATATTTTTACCGCCTCAGTGTGGAAGTTAGTCAAAGACCGCCTATGGTTACGCAGATCAATCGGCTGGGTAATATGATGACGGATTTCATCAAAGTGCTTACGGAGATACTTCCTTATTTCCCAGGTTGCAGATCTTCACCCAATGGATGACTGGATCTATGACAGTTCTGTAAAATATGTCTGCTCAACAGTTGCACGTGCTCTCTAGCATAGAACATTTTAGTCTCTTGAAGGAGTTGAGACTCAGATGACATAAGAAGACATCCCGTGGCAGTTCTGGTAGTGGCGTTTTGGCAGATTTGCAACTTCCTCCAGTTGCAGTCAGCAAGGTTTGATCCCCATATGGGCGCAGCGTAATCAATAAACAATCAGCCGATAGCCTTATATAGCAAGCAACGTTTCCCCCAAGTGCTGCCGGCAAGTGACTTGAGGACCACGTTGCGGCTCTGTAGCTTTATCGCTATTTCTGTGGAATGATTAGCGAATGTAAGGCCGTGCAAATGTCACACCCAGGATTTTACGGTGGTTGAGAGTAGGTAGTGGTACTCCATCTACGTGGACGTTTAACTCTTGCCGCAGCTGCTCAATTCCACGTCGTAAAAGGAGTCACCGTCGATTTAGTCGAAGACAGGTTCAGAGTTCGCTCGGTGAAGAAGCTGGAAATATCTCGTAGGTATCAGTTTATCCTAATACAGAGTTCGTCAAAGGAGGGGCCCTTGCCCGAAGCCATAGTAATACAGACGTCAGCGTGGGAGACTAAAGAGACTCTCTCGGGTGGAGGGAGAAGCCCGATATATAAAAGTAGAATAATACTTAAGTTAAATCAATTTTTTGATCAAAATTTCAGTTTTAAAATACCCCTATATCCTTGTGAGGCACGAAGGTAACATTTTAAAATTGGAATTAGGGAAATCGTCAAAGTTCATTTCTTGATTGTCTCCTACGAAAATTATTGTTTCCATTTTACATAATTTATATAGCATGAATCACTTAAAAAATAGTTCGGTATCCATGTGCGGCACAAATATTTTATTTCAAAATTTAAGTGTGATAAATCGTCCCAGTAGATTGGCTGTTTATCTCCTACGAAAATTTGGGTTTCACTTTTTTCAACAGTATTGAGTATAAGTATTCAGATCAAGAAGCTAATCTGGCAACCACAAATTTGCACAGCTAAGACTATAACAAGAATTATAAGAATTTCCATGCAACACGAATGATGGAAAAAGAGCAGAAATTGGGAGGTAAAAAATGCCAAAGAAACATAATTGCGGCGAATTGCTGGTTGTGCAGCAACAGGTAAATAGTGCAACCAAAAACATTTCACATACTCTCATAGATATATACATACAAACATGCATAAGAATTTGCGAAAACAGAATGAGCCGCAAGCGAAATTGGCGGAAAGTGTTGGCTTAGAAAAAACTTAAAATTCAATTTCTTACATACGGACTCAAGACAAATAAACAAAGAATGGCAGCGGAAATTTTGTGGTAAAGCAACAAAGTGCGAGGTGCAAATGTGCATTCGCGCACAGAAATATGTATGCAATGATGGGCATTTGTATGTACATGTGTAGGTAAGTGAATATTTATGAAGGTGCAAGCAAGCATGCACTCGGTTAGTAAATCGGACATGGATTTTTTGTGTTTGGAATATAGGTAAGCAAGTATCCATTTAGGTGCATACCAAGGCACCAAAATAACACTAAGTGGCAACTGCAGTTGGACCATGCCTCGTTGAAATGCCTGTCACCACACATAAGTGAGTCTTAGTGAACTCAATGGATTGGAAGGTCGCCTATAATCCATCCTAATACAGGGTGTTTTTTTTACAGGTTTGTTTTTCGAATAGAGATAAAACTGGCATTTTGTGGTCAAATCTGGCAACTCTAATGTCATTTGTGTTCAGTTTGGTTTGCCATTTCATCATGAACAGGTTGACAAAAGAACAACGCTTGCAAATCGTGCAAATTTATTTCGAAAATAATGGTTCAGTTCGCGAAGTTTACCGTGAGCTCCGTCCATTTTATGGTCGACATAATCGTCCATCAGAGCAATTAATTCGGTTAACCATGGATCGTTTTCGCACTAGGTTTACTCTATGTGATAATACGCATCCGCAGAGACGTCAAACAGTGCGCACCGAAGAAACAATTGCCGCTGTAGAGCAAAGTGTTGAAGAGGACCCGAATGAATCGATTCGCCACCGTGCACAGCAATTGGAGCTTTGTCCATCAACTTTATGGAAGATTTTGCGCAAAGATCTTGGCTTGCGACCTTACAAGATCCAGCTTGTGCAAGAATTAAAGCCGCGAGACCATGCAATGCGTCGTGATTTTGGTGTATGGGCCGAAATTGAGATTGATTTCGATGCTGATTTTCATCGCAAAATTTTGTTCAGTGATGAGGCTCATTTTTGGTTGAATGGCTACGTCAACAAGCAAAATTGCCGCATTTGGAGTGAAGAGAATCCACATGAGACCCTTGAAACGCCATTACATCCACAAAAACTGACTGTTTGGTGTGCTCTATGGGCTGGTGGAGTCATTGGGCCATACTTCTTCCGCAATAATGCTGGAGAGGCAGCTACCGTTAATGGAGACCGGTATAGAGCCATGATAACCGACTATTTTGTTCCCGAATTGGATGGCATGAATGTGGATGAGTTGTGGTTCCAACAAGACGGCGCTACATGCCACACAGCGTACGTCACAATCGATTTATTGAAGGAAACATTCGATGAGCGCATAATTTCGCGGAATGGACCTGTCAATTGGCCACCAAGGTCGTGTGATTTGACACCATTGGATTATTTTCTTTGGGGATATGTGAAGTCGCTCGTCTACACCAACAAACCAGAAACGTTAGGGGAATTGGAAGCCAACATTCGTGGCGTTATTGCCGACATACGGCCCCATATGCTCGAAAAAGTGGTTGAAAATTGGACCTGTAGAATTGGCTTTATTCGAGCCAGCCGCGGCGGCCACATGCCCGAAATCATATTTAAACATTAATGGCATAAAATTATCCTTCCAATAAAGCCAAATTGATGGACCTTAAAACGATTTTCTTGTGTTTTATTTCAATTCGAAGTTCTATACCCCTAAAAAAACACCCTTTACAAAACGTTCTCGGCACCCGTCCGCCCAGCGCTTTCTCAACTAACTCATACCATTTTTTATTTTGTTTTGTTGTTTTTCCGACAGGGTGAATGATTGATGTATATTGGAACGATTTTTCGTCATCCCTTGTCAAATTTGGTTTTGAGATACGAGAACGAAAATCGACACTGATGATGGCACAACGCCGAAACCGGTTTGTCTCAAAACCAAATTTGACAAGGGATGACGAAAAATCGTTCCAATATACATTAACTCATACCACATTTGTTCAGGAGTAGATTACGTTGGGAAATCGGAACCCCGAAGCCAGCAAATCCTCTTCCACAAGTATTTAGCTCAAGAGATCAACGCAACAGTTGCGCATAAATAAAATATATATAGGCCCATAATCATAGATGAGCCGACTAAGCATACTTAGCCTTGCTAATATAATAACAGCAATCGAAACCCCACCCGATCTTCTCTACCAACTTCGGATCATTCGTGAGTCAGTTTATTTGTCCATTGCACGAAATTAGTCGCTCATCCTATTCCTAGCTCGTAGAAATAATGCTATTAAAACTAGCAGGAATGCACGTCATCGTCACACAGCAATCTGTCGGGCCCGGGACAAAAAAACTGACGCCAAATGAAACCGTCTAAGGAGCCGAGTAAACCTCTATCTTTGTTCGTCGATATTGTCCGATATTTAATGTATCCAAGGCTTATTTCTAGGTATGTTTGAAGCCTGGAGAGGCTATCTCTATCGTACTCGCCTGAATATCGGGTCACAAGTACTGCAGAAAGTTGCTAACCAATATCCAAAAAAGACAGGCTTGAGCTTTGATATGGATATCGATATTCACTCATCGATAACCAGAACTACCCCTAAACTTAGTACTAGAGAAATCGAGGCGTCTTTAGAACTATCCGGAAGGAGGGGTGACATGACCTAGAAGATTCCACTGGTCATACCAAATCGCTACCACGACAGTCGGGCATTACCGCAAGGGAGTACCGGAGCGTACCGGGTTCATATCCGGCCAAGGACTGTCAGTTCGACAGCACTCCGCAAAACCTTCGGGGAGTGTTTTTGTCGTTACAACAACAACAATTGCAGAGGCAATGACATCGCCATGTAAGAGTGGACGTTTTTTGGCTATCGAGCTAGAACAAGTAAGGTCATCAAAGAGTTTAAATAAAGAATAGGTCTGAACTACAGTCTTGCAAAAACTCAACGAATACAAACCCCTTCGGACGTGAAATATTAAAAGAAAATAGCGCCGCAAGTAAAACTCAGGGGAGATGAGAGGAAACTCATCCAGTCATAATAATGTCAGACTAAAGTTCTATGATAGTCAAAGTAAATGTTTAGCGCTGTCAATATGAGGACTTGTTGAGATTTCAAAGAACGGCCTTCGGATATCTACAAAGGCCACATCCAAAACACTTTGAACCGCGTCAGTATATATTCCTCGCTAGTGCAATATTACTGGATAGCGTGAGCCACTTAACGCAATGTAGGTTTATAACTTATCTCTCCTGTAAAGGTAGCTCTTATAAACCCCATGAAAAGACCTCTTATTTCTGCTTAAAAACGCTTTCCCACTAAGAGGAAGCGACCCCCCAAAATTCATACTCCATTAATAATTCTTCATACGAGCCCTTTTAAGTGATTGCGACTTATTCCGGATCACATGTACGTATTTATATATTTTTGTGTTTGTACAGCTATTTTGTAAACACTTCCAATGAAAATCATGATTGTTCAATAGTCCCTTTTTGCCGTTCGGCCGTTCTGCTGTGTACTTTAAGGTTATTGCCCAGGTCTACCTGTTCGTCCGCCCGACTGTGCCTTTAGCACCTTTCTATCTTTCACACAGTTGACCTTTTATAGTAGCTATGTATGTAGTATTTACTCAGCTAGTGCAGCATTCATTGATCCTTGCCTTTGTGCTTAGATATTTCTTTTCCTAATTTTCACTTATTGTTGTAATTCTTTCTTTTTTGGCTGCACAAACGCACGTCCAGCTCATTGGTTAGGGTTTGTATTTTTTTATTTTCTACAATAATTTTTCATTTTTCAATTACATCTGATTACGTGTAACCATTCGACTGCGACCGATTAGACATGACACTGATCAATTGTTACTATAAATGAGCAATGATGGTTTGCCCTGAAGGACGTGTTTGAGTTTGAAGGGATTTTCCATTTGTCTCGCGTTAACGTTAGGTTAAAGGCTGAATATTTCATTTCGGGCACATAACTTGTGCCTTCAACTAAATGTCATTACCGAGTCCAGGGGATTTTGAAGCACAATGCATAGATTCATAGTTATATAGCTTCTTCAATCCAAATCTCAACTTCGCCTTCACCAAGTATGGCCTGTTTGATTTTTATGCAAAGACATATTTAGCAGTCCATGTCCAAAGTTCCATACAGGAGAAGGGAGTGGGTTGTGATCTTATAAGATCGTCCACGCCACAGAAATTATTGCGTCAGAGAGTATTTCCTTTTCTTGAACGTCCCTTTGTTGCTCTCCAATGAACAAAGAAGAGGACGGAAGATGCTGTCCACAAGCAGTTTTTGATAAGAAATTTCAAATATCGCTTGCTCTTTTTTTAATCGCAATATAATTCTGGCTAATGTAAACATCTTCGATTGTGCGGTCTCTAATAATTATAGACGGCTATCGTCTCCAATGAGGCAAAGCTGCTTATGAGGATGTACTCTTTAATAATTAACGTCCGATCCCTTAATGAGGGTGGTGCCCCTACCCAGCTCGTTGATGTCCCCGTAAACGTAAAAGCTGACATCACCGCCATACAAGAGATGCAATGGACGGGGAGAGGTAACAAGACCATTACACCTTGCTACATTTACTGGAGTGGTCATGGAAGCTATCACAGTTTCGGTGTTGGATTTATAGTGGGAGGGAGACTTAACAAACAAGTACTGTCTTTCACACCCGTGGACGAGCATCTCGCCGTGATCCGTATATAGGCATCCATAAAGGTGATCCAAGCAGGAGGATAAGGACGATGTGGTAAAGAACGCATTTTACGAGCGCTTAGAAAACGCATATGAGCGTTTCCCCCGACAAGATATCAAAGTCTTGATGGGCGATTAAAGAAAAGGTGGGCAAAGAAGGTGTGTTTGGACGCACCGTCGGACGATTCCGTCTCCATGATGAGACTTGGTCAAATGGATAAAGGTTTTGTTTACTTGGGAATCAGCATTAACACCAACAATAATGTCAGCTTAGAAAGCCAGAGTAGAATTACCGTTGCCAATAAATGTTACTTTGGACTGAGTAGGCAATTGAGAAACAATGTGCTCTCTCGACTAACAAAAACCACGCTCTTCAAGTCGCTCATAATACCCGTCCTGCAATATGGAGCAGAAGCATGGACGAAGACAGCCGCAGATTTGTCGACCCTTGGAGTATTCGAGATAAAGGTTCCTCGAAGGATTTATGAGCCCCTACGCGATGGATGTTAACCGAAGAAGATTTAATGATGAGTTGTATGAGCTCTACGCACACATCGAAATTGTCCAACGAATTAAAGTCCAGCGACTACGTTGGCTTAGACCTGTAATGCGACTGGAAGAAGATGCTCCGTCCCAGAAGGTATTCTTGTCGGAACACACCTGTGCAAGCAGAGGAAGAGGAAGGCCCCCACTGCGTTAGAAAAACCAAGTGGGGAACAATCTGCGATTCCTTGACGTTTCTAATTGGCGTCAACTGGCAAATGATAGTCAGGTGGTGCGCTTTGTTGCAAGGTCAAAATCGTTTAGACAGTTTAACAAACAGCTATTAAGGGCTGTTGACCTACATGTGTATGTATGTTTGTAGTTTTTGCATGGATATCTAGAGTAATTTCAATCCAGTAAGAAGACCAAGCTCTTCTTTGGACTGAGTAGACAATTTCGAATGAAAGTACTCATTAGACAAGCAAAGGTCGCGTTCCATAAGTCGCTCGACATACCTGTCCTGATGCATGGCTCGCAATACCCCCTGGGGGTTAAGGGTCACCTCTTATTACCATCTTTCCATTCCTTACGGAAGGAGGCGTGACATGACCTAAATGGTTGCAGTGGTCATACCAAATCGCTTCCGTGACAGTCGAGCATGTACCGCAAAGGCGTACCGGAGCGTACCGGGTTCATATCTGACAAAGAACGGTGTCATTAAAACAAACAACAAACAACAATGCCTCGCTGTCATGGACATTGGATAAAATGGCTCTTGGAGTATTCGAGAGAGAATTACTTTGGAATATATATGAAATTTCCGCGATGCGAACAGCGAGTACTTAATAAAATATAACGATGAGCTATATGACCTTTACGAATATATGAGCTTAGTCAGCGAGGTGAAGCCTAGAGGTTTAGCTGCTTATGTCATTTTATGCGAATAAACAAAGATGCCCAAAACCTTTTCCTATCGACACCCGAATTCGGCATAACAGGAAGGCGGAGGTCCCCGCTGATATGAAAAAACAGTTGGGATCCCTTGACCCCCATCAGTGCCTCTAATTGGAGTCAGCTATGATGACTTATGCATGGCGGTCTTGGTTCGATACGCACCGCCCATAATCCACTTGACGGTTAAAAAAATGAATAAATATTTGAGGCGATATACCTCCGAAGAGATTAAGGCCGAGCTTTTCTTCACGTTATGATGTGCTGCTTCTAATTTTTCCGCAAAATTTTGAGGGACCTAAAGTTTCTTGACGATTCCGAAAAGCATCTGTAAGGCAGATGAATTTTTGCTGAAAAGCCTCCAATTGCAGAAATACACTCAGAGAGTTTGTTAAATCACTGCGTCCCCGTTTTGAAAACAGTTTTTCAAATTACTTTCGATGTTACCTGTCGAGACCCTTGGACCTTCGGTGTCGTAGGCCAGCAACACTACCGCCACACCACGCCGGCCGACTAGGCGGTTGAGCGCCAATAAATGATTCTGAACGAGATCAAAGTTGAGCCAGAGGCGTTAGAGTCGTTAGAAAGATATTCCCTACTTAGACTGGGAGATGTGTCCATGGCACACAGTTGTCCAGTTGGCCGACTTATTTATATTATTACTCGTAATAGCTTCTAAACCAACCAACCGCAGCTCATTTTGTTTATCAATATATTCTTTCAATACTTTCATTTCACCGAAAGCGCCGACTTAGCTGAACCAACTTACACTTGAGTAATCTGAACCATAATTGTCAATAGCTTGCGTGTACTTATGTATGTAAGTATTCCTCAAAACCGTAATTAGCCCCGATTTCGTACACTTTTGGCAAAAGCTTTAACGGAAATGTGTACTAAACTATCCAACCAACTTCCTGTCAACGTCGTCGGTTAAGAATTGGCACAACAAATAAGCGCTCAAAATAGACTTGGTGACTTAAAATAACAACAACATAAACGTTTGAATCCATAAGCACAAAGTTTGTATGTTTGACAACATTGATTTACGTACGAAGGGACTAACAAAAGTTCGGTAGGTGGAAGATCTCGGCATAGATGTGGCTCATATAAAACTCTTAAAACTACCTTGCAATCAACTGCCAAACTGGTTAGTAAACATTCTAGTTCATTAACTAGAATTTCGTGGCCTTATTCATACCACTTTGAGCGACTGCAACGTTTCTGCTAGCATAAGCAGCAAAAAATCTCTAAAATTGTCGATACATGCATACGCGAGCGAAAAAGAAAACAATTCAGTAATCGGGTAGCAATCATTCAGGTAACAACGCCGTCCAACATTTTAATTTTCTATTCAACTAATATTCTGAGATCTTAAATATTCATTTAATTAAATTAAATATAAAACTTCCTTGTAAATAATATTTATGATAGTAAAATCATATCAAATCAAATCATGTTGACTTTGCTTCCTCAAAATCACAATTTGTAAAAACACTTAATGTATTTTGTTAGTAAAAAAAAATCGTGTGCTTGTATTATTCTATATAATATTTACTTCCCTGTTAGGGATTTATCAAAATATATTGTTCTAGTCTGTAAGGTATTTTGTACTGTAGACTCAAAATTAATAAATAAATAAATAAATAAAATCATAATCCTTTTGAGAATTTCGCGGTTTGAATATTACATTTGGGTTGCAGATCATGTACGTACGGCATGTCAACGAAATCACCCTTATTTTTTATGGTTATTTATTACGGTTCACAACTCAACCTAGTTGCATGGCAATTAAAACAATTTGTACAACTTTAAAATAACTCAACTGTTTTTTGGCATTATGAACCACAATTTATTTCAGTTGAAGTTGAATCGATATTGCCAACTTAAAAATTGACAACTTGACAAATAATTCAACAGCTGACTATTTTGTATCAAAACATTAAATCAACACATTTTATTGAAATAATTGGGAAAGTGTCTATTAAATTTTAAATAAATAGTAGAATGGACATTAGTTTTGAGTTATTTTAGAACGACAAAAATGTTGGTGCCAAAACAGATGTGTCGCGAAAGCTTGGTCACTTGGTGCCATTTCAATTAGTTCCGCTACACTTACCTCTAGAGGATTTAGTGACTGCTGCTGCGATGGACCATAACCAGTTTCAAGCTGGTTTGCGCGCTTGTTACCAAGCTTTCTTTTCAGGTTTACCTTATAATGTATCCAAACCGGCAAGATAATTCTTTTAATTATTATTGCAATTTTACTGCATTAGTCTCCTTTTATGGCTACTACTTATTCGGCCCCACTCCTGCGCAGTTCTTGTTGGCGGTCCTAAGCTAGTCAGATGTACTGGAAATTCTTCCCAAAGTCCCTTTCTTATATTTTTAGTGCATGAAAATTGCGGCTGGCCTCGTTCAGTATCAGGATACTTCTCCGTTAATTCCTCAAGTTTTTCAAACTGCTGTTTTGTTCTAACCTTTTTTTTTCTATAGATTTGTACAAAATACTGATTACAAGTGTTGTCTAAAATAATTTTACTCAACCGTTTCCCATTTTTCTTGATATATTTTAAAAAACAACTTAAACAATATTCTAAGACAACTGCTAGTAAGAGGTTGTCTGTTTTTGGCATTGCTCACAACCGAACTGGCACAGGGTTGTAAATGATAATACCACAAAACAAGTTGTTAGACTATACAACGTCAACTTAAATTTTTCTGACAGTTTGAGTTGTAGTCGATAATACCAAATTGCAAAATTTCAACTAAAGTAGGGTTGAGTTGTAAACCGTAATAGGGGCTTTAGTCTCATAATTTTGGTTTTAGCTTTGTGGCTTTTTTTAGCCTTTTCTACTTGAAACTTTTTCTGGTCCTAGCACCATATTTTTCATATAAAGTTAAAGTTAAATGAAGGTAGTATTGATGACGAAATACAGAAAATTATTCGTAAAAATTGTCAACAACTTTTAATGGACTGCGACATCGCCTACCTAATAGTATGAACTCTTTACAAGTCAACTAGCATTGATTGAGCTGCAGTCGCAAAAGCTAATAACCGTTCGGTGGACAAGTGTGACCTCTACCACTGAATTTTGGACGAAAGTCCGAGAACATAAAAACTCATTAAACGAACCCCTTTTTTTAGAATTGGTCGAATTCGTATTTAGATTTTTGGTATTACCTTTCAGTAATGGGGAGGTTGAAAGAATTTTTTGCCATGAACATATTAAAAACTAAGTTAAGGAACAGATTAAAAATTAAAATGCTTAACTCGCTGCTTAATATTAGATGTTCGTTAAAACGTTGTACTGATTTTTAAATTACCTTGATCTCATCTCTATGATAAATACCCAAACTTTGTACGCAGGCTCAAGCTCTTCTGATTCATCAGACGAAGAAAATATTGTATAATTAATTTTTTTGTAATGATTTTTCTATAGTATGTATCTTTGAAAAAAATTCCTAGTCAAGGAAAATGTGCCTGATATGTGTTGAAACAAGAATAGTTCCTTTAAATTATGTCTACAGCTTAATATACAAACTAAACTATTTATTTAAACTAAAATACAAAATTTGAAATGGATTTCGTAAAAAAATGTCTGACTTTTTTAGCTTCTTTTTTTTCTTAGTTTTAGCCTTTTCTATGCTTTTGCCGATTTAGCCTCTTTTTTTTCTATCACCTTGTCACACTGACTGCAATAACGGCCCAGGAGCGAAGCAACAACGAATAAGAAATGTTCAAATGAAACCACGAAGAAAACGAAACGATCATTTGTCAAATGAATTGTGTAAGTAAAAAGCATTTCTTTTTGGAATAATTTATGTAACCTTCTAATAAAAAATGTTTCAAAAAATCCACAAAAGAAATATTGAATGGTTCTTATTTTTCCGGGTTGATTTATTGTGATTGTAAAATGCAGTTTTCATAAATAAAATAACAATGAAACTCCAACGGAATCGTTTAAAGCTGCAACAACGAAATTGGCGAGCAGAGGTACATACAATGATAAGGTGGTAAAAATAGCACTTTTTAGAAAAATTTAGTTACTAAGATCTTGCACATCATGTACTAGAATTTCATACTCGAGTTACCTGCGTAGTTATTTGCAAAGAACTCCGAAACTTATCATTTTCTCCATAAAAAGCTAATCTTTCCTTGAATTTCCTTTATTTTATATAAAGATGGTTTTACAGGTATGGATTAGATTCTATCTGAGAATAATATTTAAATTTTAAAATTTTCCATAAAATGTTTCAAGAAAATTTTAGAATTCATGCCTGTGAAATCAATTTTAAAATTCAATCAAAAAAGGTTTATTATTAAAAAAGAAGAAAATTACTTATTAGAAATGTTTTCCAAGGATAAAATTGGTTTCATTTGTTTAATATAGTCATCAATATATTTATATATCTGATAGAATATATTATATATCTCATGACTGAATTTTCAATAAAGTGGTTTGTAATGTAATTTTGCATTTTTTTTTGTGTTTTTAAAAAATTAACTAACTTACTATGAAGTGGTACAGTAACTGGTATGATACTGATGCATAGGCTGACTAGTATGACCCCCGGTATGATTCTGGTGTATGTACTGGCTAGTATGTTGAATGGTATGGTATTGATGTATATGATGACTAGTTTGTCAACTGGTATATTGCTGATGCAGAGACTGACTAGTAGCCAATTGGTATGGTGCTGATGCAGATGCGGACAATTTCCATCTCGTAGGACATCGCGTGTTAAAAATACCAGTTGCTAATATGGAAAAATTACAGAACTCTATTTAGTTGAGCCGGTTTGGCAAACTAGTATTTGACTAGTATAATTGAATGCAGGGTACAAATGACATCGTAGCAAAGCTTATGAAGCTTGACTTAGGATGACTTTGTGGAGGTCCTAGCCTCGGTGTATTATCTTCGGTGACAAGCCCTTACAGAGGCTTTAAACCTGATATGCCGATTGATCTCTTTATCATGGAAACGGTATTATAGGGTACACTTAGGCTGCAGTGCAGACGTTGGGACCTTAGCGCACATATGGTCACAGAAGTATTTTGCTAAATATAAAGGACTCCTACATTAAAACGAAAACTTACTAAATCTGTCCCAGGACAGTCTCTGATATAAACTTCGAGGAAGGATAGGAAAGGTTGGGAATTCAGTTTGAATCCAAAATGGTTTGTGGAGCGGGAATCAGTGCAGTAGATCTACGCTGTCCAGGAAGCATGCAGAGCATTGCAGTGTACGGCCGGCGGTGGTAACGGAATAGCGAATTTCCATGATAGCCAGATGGCTCTCGGGTTGGCAACCATAACGTCGAGCCTGATTGGGCAGTGCAGAGTGTGGTCAATGAACCTGGCAAATCAACACATTGTTTCCGTATTATGGGTGCCAGGCATCGGCTCTAGATGCGTCAGAAGCACAAGTCCCAGCACACCAGGGACTTGTAAGCGGCCGTATTTCTCAGTTTGGCGGGGCTAGTAATAGGTGGTAGCGTTTGCAGTCCGGTAGAGTGTCTTGGATTCAATGGCCCTTCTTCAATGAAGTACGATTTTTCACCATTCTCTAGATAAATAACAATACCATTTTCGGATTAGGTGGAGTGCTCATCGGGCAACTGATTTGCGAATGTCCAACGCATTGCTGTACCAGAAAAAATTGTTTGCAAGACCTTCGGGAGCCTCTGGGTACTCACACACCAACAAACATTCATCGAGTGAGGAGAAAGAGTTTGTTTGAAAAGGAATGAGATATTTTCAAAGATTTCGTAAAATAAATTTAGAGAATTTGTTGTTCTTAATTTTTCTAAAAAGTGTTTTAAGAGTCACCGACTGGCGAACTTTTGTTATCACCCTAGTAACCTTCTACGTACGTACCATATTAACACTCGTCACATATTTACTTTACCGTTATGTTCAAACCTTTTAGGGATATGTGGGTACTAAAAAAAGAATAACAAAATGTCTCACAACAACCGCAGTGGCTTTCAGTGGCCAATATAAAAGCTTTTTATTGTTCTTAAAGTGACAAACCGAATATTTGCCGTTATTGCCCTCAGCACCAGCACCCGCACTAACACCCCCACTCGTTATTCAGCGTGAGTGCTGACTGTTGTTGGGTGTTGTTATTGTGTGAAAAACTATTATCACTTAATATTATTAAAGAGTCCCACAGTGGAGGGTAGACTTGGATCATTCACTCTAGTCGTTGAACAATTGCTTGAAGAAGATTCGTCTCCCTGGAAAGCAGGAAGACATCTCTGTAAGTATTACGACGAGATCCAGCACAAGAAAATAATGACTTTTGATGCAAAAGGTGCAGCAACCAGCTCTCAAAAACATACACCAAGGTTGTTCCTTTATATTCTGTTTTACTTTGACATTTAGAGTTACAAAAATCTGAGGCGAATCAGGGCGAATATGGCTGAATTCGCTTTGCTATCACCATCTATAGATTCGCCTTGGAGCATACTCTTCTAGCACGAACCCTATTGATATTGTCAGCTACGATTTCCGTTAGCTGAGATTGATGACAATACCAGATAAGGAACGTGTCGATTAGGCGGGGGAAATATTCTTAATACAACAACCACAATTGGATCATACTAGTCAACGAAGTGAGAATGACACTACCGGGGTCAAGAAAAGAAATGACAAGGCGACGGTATCATAGAGTCAAGCATGTACTAACACCCCGCTTGTCCCGATATTTATCAACGAAGAAGTGAAACTAGACTAGGCCCTTCTAGTCAGCCGAAGAAAATTGACAATATTCATGACTATTACGGTATCCGACGGGTGCCTTTCGCAGGGAATGCGAATCAAATTGCAAATATATGCTATTCTCAACCGATCGGCAAAACAGTTCGCGAATAAAAAATAAGCGGATAAAGCAGTTCATAGATTCACTGCATTCTCATGACAACAATTGAATTGCAAGAGCTGTCATTTGTTCTAACTGCTATCCGCTGAATATCTGATGCGGATTCGACATAAATTTTTCAAAATTGTGAATTAAAATAAATTAAGATGGATTTAATAACACTGGTCTACAAAGTTTTGGACTGTAGCAACCAAATATCTTTCCTAGGGTAATTTTGTGTACTGAATTCGAATCTGTTATTAGGTTTTCTCTATCACGTCAGGTTTTCGAGATACAAAAAAAAGTTTTTATTCGTTTATTAAAGAAAATATCATTAGTTTATTAAAAAATGTATGGATTTTCAAAAGTGAATGGCATAAATCTCCCAGCATGCTTTTGTCCCAAAATCCTTGATAACTCCTCTCAATTTTCATTAAATCTTGTTCGGCGCTCACCGCACCTAGGTTTTCTGTAAAAAAAAAATCTAAATGCGAATGCAGAAAATGGATTTTGAGTGACTTTCGTGCATATTCTTTCTCTAATAAACATTGTGAAAAATTGTCATCACTTAATAGCTTCCTGATCTGAGGGCCAACAAATATGCCTTCTTTGATTTTAGCATATGAAATTTTAGGAAAAAACTGAAACAAATATTTCAATGCTGCACCATCCCTGTCCAGAGCCTTGACAAAGTTCTTAAAAAGGCCCAATTTTATGTGCAATTTGTTAATTAAATTTGTATTGTTGCTTTATTATTCATTCCACTTACACGATATCGGTCAGCTCGAAATGCAATTAAATCCATTTTTCCTCAACTAAATTTTTTCCAAACATAAATGAATCATAACTGACAGTGTAGTCAAACGTCAAAAATCTTTTGGTACAATCAGCTGCGCGAGTCGGTAAAGCAGGTATCCGACGGCTATGATAATTGCGTAAACTTCGCCAAGCGAGGGGAGGGCGAGTAGGATGGCATTCGCTAGAGAAGGCTTTAGAATAAAATGGAAACGGATTTTCGCAATAGTCCAAAACCTCTCTTCTCAATTAATGTATCAGCAGCAAAGGTACTTCAGTCAAGGAAACCAGGGCCTTTACTCTGTAGTTCTATTCAAAAAGCTGTTCTACTCGAAACCAAAAAGCGATTCTAATACACATAGGCACCCTTTAGTTCACTGTTTCACAAACTTCAAGCGCAAAGCGAAATACGAAAACACTTTGCATAAATCTCAAGTGCAGTATTAGTATTAGGCAGCGCGGTTTTACATGTCGCAGTAGCTCAGGTGATAAGAATCTCGACTACCATGCGTAATTTAAATTTTTTTTATTTTATTTTTATTAAATAAAATTTAATTTTTTTAAATATATAAATATTTCCAATCTAAATATAAAAAATTTTTTTCTCTTTCATTTTTTCAATTTTTAACTTAGAATTCTTCAATTATTTTCTGCCAACAGCGATTGCTTAACACTTTATTTTATAAAAATTATCTCTTGATGAAAAAAAATACTAATTGTTTTATTATAATCCTAAGAATATACATTTTTGTGGATATCCGTTTACTAAATTGTTGTCGAATAGGATTTTCCAACCATCGACCATATTGGCATATGCTTTCGAAATAGTGAGTACCAAATTTTCTACAATCGAAAGAGGGATAAATCAAATCCGAAGGGAACAGAATGGAACTCGAACAACGAATGCGTTCTACTCGAAAATTTCTTACAGATTACGAATCACTCGAAAGCGAAAAATTTTGTTTCAAATATAACTACAGAGTGGGGGCCCAGGTTGCTCTCAATATTCCGACACAATTAAGAAATTTTATTTCGAATCTTCTGGAATTGATAAGCCCAGAAATGAGGTTCACTGAAGCATGACAACTTTGCTGAGAAGGCTATGCTCATCGCGGCACTCATCGAGGGCATTCACGGTAGGCTTTAAACAAATTCCGATAGGAAGTGCCTGCGCACTCTTAGCCTACAGTTTCTAACCAACTCAACATCAATACCCACTTGGGTCGAACTTTCTTTGCTATTTCAGTGATGATGAAACCGATTCAGCTGCGCCTTATAAGGTTTTCAGCGCGACCAATAACTAATTGTTAGCTTTAATTGTGTCATGAAGAAATAGAAATGCACTTTATCAGCGCCCAACTATTCATTTCTTTGCATGTTGAATGTCCCACACCATCACCAACGTCCATATGTTGGCAATACCGTTATAATTGCTATAGCCAACAATCGAAATTCGTTCAAGAAATGCTCACATTAAACAGTTACGACGACGTTGTTTGGACTAACAATGGTGCAGTAGCCTAAGTAATTTGGCCAGAATATTGAAAGGCTGTGATTGCGCACGCGTCGCTTGGTTGGGCGGCCGCGCTAAGTAAGCATTCTTTGAATATGTAGACGGACAGGTGGAAATTAGTGGCGAACTAATGGGAATCAGATAGGCAGTCTGAAATATAAATTCGTCGATACGTTCTGAATACTATTAAATGAATTAGTTTCTATAAGTAGACGTGTGTGTGTACGCGCGTTCATTCGCATGTGGCTTTGAAAGTAAACGAATCGGGTTGACCGCCCACCGTTTTCGTAATTGCGCTTGCTAACCTAAATAAATGCAGCCAGTTTGGCAGTGAACCGAGAACGTAAGCGCAATATCTTCCTCTTCTTATTACTATATACTACTTGATTGCATTTATTTTTATAACATTGCATTGTATGAAGGTTTTAGTAATGTGTCAAGCAGATTTTTGAAGAACCGGTTGTTAGAACTGTAGTTACATAGGGTACTGAATCCGGTTAAATGAGAATAGGTATATCGATCAAAACTGAAACTTCCTGTTATTATTTTTCTTCGCTAAGACACTCAAGGAAGATTTAGGGGAGCGTTACGGATGTGGACAGCATATGAAACCGGTACAATCGTGTACCAGCATCTAGACCTAATACCGATGGCTTTTACCCCTTCGAAACTTTCACATCGGTATTTTAATCGGCTCTTATGACAGGCATAAATTCTCTCTCTACGGCGCGATATACAACAGGTATATCATCATAAACCTCCTAAGAGATTTTTGCGCCAAGCTTCTCTTCCAATTTGTGGTGTGCCGATTTGAATTTTCCCTACAAATTGGTGGGACCTACAGTTTTTTGCCGACTCCGAACGGCATCTACAAAGGAGACGAATTTTTTGCTGAGAAGCCTGTCATGGCAAAAATACACTCGGAGAGTTTGCCAAACCACTGCCGAGGGGCGACCCCGTTTTGAAAAACTTTTTTCAAATCACTTTTGATGTTACCTGTACCAGGGCTCGAACAGGGCCGGCAACACTACCTTTACACCACGGCGGCATAAATTGCCGTGGGTATAATTGAAGCACGCTAACGAGAGCTTGGAGAAAAACTGCCTGATCTTTTACATCTGTTTACTCGGTTCTGTGTATCACTAACAAGCATTTGTTCACTACGATTAACACTTGTATTAGAAGACGTTCTTCCTTGGCATTTGTAAATTCTTTATGATTGATTTGAAAATTAAAACATTTATTTACAAAAATCTGCCTTTTGGTATGGTATCTATTCAAAGCACATTTTAGAATTCAGCACATGTTTTATGCTCTAACAACTTTTGGTGAAAGTTATTCCCAATAATTTACTCAACTATAATTCTTCTTCGGAATCAAATGAGAACGATTTAGCAATGCCTGGAAATGTCTGAAGGCAACTCTTAGCTAAGTTGTTTTTAGTAATGGTCAATTCAATATGTAATTCGAAGCACGTTTACTTGACTTGAATGTATGCCAACACCAAAATATATGGCACATTAAATATGGGAATGTTCTAAGAGTTTCTAATTTTTTCGTCACTCCTTCGTTATGATTAGTAGGGATTTGGATGTAACTTCGGATAGTATTGATCCAAATAACGCGAGTTCGAAGTAGCATTGGGAAATAGTGGCATTATGATAAGCAACTTGCCCAAAAAATGGTCTAAAAATTGATAAATCTATTCTTTTTTTTTGTCTTGAAGTCACATAGCTCGGCACAATGTTTTCAAGAATTCCAAAAAAAAACCTCTAAAATTCCTGTTGTAGACGGAATTCAAATTAAGATTAAATTTACTTTTCGCCATATAGGTGGCAAGTCCACTATGTAATTTAAAACAAAACACTACTACTAGCTAGGTTAAAAAGTTAGGCCGATTTAATGTCTATGAATAGTGAATGAAGTTCGACACTGTGTTGATATCATTCTGAAAATCCGACTATCTCTTCAATCCACTTCCAATATTAGCTATATATACTTTTCTATAGCCAGTGCCTATATTAAGATGAATTGGTTGTGAGACGATTTTCTACCTAATGAATAGTAAATATCAGTATTATTAGCCTACTCTTCTAACAGCAATATCACTTTGGTCCAATCCTGTTGAAGCCGCGAGGTTAGAAGAGCTTGATGACAAAGTTGGACAAAGGAGGTGATATTTAGGCAGGTTAATTTATCGCTACCGCCGTGGTGTGAAGGTAGTGTTGCCGGCCTACCACACCGAAGGTCCATGGTTCGAGCCCTGGTACAGGTAACATCAAAAGTGATTTGAAAAAAGTTTTTCAAAACGGGGTCGCCCCTCAGCAGTGGTTTGGCAAACTCTCCGAGTGTATTTCTGCCATGACAGGCTTCTCAGCAAAAATTCGTCTCCTTTGTAGATGCCGTTCGGAGTCGGCAAAAAAATGTAGGTCCCACCAATTTGTAGGGAAAATTCAAATCGGCACACCACAAATTGGAAGAGAAGCTTGGCGCAAAAATCTCTTAGGAGGTTTATGATGATATACCTGTTGTATATCGCGCCATAGAGAGAGAGAAATTTATCGCTACAACATCAGTATTCTTATGATGGATGATCTAGGATGTACCGTCAAGTACTAAAAGAGCATGTTATTTAAATGCTTCATCGAATTTTATCTAGATAGCACGAGGAATTAGTCACTAATGCCAAAAGGTCCTACTGTGAGGTCAAACACCCTACAAGATCCGCATCCCCCCCGCCCAACAGCAACCCTTAGACGTCACCGTATATTGTTGCACATATTTTCTCCAATAGACCAAGGTCTTCAAGAAATATGTTATCTGCTCCTATACATATGTATAAATTCCACTTCCGATATTATTTGAAAATTCTACAAGAAAAAATAAAGCACTTTTTACTTTATCATATATGTGTGTATGTATATTTCGATATATTCAAGTATTTTATAATAAATCTACAGTATTTAATTATTATTTTTATATATTAAACTTGATCCTCTAAATGTTTGATTTATTTTACTTGTTTACGTTCTTGAATGATAGTTACGTACAACAATTAGCTGCTGCGATAGACAGCGCTGTGTATCTTATTTGTTTTTCTTTGTGTCAATTAAAACTAAAAGCAAATATTTTGTTTTACCACACAAATACACATGTTGTATGTATGCATTACATGCTGTATTTACTAATTCACGTTGAAAGTGAAAAGTCCATTGAAGCAAGTGTTAACAATTTCCATATGGACATATGAATGCAAGGTCGCCCTATCACGGCTGCGGTTGAGAAAATATGTAATCTCTTTGAATAAATGTTTCTTAGAATTTGGATCAATCATTTATTGCGTTTGAAAGCAAATTCGAAAGCTGTTCTTGAACCATTTGTTGAGATAGAGACTTTTTGAACCAGCATCCGTATAGCACAATATTGTATTCAACCGTCATTATGCTTTATGGCTTTCTTTTTGCTTTAGTCTTTTTCAAAAATAAATTTTGTTTGTCATAAAATTGGCCGCTCTTGTTTTTACTTTTACTTCAAATATTTGCTTCAACATGATTCTTACAATTAAATTTTTAAATTAAAACTATTTTTTTTTAAAATAATAATCATTTAGTACAAAGCACAAAGAGCCACCTTTGTTTGAGTATAGAAAACGTACATACACGGGCCCGTATTGATTAGATATAGTGCAATAACATAAAATTACATACAATACAAAAATAAAAGAGTTGACAAAATTAGTTAAGACTAAAATACATATAGTACATAAATGTTTAGAATAGGATACATAATTTATATATTTTATATATACTATTTTTATGTATGTTTGTTTATAATGCGCAATTTGATCAAATCATTTATTTTATAATGAATAATGCTGCTGGTAATAGTGAAAGCTTTATTACAAGCACAACTGCATATAAATTGCAACTGCATACTTGGAAATATAAATTTGAATTAATGATTTTATTTGTTTTTGATCTTTTTTTCCTAAAATATCCTGCTGTTCATAATCTTCCTTTTTATTCTAGCGTGATGAAATTCTTAATATTTTTTTCCAAAATCTCTAAGTTCTTTTTCTTTCCCCTGCAGTAAGTTTGCGGTTTGCTGAGTTACGAATATCGCTAATTCTAAGTATACATGTTAAATTAACTATATTTATTTATAATTATAAATTATGATTTTTTGTTTTTTCCTTTTTAATGCTTTCTTAGCGATGTGATGAGTTGTTTTCAATTAGTCATTATGTTGAGAAAATTTTCAATAAGTGGCCTAAACATTGACTGTGTAATTAGCACGTATTTAGTTATAGTAGCGAGCTACTAAATCATCAAACAATTTGCTAAATTGTATAGGTTGCTCTTTTTTGCATACTACGCTTCTCTTAATCAGTCACTCCCTTCTGCCTTCATATTTAAACGTGCCTGCGTCCATATTAAGTCTATAAACATAACAACTACATACTTAGTACATTAAATTGATTACACAAAATATTATTTGCCTATAACTGCTACACAACGGCTCCCAGCCATAAGAACGGTGTTACTTTTACCATTCACAAATTATAAATATTTATATACGTTAAAGTGAATCTGCACTTATATCATATATTTAAAAGCTACTTAGCAATGCATTATTTGTGTATGTTGTTATGTGTTATAGTCATCGTGTTGCGAGCTAAAGTAACTCACAAGCCCACTAAACTCACTAGCTTGCGCCTCACCACTATCAGCAGGGGCAGCTGTTGAAGAAGCGCCATGCGCCGAAGATGAATCATCTGCAGCGTCTGCTTGCATGCCGCCAGGCGAGCTACGCGAACCTGACGACTCTCCAGCCATGACTAATGGTGATTTTGTTTGTGTCACAGCATATGTTTCAAGTGTGGTGAGTTTCTTTCTAGGTGGTTGTGAAGCCTCATTTAAAACAGTTGTTGGGGTTGCAGTTGTCGTGACTACGACACCTTTGTTGTTATTGACTATCGCTGCAACTGGTGCACTTAAGGCGACAGATTCTGTGACAATTACACGTGAAGGTATAGATAAAGAGTTGGCAGAGGTTGATGTTGGTGTTGAAGTTGTTGCTTTTGGCGTGATAGTTTGTGGTGGTGTTTGCATATGTGATTGAGTTGCCGTTTGTGGAGTTGGCGTTTTTGTTATAGTAGGTGTTGGTATTGGTGATTTTTGTACAACATTGCGTGCTAGGTTAGCGTGAATGCCCGCGCCAGCATTTGATGGTGGCGCTGAGACAATTACCGAACTAGGCTTAGCCGTAATAGTTGTTGTTACGTTGGTTTTTGTATTAGCTGCAGTTGTTATACTTGCTGATGCTGAAGTATGGGCGGCTGCGTTGCTGCCTCCGGATACTGTTGACGGTGTCGAAGATGGAGCAGTTGGTGGCGCTGCGCTGCCTCTTGCCGGTCCTGCTGTAGATGGGGGAGGATGTCGTTGCATTGGCGGGGCATGTGGATTTGTTAGTGGCGGTGGTGGCGGATAATATCCATATGGTGCATAAGAACCTACAAAAAAAAAATGTCAAAATTAGATTTCATGTAGAGAATATATCAATTGTTGCTGAGGTCTACAAACTTAATTATACAAATTTAAGAACTTACGTGGACCGCCTGGAAACTCTGGTCCCCCGCTACCTGGAACACGAAGATTCGGTACACCTGGACCACGTGGCATGAAGTTAGGATTGCCATATATGGGTGGCCTGCAATAAAAAAAGAAAAACCCCATTATTTACAAACCCCCTAAACGAAAAAATGTTTCCGAAAGTATTTCTTTTACCGATATGGATTTAAGTGTGAAGTTGAATGCCGCGCTGGTGGTGGGGGCCCTCCATACATGCTAGCACCCATTCCGGTTGGCATATGATGATCTCCCGGTGCATGATAAGTCTGACGATCGCCTGCACTTGCATGCGTTGGCGGGCCATGATTTGGCGCACTTCCACGCAAAGGTGGTGGTGGGCCGTAACTCTGACGCATACCAGCCGAATGTGGCAGTCCAGGCATACCTTGCGAGTCACGATGACGCTGTATGGAATGCGGTGGTCGGGGACCGGTTACTGACGCTAGTGAAGTTGGTGGAGCAAAGAAACGCGCAACTGCAAAAAATAGAGTATTATTGCTATAGTATACATAATTCACACTACCAAAAATGTAACTCACCATCTGCTCCCGAATACAAATTGCTCATAGCTCTAGCAATACTGGCATGCGCGGCTGCAGCGCTGTGCTGAGGCATACGTGTTATTACCGATGCTTGTGATACAGGCGCTGAGCTAACGCTTGGAACGCCACTTTGTTGCTTATAAAGTTGCGGTGGTGGAGGCGCTGTGGCAGTTGCAGAAACTACTGACTTAATTACGCCGCCGCCGCTAACACCACTGCCAACGCCATTGTTGGAAGGTGCCTCATTTACTTTATCCGACTGTGTAGTGGCCGCTGTAACAGCGGCAGCAGTTTGTTGCTTCTGTAGCGTGTCACGCAGTGGTGTGATCTTTTTCCGCCTGCCACGTGGTTTTGGTTCTGACTGTGGTTTATTAGCGCCACTAGCAGCTGCCACGGCGGTCGCAGCAGCAATTGCCGCAGCTACAGCTCCAGTACTAGAACCACTACCGTTACCAACGCCGGTGGCGCTGCTGTTTTGAATTGAGTCGCGCGGACCAGGTGCGCTAGGCAAAGGCTGTGATGTAGGCGGGAGATTGTGACGCGCGGCCGCAGCTGCAGACATAATATGTTGCGCTGCTAACATTTGTTCCATTGACATACCAGCTGGTAAGCGCGGCATATGCTGTGGTGGAAAATTGTTACGATTCAAAGGTTGGCCCAGAGGGGTATTCAGCGCATTTTGTAACAAATGTGTGGGTGGCGGCGGTGCTGAAGAATGCCGTTGTAGCAGGTGAGCAAGCGGCATATTCGTGCCATGCGGTGGAAATTGATGGCGCAAGAGTGGTGGATGCATTGTAGGCATTGGCAAACGTTTACGCATTGGCTCTTGCAGCCCCGAACTCATCGATGACATGTGATGTACTGCAGCAGCAGCAGCAGCGGCTGCAGCAGCTGTACTTACGCCCCCCGGCATTTGCGCTAGCGCAGCTAAAGACGGATTTATATGGTGTGATGGTATCTGTGCGCTAGTTGCGCTGGCAGCAGCTGCAGCAGAAGCACTCGCTGTTAGATTCGCTACGGCTGCGGCGGCAGCAACAGCAGCCGCAATATGTGGCGGTGCTGCTAGTGTTGATGGTGCTGGAGGAACTAAAGGCGCCTCCTTGGGCTTGTTCGACGCTTGCTTCGTTGGTGTACGTAGCACTTCGTCTGGTGGTGGTAATTCACGTGCTGCAGCTGCAGCACTTAGTTCTTCCTCTTCTTCAACCATACGCGCTATGGTATCCTCATCCATATCTTCTGGAAAATCATCTGGTAAATCTGTATCATCAAATTCATCCACTTCATCAACATGATCTAAGTCACCGCCGATACTTTCGCCTTTACGTTGCAAATATTCGGCATCCAGCACTTTGGCTTGACGTATTACCGATAGTGGCACCGTAGATAAAGAATCGCTCAACTTCGCTGGTGAACGTTTTTCTTTATCGCCATCTGCTTTAATTGGTGTGAGACGTGGTGTGGCTGCCAGCTTTGCACCCTCGGCATTTTTTTCCGCCAGCATACGTTTGATCTCCTCTTGCCTTTGTATGAATTTTTGGCGTTCTTCTGGCGGCGTGTCGGGTCGTTGAACGCCAGGTTTTATACCGCCATCTGAACTGTCATCGTCAAAGTCCTCCAAGTAGGCATAACGGCGGCCACGTGTACGACGAGTACTATCTTCACTATCCGACAAACTGTCATCCTCATCGTCAGATTGCTTTTTCTTCTTCTTCTTTGAATTGCTAGTTTTTCCTTTACCCTTACCCTTCCCTTTGCCCTTAGAAGATTTGCTGGGTATGAGTGGTTGGGAACGTGGCTGTTTTCCAGATCCTTTACCGCCATTGAGGTCATCATCGTCATCCTCCTCCTCTTCGCTTTCGGTAATGTCATCGTCAGAATATTCCACCTTTTTAATCTTTTTTACCGGTTGTTTCTTCAATTTCGGTGATTTGCGGGCCACAACCGCCGACGTGTTAGCCTTACCTTGCTTCTTGCGCTTAGATGGATACCAGGCGCCATCCGACTCGCTAGTCGTATCATCGCACAAATCAGCACTATCTACATCTTCAAGATTCTCTGAAGCTTCCGAATCTGTGTCGGTGGCAGTATAATCCGTGTCATCTTTCCGCTTCTTTTTCGTTTTTGGACGATCTTCCTCTTCGTCATCATCGCTATCATTTACTACAAAACGACGATCTTTGCGTCGCTGACGAACCGCACGTCGAGCAGCCTTACGTTTTTTCTTGTTTTTCTTGCCGCGTCGGCGAAATATCTCTAAGCTGGAGTCGCTTGCCGTAGAAGCTGATATGGATGTATCTTCCTCGTCATCTTCGAATGAAGACGTCTTAAAATCTTCGTCCGACGCATTATCCTCTTCAGAACTTATATCTAATGTTGTTAGCTTGCGTGGCTTTTTCTTTTTAGCTGTGGGTTTTGGTTTTGCTCTGCGCTTTGAGACTTCAACCGATGAATCGCTATCATCGTTGTTTTCCTGCTTAGTTTTTGTATCTGTCTGTACCTCCGAATCTTGAGCTTTTACCGCCTTTGTGTCTTTATCTTTTTCCACCTTGGTTTCTTCATCTTTTTTCTTTTTCGTCTCTTCATCTTTTCTGTTTGTCTGATCAACTTTTTCCGCCTTCGCCTTATCATCATCTTCCGCCTTTGTTTCATTGTCTTGCTCTCCCTTCGCCTCATCTACTTTTTCCGCTTTCGTGTCTACTTTATTTTCTTCTACGTCCGCATCCTTTTCCAGCTGTCGTTGGTGTGTCTTCTCTTTATCTGCATCGATTATAGTTGAAATATCTTTGCCTCGTCCTAAGTTGCCCGCACCAGCTGCCGCGTCCATTTCCTTCTTCAAAGCCGAATTGATCAAATCGTCATACTCATTTAGGCGATAACTAACATTGATTTGGCGTCGTTTTCGTAGCTTGTAAATTGGTTCATCATCGCTATCGCTAAGTGAAGTGGAAGATGATGAAGAGCTCGAGTCACTACCAGAACTACCGTCACTGCCGCTGCCCGTACCATGTGAGCCGCTGCCAGTGCCGCTATCAGAGGTATTTCGTTGACGACGTCGTGAGGCAATACCACGTGCGGCGGCTCTACGGCGTCTACGCCCACCATCGCCACGCCGACGTTTATGACGCTTATGACTGTCGCGATGGCTGTCGCGTTGACTTTCTGAACGAATTTTGCGGTTACCTGCACTCTTCACTCTCACCAGTGGTTTATCGTCCTCGCTATCATCGTCACTTTCTTTTGCACGGTTTTTGCTCTTCTCTTCCCCAGCAGCGCCATCCGAACTGGCACTCGCGCCACTTCCATCATCTTCTTTACCATTTTCACTCCGCTGCTTAGTCTTTTTCAGTTGCTTTTTACGTTCTTTGTCCTCCTTCTGCTGTTGCATCTCATTTTCTAGACGTTCCTTTGCAACACGTTCTGCCTCTGCAGCCAAACGTTTATTCTCCTCCTCTTGTACACGTTTCTGTTCAACAAATTCATCGAAATCATTCAATTGCTTCTCCAAAGCCGCGATAAGATGTTCTTGTTGACAAGGCGGACAATACCAATCACCTTCAGGTATGTAAAATAACACTGGTGATAGACAAGAGCAATGATAGCCCTTATCACAATTATCACACAGTAAAATCCATTCTGGATGATCTGATTTGCCACATTTTTGACAGGCGTGCTCATCGGGTTCCCCACCGTCTTCAGCATCTTCTTTACGTGCTGTGCGCGCACGTTTCATCGGTACCACTAGCGTTTCATCCTCCAACTCAGATTCGGGTGAGAACTCATGATCGGAACGGAAAAGTGGTGAACCATGATCACTTTCCTGCGCTGGCTCGTCATCCTCCTCTGGTTCTTCTTGTTCCTCCGAACCTGAAGACCAGCCATCCTTGCCAGGATACTTTTTCTTCGCTTTCTTCTTCAGCTCCACCTCACTCTCGTCTGATGAAGACGGTTCTGATGGTTCTAGCACTGTCGGATCTGACTGCTTTTCAGCTTTCTTTTTCTTCTTTAACTCCTGTTTCATCGTCCGTAGCGCAATCTCTTCAAGCTTACGTCGTTCAGCTTCCTCACGTATTTTTTGTTGTGCAATGCGTCGCGATTGGCGCACTGGTGTCTCTGAGTCAATAGTTTGCAGTATATTTGTTGCGTCCACTTCAAGCTTGCTACGCATACCACGACCACGTACGGATGATGTGGGTGTACTATCTGATATATTCTTGTCTGGTGTGATTTTAGCGGAAGAGGGAGAGATTTTCACTGCCGATGGAATTGGTGTGTTGGGAGTAGTTTTGGTATGGCTTATGTCAACCTTTGCACATTTCACGCTTGTAGTGGAGACTTGCTTGAGCTCCAGCTTGAGTATTGGCTGAGAATTAGAAGATGTAAAAAACATCCTTAAGTAATGTGTTTTATTTGTAAATATAGGTGTCGGAAAAGAGAGTGGGTGAGATAGACGTAGCATAACGATATATATGGGAAAAGAGAAAATCTAGAGAATGGGTAATGTATTTGTGGCTATTCGAACAGAAAGATAAATGTGTTGAAAGAAAGACTTAAATTTGTAAATCAAAGGGGGAAAAATAGTCTAATGGAGATAGCTCGTATTGAAGGGCATGTAAGATGGAGATTACAAAAGAGAAGAGTGCCAAAGTTTTTCTTAGGATAGAGAAAAATTATGTTAGGTGAGGAGTGAGAGGAACACACCCCTTCTGTCAGCCCCTAACACGCAGGGGCTATTAGTCGCCTCTTAGGGCGGGCATATTCTAACCCCCTAACTAGCAGGGGTACCTTCTGTCAGGCCTTTTATTTTAATCTAAAATTACTACTTACCTCATTATCTTCATTCTGCTCTTCTTCTTTTTTTGAATCTTTCTTAGTAGCCTTGGTACCTTTGGGCGATTGTTTGCTCTTTTTCGCTTCCTTGGCGTTTTCTTTGCTTATTTCCTTGGTTTTCACTATTACTGTTGCGTTGACATGCTTTGTTGCAGACCCCGTATTGCCCTCTTTTGCCGAAGATGTCAAAGCAGTCTCCTTTGTTAAAGTCGCTACTCTCTTGTCGCCAGCCTTCACACTATCCTCAACTTTGCTTGATTCAAATTTAATCTCGCTCGTTTTTCCTTGTTTATCAAGCTCTTTTTTGGGTGTCGCAGCTGGTGAAGCCGCACAGGTTGTAATACCTGTCACCTTAGCTCCCGCTCTTGTACGTTTCGGTAGCGGCAATTCGGCATAGACAACGGAAGCCGCACTACGTCTACTCGAACGGCGCCCTGTTACTTCAGTCTCAACGAGCGTATCTACAGGCGATGGACTCTTTTCCTTTTTAATAACAAATTTTTCGAGTTTTGTTTCCATTTCATGCAAAGTTTCATACTTCATTTCCTTGTTACTTTCCGTCTCGATCTTACCCGCAATCTTCACCTCCTCGCTACTACGTCGTTTGCGCTGTCGATCTGGTGTTTTACGCTCAGGCGTCTTGCGCTCTGCCAGCTTGCCTTCCGGGCTCTTGTGCTCCGCAACTCTGCGGTCTGGTGTCTTACGTTCGGGCATTTTACGTGTTGGCAGCTTACGATCGGCACTTTTACGGTCAGAAGTTTTCGGTTGCGCCAATTTACGTTCTGGGGTCCTTTTACGCTCTGGCTCTTTGCGGTCTTCAACAAAGAAAGATTCAATTTTTTTAACAATTTCGGTTTTGATGGTAGGCGTAGTTGTGATTGTGATCGTTGGCGGGGTGGCTGCGCTGGCGTCGCTAATAGTACGCTTACGCGGTATCGACTCCTCATCACTTTCTTCTTGACGCAACTGAGTAAGTAAATTCTTTTTAAGCGGTTTTGTTATGGGTGATTTTTTTGGGGCTGAAAATGACGCAATTACATTTGAATCTTTGGTGCTGCTATTTAGCGTCACCGGTGCAGTTGTAGATAATGCAATCGGTGCTTTTAAAGTTTCCCCTAGCACCGTAGCACCTAGCTTTTCACAGGTTTTTTTCAATTTCTTTTCAATTATTTCGGCAAGTGTGGGTTTTTGGCGTATTGTGGGCACCACAGGCCCTACTTTTGGTACTGGCGCTGACGACGGCACGAGTGCTGGACCTAACTTTGATGTAGATGCTGCCGCCGGCATTGATCCTAGGGCTGTTGGTATTACCGCTGACAGTGACGCTGGTGATGCCGGTGGAGGCATTTTTACTACAGCCGTTGGATGTTTATCTGTACTTACAAATGATGATTGTACTGGTGGTCCTGTTGGTGCGGCTGGGAACTTTGGTGGGAAAGCTAGGGTGGTAGTTGGGCTTGTCAAATTCAGTGGTATGGCGTCCTTCTCTTCAACTAACGGTACCGCATTTTCGCCTTCCTTGACAGTTTGCGCTAGACTACTTTCCCTTTTTGCGGCGGCTGCTTCTTGTGCAACTTTAAGATTTTTTACACAACGTTCAATTTGTCGTCGCTGTGGTATTATTTTTCGTCTACGTCTTGCATCTTCCTCACCACTGGATGATGTGGTTTCTTCTATGCATCCCTTTTGTGCTTCAACTTTCTTACGCACTTCGATGTTGGTTAATTTTGGACGCATCTTCAGTCGCTTTCCGGCCGGATCGAGATCATCCTCAGAGAGGGCAAATTCTTCTTGCTGCTCCGGCTGTAAGTCCACTTCACTCTCAGATGTAGATAGGCGCTGCGCTGTCGGTGGTGGCGGAATATCCTCAAGACGTCGTTTTCGATTAACAGTGGAATGGGTAGTCGGCTTGGAAGTACATGGGGGAAAGGATTTGAATTGGGGCATGGAAACGGATGAAGATATAGATGTAGGTATAGGATTGGGAGCGGGTGGCAGAATAGAAAGGGAGGGTGGTGTGGATACGGAAGTTGAGGTGGAGTTGGAAGGTTTTGCAATCGATTGTGCAGAAACTATAATGGAGGATTTTGTGTTCTTACTATCGAACTTTTCTTCAACAAAGCTCTTTATTAATAATTTTTTCCTCTCTGAATTATCGCCAATTTCAATAGGAGGCATCTGTTCGGCAGTTTTTTTCTCTTCTTCAGTAAGTTTAGTTTCCTCCTGTGATGGCTGTAGTTTTTGGTCCTTCTGTTGTTGTTTCTCCTCTTGTTGTTGTGGGTCCTTTTGTGGGTTTTTTTGTACCGTTTGATTGATTTCTTGTTTTTGTTGTTTTTGATCCTTTTGTTGCAGTTTTTTCTGATTTTGTTGTTGTTTCGTTTCTTCTACGCCATTCTCGCTTTCATCGGTCTTCGATATTTGGGAAATTTCAATCTCGTCTACCTTGTCTGTATTGCTTTCACTTTCCTTTGCTTTGTGCTGATTTTTCCTCCCTGGAACGCCGATTATACATGTTTTCTTATCTTCATTTTTCACTTCCTTTGCCTCGTGGGTTTCATCGTCAATTTTGTTTTCCGCTACATGCTTATTATCCAACGTATCATTTTTCTGTAAACAAGAAGTATTTTCTTCGCTTTGGACTTTATCTTCCTTTTCTACTATATTTATTTCCTCCTCATTAAGCTGCATTTTCTGTTCGGTAAATTCGTCCTTACTTGATGATGACGCCACTATAAAGGCGTCTTTATCTTCAACATTGACCTCAGACACTTTTGGATTAGACGCATTTTTGGTACTTTTTTCTAGCTTTTTAGTTGCAACGTTTTCAAGGCTATTTTCCAGCTTTTCAGAAATTACGCTTTCACTTATTACTTTATTGATATCTTCGGCTATTTCCTTATTCACTTTCTCTAATTGTTCATCAGTAGCCTTTTCAATTTTTTTGTCCTTTGCTTCAACTGTTTTTTTCTGACTATTTTTCAGCTTTTCATCGGCTGCAATTTCGTCATCCGTTTCTACAACTTCACCACCTATAGTTTTTATTCTAGTTTCCAGGTTTGGACCTGTTTCGCTTTCTTGACCTTTTTCCATTCTTTGAACATTTGTAGTTTCAACTGCTTTTGATTTTTCGCCTGCTTCATTTAAAGCATTTCCTTCGCTTTTTTCAATCTTTTCAAAAATAACATTTTCTTCACCTTCAGGCAGCTTTGCAACGGCGACAGTTTCCATGGATTCCTCCAGTTTTTCAGGAATTGGTTTTTCTAGTTTTTCGTTCACCTCGAACCCACCCCTCTCCTTAAGTTTCTCAATCCTTTTCGTCTCTTTATCACTTGTTTCTTTATGAGTATCATCATTTTCTGGCTCCTCATCGGTTACCTGCAGTTTCTTTGTGCAGCAGTCAGGATATTCACCATTAGAAGTCACCTTAACATCATTCTCATTGGGTACAGGAGCTGTCAACTCGTCTGTGGAAATATTCTTAACATCAGCTGCTTTTAAATTTTCACTATTTTCCTCTTGACTATTTGCATTACTACCTTTTTCTTTAATATCGCCTTCGACGGTTGCTTGCATTTTTTTGCTTGGTAGTGCTTCATCTATTTTAGTGTTCTTTTCTTTATTATCAGTTGTTTTAGATTGGACATCATCATATTTGCCTTTTTCTTTATCCGCTAGTGGTGTCGGTTTTATTGGACTAAGTTTCAGGCAGCCAGGCTCACCAAAGAAAAAAGTCGCTGTATTATCGCCTGTTTTTGTAGGCGTGGATGGCGTCGGTGTAGCTACTTTAGCAGCCGTTGTCGCTGTTTTAGAATCATCATTTTTACCATTACCCACTAAGCATTCTGCGCCACTACCTTCACCATAAACATAAAGTGTTTCCTCTTCAACAGTCTGACCATAAAAATCTGTTTCTGTTTCGCTTTGGACATCCTCATCAAAAAGTTGCGCATTACAAGAAAATATCATGTTCATGTTTCCGCCATCACAATCCTTTCCACTACCCTCGCCACGTATTACAAGTGGCGGTTCTTCAATTGATTCACCAATTTCGTTGTCTCCATCTACATCGCTACCCGAATCTTCCTCTATATCTTTCTCTTCATTTTCGTCTTCTTCGGCTGCTGCACTGTCAATATCCTCTTCTTCTATAGACAACTCCTCCTCGTCATCCTCTTCATCGTCATCGTCCTCCTCACCTTCTTCATCTTCCGATTTTGATTTTTCGTATCTACTTGGCTTTTTGGCTCGATTAGCATCTAATAATGATGGACGCGCTTTCTTTATTATATGTAACTCTTCACTACGTGGAGAACTTTTATTAATTTCATCTAGATTACGTTTTGTAGCGATAGACGCTGTTGTTAGCGTAGGTGATGACACAGTTACTTTGCCATTATTTGAAGTGAACTTTATACGCAAATTTGGTACACGCGCTTCCTCCTCTTGTGAATCATCTTGTTCTACTGGTGGCGGCGGTTTCTCTAACTGTGCTGTACCACTATTACTGCTGCTTGTATCTTCATCTACACCAATATCCGTGGAAGGCATAACCACTTCGTTGCCACGCAAACGGGATATAAGATTAACAAGTTCTTCACGTGTAGTAGCTACAACTTGCCAAATATCTTCGTCTAAATGTTCTTGATATATACGTAAATTGGCATCATCATCTTGTGTAAAGTAATAGGTATGTCCAAGCCGATCGCGTCCAATCGGTTGTGAACGTAACGAATCTGCGCTCATGGTAAGTATTTGTGCACGAAATTTAGCATTGCGTTGAAATTGACTTTCAAGTAGTTCCTGTAGAATTAAACGTAATTTAAATCAGTAATAATCTATGCTATGCTAAGAGATATTATGATTCCTTACCCGTAATATGCGTAATTTTACTTTTAAACTTGACTTCTTATAGCCAAAACGTTCTATCTCCCAAGCATCCTGTGCGGAATAGGTGAAACAGAATTTGCTCAACGACGACTCCCAACTTTTCTCATGAACAATTTTTCGCGTTTTACGTAAAAGCTTAATATGCAGCAGACGCAACTGTTCGGATACTATTAGAAATAGAAAGCTTAAATTAATACTGCTATAATGATAGTCTCTCTCTCTCTCTATGGCGCGATATACAACAGGTATATCATCATAAACCTCCTAAGAGATTTTTGCGCCAAGCTTCTCCTCCAATTTGTGGTGTGCCGATTTGAATTTTTCCCTACAAATTGGTGGGACCTACAGTTTTTTGCCGACTCCGAACGGCATCTACAAAGGAGACGAATTTTTGCTGAGAAGCCTGTCATGGCAGAAATACACTCGGAGAGTTTGCCAAACCACTGCCGAGGGGCGACCCCGTTTTTGAAAAACTTTTTTCAAATCACTTTTGATGTTACCTGTACCAGGGCTCGAACCATGGACCTTCGGTGTGGTAGGCCGGCAACACTACCTTCACACTACGGCGGCCGCATGATAGTCAGCAGAATATAAAGTCATGGATTGGTAATGATAGGGGCAGGGAATAACCTGCCTCCTATGATGAGAAAAATCTTAGGATATATGAGATTGTATTAATGGCTCTCAAAAGTTGGAAGGTGTGGAGCTGGTGTACATGCCCAAGATCCCCTATGCATGTTTCCGAGTATCACAGATTTGAATCTACAAATTGTCTCCTCAAAATGCACGCGATGTATTAAGCATAGGTCAAGCTTCTGTTATTCTTGTTGTTGTACGAATATTATTTCGCCCTGATTAGCGGGAAACGCCTTATACTGAATAAACAGCCATTGATAGTGAGCTCAAATTGTCAATATTAGTATGCGGAAAAAAATGGATACCTGTAACTATCAGGTTATAAATAAAATAACCGTTGGTAGAAGTGTAATCTAGAAAATCTTATTATATTCTATTCCAGATTACTTGGAAGGGAAAGAGCTTAGTGTTAGCTTATATGAAACTGTCAAGTTCCTCCTTAGCCAGGGAACTGTCAGAGAACGCCTAGGAGGTTGTTTGTTTTAGCTATTGTTGTTGCAAGTCAATAGAACATTTATCTGTTTTGAAAGCCAACAAATATTAATAACAGCAATAAAATATTATCTGCTACAAAGGGATCAACTCCAGGATTAGGCAGAACCGGAGCGTGGCGGTCATATCCAGCAAATGACTGTCACTTTCGACAACACTCCTAAAACCATCGCCGAGTATTTTTGTCGCATAAAAAAACAAAAGTACGGTGTTAAAGAGCTGAGCAGCCACCGTAAAACTCTCCCAACAGCAATAACACAGAGTCGGTAAACTCCCTTGTCAGCACAATCTTCTCCTACTGTCGAGAAGGAAGAAGAACTTCCGAGGGAGACAAGAGTCACACTGGCCCAATTTGTATCTGGATACTCTAACAGCTTAAACTCTTATCTTACATGACAATAATGTGTTCACCTGCCCTACAGGAAAGCCTATTCTACAAACAATTTCACAAAGGTCCAATTCTATTAAATTCGCTTGGTAGGGCGAAGCATCGCTACAACAACAATAATAAACTTAACCGCCCAACGAGGTCATATCAAACTTTTCGCAAGACATGGGAGCTAGTACCTGAAACTGCATGTGGCGTATGGGTGTCAAACAATGGTTTGCCACAAGAACACAAGCGGCCCTAGGAAACAAAATTTCTTTTACTTACCATCATCTGTATTGGTTAGCCATTCTTGCAATTGTTTAAAATTAGGTTTCGCTACTCCCAAATCTTTGTGGAACTTATGAAGAAATACACAAATAACTGCAAATTCTGGATCATTGGCACAGGAACGAGAGGATGAAGAATTAAGTACGCCATCCTCCTCGCCCACTTCCCCATCACGGCGACCATCATCTTCTTCAACTCCTTTCAATTCGTCGCCCGTTGCAGCTGACGACGCCGACGCTGTCGCTGCAGCTGCCGCTGCTGCGGTTATCATCGACGACGCCATCTTTTCTGCCGTTTTTATATTCCACTACCACCGTGTGCCGCACACTTGCCAATAGTTCAGCAAAATTTAGACGCGTGCAAACAAGCACGCTTCGTACTTACACACCTTCCTTACAAAATTTAACTTTTGTTTTATTATATTTTCCCAAAAACTAATTTTCCTCTGCCAACGATAGCGTCGTACAAACAACACTGCTTTGCGCAACGCTACACTGAGCCCAACTTCGATTCTCACTCACACGCTCATTCGTCGTTCTTTAAAGTTGCCTTCTTCTTCTTTCTTTGAAAAAAATGTCTCATTGACAAAATCTTCTTGGCTTCACCATCGCCCATGGAAAAATTGCAGTTTCCACATTAAAAACATTATTTAAACACCATTTTCTTATTAAACACAATGCACAACATATTTATTACATTATTGACAATATTTTTAGCTGTTAACCTTGCATAAATTCCATGAAATTTTATACAAAACAGCGGAGCAAATAAAAAATAACAAATTTTCTACCACAATTCTTCACTTCTCTTTCGGTAATGGAGAATGATTAGTGTATCCAAGCGTGTTGCCGGACTGTTGTGTTATCGGATCGAATGGTAATTTATCGAAAGTCGTGAACTTGTTTCCGGTAATCATTGAAGAAAGCAAAAAATGAAATACTTGCCTCTGCGGGTTAGGCAACTAAAATCCGCAAAGGGCAAAAGTTTAACAAACTAACAGTATAGTTATTTATAATTTTAATAGACTTCATACTAGAGTTAATACATGTACATAATTAATTTTAATATATCAGCATATTTTATTTTTATGTTGTTATCGGAATACACGTGATCCCAAGCAGCATAGTTCAAGTATGCTGGGGGGGGGGGGGGGGGGGGGGGGGGGGGGGGGGTTAGAAAGGCTTTGTTCACAATGCATCCCTATACTTTTCTTTATTCCTCGACCGGAACATTAATGATGGTACTGTCAGAATGTAGCACACAGATAAAAATGTGAAAAAAGCACGTCAAATTTGGCGAGATAATACCCCTAGTCAACAGAATAAAAAACATTTTGTAAAAATGCAAGTAGGCAATCGAATGGAATAAGAGGTATTGGAAATATAATCGTAGTAATATTAAAAAGCATTTATAAGGAGACGTTGAGCGATCATAAAGTTCCTAACGCATACTTCAACTTTTTGGCATCGCCTAATACTCCTAAAAAGTTGGCAGCTCAGTTGGGTGGGCATCAAATGTTAAAATCGAGCATTAATTTCATTTGGTATGCGAAGTTTTGAACAAGCAGCTAGAATGTCAAAGAAAGTAATTTTATTCATGAAAATTAAATTTTGTATTTCTTCTTCATGTTGGATTCCCTAATAACTTTATATGTATGTATTTTTCTTATGGTAGAGAGATAATCAGGGTATTCGCTTATATGTTTATATGACTGGTAAATTGTGAAATACTTGTATATGTGTCATTTTTCATACAAGCGTACTAGGTATACATTGTATGCAAGCTTTGTGAAGTAATGAGAAATTAAACCAATACCCTGAATAAGTGGATACAAACGGGTAAAAAACAGTAATATATGTATAGTGATGCTCCTAAACACCTAGCATTGTTCCGATACGAGTAACTACGCGTATATCATCGTGTACTCTGCTCAAGACATTTTGTGGGTGTTTTGGATTTTTTATTGGACAATTGTTACAATTGAATATGGCAGCGCTATAGATGACATTATCTTTATTTCTAAAACACCCGTCATTTAAGGGTAATCGATAACCACTTATCGGAATAAGGGTGGAAAGCGGAAATAAGGAAACGGAAAAGGGCTTAAAAACGGTTATTATAATTTTTAGCAAATATAATGCAATGTAAAATTATTTATTATTGGCAGCCTGCAACTTGACAAAACAATCGGAATGATTGAAAGGGACTTTTAAATGAACTTCCGTGATAGTATAAAACACAATTCTCTGCGGGTTAGGGGTTTAGAATATGCCCGAGGTAGGCATACCGGTCGTAAGAGGCGGCTAATATGCACAAAGGTAATGACGTGCAACTCGATGGTTGATCTACGGATAGGATGCCTCTCACCTCTCATTACCCATCTTATCCTTCCTTACGGAAGAAGGGGTGACATGACCTAGAAGGTTTCACTGGTCATAAATCGCTACCACGACAGTCGGGCAGTACCGCAAGGGAGTACCGGAGCGTACCGGGTTCAAATCCGGCCAAGGACTGTTAATTCGACAGCACTCCCTAAAACCTCCGGGAAGTGTATTTGCCGTTACCACCACAACAACAATCATTCTGATACTAATAGGCGGATAGTATTAGCAAGACAAAAAGAGAGAAAGTATCGGTCGGGTTAGGTAGGATTACCACCCTTTCCGGTTTCTATATTTCAGAAATTATAACTGTGGACCAACACAGGTTAAGGAGTGTTCTTTATCGGCCATTAGTCCCGTAATATCAGGTGTTAGAAGTCACCTGCCGTTGTGAACGATTTGATACGAGCGCGTTCAGTCTTCTAGGTTATCTCACTTTCCGTGTTTAGTTAGGTGCTGCTTAAAATTAATTCCTGGTGGCAGTTGTGACGGCATAGATATGTCATCAAAGTCAATAAGTTTGAAGGAAGGCTGCTTTCTGGACAATCACTATTCATCTTGGTGTTATAAAGTTTGCTACAAAGGAAGGAAGAACTGACATACCTTGAAAAGATCAGGTGGGGCAGGGCATTGCAATATCTTAGGTATATGTAATGGGGCCGTTATAAAACTGTTGCGTTGTTGCAATCTACTAAAATCAGTCTAGACAAGAAAGTAAGCCTCAAACATGTTTGCGCCAAAACTAATCATAATCAATCCTGAAACCGGTGAATATGCATCTTACTATTTTCTACCCCTTTCTATATTTAAAAACCAATTATAAAGAGCATGTTATCCCGCATTTAGTATGAGTGTATATATATACATACGCATATATGTACATAAATGAAGAGAAACTACCCTGCAGGCAAAAAAATCAGAAAAAAATTTATTTGATTCACTAGACTTTTGTAGGCTCATTAATGAGAGTTGGATTAGGACTTTAGCTGAACCAGTTTAAAAAAAACACAGTGTAAGCCAATATTTTTATAATAGAAAATAGTAATAAAGGCCTAAAAACAGTTACAATGGAGGATGTTTCAGACTTTAGTATTAATTCATTGTTAGTTTATCTGTCATACGACTGAATTGATTTTTGTTATTAACCTGCCAAGATTGAAGTAAAACATTTAGTTTTTTAAAAAACGCATAGACCAATATAGAAAAAAGATAATTACGGATACTTAAAATAAATTGAATTCCAATCCTGAATCCGACGTCAGAATTTAATAATGGGTCTAGGCTCGGCTCTAACCCAAAAAAAACCGCTGTAATTTACTTTCGTTTTTTTGGAGGTTAGGGACATACTACCCATTGACAAACATTTATTGAGTTACCAGATCTGCCTGCTTTTTTCTGTGTCTGAGTTATTTTAATGCAGTATAACCACATTTTTGCAGAGTAAACAGCTAATGAGCTGGGGTGAGCTTGAACATATGAAAATTTAAGACTTTAAGTATCCATAAATACAACTTTTTGAAAAGTATCTTTATAAAAACAGTTTTTTGGACCATTCAATTCCCTTTAAAAATGTGTATGTATCTTTTTCTACTTTAATTTTCAGATTTTGCAAAATCTTCAAAGTAAAATTTTGAAATGAGAAAACCACACCAATGTTTAAGGCCTGATTATTCGGGAACGATTCGTCCAACGAAAATTTTTATTCAGAACTTTTTTGTGGAATATTCAATTTCATACAAGACTATACTATTAATTTTAAGGTCTCAAACTTTTGCAATATTGATTTAATGCCATGCTGGAAGATATTACCGACGTAATTTCCGAAATGTTTTTTTCACTTATTCTAATAAACAAACATACATAACTCCCATTGTAACTATTTAGTTTCTCTGAAAAATAACATCAATATTATTTTCCAAAAAAACAAAATTTTGTTTGGCCCATTTTACTCACTAGTCCGGCAACTGTTGATGATTTCCTTCGATATCACCGTTTTAATAATATATAGCTGCTAATATAAGACACATTTTCGACTAGCTTGGGCTGTCTATGCCAACTAGTATACAATTAGTAGATTTAACTGCGGGGTTCCATTGGTAATAAAAAAGAGAGCCGCCGTACTGAATATTTGCAAACTAAGATCTCTCTGCTACCTCTAGCAATCGCTGTGCTGTGATCACCTCTTCAGGGTGAAAAGTGAGAGCGCACCTTTTAGCTCTTACCAAAATCACCAGGAATCGCTACAATGATTCTACGTAGTAGCTAATATGTAAATGACGTCGCAAAACCAGTATGAATAAACAATTGGGAATTCGCATACATGTTTAAACTGTAGATTTCTACATATATATGTATTTATATATATACGTACATCAAATGCAGCCATGTGTTTGTTATACAGATTTGGAACTTTATTAAGGAAATTATTTAATTTTGTTAGTCCCTTGAAGTTTGCAGAAATATCTCAAATTGAGCTACAAATACAACAAAATACTGAAAACAATATTAAAGAATTTTAAGCGATAAACTAATAGCCTAAGAGTAGTTAAGATAACACCAGACTAGATTATTATATGTGGTCTATAAACAATTATATTTGGCAGCTACATTAGGTTGATTTAAAAATTAAATAGTCTCTAAGCGTTTGTTAGGTGGCCCCCCCTGCCAACTTTCCGATTTAAAATATTATATCGCTTATAATTCGAGAGCATATAGACCCCTAACCGCAATTTTGGCGTAACCAACAAAATTTAGAAAATCAGTATTTTGACAGATATCGATAGTTATGTTTATTTTAAACCATCTCACAAAATATCACAACTGTGGTATTTACCATTACAAAAATAAAGCAAAGGAAATTATGATGTAAGTAACATTTTGCTTTAAAATGTTGTATATTTTTAAACTAAAAACCATTCTCCTGTAAAATTTTATTTTTGTTGGTTACACTAAAATCGCTATTAGGGCTCGGTATACACACTTGATATATACTAAATGAGCTGTGATCCCTTCGCTCTATTTACTTACAGATTAAGATGCTGGAAAATTAATAGTACCCGAATATTTTACCAAGAATTTTATAGATGACCGCTGGAACAATCCCTCGAGGAACTCTAACAATGATCTTGACACAAACGTTTAGGCCATACTTGTTTTATAAGAGCGAATTTGTTTCCAGTTGTTTAAATATGGAGGTAGACACGCCCCTAGCACTGTCGGCCTAAGCTGCGGCATGACCTAGATTCTTCTACCCAAGACGACCACTAAGGCAGCACTGCCCAAAGACCTAAAGAAGAGGCTTACCTTAACACCAGCAACATGATGCCCCCGAGTACCCAATCGTAGAAGATAGAAAGTATGTTACCGCACCCGATTATGACAACGTTCGTCCAAGGTGAAGGGATTCACAGAGCGACAAAAGGCAAACACGCAGAATCTTTTTTATAGGTTTCAAAAGCGAGTTTGGATGGACTGGATCGAACGTAACCTTTCTTGTTAGGAAATGTCGGTACAAACAGTCTGCAGAGTGGCCTTTGCAGCACTAACCGATTTAGACAATATCTGTTTACCTCCCAAAATAATTGAGCGTGCTTCAATGCGTATTCTTAACAATGCAAGAGACTTCGAAGATAGCCATATTTAGCTACAGTTGAAATCGGTTACATTACTACAGAGTATGTTGTTATTGAAACCGAAATGCATCACCGAAGGTTCGGCAGTGTCATGCAATGAATTTGGCACTCTCCGATACTAACAAATTTTGTTCCTAGGCCGACTGTCACGGGAACGGTTTGTTTGACCACGATGAACCTTTGGGTGGCGTCTCTTAAGACAGACTTTTGCGGGTATATTTCAAGCCCCCCTGGCCGAGAAAAAGATTGGGGGCGACATGGCTGTCCATGAAATATATTATCGCGGGTAACAGTTTTGATAGGTAAAGTATCCTTAGGGACGAAATGCCTCATGTCCCCGCAACATCCCTGGAGTTTGACACTGTTAATATTTTCTAATATTTTGTTGGTGGTTTGGTATAAGCATTAATTTGAATCACTTCTCAGGGGACCATATGCCTTAAGAACTGATTTCGTGTAGTTTTCAAAAGAAAAAATCGTATACAAAGTAGAAAAGGAAGTAATATATATATATATATATTTTTTTTTGAATCACCCTAATGTGTATGCATATCGATATCACTATATTGCTCACATTTAGCAAAAATAAATGCCTCGCCTGGGTTTAACGTTCAGTTACTCATTAGCTGTGGACGAAGCGAATTCGGTTTTTTTCTTGTGACGGAGAAATTTGATGTTTCTTTATTTATTTCCGTATTTCTTTTCAACTCAATAGTTTTTCGTCGCACATTTGCGAGCAGACAAACAATCTTATTTGCCTTCCTTTTTTTGAATATAAACAAAATTGAAAAGTGAAATAAGAAATAAAAACAGAAATTAATCGAAAGTTTTCTTATTTATTTCCTCAAAAATATTATTATATTATATAAACTGTGTACGATTTAGTTATTCATTAAGAGCAAATTGCTAATACGTTTTACAACAACAACATAAAAGCGGTCAATAGCGAATTACCGTTTGCGTGTAAATTTTACCTAAATTACCATACAAATAAATGACTGATTTATTCAACCCCCTTCAGTAAACAAAAGAAAAAAAAGAAAATCTGGAAAAAAGTCTAGAAAATAAAGAAGTAAACACGCAACATAACACAAAAACAACAACAACAAATTGTGACGTCAACTGCGACGAAGGTAATTTCAAATCGTTGCGCTGCTGCCAAGGCGATAACATAACGCAGCCCTCAACACTTTCTGACAACGGAAAAATCAAAGTGCCCATTATCGATGTCCAACTTGCAAACGGTAAGCTAAATTTTGCATTAGTGGAATAGAAAAGTAGGATCAAATATGTATGCAATATTAAAATACACTTAAATTTCAATAGCACATGTTTTCTAGTTTGAGTAAGATCTAGTGTTGTTGTTATACCAAATTGTACTCTGTACAGAACTCTTTCAAAATTTCGGCTGGAGGAATCGACACCAAAATAGTATAGAAGGAAAGTAATCGGTACCAACTGATATGATACACATTCAAAAACTTATAAAAACGAGTCCCACAGTTGTGTTCACAATAATAGTAGTAAAATTAAATTGGTTATCTTTCGACGAAATAAGAAAACGCTGTGTTTTTAATAGTTTTCATTTAAAATATAGCGAATTCTGTAACAGAATCCACATAAAAAGAAATTTCAAAGTTTACACAAAGTTCAAGAAAGTTAATTAAACTTGAAAAAATGGCCATCAAAATTAAGCAAAATTTGTATGTATGCAGTTTTGTAGAGCAATCAATTTTAGTACAATAATAATGTGCAAGTTAAAACCCGGTCAAAAATTTTCCTGAATTTTCTTCCATAGAAAATTAAAATTTGTTCATGCGTTGTATGGAACAAATCACTCAACACCCTCCACGAAAAAAGTTGTAAAAAATCAGAGAAATTTTTGTGAATACCCATTTACTGCAGAGAATTTACGATTCATATGAGATGTTTTGAGACATTTCATTTCGATAAAGTAGCAGAGAAATTTGAGCTATGAGAATATCTAGCAACGAATGTAAAGACTGGCAATTTTGATAAAGTATGTAGATAGAATTCAACAGATTTTACTTAATGAAAACCAACTTTAAGTGTGCCCACTGTCAAATCGCTGGTGAGTGATTCCCCGTGTTTTTTAATAAACATTTACAAGAATGTTATCGTCAAAGTTATAAAAACATTTAATTGTTGCAACTCTCCCCGTTGCAAATTACCTATCCCCGAGTTGATGGTTTGATATTTTCCACTATTCGTTGCGTTGTTACCTGTACTTATACTCCTACGAGGTAATCGACTACCAAATATGCTCCGTTTTTTAGCAGAGTACTCGAATAAATATTGGCAGTTACTCGTAACAGAACAACGCTAGGAAGATCAGTGGTGGGGTCCGGTTAGGCTAGGTAAGTTTAGATTGAAGTGGTTAGTTCCAAAATCTTTATATGAGCATATTTTGACTTTCCAATGTTGATTAATTGGGGATAATTTGAGTACTATTAATATAATCTCTTACTCCAAGTAAATCTCGACCATCTCTAACTAGGCCATATCGATGCTTTTGCTAGTCGATACGAATACTTTCGACTCGATCACTTGTTTTCGATATTTTGTACCACCACCTAATAAAGTTTCGCCTTGCAGTTGCTGTTATACTGACTTCTTCTTTTTTTAAATGGTCATCTAACCGCCTGGGCGATTTTGACCGTCCAAAATAGCTCGCCAGTCGTTTCTTCGTTGCGCTAACTGGCGACAATTGGAACCACCGCGGGATCGTAAATCTTGGTCCTTCCATCGGAGTGGCGGGCGTTGATAAGAACAGCTTCTGGGCTGGAGCATCTTCGCTCATTCGCACTACGTGGTCTAGCCAGCGAAGCCGCTGACTGAATACGAAAAATATCGATGGACGCTTTCGAAAAAAAATCAGCAAAATCGATTTAAATAATCGATCACCTAAAACGCACCAAAACTGAGATTTCTCTTAGTGAAACTATCCTCCAGTTCCTACACCGACTATTCGTTCAAAGGCTCATCGGCAGATACCCTGTAGAACCTAGGCATCAATTTTTAACATTCCTTGATTGTAGTGTTGTTGTTGCAACCACAAACCAGTTTCCGAAAGTTTGGGAAGAGTTACAGATATAGGCAGGCCTTTGCTGTGCATCTTGTGGTACCCCGTCTGCAACAGTAACAATTTTTTCGATCTCTTTTGCAAAAGGCAACTAAAATCCATGACCCGAAATTCTTCTTCCTTACGGTGGGGGTTTGATGACCCTGATGGTTGCACTGGTCATACCAAATCCTGCGACCGAGTTAAATTCGTCAAACACAGTTTTTATATGGGGGCGACAGAGGCGCCCTTAGTAATCATAAAAAATTCTTTCGGTACCTTGCTCTTCGAAAAATTGGAGCCAATGAACTATATGTTGAAGCACCAAATCAAACTTTGATGGCAGCCCAGAAATGAATTGGCCTACGGGGTAGTGCTTGCCATCATCCTTTTGATTGTTTAATTAGCTGAAATAACATTCAATTGATAAGACGAAAATTAGGTTGGACTTAATAATTTGTAAAGTGCTAATATCAGTAATTAACACCGTTCTGCATTATCTTATTTTCTTGGGGTACTTTTCGATTTTATGACAGACGAGTGCCAAAACACAAAGCACGTAATTAGGTGAAATGCGATAACATTGCGGATGAAGTGGTATTTTAGGTGTGAGTGCACTTTTAGTTTTGTTGTAGAACCGATGGATTCACGTGTTTAACCATACAGTAGAGGATATATAGGGGTAGACGTGGAGGTTGAGATTAAGATAGATGTTGAGGTGGAGGTAGAAGTGTAGGATGAGGTAGAGGTAAAGGAGCTATAAAAAGGGGATTGGAAACAGGAAAGTGAAATAAAGAGAAGAAGAAGAATGAAAGTGAAGGGCGAGGGGAAGGCATCATGAAGAGGGATATAAGAATGGAAAGGAAAACTGAAAGTTAAAGGGTAAAAAAGGGAAAGAGAAATGGGAACTGAAACAACCGTGATGGATAGGGAGAAATTAAATTGAAAGTTGAAACGAGATGGAGACCCACACGAACAACTATAGGGAAATAATTACGAAGTGGGGGAGTTGGGTAAATGAAAGAAAAGGGAATAATTTATAATACAAATGCGCAAGTTGAGAAAAATTGTCCCGTTTTACGGCCAAACTAAACATTTTAGATATAAACAATTGTATATGTACCGATAGGTCTGTTTAAGCTGCAGCGCCGTCAATCAAACAAATTTTTTAAAAATTTATTATAATATAAAAAAATTAGTTTAAAAAAGACACTACTACTAATACCAAACACGTATTCACACTACAGAGCCGTTGTTTTGTGAGTAAACGTGTCATTCGATTTTGCTTCAATTTTTGTTATTGTATTGATCACTGGCTACGATGCCCAGTGTCAGCGGCTTTCCTGAGAGCACGAAGAGTTGCTTTGTTGGAAACATTCAGCTAGAAATACAAAACATGAGCAAATATGTAAACTTCATTGATAATACAAACAGTTTTTCCAAAAACAAAATAATTGATTACTCATAAAGGAAAAGAAAAGAAAAGAAAAGAAAAGAAAAGAAAAGAAAAGAAAAGAAAAGAAAAGAAAAGAAAAGAAAAGAAGAGAAAAGTGAAGGAATGGACAAGCAACAACAGGTAACAACAAAAAAGAAAACAATTAAATAAATTACAAGTAAGGACTCTAGAGAGAAGTGATTATCGAAGGGAAAGACGGCTAATGAAAGAAGTGCCAAATATTTAAGATAAAATAAAGTTTACTGGTTAGAGAAAATGGAAAGATTTTTTAAATTTTATATACGAGTATTCACAATTAAATAAACTTCAGACAAAATAACTCCAGGTGGTGTGCTGACCTAATATACCGAAAGGTACCAGGTTGACGTACCGGTAGTATCGAAATAGCTTGGAAAATTTTTTTCAAACAAAAATGAGATCGGAAACTCCTTGGAGTGTATTTCTGTAAGGGAACACCACAATTTGGAATTGAAGCTAATCGGAGGTTTATCCCTTGAAGTTATTATTACTAAACCCCTCGTGGTGGACACATTTATGGGTACTCAAATATAAAGCTTCGAATTGTTTTTAAGTCAGTGATGCTTAAGCCGGTCTGTATGTACAGGGTGGCGCAAAAGTAATCCTCCTATCAGAAAATGCTATAAATTTTGCGATCGGCCCCTAAAGTCAGTTCTGTTTTGACATTTGTGTAGTAAACACATGCGAAATACACGTTAATAAACAATATTACGCTACACTGCTCCAGAACGCGGAATATTGCTGACTATTTATTTGATGAATTGGGATTGGAAAACATGTGGTTCCAACAAGACGGTGCAACAGCACACACTGCACGTGCCACAACCGATATGCTGAACATCGGAAGCTTACTTTTGCGCCACCTTGTATTTTTGGTCAATATACAATAGCAAAAACAAAACCAGAAAATATAACAAAACAATTGCACTGACATGTGGGCGGAGGAAATACAAGCCGAGTACAATATCCACTGATTATTTAGTTTTTCGCGATGACTTTGTAATACAACATGAGCCGTTATATTAGCAACTTTATATTGATTCTACTAAACAATATTAGCTTACAAGAATACACAATTTGTCGACTACATATTTATATACATAAGTGTGTACTAGAGATGGTAGAAGAAATAATTACATTTCAAGTACCGCACCCACTAGTTATGAGTTGTCTTTTAAAGCGAGCACACAAACAAATATTTGCTTAAACATCAGGGGGATTCACTAAATATTGTAAGGTTGCACGGTGGCATGAAATGCATAAATCTTCTATCATAATAAACCACTAATCCTCGGATGTGTGGAGAATTTTTTTCAGAAATTACCTTTCGGAGAAATAATTCAGCTGAAAATTATTGAATTTACTTTGTGAAAGACGTTCTTCACCCGAATTCAGTAAAAGGTTGTTTAAGCATAGAATTTTCAGGTAGCAAATGTCCTACGTATGATTTATTGTTTGTTCTGTTAATTTGTACTTGTTTATTTACAAATTATAAAATAATTATACTAATATCGTTACGAAAAATTTTCTTCGTCACTAACTTAATTACAATCTCGGTTTCCACGTTTCCATTACCAGGCGATTTTTTTTCCGTAAGCACTTAGCGACTTATGAATAAAATAACAAAAAAAAATTTTTGATAGCTTACAATTTTTTTCTGCTAGCTTATGTTTTGTTGGTTCCAATTCCGATAATTTTTAAGCAAGCTGAAAAAATTGTATCTAGCTTGTAAAACGATGAATAAAAACCTGCCGAACTTGGCCTCAGTCTAGAAACTTTCCGCTGGATATTTTTTCAAAATTTTCGAGTTTAATTAAGGGGGAGTATTTATTTCTTAAAACATAAATACAACCAGAGGATCTGATGACCACTGCCGAAGGGCGACCGATGTACTTGATAGACGTAAATGGTTCTAAAGCCAAATACCAAACCTCACACCTTTCTATTGTATTTCCTTCTTTTCAATATTTATATGACGCGTTGTTTTAACGGCACCCACGACTTACGAGTATATAAATACCAGTTCTACCAGTTTTCTTTTTAATTAAAATTCCAAGAAAACGCTTTCAGGCTAAAAACAGTTGTTATTACACTTCACTATAAAATAAAAAAACCGTCGGTAATTCAGAGACAGTGCTTTTTTATCATTTGTTTGGCAATTTTCAGTATATACTTACGATCAATAATTTTAGAGGGTTTTTTATGGGAGCATAATTAAATAAAAGTAGCAAATAATTTGTTATACTAAAGTTTATTGGTATATTCAATTAATTTTCAGAGTTCTACACCTGATTTTGTTATTTTTATAATTTTTATACTTAAAAATGTGGAAAAACTTAGAAACAAACAGCTGCAACTAACTTTTGGTGCCGCATGTCAATCACTTGACCATTGGCGGTTGTTCATTTCCTTGCTAATTTCTACTTTTCTATTTATTGTTTTTTTTTTTACTTTAAACCGGTCTTTAACCCGAAAATATTATTGAATAGTAAAGCTATGATAACAGAGATGGGTCATATGAAATTCCTTGTACCACATTCTACTATTAAGCATCACTCCAAGCAATAGCGAATAGTTAGGAGCACCGTTCTCAAATGTAGAGCGAAGTTCTTAGCTTACCAATAAAAGAATATTGAATCAGTTTTTGAGAGCAAAATAACAACCACATCAGCGGGTGGACAGACCGACAGCTGTTTCGATTATACCACGATACAACTCTTCAAAGAGCATATTGCCGAAATTATTAGATGTTTTAAAATAGATACCCTTCAATTATGTTTAACAATTTTAGACCCGATTATAAAAACTAGATATCCCAATGGTTGAAGTTCAACCAAAAAACTTTATGTTATCTTAAATATTTAGTACTTCTTTCATTAGCCGTCTTTCCCTACCTTTCTCTGCTGCCAATTTCCTTTAATATATTTTCGTTTTCTTTGATTTCTTCTGCTCTCTAGAGCCTTTACTTGTAAGTTATTAATTTGTTTCCTTTTTTGCCTTGCCTTGCCTTGCCTTGCCTTGCCTTTCTTTCCTTGCCTTTCCTTTTCTTTTCCTTTCTTTTCTTTTATTTTCTTTTCTTTTCTTTTCTTTTCTTTTCTTTTCTTTTCTTTTCTTTTCTTTTCTTTTCTTTTTTTTTCTTTCCTTTTCTTTTCTTTTCTTTTCTTTTCTTTTCTTTTCTTTTCTTTTCTTTTCTTTTCTTTTCTTTTCTTTTCTTTTCTTTTCTTTTCTTTTCTTTTCTTTTCTTTTCTTTTCTTTTCTTTTCTTTTCTTTTCTTTTCTTTTCTTTTCTTTTCTTTTCTTTTCTTTTCTTTTCTTTTCTTTTCTTTTCTTTTCTTTTCTTTTCTTTTCGTTTCTTTTCTTTTCTTTTCTTTTCTTTTCTTTTCTTTTCTTTTCTTTTCTTTTCTTTTCTTTTCTTTTCTTTTCTTTTCTTTTCTTTTCTTTTCTTTTCTTTTCTTTTCTTTTCTTTTCTTTTCTTTTCTTTTCTTTTCCTTTCTTTTCTTTTCCTTTCCTTTCCTTTCCTTTCTTTTCTTTTCTTTTCTTTTATTTACTTTTCTTTTCTTTTCTTTTCTTTTCTTTTCTTTTCTTTTCTTTTCTTTTCTTTTCTTTTCTTTTCTTTTCTTTTCTTTTCTTTTCTTTTCTTTTCTTTTCTTTTCTTTTCTTTTCTTTTCTTTTCTTTTCTTTTCTTTTCTTTTCTTTTCTTTTCTTTTCTTTTCTTTTCTTTTCTCTTCTTTTCTTTTCTTTTCTTTTCTTTTCTTTTCTTTTCTTTTCTTTTCTTTTCTTTTCTTTTCTTTTCTTTTCTTTTCTTTTCTTTTCTTTCCTTTCCTTTCCTTTCATTTCCTTTCTTTTCTTTACCCTATAATCATACGGTTGGTTTTTTTTTTTTTTTAATTTAATATAATTTTATTTTATTTCAAATACATACCTAATTGTTGTTATTTATCAAGACTAACTTTTTGTTTATGGAAACAATTTCTATTGATTTTTGATCCATTTATATTAATGCTTCCTTAAGTTTTTCTTCTTTTTATTTGATACTATTTTTTTTGCCTATACAAGGTCTGGGCATGTGGCCAAATCGGCCATATATATACATTTTCGGATATTTCCACTCCAGCGCCATCTAGTGGTAATTTTTCCGATATCTCTTTCTTTTCTGAATATTAGCTAGATAGGATCATAAATATGAGTTTTCCCAATATCCCGATCTGTGTTCTACGTGTGGGAACTTTTTTCCGAAACCATTTTCTGTCATCCAGGCATGTCCTGAAAATCGAGAGATTTGAAATTGGTTTCGATTTGGTTTTGGGTGGTCTGCAAATCGTACGGGTTTGTTTAAATTCGAAGTAGCTTTAAATTTATTTTTTGCTGTTAAATTTAGTGCACATTTAATTTTTGAACTTCATAAGCTGTTGTAGCATAGAGGTAAGACTGTTGAACTTACATTCGAGAGAAGGAGAATTCAGATCCAGGACCAACATTTTTTTAATAGTTTTTTGTTTTGAGTTTATAAGTTTTTCTGTAATATTTTTAGTTCTAAATTTCTCTATAAAAGCAAATTACGTTTTTAAAAGCATTTAATTTAATATTTTATCCTACATTAATTGGGTAGTTTGTTTTTGAAATTTTTCTAGAATAATTGTATCAAAAACGGTAACATTCAAGTCAGTGAATTGATTTTAAACTATTCCGGTATACAGAAGAGCGTTAAATGTGATTATCCGAAGTTCAAAAAAACAAAAAATTGTCAATTTCCTTTCTGACGCTTTCGTGTTTGGATGTGCGTTTTCATCTAAAAATGTTTTATCATCAGCATCGGCTTGTCTTTAAACCAGAATTGAAGGAACATCGTTCCAAAATAATTCCGTTTTTTCCCTATCGAAAACATCAACATTAAAATGAAAATTTTTTTGTATGAAACTCTGAACTATGGTTCAAAAACTTAGCTCACGGCGAAGTTTTTTCTAACTTTACCTCAAAATATACCTAATTTGGACGAATTTAATGTTTACCGCTCTCTTTGCGCCCTCTAATGGATGGTTTTCCCATTTTTTTCGCTTAATATTGCATTTTGAATGGTGCTTAGCAGCTTCCTAATATTGTAGCTCCCACGGAATTGCCAAAAAATTGGTCTCAAGATGTCCCTATTTTTTGACGAATGATTATATAATCTCAATCCTTGCTCCACCTAACTGAATACTATCCCTGTTTATTGCACGGGTTCTTAACAATGTTTGAAATCTCAAGCCTATAGCTCAAAGAGAACTAAGCTACAAATCATTTTTGAGATTTCCCAATTTTGAGTTACCTCGGGAAGGGTTCCGATCTATATTTCTCAATTAAAAGCTCTAGTTCAATTGGAAGTTACTTAAAATCAGACCTGTTAAATATGATTAGCAATTAGTAATCAATTAAATAGATTAGTAATAATAAATAAACGGCTTTTTTAGTTGGTAATGCTTATTGTAATTGTTTTTTCAAGAAAAGGCAATTGTTAATAGATTACGATTAGAAAAAATCAAAAAGTAATCAAAACAAATAAAAAAAAAAGTAACCATAACAACTTTTTTGATTTGTTTTGATTTTTTTTTTTTTGATTATTTTTGATTTTTTTCAGTATTGTTGTAGAAGCACAATGTAAATATTCACATCAAATAAATATTCACATCAACAATACTTAAAATATCCAAAAGTAATCAAAACAACTATTTTTTATTATTTTAAATTTTTTTTTTGTAAGTTTTTCAATTAATTGGCAAATAGTCAATAAAAATTTAAAGTAACTGGTAATCAATCACTGAATGTATTCTCAAGAAAATAATTAATCAAACCGTTAATCATTACTATCAGTGATCATTATTTAACAGGTCTGCTTGAAATTTTAAAATTATGCATATATTTTATAGATATCTCGTTTTGATTTGCTATTAGATTCTAGCTGCCAAGTTTCAAGTCTCTATACTTTTTTCATTAAAATTGCCTAAGAAATCAGTAAGCGACCAGCCAAGCAGTGAATATCAAAAACAACCACCAAAATAAGAACTGTCATCATAACAAGCTTTTAATAAGGCACCCTTTATATTATATACGCAGAATTTCTACGAATCTAAGCAATTTTATTTATCTTTAATTAAATAAAATAATAAGTAAATCTCAACATACCATAAACTACAAGATAATTAGTTAATGTGTATTTGTTTATTTAAAAATATTTAATTGCAGGCATCTATCGAGGAGATTCGCGAGCTTGCTGCACGTTTATGTCGCGATTATTTGACTGGTCGGTGGAAAACGATCAGCCCGGTTGATCTAACTGTAAAAAAGATTAAGTAAGTATTTGAAGTAATTCATAGTATTCATTAGAAAAATATGAATAATTTAAAAAATTGAATTTTTAAAAACTTCCATTTTTTCAGTGGTGGCTTAAGCAACTTTCTGTATTACATAAGTCTTCCGACAAATGATAATAACACTCGGGAGTGCCAAAATAACAGCACAGCAACTCAAAGCTCTGAGAATTATGATAATTTGAATGGTGATAATACTGAACCAATTTCTGGTGACAATATCAATAGTAATAATAACAAAAACAATAATAATAATAACAATAATATTAACAAAAACAAAAATAATCACGAGCAATTATCATTAGCAGCCAGACAATGTACTAGCGAACCAAATGAGGTTAGTATTTGCTTGTTCATTGATAAAAAGCTTAAAGTTAATTTTAATAAATGCTTAATTAGTTGCTAAGTTAATAATAGAGATTATTTTTGAAATATTTATACCAAAAGTGAATACAAAAACTGTATAACAGTACGGCTATATAAACGGAGCAAAAAGTCACCAAAAGGTCGTCTTGATGATTTTTATACCCAGCGTGTACTAGTACACAGGGTATTATAGTTTTGGTCATATAACGGTGGTTTGTAACAGTAGAAAATAATGAAGAGATATATAGTTCCATGTATCAAAGTTCTTAGAATGCACAGAGGAATCCATTAAGACATGTCCGTCCATCCGTCCGTCCGTGGACACGATAACTTGAGTAACAATTGAGATATTTGAATGAAATTTGGCACACAGGTTGCTTTCTGACCAATATAGGTTGCTATTTAAAATGGGCGAAATCTAACCATAACCACGTCCCTTTTTTCGATATCGAAAACTTCGAAAACGTTTAAAATGAGATAATTCAATAATAAAATCAGCTACAACAATCAAATTTGGTAGATTTATTTGGCTGATCGTCCTATTGACGATTTTACCCAATTTCTTGGAAATGGGGAGTGGCACCGCCTATATATGAGTGAACAAATTTTCAAACCTAGTCTGTTAATAACTACATGCCCGTTTATGCTAGAGTAACGAAATTTGGTTGGAGGTATACTATGGTTGTGGTACATACACCCACAGAAAAAAAGCGAATTCGTTTACTACCACGCCTACTCCTTCACCGCCCACTTATGAGTCAAGCAATTTTGAAATTCGATTGCTAATAACTTCATAACCGTGTAAACTAGAATTACGAAACTTGATACGAGGTTTACTATGGACATGTAGAGTACGCCCACTGAAAATAAGCAAAATCGGCGGGCGACCACGCCCACTTTTGTACAAAATTTTCTAAGAGGTTCGGTTCCACCCGAACATAAACTTTCTTACTTGTTTCATGAATATCTTTCGCTGACCAATATCTGTTCCATATATGAGCTGCATACTTCGGATCACGCACACATTTTTTTAATATCTCGTTACTTTCTTAATCGAATTAGATCCCAATTTTACACGATTTTTTTTTATATGTCGATCCGTGCGCCACCTAGCGAATCATTTTCTTTATTTTGCATTTTTGCCGGGTTTTTAAATATATTCCAAGCCAAAATTCTAGCTCATCGCAATATTTTTCCAGCTTCGAAAAACTTTGTCTTTAATTTTGGAGATATAAGTTTTAATATATCATGCGCAAAGTAATTTGGTCTTATGCAAGGTCCAAAGACCACGTTGGTTGTACCAAAGGCTATGAGAGCGATATCGAAAAGTTTTACCATCGGTGACTGTCCAAAGTAAAAGCGATATGCATAATATATGTATATATATATATATCGCTTTTACTTTGGTAAAACTTTTCGACATCGCTCTCATAGCCTTTGGTACAACCAAGGTGGTCTTTGGACCTTGCATAAGACCAAATTACTTTGCGCATGATATATTGAAAACCTCATTGAAATGTTACATTCCACAACGTTTTGACTACTAACAGAAGATTTTGGATTCTAACACAATACTCGTTTAAATGTAATCCTGTTATTACGTCTCTGAGTTTATCATTGAATCTTTGGACCGCAGTCAGTCTCTTAAGATTTATTTATTTATTTATAGCCATGAATCTACAGTTTCAAATATAGTTCTAGCATATGTTTGATGTGTAGGGCTCCTAGTTTTTCGGTAAATCAAACTCAACGGCCCAATCTCCTAGAGCATTTATACCGGAAATAAATGGTTCAAAGTTTGACTTGGTATTTCTAACAACTAACTACAGAGATGAGGGGTTCTTCCTCGTTTTGAAACTTTAAAATTATTAAACTTGTCTTTACTTATGTTTAGGTATTACTCCGCATCTACGGTGAAGCCCATGGTGGCGATGATGCGTTGGGTGGTATGATCACAGAAACTGTTATATTTGCATTGCTGAGCGAAAGAAATTTTGGACCCAAATTGTATGGCATCTTCCCTGGTGGACGTCTTGAACAATATTTAAATGTAAGGTCTCATCACAGCCCAAAAGAAGAGTAAGTATTTCCAACTAGTTAATTTAATCTTAAATTTTACTTGAACAGGCTCGAGCCTTACACACACACGAACTAGCAAAACCGAAAATTTCAAAGAAAATTGCAGAAAAAATGGCTGAGATACATGTACTGAATATACCAGTGTCCAAAGAACCCGAATGGATGTGGAATTGCATGGAGCGATATCTTAAAACAGTGGATGGTATTTTGACGCGTAACGATTTGTGAGTATAATCCCCTCGATTACGAAAACTGAAAAGTTATGATTTAGAAAAGTTGGCTAGATCGGCGACCCGACTTTCTGAATGCGTAGTCAACTGACGACATAGTTGGAAATAAGCAAAAGTATAGAGCTTTGAGGTTTTGAACTTCAAGTGCGGTCTTCGGAGATTTAAAAGAGAATCGGCGTTTATTATAAGATTCAACCTGTAGCTCTTCTCCCATTATGACTCTTAACTGAGAAAGTCCTATCCATAAACTCAAGCTTCTTTTGAAGCTTTGAAGTGAATGGGGGAGCTTTTATTCTTCGAGGATCTTTCTTTTTGACAAACTTTTCTCAATGCGGAGCTTTTCTCCTTTCACGATCTTTTCAGCACTTGTCGATGGCAATTTTACAGCAGTTCGAGGCGACCGATATCCCCTCAACACCTTCAACTTCTACATGAAGTTTTCAAAGCAGCTTTCTATCAAGTATTTCGAGATATTCAACCCTATCAGACAGGACTAGCTGCTCTCCCTTATTAAAAGACACTCTAAAGGCACGGTGCAAATGTCTTCTCGTGAGAAGGACGACTTCCCTTTTACTGGAGTTGATAGCAACTCGTAACCCGCCAAATATCTCAGTGACTTAGAATTCACCTCTAGATAGAATCGCAAGTAGGCAACCACTCAGCAGTCACTGCCGTCAATGACTATCAAAAGTTCGCTTACGACCACAACCCAGAGTAGCGGTGACAAAGCTCCGCTCTGTGACCTACCTCGCTATAGCATTGAATAAGACTTTTTTACCACTCCTTTCTGGTTTCAATTCGAAAAAAAACTTGACCTAAAGCCGGCAAGAAGAAGATTTTAATAAACAAGATCTAACAAAAGCTCCTTCGATGTTTTGAAAAACCCTTAGAGCGAGCTACTTGTGCTCTAGGGAGCCCTATATTTGTTTTCCTATCGAGTAATTTCTGTCGAATCGTCCTGCCCACCTCGACAGCATTTTTGGATACCAATGTAAGAAACTGTTTGGCCTGAAGTCCTTTGGAGAGAAGCAGTTTGCGACAATTTTCGGAGACGGTGTACAACCACATAGTTTTCAAGAGTACTGCTGGCATTCCTTGCGTAATTATTAATCTTGGAAAAAACATTATAAACGGGTACCGAAGAACCTTCCTCTGAAATGGACTTTAAAGTCATACCCATCTGCTAGTTAGTGGCGCATTCTCCAGCTCTTCTGAACTTTTCAGCAATTGTAACTTGTTGTTTTCATTAATAATAATGGCTATTTGATTTTCGAACGTCTCCGAACCAAAATTAGCTAAGCAATTCATAGACCCCGCTATCTATATCCCTTCTTAAGAATAATAACTTTTATATTTATTTCTTTTGTCTCAACTTAGTGGCGATAAGAAAGCAATAGTGAATTTCATTAAAAATTTCGATTTCCGCAAAGAAATGAACTGGCTACAATCGGTCATGAATAAAGGCACCTACAAAGTTATGTTCTGTCACAACGATATGCAAGAGGGCAATATACTGTTTGCAAATTCAAATTCGAATAACACCAGACGTGATAAGACAAACGGAACGAGGTTAGTATGTAGCTAGTGCAGGCATATTTATATATATATATATATCTGGTAGTGCAGCATAAGGGTGGTTAGAAAAAAAAAAGATTTGCAAATTCTTATGGGGTATAAAAAAGATATTGACAAATGAGGAGAAGGTTTCTGAACTCATCCACGCTGTTGTTATGCTCGGAGCCTCATTCGTGGCGCTTGGCTATTTGAAAAATGCTGAGCTGAGTAACGTAGCATCATATTTCGCACATCCTGAATGGCATCGATCGCTGCCTTTTGTGTTTTTCTAGTAATTTGGTAAGCACTACAAGTAAATACAAGTAGGTACTCGATACTGTCATCTGGAAACCAAGTTCTTTTGGCATCGATACTTTGACCAAATACAATGAGTAAGTATCGGTTGAAAATATTTGGTATCAGCCAAGGCGAATTTATATACAGGTGGTATCATAAGAACATATGAGAAGCGGTGTCTAGTGTCAAAATAAAAAATTTCTATGCAATTTGGCAGGAGAAGCCGCGAAAGCAAAAACAAAACACATGAAGTAGGTGTGTATATACAGCAATGAATTCGCCGCGATATTACCTGGTATAAATTCGCCTTGGTGTCCGCAAAATTAAGTCACAAAAAATAGCATCACTTCTCAAGCAAATGTACGAATGTCAAAAACAAAAGTAGTGAGAGCGCAATTTGGCGCAATGTTCGCTGAACTCAGTCATTTGAGCCCAAAGAATTAACCGTTGCTATAGGGTTTTTGCTATACATCCTTCAACTCATTCGAATTTCATTTTCGTGGTAGCGTTATTTCAATTAAAAGTTTAGATTCTGAGGAACAACAAATTGTTGAAGAAATACATTTGCTCACGCCTTTACCAACAAATTTAAATTTTTCATATTTGTATATATATGAAATGGCGCCGTCCTCTAAAGGGTGGAAATATTTCAATAAGTGTAACTCGTCAGAAGCGTCCTGTAAATTGTGCTTGAAGAAGGTCCGATTTTGTGGAAATACCTCCAATTTACACAATTTGGGAAAGCTCTTGGAAAAACTTCTATTTCTTGGCAATATTCCAGAACATGAATTTTTTAATTGACTACCTCAACATAGCTAACATGGATTATTATAAAAAGCGTTGAATTGAAATGAGAGTATTAATAAGATATTTTAATGAAATATGTTTTCAAAAATGTGTTCTTTTTTTGAATTTAAAAGGCTAGAAAGTTCTAATAAACCAATCTTCGAAACGAATATATTCACCTTCTTTTCATTTATTTGCTTTCCGGTTATGAAATTCTGTCCTTTTCTGCATTTGCGTCACTGCAAAACTATCTGGCGGGAAATGAGTAAATAATCGTACATATCGATACTTTTTGGTTGGTATCGGCTTGGTATCGATACCTTTTCAGAAAAATACTTCCAAGCAAAACCATCGATACTTACGTTTTTTTCTACATCCCTACTAAGCTGACGGGAGTGCCATACTCTAATACCTAGCAATCCTAAAGGTCAACACGGACTAGGATGCAGACCTGTTAAATTTGATTAGTAATTAGTTATCAATTAATTAGACGGCATTTTTAATTGGCAATGATTATTTTAATTATTTTTCAAGAAACGGCAACTATTAACTGATTACGATTAGAAAAAATCAAGAAAAAAAATCAAAAGTAATCAAAAAATTTATTATTTTTGATTTTCTTTAATTTTTTTTATTAGTTTTGATCTTTTTCAGTATTGTTGATGCGTATATTTATGTGCTTCTACAACAGTACTGAAAAAAATCAAAAATAATAAAAAATATATAAAAAAAATATTTTTTTTTTAATAATAGTGAAAAATCATAATTTTTTTTTATTATTTTTTTTAACTAACTGAAAAATAATCGTAAAAAATTGAAACTAATTGGTAATCAATCATTAAACGGATTCTCAATAAACTAATAAAGTTTTATTTTGTTTTGTTGTTTTTTCGACAGGGTGAATGATTGATGTATATTGGAACGATTTTTAGTCATCCCTTGTCAAATTTGGTTTTGAGACAAACCGGTTTCGGCGTTGTGCCATCATCAGTGTCGATTTTCGTTCTGATCTGTTGTGGTCGTTTGTCTTGTATTTATAGTAGGTAGCAAGTAACGTCAGCATGGGTGTCTGTTTGTGTACGTGTGTGCATGTGTTGTGTGTGTACATTCAGAAACGGGGCTGGTTTTGCATCGATCGGTTTTTTTGTGCTTGACTGAGGCAGGTAAAAGTTGGTGATTTTTGTTGTTTGACCTTTTTTGCTTGTTTGTTGTTTTTGATCTTTTGTTGTTTTGTACATTCAGAAACGGGGGTGGTTTGCATCGATCGGTTTATTTGTGCTTGACTGAGGCAGGTAAAAGTTGGTGATTTTTGTTGTTTGACCTTTTTTGCTTGTTTGTTGTTTTTGATCTTTTGCTGTTTTGTGCTTATTTGTCGGTGCGTGTGTGTTTGTTGTACCTGAGTGGTTGCTTTGTTTTTTGTAAACCAATTTTAAAGGTTCGAATATTGTGTCGGAAACAGTGTTTGTCTGTTCGTTTATTATTCTACCGTCGAATGTTTTTTGTTTGTAGATTTCCATGTTTTCGAGTACGTTCAGACGTCTACCTTTTGCTTGTGCATGTAGGACCTTGACTGTTTTTTTTATGTTTCCGGGGGGGCATTTATTCTCCGCCATGTGATTCGCAAAGTTGGACTCTGGTATGATGGTTGGATTCCGTATCTTTTTGTTGTAATCTCTAATGTGTTCTCTGAACCTCGTTCTTACTTGTCGTCCGGTTTGTCCTATGTAACTGTGCTGGCATTCACAAGTGAGCTTGTATACACCATGGCTGCTAAATGGATCTTCTGAGTTAGTTTGTCGTAGTTGAATTTTTTGCTAGCTTTATCAATACTTATTGTGAGGTCCAGATAATTGATTGCTCCGTCTTTTTCGGTTTCCATTGTGAATTTTATGTTCCCGTGCTGCTTGTTGAGGTACTCCAGTACTTGCTGTTCGTTGTTGGTAGTTAAAACGCATATGATATCATCCACGTACCTTGCGTAAAATAACACTCCTAATTTGGAATTTAATTCCTGTATATACTCTTTTTCCAGGTTTTGCATAAACGCTTCCATAAGAATAGCCGATGTTGGGTTTCCCATCGCAAGTCCGTTTGTTTGTCTGTATATTTTATTGTTGAATTGAAAATAGTTTTGACGTAGTGTGGTTCTTACCGTGTTCGTGATTTGCGTACTTTTCACTTTATCTTTTGTTTTACGTAGTTTTATAGAGTTTACTATGTTCAATGTCTCTGCTAGTGGTATTGATGTGTATAGATCTTTTATGTCGAAAGATACCAATTTGCTGTCCTTTGTCACTTCAACGGTCCTAAGTTTGTTTATTAGTTCAGATGTATTAGTTATGGTGTGTTCGTTGCTAAGTTCCAGTGTGTCCTTCAATACTGTTTTTAAATATTTGGCTTGTGGATTTTTGGTAGCGCAATCAGTGGTGGAGTTGACGGGTTCATTTGGACTAATGTATATGCCGAGTTGGTATCTATTATATTTGTTGCAGTTTTTATAGCCACTTTGATTTCTTTCTGGTATTCATCCGTGGGGTTCACTCTTATTCTACGACATTCCATATCCTCGATGAGTTTTTCGGTTTTTGTTATATACTCATCTTTTTCAATTAGCACAGTTGTGTTGCCTTTGTCCGCCTTCGTTGCGACAATGTTGTTTATCCTGAGTTTATGTTGTAGGTTCTTGACTGTTTTTTGCTCCGTGTTTCTCTTCTGTCCTTCCTTTGCTTTCACTTCCTTGTTTATTATTTCTCTGCACATGTGTCTTGCGTGCTCTTGTTCCTCAACTGGTATTAATGATATTGCGACCTCTGCGTCTACGATCGCCTGTTCCGTTTTTCTTTTTTCGTTTTGGTCTATAATATTGTGTTTCAGTCCCTTTTTAAGAAGTTGCTCTTCCGCCGCGGTGCTGGCCACTGTCGTTAGGTTTACGAGCCTGGCATGGAAATGGTGCGGTTGTTGGTTGTTGTCCCGTTCGCGACGTCCTGTCAGCTTATAAGCTGGTTTACAAAAAACAAAGCAACCACTCAGGTACAACAAACACACACGCACCGACAAATAAGCACAAAACAGCAAAAGATCAAAAACAACGAACAAGCAAAAAAGGTCAAACAACAAAAATCACCAACTTTTACCTGCCTCAGTCAAGCACAAAAAAACCGATCGATGCAAACCACCCCCGTTTCTGAATGTACACACACAACACATGCACACACGTACACAAACAGACACCCATGCTGACGTTACCTGCTACCTACTATAAATACAAGACAAACGACCACAACAGATCAGAACGAAAATCGACACTGATGATGGCACAACGCCGAAACCGGTTTGTCTCAAAACCAAATTTGACAAGGGATGACAAAAAGTCGTTCCAATATACATCAAACTAATAAAGAATTAGTCTGACGAGAAATCGTGTCTGTTTTTGAAATAGTACTATAACTATAGCCTGTATATGTTTGTTGCTTTCAATTTTTCCTCTAATCAAAAAATAATAATAATTAACTAAGAATTATTATCAACTGGTCTTGAGCTCGTTAAACTTACAAAAATATGTAAAAATGAACAGACCATAAAACCAACAACGAAAGACGCTAAGCAACCCAGTAATCATTAGAATTCTCTCTATCTCTATGGCGCGATATACAACAGGTATATCATCATAAACCTCCTAAGAGATTTTTGCGCCAAGCTTCTCTTCCAATTTGTGGTGTGCCGATTTGAATTTGCCCTACAAATTGGTGGGACCTACAGTTTTTTGCCGACTCCGAACGCCATCTACAAAGGAGACGAATTTTTGCTGAGGCTGAAGCCTGTCATGGCAGAAATACACTCGGAGAATTTGCCAAACCACTGCCGAGGGGCGACCCCGTTTTGAAAAACTTTTTTCAAATCACTTTTGATGTTACCTGTACCAGGGCTCGAACCATGGACCTTCGGTGTGGTAGGCCGGCAACACTACCTTCACACCACGGAATTAGTATTCAGAATTAGTAATCATTATTTAACAGGTCTGTACCACCGACCGTATAACCTTACTATAAGAGCGAGGCCTGAAAGATTTTTGCTATTGCCACCGACAGCAGCGCAAACCAACCGTAGCTGCTGTCCTCTTCTCTGTCAAGAGGACAGAAATACTATGAGTACTCACGATAGTAGCTAAAAACACAAAAAATGTCAATCCAATTTTTTGTTGTTGTTGTTGTTTAAACAAAAGGTTTTTCTGAAGAATTTACAGCCCTCTGAGGCTAGCTACTTCTGCATCTTTTATTTGCCCACCCTAAAGTAGAAGCCTTACATACATATTTTTTACTAGCTCCAATAAACAAGTTGTGATTAAAAATGCTGGAAAATTTTCCGATTTTTCTGATATCTCAATTTACTTGAACACATTCAACTTTAAATTATTTTAGCGCGGCTCATATGAATGGTACAATGACCCACGATGAAGCGAATGATGATGATGATGATGATGATGTTGACGAGGACAATAATGAACCAGATTTACAAATCATAGACTTTGAGTACTGCGCTTACAATTATCGTGGTTTCGATCTTGCTAATCATTTTATAGAATGGACACTTGATTATAGTAATCCGGTAGCGCCTTTCTACTATCAACGCAAACAAAACTATCCAACAAAAGAACAACGTCAACGCTTCTATATCGCTTATTTGTGTAAAATTAATGAAAGTGTTCCAAATTATATGCCCACACAGCAGGAGTTGGAGAGTTTGGATGATGAAGTGCGTCTGTTTTCGATGTTTTCACATTTACAATGGGGTATGTGGAGTATTGTGATGACACTGGCTACCATTGAGTTTGGTTATTGGGTAAGTTATGGAACACAATTTGGGTGAATAAAAATCATATTATACCCAGCTCATAGTTCACAGTCGATATAACTTTAATAGCAATGTTCGTTAAATCGGAAAACAGCTTTAGTTTACATACATACCGTTTGCTTACTTGTTAGTTTTTCAACAGGTGGCAACAACTTAAAGAAAATTAAACCATTTTGCATATCAACAGTTCAAAGAGTTTCATAGCATACCTCTTCTAAATATTAAATGCATTAAATTAAGCTAATAAACATGTGGCAACCTCCCGCTTGCTAAGTATATGAATTTTCGAAGAGATGGCAACTTTTTAGACGAACTAAAAGCATATTGCATGCCTACAGATGAAGGAATTTCATGTGATATCTCCTTTTTAAATTAAGTGCATTCCTTTTAGCCTGTGAACATTTGACAACCTTTCGCATATTAAGTTTATGTATTTCTGATCAGGTGGCAGCTCCTTAAACCAATTGAAACCACCATTCCACTTCCTTTTTAAAGATTACTTCCATAAAATTTAGCTTGTTCACATGTGGCAACTTTTTTAGTGGTAAATGTATGGAATTTTGAATAGGTGGCAACCATTTTCCGAAAAATAAAACCGTATTGTGCAACCTGTTAAACAAAATTCTCCGTAACATGGATTCAATGATGTTATTGTCGCAACCGGTTTAGGAAAACAATAGAATGTACGACATGCTTTTATAATTCACAACTGGGTATAATGTTTTTGATCTAACCTGAACTATAAAATGTTTTTTTTTTATAAATTTTTAAAGGAATAAAATGTTTTTTACAGGAGTATGGCGCCGATCGTTTACGTGAATATCAACGAATAAAGAACGCATTTGAGAGAGGTGCTGAAGCAAAAAATTCGTGATAGCAGTATTTTCTTTTTCGTTTTATGTATCGAGTTTAAATAGCTAACTCGTTATTGCCGATATGTCGATAAATATGTTATACATATTGCTTAAGCTTCTCTTGTCTCAATTTTTCTGTAGTTTTGTACTTACGAATTTACATATAAATACTTTGTAAGTTAACGTCTAAAGAGAGAGATCGTATGTTCTTATCTTTTTTCAAGGCAATCGAAAAATTGCTAATAATTTTACTTTCGATAAGACATAAGAAATTCGCATATTTCCTTATACATTTACAAGCATACAAATACAAAATAATAAATACCAAATTGCTGATTAAAAATACTTTTCTGTTTTTGCGATATCGTGGTTTTAATGACTATTTTTCGCTAATAAGTAATCGAAGGTCGATTTGGGTTCCTGCTAAATAAATTTGTATAGTTACTAGTTTATTATTATTAGGGTTTTTCTAGGAATTTATATTTTGTGAACTCGGTACGGCATAGGCATTGTAGAAAAAGCCGGTGGCACGCCCCCAAATCAATATAAATTTCCAATTCGTCATAACTCCGAATCTATTTGGTTGAAATTAGTGATGTGTTTCATACTTATATCAATCTGTAAAATGTTTTGAAAAAGTGGGCGGTACATGTACCTTACTATGTTACAGATAAATTTTGTTATATCTCCGCAACTATTTGTGACATTGTGGCGTCTATCTAATATTTTGTACATAGTTCTTAGTTCCTATATATAGAAAGGTGATCAAGAAGAAGAGGAATATGAGGAGACAATTTGAGAGGAAGCGATAAAGGAAACGGTAGCGGAATAAGCAAAAGTAATGGAAGCGGCATGAAGAGGCGAAAATAAGGAAGGGTACCCGACGGTGCAAAGGGGTTAAAAGCAATCGTTCTCGGACAATCGACCCAAACCAGAGAATGCCGGCTTCATTCCGACAAAGAACTGTCTTTGTTCCTAATCTTTCGAAAACTGCTTGTGCAGAGTAGAGAACAAGAAAGCGAGAGATAAAAAAATTTTTTAATTCTAGGTTAGTGAAATGTCTACATTCTATGCCGTTTTTAGTTCCTCTTAATCTCACTTTTTTTGTCGCACCCTTCCTCTTTCTCGCCCTTTCTTATTCCTACTGCTTTATAGGCCCACCTATAAACCAAATCATTAGACATCTGGAAAAACTTCTCGGTGAGATATAGCGAATTTTGCTTTTGCTGGTACGAATACTTGTACATATTTATATATCTGTGGCAATAAGGGAAAAAAATGTTTTGAAAGTTTAAATTGTAGCGTAATGTATAGGATTGAGTTATGGTTTTTTGTCCATAAAATCCAGACCTTTTGAACAAAAGCCGCGAAGAACACAATTCTGCTGCTATCTCATGTTCGACCAATTTTGAGTTTGGCTCTTGTCGCTTATTGCCACAGATATAGGACCCGTATGTACATCCTAATTTTATCAATCTGAATGAAAGAGAGGTCTTTGAACGGCTATAAAGCACAAAACACTTAAAGATAAAAGATTAGATTAGCATATAGGGCAAAGCAAATGGAACAACCTAATGTATATGTACATATATATAATCGCAATTTCGTTTCTTAGCGTTTAATTGCATGCAGTCGGCGAAAAAGAATTCTTTTGAAAAGTACCGATGATGATTACTGTTAAATATATATCTAGAAATATATAGACTTAAAATGGATGTTACCGAGCTTAGTCGCCGATTCTGAAATGTAGGAATTTCCGATTGAATTAGATTTCTGATACCGATTTGTGTTGCGACCGCATGCAATCAAAATGGTACCTGATGTCGAACAATAGAATGGATCTATGAAAAAGACTTTGGACTGGAAAATGTTGACGGTTGTGAGTTCAAAATACTTTTAAGCTCTCGCAAATTAATATCAGAGATCTTGTAAGACTCTTTTGTACCCCTCTCGGACATTCGATTTCAATTCCAATTATGTATCCGATAAATGACTGGCATCACTACTATTTACATACGTAAATTTTTTTTAACATCATAGTACATATATACTATGTATGCATATATGATGTTTTCCCCCATAACTTTTCTATTCGACATCTATATAAGCTTTTAACCTTACTTTGAGGAGGGGAATTTTTAAATCGATTGAAAATTTGTTTTTTAATGAATTTTTTAACACGAAAAAACTGAAAAAACGGTTTTTTGACTTTAAAAAAAGATTTTGGGGGTGTTACAAATTTTTTGAACATGTGTTCGTGTATCATTCGACCAGATGAACAATCTCTACTAGGTCGCTTTAAAAGTATATTACATTTTTTTTGTAGCACTGTAATGTAAGCTACAGTTCTGCGGCCAGTTGGACGAGTTTCTAAACACCACACTGACTTGTCCTTGGCCACCATAACGGACTGATTACTCAGTTGATCATTATTGGCAGATATATTATTTTACTGATCCTTTTCACAATTGGTACTACAATTTTCGTCGATGTCGCCTTCTGAATCTATCCTCTACATCAGATGCATCTTCCGTCAAGCCCTCGATTCGTTCCGGAATCCAGGTTCCTTCATCTTCTAGACCGTAATGGAGGTAACTGGATATCAAACCTTGTAAATAAGTCTTTTGCTGTTCATAGCTAAGTCTAAAGATAAAATATTTAACCAACACTTATCTAATGTACACACTCTGAATACATAAAATGCAGATAAACTTATTTATGATACTCACGTGTTAAAATTTTTGGAACGCTCATATGTGAGTAGCTTTAATTAATTATTATTTTAATAATCTTCACTTGCAAATCACTACAAGCTAGTGGCAACTCAAATGACAATAATTTAAGTTGGATACAAGGCAAAGGTCACTACGATAAACTAAGAAATAAAATTAATATGTTTCTGTTAGTTCAAATAAACTAGCAGCATACTTGTTTTATTCAAAATTATCAAAGATACTAGTTGTGTTTGGTAAGGATAAAATTTTTAAATATTTTATAAAATTTTTACTGAAAAGTGTTCGGTTACGACATTTCATTGAGAGAAAGAGTTGAAACTTTCTGCTGGGGGAATTTCACTCAGTAAAAGTTGTGAGTGAAAAATAGCTGATCTTGACATAGGAAAGTGTTAGAAATCATATTAATTCAACTTAACTATATATATACTTTGATTTTGTTGAAATGATCATAGCTCTCTTTTGAGTCACTGAAAATTTGTACATCAGAAATTTTCAATTTTATTTTTATTGAATTAAAAACTTCGTATTATGAACACATTGAAATTATTTTTGCTGAATAAATTGTAAACTAGATACCTAACGGAAAGCAACAACAAAAAATTTTAAATTTTAACTATTAACCAATCAAAAAAGCAACAGCTGTTTTGTTTGCAAGTTTTTGCTGACTCCTTTGGCGTTTCGAGAGAGTCATTCTCACTTTACTGACAGTTCTTATTATTCATGAACAACACGGTTAAAACTAACACCCTGTATTTAAAAATATAAATAAATAAAAATAAATATGGACAAATTCCTTTTTTTTTTCTTTTTTATATGTAGGTAAACATGATTTATTTTTATTTTTCTGGAATCTTTTTTCTTATATGAAGGCTATATTGGCATGATTGGTCAATGATTTCAATGAAATAAATGCCAATACCTTTCTAAAAATGTATTTTTATTTGTGAATCGATTGTAAAATATAGAAATTATAAGGAAAGAAAGCAAATTTCGTTTTTTCTACAGGGTGCCAAAAAACATTTTTCTGTTTTGAAAACCTCAAAGGTAAAGGTAAGTGTTCAAACTTTTATTCTCCATACCCCGTGATACGCTCTAATGTACATATGGGCCTACATAAATAAATGTGTTCGTTTTAAGGGAATTCGACGAGTCAATAATTTTGTTATTTTGGCTGTCATAAAGTGATAATAGCGCTCATCTATCAGCGGAGGACGACTTAACTCAGTTTAGCATCCAAGATGACTCCGGATGACGCCTGAACGTCATTAATAAAGACCAAAATTGTGAATATAAAAAGCACAATACAAATTGGGCAGCCCAGCAGGCAACTTGCAACTCCTTATTATAGAAAAATAGAGGAGGAGTTGAATCACGCAGTAGAGAGCTATAAGGCCCACTGTGAGCTAGACTACTTTCTGTTTTGTATGTGAAAAAACTGAATGCTGAAGTGAACTGAAACTGTCGAGTAAGTTCTATTTAGCTCAACTTGAATTGATGTATGTACAGGGTGTTTTTTTTACAGGTTTGTTTTTCGAATAGAGATAAAACTGGCATTTTGTGGTCAAATCTGGCAACTCTAATGTCATTTATGTTCAGTTTGGTTTGCCATTTCATCATGAACAGGTTGACAAAAGAACAACGCTTGCAAATCGTGCAAATTTATTTCGAAAATAATGGTTCAGTTCGCGAAGTTTACCGTGAGCTCCGTCCATTTTATGGTCGACATAATCGTCCATCAGAGCAATTAATTCGGTTAACCATGGATCGTTTTCGCACTACGTTTACTCTATGTGATAATACGCATCCGCAGAGACGTCGAACAGTGCGCACCGAAGAAACAATTGCCGCTGTAGAGCAAAGTGTTGAAGAGGACCCGAATGAATCGATTCGCCACCGTGCACAGCAATTGGAGCTTTGTCCATCAACTTTATGGAAGATTTTCCGCAAAGATCTTGGCTTGCGACCTTACAAGATCCAGCTTGTGCAAGAATTAAAGCCGCGAGACCATGCAATGCGTCGTGATTTTGGTGTATGGGCCGAAAATGAGATTGATTTCGATGCTGATTTTCATCGCAAAATTTTGTTCAGTGATGAGGCTCATTTTTGGTTGAATGGCTACGTCAACAAGCAAAATTGCCGCATTTGGAGTGAAGAGAATCCACATGAGACCCTTGAAACGCCATTACATCCACAAAAACTGACTGTTTGGTGTGCTCTATGGGCTGGTGGAGTCATTGGGCCATACTTCTTCCGCAATAATGCTGGAGAGGCAGCTACCGTTAATGGAGACCGGTATAGAGCCATGATAACCGACTATTTTGTTCCCGAATTGGATGGCATGAATGTGGATGAGTTGTGGTTCCAACAAGACGGCGCTACATGCCACACAGCGCACGTCACAATCGATTTATTGAAGGAAACATTCGATGAGCGCATAATTTCGCGGAATGGACCTGTCAATTGGCCACCAAGGTCGTGTGATTTGACACCATTGGATTATTTTCTTTGGGGATATGTGAAGTCGCTCGTCTACACCAACAAACCAGAAACGTTAGGGGAATTGGAAGCCAACATTCGTGGCGTTATTGCCGACATACGGCCCCATATGCTCGAAAAAGTGGTTGAAAATTGGACCTGTAGAATTGGCTTTATTCGAGCCAGCCGCGGCGGCCACATGCCCGAAATCATATTTAAACATTAATGGCATAAAATTATCCTTGCAATAAAGCCAAATTGATGGACCTTAAAACGATTTTCTTGTGTTTTATTTCAATTCGAAGTTCTATACCCCTAAAAAAACACCCTGTACAAATTTAACTGAACACTTCACATTACAGATCTTACACTTGCTTTCTCAGTGAAGGCAGCAGCAAATTGGATTCAGTTGAGTGGAGCTCAGACTTCCTGGTTTCTCTCTGACTACCTGGTTTTTTTAAGATCATTAAGCTTTTTCACATTTTTCGGAAGACCAACAAAACTTATTGTTTACATATCTGGCTGACTTATCTCCCATCCTTCCCAAGCATGACTGAAAATCGACTTATGTCACATAAAAGAGTTCTAGAGACTTCAGCGGATGAAGCCGTTTTCAGTTATTATTGTAACCATATTTGTTGACCAGAAAGCCTGAAAAGACACCTTGCACTGTAACTGGCGTGCCTTTTTAGAACCGCCAACCTTAGTACACTGGGAGGCATATCTTTTATAGAAAGGTAGATCGGTGGCATGTTAAGCATGACGTACAGAGCCTCTGTTGTGCCAACTTATAAATTCCCTTGAACTTAACTTTCCATATTGGATTACAAGATATTTGACACTAACTAAAATGCTCAACGCTTTGAAGAAGGGATTTTTATGATTTTCGTACTGTCGATGAAGAGCACCATCGCAGTTCCCTGCAGGTTAGGGGTTTAGAATATGCCCATATGATACCTCTCACCTCTCATTACCCATCTCTAATTACTTACGGAAGGAGGGGTGACATGACCTAAAAGCTTCCACTAGCCAAACCAAATCCCTACCACGACAGTCGGGCAGTACTGCAAGGGAGTACCGGAGCGTACCGGATTCATATCCGGCCAAGAACTGTCAGTTCGAAAGCACTCCCCAAAACCTTCGGGGAGTCTTTTTGTCGTTACAACAGCATCATCGCATTGCGGCCATCTACTTCCCATCCGAACATACTCTGCTAAAAATGGGATTAGTCTCAGTTGAATATAGGATGAGTAGCAAAACGAGCATGCCACGAATGGCAATTCTTATCTCTTTATATGAGTTCAATTGTTCACATTTGTTTGAGCATGCCCTATGGAAAGACCAATTGTGCCCATTTATACCCGAACAGGTAGATAGGATGATCTTTGTACTCCTATGAGTATGATACAGAAATTAAAATTTACTTATTCCAACTATGCCCTTCAAGAACTTTAGAGACTATTCACAAAATTTTTTATAGGGTAATTCAACCCGTTAACTTTATTATTTTGAAGTTTTACTAGCGCTACCGCCTAAAAGTATGCAGCATGTGGATTGTAAGTGGAACAAACTTAGCACACAGTTCAGTTACTGCAAATAGAGCACTCATCTACACATAACATTTGCGGTTCATTATACAACTGTTTAGCGAACAGTTAACATCAACAAGCATACCATAGACGTTTCACATGAGACACACGCGCACACATACGAAAGTAGAAAAACCCTCCAGTGAAACATCTAACTATTCAAGAAGCATACTAGTATCCCACTATAATTTTCTGGTTGAAATGATACTAGTCAGCAAAAGTCCAGTCGATACTAGTGTCCAACTATAATTTTCTGGTTGAAATCATATTAGTCAGAAAAAGTTCAATCCATACTAGTATACAACTACAATTTTCATAGAATGTGTTAAAGCAAAGTAAGCTGTAATTATTTCTTTCCCTTATTCATTTGCATTGCATGCTATTGTAATTCGCAACCAGCTTATAAAATATTCCAGAAATAAAGTTTATGTTTTGCAATCCCAAATCAGGGTTTTTCACAGCGAAAATGATGAAAAAAGAAAGTTATGTATTGATGAGTCCATTTGCTTATTTGAATCCCTGCTAGAGGTTTTGGTCCACATTTGGACTAGTATTCTTTTATATTTTTCGAACTGGTATGATACTGGTATGATTAGATTGCAATTTTACTGATACATTTCCATCCATTTTGTACTACTATGAAACTGGTATTTTACGTCCAGTATGATACTAGCGTATTTCCACTATATACAAACTAGTATTTCATAAGTAGTAGATGACTGGTATGTTCTGGTCGAAATTAAACAGTTGACATCTCGTAGGACATCGCCATGTTAAAAATACCAGTTGCTTATATGGAAATATGACAGTTGGCTGACCAGTTGGACTTGGTGCATATACTAGTTGTAAAGTATTTTGCAACTAGTTGGTTTGACTGCATGGAAATTGTGGGGATCTGAAACTAACGCACACTTACATACGTACCTATAGAAACAAAGCACCACGCTCCCGAAGCAAATATCCACAAATGGGTGGTAAACAAGTTCTACATGTTAGATACTCAAAATCTGTTACTAAATTTCTCATTGAGAGTGGCTGTGTGTGGCTGTGTCTGAGAGTGTTTATATATTTTGTTTTTCTGCTGATCGTATGATCCATCGAACACAGGGGAATAACTGGATTTTAGCCAAACTAAACTAACCCAACTTAGCTTAGGTTACTCTCGGCGAGCGCTAGATCTTGTCGGTCCACAACTTTGACTTGAGAAAATTAAAAAAAAAGACATTGCAACTCGCATTTGAGGTTAGTGCGAGCACTGACTTTGACGTCAAAATCAGTTTACATATTGTTGTTGATTCCGGCTGTTTGATGGTGCTGTTGAACTACGTAGCCCAAATGCTTCTGAGTATTTGGCTGCTCGTCTAAGCAGCAAATAGCAAACAGATAAGAAACTGTTCTTCGGTATCCGCGTGCGTTCGTCTCTCGTTGTGATTTTTGAACGGTATCGTGGTCGACGCCATCGTCGGCTTGCAAAAATTATTTGTTGTAGTCAACTACATATGTGGTTAGTGTTATTTTTTTTTTTGTATTTTTATACCCAATAGTGTGACAACTTAGTTTGTGTAACAGTAGTTTTAATGGTAGTTGTGGAAGCGAGATAAATACATATATCCTTCCATAAGTCAAATATAAACGTGTCCCACAACTTTGGGAGACAGTAAGGAACAATTTGCTACACGCCGCTATTAGTTGCAAGCTCATAAACTCCCCCTGTCATAGCTAATAGGATGAAGAGGTAGGACAGTGGATTAAACAGCTCCTTTGCAGACAAATCGTCTGAGATTCCTTAGAGAACGATCTCTATTTCACCCCTTCTCAGGTTAATTTGGAAAATTTGGTGTTCAATAAGGATTAACCTAACCTAATTCAACTTCGGCGCTAGGTAGGGCAGGCATAATTCCCACGAAATCCGGCTTTTCGTACCACAATGAACTCGTGTTTTATCCGGCCAAGTGCTATTATTTCCGTGTACCGTAATGCAACTCTGAAAGCAGGGGCAGGATTCTTTACAGCACTCCCACCCAAGTCCATTCTATACAGTTACGGGTTCCGCAAGCGTGTTTCAATACGAGAGGTACGCTATTCAGATAATAGGGTAACCATCTTGTGAGAAACGGAAAAACCAAGCCTGTTTATTAAGTGTAGAGATAAGATAACGAAACTTGTAAGTCGGCTCGTGGTAAGCACCTACTGTAGAGTTTCTTAAATGTTTGTATTGTGAAAACGGGGAGCTTCTTGAATGTTTAAAAGTAAAAATGAGATTTATATGTATATGATGGATCTAGTGCTTCAGACTTCCCAGAAGCTTTTCAAATATTTAAATTAAACCGGCATGGATATAGCGGGACGGGTTATTTACTTATTGGAATCAGATGGGTCATTCCACACAAAGCACTAAATCGACAGAGTCGTCTCGTTGGTTTTCAAACTTAGAAACTCTTTCACGTGAGTACAGTACTCTTCCGACAACCAACTCATAAATACAAGCTAATAAAGGGTGTTTTTTTTAGGGGTATAGAACTTCGAATTGAAATAAAACACAAGAAAATCGTTTTAAGGTCCATCAATTTGGCTTTATTGGAAGGATAATTTTATGCCATTAATGTTTAAATATGATTTCGGGCATGTGACCGCCGCGGCTGGCTCGAATAAAGCCAATTCTACAGGTCCAATTTTCAACCACTTTTTCGAGCATATGGGGCCGTATGTCGGCAATAACGCCACGAATGTTGGCTTCCAATTCCCCTAACGTTTCTGGTTTGTTGGTGTAGACGAGCGACTTCACATATCCCCAAAGAAAATAATCCAATGGTGTCAAATCACACGACCTTGGTGGCCAATTGACAGGTCCATTCCGCGAAATTATGCGCTCATCGAATGTTTCCTTCAATAAATCGATTGTGACGTGCGCTGTGTGGCATGTAGCGCCGTCTTGTTGGAACCACAACTCATCCACATTCATGCCATCCAATTCGGGAACAAAATAGTCGGTTATCATGGCTCTATACCGGTCTCCATTAACGGTAGCTGCCTCTCCAGCATTATTGCGGAAGAAGTATGGCCCAATGACTCCACCAGCCCATAGAGCACACCAAACAGTCAGTTTTTGTGGATGTAATGGCGTTTCAAGGGTCTCATGTGGATTCTCTTCACTCCAAATGCGGCAATTTTGCTTGTTGACGTAGCCATTCAACCAAAAATGAGCCTCATCACTGAACAAAATTTTGCGATGAAAATCAGCATCGAAATCAATCTCATTTTCGGCCCATACACCAAAATCACGACGCATTGCATGGTCTCGCGGCTTTAATTCTTGCACAAGCTGGATCTTGTAAGGTCTCAAGCCAAGATCTTTGCGCAAAATCTTCCATAAAGTTGATGGACAAAGCTCCAATTGCTGTGCACGGTGGCGAATCGATTCATTCGGGTCCTCTTCAACACTTTGCTCTACAGCGGCAATTGTTTCTTCGGTGCGCACTGTTCGACGTCTCTGCGGATGCGTATTATCACATAGAGTAAACGTAGTGCGAAAACGATCCATGGTTAACCGAATTAATTGCTCTGATGGACGATTATGTCGACCATAAAATGGACGGAGCTCACGGTAAACTTCGCGAACTGAACCATTATTTTCGAAATAAATTTGCACGATTTGCAAGCGTTGTTCTTTTGTCAACCTGTTCATGAACATAAATGACATTAGAGTTGCCAGATTTGACCACAAAATGCCAGTTTTATCTCTATTCGAAAAACAAACCTGTAAAAAAAACACCCTGTATATCTGTGGCAATAAGGGAAAACTACAATTTTTTTTTTAATTTTCAGTAGAGCGTTTTGAAACTTTAAATTGTAGTGTAAATGTATGGAATTGAGATATGGTTTTTTGTCCATAAAATCCGCAATTTTTGAGCAAAAGCTGTGAAATTTTGTATAATTATGGATCCTAGCACTGAGAACATAATGGTGGTCCTACCTCGTTTTCGACCAAACTTGAGCTTGGCCTTTTCCGCTTATTGCCACAGATACATTGCTGGGTTGAAAGATCTGTGCTTGTTTTTTTTTTTTTTTTCGAAATAAAATGTACTTAAAAGCAATACTGGGTATATAGTGATTGCTCCCATTCGATATCTATGTCCCCAACTTGTTTCTCTCAATTCAATTGTTTGCGTTGGCTTTTATTAGTTACAATTTTCTTTTGTTTCGGCATTTATTAATCGTGATTGTTGCTCACTTTGTTGTTGTTGTTTTTAATTTTTGTTTAAGCATTTTTGTTGTTTTTGTTGTGGAATGAGAAGCGAATTCAAATTTTATCAACGATAAAATACTACACAAATGTAGTCGCGAGTCTGCTCTGTCTGTGTTTGCTCTGGCTGTGAATTTATCAGCGCTATTGTTGTTGTTTTCATTGTATTTATTATCAATTTTTTTTTAGCGATTAGTGGCTAAACGAAAGAAAACAAATATTTTTAGTTATTTAAACAATTGTTTTTATCAACCATAAGAAATTTTCGTGCGTGATAAAGTTTTTTCAAAAGAGTATTCGGTAAGAAGAGCCATCGATAAGTGAGTACTCAGTCGGTACGTTCTCACCATGAATCAATGAGTAGTATTGGTGTTGGTGAGTTATTAAAACAAGTGAAGTGAGTGGCTTATTATTAGCCCTATAATATCAACGTGAGCGCCTAATATGTGTAGGCAAACAGAAACACGCAAAGAGCAGAGCACAAAAAAAAAAACGAAAGTGCCCACCATTTGGTAAGAGAAATTTATAAAGAAACAGTAAAGAAGGAATTAACAGCTGAAAGACATTTTCAAAAATGTCAATAAGTCTAAATAAAGAACAAGAATACAAGAAAGAATAACGACGACCAGTTCTACTACAAGTGTGGGTTGTTTAAAGTGAATAGCACAAAATGTGTAAAAAGTACACTGTTCAACGATTTAAAAAAAAATACGCTGTGATATCTTTAGATATTAAAAGAAGTAGAAAAACATAGGAAAGATAGATGAAAACGAGGATTCAAGAAAAGAGGTGGCATGGAAGAAAGAAACACCATAATAATAGTGGGGAATTATAATGACGATCGTGGCCGGAACCATGGCACCTACCTGAACCGTGACAGTGGCCGTAATAATAATAACAAATATCCCACCACTGACAGAAACATGGGGCAGGCTTTATACTATTTCAGGAAGACGTTAAAGTTGATTTCGCTCAGCAGAAAGAGACCAACCTGTTTAATGTTTTTTATAATAAACTAGTAAACCCGTTCCCGCTTCGCTGCGTTACAGAACTTATAATAGACTGAGTCCGATTTTAATCATTATATCTCGCACACATATCAGACAAGATATGGAACATAATTACATCGCTTATTGAAGCACTTCATTTGATACCCGTGTTGTACTAACACATTTCACCTTGGTCCATATATTGGTCGATATCTCCGAAATTGGTCCCGATATAGGAACATATTATATCTTAAATTTCAAGTTAAACGTCTAGTAACATAACGGTAAAAGTTCCATTCAATTCGATCCAACAGTTTTCGAGTGATGCGCGACCAAACATACAGACAGATTGACAGAACAAAATTCTGAATAGTGGATTTGGCTTATACTGGCTGAATAATGATCCCTCCTATCAATTTTTATTAAATATCTGCAATGTACAGACATCGACCTTTTACAATTTTATCATATGTCGATATATGATTCCGATCATTTTTAGAAAGCATGGGGGGAATAATAAGTTTCAAGCGGAATCAAAGATCTCTTAACGCAAAAAGTAAGAGTTGTTTTTCGACTTACGTGGACCTGGTAGGAAGCTGACTGTGAAGGTCTGCGCGAAAAAGACTTTTTCTCAAGTCGCACCAAGTATCTAGATTATCAAGATCTAATTGAAATAAAGCTTTAAGAACGCTTTACGATATCATGATTTATTCCAGGTCAAAATAGTATTTGTATCCACAAGTGCAAATCAGCCTGGATATACCGTGAAGAGGGCTACAGCGAAATAACAGCCCTTTTACAAATAACACCAGACTCTCCTAATACAAACCTTACTCTGGTACAACCCTAATGAAACTGTTTCCTTGCATTTCTGTTAGAGCGACTGATGGTAAATGAGGTAAGGAGCGTGACGGCATGGCATGATAGAGGCCTTGTAAATACCTACCGAATCGTTCCCTGGAAGGATGTGGCGGCGGTACATATCGCTCAATCTCCCCGTATCGTCCTAAACTGAAGTGCCTGGCCACCTTGTTATAAGATCTGTTGCCTTCAGTGAAAAAATATTATAATGCTTAAAGGGCAATGGAGTACGGAAGTCAAGGAAAATAGTTGTAATGGAGCGAAGCGGGAGGAAGCTATATCCAGGAAAAACTAAAAGTGAGCTTGAAATGATTTCAGTTTTGGACTGCGATTACAGCTTCCCTTTCAGTTTCTTGATACTTTCCAACATTACCCAAAGCCATTGTTTTCCCCTACTAGTTTGGCATCTTATTTTGGGAATCGGAGTGGAAGGTAGTGGATGAAGGTACTCCGAGAAAGTATAATGGAGGAAATCGGGTTCAGAGTGGTTTTAAAGTAAAAACTGCAACTAAAAATTGAAATTTAAACTGAAATTTACATTCTGTAGGAACTGATAAGGTGTTATAACTGCTTTATATTCCATATTTTGGGTGTTTTATGTCTTCACGTTCAATATTGCAGTACTTAAACTTGATTGTTTTATTATTGAATACAAAGCACCCTGTGTGGTTTGTGTGTGTGTGCAGATTCGGAGTAAGTTGCGCTACTAGTAAGCATATACTATGCCCAAAACAGAATTCGAAAAAGTTAGGTTTCCCACCGGCTGCTACGAACATCACTTGTTGAACAGTGTTATTCAAATGTGCATATTCAATGCAGTGAAGAAGTCACTCTTGCAAGGGCACACATGCATTACACTTGTTCTGCTGCACGAGGCGCATAAGTCGACAAAATGAAATATTTCTTTGGTTTTTTTTAATGGTGAACCTATTCAATATTTATGCGCGCACACTAAATATTCACTAAATTCGATTGACGTTGCAAATCTGCGCCGTTGACGCTGCCGCTCTCGCCGCTACTGCGCTGTTGCTTGTCATTGTCGTTTGACGCTTGTTGTTTGGTCAATGCTTCGGGTGGTGCTGCGCGCGCCCGTGCCATGTTCCGTTTGATAGCGGTGGTGGTGGTGAGGAGATGACTCTGCTGTCATTCGCGCACTATCGCTGTCGTCGTCGCTGACTTATTATTAGTTGTTGTGCTTACGTATCTCTAGAAGGTACACCAAAGAAATTGTTTTGCCGCCGCACTCGTATTTATTTTGATTTATTTTTTATGAATTTTATTATTACGAAATAAAGCAAATATTTTATTTTGCTACTAAAATTGTGTGCAAAAAAAAGCAGACTGTGACTACCTGTAAGTAGAAGAATTTAATACAATAAAAAAGAAAATGAATTAAAGCAAATCAAGTGCAAATCATCAAATCAAAGTGATTCAGTGCTTTTTAAGGTAGAAAAAAAGAAGCAGAATTGCATTGCGCTGTAGTTTCGATTTTCGCTGCCGGCGCTAATAAGTGAATATGTAAGTGAGACTCCCGTGCAGGCGGTGCACAGTGGGGCATTTTGAAGAAATTTGTGTGAAACAAATTTTTTTTTTTACGAGCAGTAAGCAGTCTAAGGTCAAATTACAGTTATAAACGTTAAATATTCTTCAATACCCGCCTTTATATTTTGATATTAACTTTATGTCCACGGTCGTTCAAGGCTTCGCTGCGCACCCAAATATATATATTCTTCTTCTTTCTCCTAATATATAAAGAGCAATCCATTTGTGTACGAACTACTTATTTTCGGCTGGATCGATTTGGATGAAATTTTCAGCAGATCTTCGGACATGTTTGAAGAGTGCACATATGAAATTTGCTGTCCGATGTCTGGAACAGGAGTTATTGGTGAAAATGTGGACCAGTTGTGGCCCTAGAATGTGTTTGTATGATATGGGTATCAAATGAAAAGTTATGATGAGGGTTTTAGCCAAGAATGGTGACCAAAATGATGGGGATAGGATATAGGACAGAGTAAACTGAATAAGAGAGCACGAAAGGGAAGGTGTGCAGGCTGAAGAGTATAGATCTAATATGAGAAGAGAACGAGCCAAATTTTAAACATACAGTCAAGTAAATTTTTGGGCGGAACATCGTCTGTCGGGTCACCTAGTTGTTCTATATTGTAAGATAGATGTCTAGAAATATATCGGTGGATAAACCATTCGAATTTATGTAGTGGTTATTTAATGATGCTCGTACAAACATATATACAGACAGAAAGGCAGAAATTAGAAGCATTGTTCCTTTGGAATATGTTGCTCTAATAAGGTCCTCCATTTTGCATTTGTTTATAATCTTTGAGTAATCGAGAGAAAAGTTCTCCGGAAGATTATAAAAAAGGAACTCCTAAAGAATTTTAGGCATGTTATAGAACCTGCTAGAAGTTTGTGAGTGTCCACACTGCACCTGATCAGGAGGCTACTTTCGCTATAGTCGGTGGGATATGACTTGCTCTGTTTTGGGTTTTCCAACTGAAGTCAGTTACCACTACAAAGTTATGACTGGGATGCTTTGTTACTTCCTTAATTGGCGTTTACCCTTCAACATGGCTCGTTTCTTCGTTTTGCTAACTAGCATCCATTTGAAACATCAAGTTATCCCAAATCGTTTGTCCATTTTGCCCTTTCACCAAAGTAATAGTCAGATCATCCTCTGTTTCCACTGGCTGTCGCCGATAAGAATACCCGACTGAGGGAGGATCTTCATTAATTCGCTTATAATGGCTCACCTAAAGAAGCCATTGGGTTTTATTTCATTCGAATATGTCAATGGTTGTTTACAGGTCATCATATCTATTAATGACTGAATTAACCTCGACGACAGCCGTTTCCGACTGCAGAAACGAATGTACCTACTATTTTTGGATGCCGTTGGGGCCATCCAGTCTTCATCGGTTGAGTTATATGTTATTGGATATAACCATGGTAAATTGCGATATGTAACCTCATTGGTAGTTCGCTATACTCTTTAACGCCGTGGCAGTCCTAAGTGCCATGTTATGGCTGGGTTGCAATTTCTTACAATTTGTATCACTTTAGCCCACTCTAGCGACTCTTAACTCGTAATTAGCTGCATGATTGGCTTGACAGCATCGTTTTTTCATATTTACTTCAGGAACCGAAAGAGATGCGACCCTGTACGGACGAAGCTATAAGGAAATACCCGATTCTTCAAAACCCATAGCAATGGGCCAAATGATGTCACTGCTCCTTGCCAAAATAAAAGATACACTTTCGAGCAGAAAGTAGGGTATATGAGTAGTAAGTGTTTACTTCTCTTTCTGGTAAGACTTCCTCAGATATGCGTCCCATTTAAGCCATTGCACTGCCAAAAGGCCATAACTTAAGCTGTGGGAAATACCCACAAATGTCTAGCAGCTCAATAAATACATTTTAAGAACTCACTAACGGTGCCAAAATTGTCAACAATTTGTAAAGGAAAAATAAACAAAAGTTAAAAAAATGATAAAACAGAAATTCTAAATGATTTTATACCTTTCATGAACATGAATTGGTATTATATCTTTGGTCCGAGGTTTGTAAGTATGAGAAGAAGAAGATAAAGAACCACCAATAAGCATACCGTAATGATCAGGGCGATGAGCTGAGGCGATTTAGCCATGTCCGTCTGTCCATCTGTCCGTCCGTCCGTCCATCTGTCTGTTTGAACGCAAACTAGTCCCTCTGTTTTAGAGATATCTCGATGAAATTTGGTAAGAGGCAGCCATTTTGTAAAGCATTAATCATTTGTCGGAACCAGCATGATCGGACCAATACAACGCATAGCCGCTTTATAATCGATTGTTCCGATAAATAGGGCTTGGGCTATAACTCTTGCAATTAAATGGGTAGGAACGTTAAATTTTTGCAGCTTTTGTACCTATTAGATATCTAATGGGGATAGTGAAAATTCGTAAAATTGTACCAATATATCATACAACCCATAAACGGAGTTTGGGCTATGTATCCTTAAATTAAGAGGGTGAGACCGTCAAATATTGCAGAGTTTGTACTTACTGTAGTTACGATTGGAAACTTAAAACCGTGATGCATATTCATGAAAGGTATAACAACTTCGGCACCAACGAATGCAGCGCTTTTCTTACTTGTTATATTCTGTTCTATCTTTCTTTTCCTAATCATATATTGACATACATACATATGTGTGTGTGCAAAAAGGCGCCTGAATTAGTGATGCATAAAATCGGAGAGTCGTTGCTGGAGGACCGGATACTTTGATAAACGACGAACAGGTGATAACTTGTTGTCAGGGCAAGTATTATTATTAATAATAATAATAATAATAATTGTAATGAAATTTATTTTCCATTGCCATAAAACGGTTTCGTTTGCCAAGTTAATGAAATCGATTAAAAAACCACTCCTACTTTTTGAATTTAACTGTAAAACTGTCCCGCGAAAATTTCGTCGAACTCTAACTCATAGCTAAACCATTTGACGACAGTACTAGTTCTAGCTTATTACCCAGCAATGCCTTCAACTGTCCACTTTTAGATGGTGATGCCATTGGAGGTGGCAATTGTAGCCCGGTAAATGACTTCTTCTTAGCCAGTTCTCGACCGGACAGTTCTAAATAGCTCCGCTTTGGCTAGTTCTTAACCGCTTTCATTTCCAAAAGTTTAGTCATTGTCGTTGTTGTGAATGACTGATTATCGATATTAAGTGTATGGGTAGCAGTTTTCCTACAGGTTCAAAACCTGCTAACTTGAAGGAGTTTGCTGAGTTTTCTAAGTTGCATGTTTTCAACTTTACAAGTTTTTTTTTTTGTAAAACAGAAGATCAAATGTGACGCTTGCCAACCCCGAAAAGACGAGCATTAGGTTTGTTCTGATGCGTAAGGCCTTAGGCCTATCTTACCACCCGCCGTACCACGACACAGTGTGACTTTTGCCGATTCAGATGAAACTTTCTATAAAGCTCCTCTGATATAATATAATCTCTTCCATCTGCATAGACGTTGCCACTGAAAAAAAACTTTACAGGGTTGCCAACCGTCTGAATATTTTTTTTATTAAAATTAGTAAGCCAGTATGGGCATCAAACCATAGGTTTTCTAACATGTTTGAAAAAAAAATAAAAATTATTCAGTGGCTTAACCGGATCAACTTATATTTTTATATGACTTATTACTTTAGATGAGTTTTTTTTCCACAGTTTTCCGGATCCTCCCTCCGGCAACAGAATATGAAAATACGATGAAGTAAAGCAAATAAGATGGAAAAAAAACTGAGACCGCTAGTCCGAAAACGGCGATTTAAAAAAATATTTTATAATGGATTTAGTTTCGTAAACGTGAAAAGATATGGTTTTTCGCGATGAAAATTAGTTATATCCACCTTTTTTTAGAATAAACCGCTGAAGGGAAGGGCATACTCACTTTTTTTGTAGGACCTAAAGTTACCAACGTTGACTAAAGAGACTTCAGTTTTTTTTTTTTTCAAAAATGTTCATATTTATCCCCTAGGATTTTCCCGAAAGTGCTAATTTTTTTAAAATTAAAATACAAGGAAAAGCAGGATTTTAAGGGCGGTTTTTGAGAACGCATCTTTATTTAAAATCCAACTAAAATTGATCAAGTAAATTAAATGTAAATGTAATTTTGAATATATAAATGTCACAAAACCAAACTTGACAAGGGATGACGGAAAATCGTTCCAACAAAAATCATATAAATTCTCTTTTTTTCACATTTTTTGTAATATTATTCTTTTATGGTTTGTAGGGAAAATGTTTTTGAAAACCCATCTGCTTTTCTGTTTCGAATGTTGTTACCTTCTCATTTAAACTTGTTGCAAGATTTATCTCCCTCGTTGTCAACAATAATTTTTTTCACTACAGTTTTAGCGTGAAGGTAATTTTTGTCATTTATCCAGCAACTGGGGTAATTTTTCAGAAAGTGCTTATAGCCGGATATGCCCGGGGGATCTATAAATAAAGCTTCAAAAAATTTAGTGTTTGACGTGACAAAACACTCAAGGTTTAATTCCGAAACATTTATTGAGTTCAAAACAATATTCGACCTCTTCAAACTTACGCCAGTCACGCTCATGCCTAATGCAGCAACCATTAGTATTTTGGTTTCGGTACTCACACTTCTGGCAAAAAATGCAAGACGGATGAGTGTTTCTAACAAAAACCACAAGTGTTGACTGTATACACTCAAAACTCCTCTTGAGATAACACTACTACCATATTCGACCATATTTTTAATAAGACCTACATCAAGCAGTAGAACTTTTTGAAAATAGCAGTAAATTATACACTTGCTTGTTCAATTCCATTTTAAAATCCATTATTTACAAAGCCTTAAGATACATACAAAATTGTTTAAAAAAAAACTGTCCTTGTCACTTTGGGGTTGGCAACTTTAGTGTAGGTCGAACAGAAAAACATATGATTCTTTAGGTAGTAGAGGTACACCAAAAGCGATTTCCCAACACAGCATCAAAGAACGACACAACAAAAAATTATATATTCTCAAAATTACCTTATTTAAACTTAATTAACTCCGACAATTTAAAATCACAATGGGTTTTCAAAAACCGCATTTAACTTCCCACTCTTCCTTGTATTTTAATTTTAAAAACATTACCAATTTCTGGAAAATCCTAAGGAATAAATCTGAACATTTTTGAAAAAAAAAAAAAAAAGTAAGGAAAGGGCTGTCTTCGACTGTACCGAAGACTTTATACCTTTCATGAATACGCATCATGGTTTTAAGTGTCCGATCCTTACTCACAATTAGTAAAAACTCTGCGAAACTTATAATTTAAAGATACATAGCCCAAACCGGAACAATCGATTGTATGCGAGCTATGTGTTATGTAGGTCCGATCTGGCTGATTTTCACTACACGCATTACATACATAATAAGTACCAAACCTGCAAAATTTTACGTTCCTAGCTTTTTAATTGCAAAATTTATAGCCCAAACCCCATTTATCGAAACTATCGATTGTATGGGAGCCATGCGTTGTATTGCTCCAATCTTACTGATTTCGAGAAATGATTAATCCCATGCAAAATGGCGGCTCCATACCAAATTTCATCAAGATATCTCAAAAACTGAGGGACTAGTTTGCGTACAAACAGACAGACGGGCATGGCTTAATCGACTCAGCTCATCGCCCTGATCATTTCCGTATACTTATTGCTGGGTCTATCTCTTCTTCTTCTCATACTTAAAAACATCGGACCAAAGTTATAATACCATTTCATGTTCATGAAAGGTATAAAAACTGAAGTTGTCACTTTAGGCAACGTTGGTAACTTTCGTGTAGTACGTGCAAAAAAGTGAGAATACCGCTCGCTTCAGCATTTTATTCTACATAAAAGTGGATATAACTATTTTCCCTCACGAAATAGCTTTTTACATTTACGGAACTAAATCCATTATAAAATACTTCTTTTAATCGTGGTTTTCGGAGTAGGAGTCTCAGTTTTTGCAAAAGTCGAACTTTTTTCATCTTATTTTGCTCTACTTCATCCTATTTTCATATTCTGTTGCCGGAGGGAAGATCCGGAAAACTTTAGCAAAATGTATGAAGAAAAAAACACATCTAATATGTACATAATTATCTCAAAATCCGATTAACCGATTTGGATGAAATTCTGTACGTAGGTAAGGTGCTGGATTCTAAGCTATTGCACTTTTGTGTTGCCACTCAGAATAGTTTTAGAAGATTGCCACCTGTATTGAATTTTTCGAACTTATATTGCAAATAATGAAGATTTTTCACCTACTTGATATTTCATGTCACATTATCTATAATTTTTTAACTTTTTTGATGAATACTAGTAATTATAGTTTTTTATACATTTTGGTAAGGCTGGAAAAAAATCAAGCAACTTATATGAGCTTTTTTGAAACGTTTCAACAAAATTTGCAAGCGTCCTCTCATCAAAATGTTATTGCTGTATCTGAAACACAGTACACTAAACTCCCTGGGCTATTCCAATGATCAGTTGGCACTATTTACATTGGTCTTCTGTTCCCCTTGGCACACTCTTGGATTTCTGGTTGCTCTACTGTAGGTGACCGGTGTCAGTATCTCCAGCCAACTTAGTACCTTCACCATACTTCAGACCAGGTAAAAATCTTATGCTACAGGCACGCCTTTACTCGGGTATGGTCTTACCTCAAACTAGCTAGGGGATTCAGTTTTTAACTGTGCTATGAAGTAAAGTTCGCTTTGAGGTTTTCTATCGAAGCAATTAGCAAATCCGGGAAAGTGATTACTCGGAAACAAATCTTCCAAAGATTACTGGAAAAATTCTTAATTCAAAATTTAACAAACTTACATGATATCACCCAGTTAAAGTTACTTTTCTTACCTACCATAACCGATCTCCAAATACCCAAGTTCGCGGTTCCTTAAACACTGCACACCGTATCACTACCCTGTGGTCAATTCTACTAGTTTTATACTAGTCAAATACTAGTTTGGCAAACCGGCTCAACTAGTTGGAGTTCTGTAATATTAGCAACTGTTATTTTTCACATGGCAATGGTCCGCTTCTGCATCAGCAATATACCAGTGTACATAGTAGTTATAATATACATCCAGATCATACCAGTTTGTATACTAGTCAGTACATACGTCATCGTACTAGTCAGCCTAAGCATTAATATCAAACCAATTACTGTACCACTTCATAGGAGCTTAGTTCATTTTGGGTTGAAAAATACAAGAAAATTTGAAAATTACATTTCAAACCACTTTATTGAAAATTCAGTCATCATATATAAAATATGTGTCCATCAAAATAAATATTACTTCACTGTATTGAACAAATTTCAATAAAAGTATAGTCGCTATTCATACCAACTTTGTCCTTGAAAAACATTTATAAGAAGTAATTTTATTCTTTTTTAAATAATCCTTTTTTCAATGAATTTTATAATTGATTTCACAGGGAGAAATCTTTAAATTTTCTTGAAACATTTTATGGAAAATGGAACACTTTTGAAATTTTACTTTGATCGTTTCGTTTTCACTTTTTTTCGTGGTTTCATTTGAGCACTGCTTACTCGTTCTTGCGTCGCTGGTACGCCGCTATGCAGTAGCGACGGCGCAAAAAATAAGGGTGAGTTTGTTGACATGCAAGTACGTACATGATCTGCAAGCCAAATGTACTATTTGAAGTACGAAATTCTCAAAAGGATTATGAGTTTGCCATAAGAAATGTTATTTGCAAGAAAGTTCTTAATTTAATTGAATTAAATGAATATCTGAATACTCAGAATATTAGTTAAAGAGGAAATTAAAATGTAGGATGGCGTTGTTAACTGAACGATTGCTGCCCGAATACTGAGTTGTTTTCTTTTTCGCTCGCGTATGCATGTATCGACAATTTTAGAGGGTTGTTGCTGTTTATAATAGCGGAAACCTTGCAGTCGCTCAAAGTGGTATGAGTAAGCCCACGAAATTCTAGTTACTGAACTAGAATGTTTACTAACCAGTTTGGCAATTGACTGCAGGGTAAATATGCATTCAACTAAATCGGAAACATGCCCCACAGTTAAATGTTTTATTTTTGCTACGTAACATAAGGAAACAAAAACAACATGCCTAGTACACATACACATACACATCCACGCACCATGCTCATGTGTCCGCAGGCCGCACTTATCCATACATGAGCCCGTCAAGTCATCGACTCAATAAAAATAGTATGTAAATAACAACTCTGACTGCGTTAATTGTTGTTATTGGTTTCTTCATACATACGTACGTATGGACTTGTTTGTGGAACGTATTTGACTTAGCGCATGTGTCACTTGTTTGTATGAGTGTTGTGATGATCGTTGCTGATTGTGGCACGGTGGGTCAAAATGTGCTAAACCGTAAAGAAAAATGGTCAACTCAAAATTACCTAACGACAAGCCAAGAAAGACTAGTCTGTTTGAAAACTATTTAGTTATTGTTATCTTCTTATCGAATCTGGCTTCAGACATCTCCCTTTTCCTTCTTGTAGTGGTAGCGCATTTCGAAAGAAAACGCTGGAAACTCGAAAGCCGATATTCAGTTGACTTCTGTGGGTTATGATGGGAAATGTGTCTAAATTTTCTAAGACAGGCTGTGCCAAGGGCTTTGAAACTCCAGCTAGACGAGTCTATACTGGGTTATATCGAAATAACAGCCCTTGTTTAGGTAAAAAGCTCGCGTCAGTTCGGTACGATAGAAACGGCTGTTTGGAGGAATGTCTCAGCACTTCTGAATGAGCTCTATACGTTGTTGGCCGAAATAGGTATAAGCGCTAACATTCTTCCATGGTCGCTTTTGGAATTCATGGCACCACGAAAACTATAACCGCTAGACAACTTTTCCAAGTTGACCGATTTCCAACATCATTTGGCTTCAAGGGATGTACCAATATACTTCCGATCGCGAATTTTTGAGCATCAGCTTTTATGATTACTATAACAGCTGCAGATGTTTTAAGCAGAATGGGAGCGGTACTAAGTGGAAGTCTTCGAACAATCCTCGGTCAACCGTTCCTCTTAGGTCTTTCGAATTCATTCGGCATTGAAACTAAGGAAATAGCAAAATCTATCAAGTCTACTAAATGATTCGGGGCTCAGTAAAGCAAAGGTTCCGTAATAATTGAGCCCACGACAGCTCAAACGCAATATTTCAACCCAAGTAATAACCCTTAACCGATCCAACAGCCCACCCCAATAGGGACGAATGCGGGCTGTACCCACCACCCCGCTAAGAGACCGGTATAATTAAAATTTCCGAGAAATTTAAGTTGACACATCCGCGGTTGAGCCATCGTCGGTTTAATAGTCGGTGTTCGTCGTGTAGAGCTGGTCGATGGTGGACATACTATGCCTGTAGCCACACCTATGCATTCTATTTGGTTCGTTGATGGTAGGTTTAAGTCTAAACAGAACCTTAGAAACCAAAAAGAGGGCACTCGGCGATAGAAAGATCGGCTTACAGGGTCGTCGGTTTATGATTTCTCATTATAATTTCTACAAAAATTATCCCCGGTCCTAAAATCCGCCGTCACCCGCTTAATTTTATGGTCAAATTAAGGGAGCTATTCCTATCAGCTAGCACCTTCCATGATGTTCGTTCTGAGAATCGTCATGAAATTCTTCTAATGAAAGTCCAAGGAAACTGACAGTTTCAACAGGGGTGGACTAGAAGGAGATTAGTTTTAGAAGAGTAGAACGAAAAGCATTTTTTCAGAAACAAAAAATCGATATCACATTATCGAAATAAATTGCTTAACAAAGTTTATAACCAAAACTACTCTGAAAGCTTACCAGAGTGCGTGGCAACTTCACGATGTGTGCTTCTTCTTGAGGACATTGGTAATTCGGGACTCATTGTGGAACGCATGCGAATCAGTGAAATCGAAATTAATTTAAAAAGTAATAAACTCTTAACTGCAGATATGTAACTAATTCATACATATAAGTAAATACAGTGGCGGATCAAAAAAACAGCGCCACAAAACAAAACAATTTATATTTTAATAAATATTCATCGATATAAAGCTTTACAGTGGCGAGTGTGGAAAAAGCACCAAAATTATAAACGAAATCGGTTATTAGCCACGCCTACTACAGTACCGCTGAAAAGTTGTATTGAGCTGTACAAGCAAAATTTCTCACAAATAGTAAGCGATTCATGTTCATTTTCACCCGAACTGTGACTTCCTTACTAATTTTTATGGCTTCTGCTATATTTTAAGCGAAAATTAAATTTTAAAAACAATTCATAAATCATTGTTTGCAAATAGCGTATTTTTTAATTTTGTTGCTTTTATTTTACCCGCCACTGTACTTGCATATGTTGCATGTATTGCAAATGCATGCATGCTACCGCAATATTTACCACACAGCAACAGCAACAATTAAATTTTTTAACTACCAGCTAAATGAAATCTCGTGAGCCAGCAACAATAAATTAATTGAAGAAAAATACCCGCATACATGAAATACATTTTAGCAATTTTTAATGGCACGCAGTACTGTGCTATGAGTGACTTTATTTATTTTATGGTTTTTTCATACTTTTTTTTTGTATTTTAGTGATTTGCAAATTTCGTTTGTTTTCGGGGTTTTTTTTTTTTGCTAGTTGCAACTAAACTCAATGCGAAAATTTCAAAATAAAAACACAGACGTCAATAGATTTGTAAATAAATAAATTATGCAATAGCATTGACAATGTTTTAAAGTAAACTTAAATATTTGCACTAAAGAAAAGTAAAGAAATGCATACAATAATAAATGGCATAGCCCAGTAAGCAATTACGTTCACGCAATTAGTGAGATTAGCAGTGAAATTCTGAAAAATTGTGAAGTGGATTTAATCCGATCACACTCCTCCAACAGGGTGACCCCTGAAAGTATGCTACAAGGAAGCAAGCATTTTACATTGGCGCCGGTTTAACCGTTTTTGTCTTCCACAACCTGACCTTGTGTAGGGATACTTATTAGGGTGGGTCGATTTGTATGGACGAAAGTTAACCGATATCGCGCCATCGATTTTTCGATAGGTTTTGGGCCCAAAAAAATTAGTTTCGAGCTTGCGAAATTTAATTTTTTTGACTTTGATTTTTAAGGTTTTTTCATGACCTACTAAAAAAATTTGATTTTAAAATTTTCATGTATGCCCTGTCCGACCCAAAAATGTCCGCTAAAAACGTTGGCGATAAGAGTTTTTTGAAAAAAAATGTTTTTTGGGTTTGGGGAGTGTTTTCGTCAAAAAATTGACCCTTTCGCCATTTTTTTAAGGGTTTTTTCAGCTACATGCAAAAATGAAAACCAATTTGTCTCTTATTCCCTGTCCCACTTAATATTATGCGTTTTTTGAAAAAAAAAATTTATTTTTGGGTTTTGGAAAAGTCAATTTTTCGACCAAAACAAGTCCCAAAACCCGAAAATAAATTTTTTACTGAGCCCAAAACCTATCGAAAAATCGATGGAGCGATATCGGTTAACTTTCGTCCATACAAATCGACCCACCCTAGTGCGCATGCATATGTATGTATGTTTGTAACTAAGCTGGAGAAAAGGAATAAAAATAAAACCGAATTTATTTAAACGTTTATATGGCGTGATGAATGCAGTAAAAACGATTGTTTAATTTGCAACAACAACAAAAAAGTATTTGCACTTACTGAGAACACTTGTTGGTTTGTCAACAAATTGCCGCCAAAAGAGCAAGGCATATACATCTTTGTTTATCTAAGAGAATAATTCCACCGTCATACACTTAAAATCCGGATAATATAAAGGGTGTCTCCAAATGGAATGGGCTCTTTTAGGTGGTATTTAAGTATTTTTTGGGAACATCCAGAATAAGACTAGATATAGCAAATCATGTGTCACTGCATGAAATGAAATTGTAACAGGTCGATGTCGGCACATTGCAGATATTCAAGAAAAACTGATAGGAGGGTTCATTATTGAGCCAATAGAATTCAAAGCAACAGTTTATAGGATTTCTGAGACGGATAAGTTCTGAGACGCAAGGGCTTTGAAAGTGGATGCATATGGCTAAACATTAAAACACCAGCTATTATGCACCGTCGTGGTTAGTCGGTATCGACGTTAGCAAAAGACATTGGCACCTTGTTGTCCTTCTTTTCGGAAGTTTGTTATTTGTTTGATAATTTTTTGAATTGCAACAAGCCGTCTTAGTCAGTCTTGTTGAAGAATGGCGCCAAAGTTAGCATCGTTCGCCTAGTAGTGTGCTTATGGTTTAAGAAGACATCTTCTAGGTCCAGATAAGCAGTTATAAGGAGCACAACAAACAAAAAATGTCTGGGGATTTACAACCGTTCAAGACACCCCAACACACACCTGCTTGACCTAATGTGGAGGTTTTGCTTAAATAAACCCATCTGGCATCACTCTCCGTCAGGGTTTATCATCTCGAAACAATAGCTTCCCTGAATTTATGCTTAAATCATCTGGATGACTATTTGAGCTTCAGCGAAGCTTCTCTTTCATTTGGGATTTCAAACATGAAACTATAGGCCTGATAACATTCAAGACGGCGACTGCAAAGCGCCATCTGTCATATTATTTTTACACACGTTCTTATGTAAAGCATTATTTTAAGCGCGTCATAGCTACATGGCTACAAACCACAAATGCCGCTGTCGCCAGATTAAATCTACAGGGTGTTTTTTTTACGGGTTTGTTTTTCGAATAGAGATAAAACTAGCATTTTGTGGTCAAATCTGGCAACTCTAATGTCATTTATGTTCAGTTTGGTTTGCCATTTCATCATGAACAGGTTGACAAAAGAACAACGCTTGCAAATCGTGCAAATTTATTTCGAAAATAATGGTTCAGTTCGCGAAGTTTACCGTGAGCTCCGTCCATTTTATGGTCGACATAATCGTCCATCAGAGCAATTAATTCGGTTAACCATGGATCGTTTTCACACTACGTTTACTCTATGTGATAATACGAATCCGCAGAGACGTCGAACAGTGCGCACCGAAGAAACAATTGCCGCTGTAGAGCAAAGTGTTGAAGAGGACCCGAATGAATCGATTCGCCACCGTGCACAGCAATTGGAGCTTTGTCCATCAACTTTATGGAAGATTTTGCGCAAAGATCTTGGCTTGCGACCTTACAAGATCCAGCTTGTGCAAGAATTAAAGCCGCGAGACCATGCAATGCGTCGTGATTTTGGTGTATGGGCCGAAAATGAGATTGATTTCGATGCTGATTTTCATCGCAAAATTTTGTTCAGTGATGAGGCTCATTTTTGGTTGAATGGCTACGTCAACAAGCAAAATTGCCGCATTTGGAGTGAAGAGAATCTACATGAGACCCTTGAAACGCCATTACATCCACAAAAACTGACTGTTTGGTGTGCTCTATGGGCTGGTGGAGTCATTGGGCCATACTTCTTCCGCAATAATGCTGGAGAGGCAGCTACCGTTAATGGAGACCGGTATAGAGCCATGATAACCGACTATTTTGTTCCCGAATTGGATGGCATGAATGTGGATGAGTTGTGGTTCCAACAAGACGGCGCTACATGCCACACAGCGCACGTCACAATCGATTTATTGAAGGAAACATTCGATGAGCGCATAATTTCGCGGAATGGACCTGTCAATTGGCCACCAAGGTCGTGTGATTTGACACCATTGGATTATTTTCTTTGGGGATATGTGAAGTCGCTCGTCTACACCAACAAACCAGAAACGTTAGGGGAATTGGAAGCCAACATTCGTGGCGTTATTGCCGACATACGGCCCCATATGCTCGAAAAAGTGGTTGAAAATTGGACCTGTAGAATTGGCTTTATTCGAGCCAGCCGCGGCGGCCACATGCCCGAAATCATATTTAAACATTAATGGCATAAAATTATCCTTCCAATAAAGCCAAATTGATGGACCTTAAAACGATTTTCTTGTGTTTTATTTCAATTCGAAGTTCTATACCCCTAAAAAAACACCCTTTATTTCTATTTTTACAAGCGACAGATCGTGGCGTTGTTTTCTTCTTGTCAATAAAAACGAAAGGAAGAGTGAATAACTTGTAATATAAGTTTCATTTAATAAGGTATATGTATATTTCAGACAATTTGTACTTTTTCCATAATTCTTGCCTACTTTTTAAGATAATTCACACCTGTCGCTGCTGCTTTCATTGTAATCAAGTAGCCAGTGCTTGACTACAGTTGTCGAATAAATTTGTTTTATTGGAGCTGTGGTTTGTAACCACCGTATTCAATGTGTTCAGCCCTTATGCCTTTAGAATATTTTATAAGCCGGTTGAGAATCGGTGGCATATAAGGGGTTATGAAAGGAACTAAAGGAAAATGTTAATAGTTTATGTCAACAACATATTTTATATATTTATTACAACAAATACACTGTTTTATTTCGACTCCTTATTCTGTGCGCTGTGTTGAACGTAATTTTAGAGTAGAGCAAACCATTTTCTCATTGTTTGCTGTAAGTAACCTAATTAGCTGGGAGATTATTGAGAAATCTTTGTCTGTCGGCTTGATTGCATTTTGACGCCGAAAACAAATGCAACTTTTACTTTCTTTAAAACTCTGATACGCGACTAGTAGATATGTATATACATACTCGTATGTATAATCTCATTGTTGAACGCTCACGCTCGGATACACAATGCAATACGATCGATGGCACTTTTGAGTAGCAAATGGAGTGTGTAATGTAGAACCCACTTGAGATAAGAGTTTCTGATGGTAATTTCAGTCACACACTGAAACATTACTAATGCATCAACTAAGTGTTAACAATGTATGTATGTATATTAGACTGTGACAGACAACAAGTATTGGATCTGTAAACATCTTTGGGCTCGGTAGGGGCTGTCCAGAAAAGTTAAGCGTCGCTGCTTGTAATCGTGCTTCTGCTTGTGAGTTGTGTATAGAAATCTGGTTTGAATGCTTTACTGATATGTATGCGACGCTCTGTTTATATGGGTGTGTGTGTATGCAAGTGCTTTGCTGATTGTTATTATTCAGTGATCGTGCCTGAACACGATGAATGCTATAAATCGACAAAAGACGAAAGCAACTGTGTCATTATCATAAATATACATAGTGTTTACAAGAACAAAATAAGTGATTATTCATGTTAATTTGTGTAATCTTTGTGGTTATCCTTATGGAATGAAAGCAAAAAACAAAAGGAGAGGAAATGAAAGGAAAGGAAAGGAAACAATAAAATATAATACAATGAAATTAATTAAAAATAGAGACTGTTGAAAGAAGAGAAAAGCAAGTAAAATATAAATAAAGTGAAGTAAAAAAACAGCATAGAAGAGAAGAAAAAGAAACCAAGAATGGGGGAAGCTAATAAATAACTAAAATTAAATTAAATTTTGTGGTTGAATTCAACCACTGGGTGAGGTCTTATTTAATTAAATTGTTGTACAGGATACACATGTTTACACATCAAACTCCACGAGTACTTGGTACTCAAGCCTTTTTATACCTAGTAGTGCTACGCACACAAGGTATATTAACTTCAGTAGCGTAACGGTGGTATGTGACGGCATAAACGGATCGCGATAGATATTGACTTATATGTTCAGGAGGAAAAAAGAAATTGATTAAGTCATGTCCGCCTGTTAGCACGATAACTTGAGTACATTTTGAGATATCTTAATGAAATTTGGGATGCGGATTCCTTGGCACTCATCTCCGATCGCTATTTAAAATGGGTCACGCCCACTTTTTGTGTATAGAATATTTTCGAAAATACAAAAAAAGTGATTATTCAGTACATTATATACCTGTAAGGATAAAATTTGGTCTGTACATTAACATTAAGGCAGAAAACAAATTTTTCAAGAAAACAGGTGTGATTGAGTCAAATTTAGAAATAATATTAATCATAAATCAAAAACCGTTCAAGATATCGAAAGGAAATTTAGCACACATGTTTATACTAATAGAGGATATGTTCCGGGAAAAAATTTGTACGAAAGATTTTGAAAATGATCATAGATATATTTAATAGGCAATAACTTTGCGTACAAAAGCTTTATATCGTTTTTATTTCACATCCAAAATATCCGTGAAGGAAGAAAGACGAAAAATATAAAATTTTGAATATGGGCGTGGCCGCGCCCCTTTTATAGTGGATTATTCCACAAAGCATAAAAATTCTGCTATTTTCAAAGGCGATTGCATTTAGTTTGAACTAGATATTTCAAGTCATAGTCAGTTGCTTCGCAATAGTATGTAGTATACTCCTGCCAAAAATTAAGCAAATCGGATAACAGACAAGTAAAATGTCCTTGCAAATTGTCAATGCCCCACTGCAATAGGGAAGTTATATACCTTTTTTTAATTTTCATGCCTTAATTGAACATGAAAGGTTTGTAAGTATGAGAAGAAGAAGAGATAGGCCCATCAATAAGTAAACTGAAATAATAAGGACGATGAGCTGAGTCGATTTACCAATAATGTCCGTCTCTCCGTCCATATGTATTTATGTATAGCATTTGTTGGTAGGGAAACTATTTATATACAAATAAATTATTGGCCGCCGCCGTGGTGTGGCGGTAGTGGTGCCGGCCTACCCCACAGAAGGCCCAAGGTTCGAGTCCTGGGACAGGTAACATCGAAAGTGGTTTGAAGAAGTTTTTCAAAACTGGGTCGACTCTCGGCAGTCGTTTGGCAAACTCTCCGAGTGTCTTTTCGCCATGGAAGGCTTCTCATCTCTTTTGCGGATGCCGTTCGAAGGCGGCAAAAATCTGTATGTCCCGCCAGTTTGTAGGAAAAAATTCAAAAGGGCCCATTACAAATTGGAAGGGAAGCTTGGCGCAAAAATCTCTTAGGAGGTTTATGATGATATACCTGTTGTATATCGCGCCTTATATTTATATTTTTTTTTAAACTAATTTACCCCTTAAAACTCATACTAGAAATGTTTTTATTAAAAACAGTCAGCTGCCTTTACAATACGAGCTGAAAAGTATTAAAATAGACTTGCGTAATTTGGTATGCCATAATAGATCACTACTAGGTATATAATGTTCGGTTCCACCCGAACTTAGACTTCCTTACTTGTTTTTTTCAAAACGTTGCTATGGTTTTCTGATTTCCCGTTTTTACTTTGGAAATTTGTCAAAAACGCAAAAGCAATGTGGAAGATAAGACATAAACAGAAATTCTTAAAGAAAATTGTACGGTATAAAAAATATGTAGGTGTCACAAAATTTTTTTTTAAGTTCCTTATGAAACCCTATCCAAACTCTTTGGCATATATGCACCTGAAGTACTCACTTCAATGGTTTGGACCAAACATCTTTTAAGGCAAGCCGAACAAAATTTATCTATCATAGAAATGACGAATAAAAAGTGGCATATCATAAATAAAAAATAAAAATTTGGCCCAGTCTAATATATATGTATGCTTGTAAGTTAGAACGTATTTGTGTTATCAGCATCATAAATATTGTGTTGATAAAAATCATTTTGCTAAGTTTATCACAAAATTTTATAATCCATACTATTATAAGTTTTTACTGCGAAAGAAAATTAGATTGATTATTGTGAATTTATTTGTTGTTTAAAGAGCACAAGCTGTCCCAAACAATAGGGATGAGACCTCCAGTAGGATTTTTAAACAAAATAATCGATTGTTGCCCATTAATCGATTTTTTATACATTGAATTAGTAAGAAACATTTTTTTAAGTGAAAATCATTCAAGATAATAGAAACGAAAAAAGTTAAATGGACGATTTTCAAATTTTATAAATTGATATTCGTATTATTCACTTAGAAATGTTCAATACTCACGTAATATAACAAAGGAAATTTCAGTGCTTACATTTTGTTGCACACTGTATGTGTACCCGTGGTCTTAAAAGGATAAAGTCAAATAAACAAACGCGCCCATACTGTTTACAAATAGCTAGTTTTATTTACTAGTACTAACTGCAACACAAATTCACGAGTTAACTTACTAGTAAGTGTCACTGTGTAGCACTTGAAAATGCGACTCAGCATTCTCCCTTGCTGCTTACAGCCTTTTATAGCCCTACAGGGTGCGATCTCACTCACCTAGAAGTTATGCGCCAAACAGATACAGCACGTCACCGTCGAAGTATCCGTCATACGTCAAAATTTAGAACAAAATCTACTTTACCGTGTCCGTCGAATCTGTTGTTACGCACGCAAACACTCGCATTCTACTTAGCTGACAGTTTTTTCAACGTATTGCCGTATTGTATCTGCTTGGCGCATTACTAGGTTTAATTAAATAAATACTTTGTTTATATTTCTAGACATTGTTTAGTTGATAATTAGCATCTGATAATGACACGTCGCGAGTGTCGAAACAACAAAAACTCTATTTAACCGACTAAAAGGTTTTTTTTTTTTAATTTTTTATGTTTTGTTACTAGATTTGTTCGCTCATCGTGCTCTCGAAGGATCGCTATATATGTATCTCCATCTCCACTTTCCTGAAGTTATTAACACTACTCATGAGTGTAATTATAGCTATGTCTGTTGTGTTAATTAGTGATGGGAGTGTTATTGAGTTAAGGATGGTACGTACTTGAGAACATTCGAGACAATATAAACCTAAATAATCTTCATAAATGTTCAGTGTTATCCAATATTGAACTAGAAGTGATTTATAAGAAACTATAACTATGTACGTGCTTTCAATTGTAGATTAACTCATTTTTTGTATTCCTCGATGGCACTGTTTACAAAAATCGATTTAAAATGTGTAATTATTATAATTGCAGCTACCAATAAAATTGATCAACAAAATCGATAATCAAAGCAAAATATCCAGTGAAATAAAAAAAGGTAATTTATTCACAGCCCTAGTTGACCGTACTTTTCTGAACATGGCACCAGCATCTTCTGTTACAAGCCCGGCTAACGCCTAAACAAATGGATCAAACCTGCCCAACCTCCGAGCTGTCTAATGTGCTCTCCAAATAAGTTTGTAGTTAGCTGAGGAGAAGACCTTATATCCGGTGATCATCCATCGAGTTGCACTGCTCTTCCTTTTGGGGCACCAGGGTGACTATTGGTTAGCTAATTTTTTAACTTTTGACTAACAACCTAAATGGATATTTTAGTTACATAACGACGCCTTCCAACAACATGCATTTACCTCGAACTGTCAACTGCCGTCCTCTCTTTTATATTAGATGCGAGCTAACCCTGCCGTGTAACTATATTGTTCTTGATAAGACTGGCCTCGAATTTAGTCTATTCCTAGCAGATTGAGAGTGACACATCCTCGCGTCATAATTATTGCCTGTTAAAAACAATACAATAGCAGAGAATGATTACTGGCTTTTCATCGTCCAGACGGCGAAACCAACTGATTTGTATATTCCATAGATTTAGCTAACTTAAGTGACAGCGGAGACCATGACTACTACAGTTCCCGGTGTAGCAGCGAATTAGAGTTTCTCGTGCATCCTCTTTGCCTATACTGATGAGTTTGCCTGAAGCACGTTTTGAGGGGCGTATAAAAGCTTCTGGACATCAAAATCGGTGTTACCTAAACAAACCACTTCACCAGTTATTTGTTTTATGGTGGGCCCGCAGAGAAGTCTTGACGATAAAATGCAGATTTAGCGCCCGTCTTGCAAGGTGAATTAGGTGCGACATAATGCAACTCTTGCCCAGAGGGCTCATAAAACAAACTGCTTTTACGGACTGTAAATAATTTCTCAAGAGGGCTCCTATGTGATTGTGCAAGATTAAAAGGCTAACAAGGCTGCCTTGGCTGTTCAAAACCAATACTGCAGGTCAGCTCAGAATGTTACTTTCCCTGAAATATAGCGGAATATATTTCTTTTGGTATCGATTACCTAAAGTTCGGTCTATAAACTCAAGTATGCTTTGCTCGAGCCAGAACCAATAGCTTTGCCAGGAGTGGGTAGGGGCCAAGCTTTTTGCAATTAAATAAGGATTCAGACAAGGCGACTTCCTATCGCTCGACTGGAGAAGATAATTTGAGCAACAAAGCTGAACTGATAGACTAGGTAAAATCTGCCGCATGCTGATGACATTCACAGCATTCCCAGGGCTGTATAAAGAGGCGAAACAAGTGGGAAAATCGATTCGCCTCACTGTTAGTAGTTACAAATTTTAAGCTGTAAAAGACTCAGACTATAAGTCCCCACCTGAATTACCTATGCAAATGGGTATTTCGGACTAAAGTAGAAAATAAGAAGTAAATGCCTCTTTCAATTAACAACACGTGCCTTTAGTAGGGCCCGGAAGATATGAACATAATGCAGCATAAGAAAGCCTAATGTCTACTCTAAGTCCTGCGTAAGCAAATGAATGAAGCCCCTGCCTTAGATAGTATTCCTATCGGACATTGGCAGCAGAAGAACGGGGGGGAGCCATACTATTTGGAAAGGAAAAGGTTGATACTGAATTGGTCTCCCTCCCTTGGTGTTTCCAACTGCCTCTAGTTATGAGAAATCTCTATGAGGAAATCCTCTTTTACTTAGTTTTATTTCTCGTGCCTAAGTCCAATCAAATTACACAGTTAACAACAAAAATCGGTCATAAATTGTATATATGCAATAACGACACTCGACTAGACGGCTGATAAAGCTAGATATTATGTAGGTTCTATAAATAAAATTCTCTGACTCATGGTGTGTGTGCTGTTTTTCTTATATTTGTGGCATACATTTTTGTGATTGATTCCGCCAAAGGGATGCCCATACTCGTAATAGTCTGCAAACTCTTCGGGGATAGAAAAGCCACTTCTATTTCGGAAGCGGCGGAACAGATTTGGATGAAGACTTGCTTCGTAGGTGTGGCGTCTGAGGACATTTTTGCAAGGTTGCCACGTATGTGTAATGTTTCCAATTCTTTGACACAAAACAGTCGGGATACCAAACAGAAAGTACTATGCAACAAAAATATTTATCAATGCGACTATGACCTGGGTTGCCACCTTATCCTGTTATATTTATTTTTATGCAAATCAGCTTTTTCTAGAAAACGACTTGATCCATTTCAATGAACCTTTGAATATTACTTATAAGATATATTTCAAGCGCTTCTACATAAGTGCTGCCACTTGGGATGTTTTTACAAGGCTGCCACCTCTTTGAAATTTTTAAAAATTTAGTGAGTTATGCTATATGGGTACCAATCGAAAAGTATTTTACGCCGAATTTTAACAAAAAGGTTTTAAAAGTGTTTTCCAATAGGGTTGCTACCCGATCCTATTATATATATTAATGCAAAACGAAACGAAATTATTATTTTTTTTTTTGAAATTTTGTTAGAATGCTACCGGCTACAATCTAATACTACATTTACACGGAATGAAATGCGTGGTTTTCATAAAATATATCGAAATGCTGCTGATTGAAGTATACAATCTCATTTTAATTTATTGTACATTTTACTTTGTTGCTTTTTGAATTGTTTTCATGCTTTTGAATTCAGTTGCTCAGTAAATTTTTGTCCCGAAATATTTTGCTTTTATCATTTTCTTTCTTGGCACTTATAAGTTTAAGACCTTTACTGAACCCATTGTTTCAATTAACTCGGAGGCTCACCTTGTGAGGGTTTCAATTCTTCATTTATTTCTTTTGGCGGCCTTTTAAAAATTCCTGTTTGGGCATTTAATTCAAATTAACTCAGTGAAAAAAAAAAACATTTAAAAATATGCTAAAAAATAAAAAAGAAGGAATGCAATGAAATCAAAGCACGGCTCTCCAGCGCTGTTCAGCTGATACCCAGTTTTGCTTTGGCTGTGTCTCTTATATGGAAATATTAGCTTTCTTAACCTTTTCGCACAAGTTGAATGGCTCTCCTTGAGTTGTGCTATTTTTTTTATTGAATTACGGCTGTTTCAAATTTTAGGCAGTTTTTCTCTAAGAAATAAAATAATAGCCCGCGTACTAGCTCAAGTATATGAATATATCTCTTACATTTTTATGTTTGGGAGCCAACATTGCCTTCCCCTTACTCCTTGTAAAGGTTTTGTCTAAATTGGAAAGCCAGTCCTACTTCAGTAACCATTAGCGTCTTTTTTATAAAAGCCATATTGTTGAAACAGGTTTTGGATCGCATCCACATTTTTTTGTCTATACTCGTATATCTGAAACTATGACAACTCGATCGTAATTTAAGTTAAAGCCGATTCTTTCTGCTGTCCTCATTATCCCCTTTTGTTTGGAACCCATATTCTGGAAATAAGCAAGTCTACAAAGGAAAGCTTCCCTTATGGCCTCAGCTTTTTCCTCTCCCTCTTCTTCTCACTTTACCTTATCCCGTTAGCCAATAACAATGCCACTTCTACTCTTTCATAAATAGCATCTCTATAAAGGGTGTAGCAGGTAGATCTTGTTTCTCCTACAATTTGTTGTATAAATGATAAAATCGCGGTAAATGTGAGCCTCAATAACCACGCCGATATATTTCGAAACATTTTAAACAACGGTTCCCTTCTGTTATTTAGAAGTCGAAAAGATTTGCTGTAAGTCATTATTTCGTGGTATTTGGCACCCATACACTGTACAGGCAGGTGCCAGTGCACGAAAAGCACCGAATAGCGACGATCGGGCAATCGTTCGTGAACTAAAAATATTTGTTCATTTTTCCACAAGAAGTTTCGTAAAAGAATTTGTGATATCCACCCAATGCAGGACCACTCAAAGACGTGCACTGTGACACCGATTACTTCACTTCGAAGCTTTTAAACCCTTTTGATTTCATATAGAAGAGAAATAAAAGTTTTCAAGATTCCACCTAAATTGGAGTAGTACAATAAGACGAGGAATCTTATTTTCTGTCAAAAAAAAGTTTTCTGAAATATTAGGTCGCTCTGGAGCTTGCTCCCAGGCCTAAGGAACAACGCTTACTCACTTACTATACTTACTATACTTTTTGATCAGTGAAATACGGTTGAGGCGGTGTAGGGGTTTAGAGATGTTTCTCCGGTCATGGAGTGGGTCCAATTCACACGATTGAGCTGGTACTGGATCGTTTCATGTACAAAAATATTCATAAAATCTTCATCCTGGAATGCCATTAAAGGGAATCTTTCAGGAAGACATTCAAAAAATGGTTCAGAGCTAATAATGTTGCCGTATTGTCGTGCCGCGTGCTATTCAACCGAACAGAGAAACTGTAGAAAATGAAGGATCCTAAAAATCCGGAGGAAAATTGCAGCAACAAAGACTAATATACCCAATGCCAACACGATGTGAGCCTGCCATAAAGAGCCACGCATTGGCCACGAAATAATGAAAAAACTGAGTTTGTCCAATAGATATTTGATGGTGCTTCAGTTTTGTCACTTGACTTTTTGAGTTCATCGGATTCTTTGTACAAAATTTTTTGGATTAGCTAGTAAACTACTCTTATTTATTTCAATTTTAAATACCTAATATGTATTCTTCTAGAATAAAAAGGACTAAACATGATTAAACTTGTAATTTAGATGTTTTTGAGTAAAATGTTTTAAAGCAATTTCGGTGCTTAAGTTTTTTCGCACACTGTATAGTATATAGTATTTAAGTTCTTATATGTGCATATATGTACATTAGAGCTTATCGCCAAAATAAAAGTGTAACATGTTCTGGTTTGAATGTCTATTTGTTGCAGATTTCGAAAATGGAAAATTTCATTTCAGCACCCTATACAAACCGCAAAATTTGTTTTTTTTTTCTTTTTACTGTTCTATTTGACCTTTGATTTCATTTAACGATATATTGTTGTAAAGGTGTCAACTTTAGCTCTTATTGAAACTTATTTAAAACCAATACCCTGTATTACAGAAATTAAGAATAAATATCTTATTTCTTTAAACGAGCTATTCTTGTAAATATATTTGTATATCCCGACTATCTCGAAAACGGCTCAACCGATTTGGATGAAATTTGGTACGTAGATAGTGTAGCACATTCTAAGAATTTTGACTTATGTGTTGCCACATAGGTTATTTTTTTGGGTTGCCACCTATCTGAATTTTTTTTATATGGAATAAAATATACCAATATGGATATCATACGAACGATATTTTTATTCGTATTTCAAAAAAAATATTTCTAAGTGGGGTTGCCACTTATTGAGGTTTTCTTATAAATTTTTTGTTTAGGGTAACTACTTAACAACTATCTCGAAAACCGCTAAACCGATTTCGATGAAATTTTGTATGTAGATACTGTACCGCATTCTAAGAATTTTTACGTAGGTGTTGCCATATAGGTTATTTTTTGGGGGTCTGAACTTTTTTTATATGAAATAAAATATGCGTTTTGAAAAAAAAAAATACATTTCTAAGTAGGATTGCCACTTATTGCTGCCATTTGAGCTTATTATATCGTTGAACTTTTAACGAGCTATTCTTATATTTGTACCGAGTTGGATGAAATTTGGTATGTATGTACATAGGGTACCACATTCTGAGAATTCCTAACTAAGTGTTGCCATATAGGTTATTTTTAGGGGTTGCCACCTATCTGAATTTTTTTTAAAGAAATTAAATATGCCAATATATATGTTTGATACCCAACGAAAGGAGTTTTCCTGCGTATTGGAAAAAAAATATTTCTAAGTAGGGTTGCCACTTTTGTTCGACAAGAAAAATCCGGCAAAGAAGTCGCTAAGGTGCCACTTCCAGTAAGGCCAACATTTGCCATGACTGCGCATAAAGATCAGAGAGAAACTTTTGAGTTTTTCGGAGTGGAGCTAAATTCATCGATGTCCATGCATGGTATGTTATATGTGGCGTTTCAAGAGTTAAGTGACCAACTACATTTAAAGTAATGTTTCCGGAAAAAAGAAACGTACTCGGAACATGGTATGGAAGGAAGTGTTGCAATAGATTTCATATGTATTGAATATAAAAAGTTTTGCATAGTTCTATCTTCAAAAATAAAGAAGAAATCACAGAATGTTGACCGATATATGGAGCTCTAACCGACAAATATACCCATGTGACCCTAATCTTTCTCGATTTTTCGATAACAATCGACAGCTGCTAACCATACAATTCAGCAAGGAATCTTGTAAAGACTTGTCGAAAACTTGTTTGAGCAGCCACCAAGAAGTAATTATGTGTGTTTAAACTTTGTTAGTAATACAAAATTTTAAACATATTTTTATTATCAAGATATGTCTTTAGAACGCTCCACTGCTGGTAAGTAAAATTATTCATACAAACAACCAGAATATCTTTATTGGGATTATCTAAATAAACTAAATTGTATGGCAACCTATGAAAATGCCGATGTCGGTCGCCCAGGTACTAGTCCTTAATATGATTTGTTCAAAAAAATTATTGTTTGCGCCCATAAGGCAACTCTTAATTACTATGTAATTCCAAAGAATGATGGAAGTGAAGTAATAAGAAGAACTAAAATGACAGTTCATTGTAAACATCCGCAACGATTACATTCGCCATAACCCGCTTGAGAACTTTTTTAATAAAACAGATATCGGTATCAATCCGCTTTAATAATTTGATCATTTGTTTTAACCCGCTTTATTTTGCGTACATTGTATGCATGGAAACAGTCCGCTTTTATACGTTTTCGTTTTTGTAAGCAACAACTGGTCCTTCGACCGCCGGATCGTGTTAATTTACAAAGTGCAAAATACGATCTAAACACATTTGAAAAACTTTGAAATCGTTTTTAAAACCATTGAAAACCTACATCAAAATAGGTTTAATCAGCAAACAATCGCTTTTGTGTACATATGTGCAATTTTTAAGCGCATATCTACAAATTCGTACACGTGTGTGAACATAACCCAACTTGCAAACAATCAACTACCCCCCAGCAACATCCATGTCGAAAGTAAAGGTAAGAGATTCAGCCTTACATGCAATTAAAAGATATCTCACGGCTAGCAAAAAAGATGAATTGGCATTAGATAGGGAGTCAACAGAAACTTATCTGCAGCTTCTCGAGGAGCAGTGGCTCAGATTCTGCGAAGCTCAACAAGAAGTCGAATTATCATGTGGCGAAGAAAAGGCGCCAGTTGAAGAGCAATCGCGCACACAGGCAGAAGAATGGTACGTAATAGCAAAGACGAATTTTAGACGTCTCATTGGAGTTCCTGAGACACCACGCTTATCTACAACAACAACTTTCACGTCATCGCCAGTTCAGCTACCCAAATTGCAGTTACCAAATTTCAGTGGTGACCCTACAAATTGGTTATCATTTTTCGACGCATTCCAGTCTCTCGTACACAACAACGCCAGTTTATCTGCTAGTCAGAAACTGCATTATTTACGCAATTGTCTGCAAGGTGAGGCGCTACAACTTGTAAGTAGTTTACAAATTTCTGATGGCAACTACGATGCCGCGTGGGATTTACTCACCACGCGTTATAAGGTTGTGCGTGTCATGGTTGATAGCCATTTCAAAGCAATTTTCGCTATCGAAAAGGCACCGCGAGATACTGGCAAGGCAATTAAGCAGGTTTTAAATGTTACTATGCAACATGTTGGTTCGCTAAAAGCATTAGGTCGGCCGGTAGAATATTGGGACGATTGGCTTGTGCACATAACGGTTTCAAAATTGGCTTATGAAACCAGAAAGCAATGGGAGTTGTCATTGGTAGGAGATATATTACCTACCTTTGAACAACTAGTCGAGTTTTTGGAAACACGTGCACGTTCATTAGAAATGGTACCAACGAGTGGTATAACGTCAACGCAAGCATCACGCGCGTCAACCAAATCTGCAACAAAGACAACAAATGTGCTTCATGCTATTGGTGAGCAACGTTCATCGTCATCCAACTCAGTTGATGCTGGAGCCAGTGCAGCTTCATGCTTTAATTGCAACAGCAATCACAAAATCTACGCTTGTCCCACATTTCGCAAACTAAATTCTGCTACAAGGTTTTTATTAGTCAAAAAACATAACGCTTGCATAAATTGTCTAAGTAAAGGTCACTTTCAAGCAAAATGTCGCAGTTCATCGAACTGTAACATTTGCAAACGTCGACACCACACATTATTGCATGGCTGCCGCGAAGAAGACAATACTAGTACCGAGCTGAATACAAACGCTGCTCCATTCGTAAAGCAGCAAGGAAATTTTTCCACGCATAAAGTTAGTATGTCTTCTTCGACGGATAATACTACTACAACACCGATGGTTATTGCTAACTCCGATGCACCACAATCTGGTTGCGTAGCATCTCACGTCGCTGAAGCTGACAAAGCCATTTTGTTGGCAACCGCTGAAATATATTTGAAAGACCACGCAGGGCGATGGCAACCCGCACGAGTGTTGTTTGACAACGGCTCACATGCATCCTTCGTGACTGAGGCTTGTATACAACGCCTTCGTCTGTCAAGGAAGCCTTCGACCGCTCATGTCACGGGGATTGGTTCCTCAGATGGCGGTAGGGTTAAGGGTGAGACAAACCTATCGCTTGCGCCTCGATCTCTCCATCAGAGTTTCACAATCAATTCGCTAATTCTATCAAAGATTACAAACGATCTTCCTAGTGTTTGTGTGCAGATGTCTTCTTGGCCTCATCTACGAAATCTTACGCTTGCAGATCCGCATTTCGCTAAACCTGGTCCTATTGATATCCTAATAGGGATGGACGAGATGGATCAATTCTTGCTAACGGGCCTCTGTAAGGGGCCACCGGATACACCCATGGCACAAAACACAGTTTTTGGTTGGGTCCTTTTCGGAAAGGCTATGCGTTCGTCAAGTCCCGGTGCAGGAGTCTTGTCTCTCCACTGTGATGTGCAGCTCGTCAGAATGGTGAGTAAATTCTGGGAGCTTGAAGAGTTTCCACCTAAGCGATACCTAACCGCTGAAGAGGAGGCTTGTGAAAATCATTTCCGCAAGTACTGCCGCCGCGCCGACGACGGGCGTTACATCGTACGTCTTCCGTTTAAGGAATCCGTAACTCTAGGAGAGTCGAAAAATATTGCTGTAAGAAGTTTACTGAGGATGGAAAAACGTTTCGCTGCTGATGACGAGTTACGCCGTCAATACGTCGAATTTATGCGTGAACTCGTAACCATGGGCCACATGGAACTCGTAGGCGACGCTCACCCGCATAAAAGTTACTACATGCCGCACCATGCTGTTGTTAAGAACACCAGCTCCACTACTAAACTTAGAGTGGTGTTTAATGCGTCCTCGAAAACATCATCAGGATCTTCCTTAAATGATGCGCTAATGGTGGGTCCACAATTACAAGAGGACCTGTTCTCCATAATGGTACGATTCCGCACGCATCGCTACGCCATAATGTCCGACGTCGAGAAGATGTATCGGCAAGTATACGTCGCTGAACAAGATGCTGACTACCAACGCATAGTCTGGCGTGACACATCAACTGAACGCATCCAGGACTACCGCATGCTTCGCGTAACCTACGGGGTCGCCTCGGCTTCGCATCTAGCCGTACGATCTCTGCATCAAATCGCGTCAGATTCCGCTGAAACGCATAAAGCTGCGTCCGCTGTTATTACACGCGACTTTTACATGGATGATCTTCTCACGGGCTCATATTCGATAGATCAGCTCATCAAGCTACAAAATGATGTAACCGTAGTTCTGTCTAGTGCCGGTTTCGAGCTGCGAAAATGGGCAACTAATTGCGACGAACTAAGGGAGAAGATACCACACGTTTCGAAACAAATCACGCATCTGTTGGCTGACGGCGATGAAGTACGAACACTTGGAACAATTTGGAATACGAGTGACGATTGTTTATCGATTGCGGTGAATCTGGCACCGCTGAATGCAGTTCTTACGAAAAGAGTGTTTCTGTCAGACTCAAGTAAAATCTTCGACCCGCTCGGATTAATCGCACCTTGTACTATTTTTTCTAAAATTTGGCTTCAACGAATCTGGCGAGCGGATGTTGATTGGGATGAACCTGTGCCTGTCGATATCGCTGCAGAGTGGCTCCGTCATCGTCAGCAGCTGCCTAAGCTCACGGATCTCAAGCTAAATCGTTGGATTGGGACCAGTGACATCGTCGATCATGCTGAGTACCACGTTTTTACTGATGCATCGCAGCGTGCTTACGCCGCCGTGCTCTATTGTCGCACGCAACTATACGATGGGAAATTTAAGGTCGTTTTAGTCGCCGCTCGGGCCAAGGTAGCACCTTTAAAAAGCGCCACGCTCCCACGTTTGGAATTATGCGCAGCGCATTTAGGCGCCAAACTCGTCAAACAGGTGTAGTTAAGCTTCGGCTGCAAAATGCCACGAATGTACGCATGGACTGACTCTACTATTACGTTAGCTTGGCTGAAGAGTCACCCAAGTCGATGGTCTGTCTTTGTTGCGAATCGCGTAGCTGCTGTACAGGAAGTTCTACCTCCTGACTGTTGGAGACACGTCCGCTCGGAACACAACCCAGCTGACTGCGCTTCTAGAGGCATGACTCCGTCAACCCTACTCGCACATCATCTGTGGTGGCAAGGGCCACATTGGTTGGCTGAAAACGAAAACCAGTGGCAGCATCAATCAGCAGAGGATTTAGAGCAGCTGACAAAACGCAACCCAATCGTTAGCGCTGAACTGCGATCAACAAAGTCATCACATCTCACTCAAACCGAAGATGAGTGGGAACTCTTGTCACGATATAGCTCATTTATCAAGCTCAAAAGAGTTATGGCCTACGTTCTCCGTCTGGTCAAAAACCTACGGACAGCCAGAGGGCAACGCATCACTGGCGCTCTCACTGGCGACGAAATTCTTCGTGCTGAACAAGCATTGGTAAAGTATGTCCAAACCAACGCTTTCCCAAAGGAAATTGTCTCTTTCGGGTCAAACAAACAAATTCCGTTGCGAAGTCAACTAATCCGGCTTCAACCGTTTTTGGATGCTGATGGGATTCTTCGTGTTGGCGGGCGAATAAAGAGAGCTTCGATCGCTGCCGACGTCAAACACCCTATAATTTTGCCGAAGAAATCATCACTAGCAAAGATCATTATATTTGACATTCATCACAATACACTTCACGCAGGCCCGCAAATCATGCAAACAATTTTACAACGTCGTTTCTGGGTGTTGGGTGCTCGCAACCTCGTTCGTTCTATTTATCATAAATGTGCCAAATGCAAACGCATAAACCGCCAACCTCTTGGTCAAATAATGTCAGATTTGCCAAGCAGCCGCCTAACTAGTTCCCGATGTTTTCTACACAGTGCCGTAGACTTTGCGGGCCCCTATTTTATTAAGTTTACCCAAGGTAGAGGAGCAAAATCATGCAAGGCTTACGTTTGCAGTTTCATTTGTATGAGTACGGGCGCAATGCATCTTGAGCTCGTTGGAGATCTCTCTTCCCCTACGTTTATTGCAGCTTTTTCAAGATTCGTAAATCGAAGAGGTTATTGTCAGCACGTATATTCGGACAACGGCACTAATTTCGTTGGCGCCGAAAGGGAGTTACACGCTGCTTACCAACGTTGTATGAGAGATGAAAGACTGACGTCATATTTGGCGAACATGCAAGTAACATGGCACTTTAATCCACCAAGCGCACCACACCTGGGTGGCTATTGGGAAGTTGGGGTGAAGAGAGTGAAGTACCACTTAAAGCGCGCTCTCGGTAATCATTTATTAAGTTATGAAGAATTTTCTACGCTATTGACAGAAGTGGAAGCATGCGTGAATTCACGACCGCTATATTGGCACTCAGCTAATGCAGATGATTTGGAAATTCTCACACCTGGCCATTTCTTGATTGGCGAACCAATTAAGGCGTTACCTGAACCTGACACAGATAATTTCTCAGGGGCATTACATCAAAGGTGGCAAATTATCAGTGCAATGCGCCAACATTTTTGGTCTCGCTGGCGAAGCGAATATCTCGTCAACTTGCAGCGACGAGTTAAATGGTTTCGTCCGTCTCAGAATTTAAGAGAAGATGACGTGGTCGTCATTCATGATGCGAACGTCCCACCCACTAAATGGCGACTTGGACGAGTTATTCAGTGTTGCCCAGGCGCAGATGGACAAGTACGCGTAGTCAGACTGAAGACAGCAGATGGCGAATTGGTTCGTCCTATAGCGAAGCTGACGCTTTTGCCAACAAGAAATGAAATTTGATTTGTAATACTTATAGTTTTAGTAATGTAATTTGAATTTTGAATTTAATTTTGAACTTAACATGGTCGTTCAAGGCGGCCGATATGTTTGCGCCCATAAGGCAACTCTTAATTACTATGTAATTCCAAAGAATGATGGAAGTGAAGTAATAAGAAGAACTAAAATGACAGTTCATTGTAAACATCCGCAACGATTACATTCGCCATAACCCGCTTGAGAACTTTTTTAATAAAACAGATATCGGTATCAATCCGCTTTAATAATTTGATCATTTGTTTTAACCCGCTTTATTTTGCGTACATTGTATGCATGGAAACAGTCCGCTTTTATACGTTTTCGTTTTTGTAAGCAACAATTATCATTATTAATATTATTACTAAAGAATGATTTTTGCAAGTCGAACATACAAGAAAGAAATTATATACAGAGAAAAAAAAATTTGGTTGTATTTACAGGGTGCAAGAAAATTTTTATTTTTATTTTTTCAAAACTGTTGGAGAACATTTTCCACTTTTTTTCTCCATACATCCTGATACACTTTAATAGAAATATATGTAGATTTTGTTCGAAAATAAAAAATCTAAATCTATGTATGTATATATGAAACTAACGAAATCTTCATAAAAAAAATGCTAATGATAATAATGCTAACAAAAACAATGTATTCCTTTTAAATCTTTACAGTTTTTAGTCGAATGGCGTACTGTTAGTTTGTTTGAAGGCCATGCGTGAAAATGAAGGATCCCAAAGAGCTCACAGAAGAAGAAAATCGGGCAGCAAACAACAAAATGGAAAATATAGAAGGCGATTCAAATGACAGAGGTGAGTAAAAACGATGATACATTTAACAGCACGAAATCACCCGCTTTAGTCCAATATGTGATTCGGTACCGAAAAGAACATCAAAAAATCATTTTGGATGACCTAAGCTGACCTCGAGTTGACAAACCAAAAGAGTAGATAAGAATTTTCAAACGGAAGTGAATATAAATTTACTTACATATATGTGGATGTAGATATATTAATGGCTGGACTGATTAAAATAGATTGCTTTGGCCACCTCCGCTTAAGTAGCTCCGATGGAATGCACAAAATTTCAGTTAAGGGTTAAGTGTGGTGTGCTCAATTGCGAAGGTGAGGTAATAAGGTAATGGAAATGAAATTTTTCGGCGCTCTGTAATTTCATGCATTACGAGCAAAGGAACAGAAAATTTAATCACCGGGAACTATAAATCTGAGTGGTGCATGTACGAGTATGTTACGGGAAGTAAGTCTAGCGATAAGCCGCTGTAACCTTTCACCCTCGTTTTTGTGTTAGAGGAAATGTTAAGCGATTTGAAGTATGCAGAGCTCAAGTAATAAACAATAGGAAATAGAAATTGTTATACATATGCACAAAGTTAGTTAGTGCATAAAATTCATGGGGGCTTTTGGATCTCACAGACTTTGATATATTAAACACTTCCCGATATCAGTCATCAAGTCAAGAAGCCATAAAAGTCAAAGGAAATTTTTCAGGGAAGTGTTTTTGATAGGGGATCATAATCATAACAAATGATTTCAAATTTACATGATTTAGACCACTTTGCGTATTAAGCTCTGAGAGTTCCAGACTTGTCTGTTATAAGGTTTCTGGATTGTTCTTTTTTATTTCACATGGCATCACAATGTATTCCTGTTTTTCCTAACATTAGTTTGGATTTAATCAAACCAAAAGTTAAACTCAGAATCTTAAAAGGAAACTTAGTTATACCATCGTACTTTTATGTCAGATAAGTCTTCGGGTATGCAATAATAATACGTTCCGAGAGTCGTAGTATAAGTGGACCCCTCTAGCCGTGCGACTGTAATTTTTGAGAGTACAAAAAAGTTCACCCAAAATATATTCTTATCACTAGGGTATGCAGCATATTTTGCGTTTGTTTACATTTTGCTCTACTTCTTCTTTTTTCTTTGTTGTTTTCTTTTTTGTTCCTATGATTTACCACCATTGCACCTACAACCATGCCTATTCAACTTTCATGAGTACCCTCTGAGAAAAATTTAAAAAAAAAAAATGTTCCTGGTTAACTGTGGTTGGCGGTCGCCGTGGTGTGGCAGTAGTTATTCTGGCCTACCACACCGAAGTCCCAGGTTCAAGACGCGGGACAGGTAAAATCACAAATGTTTGGAAACAATTTTTTTCAAAAAACCGGGTCGCCCCTCGACAGTGGTTTGGAAAACTCTCCGAGCGTATTTCTGCCATGGAAAGCTTCTAAAAAAATGCATCTACTTTGCAGATGCCATTTGAAGTCGACAAAAACTGTAAGTCCCTCCAATTTGTAGAAAAAATTAGAAGCAGCACACCACAAATTGGTAGAGAAGCTCGGCCTTAATCTCCACAGAAGGTATACATAGCGCCAATTATTTATTTTTAAAATTTTATTTTATATGTCCATTAGATATGTCGAAATAAAAACGAATATGTATTACATATATAATTAATTATAAATGTACATATAAACTCGTATATTTACGTTCTAAGTGTTTGATTAACAAAAGAATAAACGTCTTTGAGACGAGGTGCCTATGCGATAACCCCGATCGAATAATACGAAGATTATCACATTATTGTTTGATGCACTGATACAATAGGAGCGAGAGGCTATGTTAAACATGTAGGTGGCTCAACAACGTATAACATATGGATGTACATTAAGGGGGTGAGTTTTTTAAGTCAGGTTTCAGAACTCATAAAGAATAATACAGAACGAGGAATGCAGCCGAACAGAAGCGGGCGCACTGTAGCAGAACTTTAAATTTTCGTTAGGTAGATGCTTTCTCTTTTGCTGGGTATGTCCTACACTTGAACGAACAAACATTGAGGGTCATTAATATTACCTTACTTAATCTCTGTTGAAAAACTTATTTTTTGAAATGAACTTCAGGGAAAGATGAATCCGTTGCAACCGACAGAGAACGGGTCCCCAGAAACTTTTGTCGCTTTGTCTGCAGTACCGGAGGCACCCACAAATCAAGATATAAATAGAATATTCTCCCTCTTCATTCTGACAGTTTCTGCAGGGGTAACTTGACTTTGTATACCATCGTCGCAGCATGCCTAGGGTTAGAACTTATAAGTAATTTTACTGCGGATTTATTTAGTACGAGATGAGAAGAAATTTACTTCTTTCTTTGGACAAGCATGGTCATAGGAAGCTTGAAACTTTGCAACCAGCTGAGCCAACCGCAAGTATAAGGTTCGTTTAATTAAGAGATCACAAACCAAGTACGCCAACGAAGCTCGCAACTCTAAAAATTTCAAATTTTATAATTTTTGATTACAATACCTTTAACGCAGTCTGGTCTTCGCCAAGTTTGGCGACTTCGGATTTTAACACGTACCGGAATGGCTCAGAATGTATCCGACAAAGAGCTTTGGTTTCAGTACAATCGTTCTTAAACTGCATCCATGATCAGGCGTTCCACATGCAAAATATAAATATGTATGTATGTATAAGTGCTCATGAACTTGTTGAGAATTACAGCGCTAATGGATTGTGCGCTTTTGCCCACTAAACGAAAAACTATAGTGCGTTCCTTCAACTGTTTCTATTGTAGTTATTGTGACCCACTTATTAAAGTGGTGTTGACTGTTATAGTGACTGCCATGTACTTAAACACTTGTGAAGCAATTGAAACGCCGGTCACCCTAATTCACTTCAAATTTTTAATACTGATCGATAGATTCATGTAGGCGCTACAATATATAACGCTTTATATTTTGCTAACAAGATTTAGTTACAAATGTACAGCATCATATTTGCACCTAATATACATAAATTGCACTTTAAATGAATTTTAATGGTTGAAAGCAGGGACGGAGTGAAACGAAAAATAAGTGAAAATGAAATAAAATAAAACAAAATAAAATAAAATAAAATAAAATAAAATAAAATAAAATAAAATAAAATAGAATAAAACAAAATAAAATAAAATCATATAAAATAAAATACAATCAAATAAAATCGAATAAAATATAGGAAAATAAAATAAAATAAAAAAAAATAAAGTAAAACCAAAATAAAATAAAATAAAATGAAATCAAATAAAATAAAATAAAACAAAAAAATAAAATAAAATATCATAAAATAAAATAAAATAATATAAATAAAATCATGTCAAATAAAATAAAATGAAATCATATAAAATAAAATAAAATCAAATAAAGTAAAATAAAATAAAGTAAAATAAATTAAAATAAAATAAAATAAAATAAAACAAAAATAAAAGAAATTATAATATAATAAAATAAAACAAAAAAAATAAAAATAAAATAAAATAAGTTAATAAAATCATATAAAACAAAAAAGAATTAAATAAGATAAAATAAAATATAAAATAAATTAAAAGAAAATACAAAAAATAAAATATGATAAAATAAAATAAAATTAAATTAAGTTAAATAAAATAAAAAATAAAGCTAAATTAAAATAAAATAAAAAAATAAAATAAAACAAAATAAAATAAAATAAAATAAAATAAAACAAAATAAAATAAAATAAAATAAAATAAAATAATTTCTTTTTTATACCAACAATTGTTGTTGTTTTACTGCCTGTACATTTTCAAGTATTCATGAAACGAGCTCAAGGCCAAGAATAATAATTTTTCACTTTTTGCATTATTATGAAAATTATTGTTGTTTTTTTTTTAATAATCATTTAATTAATTATTAAAAGTTTTTTAATTGAATAGAGTAGGAAAAATGTTTAGAGACAACCGCCATAGCTTTTCTTATAGATCCATTTCAGATGCTGCTAAGCTTCTTCATCAGAGAAAATTTGGCATTGGAAATTTTTTATTATATTTATTATATTCAACTTGATTGCATTTCATTTTAATATATATTATTTTATGCTCCTTTTTACTTTTACTTAATATTATTAAATCTGTTTTTATTTAGTTTTATTTTATTTCATTTCATTTTGTTTTATTTTATTTTATTTTATTTTATTTTGTTTTATTTTATTTTATTTTATTTTATTTTATTTTATTTTGTTTTATTTTATTTTATTTTATTTTATTTTATTTTATATTATTTTATTTATTTTAATTTAATTTAATTAAATTTTATTTTATTTTATTAATTAAATTAAACTAAATTAAATTCAATTCAATTCAATTTAATTAAATTAAATTAAATAAAATAAAACCAATTAAAATTTAATTTAATTAAATTAGATTAAATTAAATTAAATGAAATTAAATTAAATGAAATTAAATTAAATTAAATTAAATTAAATTAAATTAAAATAAATGAAATAAAATAAAATAAAATAAAATAAATTAAAATAAAATAAAATAAAATAAAATAAAATAAAATAAAATAAAATAAAACAAAATAAATTAAAATAAAATAAAACAAAATAAAATAAAATAAAATAAAATAAAAAAAATAAAATAAAATAAAGCAAAATAAAATAAAATAATATAAAATAAAACAAAATAAAATGATAAATAGAAGCAGATTTAATAATATTAAGTAAAAGTAAAAAGGAGCATAAAATAATATATATTAAAATGAAATGCAATTAAGTTGAATATAATAAATACAAGGTGGCGCAAAAGTAAGCTTCCGATGTTCAGCATATCGGTTGTGGCACGTGCAGTGTGTGCTGTTGCACCGTCTTGTTGGAACCACATGTTTTCCAATCCCAATTCATCAAGTTGCGGCAAAAAGAACTCGTTGATCATTCCTCTGTAGCGCTCACCATTCACAGTAACCGTTTGGCCCCGACCGATTATTGGTCAAATAAATAGTCAGCAATATTCCGTGTTCTGGAGCAGTGTAGCGTAACATTGTTTATTAACGTGTATTTCGCATGTGTTTACTACACAAATGTCAAAACGGAACTGACTTTAGGGGCCAATCGCAAAATTTATAGCATTTTCTGATAGGAGGATTACTTTTGCGCCACCCTGTATAATAAAAATATTCTGGCCACTTTTGTGGTTTAATTGCAATCACTGCATGAACTCTAGTCTAACAAAAGTCATGATTGTTACAATCCCTGGTTGGATTACAATATTTTATTTAGCGTATTTATAGAAGATGAGACGTTTTTCCTAGCAAATCTCATTAATCAGATCAATGAGGGAAAACATTCCGCCAAGTCGAGCTCAATCACTTTTTTTGCAATAAACATTTATTTGATTTTAATATTCAATACGTGTTTAATTTTCAGTAAAAAAGCGAAAGAAAAACGTTGTGTGCTGATAGTGAAACAAAGTTGAATCATCGCCTACAATACAATAAAACAACAACAACAACAATGTGACATGCGTTTGTACATATTTAATTATAGCAAAATTTTGATAAAACAAATTATTATTAAACAAAAGAAATTTTCATAAATAAAACACTTTGTGGGTTCGTGTTTAGCGCTGACTACCGTTTGCTGGTTGTCGTTGAGCCCTACGCTGCACTGGCTGCCTGGCTGATTAAGTGGTGTATGATTCATGTTTAACTTCTTTGTAAGTATTTGTTGTTGTTTGCGATTGTTGTTGCATTATGCGATGCATCATTTTTAATTGCAATATTTTTACATTCTCTGGACATGTGGAAATCGACATGTCTAATACGCAGAGGTGTTTTGCTCGACACACGCCAAAGTCCAGCGTCATTCCCCGAAAGCTGGTTGGAGCAACTGGTTGTGGAAGCGTAGCAGGCCAAATTGTGCAACGTGCCAACAGATTGGAATGCGTTATAACAACAGAAATATGTACCAGCATATGCTCCACATACCTATGTATATGTACGTCTGTGGTCTGATAGTCTGAATAAGCATATTTCTCAGCTAAGAAAACATGCATGCCTAAGTATGATGTCTAAGCTTGGCGGAATCTGTGACTGCTTGATAACAGATATAAGCACAGTGTATGAGATTGAGCTGGTGGGAGAAAATCGTTTGTTCTACATATCAGAGAATTAAAATGACATTAAAACCTTCAAATTTTTTTACAGAATTTCTAGAAAATTTTTGTTTACGCAATTTTGTAGACAAATCAATTGAGATATAACATTGTGCAAGTTAGAACTCGCTCAAAAATTTCCCTGAATTTTCGGAATTTTTTTCGTCAAGGGTGTTGAGTAATTTCTCTCATACAACGCATGAAGAAAATTTGATTTTGAATAGGCAAAAATACCCAACATCCTTGATAAACAAAATTCTAAAAATTCAAAGGAAATTTTCAGGTACTTCTAGCTTACACATTATTATGCTAAAATTTAATGAGCTATAAAACTGCGTACTCAAAAATTTTCTAAAAACTCTTTCCAAAATTATTGAAATTTTGATGTAAATTATTAAAAGTTTAATTAGCTTTCCTTTTATGTGGTTATTGTAGAATTCGCTATATTTTAAATAAAAATTATAAAAACACAGCTTCCTTTTATTTTGTCGAACGATATCTAATTTAATTTCATTACTATTATATTGCACACAACTGTATGTACATACAGAGTTATAGAAAATAGATCATTTATCCGTTTTAGCACGCAGCACTGCAAAATCGCACACTGTGCACCGCCAATGTCCAAATCGCAAGTTGGTACAAAATCCAACAATAGAAGCATGTTTGTTGTTATAAATAGAAAGACAAAAAAAAGTTGAATGGTGACGCCGCCGCATACGAAAGAAAACAAAGTTCAATCTTCCATTTCGTCACAGCTTTGGATGCGGCTGCTTAAAGCGGTTAAAGTGCAAAATGGGCCAACGCCAACGGCACCGACACCGACACCGACAACATCACTCATCACAATTGGCAACATCATGATATATGGCATTCGTATTAAGCACGGCATTTTGCACACATTTTTAAATATTTTTTTTTAATATATGAGATAATTTTTTTTACCGCTGCTTTTCATTGTTTGTGCATGAATGAATTTTTTTTTTTCGAAAACCGAAATTTTGCAAAACAAAGCCACAACGAAAAAAATAAAAAGTTAAGGTAACAGTTTGAATTGAACGAAATTATGGCGAATATGCCCGGCACACGGTGTCTGTGTTAAAGCCGAGGGCATGTAAATGGTTGCCATGAGCTGACTTTGATGCACACGTGCAATTTCACACAACTCGCCAGCACGCCAGTCATACAAGTTTGCGAGGTTTTGTGAAGAATTTGCCATCCAAAATTTTGCTATCAACTATAACACTAACAAAACACTCATTTTGAAAGATCTTTTTGTTGAGAGAGGCTTAGCCGGTTATTAAAATAAAATAAAATAAAATAAAATAAAATAACATAAAATAAAATAAAACAAAATAAAATAAAATAAAATAAAATAAAACAAAACAAAATAAAATAAAATAAAATAAAATAATGTAAAATAAATTGAAATAAAATAAAATAAAATAAAATAAAATAAAGTAAAATATAATGAAATAAAATAAAATAAAATAAAATAAAATAGAATAAAAAACAAAATAAAATAAAATAAAATAAAAAAACAAAATAAAATAAAATAATACAAAATAAACTGAAATAAAATAAAATAAAATAAAATAAAATAAAATGTAATAATATAAAATAAAATAAAATAAAATGAAATAAAATAAAATGAATTAAAATTAAATTAAACTAAATTAAGATAAAATAAAATAAATAAAAGTAAAATAAAATAATAAATTAAATTAAAATAAAATAAAATAAAATGCAATGAAATAAAATGAAATGAAATAAAACGAATTAAAATAAAATGAATAAAAATAAAATAAAATGAAATAAAATAAAATGCAGTAAAATAAAATGAAATAAAATAAGATGAATTAAAGTGAAATAAAATAAATCAAAATTAAAATAACATAAAACAAAATAAACCATAATAAGATGAATTAAAATAAAATAAAATTAATTAAAATAAAATGAAATAAAATAAAACAAAATAAAATTAATTAATAATAATGCATCGTGACGCTACAGGGCATCATAGCTTAGTTGTTAGAGTACTCTAACAGCGGCTTTGGTGCAGACACTTGGGTTCATATCTCAGTGTCCGAGAAGGGGTCTGATGAGAAGTTGGGCACTTCGAAACATGTCATCCCATACCATCGCTGTGCATAACGTTGTAATTTTTCCTCTAATATCAATTAACAAACAAACATAAAAATTCGAGCTTTGCTCCAACAACAATCACCATAACTATAATTGTTACAGGTACAGTGCGGGTGCATAACAAATAACACGGAAGTGTTGATATGCATAAAAGCCCTTCTGTATCTAAAACTGTTCTATGAACGCGCCTAAAAATATTTCCACTTTCCTTGAGTTGACATATAAAATATATGTACCAAAGAACGTATAAAAGGAATAAGCAAATGGCACATTAGAGGAAAAATGCATCGTGACGCTACAGGGCATCATAGCTTAGTTGTTAGAGTACTCTAACAGCGGCTTTGGTGCAGACACTTGGGTTCATATCTCAGTGTCCGAGAAGGGGTCTGATGAGAAGTTGGGCACTTCGAAACATGTCATCCCATACCATCGCTGTGCATAACGTTGTAATTTTTCCTCTAATATCAATTAACAAACAAACATAAAAATTCGAGCTTTGCTCCAACAACAATCACCATAAAATAAAATTAAATTAAATTAAATTAAATTAAAATGAAATGAAATAAAATTAATTAAAATAAAATAAAATTAAATTAAATTAAATAAAGTTGAAGGTAGTGTTGCCGGCCTACCACACCGAAGGTCCATGGTTCGAGCCCTGGTACAGGTAACATCAAAAGTGATTTGAAAAAAGTTTTTCAAAACGGGGTCGCCCCTCGGCAGTGGTTTGGCAAACTCTCCGAGTGTATTTCTGCCATGACAGGCTTCTCAGCAAAAAATTCGTCTCCTTTGTAGATGCCGTTCGGAGTCGGCAAAAAACTGTAGGTCCCACCAATTTGTAGGGAAAATTCAAATCGGCACACCACAAATTGGAAGAGAAGCTTGGCGCAAAAATCTCTTAGGAGGTTGATGATGATATACCTGTTGTATATCGCGCCATAGAGAGAGAAATAAAATTGAATTAAATTAAAATAAAATAATATAAAATAAATTAAAACAAAATAAAATAAATAAATGTATGGCGCGATATACAACAAGTATATCATCATAAACCTCCTAAGAGATTTTTGCGCCGAGCTTCCCTTCCAATTTTTGGTATGCGTTCTGAATTTTTTCCTGCAAATTGGCGGGACCTACACATCTTTGCCGACTTCGAACGGCATCTACAAAAGAGATGAAACACACTCGGAGAGTTTGCCAAACCACTGCCGAGGGGCGACCCCGTTTTGAAAAACTTTTGTGAACCACTTTTGATGTTACCTGTCCCAGGACTCGAACCTTGGACCTTCGGTGTGGTAGGCTGGAAACACTACCGCCACACCACGGCGGCCGCCATTAATTTATTTGTATATAAATAGTTTCCCTACCAACAACTGCTAACCACATTTTTTCAAAATACCAAACATGCACATTTTATGTTTGAAAAATTTGCGTTCAAATATACAGACTCACGGAGAGACGGACATGGCTAAATGGACTCAGCTCATCGTCCTTATTATTTCAGTTTACTTATTGATGGGCCCATCTCTTCTTCTTCTGATGCTTACAAACGTTTCATGTTCATGAAAGCTATAAAAATCAAAAAAGGTATATAACGTCCCTATTTCAGTGGGGTACTAATCGTTTGCCTGGATATTATACTTGTGTGTTATTCGATTTGCTTCATTTTTGGCAGGAGTATACTACATGCAATTGCCTTTGAAAATAGCAGAATTTTTATGTTGAAAAGTGGGCTTATTATGTGTGAAAGACCTTATTGATATAGTTTGCATGGTTATAGAAATATCGCGTTTTACATTTTACAAACAAATTTTTCAGAGCTATGTTAAAAAACTGGGCGTGGCCTTTGACCGATTTCGCCCATTTTTACAACAAATATTTACATTTATATATTCAACATTTTCGCCAAATATCGTTTCGATAAATCAATTTTTGCCGGAGCTATGTTATAAAAAGGGGTGGAGGCACGCCCATTTTCAAAAATTTTAATTTTTCGATTTTCTTCGTGCACGGACACATTTAAAATGAAAAAGAATTAAAATAAAGCTTTTGTACCCAAAGTTATTGCCTGTTAAATATATCTATGATCCTTTTCAAAATCTTTCATATAAAAGTGGGCGTGGACCTTAACCGATTTCGCCCAGTTTTTTCCGGAAAATTTCCTGTATTAATATAAATGTGTGTGCTAAATTTCGTTTCCATATCTTGAACGGTTTTTGATTTATGATTAATATTATTTCTAAATTTGACTTAATCAAAAGTGGGCGGTGCCACATCCATTTTCAAAAATTTCTTGGTAATTTTATTTTCTGCCTCAACGTTATTGCACACACCAAATTTTATCCTTATAGGTGTATTATGTACTGTATTTTCGAAAATATTCTATGTATAAAAAATGGGCGTGGCTATCATCCGATTTCGTCCATTTTAAATAGCGTTCGAAAATGAGTGCCAAGGAACCTGCATACCAAATTACATTAAGATATCTCAAAATTTACTCAAGCTATCGTGTTCTCAGATGGACGGACGTAGCTTAAACAATTTCTCTTTTCCTTCTGAAGATTTTGATATACATAAGTCAATATCTATCTCGATTTGTTTATGCCGTTGTTTATGTCATACTACCGTTAGGCGAATGAAGTTAATAAACCAGGTATAATTAGAAACGACATCACAAATTTTGATTTATTTAATTTTACCTATAAATCTGATTGCAATCATATTTCTATAAAAAAATATGATATTTTATTATTATACTCGTATAAATGATTAAAACATGTCAACATTGAATGTGCCATAACTATGAAACACACTATAAAATGCAAATTAGCCCGAAAAGAGAGAGAACATGACTCTTTTCGAAATAGTACTACAACTCTTCTTTCTAAAATGTACCACTATAATCAATGAAAGCAGTATATTAAATATTTGGCACATTCACGCTTTTATGATAATTTCGCATCATCGTCTAAAAACTGAAGTCTCATGGTGAACATGAACGTTCTTTACTAGACACATACCTACAAACAAAAAAAGCAAAAAAGAAAAGTTATAAACAAAAAGTTTAAGAAACATGGAAATAAACAAATAAAAATAGCAACTAAATAATTTCGAAAAACAACAAAGCTTTAGTAGTAACACAACAATAAAAAATGCTGATTAACAATTTGATAAGAAAATGCTATCGCTCCTGATAGGTTTGTTCGTTTATATGACTGGCACTTTAACCGTTTGCTTGACACACTAAATGCGGACAAATTGACGAACATTTATTTGATTGAATTCCATAACAGAAATTCCCGTACTGGCGCTCTTAGGCAAATGCCATCGCTTACCGCTAAACAATTAAATAAATAAATAAAGCACACCTTTACACAAAAAGTCATGCGAATGTGTGAACAACTGATTATAAAAAAGTACGCAGAAAAATAAGAATTAGGGTGTCCGATATATGCTACAAATAACTTTCTTAGCTGATCCTAAATCTTAAATATTTTGTAGCGTTGTATTGCTCCGACCTTGCTGATTCCGACAAATGTTTAATCTTATGCAACATGGCGGCTCCATACCAAATTTCATCAAGATATCTCAAAAAGTGAGGGACTAATTTGCGTACAAACAGACAGACGGACGGACGGTATACTTATTGGTGGGCCTATCTCTGCTTCTTCTCATACTTACAAACATCGCACTAAAGTTTTAATACCATTTCATGTTCATGAAAGGTATAAAAATTACGCTGTGCAGGACGGTATCCACTTTTTGTCAGAGGGGGTTATTCAAATTTAAAAAAAAAGTTTAACGTGTATTAATCAAAAAATCTCTACATATAACAAAATTGTGAAAGGTACATTGCAGATATTTAAGAAAAATCGATAGGAGGGACCATTATTAAAACAATAGAAGCGAAATCAACAGCTTTTAGAATTTTTGTCTGTCTGTCTGTATGTTTGTCCGCGCATCAGCCAAAAACTGCTGAACGGAATTCAATGGAACTTTTACCATTGCATTACTAGACGTTTAACATAAAATTTAAGAAGTAATTTTTGCCGATAGCTTGACCTTTTTCGGAGATATCGACCGACATATGGACCAAGGTAATCCAAAATGTGTTAGTACGATATGGGTATCAAACGAAAGGTTATAACAAGTGCTTCAATAGGCGATGTAATTAAATTTTATATCTTATCTGTTATGGGATATAATGATGAAAATCGGACTTTGTCTATTATTAGTTCTGAGACGCAGCGAAGTGGGACGGGTTTACTAGTTATAAATAAAACAGAAAAAAGCAAAACTACTCTTAAGCTGTAATTCAAATACAGAAATTCGATCTTTAGAAATTTATTAAAAAGTATTCTTAAAAATCATGTATCACTTCTTCGGTATCCAATTCATTCAGTCTTACTTCGGCTGTCGAGTCCAGCAAAAAAATGTTTTTTAGACTTCTCAACCTCGAAAAAGATCGTTCTGCAGTAAACGTAATGACCGGAAATGTTGTTTACATTTTTAGTAAATGGAAAATATTTGGGTAGTGTTGATTTTGATACTCATTTAGAGCTTCCAGAGCAGTTGCTGGGCGACATCGGCTTTCTTACTTTTCTCATAAAGTAATTTCTATAGCAATAATTACTTTGTATCGGAGTCGCTAGGTGGGGATGAAGATTGCGCTCACGTATGCTGGCAAGCACAAGATGCTTTTACGGGTCCATATCGGAAACTTGAAAAGTGCGTACATCAAAAACTATGGCACTTTGCCGTCTCCTGCCTAGCTTATGCTGGTTGATAAGTCACAAAAATCTCGAAGACATTGGGGTGGCAGCTAATCTAATCTAATAACTTATCTAAGCTCGCTTGGTAACAATCGTTACACACTTTGGCAGTCTTATCCATGAGGGTGTAGCCGCAGTAAAACAAAGTGTGGAAGAAGCAGTGGAATTAGCAAAAAAGCGAAATCCAAGATGAATAATAATACACACTCTAATGTACATATTAGTATGAATTGGTGTAAAAAATGTATATATATATATGTGTGCGTATGTGTGTGTTTTGAATTTTTATTATTGGGATTATAGAATGTTTTCTTATTGGTATTAGTGTTATTTTTGTTAATCAAGACCGTGGCTGATACCGCTGCCACAAGTCTCGGCCAGCGACAACATGCACTTGGATACCAAAGCAAATACAGATGGGCACCTCTCTTTTCCCAATTTCCATTTCATTACATTTTTATCTTACAGCTCAATCCATGCTTACTCTCACTCTTACGGCAACCAGAAGTAGAATAAGTAGAAGCTCAGCACACACAATCAAATACACTGTCTTCGTTCATTGTTGATTAACGGCGCACAGTGTGCCATTTTGTTACGTCTGGAGACAAATAACAAAAAACTTTCTCTAAAGTTTAACTTGCGGAGTCCAAAGGCAACAACAAACTTCAATTGAGCCGCTAAATCTGATTTGGGCTAAGGGTCTACTGCAGGTAATTCCGCAACGACCATCCCTGTTTTGCAATAAACGCTCATATGCTCCGATCACGCGACGAAAAAGTGAGGCCAAAGATTGCTTCTATGGCGCTGAGACAACACAGTCGTGGCCACGTTTTGGCAACTTTAAAGCCAAGGTGGCTGAAAAGAAATTATTTTGCCTGGCCTACAAAAACTCAGCCCGTACGATGTGACAACAACAAATGTGAATGAGGCTAATCGACCGGATCGGTATACGGCAAAGGAATGTCTACTAGAGTGTATTAACAAAAAAAGTTTATTATTTATGTTTACTTGTTGGAGATTACAAAAACTCATAAACAATTTTTTTTTCAGCACCCTGTATATACAACGAAATTTGCTTTTTTCTTATTCCTTTTTTATGTGACCTTTGATTTCAATAAGCATTATATTGTTGTAAAGGTGTTAACCCATTTCAGATTTCTGCTATATACGCCATCAATCTATCATAACAACTTTAGCTTTTTTTAAAAATTTATTTAAAACCAACAACCTGTATTAAAACTAAAATTATGAATGAAGTAAATATAGCCTTAAATATCATTTGTCAGTTTTAATATTATAACCACATTATTTCTTTCAAAAATCAAACATAAAACAGAGAAATTATTGAGAAAAGCGAGCTGCATTGTTTTTACAGGGTGTCAAACTGGGAAGGGCGCATCATTAAAAATTTTTTTTTCCATTTACTTATATAAACTTTCTTATACAAATCAGTTATTTCATTGCTCGCAAGCCCAAACCCATTCACTGTGCTCAGCCTATACATAGAACAGCAGTAGCTAGCCGGCCGGCCCCAGCTCGGACAATAACGATCATATTTTAGAGCATTGAGCTGTACGGCAACGAATAGGCGCACTGTGTTTTATAAATACATATGTATGAGTGAGTTGACGTGTGCTATAGAGTATGCATGTATGTATGTATGTTTTTATGACTCTCGTAATCACTGTTTTTCCTTAACAATTTCGCTAAGACTATCATTAGCATTACTAAGATATTTTAAGTCTGAGTATAGAACATTGCTGCTTTAGTCTGTATTATTTTAGCATTGTACACACCAACAAATTCATACATATGAATGTATGTGCCCACCTAAGCTAAGAACGTACAACGCTTGATCAATGTTGATTAGTCGACTACTACAATTGTTAGTTAACTGTTGACATACCGATTTTGATCGTCCAAGAAGATTGCGGTTGGCGATCGTGAAAAATAAAGTAAAAATACATAAACGGATATTATCCTGATAAATGGTGAAAGTGAGAACAAACATGCATATTTACAAATTGTATGTATGTATATGTCGGAAGTTTGAACAGTTCAAGTGCATTCCCCGAACGTTTTTGTGAACGTATGTGTGTGTGCTAAAGGAGTTTATGGCATAAATAAAACAGAAACAATAACTTTATTCAAGTTAATAAAATTTTGCAAAAACAAAGACACAGATTTTGAAAAATATTAAACAAACATATAAAAACCAAGAAGTGATTTCCTTTTAAATGAATAAAAGAGACAGTAAAAGAATAAATTACTTATTTTGAAAGTTTAAAAAAAAACTTAATTCTTTTAAATAAAAAATTTGAGTGAATAACTTCACATAAAAATTAAAAAGTTTTAACAAATTCCTAACAAGGCCATGAGAACTAAACTAAGTACGTGTACTTTGAAAAAAAATAAATCAATTCATCAATTTAAAAATAATTTGAAAGTAAATTTTTTTTGAAAGTTTGAAAAATTTCATAGATTTATAATAATGTTAAAAAAATTACTAAAAAAATTAAAAAAAAAGTAATATTTCATATCAATTTAAAAAACCCAACCTAAGAAACTAATTACTAAAAATTTAAAAAAAATTACACACATTTTTGAAAAAACGTACAAAAGAACTTCGCAAAATACAATAAAAAATCAAAGAAGAAAATTTAGTAAGAAATACGTTGCTTAAAATAAGAACTAAGATCTTAACTGGGAACTTTGAATAAAAACACATATATACATATATATATTATAAATTTAAAAAACTTGAAAAATATAAAAATTATAGAAGTTTTAGAAAAAAGATTTCAAAAATAAAATTTTTTAAATCTTCGAACATTTATGAATTAAAAAACTTGAAAAATATAAAAATTATAAAAGTTTTAGACATAAAAATTCCAAAAATTTAATGGCTTAAAACTTCAAACATTTTAAAAGTTAAAAAACTTAAAAAATGTAAAAATTACAAAAAATTAAAAATTAAAAAACTTGAAAAATGTAAAAATTATAAAAGTTTTAGAAATAAAAATTTCAAAAATATAATTTTTTAAAATTTCAAACATATTTAAAATCAAAAACCTTGAAAAATGTACAAATTAGACATAAAAATTTCAAAAAGTAAATTTTTTTAAATTTCAAACATTTTAAAAATCAAAAAACTTGAAAAATGTAAAAATTATAAAAGTTTAAAAAAAGATTTCAAAAATACAATTTTTTTAAATTTCAAACATTTATAAATTAAAAAACTTGAAAAATGATTATTAAAAAATAAAAACAATAATAATTTTCATGAAAATTCAAAAAGTGAAAAATTATTATTCTTGGCCTTGAGCTCGTTTCATGAATACTTGAAAAATGTAAAAATTATAAAAGTTTTAGAAATAAAAATTTCAAAAATTTAATTTTTTAAAATTTAAACATTTTAAAAATTAAGAATCTTTTGAATATTAAAATAATTACAATTTTTAATAAGTTGGCCTGAACTGACTTAAATTCTCAACATTCAAGTTTAAAAACTAAACAGAAAGTTTTGATACATGAAAAAGAAATTTTATTTAAGTGTTCATGAAACTTTATATAGATTAGAAATTTTATTTAGATAAAATTCAAAAATAAAAATTTCAAATGTTCAATATATTTGAAATTTCAAATATTTATTTTTTTTCAAAATTTCATGAAAGTTCATAGAACTAAAAAAAAGTGTTGACATATTAAAAAAAATGTAATTGTTGTTGGAGCAGTGCTCGAATTTTTATGTTTGTTTGTTAACTGATATTAGAGAAAAATTACAAAATAAATAGTTTATATAAAACTTTAAAATTGTAGAAATTTAAAAAAATTTAGATAGTAAAAATGTAAAATTTAAAATGTAAAATTTATTTTTAACTTCATACATTTAAAAATTTTTGAAAATTCAAAACATCTTGAATATTTAAAAAAAATAAGGGTAGTTTCAACTTTTTGCAATGTTCGTGCATGTAACGCATGTGCAGCTCGTGCACGCGAAAATCAGTGAGGCGCGATTTTGTTTACCTTTTTTACAAGAGATTCTAAGCAAAAATCGCATCAAAGTTGCAAACCGCCAATAGCGTGCAATGTTATATGTACATACACACAAACATACATACTTTCATATCTGTACTTATGTGCATACTAATGTACTTATTAGCCAGCCCCCAAGTCAAAAGTGACAGTCAAGGAAAAAAAAATATTGTATTTTAATTTTTAGTAAATATTAAATATTTGTGTTTACTTCACGAGTGAGTTGTGTATGTTGAAAAAACATAAAAATAAAAAAAATAAAAACAAAACTAAGTACATATAAAATATACATTTTCGAAACAAAAAAACTAAAATTTTAATTATAAAACAGCGTCATTGAGTTAACGCAAGATTTGCTAGCTTTTAATGCCTGCAACGCATATTTGCATGAGTTTTAAACGATTTGTGTGACGACGTGGCGTGTTCCTTCCATATAAACTGAATGCTTTGAATCGTTGCTTAATTACGAAATATGCTAAAAATGAAGACGGAAGTATTAGCGAATAACAGCTTTGAGGATTCCTACATCTTTGAGGATAATTTGATGCGTATGATTGGTGAGTGAAAGCAAGGATATAAACTGAATTATATTTCAACTTAGTATTGAACTCCACTCTTCGAAAAAAAAAAAATTCGCAAGCCGTTAGGCGCCGACGGGATTTCGATAAACGCAGTAGTCATTCCAGATTATTTTAGTATGCTAACTTAATGGGTGTTCCACTTGATCGTGCGCTAGCAATCAGAGCGGCTATCAAAGTCATGTCTTTATAAATGATGTTTTGTCTCTTCTGATTCATAATACATAGTTGTAGTTGTTAAATAATACTAAAAATTGCTTGGTGTCCTATCCCCCATTCTGTTTAATTGTTATATTTCGAGGTTTCCTCCTCCACCAATGTGAGTCTCTATAGTCTCCTACACTGACTATTATGGCTTCGGGCAAGGATCGTTATTATGACGAACTCTGTACAAGGATCAATAGTTATCTCCACGACCTTCATCTAGCGAAATCTGATCATCTGTGTCTCACCTTCATCAAGAGACTAAAATGCTTCATGTTTGAGAGCACGTGGAACTGTTGAGCAAACAGTTTTTGCTAAACTGCCATAAGCCCAGTCATCCAAACCGTCATCTATTGGAGGATCTTGCGCCCCTCCTAGAGGCATAAGTAAGCATCTCTGTAAGCACTATGATGAGATCCGGTACCCCATTTCCCTGCCATTTGCCCTGTGTAACCATAGGCTGGCTCTAAATGACCTCTACACGGAGCCTATAGACAGATCCATCAGATCTCATCCTGTGAACCCCGTAATTAACATTCAACCACCTGAAATATCTGAAGAGCAGTGCGCCCTACTGAGGGAGACTACAGTCATGTTAGCACAACTTCGTTCTGGATATTGTAATAGGTTAAAATCTTACTTAATCAGACTCACTCACCCCACCATACCAAATACTTGCCCTGTATGTTTCCTTGGACTCCCGTTAGAAGACCCTTATGAAGAACCAAGTTAAGTCTCTGTACATACTTAAACAAATTATCGTCCGTATCAAGGAGCGACTCTTTCAGGTAAAGCAAGAAATAGAAGAGTCAGCGGAGGGGGGCAGAGAGAGAAAAAAGGGAAGTAAAAAAGAAGAAAAAGGGAGAACGGACTATCAGGGTAAAATAAGCGACAAATGAGGAGAGAGAGCAGATCAAAGTAATTGTCGTCTGCCGAGCCTCCTAGTCAACTAAAAAGATACAAAGAGACCCTGCAGATGTTCCCGCAATATTATTATATCTGCTGTTCTTATCTCTCGCTGCCCCCTCTTCTTCCTCCCTTTTTTATTTTCCTCTTCCTCACACCGTTCTTTCTCCTATTACTATTCCCATTACTTTCGCTTTCTATCCTTCCTCCTTCATTCCATTACCATTTGTTTTATTTCGCCTCTTTTTTTTAGCATTCTTATTTTCTTCTTCTTTAATTGCCCTTGTCCACAAAAAAAGGGAAAGAGATCAATATGTTGGCGAAAGACTCATATAAGCTCTTCCTCGATGTGTTTTTTTTTTTTTCTTTCCAAAGCCTTAACTTTTGCATCGCCAACATGTCCATTGGGACTGTTCCGGTTATCATCCGCACTGTTGGTCCTGATACGGTTCGATAAGTGGAGGGGTTTGCACTGGTCATACCAAATCGCTACCACGACAGTCGGGCAGTACCGCAAGGGAGTATCGGAGCGTACCGGGTTCATATGCGGCAAAGTACTGTGGCTTTCGACAACACTCCCCAAAATCTTCGGGGAGTATTTTTGTCGTTACAAACAGCAACACAGCTGCTGCTCGCTGTACAGACGTTATGAGTCATACAGCAAAGTGGATAGGATAATGTTCATCAGAAATTTCCTCTTGCTTTCTGCTGGTCATCAAATGTTTTCGATTAGTCTACTAATAGCGATACCTGCTGACATAACCTCCCTGTGGAATTCGGAATTTGTGACAGGAATGTTGGACGGGAGTCTAGTGTGACGACTAGGAAGTTAACTACTTTCTTCGAGGTTATAGTTGCGGAAAGAGTTACGTAACCAACCAACGGCATGTACTTTTTTGTAAAAGTATCAACAGATTTTTTTCTGTGGGCAGCTGGAGGCCACGCAAGTGGAGGCATTATTGGAATACGTGTTTTTAGAAACCTTTCAATTCTATGCAGCAATTTTTGAGTGATGCGACATTCATACACAAACATTCAGATAGAAAATGTTCTCAGAGCTGTTGTTTTGGGTTTTGGTGCTCTGATAAAGACCCCCTTAAAGGCATTTTATATTATGGCCCGTAATCATAGTCGTTACTTAACACCCGTTTTAATTAAAATCTTCACTTAAAAAGACATTTAAAATGTTGGTCAATCATAGTCATATTAAACAAAGATATTAGCTAAAACGAAATGTAACAGGGACCCGTTATGAAAACAATTTTAATTGGTTGGTGGTGTGTAAAAATTTTTTATGTTTTGCAAGGTCACACTTGTCAACTATTTTATTCCCAAAACATAGTATACTATGGTATGGTATGGTACATGTCTTGGAGTAAGAAATACCACAAACACAACCATAGGCACATATTGTGATTTTTAAATGTTAAAATTACGTTTTCGTCATTTTAAAATTAAAACTCCGTCTAGACATAAAATGTATTTTAAGTTGACTATGACAGACATGAAATGATGTTTATTTTAGAATCATGTTTAAGTAGATAAAACTCGATTTTAATTTGACTATGACTATGACTATGAGGGGGGGGTACTTGCAGTCATGCAAAGCTGGTGTGGCCAGAGATCATAGCGAGAAGGTCGGAGGACCTACTCAAGCTCAGAAGGGAGGAATTCTCGTTACTGATGGGGCTTATAACGAGGCATATAGTTCTAGGCAGGCATGCAAAAAGGTTGGGTATTCCCTTTAATGACTTCTACAGAAGCTGTAGAGATGAGGAGGAGCCTGAAACGGAGAGGCATCTCCTATGTGAATGTCCCGCGCTGTGGGGCATTAGGTTAAAATATCCGGGGTCCGGTATTTTCTATCATCTCGGCGAATTATCATTAATTAAGCCAAAGGATATTCTGCGTTTCGCGGAATCCACAAAATGGTTCGAGTAGGGGGTTTTTAAGGTACAAACAATCTTCGTTGTCGCTAGCGCCATACCCGTGGCGCTGGACGGCTGTTCCGGCCGACCTTATGGCGGTCAATGTAAACACGTTAGTGTCATGTTACGGCAAGTATAATCGATTACATTGATTTCCATAGGTTTGGTTGGGGCAGCTGTTTGGTGTTGTGGGTGTGGCGTTGGCGATAGCGGAGATTGTTTCTGCCTTTAGATCCATGTGGTATCAGAACGGGGCCTCCGGTGCCTATGTGTGCTAGCTCGTTTACTAGCAGCCACTGCAACCTACCTACCTACCTACCATGAGGGGGGGTTAAAATATTTCTAAAAGTTGTACTTAACTTTAACTAACTAATCTAGAAATATTTTGGTGAAAGTTGCATTCAATTGCAAGTAGTAGCTTTGGAGTGATACGAATACAAACATTCAGACAGGCATACAAAAATTCTAAAAACTGCTGTTTTGTCTGCTTTAACCGCTATGCATTTTGCTTGCTTATTTATAATGCAAATCCTGCTACAATTTTAGTATAAGTATGTAAGATAGTGGAGAGCCGATTTTAAACGATCTCATATTCAGCTTTTCACAAAGCCATCGGAAAAGCAACAACAAATTAAATAAAAGAAGGAGGTGCTTTAAATGGTTTCTCTATCAAACTTCTTTCGTGCTCTGGCGTTTTATGGTCAGTTCTAACTGCCAACTTAGCCATCAGCTTAAGAGGCGCCAAATGTGAACTGTGGTGCACTGCGCATTGTTAGCGTTGCACGTCAATGCGAATTATGATGAGGACAATTATGATGTTGTTAGTAAATCTTCAAGTACAACGACGTAATTATTGAAAATTGTTCGCAATTCAAATATAGTACATATACACATAAATGTATATTTAATAAACGAAAAAAGTGTGTTCATGTGCGTTAGAAAAAAGGCATTCCGGTGATAAGATAAACTTCAATTTTTTTTGTACAAAAATATACTTTGTTTAACTAACCAGTTTAATCAATCGATTTTACATAGTAGTTAGAGTATTTAAATGTGTGCACACACACACACACTCACATATATATATATTTCAAATGCGATTAACCTTATAGCACCAAAGCTAATACCAACAACTAGTTTTTTTTTTTTCTTCCATCATGAATAATAAAAAATTTTTTTTCAACTTTTTCAGCAATTGCTACGTAGTAATTGCTTTGCACATGCATACATAACGTACGCACATACATATGTGCACACGTTTGCATGTACCGGTGTGTGTGTGTTAAGCGTAAAAAATATATAGAATAAAATAGTTAGCCAATAAAAGTTAATGATTGAACCCCAATTAAGTTGTTAATAGATCTGGTGTAATTTTATGCACTTCCACTACTTTTTTCATTATTATTAAATATATATATTTTTTTTAATTAAATGCACATAGATGCACGTGTATGCGTCAGTCATAAATATATATCAGCTGCCATAGATATCACAAGTTATGATTTAGTATTTTTTAAATGCAAATACTAGCCAATAGCAGGCCGTGAGGTAAATTGAGGATGATGGTGCTTTAACACATTTACGAGCGCACACTTGTGGCTAGATAAAGAGGAACACAATATTTTAAAAAGTGATTTGAGTTTTATATTTTTGTAAGAAAATCTTTAACTTAGTGTGGAAAATTTAAAAAATGGGGATTTACTTAAAATATATTTATAAAAAACAGGCTATCAAAAAATCCTATTAAATAACTTTTTCAGCTGCTGCTACTAAAACATGATATACAGTTGTGTTCAATATAATAGTAGTGATTTTAAATTAGATATCGTTCGACGAAATAAAAAGAAGCTGTTTTTTAATAAATTTTTATTTAAAATATAGCGAATTCCATAACAGAAACCAAATAAAAAGAAATTTGAAAGTTCACACAAAGTTCAGTAAAGTTAATTAAACTTTTAGTAATCCAGGTACGCAGTTTTCAATTTAAGCAGAATAGTATGCAAGTTACAAGTATCTTAAAATTTCCTTTGAATTTTTAGAACTTTGTTCGTCAAGGATGTTGGGTATTTTTTTCTATTCAAAATTAAATTTTCTTCATGCGGTGTATGAAAGAAATCACTCAATACCCTTGACGGAAACAATTCTGAAAATTCAGGGAATTTTTTGAGTGACTTCTAACTAGCACAATGTTATACTAAAATTTATTGGTCTAAAACTGATTGGTCTACAAAACTGCGTACTCAAAAGTTTTCTAGAAATTCTGGAAATTTCAAGATTTTGATGGCAATTTTTTAAAGTTTAATTTAAAATAAAAAAAAAAAAAATTTAATTAACTTTCCTGAACTTTGTGTAAATGCCCCTGCTGGTTAGGGGTTTAGAATATACCCGAGGTAGACATACCGGTCGTAAGAGGCGATTAATATGCACAAAGGTAATGACGTTCAAGTCGATGGTTGATCTACGGATATGATGCCTCTCACCTCTCCTCACCCATCTTATCCTTCCTTACGGAAAGAGGGGTGACATAACCTAGAAGATTTCACTAGTCAGAGCGTACCGGGTTCAAATCCGGCCAAGGGCTGTTAATTCGACAACACTCCCCAAAACTTTCGGGGAGTGTTTTTGTCGTTACCACAACAACAACTGTGTAAACTTTGAAATTTCTTTTTATGTGGTTTCTGTTATAGAAATTGCTATGTTTTGAATGAAAAATTATTAAAATCATAACTTTCTTCTTATTTCGTCGAACGATATCCACTTTAATTTCACTACTATTATATTGAATACAGCAGTATATTTAAGGAAAAATGTATTATTAGAGTTACAGCAGCGAAAGCAAAGGTTTTTGAATTTTTGTTTGCCTGTCTGTTTGTACGAGCAACACCCAAAAATTTATACATATAATTCAAAGCGTTTTTCACGAAAGTATTGCTAGAGGTACAACTTAAATTTTAAGATTCTTTTTAGCACATGGAATTATCCACAACACAGTGGTGGAGATAAAAGTGTGCTCAAAATATTTTTACGCATTTAGTGAAATTTTAAACACATTCTACATATAAAATTACTTTTCTAACAAGATTTATTTTGACGAGATACACAAAAAAACTCAAATAAAATTTCAAAGAGCGTGAAATTCACCACAATTCACCGCGGCTAAGCATACGAAAATAAAATTTTTTTTTTTTACTTTGAAACTGTAATTGCAAGCACTTACAATTAATATCGAAGCCTAAAAAATGGTGAAAAATTTGTATCACTACATGCAGATTAATATTTGACTTGAGCAAAAAAACAAAAAAAAATTTACACAAATGGATCACCCTAGTGTCTGTTAACCTTTCCTCTCTTTCTGCTTCTCCTTTTAACTGCCTATCTCTTTTTTTTGTTCACGTCGCTCTGCTGACGCTAGGTCTCTTATCCTCTATCTCCTACTTCTTCTCCCGTCTTAGTTTCTCTCTATCCTTTACCATCATATCTACCTCTCTTTCAGCAAATACCCATCCCTCCTCCTTTCTTTTGTTATTTCCCCGTAAGCCAAATATCTCACTCCCACGCGAACTTAATTTTTTTTCTCCTGGCCTTCTCTCACTTTGCTTTGTTCCAGTCCTCTTCTCCCTGTTTTTATATCTATTGCTTTTGCCGTCTTCACGTTTTTCGCACACTCTCTTTTCTCCAACAATCTCTTGTTCCCTACCTTCTTTTCCTGTTTCTTTTTCCGCCCTTCTCTTTTCCTAATAATTTCTTTTTCCTTACCCTTGCTTTATCTAAACCTCTTTCTGTTTCCTTCCTCTCCGCTGCTCTTCCTCTTTCAATACCTTTCGCTTGGGTTTATAAGTATTTTTAGTTGCCAAGTCAACTTAGTCCTTTTTTTTTTCTTTTTATTATTTTATAATTTTATGTAACTTACATAAGCAATTTTTTTTTTCTATAACATAAATATTTATAATTTGTGCCTAATGAGAATTTTTATGTTAAAAAAAAATTGTTATAGTTTTTGTTGGTTTTGTATATTTAAAACGTGTTAAATACATTCAGCTAGAAATCAATTTCCATAAAGTTTTATTATTTCCCCCATACACAAGGAGTTTTATGGCATATCCAACAGAGCGTGCGTTAAGTATATAACTACAATATATGTATATATATATATACATAGGTATGTACTTATGTATCATGCATATTACCAATAAAACTGCATACTTCAACGCCCAAAACCACGCTGATAATCAATTTCTAATGCCTCATTGTGTGATACATATACGAGTATATTGGTATATAATACACAAGTAAATAAATATACACAAGTAAATAAATATATATACATAGGCTATTTATTAGAAGTCCATAAATATGTCACTAATCAATTTTCAATATGGATGTTTACAAGTACACGCGATTAGATTTAGATTTAAAATGCTTATCAAAAGAGAAATTCAAATGTTTATGGTGTATTGTCACAGTAATTTGAGAACACTCATATCTCTGTTTTTATTTTGAAGATTAGTGCTTTGGCTCATTTTTTTAAAGATAAAAAGATGTATAACTCATTGTGTAATGTCGTAAAAGATTTTCCCCTCTCAGCTGCCGGTTAAAAAATAATCCAAACTTAGAATGTTTTCCAAACAAGTGCTATCTGAACAATACACGCTTAAGGAATGACCTTGTTCGAAATTAAATAGGTCCAAGAATAAGCTAAAGGGGATCTTTCGTAATGTAAGTTTTCGGCAACTGAGGTTTCATTTTATTATACTAGATCTAAGATAGGGTGAGCGCTGGCTAAAGTCAATAGTATTTAATATTTGAACTTTGCTTATTTTCGAAACTTGTTTTTTAAACTTTTTCATAATGAAGCATATTTCAAGTAGCTAAGAAAACTTCTCTCAAAACAGGGACTTTTCAAAACTTGAATTATTTTTCGAATTCTATAATTTTTAGTTCGATTTTAAAAGTTCCTTCGAAGTAGAAATATTTTTTTAAATATCAAATATTACTCATCTTGGTTTATATTTAAATTCTGTTTTTATTGTTTAATTTTTACACTCTTTTCGAAGTACGAACATTTTTCTAAACTCAAAATTTGCGTATGTTTGCTTTTGTAGCTATTTCCGAACTTTGTTTTTTAAGTTTTTCCAAAGTTTAAAAATTTTCTTTAACTGAACATTTTTTTTCTTTGTTATTCGTTTTATTGAAAAAACATATATTTTTCGTAGTTGAATACTTGATTTTTTCCGAATTTAAAACTTTCTGTTCTACATAAGTTAATTGCAAGTAGCAATTTTTTTTTTTTTTCATTTTATTATTTTTGTTTTGTTTTCTCTCAATTTGAGAATTTTCAAATCCAAACTTAATTCAAAAAAAAAAAATGTTAAATATGCATAATAAAATTTATTGGTTTGTGAATGTAGAATTAATTTATTTATTTATTCAATTTATGAAACGGTTTTTGATTTTCGTTTATTTGAAAATAAAATATTTTCGAAATTGAATGATTTTTTAACTTTCTGCAAAGTTTCAATATTTTTCGAACTTCAAAATTTTTCGCTCGTAATCAACTTCAAATGCTCATATTTTTTTTTTTAGTTTGATTTTTTTTATTGTTTATATTTATTACTAGAAATTATTGTTTGGGCAAGGCTCTTTCCCTATGTTAATAATTTTGAGGCTTTAGCAAATCCGATCTTATTATACCTTTCATGAACATGAAATGGTATTATAACTTTGGTCCGATGTTTGTAAGTATGAGAAGAAGAAGAGATAGACCCACCAATAAGTATACCGAAACGATCAGGGCGATGAGCTGAGTTGATTTAGCCATGTCCGTCTGTCCATCTGTCCGTCCGTCCGTCCGTCCGTCTGTCTGTTTGAACGCAAACTAGTCCCTCTGTTTTAGAGATATCTCAATGAAATTTGGCAAGAGGCAGCCATTTTGCAAAGCATTAATCATTTGTCGGAACCAGCATGATCGGACCAATACAACGCATAGCTCCCATACAATCGATTGTTCCGATAAACGGGTTTTGGCCTGTATCTGTTGCAATTAAAAAGCTAGGAACGTAAAATTTTTGCAGGTTTGGTACATATTATATATGTAATGTGTGTAGTCGAAATCAGCTGGATCGGACCTTCATATCATATAGCTCCCATACAATCGGTTGTTCCGATAAATGGAGTTTGGGCTATGTCTTTAAATTAACAGTTTTGCAGAGTTTGTACTAATTGTGAGTGAGTATCGGACACTTAAAATCGTGATGCGTATTCATGAAAGGTATAAAGTCTTCGGCACAGTCGAAGACAGCACTTTCCTTACTAATTTTTTAATAAAAAAAAAATTTATGGGACGCAAAAATTGTGAATTGAAGTAAGAATTCCTACGAAAACAAAATATTTCAGTTATCAATTCTACCTTGTTTAATTTACCTTGCTTTTAGCCAGGCCTATCAAATAATGATTACTAATCGTAATGATTACCGGTTTGATTAATTATTTTCTTAATAATCCAACTAATGATTACCATTACCTTCAATTTTTAAAGATTAATTTTTTCCAGTTAATTAAAAAAATAACCACAAAAATTATAATTTTTCACGATTATCAAAAAAAATCTATTAAAGTTTTTTTGATTACTTTCGATTATTTTTGACAATTTTTTATTGTTTTCTTTTGATTTTTTTCGATTTTTTATGATTTTTTATTTTTTTTTTTTGATTATTTTTGATATTTTTCAGTATCAGTAGAGGCACATGCACATCAACAATACCACCGCGTTACACACATTCTGTCCTATGAACCAAATATACTTTTTCGGAAAGGGGAGAAAAAATAAAAAAAAACACGTCCTATGAACCAAATATACTTTTTCGGAAAGGGGAGAAAAAATCAAAAAAAAACACTTCCTATGAACCAAATATACTTTTCCGGAAAGGGGAGAAAAAATAAAAAAAACCACTTCCTATGAACCAAATATACTTTTTCGGACGTGTTTTTTTTTTATTTTATCTCCCCTTTCCGAAAAAGTATATTTGGTTCATAGGAAGTGTTTTTTTTTGATTTTTTCTCCCCTTTCCGAAAAAGTATATTTGGTTCATAGGAAGTGTTTTTTTTTTATTTTTTCTCCCCTTTCCGAAAAAGTATATTTGGTTCATAGGACGTGTTTTTTTTTTATTTTTTCTCCCCTTTCCGAAAAAGTATATTTGGTTCATAGGACAGAACTAAAGCTTGTTTTTGTAACGCAGTGTACTGAATCAAAAATAATCAAAAAAATTCAAGAAAAATCAAAAATAATCAAAAGTAATCAAAACAACTTTTTTTGGTTATTTCTATATTATTTTTATTTTTTCTAATTGTAATCAATTAATAATTGCCTTTTCTTGAAAAACAATTAAAATAATCATTACCAATTAAAAAATTCGTCTAATTATTTCATTACTAATTAGTAATCAATTTTAACAGGTCCGGTTTTTCGTTAGATATTTCCGAACTTTTGTGCTAAAGTTTTTTCGAAGTTCTAAATTTTACGAAATTAAACATTTCTTGTTTATTAAAAATATGCGAAGTTGAATACTTAACAAAGCCAAGTGTTTTCCCATGTTCATTTTTATTTAAATAACGGCGCAGTTACTACTCTTGCTAAGCTTCGATTTAATAATCGTCTGCCGACTGTAATTATTTTAAGGAAGAATACGATATTTATCAATGACTTCCTAATCTGACCGTAATCATAATTTGACCAGATAACGGTAATAATAAAGTTATTGATTACGAATCAAACGCATTCTTTGCTATCATTTAAAAAATTTAATTTCATTTGTTTTCCATTGTTATTTCTCAATCTTTAAGTGTTAGTATTGGAAGCAGCAGCCTTGCAATTAAATAAGAAATTTATACTTTTTATTACGCTTGATTATTTCCAAGTAATTTGAAGAAAAAATTATCGTATTTGTTTCAATTAAGTGGTAAGCACTTTTATTAGACTGCTCGACACACACACACACACAGGTCAGCCTTCTTAGGCACGTTTATTCCCCTACATTTGTTAACAATTTTCCTAATTAAAAATGGTGTACTTGCAATACATATAGACAAATGTATGTAGATTGTTTTCTCGCTTATGTCCACTTAAATAAATAATAAAAGTAATGACATCCAGAATGGCAAGCACTTAACTCTGACTTAAGTCGTTGCGTTTTTTTTTTTTTGTAATTTTTTAAATTACTAAAAATATTAACTATTACAAAAGGTAGGTAATATTACTCGCAAAATAAATGTTTTCATATGTAAACATCATTTTAGAGCGCCAAGCAACAGCGCCTCAACAGCAACCTGTCGCCCCAAGTGCAGTTCAAGGCAAATAGTTTAATTGCATTGTGCGGTCACTACTCTAAATTGCTAATCTGTTTCGACCGCTTTTTTTTTTGTTTTTTGTTTTTGTATGTGCTGGAGGGAGTTTATGTTCTTATTTTAAGATTGATTTGAATTTTGAAGAAAAGTCGCAAAAAAAAGTGTAGGTATATGGTCGTCTCTATTTGACAAATATCGAAAGCCCTTTTAGCGATAACTGGCGCCAATTGGAAGTGCCTAGGGTGGCCAAGCCTTTCTCCTGAAGCTACCGTGTTGAAGAAACAACACGACAGAAAGTCGCCCTTCCTAATCCTGGCGAAAATGTTGGTACTGCAGGATTTTAACTAGGTTGAAGACGTGTTTGAGAGTAAAATTATCAGTTCTGAAGCCGCACTGATAAGATCCAATTTGCTCTACGACCACAAGCTTCAGCCTTTCACGCTTAAGCTTCAATATGGAGGTATACACTCGCCCGAACATACAGGGTGGCGCAAAAGTAATCCTCCTATCAGAAAATGCTATAAATTTTGCGATTGGCCCCTAAAGTCAGTTCCGTTTTGACATTTGTGGAGTAAACACATGCGAAATACACGTTAATAAACACTGTTACGCTACACTGCTCCAAAACGCGGAATATTGCTCACTATTTATTTGACCAATAATCGGTCGGGGCCAAACGGTTACTGTGAATGGTGAGCGCTACAGAGCAATGATCAACGAGTTCTTTTTGCCGCAACTTGATGAATTGGGATTGGAAAACATGTGGTTCCAACAAGACGGTGCAACAGCACACACTGCACGTGCCACAACCGATATGCTGAACATCGGAAGCTTACTTTTGCGCCACCTTGTACTTCAAATGGCAGTTGACGTATGGTTTGTAACAACTCTTCTCCTTCGCTTTCGAACAGTTCAGCGCGTAGTCCTACATTTTTTGGAGTGTATTATTTTTGAGCTGAGATATTGACGTTTTCACTTCTTCAATTATCTGGTTGACCATTTTTTGCTCTCCCTCGCAATATAATTTAGGAAAAGTGGGGGGGAATCCAATAGCTTAAATAAGCTATGTACGTCTGCTCCCAGGTCGCTCCACAAAGTCGCCTTGATCCAATTCCTTTCCATACCAGTTGGATTTTTTGGTACAATTTTTGAGCATTATTACTCTCACACAGTCTTTTTAATAACTACTTAGCCGAATAGAGTCACGGCCATTCTACCTATCAGAAAGCTTCTCTGGCTCCTTGCACTCTAACTTTCGTCCTCACTCTCGCTTTAGCGTATCTCTCTTTCAATAATATCAATAAAAGGTGGTATGAGTCCTGGGTTTCCATTACTAGTAAATAGCCAGTTTTCCAATAGTTTTAAGAAATTCCAGTAAGAATAATTGCTTATTGCATTTTTTATTTTTTCTGGATTATTCTAGATTTTTTTTTACAATTTTTGGCTTTTTTTTGTTTTTTTTTCAGTATTGTTGTAGAAGCACATAAATATACACAGCAACAATACTGAACAAAATCAAAAATAATCAAAAAAAAATTTTAAAAAAATCAAATAAAAATATCAAAATAATCAAAAGTAATCAAAATAAGTTTTTTGATTTTTTATTTTATTTTTCGTGAAAAATCATGATTTTTCTTGATTATTTTTTTAATTAATTGGAAAATAATCATTACAAAATTTAAAATAATAGTAACCAATCATTAAATGGATTCTCAAGAAAATAATTAATCAAAACGGTAATCATTACGATTAGTAATCATTATTTAACAGGTCTGATTCAAACTATTTCATTCAACTAATTAAGACAGGCAAAATACCTTGGTGTGGTAGTTAACAGGTTAAAATGTTTTAAAATATTTAATATGGAAATGAACTAAGTCTACTATATCAAAAGCTCCCTGGTTCCAGTCCTATGACAACTAGCATCAAAAGTGGTTTGAAAAAGTTGTTTCAAATCAGGGTGTGCCTTGAAAAAGCTACTCAGTAAAAGTTCATCTGCCTTGGTGGAATAAAAGCGGTAGGTCTTCCCAATTTATAGAAAAAATTAAAAGCAGAATGTTACAAGTTGGAAAAGAAGCTCTTTCGCAATATATTAATAATAATAATTTGGCTAGAAAATTCATTGGCACGGAAGTATATCTCGCCAAATTATTATTATTATTATTATTACCGCCCTAATGTAGTAACTAAATGTTTTTTTTTTCTATTTTTTAATGCCTTTTTTTTATAGCTGATAAGTACTAATAAAGGGTTAGAGATTATATGTAAAATATTTTTAAATGGATTTTAATGACATCTTAGTAGCACATACATATAAACATTTTTACGAAATATTTTCTACTCAAATTTATTTTTCTGCCAATTCCTAATTATGTTGACAAAATATGTATATAAAGTGCCTGGAAAATATTGTCATTAATATATGTCGCACATACATATTTATTTAAATTTTTTATATTTTCTAAAGGTCACTTATTGTCACACTTTAATTATATGTTTTCCAAAAATATAAAGCATTAGATGGCAACAGCAACAAACAGTGGAGCGGAAGTTAAATTCCAACTAAAATTGAAAAAAAATATTGTTTCAAACCTTTTTGCCCTTGAGGAAAATTTAAAAAAAAAACAGTAATGCTTGTTTACTGAATTTTGCCTAAGTACATATTGAAATATTGAAATTATTAAGTATTTACTCCTTACAAACATGCATAGCTACATGTCTCTAACGTGTACAATCCCTGTAGGAATTTAAGTTTATTTGAAACTCGTTTTGAGTGAAGGGTTTTGAATAGGTCATAATGTCATTCTAATTGTACACATTCCTTACATCGTCAGGTAAGTGTTAAGGTTATCCTGAAATCCCAGCTAAATGTGTAAAGTCTACAGTGGAATTACTCACTTACTGATCCCCTGAGCTTTAGCTATTAAGTGAAGTGGTGAAGGAAACATTCATTCATAGTACGTTGGGTAAGCGAAGAAGCAATGCTTACCCTAACTTTTGCTTGTTTACTTTCTCAGAAATAATTACTTCTGATTGTTATTGTATTTATGAGTTATGATACCTAAGGGCTGCAATTATGGCTGGTTTGATGATAGAGCTTAAGTGGAACTTGGTAGAGCTACCGGTACATGAGATAGGGCGCGGTTAGGGTAAGCCGATTTAGTATAAAAGTAAAATTTTCATAAGAAAATATAGCTTTGTAGAGAAATTTCGTTTTATACGTCAATTATCGCTTGCTAAATGGGACTCGGAAAGGTTAGAAGGACTGAGGCACGACCATTTTCTAAATACATACATACATCATATATCATTATGTGAAAGTGGGCGTGGTTGTGAACCAATTTGCTTAACTTAATTTGCAAGACAGTAGTGACTCGCCTCTTTTTTATAAAATATCTAAATTAAGCTGTATGTGCTCGTCTTCCAATAGAAGTTTTCAGTTAAAAAGTAGGTGGTGTCACGCCCATTTCTATAAAATGTTCCCATATTCTAATACATTTCCTTAAAATTTCCTCACTGACTAACTAGTAAATTTGCCTCTTCGAAGTACGAGGAATGTTACTGATTTGGTCTTATCTGAGATCATAACTTATAAAATTGTCTGGCCTGCGACTTTCATTCTGAGTTGTATTTTGTCAATACAAATTAATTTTTGTTATTTATCAGTTGACTGTGGTAATTCGAGGCTTCGTTACGCTCCCTCAAATAATACTTATTTCCAATGGAGCTTCCATCTGTCATTTTCCCCTATGCTTCTACGGGCATTTATTCAAATTTAATTGGGCTACAGCTTGATTTTTTTATTGAAAGACCACCACTCACAATCATACGTCAAAAGAAATCGAATTAGTTATTAAGTATATATCTAGTATTTTATTTAGAATTTCAAATCTGACAATAAAAACATATCCATGCAAATACGCAATCAATAGGAACGGAAAAGCAAAAACACAAATATCGAATAAGTTTGAATTAAATAAAAAAATAACAACTGAAACTAAAATAATTACCTATAATTATAAATCGTACACATGTGCACATTAGGGTGTTACACAATGATAAAAAAAATACAAATTGGGGTGTTCCACATTTAGACAAGAGGCTGATTATTAATGCGGCTGCGGGTTCTCCTATAAAGACACCGCCTTACACGTTCCTCCTCACTTCCCTTCATTTTTTTTTAAACATTTTCTTATGTGTATAAAATTTATATTGCCACCACTGTACACAAAATAGCTTTCTGCGGTAAAATAGATTTTAAGCCCAAGTTAGATCTCTTACGACATATTGATGAAAATTGCATATGATTCACAGTGGTAGTTTTCGAGTGATGTGTTAACAAGCATATCAATGACCAAAGATAAAAACTAACAAATATCTAAAAAAAAAATTCATTTGCCTTTTGTTGATCTAATAAAGACCAAGCCTAGCCACATTTAAATAAGTTCTATTATAGACAGCCTGCAGCAATTTTATTGTATGCATAAAAAGAGTTTGAGACTACCATTTTTGCCATCACTGTTAACAGCGTGAATAAATTTTTTTTACTGCGGAAAAGGGGTATTAAGCATTAATTTATATATCTACTATTACGTCAATGAAGCTTGCATACAGTTCTACACAACAGTATTTCAGTGATGCGCGTACAAACATATACATACACATATATCTACATCACAGTTCTACACAAAAGTTTTTGAAAATTCAAAAAAAAAAAAAGCTGCTATTTTCGTTTCTATTTATAAATACATATATTAGCTAATAATTTGTATTATATGTAAAGTTAAAGAATGTAATTTTCAGGAAAAAAATAACGCTTAAATAATTAAGCACCCTGATGTAAATACTATAATAGACATACATATGTACATGCATGCGTTTATATCCAACAACGACACTCGCAATGAATTCTACCTTCCCGACAATTAATTCAGTATTCTGAATTACACTATAGCTACTCAAAGTTGCAGTTGTTGTTTTTATTTTTGCTTTCTTAAGCTTAATTTGTTTTTGCTGCTGCTGTCGTACATATGTACGTATAAATGCCATGAATTTGATCTTTGACATGCATAGTACTTTACATATATGATATGCGCACAGCTACTCTACCATTAAAGCAGTATCTACACACACGCACACCACGTGAGAGCCCTCATATTGCTATGCGGCTTAGCTGAGACTTGTAAATAAACTCAAATCTCAAGCTAAAGCTCCTCCTTTCTTCAATTACTCGCGTTAGCACGATATAGGCACGAGCTTCGTGTGGGTCATATACACAACACTGGGCCTTTATTCGAGAAAATAAAACATTTTTCATTTCTAAAAACTATTATTGTAGGCTAAAAATGGTCTGTATGTAACTTTCAGGAGATTTTTATTACTGTTATCCGTCTGTCTGGGTGTTTGTATGCGCATCACTTGAAATCGGCTGCGTAGAACTGAATGCAAATTTAAACGAAATATTGCTAGATGATTAACTTAAAGTTAAGGACTCCATTGTGCTGCAAGGAATCACTATGTTCGCGTAAAGTACAGTGGTGGTAATAAAATTAGACTTAAATATGTTTTAAAGGAAGTGAAATTGAAGCAAGTCGGTAAGTCACACATAAAATCCGTTGGGGTTTCCTGTACTTCGGCATTATATTTGTAAGCACATCACTAAATAACTACTAAATTGAATTAAGTGATTTTTGCTGATGTAATTCTGGAGATCTATATTAAAATATATGATACTTCGTTGTTGCTGCTTTATAATATTTTTTTTAGGTGCGTGCTGAAGCCTCGTTTAACCGCAGCTCCATTTAATCCTCTTATTATGGAGCTGTTTTTACAACCCAATGAAGTATCAGAGCTTAAAACTGAACCTCTATTTCAGACAGTCAGTATCTCATCAGAAAAAGTAAAACGTATTTTAGAAAACCTCAAATCTATTTTCAATATTTTAGCGGTACTTCATAAAACTTCAATTTTATTTCAGCACAGCTCAAAATCATATCAGAAAAAACGAAACTTATTTTAGAAACAGTCAAATACATTTCACATTTCAGTATTGTTGATGTATGTGTTAATGTGCAAAAAAGTAATTACAAATGATCAAAAAAAATCAATAAAAAATCGAAAGAAAAGCAAAACGAATCAAAAAAAAAATAATAAGTAATCAAAAGTAATCAGAACTACTTTTTTGATTATTTTTATTTTTGTTTTAATAATCGTAAAAATCATGATTTTTTTTGTTTATTTTTTTAATTAATTAGAAAAATTTTAAGTAATGGTAATCAATCATTAAATGGATTCTCAAGAAAATAATTAATAGTCAATATTTAACAGGTCTGAATTCAATAAACGAAATTTCAATGCACTCATACATACATGCGAATTTCTTTGTAAAGGTGACCACTATTTAATAGTGATTAAACTACAAGGTGGCGCAAAAGTAAGCTTCCGATTTTCAGCATATCGGTTGTGGCACGTGCAGTGTGTGCTGTTGCACCGTCTTGTTGGAACCACATGTTTTCCAATCCCAATTCATCAAGTTGCGGCAAAACGAACTCGTTGATCATTGCTCTGTAGCGCTCACCATTCACAGTAACCGTTTGGCCCCGACCGATTATTGGTCAAATAAATAGTCAACAATATTCCGCGTTCTGGAGCAGTGTAGCGTAACATTGTTTATTAACGTGTATTTCGCATGTGTTTACTACACAAATGTCAAAACAGAACTGACTTTAGGGGCCAATCGCAAAATTTATAGCATTTTCTGATAGGAGGATTACTTTTGCGGCACCTTGTATAAGGAAACGCAGAAAAATTGGAATTCCTATAGATCATACTCGTACGTTGGGCCTCACAACCTCTTAGTTAACATACATTTTTTTTAACCAAGAAAACGACTCTTTATTAAATTATAACAAGTACATTGCACACATGATCCTCTCTTGCCATAAGTATGGATATTAATTTTTTCAATTTTGAGCTAATGGGTGCACTGGTTCAATTAATAAATGATCTATGTTACGAAAAAATCCCAAACTGAGCAAAATATACTTATTTTTCGAAGACAGTACAGTCTGGCACACAGCTTTCGAATGTGCTAGTGCGTATACGTAACAAAAACTAGCTGTTAACCTTAACTGGACCACTCACAGCGTTCTGCTTCGTGATTCTAGCTTACATAACATTCTGTAGCGTTTTGTTATAAGAAAGCTATATACATACATAAATATGTAAATGTATTTATATATAAAACGCTTCTTGGAGATATATAAATTTAGGCATCAGCATTATTATTTAGAAATTCTGATACATTGGAGCGTATCACGATGTGTGAAGAAAAAACAAGTTGAAAATGCGCCCTCTTAGTTCAAATACTGACCTTATGAGGTTTTCAAAAAAATAAAAATTACTTTATTGTCACCCAGAAAAAACAACGAAATCCGGGGTTTCTCTATAATTTATATGTTTTATGTTCGATTTTAAAACGAAATATTTCAGTAACAAATTCATGAGTTAAAATTTTTTTACTCAGAAAATGATGCACAAATCATATTTAAGGCTAAATTTAGTTTTACTTATTTTTTTTAATACAGTGTATTAGTTTTAAGTAAATTTTAATGATAGCCAATGTTGCCATGACAGCTAAGATTACTAATAATACATCGCTCATTGAAATCAATGATCAAATAGAAAAAGGGAAGGGCTGTTGTTACAGGATGCTAAAAAATATATAAATTTTTTTTTTTCACTTTTTAAATCTCCAACAAGCAAACATTCAAACCGAACATTTTAAACTTCTGTTGGTGATACGGTCTAATGCACATATTTAATATATCTGAGAGGGCTCGGCCAAAAATTTACGGCCGAGTGTTTTTCTGTTAGCATGAATAGCAATTTTTATTTTTAAATTCTTATTTTTACCACAAGCAAATGGCATAAAAAACTAAGAAAGATATAAGTACCCACCAAAGCACAGAGTAAACAGTTACAAAAAAATAATAAAAATAAAACATTTTTTTTCTGAAAGGTAGTGAGTGTTTCACACATAGTCCAGCGCTTGAGCTTGTTTTGTTTACAAAAATATATGTTAGTATAAATTAATTTTTTACTATTTGCTTATCTTTTCGCTGATCGCATATGTACTCCCCCAAATATATAGTAGATCCTTACTTATACATGTCTACACATGTACAGGGTGTTTTGTTTACAGGTTTTGTTTTTCGAATAGAGATAAAACTGGCATTTTGTGGTCAAATCTGGCAACTCTAATGTCATTTATGTTCAGTTTGGTTTGCCATTTCATCACGAACAGGTTGACAAAAGAACAACGCTTGCAAATCGTGCAAATTTATTTCGAAAATAATGGTTCAGTTCGCGAAGTTTACCGTGAGCTCCGTCCATTTTATGGTCGACATAATCGTCCATCAGAGCAATTAATTCGGTTAACCATGGATCGTTTTCGCACTACGTTTACTCTATGTGATAATACGCATCCGCAGAGACGTCGAACAGTGCGCACCGAAGAAACAATTGCCGCTGTAGAGCAAAGTGTTGAAGAGGACCCGAATGAATCGATTGGAGCTTTGTCCATCAACTTTATGGAAGATTTTGCGCAAAGATCTTGGCTTGCGACCTGACAAGATCCAGCTTGTGCAAGAATTAAAGCCGCGAGACCATGCAATGCGTCGTGATTTTGGTGTATGGGCCGAAAATGAGATTGATTTCGATGCTGATTTTCATCGCAAAATTTTGTTCAGTGATGAGGCTCATTTTTGGTTGAATGGCTACGTCAACAAGCAAAATTGCCGCATTTGGAGTGAAGAGAATCCACATGAGACCCTTGAAACGCCATTACATCCACAAAAACTGACTGTTTGGTGTGCTCTATGGGCTGGTGGAGTCATTGGGCCATACTTCTTCCGCAATAATGCTGGAGAGGCAGCTACCGTTAATGGAGACCGGTATAGAGCCATGATAACCGACTATTTTGTTCCCGAATTGGATGGAATGAATGTGGATGAGTTGTGGTTCCAACAAGACGGCGCTACATGCCACACAGCGCACGTCACAATCGATTTATTGAAGGAAACATTCGATGAGCGCATAATTTCGCGGAATGGACCTGTCAATTGGCCACCAAGGTCGTGTGATTTGACACCATTGGATTATTTTCTTTGGGGATATGTGAAGTCGCTCGTCTACACCAACAAACCAGAAACGTTAGGGGAATTGGAAGCCAACATTCGTGGCGTTATTGCCGACATACGGCCCCATATGCTCGAAAAAGTGGTTGAAAATTGGACCTGTAGAATTGGCTTTATTCGAGCCAGCCGCGGCGGCCACATGCCCGAAATCATATTTAAACATTAATGGCATAAAATTATCCTTCCAATAAAGCCAAATTGATGGACCTTAAAACGATTTTCTTGTGTTTTATTTCAATTTGAAGTTCTATACCCCTAAAAAAACACCCTTTATGTATGCTTTTCCCCCAAGCAGAATTTTGTTGACAGCTTACGAAGTTGTAGATGCAAGCCAGATTAAGCGGGATGGTTATGAATGAGTATAGTTATTTAATCAAAATAAAATAAGCAATCATTAATATGTGCCTACAAATAAATATAAATGTGTGTAGAAATAAAAATTTGTTAGCATGATAGAAATATTCAACATTTTGCGGTGTCGTAAATTCCGGGATTTATTTACCACAATGCGCCTATTTTGAGGTTAACAATATGTTACTAAATACTAAATATGTGCAATTTATTTTTGTGGCATATTTTGATTTTTTTCTTGGGTATTTGTACAACTGTTGAATTTTTTAATTTTCTTTGTCGACTGTGCCTTTCTAGCTAAACTCACCTTATATCATTAATGTTCCATTTTTTTTCATTTAACTTTAACAATTTTTTGTAACAAAAACTGAGTTAACACATACTTTGAAAGTTCAATTTTAAAACTTTTTGAAAAAAAAAATATTATTTAAAATAGTCCGAAAAATTTGCTTCTGAAATTCAATATTTTGAAAAAAAATTAAATTTTGCATATCGACTGCTGAGTGGAAGTATACCCTATTTAAAAATATTTTTCAAAAATGCCCTATTTCAAAACTTGGCTTAAAAATGCCCTATCTCCGAATGAGTTTTAAAAACGCCCTATCTGAACGAAAATTCAATACAGTTTTAGCTGAAATAGGGCGTTTTTGAATCAAATTCTCAGATAGGGCATTTTTGAATAAATTTTGAAATAGGGCATTATTGAAACAAATTTTGATATAGTGTTTTTTTTAAAAAGAGTTTGAAATAGGGTGATCTTTCACTCAGCAGTCGATATATAGACTTTCTTATTAGTGAAATAACTTTCGTTTTTAATAAAAAAACATACCAAATATACAATTATTTGTTATTTATTTGAAATTTAAAGAGTTTGGAGAAAACCGATTATCTCAATATCAGCATTAATTCCGGGACTCTAAAAGCAGATTCTGAAAATCCCGGGTTTGTAAAAATTGGCTTCCCTAGTACATACCTATGTATATATGTACATGTTTATAGAATAACCACCATGAGTTAGATACTTACAACAAGCTACATACATACCTTATATAAAACTTATTTCATTTGGTCAAAAGGATTGCAACATGAGACTTGAAATGTGTAAGGAGTATCAGTTGTATCTAAAATGCCGATCAAGGAACAACATCCAAAATCGAGTTAGGATGAATACAATATTTTTAGCAGGAGAAGCAGCAGAAGACTAAAAATCAGTATTAAACTCTAAGCGTAAACAAATCTCCTAATACCCTGGTGCCGATCACCGAGTGGTACCAATAACTATGCTTTCCCGGGCGGTTAAGGGTTTAGAATAAACCCGAGGTACGTATGCCTGTCGGAAAAGGTGACTAAAATCCTGAGGATCCTGATTTTAGTACCACAATTTGTCGGTACCGGATTTATATCCAGCAAAGGACTGACAATACTGTATAATTCTGTTTTTTCCTCACGCGCATTGTGTGTCTTACAATTTTGTTGATGTTTTTATTATCTTTTTTCACGAAAACCGCCACACCAATAAACTCTTGCCTCAACATTTACTACACACGTGTGTTATTATTTACACATCATTCACGTCATATTCTACATTGTGGATGTTTCGAATATTCGTAACGCAACGCAACATTCGCAAACGCCGATCATTCACATGCTTATAAACAGTAAGTCATTGGACGTACTCGCTGTTAATTGGGATGCAATGAGTTGTTAAGTGCAATGCATAGCTTCAATCCATAGCTTTATACCTTTTCTAAATCAAGTGTCAATGTTACAAATAGGAATGTAACACAATCGGGTTAGTACCAGAAGGTGCTAGTACCCCCTCCACTCTTCCTAACGCTTTCACCATTCATTTTGCTCACCTTCTGCGGCTCCACCTACTTCTCCCTATTCCTTTCTATCTATCGCGACTTTTTTACTGACCCCACAAACAAGGTTGGAGCTTACACAGCGTCATATTGTATTCGATACATTTAAACACGGCTGAGAAGTCGAGATCGACCATTTTCTAATAAGTTATTACTTGAAAATCACAACCGGATGTCTGTAATTCCACATTCGCAACATTGCTATTCCGTTTAGTTAAACGCCTTTTAAGTAACTAACATCGCTATTCTGTTTTAAATTTTTATTTCCATTAGCGTAATAAGCTTAGAAGCTAAAACGATTTTAATTGTTTAGCGTTTTCTTTCTTTTTGTTTTTGTCTTAATTATTAAACAAATTAGATGCATTTCCACATTTTTCTTTGTGAGAACTGCCCTTAAGTATGACTTAACTGATCCGCTTGAGGTTAGACATGGTTATAAGGATGACATGCCGATTATATAAATTGTTGACAGAAATACAGAAATACGTACATATACGAGTATACTAGAGATGAGCGTGGGATACTATTTTGAGAATGCGCTTTTTGCAGAGGAATGGCACAAACGTCCCCAATACAATTTCTTAAAAGTTGTATAAAGTGATAACCTTTTTCATGTTTAAGCCCAAAGGGAACTAATGACTTAGTTAAAGGTACCAGACTCCATGGACCTACTAATTATGTAACGCTATGTACGAACAGGTTCAGAGACCCTTAATTCAGTGTCTGGACGACCGCATCCCAACCCCGAAATGAAGACATTGTCATTGGTGGGATCGGGATTAGACATGTATTCCCTCGTCTGTCGGTAATCTGTACATATGTACATATGTACCTTAGGTATTATAAACAATTTTACACGTGGGCGTATTACATATGTGTGTGTGTAACTTATTTATTATGGTATGCCTGATGGATTAATTCATTCAAACCCTATAATTTCTATATTTGCTACAACAAATTACATGGATGGTTTAGTATTTTTAAATTGCATTTTAAATGATTTCATTAAAAAATGTACACTAAAAAATAAATTGAGAAAGATGGTTACTTCTATCAAAAGTTAAATGACATAGATCTGCTAACTTGCGATTTTAAATTATACTTTCTATATTTGGTACAAGATGGACACATTGAGTTTCAAAATTCCACTTCTGATTTTCTGCAGCTAATATATTCCACTTCTGACTTTTAAAATTCCATCCTTTAAATTCAATCGCTGATTTTTAAAATTGGATTATGCTGCACTCTCTTATAAACATCACTAAAATATGATCTGCTCTATAAAGTTGTTTCAAATTTTTCTTTTGTTTTTTTACTTGTTGAGAGGCTAATTAATTACTTTACAAACCAACTTTCCTCTTCTCACTTTCAGATGCCGAAAGTCACATGATGCACACTATCGAGCCATCACTCTCACTCAGCAATGCATCAGCTCATAGTCCAAGTGGTAGTCAAGCTCTCAGTCCCACACTCAGTCTCGGCGGTGGCAACAGCAATAGTAATGGTAACAACAATAGCTCATTCGCACCAAACAATAACTCACAATTATCTACAGTTTGCGCTATATGTGGAGATCGTGCTACCGGGAAACATTATGGTGCCTCCAGTTGTGATGGCTGCAAAGGTTTCTTTAGGCGCAGCGTGCGTAAAAACCATCAATATACCTGCAGGTAAGTTAATTTTGATATGAACTAATACTGAGATAAATATTTGCTGATAAGGATAGTTGCTGACTTTTCATCAACATTTCAGATTCTCGCGAAATTGCGTTGTAGACAAGGATAAACGCAATCAATGTCGATATTGTCGGCTGCGCAAATGTTTTAAGGCTGGAATGAAAAAGGAAGCTGTACAAAATGAACGTGATCGTATAAGTTGTCGGCGTACCTCAAATGAAGATCCCGATCCTGGCAACGGACTGTCCGTAATATCATTGGTAAAAGCGGAAATTGAGAGTCGTCAATCAAAAGCAGGCGCTGCTATGGAGACCAATCCAAATGAAGATCTCTCAAATAAACAATTTGCCAGCATCAACGATGTATGCGAATCGATGAAACAGCAGCTATTGACACTTGTCGAATGGGCCAAACACATACCAGCATTCAATGATCTACAGTTGGATGATCAGGTGGCGTTATTGCGGGCACATGCTGGTGAGCATCTGTTGCTGGGTTTGTCGCGTCGCTCTATGCATCTTAAAGATGTGTTGTTGCTGGGCAATAATTGCGTCATTACAAAACATTGTCCAGGTATGTATGTGTTGAATTGAATTTTGGTTAAAGAACTTTTTTGTTATGCTTGCAATTCGTAGATGCACGTCTATCGCCAAATCTGGATATATCGCGTATTGGTGCTAGAATTATTGATGAACTAGTTTTTGCTCTCAGGGATGTAAATATTGATGATACAGAATTGGCATGCATCAAAGCGTTGGTGTTTTTTGATCCAAGTAAGTATTGAATTGTTAAAAAAAAATACTGCTTACCTTGGATGCGACTCCTCACATTTCCCCCTGCGAATCGCTGCAACTTCTTCACATACTCTAACATTACTATATTTACCCTTTTGCTCCAATTTCTTTTGAACTATTTTCATTTGACCGTTTTTGTTTTTTTTTTCTTCCCCTTTTTCTCTCTTCCAGACGCCAAAGGTCTTAACGAGCCCCAGCGTATTAAGACGTTACGTCATCAAATACTCAACAATCTAGAGGACTATGTGTCGGACCGACAATACGAATCACGTGGACGCTTTGGTGAAATTCTCTTAATATTACCCGTTTTACAATCCATCACCTGGCAGATGATCGAACAAATACAATTTGCAAAAATTTTTGGTGTGGCACACATTGACTCACTACTACAGGAAATGTTACTTGGAGGTATGTCTAGAACACTCTTCCACGCACCGCACTATTTCCACACTTTACGTTCCTATTTAATGTACTCCACATTTGAAGGTGAACTGGCCGACAACTCACCGCTCTCACCACCAAGCTTAAATAGTTATAGCCCCACAAGGCCCATGGATAGAAATCATGTAACTTCAACATTAGATGTCCTTACGTCACCCACATCTAATGATCATCTAGCATCGTGTATGGATGGAAATAGTCTTGATGCACAAATGATGTCACCAATGCTAGAGAATATATCTTCACCGCCAGCACAATATCACACGATGCATAGTGATCAAACACAACAACGTCCGCCTCATCAACAACATCATACCCAAGCAATAAATGCACCGGGCGCATCGCATCATACACGTTCAATGCATTCACCCCAATTACAGGACTCACAAGAACCAACAAATTCCGAACTTGGTAATGGTAGCTTGAACAACAACAGTCACAACACAAATCCATATATGGATGAGAATAGTCTTTATAATACAAATGCTAGCATGCGTCCACTGTCAGCAGGTAATGTCGTACATAATATGCCACATATGACACCAACAAATATACAACATACTCAAACGCCAACAACGCCTAGTCAATCAATGCAAACTGGTGCAATAATGCAGCATTCACCACCACTGCATCGTAATCATCCCTACCAAAGACCCGAACACTTGAATGCCGGTGGCATCGGTACGAGTAATGGTTTGACAGGACAACAGCAGCTACGTAATCCGGCAGAGATGACTTTAAATGAGTATAATAGCGGTAGCGCTGAGGAAATGCTGCGGCGTGCACCACTTAAGATACGGGGGCCGGATGCGCTAAGTAGTAGTGTCGGTGTCTCAGGTGGTTATACGGGTATAATGGGTGGTGGTAGCGGAATGCATGATGCCGAAAATTCTTATCGTATGACATTAAAACAGGAACCCGAAACGGGGTATTGAGAAAGATTGTAAAGTACGAGGTTAGCAAGTTAGAAAATATGGAAGAAAGACATATAGTGATTATATTTATTTTAAGTAAAAGAAGAATGGAAGAATGCAGAATATTCCGCTAAAGGAATCGGAATTTATAAAAGCAACGATGTCGTGTCACTCTTATTATCCGCGAGATCTGTGAAAGAGGACTGTAAGCTTCAAAACCAGTTCCTCATTTTTCAATTTTTAGTGGTAATCAGATTCTTCCTAGTATCCCTTGTACAGCTATGTTAAGTGGTAGCCTCTTCGTGGCAACTCACTTGGACCAAAAAAGAAAATATTTTATCAATCCTAAAGATATACTTAAAGGTGTTAATGATAACCATTTGAACTTCTGCCTTGGAAAGAATTGTCGAATATGTTTAAGTGAACTATATCTCTATATCTATGGCGCGATATACAACAGGTATATCATCATAAACCTCCTAAGAGATTTTTGCGCCAAGCTTCTCTTCCAATTTGTGGTGTGCCGATTTGAATTTTCCCTACAAATTGGTGGGACCTACAGTTGTTTGCCGACTCCGAACGGCATCTACAAAGGAGACGAATTTTTGCTGAGAAGCCTGTCATGGCAGAAATACACTCGGAGAGTTTGCCAAACCACTGCCGAGGGGCGACCCCGTTTTGAAAAACTTTTTTCAAATCACTTTTGATGATGTTTAAGTGAACTACTTTGATTTAAATAGGGTAGAATGCTGTTAAACCTCTAGCCGTGTCGGATATATGTATCTTTACCCTGCACTATTTTTCGGTAGCTTACAGTCTCCTCTGTTGCGAGGGTATTGATGACGATATTTTACTAGGAATTTAATTATACTTCGGTACTATTCTTATATATTACTGATATGTAGGACGGAACAAAAATCTAAAATGACTTGGAAAAACAGAGAAAAGTCGGTCGTAATCTTCTGCATTCTATTAACTTTAGAGCTGGATTCTTATTGCCTTATTAACACTTTATCGGATGTTGCGTTGTCGAATTAACAGTCCTTGACTGGGTGTGAACCCGGTAAGCTCCGGTACTCCCTTGGGGTACTACCCGACTGTCGTGGTAGCCATTTATGACCAGTGAAACCTTCTAGGTCATTTCACCCCTCCCTCCGTAAGGAAGGATAAGATGGGTAATGAGGTGAGAGGAATCATATCCGTAGATCAACCATCGAGTTGCGCATCATTACCTTTGTGCAGACAACCCATTGATTAATTTCACTTAAGTTCCGCCAAAGCGTTTAACGGACATTGGGAAACCACACAAACACTTTCTTAAAAGCGGCGCTTTCTTACGAACACTAATACAAAGTCTTCCAATGCCTTTCTCAGCAATATAACGGTACTTTAAGTTAGATTACTTGAAGTTGTTGCGGTTAGTCGCGGCCCAACTATTTGTTGATCACTAATATTTAAATAAGTATATTTAGGTATATTTTTTCTTCCCTTAGTCATAGCGTTAATGAACTTCCATATACACAATACTGGAAAATACAATGTTAAATAACTTCTAAATTAAGCACAATTATAGCTAGTTCTGAAAACAAAACACGCCGTAAGCCATCTAGTTTTATTATTAACAAAAATCACATTTCAGTTAACGGTAACTTCGTGCACTCAAAATTTTAGCAGCGTCTACTGATGGTATGGTATCGATATCTACCGAAAACGATAAATTGTAGAACTTAACGTAAGTTTCCTTTTTATGTGCTCGACATATTTCAATTTTCGAAATTTGGTAGACGGTTTCTTTTTTTTATTACGAACAAATTTTTAGTTGTATATATAACTAAGCTAAAAATAATAAATAATTATTGTTGCAATTTGTTTAAGCTGACTTTATGATTTAAGTAGATAGGTTTTATGGAAATTTTGTTGTTATTGAAAATGTAATTGTTGACTAAAATACTTTAAAAGGGGTTAAATAGGTAAAATTTTTAATAATTAAACTGGAGTATACTATGTTGGACTATTTTCCTATTCATTAAGTTATAGGTTAAGGTGAAAATTTTAATCAGCATTTAAAATACATGAATGAAAATAAAAATATTTTTTACAATATTTGTACTGCAATGTATCAAATAGCAATAATAAATACGTATAAAGAAATATAAAATAGTGTTTATGAATAAAGAAATAATCTTAAATGTAGCGCATTAATATACGGCAAAATTTAGAGTTGTGATAAAGGTGGGTATTGCACATAAATCTCTCAGTCAAGAAGGTGAGATCAAAGAGCATGAGTTGGATTGAAGCGCTGATAAGCGTATTACGTACCTTCATAGTTTTAAAGCTTTTCCAATCCAAGTATCTACCTCACCCAATTTGCTTACAGAATTGTGGGTTGGCTCAGCATTTTCGACACTTTCGTATCAAATCATTGGCACACAAGGTGCTAATGCCTCAGCGTACCCGCAAATCAGCTTAAAGGACTTTTGCGACAACATTGATAGACTTTGAGCTCGCTTTAAAGGTTGTCACCCGTGCATTAATGGAATTTAATGGAAGATTTTACTAATGGGAGTTTTCTATTAATCTTGACTGAATATGGTATACAAACGTCCGAAAGTCACAAAGAGTATGAAGGTTTATTATCAAACCAAAACCCTGGTTGCTGATGTAATAGTACTTGGTCCCGCCAAATCAAAACGTCTATTTCCGAAATGGCCAGCAACCTGTTTTCGCTAAAGACGCAGAAAACTAACAGTTTCAATACGGTTGGACCCTAGACATTTTGCCGTTCATTCTGCTCGGTTGAGTATGATGTGCGATGCCGGTCATTCATTTGTTATGTCAGGTTTTAGTCTGATAACTCGAACGACACACTTAACGAACGAAACCTGCACAGCCGATATCGCTTGATGTTGGTAACCTGAATTTTTCGTTGCCGTTTATCCTGTAGCCTTACCTAGCTCATATAATGCAAAATTTTCCAGTCTGTGCTAATGTTTTGATTTTGTAGAAAGTTGAAAAAATTAACCATCTTCGTAATTTGAATATTTCAAATAAAAGTGTACCAAGCTATTGCCCTACATAGTTGTGCCGAAAGAAGCTGAATTAAGTATTCAAATGCTGAAATTGTTAGGTTTTCCACATTTCTCTTCTGCTCATTAGCAAGCCCTGGAAATTTTGGATTGGAAATAGGGATTGTTTATTATGTTCACTCTTTTTGTTTAAAATAGCCATATCTTCACCAAAAAGGCATTCGGGTATATCTGGGTTAAAATAAAGAAGGTCGGGTCTACTCAGGTCATAACTCGATTTTCTTTAATATCGATACTGCCACACTGCCATGTGATGGTCACAATTTGTCAAAGTTTGGCAAATCCCGTGATTTCTGCAGAACAGTGATTTGTGACTGTGACTTCTCAGCCACAGCTCTTTTGATCTGTGAGTGTGACTGCCTCTTGGGAAGAAGAGCCATTATCGTTCGTTTAGTTATAAGTCTTCGTTTGTAGTCTAAAATATTATTGCATAGTCAAAGTTGAGTATTTGAATTTAGATGAAGCTTTTTCGACAGATACCCCATATCAACTTAATTCAAATCATACTTAAATTTGACTATGACTATGCCCAATTGTGTCCAAATGGTTACAAATAGATGGAAGCTTTAGGAATTTTTTTTATTAAATTTATAGCTGTATTCTGTAAGTCTGTCTCATCTCAAGTCACTAAATTTGAGATTTTTCATTAGACAATTTTTGTGACTTCAGATGATTTCGGTATTCTCTAAGAGAAAATCACAAAATGTTCACAATGCAATATCGCAAGAGCGCAGGTAGTAAGTGTCTTCGAGACAACGTGTGCGACGCAGGTTCGAACCCATAATAGCGGACAATTTATAATTTTTTTTTTCACTTTTTTTTTGTTAATAAAATATTATTTTTTTATATATAGAAATGGTTCAAAACATAAATTTTTTATTTTTTTAAATTTATTTAATTTTTAACCCAATATTTTTCTGTTTGTGACCTACTTATGCGTTAAGCAGATACAGTACTTCACCGTCGACGTATACGTCATACGTCGAAATTTAGAGCAAAATCTACTTTGCCGTATCCGTCGAATCTGTCGTTACGCACGCCAACACTCGCATTCTACTTAGCTGTCAGTTTTTTCAACGTATTGCCGTATTGTATCTGCTTGGCGCATTAGAACCAGCTGACAAATTAGTGACTCTTTTTTTGAGACTAGAGATGTGAGACAGCTTACTGAATACCAAATTGTATCAAAATTGAAATTGACCACAAAATTTCTTTATTAGTGACTAGATACTGCTTACAGAATTGAACTATTAAACATTAATTGGGAAAATTTTTCCGAAGTACCCTACGACCAGAAAAAGAAAATTTTCCCTCAGTTAGAGTGCTTAAGCCCTCACGACTCATTTTTTTCAGGAAGTCAACAGTTTATTAATCATTTCTTGTTACAATTGCAAAGGTAATTTGCTTGCGAAAAAACTCCCTTCACAATTGTCTCATTATCCTAGGGCTGTATGCAGCACAATTTTTTTAATCATCACGTGTTTGTGTCTACCAGTAACGTTTTACACATATTCGCAAATGGATCTTAAATTGTGACTGCTCTATCTACTGATGTTGTTGTTGTTGTTTTGGGGAGTGCTGTCGAACTGACAGTCCTTGGGCGGATATGCATCCGGCACCATAGTACATCTCTACTAGTAGCGCAACTAACAGCTGATTGCTAAAAACGCATATAAACACACGCACAGTTGTCGACACATTATTTGAAGAAAACTTTAAGATTTTTAAAGCAAAATATTAAAAAGCCATAAACCTAGCATATTTTTGAAGATATAGCCTCTATAATATCCTATTTGTTGTCAAAAGAAGAAAATTTTATATTTCAATCAAGTTTTTTGTTTTTTTTTTTAACTTTAAATTAAAGGTTAAGTCCTTTTTTTAAAGCATTTTAGTGTATTAAAATAGCCATGTGCATATGCCTTTTGGCATTGCGTTTTCTTGATATTCGTATTTGCTATGTCATTGTTTTCTAATACGTAAACAAAGTTGTGGCAAGCAGAAATTTTTATTGTTTATTTAGTGGATTATGTAATTGGTTTATTTAGTGGATTATGTTGTGTGTAAGTATAGCAAAAGTAACTCGAGTCAGCACAAAATACAACAAATTCATTCTCAACCTTTTAATAGCAGATATTGCACCATCTGCCATCAGGGAAAATGAAGTGAAAAATTGATTTGGTGAGTAGAAAATTCGGTAATTGTTTCCTTTAGGAAACAACTGGTAAAACACGTCCAAAAATGTCGGGAGGGGTATCAAACGATGCGTTATTAACTCGGTATCAATAATCTGAAAGCGGAAACTCGATTTTATATTTCTGTCAAGAGTTATTTGCAATTAAAGTTGACAATTTTCTGTGATTTTCATTCGGTTGTAATCACACATATTAGGGCCCGGTTTTTCAGTCGATGGTTAAGCTCAGTTTAAACTAAGTTTGCTTAAACTCGGCATAAATTTAAACTCCAGTTAAACTGCAGAGCGGTTTTTCAGTGTGAGTTTAAGGCCGCTTTTAATATTTGCTTTTTATACGGCAACATTGGTTTTTTCTTTATCTAGATACGGCAACAGATAATATTTGTATACATATTCAACGCCATTGCTTCTCCTCAGTATTGTAATAGTTAGCATTTCGCCAATTTCTGCATCACTATAATCACTTTCGTCAGATGATATATCCAGTATTTAATTAAATATAAAAATATCGTCCTTTCTTAATTGCGTTCAGCTTATTGTTTCACAACCAAAACCATCAAATATGCAAAACAGCTGACAGGTTAACTAGAGTTAAACCCTGCCGAATTGACCGCTTAAACTACGTTTAAACTTCGTTTAAAGTTGACTAAAAAACTGCGCAACAAGTTTAAGCTTAGTTTAACTGACAAGTTGAGTTAAACTTGTACTGAAAAACCGGGCCTAGGTGTTACAAAATGTGCAAAAGTGTGTTCCGCGCAGGAATACTGGGGATCGCGTAGCCTGTGTTGGATCGGATAAGGTTTATTTTTTTGAAGCGCGGCCGCAGGAAGGTGTTCTGCACAAAAATGCCTTGGATCACCCCCCCTATTTGGGATCGGACCTGGGTCATTTTTGGGTTTTTTGCTAATAACTTTTCACTGAAACAAAAAATTTTAAATCCGCTTTCGGATTGTTGATACCAAAGTCAGAACGCGTTGTTTAATATATCTCCCGATATTTTTGGACGTGTTTTAGTAGTTGTCTCCTAAAGGAACCAATTACCGAAATTTTTTGTGTTTGCCAAGGTAAACTTAACAAATCTTTTTATATGTGCAGAACGTCGAGAAGAGGCACAAAAGGCGTTCGAGAAAGCTGAAGAAGCTGGCAATGCAAAATCTGAAATGAAAAGAAAACTCGATTAAAAGTTGAATATAAATTTGTAGAAATGTGTCCTGATTATCTCCAGTAAATCTGAAATATCAAGATAAATAATATTCACTTTAAATATGAAAAATATAATAAAAAATTCTTATTTATAGGTGAATTCTGTAACTAGTATCTAGTCACTAATAGAGACATTTTGTGGTCAATTTCAATTTTGATACTATTTGGAATTCAGTAAGCTGTCTCACGTCTCTAGTCTCAAAAAAATAGTCAGTAATTTGTCAGCTGGTTCTAGGCAGGTCACAAACAGTAAAATATTGATGTATATTGGACCGATTTTTCGTCATCCCTTGTCAAATTTGGTTTTGAGACAAACCAGTTTCGGCGTTGTGCCATCATCAGTGTCGATTTTCGTTCTGATCTGTTGTGGTCGTTTGTCTTGTATTTATAGTAGGTAGCAGGTAACGTCAGCATGGTATTGAAGGACACACTGGAACTTAGCAACGAACACACCATAACTAATACATCTGAACTAATAAACAAACTTAGGACCGTTGAAGTGACAAAGGACAGCAAATTGGTATCTTTCGACATAAAAGATCTATACACATCAATACCACTAGCAGAGACATTGAACATAGTAAACTCTATAATACTACGTAAAACAAAAGATAAAGTAAAAAGTACGCAAATCACGAACACGGTAAGAACCACACTACGTCAAAACTATTTTCAATTCAACAATAAAATATACAGACAAACAAACGGACTTGCGATGGGAAACCCAACATCGGCTATTCTTATGGAAGCGTTTATGCAAAACCTGGAAAAAGAGTATATACAGGAATTAAATTCCAAATTAGGAGTGTTATTTTACGCAAGGTACGTGGATGATATCATATGCGTTTTAACTACCAACAACGAAGAGCAAGTACTGGAGTACCTCAACAAGCAGCACGGGAACATAAAATTCACAATGGAAACCGAAAAAGGCGGAGGAATCAATTATCTGGACCTCACAATAAGTATTGATAAAGCTAGCAATAAATTCAACTACGACATATACGAGTATAGGAAACCAATGGCCACCGACACAATAATACATAATACCTCGAACCACCCACAACAACATAAAAACTCAGCGCTAAGGCACTTAGTACAAAGATTGGAAAGAACACCTCTTACACAAGAAGCATATAGAAGAGAGCTTGGAATAATATATAACATCGCTACAAACAACGGATATAAAAAAGCACTAGTAGATAAACTCAGGAGAGACCTTAGAGAACAAAAAAGAAACAATGGAGAAGAAAGTACACAAACCTGGACGACAATGACATATACTGGAAGGGCAACATATAAATTAGCAAATTTCCTTAGAAAATACAACATCAACACAGCGTTCAAAACATCGAACAATTTAGGACGGAAGTTAAGAACCAAAACTAACTCAGAAGATCCGTTTAGCAGCCATGGTGTATACAAGCTCACTTGTGAATGCCAGCACAGTTACATGGGACAAACCGGACGACAAGTAAGAACGAGGTTCAGAGAACACATTAGAGATTACAACAAAAAGATACGGAATCCAACCATCATACCAGAGTCCAACTTTGCGAATCACATGGCGGAGAATAAATGCCCCCCCGGAAACATCAAAAAAACAGTCAAGGTCCTACATGTACAAGCAAAAGGCCGACGTCTGAACGTACTCGAAAACATGGAAATCTACAAACAAAAAACATTCGACGGTAGAATAATAAACGACCAGACAAACACTGTTTCCGACACAATATTCGAACCTTTAAAACTGGTTTACAAAAAACAAAGCAACCACTCAGGTACAACAAACACACACGCACCGACAAATAAGCACAAAACAGCAAAAGATCAAAAACAACAAACAAGCAAAAAAGGTCAAACAACAAAATTACCAACTTTTACCTGCCTCAGTCAACCACACAAAAAACCGATCGATGCAAACCACCCCCGTTTCTGAATGTACACACACAACACATGCACACACGTACACAAACAGACACCCATGCTGACGTTACCTGCTACCTACTATAAATACAAGACAAACGACCACAACAGATCAGAACGAAATTCGACACTGATGATGGCACAACGCCGAAACCGGTTTGTCTCAAAACCAAATTTGACAAGGGATGACGAAAAATCGTTCCAATATACATCAATCATTCACCCTGTCGGAAAAACAACAAAACAAAATAAAACCAGTAAAATATTGGGTTAAAAATTAAAGAATTTAAAAAAATTATAAATTTTAAGAGCCGAAACATTTATATATTTAAAAAAATAATATTTAACTAACAAAATGAAATAAAAAATAAAAATAATACATTGTCCGCGATCCAGCGCTCGAACCTGCGTCGCTCACTTTGTATTTGAGACGCTTACTACCTAGGCTATCGCGATATCTATATATCCACCGTCAATTGCTGTACTTGAGATGTATGCAAGTGTGTTTTCACCACATATCATTAGTGAACGTTTTGTGATTTTCTCTTACAGAATGCCGAAATCATCTGAAGTCACAAAAATTGTCTCTAAGGAAAAATCTCAAATTCAGTGACTTGAGATGAGACAGACGTGCAGAATACAGCTATTAATCATACTTACAGGCAGTTGGTTAAATACCTTGAATTTGTCTGCCGGTGAGCTGTCAAATCTGCAAGACAGGTTTGCATTTTTTTGAACTTACATTTTTTTAAAGAATGAAAGAGGAGTGTGCTGAGACATGGTAAAAAAATAATATTTATAGTGAAAATATACGACATAGATGCGAAAATTGTCGTTAAGAAATCAGAAACTCCATAAAAGAATTACTTCTCTAACCCGCAAAAAATAAGCAACTATTCAGGGCCATGGTTAGGTCACACTTTACTTTCAAGGTCAACAGGAAAAATTGCACTACAGATTTCGACATTGATACCCAGAGACGTGTTTTGGTCCCAGGAACCCTAATCCGGTAGGGACAACCCAATGTTTTCAGTAATTTAAAAGTCATTGGCAAAAAACCAAAAAATTACCCAGGTATTTACGTGTAGAACACCTTTCTGCGTAAGCGGCCTTTGGCCACGCTTCAAAAAAATAACCCTTAGCCGATCCAACACTGGCTACGCGATCCACAGTATTTCTGCGCGGAACACACTTTTGCACATTTTGTAACACTCATTATGTGAGATTACAACAACCACATGAAAAAGACAGAAAATTGATAACCCTCTCGACATTTTTGGACGTGTTTTAGTAGTTGACGTTAAATAGAAAGAATTACCAAATGACATTTTTTATGTTATTCATGGATTTTCGTATGACCTTATACCACAACAATTATATATACGATAATTTTTACTTAACCTAGGCAAAATAAGTAATAAATCAAACACTAGCTGGCAAATTTTACATATATAAAAATTGTATGCTCAGTTAAAATTGGAGCAACATATAGTTACTATTTCGTACTAAGTTTAACTCCTTTTTTGAATTTTAGGGTTTTGTGCGAATTTTGTCGAAAGTTCCCGACACTGATCTTTCATTCCACGCAGCCGAGTACCATTATCCACTGCCTTCCACTCAAATTCCCAAAATGGCTGAAAAATTAGATGCCAAACTAGTATAGGTAAACAATGCTGAACACACTGCCTTATATACATAGTACGACAGGGTGCTTGCCTACGCACCGAGAACTTTCGGTGACTTCTCAGCCACAGCTGAGTGTGACTGCCTCTTGGGAAGAAGAGCCACCAGCAGTGACTGTTAGTATCGTTCGTTTAGTTATAAGTCTTCGTTTGGAGTCTGAAATATTATTGCATAGTCAAAGTTGAGTATTTGAATTTAGATGAAGCTTTTTCGACAGATATCCCATATCAAATTGGGTCAAATAAATTTGACTATGACTAGGCCCCATTGTCTCCAAATGGTTACAAATAGATGGGAGCTCTAGTAGTTTTTTTTATTAAATTTATAGCTGTATTCTGTAAGTCTGTCTCATCCCAAGTCGCTAAATTTGAGATTTTTCATTAGAGAAAATTTTTGTGACTTCAGATGATAAGTGGTGAAAACAGAATTTCATACATCTTAAGTACAGCATTTAACAACGCCTATATAAATATCGCAATAGCCCAGGTAGAAACTGTTTCGAATACAACGTATGCGACGTAGGTTCGAACCCAGAATAGCGGACAATTTATAATTTTTCTTTTTACTTTTTTTTGTTAATAAAATATTATTTCTTTAAATATAGAAATGGCTCTAAGCTTAAAATGTTTTTTTTTTTTTATTTAATTTTTACTCCAATATTTTTCTGTTTGTGACCTGCCTAGAACCAGCTGACAAATTAGTCACTCTTTTTGTTGAGACTAGAGATGTGAGACAGCTTACTGAACACCTAATTGTATCAAAATTGAAATTGACCACAAAATGTGTCTATTAGTGACTAGATACTGCTTACCGAATTAACCTATTAAACATTAATTGGGAACTTTTTTCCGAAGTACCCTACGACTAGAAAAAGAAAATTTTCCAGCAGTTAGAGTGCTTAAGCCATCACGACTAATTTTTTTCGGGATTAATAATTTCTTGTTAAAATTGCAAAGGTAATTTGCTGGCGAAGAAGCTCCATTCAAAATTATCTCATAATCCTAGGGCTGTATGCAGCACAATTTTTTTAATCATCACGTATTTATGTCTACCAGTTACATTTGACATATATTCGCAATGGATCTTAAATTGGGACTGCTCTATCTACTGATGTTGTTGTTGTTTTGGGGAGTGCTGTCGAACTCACAGTCCTTGGCCGGATATGAACCCGGTACGTTCCGATACTCCCTTGCGGTACTGCCCGACTACCGTGGTAGCGATTTGGTATGACCAGTGGAACCTTCTAGGTCATGTCACCTCCAACGACTTCCAGTCGCTGTAATAAAATCACAGGTACACGAATATTTGCCAACCCTATGTCAAACCATTGTTTACCCGGCTTTTTCTGATGAAATTGTTTAGCCAATGACAAACTCTTCGATAATTAAATTTTTTCTACAATTTCTGTGTGTTATCTTCGTTGCTGGTAAAAAGCAATATAAATTCCTTTGCTTTTTATTTTCTTCTAATATTTGCATATATTATCAGTTTACTACAAAATGTCTGGCGCCGGCAAAGCACTCAACATTGGTGATGACTTCCCAAACTTTCAAGCACAAACCACTGAAGGGCCAATTGATTTCCACAAATGGATTGGTGAATCGTATGTTAAAAATAAATTAAACATATTTAGTTATATATAAGCTTTTGTGCTCTTTAGCTGGGCAATTCTATTTTCACATCCAGCCGATTACACGCCAGTATGCACAACAGAACTGGCGCGCGTAGCCACGTTGTTACCAGAGTTCGCAAAGCGTAATGTTAAACCAATTGCTTTATCTGTGGACAGTGTCGCCTCTCATAAGGGATGGATTGAGGATATTAAAAGTTATGGCAGTAAGTTTTTCTGTATACATTTACAAATATAAGAGAACGTATGTAAAAGAAGTTTATCAAATGCAGATTTAAAATCCTTTGACTACCCCATCATCGCTGATGATAAACGTGAGTTAGCGCTCAAGCTAAATATGCTGGATAAGGATGAATTGAACAAGGATGGCATACCACTTACCTGTCGCGCTGTGTTCATTATAGATGATAAAAAGAAATTACGTCTATCAATTTTGTATCCAGCCACTACTGGCCGAAATTTTGAGTAAGCATACTGTTGTTTAGTATTTGAAAAAGTGTCTTAGGTTGACGGGAAGACCGCCCCTATAACCTAGAAGGTTGGCTATATGACCAAATAAATCAAATAGGTGACACTACAGTTGGGCTTGAACATGAGCGTACTGGATTGATATTGGTAAACAACTGATTTTGGCAACACACCACAAATCCATCACAGAGAGACTTTGGGTTGTCGAAGTTTTAACAGGGTTGCACTGAAATAACAGGCCTTGATCGAATAAAAACCGGGTCATTCCGGTTTGTAATCCATTTGTACTTAGGCAAACAATCCGTTGGTGTTCTAACAGTATTTCGCCCTGCTTCGTTGCAAATCCATTCATGGCATTAGAAGTAATGGACCAAAAAGGTTTATACTGATCTTGAGTCCTTTGTTGGATATGAATTTGGCTCGCTCCGGTGAATAGCACAAAGCCCGACTGTCGTGGGAACGATTCAGTTGACCTCCGTAACCGGGGTCTATGTAGATTTTAGTCGTCTCTTACTACAGGCATATTCTAAACCCCTAACCCTAAGAAGCTTCCTCGAATCACCTAAGCCGCTAAATCAATATTGATGTTATTCCACTCTCCCGTGATTATATGACTATTATTTATAATTGGTTGAAAATATTTCTTACAGTGAAATCCTACGTGCCATTGATTCGCTCCAACTGACACAAAATAAGTATGTTGCCACACCAGCTGATTGGAAGGTACTCACTTGGTTTGAGTTTGTATTTGTATATTGTTAAAATAGTATCTCTCTTTACTATAGCATGGTGATGCTTGCATGGTTTTGCCGACTGTTAAGCAAGAAGATGTCTCAAAATTGTTCCCAGCAGGCGTTGAAGTACTTCCAGTACCATCAGGAAAGTCATATTTGCGCAAAACACCGCAACCATGAGGGGGTTTTCATGTTACTGTTGACAGCAACTCCAAACTAAATTTTAAAATATGCTGTTTTTCACTGTTCCTTTTGTATAATAAACTCGGTTAATTTTTGTATGATGTAAATTTGAAAAGTTCCTCAAATAGTATACATATTGTCCGCCGTGCTCACATTAAAGCCTTTCCTTAACCTTATGGAGCTAATCGAAAATGTAGTCCGATGAAAAAAAATAATCATTCTGGTACGGCTGAGAAAATTAAAAGCTAGACACGTTTAATAGGTCGCCTAAGTAGGTTTATAGCAAACTTCCCCAGCTCGAAAAATTGACTACCGGCAGTGAGAAACAGAAGCTCCCAGAATTGTAACTATCGCCCTGCAGGATTCAAGGGTAGAACCCACAATCCTTTCTTCTTTCTTTAAATGGTCATCTAACCGCCTGGGCGATTTTGACCGTCCACAATCCTTTGGCTCGAGCTTATTACATGAATTATACACCGGAAAGGACTGTCCGTCGGCAACACTCAACTTTACCGTTAAACTATAAAGGGAACGTGTTTGGCCATAAGATTTCTCGGTAATTGTTTACGACAGCCACCGAGTGCGAAAACACGTTCAAAAATGTCGGGAGGGGTATCAAAAGACGCGTATCGATCCCAGGAATCATAACCTGATCAGTTATTTTTAATAGTTTGCAAGATATTTGCAATTAAAGTTGACAATTTTCTGGCATTTTCATGTGGTTGTTGTAATCGCAGATATAGGGTGTGCCGAAAATTGCAGAAGTGTGCTGCGCAGAAATACTGGGGATCGCGTAGCCGGTGTTGGTCCAGCTAAGGGTTATTTTTTCAAATCGCGCCCCAGATTTAGAATCGGCCTAGGGTAACTTTTCGGTTTTTCGCAAATATTTTCGAAAATAATTAAAATACTTGTTCTCCGGAGGCGGATTCTTATTACTGGGACCGAAACGCGTCATTTGATAGCCATATTGCCATTTTTGGATTAATATTAGCACTCGATTGCTGTCGTAAACAATTACCGATTTCTCGGTCATATAAATATTGCGAAATCAGGAACGAACGCAACCAAAACTTTATACATTTTTCATCGTCAAATATTACGAATTGTATTCAAAAAATCCAACTATTTGAATCGGGGGTTCAATCAAAAAAATATTGTGCAATATTTTTTGTTTCACAAGGGATTAATGTGCATTAATCGATAACTTTGTATTTGTCTCAGATTTGACATTTAAATTTTTATTTCTTCTGTTCATTGTTTAAGCCTAATCGGCGATTAATTTGACAGCCAACCGTACAAAATACGTCAATTAAACTCCGGTTAGCAGTTACCGGCTTTTATGAAAGCGGCCCTTACTGAGTGTAATTTCCCCAGCAGAAACTTGCAACTTCCGCTCCCAATGAAAGATCAAAATGCGCTCTCTCCCTGCAAGTGTTTTGTGTCGCCCACCACTATTTAATAAACTTTTTTAAACATTTATTGATTGCCAAACAAAGGTACAAATTTATACGACATTATAACAGACCTTGGTCGGGTAAATCCGACTCATTCCGCTTACCATCAAAAAATACTCCCTGAAAACTTGGGAAACTTGCTTAGTGGTGATTTTTGTTTCCTACACTTTTCGTCGAATTTCTGAAAAATAATAGAAGCAGGTAAACCTACAGGTTTTGCGCACACCTTGGATTTGCTTAGTGTTTTACAAATTTATATAAAAGCTTAAAAATTCAAATCGAATGAAATATTCATGCCATTTTATTCTTAATACAACAAAAGTAGGAAGATAATTTCGTTTCACCACCACGTGGGAGGTATGTTGTTTAATGTGGTTGTTGTTGTTAAGCTGTTAGCGTCTAACTGTTTTTCTTTGAAAGATGCTAATTGTTCACTCATTACTGTAAGCACTTTTTCACTAAATTCATTCCCAACTGCCGGCATATCAACATTTTTATGTATTTGGGAAGTTTTGGTATCATCTGGACAATTTGATAGAAGTTTTGGCCTTTTACCAGATGAAAAATTACCACTCTGTTTAGTTACCACAGGTAAAAGATTTTCAGCGCAACGTGTTCTGTAAGATATTAACATAGTCTGATTAGTTATTATAACACTTGAGTAATATTTTGTATTTTGAAGAATGAGCCCTCTACTGATTTGAAAACTACAAATCTCACCAGTTGTTTTACGAACCACAAATTTCCGACTTAAACTGAGGAACACAAGTTTGGTATCGAAAATGTTCTTTTTAAGAATTAGGTTGAAGATTTCCACATTTTGGAATTTTATTCAAAAACTAGCTGACCGTTTTAAATTCAATTAAACTGCATAGCGTGTTTTTCAACCAAAATTTTAAATCGGGCGTCAATCAGTCTAGCAGAGTTAGATGATTTTCGAACCAAATTTTTAGTTGGGGGTGTTTTTTAAGAGTGCAAAACCGCGCATTACACTTTTAAAACCACGTAAGTGGTATTTTCATTTCATTTAACTTTAAAACGAATAATGACTTGATGGTTTTGCAACTAGGTAGATATAGTAGATTTTAGGCTTATCGTTTCAAAACCACTACTCGAATGTTAAGGGTATATTCTAAGCCCACTACACCTTTTCAAGTGCAAAATGAGAAATTGTAACATTGTATTGAGAAATTGTAAATTTAAATGAGAAATTAATAACTTCAAAATGAGAAATGCAAGTTCAAAATGAGAAAACGTTGAAATTGAGAAATATAAATTCATATTGGGAATGGGTAAATTCAAAATAAGAAAAAATAAATTCAAAATGGGAAAAGGAAAATTCAAAGTGATAATGTGTAAAATAAAAATGAGATAATATAAATTCAAAATGAGATGTTTAGAAAATGTAATTTAATCTATTAAAAGTTAATGTAACCAACACAGTTTTAAGCCTCTTTTTTACTCCGACGTGCATATCTTTAATTTCGAGTGCATCAGTATGAAAAGTGGTTGTGGGCTGTATGGCCCTTGCACAATCCCCTCCTGCTATAGTCCTCTTAGCATTGTCTATTGCTGTTTCCAAATATTGTATTCGCTGCTCACAAATTCCGGGAGGATGCACATCGGGCACACGCAGAATCAATTTCACCTCCGTTTTTATTTTCGACCAAATGGTTTCAATAGGATTTAGCATCGGAGAATATGGGCCTCGGCAAAAAACTGCTGCTTCTCCTGCGGAAGGTTCTGCAACTTTCGCCTCAATAGAGGAATGACAAGGGGCGATATCGCATACCACAACCAGGTCTCTCAAATTGTTTCCCAAGTTTTGCCAGCGTTAAATCAGCTTTCTTACGAATTCGCCACACGCCTCCCTTGTAGCCCCCTTCTACGCTCCATCAGCAGAACCCCGGACGTAGTTATTCCTCCAATCAAGTGCACGTTTGGACCTCGTGCAGCAGGTAAAATTTGAACGGTTCTATGGCCAATCCTTGATGGGACATCCTACAGAAGAGGTTGAATGTTGTTTCATCAATCCAGGTTATCTTTTTTTCCCGTCTCTAACTGCTTGATTAAGCTCCCGGACATAACCTGCTCGTTTTATTTTATTTTCTAAAGTGTTCATACTAGCCGGAATTGAGTGTACTTTTTTTAAGCTAAACATTCGGCCCTCGAGATGGTTACCAATTGTTGTGATTGAAATTGTTATATTAAATTCACGAAGCACTCTCTCACTCATTTGTTTCAGAGTTAGAGAACAATCCTTCTCTAACCATGATACAATAGCTTCTACGTAAACGTCCGAGAGCATCTTGTTTCTTATGCCACCTCTTGGCTGCATTGCTTGAGAGCCACTGCTTATTCAGCGGTAGGCAGTTTTGTAATGCACACCTAGCGAGAAAGCTAGAGCTACCCAATCTGAGACGCAGCGCTTACCAATCTTTCCCTGTCTGTATTCTTTTTATACGTTTTTCGGACACATTCTTCTTTTGCTTTGATTAATAAGAAATATAAAAACGTAAGTGTATGTACATAGGTGTGTGTATACATATAAAATTTTTGAAACTGCGAGATCCTTACCAAAAATATTTGCTCTTTACGGTTACAAAACTATCTACGCATTGAGTTTTGACACGCTCTTGTATCGCATGGTAGAACGACAAATTGCGCAATTATCCCCGAATTCCATTGTTTAGTATTTAAATATAGACCGCAAAGATTTTAAAAATTCTCATATATGAATATTCATATAAACGTTTATACGGAGTGAAGACGTTAAATTCTTCGATTTTTTTTTCCTAACAAAAAACAGTGTCTCATTTGAATATTGAAAATTGAAAATGAGAAAATGTGAATCAAAATGGGAAAGTGTAATTTTGTATTGAGAATACATGAGTAATAATACAAAATTACACTTTCCCATTTTGATTCACATTTTCTCATTTTCAATTTACATGTCTCAATTCAAGTTTACGCATTCTCATTTCAATTTACACTTTCCCAATATAATGTTACATGTTCTCAATATACTTGATATATTCTCATTTTGCACTTGTAAAGGTGTTAGCGACCAAAAAACTTTTGCCAGTTCAGAAATAGAATAAACTAAATACAAATAAGCGCGGCAAAGGAACAAACATCGGAACAAACTCAATTTAATGATTTTGATATTTCGACTCTGTTTCTATAGCTTAGACATTTGCGAGTTTGACGATCTAGACTTTGGCTGAGATACAGTATTACCCAAAATATTACTGACATTTGTACTTATACATATGTATTTGAATTTATAACTTACACTGCCTTAAGCACAGCTAATTTGGGTATATTTTTCGTGTATGTTATTCCACCAGCTGCCTCTAATGCAGCCAATTCCTGTGGATGTGCTTTTCTCTTGTGCGAACGACAGTTTGCACTATTTGCAAATGTTTTCTCACAAAAGTTGCATGAGTATGGTTTTAGGCCACTATGAAGTATGAGATGACTTTTTAGCGATTTGGCGCGCTTGAATGCCCGACCGCAATATTCACATTTATGACGTACTACATCCGAATGCACAAGCATATGACGATTCAAAGTAACACGTGAATTCAATTGCAATCCACATTCGCTGCATATGTATTTATTACAACTATGAATCTCCATATGAGTCTGTAAATGAATAAAAAAAAACGAATTCTTTTAACATATGTTTTTGAACTCTTCATATTCACTGATATTAACGTAATCAACAAACGTCGACCCATGAAACTTCGGACTCCTTTGCAAAGTAGCTTTCACTATCAGCTTTCATATCAAAATGTGTAAGTCAGATACCTTTTTGCTTCGATCGCAATTGAGGTTAAGTTTAGTATCTAATGTAAAAGTTTGTTGTAGTGAAAAATACTTGAAAGTAAATATACCACATAGTGGCGAAATCCTTGCCAATCATGACAAGCTGATTGTGTCACTCAAAGCCATTTGGCATAGCCAAACCTTTAGTAATTAAATTATAAGTCCACAATTGATTACAATACCTATTCCCTTAAGAAATATTAGAAATGTAATTGTACCCTGAAACGACGGTCTTATTACCTTCAAGTGAAATACTCGTCTAGAGTCATATAGGCTAACGATAATAGACAAAATTAAAAGCTGTGATTATTTAACCTAAAATTATACCTTTAGACGATATGGATTTTTAAAGCCTTTGTTGCATGTCTCGCATACAAAAGGTGCATAATCAGTATGTCTTAACATATGCTCGCGTAGAGTGGCTTCTGTGCGGACAGCTTCACCGCATTCTTCACATATAAAAGCACGAACATCTTCGTGTACAAATTTAATATGTTTTGCTACATAATCTTTTGATTGGAATTTCCTATCACATTGTGGACATGGATATACTTTCTTCTCTTCCGCTGGTCGATGTATTTTCGTGTGACGATTCAGCTTATTTATAGATTCGAATGTTTTAGGACACTCAGGACATTTAAGTGGCTCCTCGATTATACCATGTTTTTTCTTCATATGAGCACGATAGTTACCATCTTGTTGAAAATCGATCGAACATTCAACACAGTGGTAATTCTTTTCCACCGGCTTTTTGGCCTTTTTCACATTGCCTGTGGCACGGGATCTTTTCTTACAATCTTTAACTCGCCTGTTTCTAGTTTTTTTAATTATTTCTCGCTCTGAGTTTTTACTTGTTTTGCTCTCGGTATCATTATCTTCCTTTCCTCTTGAGTTTTTACTATGATTTGTTAGCCACTTCCTTTCTTCACCTTCCACAATTAACTCTACTTCCAAATTCTTATTAATATTTACAGAATCATAGCATTCATCATCGGCAAAAGGATCATCATTGTAGTCGTCCTCAAACTCATTAATATCATTGCTATCTTGAACATTATTGATTAACACTCCACTCGCTACTTCGTCCGATATAAACTCGTTTTTCACAATTGTATCTAATAAATTGTGCTTAACTGCAGCTGATAGATCATCAACGAAAACCTTTTCAATTGCTGATTTTGTAATGCAACCGCTGTGTACCTGCTCTGGTGTTTTAAGCGTATAAATATCATTTTCATGCAATACGCATTTATCGCGTAGCGTCCTCAAATCCATTGGCTTCCATTCGCCAGTCATTCGTATGGTGTCATACATACTTTGCACCTCTCTGACATGATCCACGAATTTAGCAAGTTTCGATACCAAATTGAAACAATGTATACAAAGCAGTTGAGGCAGATCTCCATTATCTTTAATCTAAATATACAATAAATTATTATTTTTCCTTTGCCAAACTTTTATAATTATACTATGTAGTTACGTTTATTCGAAAGAACTCTTCTAAGAAATCAATAATGCGATTATTGTTTAGGTTGGTGCTTGTAGTAGTTGGGGCTTGTTGGTTTTCTGGGTCAAGGTTGATGCTTAATGCATTTTCTTTAGCACAAAGACGACACCAGCATTTCCATTCATCGTTTGTGCTATTCTCTGCAATTTCTAGCATTTTAGTGTAATTATTAAACTTTTGTAAATTAACAAGTACTGCTCATATCACTAGGGATGTAAAAATGGTGTGATTGTTTTGACGTGTGAATTATCGGTAAGTTATATCAGGAATTAGAGATGCGATTTCTCCCGATTTCGATACCGAGTGGTAGAGAGAATTTCTAATAATTTCTGTAATTGCTATTCAATCGAAATTGTTTTGTTGCAAAATTCACTGAAAAAAAAAGTTTACACTATGCGGGAAAAACAAATGTGAGCACACGAAACGGTAATTCTATACGACAGCACGTAACTGCTAATATACGTCCAAAAATTTCGTCGGGAAAGGTATTAAACGACGCGTTTTGATCTCTGTATCAATAATCCGAAAGCGGAAATTAAATAATTTGTTTCAGTTAAAAGTTATTCGCAAAAAACCCAAAAATTTCCCAGGTCCGATCCCAAATAGGGGGCTTGATCCAAGGTATTTATGCGCAGAACACTTTTCTGCGTAGGCGGCCTTAGGCCGCGCTTTAAAAAAATAACCCTTAGCCGGTCCAACACCGGCTACGCGGTCCACAATATTTCTGCGCAGAACACATTTCTGCACTTTTCGGTACACCCTAATCTGTGATTACAACAACCTGAAAATGCCAGAAAATTTTCAACTTTGATTGCAAATATCTCTGAACATACATAAAATAACGAATTTCCGCTTTCGGATTATTGATACGGCGGTTAAAACCCGTCGTTTGATACATTTCGCGAGATTTTTGGACGTAAATTAGCAGTTACGTGCTGTCGTATAGAATTACTAGTTTATTAATAATTTGTTATTAGTTGCAAAAATTTACTGAAAAAAATGCTTAAACTATGCGGTGTAAAACAAATATGAGCACACAAAACATATAAATATCATGAATATTTAGTATCTTAAACATATATTAGTGATTATACAATTGAAAATATACGTTTTTTAATCAAATATACTCGAATTAGCATTTATTTACACAAATGTTAAAAAATGTTATTTTTACTAGAGAAATTTTCATATTTTTTAGTACTATGAAAATTTTAACATTTTAATACCATAATACCAAAAAAAATATATATTAAAACTCTTTAACCATTTTTGATGCTATTTCAAAATGTATGTAATTTCCGCCGCAGGCTATCTTTCGCAGGATATTTTTCGCTTTTGTGTTCTATTTATAATGCATAAGTCTGGCATCACGTTTTCACATATGTACATACTGTGACGAATTCGATTATTCCTTGATTATCAATCCTGGGTTCGATCACTATAAAGTCGAATAAACACACGCACAAATAATGTAAGTAATAGCTAGTTTTATTTACTAGTAATAAACGCAAAACAATTTTAAGAGTTTGATAACTTTACAGTAGTTCACTATTGAACGCTTGAGAATAAACTGAACAACCTGCCTTGCTTGGTCACCGCCTTATATAGTCCAACAGGGTACTTGACTACGCACCGAGAACTTTCTTGGTTATTCGCTTTTCGTGTTCTGGAAGGGTCGGTGTTATTTATTGGAATCTCCTCTTTGCATCGTATTCGCAAACACTCGCGCCATCTCTCTTCCTCTTCCTAGTTACACGCTTGCATGCATAAGCGTAGCCATCGTTATCTCTGTTGTGGTTTAACTAGTGGTGGGAGTGTTATTGAGTTAGGGATGGTACATGCTTGAGAATAATCGCCACAATACTCATCGACTCACACTTTCGGCTATCTTCAAAAGGAATGTAGGTGAAAAGTAAACAATATAAAATATGCAATTACTTTGTAAAATGAAGAAAACAAATCAATAAAATTTAATTAAAATCAATGCGAACGGTGTGAAGATTATATATGTGTGCAAATATAAGGGGTGAAATGCATTAATTGGCCAAAGATTTGTGTTGTTAGTGCATATGGTAATTGTTACCTTTAGGAGACAACTGCTAAAACACGTCCCAAATTATCGGGAAAGGTATCATAAGACGCGTTTTGACCTCGGTAAAGGAAACAATTACCCTGCATATACATATTTTAACAATTTCTGGAAATAATATATTTAAAAAACTATTAAAATTAATAAATTCATTGAAAGGACCTCTTCATGAACATTTATGCCAAGTTTCATTGAATAATTCCCAGCGGATTGTATGTAAAAGGTATAAAAAGTAAAACAGGGTATTTACATAAAGCCCACCCGATAATACCTGCCTTCTAGCCAATGTATACGAGTATATCCACTGTGTTATTATTAAAATTTATTTATCATAACTTCTAGTTTTACTTTACTCTTATTTTTTATTTGTTGTTGCAATGCAATATTTTTGTTACTATTGTTTACATAAAAATTTTTGTTATACTATAAAAGATCATGGATCATAAATTAAATGAAATGAAAAATACTCGAATTAGAACTTATTTACACAAATGTTAAAGCATGTCCTTTTTACAAGAGTTGAATAGGGATTTGATAGGGATGTATTGTCAGACGGTTGAAATGCTGCCATATGGTTATAAAAAAAGGATCATACCTTTTACATGAGAGTACAAGATTTTATATAGCGTTAAATTTTTAATTTTTTTGTGATCAAATTTACTCGATTTTATATAAAAAATTGCCACACTTTTTGATGTTATGGAAATTTGTACTCAATTTGCTCCGCTCGATTCTTTATCAAAAATTTTCATATTTTTTGTTATTATTCAAATTTTAAATTTTCTCATACCATAATGCCAAAAAGGATGAGAATTTTCATACTTTTCAATCATTTTCGGTGCTATGAAAAATTGTATTCAATAATTTATTGTGAATTTAAAAGAAATTCGAACTAAATTGTGCATATTTGTTTTATAAAATTTAAAATTGCTATAATATTGCTGAAAAAGAACATTACACTTAACATTTAAGTTGAAAATATTATGTACAGCTCTGGCTTCACATTTTTACACATAAACATATAAAACACTTGAGCCCATCTTCAAATGGAATCTACTTGAAAAGTAAACAAATTTAAATTCGCAATTTCTTTGTAAAATATAGAAAACAATTTAATACAATTTAATCAAAATGAGTGCGAACGCTCCAAAGATTATATATGTGTGCAAATATAAGTGGTAAAATACATTGATTTGCCAGAAGTGTGGTTTTGTTAGTGCATATATTTAAACAACAATTTCTGGAAACAATATATTTAAATAATTATTAAAATTAACAGTTATGCCATGTTTCATTAAATAATTCCCAGTGGTTTGCATTCAAAGGGCATACAAAGTAAAACAGGATATTTTCATAAAGCAATACCCATTGTTTTCATATAAAAATTACATTTGCTTCAATTTTGACAAAATAAATTTAAGGAGTTTGTTTTCTTTAGGAGACAACTGCTAAGACACGTCAAAAAATTTTGGAAGAGGTGTCAAAAGACGCGTTTTTTGGCCTCAGTATCAATAATCTGAAAGCTGAAAAAAACCATGGATTAGGGGGTGGCAGCTCTTTGTTGCCGTCTGCATGCGGCCCAAGCTATTCGACCTGTGGAGAGTCGCGACCCTCTTCGAATAGGTAGGTCTGTAAGCCCTGCAAATCAAGCCCCTACACCACGGCACGCTGCCTGCCTTGACAAATTAGATAGGGTTACACTGAAATAACAGCCCTTGGCCTGGTGAAAAAACCCGGTAATTCCGGTACAAAGAATCGGCTGTTGTGGGAACGCGGTGCCGTGATTAGAATATGCCCGAAGTAGGTATGTCTATCCTCCGATTACGGAGTCAACGAAATCGTTTCCACGGCTGTCGGGCTGGATTCTCGTGAATTTCCATGAAAGGCTTAGGGCCATTTTCACAATGTCAAGTTAACTTATGTTCCACAGTTTAGCTTTCCAATTTTCAAGTTGACTAGAGTTTAACCGCGCAACATTGGTGAGTTAACCTGGGGTTAGAAATCATACGATTGTCTATTGTGTATTGGGCAGTAAATATTTATCAAAATAGCTGAAATAAGATTGTGAATCAATAGTTAACTGTGGAAGGTAAGTTAACTAGGCACTGTGAAAATGGCCCTTAAAAAGTCTTTGGAATAAGTATGCAGATTTAAAGGGCGTAGAATTTGCAATAAGCTTTTTTTTACAGGTAATGGTCTTAATTGCTCTGAAAATCTCGATCGGCCAAAATAACACTCTTTTCTTTCGTTGACCTCTAACTCCACTCAAGAGGCTATTACTCATTTTAATTTGACTCGCTGTTATTCAACGTACATCAAGTACGTTAGATATCACTTTTCAACTACTTTTCTCAAATAAATGTGGTTTAAATACATTTAAGCTATTAGTAGGTTCTTCATATACAGGGTGTTTTTTTTACAGGTTTGTTTTTCGAATAGAGATAAAACTGGCATTTTGTGGTCAAATCTGGCAACTCTAATGTCATTTATGTTCAGTTTCGTTTGCCATTTCATCATGAACAGGTTGACAAAAGAACAACGCTTGCAAATCGTGCAAATTTATTTCGAAAATAATGGTTCAGTTCGCGAAGTTTACCGTGAGCTCCGTCCATTTTATGGTCGACATAATCGTCTATCAGAGCAATTAATTCGGTTAACCATGGATCGTTTTCGCACTACGTTTACTCTATGTGATAATACGCATCCGCAGAGACGTCGAACAGTGCGCACCGAAGAAACAATTGCCGCTGTAGAGCAAAGTGTTGAAGAGGACCCGAATGAATCGATTCGCCACCGTGCACAGCAACTTTATGGAAGATTTTGCGCAAAGATCTTGGCTTGCGACCTTACAAGATCCAGCTCGTGCAAGAATTAAAGCCGCGAGACCATGCAATGCGTCGTGATTTTGGTGTATGGGCCGAAAATGAGATTGATTTCGATGCTGATTTTTATCGCAAAATTTTGTTCAGTGATGAGGCTCATTTTTGGTTGAATGGCTACGTCAACAAGCAAAATTGCCGCATTTGGAGTGAAGAGAATCCACATGAGACCCTTGAAACGCCATTACATCCACAAAAACTGACTGTGGAGTCATTGGGCCATACTTCTTCCGCAATAATGCTGGAGAGGCAGCTACCGTTAATGGAGACCGGTATAGAGCCATGATAACCGACTATTTTGTTCCCGAATTGGATGGCATGAATGTGGATGAGTTGTGGTTCCAACAAGACGGCGCTACATGCCACACAGCGCGCGTGACAATCGATTTATTGAAGGAAACATTCGATGAGCGCATAATTTCGCGGAATGGACCTGTCAATTGGCCACCAAGGTCGTGTGATTTGACACCATTGGATTATTTTCTTTGAGGATATGTGAAGTCGCTCGTCTACACCAACAAACCAGAAACGTTAGGGGAATTGGAAGCCAACATTCGTGGCGTTATTGCCGACATACGGCCCCATATGCTCGAAAAAGTGGTTGAAAATTGGACCTGTAGAATTGGCTTTATTCGAGCCAGCCGCGGCGGCCACATGCCCGAAATCATATTTAAACATTAATGGCATAAAATTATCCTTCCAATAAAGCCAAATTGATGGACATTAAAACGATTTTCTTGTGTTTTATTTCAATTCGAAGTTCTATACCCCTAAAAAAAACACCCTTTACAAAGTTTGTGGATCGTAAAGCTCGTAAATTTAGAGTAAAGTCCGATTTACATGGAACCTTAACCTCAGAATTTTCCTTTGACAGATAAAATTAACGCATGCTGTAACTAGAGTTGGGCATTTTTGTTCACTAGTTCTTTTTTTGTTGTAGGTAAGCTTGCTCACTGCTGCTCGTGTTGCATTGTGTGTTGTTCATTTGTTCCTTTTTTTAATGTATTCTTGTTCACCGCTGCTGGTGTTTACGAGCAATGTGATTAATTAAGATCTTATGGGGCTATGTATGAAATGGCGAGAACATGCAACTAATAAAATAATCAAAAAGGTAGAAGTTGAACTAAAACTATCTATAGAATTAAAAGAGCAAAAAGAACAAAAATCAAAGAATAAGTTCACTTATTCAGTTTAAAAACCCGGTCAATTGAACCATGATCCAATCATTTATATGGTCGTCTCAACCGGCCAACAACACGAAATTACCGTTTGACGTCGTTTAATTCTTATGTAAAAATGCGCAAAAACGAATCGTCAATTTTCTAAGCTTTTCACGTTTAACACACACATAAACCACACATTTTCTTAAAATGTTATCACAAAGCACTCGTTAAATATCAATTCACAGCGAATTTTTATTAAAAATAAATAAAACACGAAGCGAACTCAATAGCTTTTCCAAGAACTGTAAACAAAGAATGTAAAAAAAAAACAAGGATATGATAGTTTGACATAAGGTGTGGATGAGGAAGAAGAAGACGCTATGTCATCTGAGACGACCATATAAATTATTGGATTATGAATTGAACAAGTTCAGAATAGAACGACCCAACTCTAGCTGTAACTATGATCTTTCCATACAAAGTTTGTGGAATGTAGAGCGAATTAAAATGTTGAGCAATTCTTAACTTATGGCCCGAGTATTTGTCAAAGTTACAGACATTGTTTCCCTATACTAGTTTGGCATCTAATTTTTTATCCATTTTGCGAATTTGAGTGGGAGGCAGTGGATAATGGTACTCGGCTGCGTGGAATGAAAGATCAGTGTCGTGGACTTTCGACAAAATTCGCACAAAACCCTAAAATTCAAAAAAGGAGTTAAACTTAGTACGAAATTTGCAAATAGTAACTATATGTTGCTCCAATTTTAACTGAGCATACAATTTTTATATATGTAAAACTTGCCAGCTAGTATTTGATTTATTACTTATTTTGCTTAGGTTAAGTAAAAATTATCGTATATTTAATTGTTGTGGTATAAGTTCATACGAAAATACATGAATAACGTAAAAAATGTCATTTGGTAATTCTTTCTATTTAACGTCAACTGCTAAAACACGTACAAAATTGTCGGAAGAGGTATCAGGGGACGTGTATCGGTTTCACAAATCATAATCCGAGTCCGGGGAACAATCATGTTTCGTAGTTCTTTCAACATTCTTTGGTAATACTTTACATCCGACGTCAACTGTAAAAACTGCACTAGAAATGTCGATATTGGTACCCAGAGACGCGTTACGGTGCCAGGAACCATAATCCGGTGGGGGAAACCCAAGATTTTTAGTAGTTTGCAAGATATTTGCAAGCGAACTTAACAACTTTCTGTAATTTTCAATTGGTTGTTGTAGACAAAGATATAGGGTGTACCGAAAAGTGCAGAAGTGTGTGGTTGCGAAGAAATACTGTGGATCGCGTAGTCGGTGTTGGACCAGCTAAGGGTTGTTTTTGAAGCGCGGCCCAAGGCCGCCTACGCCGAAAGTTGTTCTGCACATAAATACCTTGGAGCAAGCCCCCTATTTGGGATCGGACCTGGGTAATTTTTTGGTTTTTTGCCCATAACTTTTAAATTACTACAATTAATCAGTTTCCTTATTATGGTTTCCAGGATTATGGTTCCTGGGACCGTGACGCGTCGCTGGGTACAAATATCGACATTTCTCGTGCAGTTTTCACAGTTGACGTTGGATGTAAAGTATTACCCATTCTTTGACGTGGTTTAGCACTCGGTGGCGGTCGTATACAATTATCAACAAGTAAGGAAGCCTAAGTTCGGGTGGAACCGATCATTAAATACCCAGCTGTGTAAAAGTGCTCAATTGTTGTGGAGTTATGACCCATAGAGGTTTCACACTTTTTCTACTACCATGTGCGCAATCTCATAAATAGAAATGAATGTGTTCCTGTGTGTCTGGCGTCCAAAGTACTTAACCGATCTTTATGAAATTTTTACAGTAGATTCTTGGGTTTACTGGTTACTGTACAGGCTATATATAGTTTTGAAAAAAAAGGACTTAACCCTTAATTTAAAGTTAAAAAAATTACAAAAAACTTGATTGAAATATAAGAATTTCTTCTTTTAACAACAAATAGGATATTATAAAGGCTATATATTCCAAAATATGCTAGGTTTATGGCTTTTTGATATTTTGCTTTAAAAATCTTAAAGTTTTCTTCAAATAATGTGTCGAGAACTGTGCGTGTGTTTATATGCGTTTTTAGCAATCAGCTGTTAGTTGCGCTACTAGTAGAGATCATGATCCAATAATCTATATGGTCGTCGCCATCGGCCAACAACACGAAATTACCGTTTGACGTCGGTGAATTCTTATGTCAAAATGCACATATGTGAGAGGGAACGTGCAAAAACGATTCGCCTATTTTCTAAGCTTTTGACATAAGGTGTGGATGAGGAAGAAGAAGACGCTATGTCATTGGAAGCGACCATATAAATTATTTGATCATGATATACTATGCTTCTGTTGTTTAGCTCATGATCAAATAATTTATATGGTCGCTTCAAATGACATAGCGTCTTCTTCTTCCTCATCCACACCTTATGTCAAAAGCTTAGAAAATAGGCGAATCGTTTTTGCGCGTTCCCTCTCACATGTGCATTTTGACATAAGAATTCACCGACGTCAAACGGTAATTTCGTGTTGTTGGCCGTTTGCGTCAACCATATAAATCATTAAATCATGGTTTAGCTAGAGAATTTATCCTTGTTTAAAAAAACAAATTGTGGCACTTGACGGTAAATCACATCATCGGGTGGCAGCAAATAAGAAGCAACAGGTTAGCAAAAACCATACGCGCTTGAAAGGAAAGTGAAAGTTCTCATGGAAATAGTGCAACTAGCAAGCAGCTTTCAAGTTCCCTTTGGAAGTGCGTAGGTGTTTTTATAAGGAGCTACTCCCACATTTCTTATTGGGTGCTGAAACAGCGCTTACTCACGGAATTACTACCAACAACCACGTAATGTGCTCAACATAATATCCCTTACAGAAAACAACAATAAAGCACTGCCTCTTCCTGGGTTATAAATATTAGACTAATAACATTAGAAAATAGTGACAAGTACAAAGGTCAATTGCAAGCAAATTTAAATACATAAACCATACATCATATTATCATCATTCTTTGGTGAGTAAGTATGCTTGAAAATACGGTAATTGTTTCCTTTAGGAGACAACTGCTAAAACACGTCCGAAATTATCGGGAAAGGTATCAAAAGACGCATTTTGACCTCGGTAACAACAATCCGGAAGCGAATTTTCAAGTTTTTGTTTCAGTGAAGATATATTTGCAATAAAAGTGGAAAATTTTCTGTCATTTTCATGTGGTTGTTGTAAACACAGATTAGGGTGTACTGAAAAGTGCAAAAAGTGTGTTCTGCGCAGAAATACTGTGGACCGCGCAGCCGGTGTTGGACCGGCTAAGAGTTATTTTTTTGAAGCGCGGTCGAAGGCCGCCTACGCAGAAAGGTGTTCTGCAAATAAATTAATTGGATCAAGCCCCCTATTTGGGATCGGACATGGGCCATTTTTGGGTTTTTTACTAATAACTTTTCACTGAAACAAATTATTTAATTTCCGTTTTCGGATTGTTGATACCTCTCCCGAAATTTTGGACGTGTTTTAGCAGTTGTCTTCTAAAGGAAACAATTACCAAAATTAATTTATATAATAAAAAACTAGGAATACTAAAAGCAATCACAATACAAAATGTCGGAGGCACCAGCGCAAGAACGCAAGGCGAATCCTTTTAAAGCATTTTTAAGTGGCGGATTTGGTGGCATTTGTAATGTACTCTCTGGTCATCCTTTGGATACTATTAAGGTGCGTATAAACTTACTATTTAGTCAAGAAATCATATTGTCAGACATATGTCTGCATGTAATAGCCTTTCAAAGTGTACTGTAACGAATGGAATGCACTTTTTAGTTTTCGAAAAGTTGTGCAGCAGTATAATAATAACCATTCTTTGGAATCTTTCTGTTAATACTTTGACTAAAGAAAAGTACACGTGGCCAGTTACAACATTTACAGATGGCATGCCGTATCAAAGTAGGAACAGTTGTTCCTGCCGATAAGGTTGCGTCGGATCAGAGGAGATGCCGAAGCCGACGGAGCGTACCGGGTTCATATCCGGCACAAGACAGTTTCTTTCGACAACACTCCCCAAAACCTTCGGCGAGTGTTTTTGTCGTTACAAACAACAACGGTATACGCTTCATCAGACGGCAAACGTATATTTCCGTCATCACAACAGAGGTTAAGCAAGCCATCAAAAAAACGAACGGTTCGAAATCCATATGCCCCGAAGATATCCCCACGATTATGGTGTTAGTTTTGTTTTTACGAAAACAACTATTGTGTTTTTAAATATCAAAAAAACATTATCAAAAAATGTTTGAATATTTGATCTAAGGCCATTTTCACAGTGCCGAGTTAACTTAAATTCCACAGTTTACTATCTATTCACAATTTTATTTTAGCTATTTTGATAAATTATTAATTTATTTTGCCGGCTTAAGGTCCGATGTTTTCCATACAAAATTAAGAAACACGGTCTTTTTAATTTTATACCAATATATTTCGGTTATACACGATAACCGTCCTCAGGAAAACATTGGACCTCAAGCCGGCAAAATAAATTATAAAAAATTTCAAATGTCGCCAAAAACGAAGATTATTTTGATAAATATTTACTGCCCACTACATAAAAGACAGCCTTATTAATTATAATCCGATGTTAACTCACCAATGTTGATCGGTTAAACTCTATTTAACTCAATTTGAAAATTGAAAAGCTAGAGTTAACTCGCCACTGTGAAAATGGGCCTTAATTTTATGATATTATTGTGTAAGATGGGTTGCAAAAGAGAGGGCGAATTAGTGCGTTCATGCTTTTCTTGTGTTAAGTACATATTTATTTATAACTAGCTGACCCGCCGAACATTGTTCCGCCTTAAAAGCACAAATCATACAGTCACCCTGATCCACATTTAGGTCAATAAATTGGGAACTGAGTAAAATATCGAGGTGAAAGATATCTTAAATTTTAGGAGAGACGTCTAGAAAATGATTATTGAAAGTTTCATTCATTTCTATGCAGTCGTTTTTGTGTGACGCGGGCGTTATGGTTAAAAAACCACATTTTTGGTCACATTTTTCCCACATTTTGGTCAATAACTCGGGAACTGGATGAGATATCCAAATGAAAGTTGTCCTAAATTTTAAGTTAGACGTTAAGTGATAGAATGGTGAAAGTTTCATGCAATTCTATTCAGTAGTTTTTGCGTGATGCGCGCACAATCATACAGACGGACAGACAGACAGACAAAAATTCTAAAAATTGTAGATTTGGGTTCCGCTGGTCCAACCAGGAACCAAAACGATTTAGTCATGATAAGAAAAATAACTAATGGAACTCAACTTTATTCAATGAATCTGGTTTATAAACTAAATTTTGTAACTTTTCTGTCTTTATTATATAAGCGGTATTGGCCTTGTCGCACCCGTTACAACAAAGTTAAAAAGTTGTTATTGTCCTTTATAAGAGTTATCTTGGTATTTTATGTTAGTTACGCAATATTCCAATTTTTTTCCAAATAATTTTGTCCCGCCCGTTACAAATTTAAAACATATTTTTTCCACAAATATTACATTTATTCAAGTTTTCTTTTAATTGGACCGTTAATTGAGTGCAATATTTAACAACATATCAAAACCAGAAATCGTTAATTAGTTTTATTGAAATTTTTTAACAAAAATAAAATTTTGTGTAAAACTTTCCCACCCGTTACGATGGAATAGCCCTCATAATACCTTATATTAGATATCCCAAATAATCCACTCAACTCCCGATACTTAAGTTAGCGTAGAGCATTCGTTCATTTAAAATATATAACAAATGACTACAGGTCAGCTTTGAAATAGAATCTCACTACAGAAAAGTCCCAGAACTAGTCCTAAAACAAATCTAAAATGGTCTCAAAAAGTCCTAATATAATCCCTAAAGCAACTCCGAAACTACCCCGAAAGGAAGCAAATAGTCCCGCCCGGAACCTTATTTTGTGCAGCAATGCCCCCGAACATGAATGAAATCAGCTCAGTGAGTCTCAATTTATACATAAATAACAAAAAAAAAACCTTCAGCCATACACATTATGTCTATATGCACATATGGGTATAATTTAGCCGTAACTTGATGTACAAGGCGAATCTATAGATGGTGATAGCAAAGCGAATTCAGCCATATTCGCCCTGATTCGCCTCAGATTTTTGTAGCTCAAAATGCCAAAGTAAAGGAGAATAGAAAGGAACAACCTTGGTGAATAATAACAAATCGTTTCCCATTTTCTTTTACTGACATTCTGAGGTACAAATATGCAGGAAGAACAAGCAATCAGCTGTTTCTATGCCATCACCAGGTATATGAATTCGCCTTGTTGATGTGCTTATTTTTTATTTTCAAACGCTTGAATAAAAATGAATATTTTATTCTTTATTCAAAATTTTTTTCAATAACAAATAACATTTTACTCATCACTCAATTTTTTTTTGTACATGTAATTAATTTTTTTTTTTTTTCAAATAATAATAATATTGTGCCTAAATAAATTTCGGTTACATATGCTGTTTTAGTTAATTTAGTAATTAAGTTTTGTTTTTAATAAAAGAAGTTCAAAACACATGGATTTTCGATCCAGCCTAAAGTATATTGTACATATATGTATGCAAAATAAATAGACGTTAACGAAAAATTTTTTTTGTAATTTTTTGATGTGATGTGTGTATCAAAACGAAATATTTTTTGATAATCCACGGAACGAACGTTTATATCGTTGTGCAGGCCTGGATAAAATAGGGAATGCAATTATCCCTACCCTTTATCAAAATTAAATTGTTATAATACCAAAATATGTTTATTTTTTCATAGGTTCGCCTCCAAACTATGCCTAACCCCGCGCCCGGCCAACCACCCTTGTACAAGGGCACTTTCGATTGTGCAGCCAAAACTATAAAGAATGAAGGTGTACGTGGCTTATACAAAGGCATGAGTGCACCGCTCACAGGTGTAGCGCCTATATTTGCGTTGTGTTTCGCTGGTTATGCATTGGGTAAACGCGTCCAACAAACGGGAGAAAATTCAAAGTTAACATATAGTCAAATTGCAATCGCCGGCTCTTTCTCTGGCTTGATGTCCACCGTTATTACAGCACCTGGTGAGCGTATCAAATGCTTATTGCAAGTGCAGCAAGCTTCGAGTGGAGAACGCAAATATAAGGGCATGTTGGATACAGCGGTGCAATTGTACAAGGAAGGCGGTATACGTAGTGTGTACAAAGGCAGCTGTGCGACACTGCTGCGTGGTAAGTGAATATTTAATAAAATACGTTCTGTGTTTCATAAAAGTTCTATTTATTTTATAATCTGTAATTAACTATCCTATGGAAAATGTCATGGATGCAATTGATATTATCATCATTATCATTGGTTTAATTTTTATGTTTTAATTTATTATGAATTGGCCACAGAATCATAGAGATGGGAACTGCATTGCTTTCCATGTGTAATGTACATTTGCGAAATTCATCATGTTGGATGGAGGCGGCCCCACCTGAGTGGTGGGGAATTGTCAATTGCCATTTCGATCGTCAGCACAGGACTTATAAACTCAATTTATCGCCTCCTAGCGTTGAACCAACATCAATTTTAGCAAAGCTGGCTCATACGGCTTCCGTCTGACCTCGACAGGAGAAAACGAGAGTTCGCCAATATCGTCAATGCGGCCTCTGCTCGTTTTACCAGAGCGGCGTGATCAGGTGCTACATTTCGATCCTAGCTAGATTTCGAAACAATCTTAAGTTCAGGAATGATAAGACTGAAAAAAGACAAACATTATTGCTCTTATGATGATGACCTTCTTAACACACCTTGATCCTTCTGGCCCAAGTTTTTTCTGCATCAGCTTCGTTATACCGTCAGCAATAACGAATTTGGTTGATTTGCGCTTCCCGATATCTGTCTAAACTTTCTCACGCTCCTTCGTCTCCCAAATTGGAGACCCTGTGGAAATTCCGTTGTTCATATAAATGTACCACTTAGCATAATTGAAATTGATATTGGAGCTGCGATATGCTTGATAAAGTCGGCCAAACGCAACGATTATGTGACTATATTTAAATTCTTAACAAAAACTTGAATTTCTTTATTTCGTTAAATTTCGTTTAGACTAACACTACATATTACAATCCAAGCAAAATTTAGATGCTTGCGAATACTTGATAAAACTAATTGTAGGCACCCAGCAAACCGCTTCTCGTCCAACCTATATTTCATTTGAAATATTATCGTCTGCCGCTTTTGACGTCTGCTGAAGCATTGGACGTCGTTCTCGTTGTTGCTCTTGTTGCAATATTGCATTCATCAATAGATTTCCAACTACATCGAACTTTGGACTTTTATCACGCAATTGATTGCCATTCGCCGCATAGTTATGGTTCGTCCTCAACTTAAGCTTACTCTCTTCAACTTTACGCCAATGTGGCACACGCGGTTTAACCTCCAAAGCATTGTTATTATTTTGATGTGATCGTTGTTGTTGTAAATGTGTTGCCGCCGCCACCACCACACGTCCCGGTCCACATTTCAATTGTTTACGCAGCACATAGAATACACTGCGTTGATTGTGATTAGCGCAACGTGGCGCAAAACGATTATCATAGACGTAACTATCGATGCGTCGACAAGAAATTTGCTTACCACTTGCAAAATCGGTAATACAACGTTTCGAGCGTGGACCACGTTCTTGATTGGTAATTTTTGGACGCCAGTTATTCATGTCGCAATTACATTCCCAAGGGTTTTCACTTAAACGAGCCAAACGTAAACGTGGGCGTAGAAAAAATGTGTTTGGTAAAGTGCGCAGTTGGTTGCCTTGCAAGTAAATCTCTTCCAAATTGGCTTGATCGTCTAAAAGACCGGGTGGAAAGTAGGAAATATTATTGTAGGATAAGTCGAGTACTTCCAAGCTTTCGCAATTCATGAATGCATCCATGGATATTTCTTGTATACCACAATGACTCAGCTCGAGATCACGCAACTTGATAAGACCGGCGAAAGCATCAAATTCGATGGAGCGTATCTGGCCGCGTAGAGTTAGTTTTTCAAGTGATGTTAAGCCCTTTAAAAGAGTTGAAAAAAAGGATTATAGAAATACTAAAAGTTGGGAAACGACAGCTGGTGCTATGTACCGGAATGACCCGGGGTTTTTACACGCCTTTTTTCAGTGCAACCCTATCAATTTGCAATTGATAAGCATATGAAGATAGTATTATGATGAGGTGGTCATCCACTTACTTATCTATTACAACATGCAGCAGCTGTCCAGGGTTAAGGTATATAGTTCCGCCGAGGAGACACTGGTTTGTATCGGATTTCACCGAACAACTTAATACCAGGTGTATGCTGGAACCCACATGTGAGGAGTCCAGAATAGTAAGCCCCGCATCAATTTTGATTAGTCACTTGATCTTAATAGTTTCTCCCTAGGTTCACTCATTTTGATACTAACGGGTCATATGGGAGTACAGCATGTACATCAAGTAGTAGTACCGAACTGCTATCCCACAAAGGACTGTTAATCGTCGTCACAAGAGATCAGGGAAGCTTCTCTAGCGGTTGAAGATTTTTGAGATAAAAAAATTATGCAAATGGCTATGTGAAAGATGGGTTTTATCCTGAGAAACATTCATTAGCCATATAGGGGAATGATATTATTGGCCCGCGACAGGTCTTTCGAACAACCTCATCTCTCGGAGGCCGCTAAATGCAGCTTGAATTAGTTGGTGCGCATAGCTTTCGAAATTTTTATCCTTTCGCCGTAAGAAGGCAAGAGGCTCGCTTGCCCGAAATTCTGACCTGTTCACAAGATAAGGTGCTGATTTAATAGAATCTTGCATCTCTTCAGGGCTGTCTTGATAAAAGTTCGAAGTACGGGCTCTCAACAGCTTTATCCAGGTGCTGGTTGTTCTTCGCACGGGAATTCGATGTCCTTGCGGCCACATCGAGAAGCTGATAAAGGTGTATTCGCTATTGGCTCAGGCTCCGTTCGACTAGAAATTACTCGCTCAACTCGGTTATAGGTACAGGAATGTCTCATATTGAATGTTATAAATTGGAAACTGGAGCCTGTCTTTTGACGTCGAATATAGTGGCTTGAAAGCAATTCCCTTTCAGCGATGACAGTGCAAGCCCTTAATTATGCAGATGAGATCGGAAAACACTACAGGAAAATTGGTGCTGATAAAAGTTTTATGCATAAAAGTCATAATGTCAGTCTTTGAGCGTGTCTTCAAGGAATCTAAAAATGGATGAAAAAGAACCGAAAATCGTTTGCGAAAGGCCTAATAACCTGGTTCAATGAAAACGAGACTCGGTTCGAAGAGACCCAAAAATGGACCTTAAAGAAGCGAAACTCAATAACAAAAGAAAACTAAAAAACTTAATGAAATTCGGCACTCTACTCTAGTCTCAAAACTCAAGTAGTAAAAACAGACCTGTTAAATTTGATTAGTAATTAGTAATCAATTTATAAGACGGTTTTTTTAATTAGTAATGATTATTTTAATTGTTTTTCAATAAAAGGCAACTATTAATTGATTATGATTAGAAAAAATCAATAAAAATCAAAAATAATAAAAAAAAGTTGTTTTGATTACTTTTAATTATTTTTGGTTTTTTTTTTCAGTATTTTTGATGTGTATATTTATGAGTTTCTAAAATAATACTCAAAATAATAGGTAATAAAAAAATGTAATTTTAGTCAAAAGTAATCAAAACTACTTTTTTTTTGATTATTTTTGGTTTTTTTAATAATCATGAAAAATTATGTTTTTTTTTGATATTTTTTTTTAATTAATTGCAAAATAATCATTAAAATTTGAAAGTAATGGTAATAAATAATTAAATGGATTTTCAAGAAAATAATTAATTAAACCGGTAATCATTACGATTAGTAATCATTATTTAAAAGGTCTGAGTAAAAACCAAAATTCAAAACAAAAAAGACTGCTAAGTGGTGAATTTACCTTAAACATATTTTGTTCCAAACTCCCAATTGACACATTGCCAATATGCAGCATCTCCAATCCCAGCAACGATTCAAATGGTTGATTATTGCGCAACTGCAGCGGCGTTGCCCTCGAATCAAAGTCCATCAAGCGCGTTGAATTCATAACCCAAAAACTAGCAGGCAATATATAGCGCAACGGATTATTGCGAAAATCAACTCGCACCATTTTCGGAAATGGCGGAAAACTACGCTCACTCAGCTTCTCCAAACGATTATTACTTAAATCAAGCGTTTGCAACTGCAATAAACCAGCAAGCGAACGATAATGTAGGTCACGTATTAAGTTGTTTGCCAGCGATAAAGTTTGTATATGCACTGCACCATAAAATGAAAATGGTGGCACCTCTGCTATGCCATTGCGTTCAAGCGATAAATGTTGTAAAGCTTTCAGACCATCAAACATTTCCCATTGTAATTCGCTCAATTGACAGCCATGTATGCGCAGAACTTCCAAGTGTTCCCAACCATAGAAGGTCGGCATGCGCGCTTTTATTAGCTCTTGCTTATAAATATCATAGGGTAATATATCCTCATCTTCACCATCTAATGGCGCAAAAGCTATGCTATTGCCATCCGCATCCACTTCATCGTATGATTCACCACGTGGCTTGTAATCGAAGCTATCCTTTGGGTGTATGGGGTTTTTAGGACGTTTGAAACTTTCACTGCCAAGTAATGTGACCGATTCGAAGTTGGCATGTTGTAGAAAGCTAAGTGGCTCATCGAAGTAAATGCGCAACGAGCGTTTAAGACCACCGCGCACTTCCAATGTAGTGAGTTGGTTGAGGGGCTTCAATGTGCTGAGATTAACTGCGTTAGAAGAAGATAAGCAGAGAGAAATATAGACAATTATTGTTAGTATTAAGGATTTGTTTTGCTTACTGTTACTGGAGCTTACTAGAAATTGGATACGTGAACATTAATAATGCATTCGACATTCGTTGCGATCAATAATAAAGGGCGTCTGACTCCTGGCTAATCGATAAGATCAAATGCAGTGCTAATACGTTTCTAATCTTGAATCATCAAGATATATCATCAAGCTATAAGATTTTGACTGAAAGACGCCCTATGTCAGAACATTTTCAAAAACACCTTATCTCATAATTTCATTGAAAAATAGTAAATTTTTATGCTGAATATGTATTGAATTTTTGTCAAATTTTTTGAAACTGAAGCTGGGGTAGGTTGTTTTTTACATAGGGTATTTTTAAAATTATTTTGAAATAGGATGATCTTCCTCAGTAGTTGATATACTATAGAAATAAAAACACTGAAACGGTTGTAATAACATGGTACAGCTTTTATCGGGGTTGTATAAAATTCGCCGCGACAGAGAAATCTTTCGTTGTGATACCAGATTCTTATTAGCTAGCTTGGATACGCCAAAGTACTTCCAAGTTGTCATTCCCACAACAGCCGGTTCTATCGCACCGGAATGACCCGGGTTTTTTCACCCGGCCAAGGGCTGTTATTTCAGTGTAACCCTGTCCAATCTGGGGCAGGGCGAAGCACTGTTAACAACAACAACGACACTTCCAAGTTGTACATGAAAAACACAAAACTAAATAAACCCACCATTCATGCTCTTCTTTCTTCATTGAGCATGAATGTTGGACTTTATTGCTTGCATTACTATCTAGCAACGGTAAAAAATAATGGATATAGATATAGAGTCCCATTTATCAAAGTTCTTCGAATGAACAGAGGAATCAATTAAGACATGTCCGTCCGTCCGTCCGTGGACACGATAACTTGAGTAAAAATTGAGATATTTAAATGAAATTTCGCACACAGGCTGCTTTCCGGCCAAGGTACGTTGCTATTTAAAATGGGCGAAATCCAACCATAACCACGCTCCTTTGTTCGATATCGAAAATTTCGAAAAACATTTAAAATTAGATAATTTAATAATAAAAAAACAGTTACAATAATGAAATCTGGTACATTTATTAAGTTAATCGTCCTATTAACTGTTTTACCAAATTTTTGAAAAAGGGGCGTGGCACCGCCTACATATGAGTGCAAAAATTTTAAAACTTCGACTGTTAATAACTACAGAACGGTTTTTGCTAGAATAACGAAATTTGTTAGAAGGTATACTATTGTTGTGGTACATACACCCATAGAAAATAAGCGAAGGCGCTTTTCGACCACGCCTACTTTTTCATAGAAGTTATCTGCCCATATCTTATTGACTGATACAGGTAGAATGATATAATTTGGCAGTAACAGAGATTTTAGTATTCGTTATACGATTTTTGTAAAATTTTAGAAATTGGGAATGGCCCCGCACACTCATGAGTCATGCAATTTTCAAATTCGACTGTTAATAACTTCATAACCGTGTAAGACAGAATTACATAACTTGATACGAGGTTTACTATATAGAGTATGCCCACGGAAAATAAGCAAAATCGGTGGACGACCACGCCCACCTTTGTACTAAAGTTTTCTAAGAGGGAGCTAGGAATACATAACATGCCATATCTCCTTCACTGACCCAGAAAGTGTGCTAGAATTTGGTAGTTACAATGATGCGTGGTACCGCTCACATATAAATTTTTCTGATATAAAGGACCAATAAATTCGTAGTTATGCTAAATTCCAACTTTATATAGCGTCGCACCCATAGGCCCCCTAAACCCACTGTGAAAGTATCATAATATCCACCGCCCACTTTTCTAAAATTGCATAAATATTGATTAATGAACACATAGTATATAAAAATATCTTTAATTTAGACCAAATATTTTCAGAGTTATGACGAATTGTAATTTTATACAGCATGGACCCACAGCACACTTTTCCGAAATTGTATATAGCCTATACTGTAACCATTGAACACGGAAATCTACTATGAAAATTTCATAAAGATCTGTTCAGTACTTTGTACGCCAGACACATAGACACATATTTATTTTAATTATAAGATTGAAATTTAACTAAACAGAATGAGCCTGGCATTGCCCACGTCGTAGTAGAAAAAGTTTAAAACCTCTATAGGTCATAACTCCACAACAATTCACCAATTTACCACGTCCGCTTTTACACAGCTGGGTATTTAATGTTCGGTTTCATCCGCACTTAGACTTCCTTACTTGTTTTTTATAATGTTTGTTTTTTGCTCGTTTACGGTCCATTATATTTTATTTGTGTTTCTCTGCTCAAAATTTTGTATTTAATTTTCTTTATTTTAGTTGCTTCTCGTTTATCCCACTTCATTACACTTAAACAATTCTTATTCCTTTAAAATTTAAATTTTTTTTTCCAACGGTAATCCTGTTCACTTATCTGCTATAAAGTGTGCTTATCGCAACTACATTGTATTCTAAAATCACACACAGTCAATCTTTTTTCCCCCCTTATACCTTTTTTTTCCTTGTTTTTTTGGCTTGCTTTTTTTTTTTTTCTTTTTCCTTGTTTTTTTTCCCTGTTTTTTTTTTTTATTTTTAGTTATTTATAAATACTCACCACTCTTATTCTGTCCACTGCTTGTGAAAAGCAATATGAGCGCATGTAAATCATGTGGCAGCGCCTGCGTCAACTCATCCACATTCGTCTCTTCCTGCAGTATACACGTCGCCTGTTTCATAAATGGATTTGTTAAATCCACAACATCACTATCACTCTCAGAGCCTGCCTCATTACTGCTGAATGCTCGTCCATAGCCCCATTCATCGTCCTCTTCATCAACCTGAGCACCACCACCTGGTCGACGTGCTTGCATATGTTGTATCCAACGTGATATTGGCAACTCGTCAAAGTGTGCATATTGACAGACACAACCCACCGGACATTTTAATGTATCAATTTCCAATTGTGGCTCAAGCGAATCTAATGGGGGCATTTCCGTCCGCTGTATCCGGTGCAATGCATGTTGAGTGTGTGCTTTGTGTACAACATGCGATGTGGCTGCTGTGTTAATGGACTTTTTGAGTTGTTGGTGGTGCTTTTGTTGTTGTTGATGATGGTTTTGATATTTTTTGTAAATTTTGGCATGTTGCTTGGATGTGCTGCGTGCGCTGTGAGTGCTGATTATTTGCTATATAGATAAGTAATAGATTAAAGGGGGGAAAGGAGAGAAAATAATTTTGAGTAAGAAATGTGTAGCAGCAACAACAGTAATTATAGCAAAATTTCGATTTTCAAATTTAATCCTTATATACATATAATAAAATTGTAAAAGGTCGATGTCTGTACATTGCAGATATTTAATAAAAACCGATAGCAGGGATCATTATTAAGCCAATAGAAGCTAAGTCAACTGTTTTTAGAATTTTTGTCTGTCTGTATGTTTGTCCGCTCATCAGTCAAAAACTGCTGTCGGGAATTGAATGGAACTTTTTCCATTGCATTGCTAGACGTTTAACTTAAAATTTAAGTTGTCATTTGCACCGATAGCTTAACCAGTTTCGGAGATATGGACCAATATGTGAACCAAGGGCACCAAAAAAATGTTAGTACAATATGGGTATCAAACGAAAGGTGGCAATGAGTGTAGCAATAGGCGATATAATTAAGTTTCATATCTTATCTGGTATGGGATATAATGATGAAAATCGTACTCAGTCTATTATTAGGTTTGAGACGCAGCGAAGCGGGCCGGGTTTACTAGTTTATTGTAAAATCCATTTCAAAAAAGTGTCAATTTGAACAAGCGGTTAACAAATTTCCTCTTTTGGAATTGTTTTAAAAAATGTCCTATGTCTTGTTGTTTTTAAGAGGTAAGCCATATCTATGCTATAGTTTTCATAACCATATAAAGAACGACAAGTCCATGGGTAAACCCTTGAGACTTACTATTTTCTCTAACCTTTGATTTCTTTTGTTTATTGGGACGGTACTTTGGGGCAGGGCGAAGCACTGTTAACAACAACAACAACGGTACTTTGTCTGACATAAAAGGTTGTTAACATTAATCTGCGTAAGATAGCTTTCATTCGTTTCATAAAGAATAGTTATTTTCCGGGAATGGCAGCAAGGCACATAAGCGGACACTGGCATAGAGGCATAGAGCAGGGAGGGTTTATCTTCTGGTTAAAGTGGCAGCTAGTTGCAAGAAAGAAGTTAATATCTGCTCAGGGACGAAGGACGGAGTGTCTATGAGGTATGTTGTTGTTGTAACAGGGCTTCGTCCTGCCTAATCGGCAAGTCATAGAAAACAAAGAGAGCATACTTAGTTGAACAATTAAACAAATTATTGGTGGGTCGGTGTTTAGTCTGATTAGGTGGTCGTTAAGTTATTGCACTATTCAGACCGAAGCTAAACTAGAGTAATTCGCGTTTTCCATGATGTGCGCATTTCTCTGCAGCTGACAAATAAGGACTCTATTCGGATGTTGTTGAGGGGCTACCGGTAGTTGTTGTTGTAACGAAAAAAAAACACTCCCCGAAGGTTTTGGGGAGTGCTGTCGAACTGACAGTCCTTGGCCGGATATGAATCCGGCACGCTCCGGTACTACCTTGCGGTACTGCCCAACTGTCGTGGTAGCGATTTGGTATGACCAGTGGAACCTTTTAGGTCATGTCACTCCTCCCTCCGTAAGGAAGAAGAGATGGGTAATGAGAGGTGAGAGGCATCATATCCGTAGATCAACCATCGAGTTGCACGTTATTACCTTTGTGCATATTAAGCGCCTGTGCCGGTTAAACCTTAGATATGTGTAACCACATCTCTTCCCAATATAACCTTATTTGCTGTCTTCTAGGACGTTGTTTACAATAATTCAGCAGGCCTGTTGCCAATCTGGCTATTGTTGCGGCTCTTTACTTTGGTTGGATGAGGGGCGAAGGTGAATATGTTATCAGACTTCTGATGACGAGTCAGACGAGTGATGAATACGGTGCTCAATATCAAAAAACATCAAAGGAAGCGCTCTGACCCATTGCCTTAGCGGTGAAGTCAAAACTACTTTCAGGGGTGTCGGAAATTTCCAGATATAGAAACAAATAGTTATAGGGAATAGCCATCACCCTGTGGAGGGTGGTTTTAAATTATCCTGTATCTTGATTTCTCGTTCCTAAACCACCCAACATATTTAGGATTGCTGTTTGGCTTTCGACGGGTCTGAAGTTACTTCAACAGTCCTGTTGTTGTTTTTGTTGCTGTTGTTAACAGTGATTCGCCCTGCCTAATGGGCACGATCACGCTAAATGGTCATCAGGCTCTTCTAACGGAAATCCGAGGAAACGCGCAGTTTCAACAGGGCTGAACCAGACTGATATTGGTCTTAAAAGAGTAGGTTTAGTTGAACAGGAAAGAATATGTTTGGTATCATGAGGGGCCATACCACATGCAGGGCAAGTGTTTGCTATGGTGGGGTTCAGTCTAGATAAGTAAGAGTTTATAGCCTATAACAATATCTAGAACGAAGTTGTGCTAGCATAACTCTAGTCCCCCTCGGGAGTACACGCTCCTCTTCAGCTAATACGGGTGGTTGAATGTCAATAACGGAATTCACAGGCCGAGATCTGAGGGATCTGTCTACCGACTCGGTATGGAGGTCGTTTAGATCCCGCCTATGGTTGCGCAGATCAAACGGCAAGGAAATGTGGTGTCGGATCTCGCCATAGTGCTTGCGAAGAGGTTTCCTTTTGTCTCTGGGGGGTGGGGCTTCATCCAATAGTTCTCGATTTGGATGGCTAGGTTTATGTCCTATGGTGAGGTCTGTCTGATTGAAACCGAAACTTTTGGTGCTTATGCTATCCTGTGCTGTTAGTCGGCTAGACGTAAGCTTGTAGTATAGCGAGTGGGTAGAACTGTCTCTAACTGCTTGGATACCAGCGAGATGAAGGATATCATAAGATATGGCTCCGCTGGGTTTGCTAGTTCCCAGTGGTGCCTTACCTGTTATTCGGAAATGATAAAGGTGGATAGGGACAGATTGAAGACAGCTGACTCACTATTTATATAATTACTTCACAATAGACACAGTTTTCAATCGTTACTTATAAAAGTTTCTATTGAACTAAGTATTGTATATAAGAACCATAATATCGATATCATGTATTTTCTTTTTTGTTGCAAATTTACTATTCATTTATATATTTTTTCTCTGTTTTTTGTTCGTCCCTTCGATGCTAGATACAAATTTTCCTGCTCGCCTAAAATAATTTTTTTAGTTGAAAAAAAAAAAATTTAGCAAGTAGAAAAAATTATAAGCGCCCACAATTTTGGTTGCTATCTGGCATGGGACAAGTTCACGTTTGATTTTCCAAAGAAATATGAAATTTAAAAAAAAGTACAAGTTTTTATTTGATTCACATTCTGTGTTTGCTAATAAAATCGGCTTTTTTAAACAATTTTTTTTTTATTTTATAGACCTTTTCTATTTCTTTTTTTTTATTGTTCTTTTTTTTAATTATTTCAAAGTTTTTGGGTTTCATAGTTTTTTCCACTTTTGGTGCTTTCCAAAATTATTTTATTTTTTTTAAGTATTCATGAAACGAGCTCAAGGCCAAGAATAATAATTTTTCACTTTTTGAGTTTTATTTTATTTTTTTTTCTATTTTCGCCGTTTTTGTACTCACAATCAGCACTATAAATGCCACCACGATGAACAATTTCAGTTTCGTAACCAACATTTTTTCCACTTGTGCGCCCAGAAAAAATTGATTATTTTTCAAATGAACCTTTTTTGCCCTTTTTAATCACAACCAAAAATATTAAAATTTTTTTATTTATAGCATCAAATATCTCTTGTCCACATCACAATTAGATATATTTTCTCACAAAGTCCGGCCGCTATGTCTGAGTGCCGCTTCGCTACTACGCCACCCACAACAATAGTTGTAAAATTTGTTAAGAAAACAAAAACAAAAAATTTAAATATGTGCTGCTTAACGATAAAGAAATCATATCCATAAATACACACTGTATATTAATTGGATGCACAAACAATAACTACAGAAAGACGATGTTGCCAACACCCGAAAGCTTTTACCCCGCAATTTAATTACAAAACGCCCAAAAGAGCTTAAATCGTAGTACGTTTAAACTTTTTTTTTTAACCAAAGCACTAATCATTAATCTATTACTTTGCTAGACAAGATAATCGTCAAAACTACAATAATGTTTCGCAAATAGAACGAAAATTATAAAATTCCGGAAGTCGTCCAGAATTCAGAGGCTACACATCTTTTTTCTCTATGAATCCTTCATGCTGATGCTGAACCATCGTGAGCTCACTGTGTTATATTTCGTCTTTGTCATGCCTGCAATAAGAAAACAGCAAGAGTGCAAGAGGATCATTTCAGATATCGCTGCGCTCTCAGGGACCGTGCGCTGGATAGTCGAACAGGTGCTCCTCGGTTTCTTACTCTACTCGTATATTTTAACTGTGACACGAAGTTTAGTGTTCCAATCGCATCCGCGCTACACTAGTTCCAATAGTCCAGTTCCCGGGGAGTATCGTGACTAATCCAAATATGTCTCTGTTATTCATCTTAAGAAAGGTTGAAATTCGTGCTTCGTTTTAGGGTAACCATAGATCCATAGAAGCTCAGCAGCACGGCAATCGTTACCAACCATTAGGCTCGCTAAGACAGCGATGAGATATAGGGCCCCTGCTGAGTCCCAAGTGTGGTAGGATCAACAGACCTTATTTTAAGTTCAAGGAGGGGTGACGTTGAATTGGAACTTAGTTTAGCCCTGCCGCTTAGTTTAGCTCTGTCACTTTGGACGTGTAAACTTAGCTGTGGAGTAAAACTGTATGCAAACAACCAATGACAATGCTGAACTGAGCTCAACAACAATTTACACTGCGGGTTAGGGGTTTAGAATATGCCCGAGGTAGGCATACCAGTCGTAAGAGGCAACTAAAATCCGCAAACGACGTGCAACTCAATAGTTGATCTACGGATATGGTGCCGCTCAACTCTGATTACCAATCTTCTTCTTCCTAACAGAAGGAGGGGTGACTTGAACTAGAAGCTTACACTGGTCATACCAAATCGCTCCCGCGACAGTCGGGCATGTACCGCAAGGGCGTACCGGGTTCATATCCGGCAAAGGACTGTCACTTTCGACAAAACTCCCCAAAACCTTCGGGCAGTGTTTTTGTCGTTAAAAACAACAAACAACAACAACACAATTGTAGTTTAAAGTGGCACTGAAAATTTGGGCATTAAACAAAAAAATTTGGTTGAAATTTCCGCATAGTAAATTTTTCACCTCAAATGTGGGCCAAAAAGTTCTCAGTTGGCAACGCTGCACAAAATCATCGCCATAAAGAAGGAAGTGACGTGCACAAAGGATGTTGCTTATCGCTACCAACAAATGAGTTCCAATTCAATATAAGCGCTGACTTCGTTCTTTTAAATAAATAATTTTCCTTAATTTTTATACTTTTTGGATTAGACATTTACGCCAAAGAATGGTATTTTTGGACTCTGCTAGTTTTGCTTCTTTTAAATAAAAAAGTTGTGAATTGGTCTAACTTTGTTATATCTCAATAATAAAGCTCGTTATACTAAGTCATTTTATTTATTTTTTTGTTGCAAACTGATTCGTTTTATCTGTAATCGTGTGTATATATAATATGCATGTGTGTATGAATGTAGTATTTATTCTTTAACATTTTCATTACTAACCTTTTTTTTACCTTATTCATTTGTGTGAAAGTGTCAAATTATTAGAATGCATCATCCACGTGTGCCTTGTATGTCAGCATTTATCAGTCACCTGTGTGTGTGCTGCTTCCTAACCATATCTATGTAAGTGTGTATAAAAATTTATCTAGAATTCATAAATGTTTTCTTCCTCTTCAGATTTACCCGCAAATGCCTTCTATTTTCTCGCTTATGAGTATATTCAAGATAAGGCAAAAGAGAAAACTGGCAGCGAGAAGATTAGCATCGCTTCAACAATTTTTGCTGGTGGTGCAGCGGGGATAGCCTATTGGATGGTTGGTATGCCAGCTGATGTGCTCAAAAGCAGATTGCAGACAGGTATGTGCATTTGAAACTTTTGCAAACGAAACAGTTTGTAAGTTATTTTTAAGTTTAAAATACGGAAAGTTCTTTTTTTGTCCTATTGGATTTTTTTTAATTAGCAAACCTATTTTTAAACTTAACAACATGAAAAAATTTTGAAACTCAATTCAACTTTTTCTAAACTTAAGGAAAGTTTTTCCAATCTTAACGCCACAATATTAAACTTAACAAACTCAGCGTTACTTTTTTAAGGTTAAGAAAAACATTTTAAATTACTGAAGTCTTGTTAGCCACTCAAGAAAATAGGTTCAGAACTTAACGAAACTTTCAAACCAACAAATCTTTTTCAAGTAATCATTTTGAAATTCAATTAAAGCTTTTCGTTACTTACCGAAACTTTTTTCATTCTTAACGAAACACTATAAACTTAAGAGAACTTTTTTCCAACTTAACGTTACTTGTTTAAGGTTAAGAAAAACATTTTAAATTACTGAAGTCTTGTTAGCCACTCAACAAAATAGGTTTAGAACTTAACGAAACTTTCAAACCAACAATTATTTTTCAAGTTACCATTTCGGAACTCAATTATACTGGAGCTCTTGATAGTCGACTAATCGAATAGTCGATCAATCGATTTGAAGTAGTTGTTTGAAAAAGTAATCGATTATCACTAATCGACTAGTCGACTAGTTGTTTGCATTCGACTAGTTGTGTTTTTTATTGACAATGGATGCTCCATTCGCATGGAACTGAGTTCCATCACCATCATAGACATGCGTTGCAACTATAGAAAATGTTGAATTCTATATTTTTATTTTAAAAATTTTATTTGTCCGGCAGTATTCGATTAGTCGAAATCGAAAATTTGCTATTCGATTTTCAAACAGCTCAATAGTTGCTATTCGACTAATCGATTAGTCGGATAATCGATTGTAAACAAGAGCCCTACTTGTTACCCACTCAGCAAAATAGGTTTAAACTCAACGAACCTTTTTTCAACACTCCAGTTGTTCTTTACGGTCCATTAAAATGTTTTCAAACCTAATAAAATTTTTTAAAGCTAGATAAAGCTTTTCGTGACTTAACGAAACTTTTTACATTCTTAACGAAACACTTAGTTTTAACATAACTTTTTCTAACTTAATGGTACTTTTTTAAGGTTAAAGAGAACCTTTTCTAATTTAGCGAAGCCTTGTTACCCACTCGGCAAAATAGGTTTAAACTCAACGAACCTTTTTCAACACAACAGTTCTTTTTCAAGTTCCATTAAAATTTTTTCAAACCTCATGAAATTTTTTTAAAGCTAAAGAAAGCTTTTCGTTACTTAACGAAACTTTTTTCATTCTTAACGAAACACTATTAAACTTCCCAGAACTTTTTTCCAACTTTACGTTACATTTTTAAGGTTAAAGAAAACTTTTTCTAATTTAGCGAAGTATTGCTCCCCACTCAGCAAGGTACAGTTCTTTTTCAAGTTCCATGAACATCTCTTCAAACATAATAAAACTTTTTTTAAAGATAAAGAAACAATTTCAAACTTAGCGGAACTTGTTGCACATTTAATGACACTTTTTTTGATGTTAATTAAAATTCAACGAAACTAATTAAACTTAACGAAGCCTTTTTCTCAAACTGAAACTTAATTAAAATTTTTTAAATTTCAACGAGACTTTTTTCAAGCTTCACAAAACTTTTGTTTATGACACCTTACTCATCCTAACAAAAAATATGAGTACTGTAAAAAATTCAGTTGTTTTTTAAATAAAACATTTTGAGTTTTTATAATTAACTTTTATTCTTCTTTTTCAGCTCCGGCCGGCAAATATCCCAACGGTGTGCGCAGTGTCTTCAAGGATCTGATGCGTCGTGATGGCCCTTTGGCTTTGTATCGTGGTGTTACACCCATTATGCTGCGTGCCTTTCCAGCCAATGCTGCCTGCTTCTTTGGCATCGAATTAGCCAATGACGCCTTCGATGCCATTGCCGCTCTGCTGAACTAAAGAATTTCGCTAGAAGACTAAAAACAAATTTTTATAACACCAAAATTTAAATACTAGTGCACTTATAACGTTATAAATTTTAAAATGTTTACTTTATAAAAAATAATTGTTTTTTTAACTGCATTGTTGTAGAAATATTAGTATAGAATATACATTATATGAATAGTAAGAATAAAGCTGAAAATATAAATATACTGTTAATAAAGTTTTTTGCATTTAATTGATTTTTCTCAGCGTGCAATTAAAAATTTTTGATATTTCTTAATTTATTTAGCGTTATTTTGTTTTCTGTGCAGACTTACCATCAAATGCCGCTTATTTCGCAACTTATGAATACCTGCAAGATACGATCAATTTGAAATTCCCAGGATCACTTCCATTGGTCACCGGCATATTTGCAGGTGGCATTTGTGGTATTACATATTGGATAGTTGGTATGCCACCGGATGTACTCAAGAGCCGTTTACAAACCGCCCCTCCTGGCAAGTACAAACATGGCGTACGTAGCGTATTTGTTGAGTTAATGAAAACCGACGGCCCACTGGCGCTCTATCGTGGTGTAGCGCCGGTTATGATACGTGCCTTTCCAGCAAATGCTGCTACCTTTTTTGGTATAGAATTGGCCAATGAATTTCTCACATTTGTGGCTCCTAATTTTTAGGTAAATTTCTATTTTATGGAAACAAATATTTCTAATATATTTAATAATTTTTTTTTTTAGAATGGGTGACGGATACTAGGAATCAGAATCAGTGGCCGCATTTTGGTTGGAGTGAGAAGCTGCTTAATTTCTTGAGAAGTTTATTGTGTTTCAAAAGGAAGAGATTTAAAAATGTAAAAAATCAACTGCTTACTCATTTCACTTCACCATTTGGACTGAACTTTTACCTAGTGTGGCTCCCACCTGCACCTGTTGGCTAAATTGAAATTTGAGCAAAAAAGTTATAACGATAGAACATACCATCCAATTCTGAATAATCAGACTGTAGGTGATAAAAAATTCAATTCTAATTTGTACTACATAACAATTTGAAAATTACCTTTATTACGTTTCTTACAGAGAATCCAACCACATGTTTACTTTCCCACAACGACCATAAAATTGCTATACCCGTTGCCAATGTATACTTCAATAATTCGTTCTTTTGAGGATATCCTGCAGACGGGTATTACATCACGTAAGTAAACAAAATTTTAAAATTCTGACTGCCCGCATGAGGTACTCCTCCATCCAAATAAATCGATTATATAGACAAGCCATTAAGCCATGTTTTTCTGAACATTCAAAGGGGATGCATTAATTCCCTTAGGTCAAATTTGGAACTGATGTTATTACCCTTCAAATGTCACCCAATCAAAATTTTGTATTCCAACGGCTGCGTGGAAGATCTCTCTCTTTCTGAATTATTTTTCAAGAATGCGCTTTGACCTGAAAATGTATTAAATTTACGCTGAGATAGGGCCTTGGGTAAACCCATTCTGAGGTAAGTAATTTTCCGATATTTTGGTGAAGTAGGGTGATAGGCTTAGTCAACTTAATCGGCATTATGCCAATTAATGAACCTGAGTTTGAGGTTTAAAGGTGCTGTCAAAAAAAGAATTCACGAATAGTTTATGGTGACATTGGGCATTGCTTCATTACTATTTATAACTTTAGTGTGGCGTGGTGCGTTCTTTACTTTTTATGAGGAAGCTTTTAGTTTTATGCGAATCTAGATTCGTATGTTGATCCCTTTTCTTGTTGAGCTTAGTATTAAATTTCAACAATAAGGCTTAGGATCTTTTCGGAAGGCCCATTCGGAGTAAACATGTAGGTCCCGCCAATTTGTAGGCAACAACTAGAAGCAGCACCACAAATTAGAGGAGTAGTTTGGCCTCGGAGGTATACAGTGAAATTCCTCATAACCGGACACTCACGGTCGCAGTGTTTCTGTCCGGTTATGGGAGATGTCCGCTTATAGGGGATGAGGTCCAAAAATATGTACTACACATATAAAATTCATTGTGGTTTATTTAAGAAATTTTTCGAAGTAAAGAATATTTAAATACTTTAGTATTACATATACATACATAAATATATCAATTAAATACATTGTAAGAGCCTTTACATTTCAATATCGACTAGTTTGATTGAAAAAATTGTGTGATGCTTGTTTGTGTTAACATTGATTCCTTTAATTTAAAATTTTTATTTTCAAAGTGACTCTCGATATTTTTAACCTGCTGAAAAGCTACATAGTCATTTTTTGCATATTGTTTCAAGCGCAACAAGTTTTAAAGCCTCATCATATGATGTTATGGGGTCACTTATTTCTTCTGAAGGTTCATCTTCTGAATCACTTAAGTCCATAGTATCATCTGGTTGGTCAAATTGAATTTCTATATTGTTGTCCTCAGTGAAAACATTTCGATCTATTTGGAGAAAACCTTCGAAATCATTTGCCAAATCTAGTCCTTCCTGAAGCCTAGCATAGACTGCCAGTGGAATGTCATCTTCGGGATCAAAATCTGAAGGATCCTCTAAAGTTTCCAAAAATCCTGTTTTACGGAAGCAGTTTCGGATTGTTGAGGCTTCCACTTTTTCCCAAGATGCTTTGATGAAATACACAGCTTCCAGTACATTAATCGATTTTGAGAGCTCTGAGGCTGAAATTGTATCGCCAATTTTAGTTATCAAGTGTTTTAAAACTATGCTTCTATACAAAGTTTTAAAATTTTGGATTATACCTTGATCAAGGGGTTGGCTAACTGCCGTTGTATTTGGTGGCAAGAAACAAATTTTTATGTTGGTCAAGTCTAATTCCTTTGGATGAGAAGCCGCGTTATCTAGAAACAAGACAATTTTTCGATTCAGGGCTTTCATTCTTCGATTGAACTGCTGCAGCCATTCGCTCATCACTTCTCGAGTCATCCATGCTTTGTTATTAGACTTCCAATCCACTGTAAGTTTTGCAATTGGAACATGTTTAAAGGATCGAGGACGGGCTGCTTTCCCTATAACCAAAAGCGGCTCCTTATCTCCAGCCATATTAGCACAGAACAAAATTGTGAGTCTTTCCTTTGATAGCTTACCTCCCACACATTTTTCGGATTTAAGAGCGAGGGTTTTGTCCGGCAAGGCACGAAAGAAAAGCCCACTCTCATCGGCGTTGTAAATGTCTTCAGGCTTGTACCCATTCAACAGAGTTTGCAGCTTTGTCCGAAACTGTTCGACATCATCCTGATTCACATCTGCAGCTTCACCAGATATGCATTTTAAGGAAACATTATCCCTTAATCTCCATTTATTTAGCCATCCATCCGTAGCATTAAAATTAGGTACACCCAGTTTTCTTGCAATTTCCATTGCCTTTGCTTTCAAAATGGGACCAGAAATCGGAATTTTTTGACTTCTAGCCTTAGCGAAAAAATCAAAACACATCCTGTCTATTTCCGAGCCGCCTTCTTTAAGGAAACTTCGCTTTTGGTGAATATTAGATCCAGACTCCCATTTAGAACGAATTTTTTCTTTATTTTTATTAATTTCAGCAGCTTGCGTTTTGCCAGTATTGAACCTTTTAAAGCAAAGGAAACGTGTACCTACAAGTTAAATTTTGGACTCACCATACTTTACCTTTTTGCAATTCCACGTACTGATAAGTTTTCTTTTTCGAAAACATTAATAATTTCCATTTTCTCTTTAATAGAAAGTAGCTTCTTTTTCGGTGCCATATTATTACGAACTTTGAACGCAACCACTCGCATGCACTTGACAAACTGAATAGAAAACCACCTTTTACTTGACACGGACGGCTTGAATGTGTGCATACATGTTAAAAGGGGAATCCCCTATTTGATTTTTATAATGAACAACAAAGCTTGCTTGCGATGTTTTTGAATTTTGTCCGTTTATGGGAAATTTTTTCATGGAAATGGCTTGAAATACAGTGTCCGAGTCCGGTTATTAGAGCGTCCGTTTATTAGAATGATATTTGTATGAAAAAATTATTGAAAAACCTAAGTACACAAAATTTGTCCGGTTATTGGAGCTGTCCGGTTATAAGGACTGTCCGTCTTGGGGAATTTCACTGTATCGTGGCAAATTATTATTATTAGTAGAAGTGGTGTTTTGTATCGATATCGATGGTTTTTCTTTTTATATCGAGTATTTCTCAACATCGAAAAAAGGCAATTTCAAGCCGACTCCGAATCGCGTCCTGAAAGGGATAAAGTTTTGTTGTGAAGATTTTTATGGCAGTAATAACTCGGAGATTTCAATAGAAGCGGTCCTTGAACTTGAGATAGTGTATATTAATATGTATGCCTTGAAAACTATCTGTGGAAAATATAGCATCTGTCGCATTTGCTAGTAAAATAATAGTTTTAAATACTTTGATAACAAACATACGATTTATTAATTTTAATATATATATATTTATTTTTTAACACATATTTATGCTTTTGCATTACAATAATAAATAAAACAGATATTTAAAATTGATATTTAAATATTTTTTTTTGCCTAGTTTAAAAAAGTTTACAATAAATTAAATTTAGTTAAAATATTTAATATTCTTTTTTGTTTCTTTCTTTCTATCCCTACCAAACTTTTTCGAGGTATTACAATAATAACAAATTTTTTTTAAGTTGATTGTTTCAACATTTGTTACACGTGCGCACAACAAATCGATTCATTGCCGCGGTAACATTACAATTTTAAATAATTTAAAAAAAGAACAATAATAAAAAAATGTTTAAATAACTTTTTCTGAATTCATAGTAGACTTAATGACGTTCTAAATCGACGACCAACCATACCGCTCTAATTGGTTTAAGCAATTTTTCTATCATGATTATCAAAATTGAAAACTTTTTGTTTAAGATTTTCCGTTTTGGAGAGTGTATAAGGTGAAAGGACCATTGGTAAGATATTGAGTGACTTTAGTTCTGGCAATTTGATGGGTAACTAAAAGTGTGTAAAAGAAAAATATTAAAAAATAGGCTAAATGAAACACCCTAGTATGTCAATTGTACAACAACTTACCAGAGCATTTTTTTGGGTATCACTTTCTGGCTTATTTTGTGACCAAATAGGATCTATCCAGTATGGCATGGTCTGGAAAATAAAAAGACGTGTGTCAATTGGTTAAAATCTAATTGGCACACTCCTGAGTCAGTTTTTGACTGCCAGAAACAGTTTACAAAAGTACAGAACCAACAATTATGTGTTGAAAGTATAATAACATTAACAACTCGAAAGTATGAAAACTTAAATATAACATCGATCAGATCTTAACGATACTCCCAATCTATACAAAGCAACCCACGCCATCTCTTTGTTGATTTGAGAGCTAAAAGGAGCTGTCTCGTCATAATCTGTCTTCTTCTTCTCTGGCCGAGATAAATAAGCGAATAAATTGGACCTTGTGGTTAACGAGGACAAGATGAAATATTTCGTTTATCAAGCAAAAGGGGTCGATGTAGATTTTAGTCGCCTCTTACCACAACAACAACAACAGGCATACCTACTTTGGGCATATTCTTATCCCCTAACCCAGTTTGATGGAAGATGAGTTCGCCTCCCTTAGTGCAGTTAATATTTGGCTATAATAGATCCAAACCGGACCCGCAACCTGTATTTTCTCTTCTTTATTTAACCATTGCGTGACTAAATTATTTAAGTATGGCTGGTAACGTTTCGGTCTCTGAGGGTCTGTCTGAGTATTTACTTAGAGCACACAGAACAATTGACCGATCGTAATATTACCGAGTAGTCGCTTTTGGCGCTTTTGACTCCAATCGACATATAGGACCCCCAACTTGTTGCTGTTACAAGCCTGAGTCCTGTATATTTCCAAATTCCTAAGGCTTACCTAAATATAAATACCATTACATACTTACATTGGAAGGTGGTGTATCCGGCTTCGGAGGCTCAAACATTGGATACATTTGCATATTGACGACTTCGTTGTGGTTTTGTTCTTGCTTTATTTTGTTCTGACTTAATATCATGGATCTTTCTATGGCCAACTGGAGTGCCTGCTGCTGTTGTAATTGCATTTGATGTTGATGCTGGTGTTGACGGTGTGCGTTCATCGCTGCACTTTCTGATGTCGACATAATTAGCGATGTCTGCCCACCATGTACATTCTCGACCAGCATTGTTAACGGTTGTTGATGATAAGCCGTGGATGCAGCTGTAACATCAACGCCAACTGTAGTGGCAGCATAACCTCTGTCCCAAACTTTTACGTTAGCACCACTGATCGGTAACATCGAAGTGCATGCAATAGGTGCTGCTGTCTGCTGAAACTCTGCGTGAGGTAATTGAGTACGGCTTGCGTTCAACTCCGACAATGAAATGTTTGTTGAATTTAAGGAATGGTTAAGTACTCCAAATGAAGAATTGAATGAAATGTCATGAATGGAGCTCGAAGCAGATGTATTTAAAGTGGAATTATGTGAGGCAACCGAGTAGATGGAAGCATTACCATTAGAGCTCAAGTGATAGTTATTGGGGTCATATGATAGATTTGCATGCATTTGTTGTTGGTGGGTTTGTAAAGCTTGTTGAACATGCTGGGCTTGCGGTTGTTGAGGCTGTGCCTGCATCATTGTAGGTTGTGGTTTCTGCCTTGGTGCAGTTACGCGCTGCATTTTTAGTGGTAATGGTGGGGGTGGAAGAGGCGGTGCATACGTGGTATTCGAAATTCGATTACCTCTGTGAATTTGGGCGGTTTGATAGCTCGTGTTCTCATTGCCAGTCGTCGTAGCGAGCGCACGTGTTTTTGCCGGTGGCCCTTGAGTGCTATAATTGCGTTTATTGTTGTTTTCGCTGAGTGGTGGGCGTTGTGTGCGTGAAGTTTTCTGTTTGCTTGGCTGTGTTGGCTTTGTTGAGCTCAATAGGCCGGAACGATTTATTAAGGCACTCACATGAACTACGGGTTGAAAGTGAAAAATATATCATATATCAAATTTATATGTATGTGGTTGTATTCAAACTTAAAACTTACGTTCACAATTTGGTTGTAATGAGATCTCGCTACGATCCTGCGTTGAGTCCACGCTTACTTTAAAAATGTCATTATATGCAGATAAAACGGTGAAAAGATTTGGGTAGCCTGTAAAGACAATTAAAACATAATGAAGTAAGTGGAAATGTGGCCTTCGTTAGACCATAGGGTAGACTGGGTAGACTGGCTATTCTATTGGCATAAATCAGACTCCTTCAAAGGTATTGTAATCAATGCTAACTAAGTCAAGGACTCTTCTGCACATCGCGTCAGAAATTGTTCGCATATGGAACACCAGCGATCGTTTGTATTCTGAGTGGGAGTACTCGCAAGTTCAAAGCCTATATTGATAATTATTAGAATCGTAATTCTGAATAAAAAACCATTAGAGCTCAGTACAAGTTAGAGATCCAAAGCATGCTGTATAGGCAGCATTAGACTAACTTTCGAGGCTCCTTTAGGAAGGATAGAAAAAGAATTGCCTTTAAGGACTTCAAACTTGGTATCTTTCTCGATATGGAAGGAGCTTTTAACAAGTCCATCCGCAGGCCCTAATCGAGTACCTTCTACGTATGGGGTGGATCCTCCGTTTATGTAATTCGTGAGGCAACTTTGGAAAAGAAGAACTACCCAGTATAAATAAAGAGAGTCATCAATAGTGGAGTTCTATCCCCCATATGGGGAATTCAATGGTCAACAACCTAATTTTGAAGCTGGAAAAGACCGGCTGACTTGTCATGGCTTACGCCGACGACATCGCTCTTACTGTGACTGGTAAGCATCTTTGAACTCTAGCTGAATTACTGCAGAGGGCCTTGAACCTCGTGAAAGACTGTAAAGTGTCCTCAAGGTGAAGCGTTCCAGAAGGTACAAGGTTCAAACATTCTCCCGAGCTTAAATAATTCGGCGTCATTTTGGATAGTAAACTAAGCTGGAAAAAACATTTTGAGGACAGACCAGAAAGGCAATTACTGCCCTATATGCAGCTGTGGGGTAAAATGCTCGCATAACGCAATGCCTGTACACAGCGGTAGTGAGAGCAGTCCTTTTCTATGGTATTGCTTCCATCAACGCCCACAAAAGATCTTGAGGTTATGCTCAATATACTTTCGGTTGACCTGTACAAAAAATACCAGGTAAGCTGTAGTGTAGTCACACTGAATTCCGACATCTACTTTGATCTAGTTCTCTTTTAAGCATAAGACTACCGAGCCACTGGAGCGTATTCCAAGCTGAACTAATAGCCATAAAGGATTCCGGTCGTTGGTTGCTGACACAACAATTTACACTCCGACAATCAAGCAGCAACCGAAGCCCTTAAAGGAATGCACACCACATCGAAGGTAGCACTTGACTGCAAAGAATCGCTCAAACGAGTTGGCCTTGATACGCTCCGCTGCAGTGATTTGGGTCGAGTCTTCAGCGGCCCACCCGAGTACTGTGCTGCTAACGGGACGGCGAGGAAAGCCACAGAACAGCCGGGAGAAACATTGCTCCTCTTTTGTTTCCGCGGGAATCCATTGATAAAGCAGATGATCACTGGAAACCACCTGTGAAGTATAAAAGACTCCGATTTTGATGTCACCAAAAAAGTAATAAGACACTTATTAAACCATAGCTACGATTTTTAAGTAACAAACGAGCAGCCCCCTCAGAAGGCTTAAGCGCCTACCTATGTGTTTTATGAAATGTATGACCCAAAGAATATGCAACGGAAATAGTGAAGCTGATACGGGTACAGAGGTAACACTAACATAACCGTGTTCGGCGAGGATACAAATTTTATTAAATTTTTACTGGAAAATGTTCGGTGACACAGAAAATTTGCAGGGAGCGAGCACATTTTGACATTTCATTGGGGGAGAGAGAGTTGCAAGTTTCTGTTGGGGGGATTTCACTCAGTAAAGCTTGCAAGTGAAAAACAGCTGATCGTGACAGAGTAAAGCAACAACAATTTATAAATTTGAGCTATTAACGAATCAAAAAAAGCAACATCTGTTTTGCCTTCAAGTTTTTACTGATTCTTTGTCACTTTACTGAAACTTCTTACTGAAACTGTCAACAGTTTTCAGTTTTCAAATTTGCTCCGCTCTTTATAGCTTACCAAACTCAAATGTAGTTCTAATATTGTAATGCAAAGCGCCTCTAATCTCCGTCAGCATTATTGTACCCCGCTTCTCAACAAGACGTATGATGCATAGTAGAAATATTAAAAATTCCGAGCTACGTACGTAGGACACATCCTTCTCCTTGAAGATCTAAAAAAAAAGAAACAAAAAACCACAAAAACAGTCAACCTCTATCCTCAAAACGTATTCTTACTTACCTCAATTAAGTGTTTCATGGCTTTGACTGTACTCTGGCTGATGGTATCCTTATACTTTTTGTTAAATTCCTCCAAGAAAGTGATGAGCTTGTATTTTTTACACTGATTCTCCTTTGCGTCTGTTGAGCTGATGCTGGAGTCATCTCCACCGCCACTTGTACGCGCACTAGCTTCGTAAGCCAATACAAGCTTGCAGGCACGATAACATTGACTTCGAAATGCGGTATCCTCGCGATGACAGGTGATCCATTTTACGTTTTCTTTCTCAGTTAGCTAAAAATAAAAAAAAGGTTTTTTATGGGTGGATCTAGACTTTAAAAAGATAAGAGACAAGAAATAGAGTTGTTGAAGTGGGTCTTCCAACGTTGGAGGAATTCCGAAGAGAAATATCATTTTGAACAAGGAATTGTTGTGGTATCCTAGTATTAAACAGAAGAGCCTGGAATCAGTGAGGCACTTGATAATTTTTGTGTAACGGCAAAACACTCCCGGGAGATTCAGGGAAGTGTTACTAATGTAGACATCCCACTTTCGCATATGGATGCGGTAAGCTCTAGTACTATTAAGACTGCCGTTGAAGCTTGTTTTTTAACAGCGTCGAACCTTCAGATCGGGATTTTAGAGTTACGACAGGCACACCGGTATCTTCTAGGCCCTCTGAACCCTCGCGAGAGGTTAAAAGTTTCACTAAGTGACATTACAAACATACAGACGTCGCAGGCAGAAAATCGCGACGTATTATGCTTATAGAGAATCGGTCTTGAAGTGTCGCATTACTTCTGTTCACCCCAAAGCTTTGAATTCATTCATTCATGGCGCTAATAATCACCTTGAACACTATAACCCACACGAGATATGAGGTAGTTCATAGTAAAATATGGAGCCTGTATAGCTGCCAATGAGCATTTTCACACCTGGGATATTCTAACTTGTCATTTGCCCATGGGAAAATGTGTTGAGGCTAGCCATGAAAGCTGTTGTAGCAGTACTTTCACATCCACTCTAACGGGAGCTCTAGGGCTGTGCCATAGTGAGTTTGCTGTAAGAAGACTCTGCTTCTTTGATTATTTAAAAATATTATTTGTGCCATTAGAGATACACCACGACAGGCGGTTCTACGTAACGGAATAACTCTGGTTATACCCGACGAAGGATTTCATATTTCGGAGGTTTCGGCTACTTCACAGTTTCATTTCTGCCACACAACAATTTTAATTTCGAGCAGTTGAAATCATTCCACCACCTTGTAACTTCTTGCGCTGATTTTGCTAGGACGAAGTGGAAGTACTTTGATTTACGTCTCCTCATAGCTTCGAATTTTAAAGTTTGTATTATGCGGGACTTTTGGTTATTACATAAATGCTTTTAATTTTCCTTTACGATTTTACAACTTCTACTCACCTCTATGTACGGCAGCTGTTCGACGCCTTCATCCATACTCCTTACACCAAGTGTTTGTGCTTGTATTTGATAACCGAATTTCTTTTTATGCAACTGCAATACTTCTTCCAACTTCATGCAAGTCTTTGGCGAACCGGTCAAGTCGTTTATCAGCTCCTCGCATTGTTCGGCGAACACACGTCGTGCTACTTTAGCCGACAAGTAGATCTTCTTATCCTCATCGCTAGTCTGTTCCATTTCGACAACACCCTGTATAGCTTCCATAAGATCCGCCAACTTCATGAAACCATAATCGCTCAAACGACATTGATAGGAAAAATGGTAATGATAGGAACGTACAAACTTTTGAAATAGTATCGTGTATTGTGGGGCATTACGGAAGAGCTCAACCATTTCGGCAGCAAATAATATAGTCTTCTCCAACTCAGCGCTAGTTTGTTTCTTTTTCGGCATCGATATCAACATATCATCACCATTGTTTACGCATGACATAACCACAACATTTGAATTGGCTAAACCATCTAAAATATCGCGTATATCACATACACCATAATCAGTTACATCGAAGCGGCGCAGTTGAGTTTGTGCGAAAATCGTTGGTAACTGCGAGAGCAACACAGCCTTACTGCCATGAGCGCGTAGTATACGCAACAAATCGGATGTGAAACGTCGCAGCTGCGTGCGATGTGTTAATGTAATTAGACGATTCTCACCATCGCCAATTATTTGCACGACTGTTGCGAGCGCTTCAAAGAGTTCAATCAATTTCGTATAACCATAATCAGCTACGCGACATTGTTTGCCGAAATGATTGTGATAGGCCGGTATGAAACGATTAAATTTCATTGTAGATTTCGGTGACATTTTCACCAGCTCAATAACTTCACGGGAAATCTGATAGAGTGGATCATTGATAGCACACGCAGACTTTGCATACAAACTACGCTCTAATGTTGATTTGGCATTATTGAAGCTAAGGCTGCCATTGAGCGTACCAGCATTATTCTCTTTATCCACTTCGACCCAACCTAGTATTTTTATGCCGAAATTATTTATTTGTATTTGTATGCCTTGTACACAGCATACCAAATGTTCCAAGTTCACACCATTTTCGTTGGGCGTAATTTCGGTTTTGATTTGTCCGGAAATGCAGTGAACCAATGAAGCGATCGGTATATCGCCAGGATGATTCTTAAGCAATGGGTATATAATTTTTTGTATTTCTGATATGGTCATCCATACATTGGGTAGTGGTTCAATGTCTTGCTCAGCCCAGCCTTTGTGTTGTTCGCGCTTAAAATGTACCTTGCAATAGGGTACGCTGTGGTGAAGACCTTCCATGAGTGGCGAGTTCTCCAGCGTACTTATAACACCTGTCTGTAGTCCAATGAATTTCTCCTCACAATTATCTACGGTTATCGAACAGATATCGGGTAATTTGTAGAGATCCAATACGCTTATTGATGTTTTGAAACGCGCTTGAAAGAGCTCACGGAACTTATACATTGGCAAGGTGTAATATGGTACGTCCTACGATGAGAAAATTTAAAATTTGAAAATATTGAATAGTGAAATAAAAAAAATCGGAAGTGGAATAATATCGACGTTTGAGTGGTTCACAACTGGAGATCACTTTCTCCTTCAGCGCTTCCGGAGTGTTTTAGGGAGTGTCGCCATAGTCATGGTCTTTTTCTGATATTAAAAAGTATTGAGGCAGTAGTCCACCTTTCGTGCGAGCGATTTGTATTGACTACAATCTTGTGGGTATTCTCAATTGACTTATCTGTCCTCCAAATAGATTTTAGGAAGAGGAGGTGAAGTGCCATTGAACTGCACCAAACGAAGCACCTATAGTTTCTCTTTGCCAGCTTCACCACTCCATCCTTCACTCCTTGCAAGGGAATAAGCTTTTGAGCATAGTCTCTAACATGGGGCGGTAAACCTGTATTTTCCCCTAGTGGGAGGAAAAATATGATTAATCAGTCCTTAGCTAACAAAGCTATATCAGATCCCATCAAGGGATGGAGGATTCTTGGAATTCCTGATTGATACTGAAAAGGTCGAAACCCACGAAGGCAAAATTAGAAAACCTTGAATCGCTCCTTGACACGCATGCCCGGCTTTATTCTACATTCGCATGGTCTGGAAGCAAGTTATGGTGGGGTTTGTTTTCCAACCGGGAAGCGAGCATTACTCGTTACCGCATAACTTCTGGGTTATACACCCCTTATCCTTTAAGCTGATTCCGCTGTTATGTAGCCACGAAAAGTACTTCAGACCTAATGGTTCGGTAAACGATTTTAGAACAAAGATCAGAATCAATATGAAAGCAGAGCAATTCAAAATAGAAGTTTTTATTGATGTTGAGAGCCCCCTTTGTAATACAAGGTGGGGCAAAAGTAATCCTCCTATCAGAAAATGCTATAAATTTTGCGATTGGCCCCTAAATTCAGTTCTGTTTTGACATTTGTGTAGTAAACACATGCGAAATACACGTTAATAAACAATGTTACGCTACACTGCTCCAGAACGCGCAATATTGCTGACTATTTATTTGACCAATAATCGGTCGGTGAAAAACGGTTACTGCGCAAAAGTAATCCTCCTATCAGAAAATGCTATAAATTTTGCGATTGGCCCCTAAAGTCAGTTCTGTTTTGACATTTGTGTAGTAAACACATGCGAAATACACGTTAATAAACAATGTTACGCTACACTGCTCCAGAACGCGGAATATTGCTGACTATTTATTTGACCAATAATCGGTCGGGGCCAAACGGTTACTGTGAATGGTGAGCGCTACAGAGCAATGATCAACGAGTTCTTTTTGCCGCAACTTGATGAATTGGGATTGGAAAACATGTGGTTCCAACAAGACGGTGCAACAGCACACACTGCACGTGCCACAACCGATATGCTGAACATCGGAAGCTTACTTTTGCGCCACCTTGTACTTTCTTTGAGTATATGGGAAATACAGTGCGGATGAAACTTAAAACCTCGTAAAATAACTGAAAGGTTGAATTGTAACAAGTATATATTCTAGAGCTCAAGTCAATAAATTAGCTGATGAGTTCGGATGATAAGTGTCCGCAACTAAACCAATAGCCGTCAGTAAAAAGTTCTCACAGATTGATCCCTCCAACCGTCCAAATATAGAAACTTGAAATGCTCACCTTAAGTAGTCCTGCTACTTGACAACGTAGCGTATTCAGATCCGTTTGTGAAGAATCACGCGTATACGAGACCAACATGCGCTTATGACCAATCTTCTTGCGATGTAAATTAGCGACCACCTGTTTGGCGAACTAAGGGAGTAACCATTTGCGTTATTCCGATATTTTATCATAAATCAAATTAGCAAGAATACTCACAAACATATCAGGAACCGTGACTTTGGCAAAACAATTGCCTTCAAAAACCAACGACAACACTGGCGTAATCGGTCTTAGTTGCCCCATAAGGAAATTGCGTAAACTCGATTCCTCCATTGTATAATCCAAATTGGTTATTTGTAGAGTTATTGACGTATTTGAGCTGGTGGTGCAAACTTGGCAGTAGCTCTCGATGTCATTTCCATTATTATCGGTTAGTGCAATGGTATTCGCATCCGTGTCGCTAGGCGTTGAAACAGTTTCATTAACATTGGATCGTGTTGCGTTTTCGCACAACGGCGTAGCACAGCCGTTCATTAGGGGCGCTACGGGGCTTGCCCTGCTGGCATTATTTAGAGCACATGAGCTGCCACCATCATTAGTCGTAGTGATAGCAAGTGGTGCGCTTCCGAATGTGCTGGGATAGTTCGGATAAGCATTAGCGAATGGTTGGTATGTAGCGAGCGCGGAGTATCCTACTTGTTGTGCAGCTCTTAGTGGTATGACTGACTGCATGGCGTGATTATATGCTGCAGCGCTGTTAGCATTGATTGTGCGGCTATATGGCATATATCGATTACGATTATAGCAAAATGTTCCGTTATAGGTCGCACCAACAGAGCCTAACGGTGTGCTAAGTGTAAGTGCAGCTGTAGGTGCTATATTATAAGCGCCATTTTCGCCGAACGCATTCTGCTGTGGAACCAAATTATTACAGTTGTATATCAATTGCTGTTGCTGCTGACTGCCATAGTTAGTAGGATTATTGAAGCCGCCACCATAGTAACGCAATGTCGATCCAATTAGTTGACTGTGTGTGGTGGCAGTGTCAAAAGCATTAGAGACCGCTGCGGTGGTTGCAGCAGTTATGCTGTTGATGTTGGTAGTCGAACAAAAATATTTGTTTAATTCTTCGTCACATGTGCCGAGACCCTGTCGAAATACTGACTGGTTCTTGGCTTGAACAGGTTGTTGTTGTTGATGTAAAACAGCAGAGTATGTGGAGTAAGATCCGTCATCTGCTTGGAAGGTACTGGATGTGGAAAGAAGAGAAAAGTTAACATTTTTTAACAATGGTGCCAGACTCATTTAAAATTTTTATAGGCAATGGGTGAAAACCATCTACATTTGCGTACGCTTGGCTTCTCGGTGGTATACTCTTGGAAACGTGATCAACGTGAAACTAGATAAAAAGAGGGGAGATTTAATGAGATATCGTCGTAAGAGTTCACTGAAAAAATTAACTGTGATTTTCTTTCAACCAAGAGATGTGGCTGCAACACTGGAGCCCTGGTTGTGTGATAGATTTGGGTCTCGTCTCATACATTTAAATGCACCTGGAGTGTTAACAGCTTTAAAAGGAAGTGTGCAGTTACCGCCCTAATGGGAAATCTTATGGAACTCACATGTCAAGAGATCCTTCCATTGCAGTGGTCACCTAAGGGTAAAGAATTTCCATTTTGAAGTCTTGCTAACGAGAGCTAAGTTTTTCAATACATCGCTCTTCCACGGGCACGCCTACAGGTAAATTCATTTCGTCTGTTGTACTATGTGACATTATACAAAAATTCATCAAGCTGCTGGACTGCTTGCTTGTCGACACACTCGAAACCGAAAAGGTCAGGACATTATCAACGACACGTATAGCTTCATAGACTTGGTTGTACGCACGATACCAAGCATTTCTCTTTGATATCATATGGACGTGTGCTCTGAAATGGAAGGGAGTACCTGGAAGCCCTCGTTGAATTTGACAGAAGCTTGTGAGAGCTGCACTGAGTAAAAGTGAGAATATTCATAACTCTTTCGAAAAATAAATGGGGGATCGAAATATTCATAGATAATTAAGCGGATTATATGAGTGAAGTGTAGGACAAGCTCCAGTAGGAATAATAATGATGAACTGATGACCAACTTTCAGGATATTCAGGTGCTTCTGGGCCCAGCCTAGTTAACGGAGCCGCTGGGTTGGAATTCGTTGTACTATGTCCATGCCTGAATTTAAATCTTCTTAACAGCTTAAAAATGTGAATAACAAAGTATTTTGTATCTCGGTCTCTGGAAACGACACCCATATTCACCCATCACAATAGATTGGGAGTTACGAGGTGTGTTCAAAAAGTATCGCGAATTTTGTGTTTTTTCAAAAATTATTTATTTATTCATGAATATCTATTTTGTCCCCTTCAAAGTAATCCCTATGAGATATTATACACTTGTGCCAACGGTTTTTCCAATCTTCGAAGCACTTCAAAAAATCATTTTTTTGTATCTTGTTCAGCTCCTCCTTCGATGCCGTCTTTATCTCGTCAAGAGAAGCGTAACGTCGTCCTTTCATGGGCCTCTTCAGTTTAGGGAACAAGAAAAAGTCACAGGGGGCCAGATCTGGGGAATACGGTGGCTGCGGCATCATTAGTGTGTTGTTTTTGGCCAAAAAGTCGCGCACAAGCAACGATGCGTGAGCAGAGGCGTTATCGTGGTGCAAAAGCCAATTTTTGTTCTTCCACAAATCCGGGCGTTTCTGGCGGATTGCTTCGCGCAAATTGCGCATAACTTGCAGGTAATATTCCTTATTGACCGTTCTTCCCTGTCGCAAGAACTCATGATGCATCACGCCCCTGCAATCGAAGAAAACTCTCAGCAAAACTTTCACATTCGACCGAACTTGGCGCGCTTTTTTCGGTCTTGGTTCGTGCGGCAGCTTCCATTGAGATGATTGAGCTTTGGTTTCCACGTCATAACCATAAACCCACGATTCGTCACCAGTTATGACCCTCTGGAGCAAATTTGGGTCGTCGCGGACAGAGTTTAACATCTCATTAGCAATGTTCATGCGATGCTGTTTTTGGTCACAATTGAGCAATTTTGGTACGAATTTCGCGTAAAAATCGAAGACGATCCAAAACACGTGCAAGCAAAGCAGCTGTCAACAATTAACTGAACATTCAAAATGGCCGAGCTTGTCGGCATAAGTGAGAGACATGAGTACCAACATAACGCCACAAAAAATTCGAAATTCGAATATACGTAACCAGCGAAAATTCAAAATTCGCGATACTTTTTGAACACACCTCGTATAACCATATGACCTAATGTAAAAATTCCGGAATTATCGGTTGAGGTCTTTGTACGTATAAAGTACAAACAATAAGATATCGATGAGACAGCCTACATACTTACCCATAAGATTTGTCACTCATTTCGAAAATGTCCTCTACCTGAAAAAATAAAAATAAAAAGTCTTGATTAAGGTAGAAAAAGTAGACATTTTGAGCATGGCCGTAGCCACGCTTTTTTTCGAAAGGGGTTGTTTAAATTTATTCATAGTATTCTTAAAGCTGCAGCGCAATTCTAAAAATAGACCAAAATGCCAAAGCTAAAATTGTTACGTTATCTTTTTGCTTGAGGGCGCTGAGATAGCACTACCAGCTTTCAATTTAGTTGTGATTCCGAGACAGAAATTGCCAGAAGTTGTCAGAAATAGACAGAGGTTACTGGAAGTCAAACCCATACTTTTTGGCGTTACTTATCGGTCTCGGTAAATTTTAACTTTTGAAAATTATACTACTTTTAGTCAGAGAAATATGGGTTTAGACCAAAATATTTGTTAATATTTAAAAAAAAAAAATTAAATTTTTTTTTAATATTTAGGTGTTGAGAACGCCAAAATACAGAGCTATAGACAAAATAGGAGACATTTTTTTAGCTTATCGAAGTCACGAGTGTCCCCAGAAGATATACTAATTGAATTTCAATTATAGGTGTAAATCGTTGCGAGAATCCGTTGATCACTTATTGTTATGAAGGATCGGTTGATAATAGTAATGTGTTATATTTATGAAAAAAGCAATTGCTTTTTCTTCTTAAATTTTCAGAATTTTGACATAAATTTGTACGAACAAACTATCAGAATTTAAGAAAAACGTTTGAAACTTGAACTAAAAGCAATTGCTGCGGGTTTATTAATATGATCCAAAATAAGCCGGCCAACTTCCAGCACAGTGCTGTAGGAATTTCGAGGGTATTGAGCATGTCCTTCGCCGTTTCTTCTTAATTGTAACGAAAACGGCACAAATTGCTAAATTTGTTTATATGAGCCTTGATCCTATAATGGATTGTGAGAACATCCATAGATCATAAAATTTTTCTCGGATGTACCGATTATTGCAGCGCTTAGCGCCATTTTCACAGTGCCGAGTTAACTTACATTCCACAGTTAACTATCGATTCACAATTTTATTTGAGATTTTTTTGATAAATATTTACTGCCCAATACATAATAGACAGCCTTCTTACCCGAGGTTAACTCACGAATGTTGAGCGGTTAAACTCTAGTTAACTCAATTTGAAAATTGAAAAGCTAGACTTAACTGTGGAACGTAAGCTAACTCGCCACTGTGAGAATGGCCCTTAGTGTTATAACCACCCATCATTGCCTTACAGCCCTATTCTGGGGCAACTTGCCATCGTGACTACTAACAATTGTTATAGCCCAATTCCAATTGTTCATAGTCATTGCAGACGTCACCACCTCTTTTGTAGATGACAAGAAAGCTGAGAATATCACCATTAATCTCAGTTCGACCGTTGGGCTCTTTAGCTGCAGCTTCTCCAGCTGGCTCATAAAATTTTTCGTTGCCCTCTTCACGCACTAGTTAGTATTTTGTATCACAAGAACATATGTTTGTCCCTCAGTATGATAATATTCTCGTTAAACTAACTGCCTTGCGGATGTAGCGCTGCACGCAGGCTTATAAGGTGCACCGCCGCCAGAAATATAAAAACAGTATGGACATATTGGAGCTGGAGCCAAATATTATCGCTCCAATCCTCCCTGGGGTTTTGCAGTGATACGTATACCGCACTAGTACCCTATTCTGATGGAATCATTTAACTTTGAATGCATGCTAGGTGACTTTGTCTCCTATTTTTATTTTAAATTTCTTCTCAAAGCTGATGATCTCAGCTACATATGTTGTCCCATGGAAATTGGCAGATTGGAAGAAAAGTTTTAAGTTTTTCTGCGCCAAAGAACGCACTGACGAAGTAAGTAAGTAACAAAGTAGCGTGAATAGATGTTCTCTAGAAGTTTCCAACATTTTGGACATATAATTCTGGTAAAATTTCCATTTTCCCCATAAATTACATATATTTTATGTCGTAGAGTACTTCCCCTCAAACATTCTCGGAGTGCTCATAATTAAGAAGTGTGATTTGAGTCCTAAATATGTGAAAAATATGAACCTCCGTAAAACAATCATATAGGAGTCTTTTACGACTCCGATGTGATGAAAATTATGGGCCTTATACATAGAGTGTTCATTTAACAGAGCAACTTTGGAGCAAAAATTCATATTGTTTGTTTTTCAATAAAAAAATTTTACAACATGTCTTCTCTGTTTCTGACATATGTATGTATATACATTTGGACGCCATATCAAGTCATCTGCAAAGGAAAAGTATCTAAATATAATAAAATTGTGACAGGTCGATCGATGTTTGTACATTTCAGATGGTTAAGAAAAATCGATAAGAGAGATAATTATTGAGCCAGTAGAAGCCAAATCAACAATTTTTTAGAATTTTTGTCTGTCTGTATGTATGTTTGGTGGCGCATCACTCAAAAACTGCTAAATGGAATTGAATGGAACTTTACCGTTATATTACTAGACGTTTAATTTAAAATTTAAGATATCATATGTTCCGATATCTCGACCAGTTTCGGAGATGTCGACCAATATGTGGACCAAGGTGACCCAAACTGTGTTTAGTAACAATATGAGTATCAAACGAAAGGTGATAATAAGTGCTTCAATGAGCGATGTAATTAAATTCCATATCTTATCTGGTATTTGTGGGAGATATAATCATTACAATCGGACTCAGTCTATTATAAGTTCTGAGACGCAGCGATGCAGGGACGGGTTTACTAGTGTTTTATAAAATTGTGACTGTATCGATATACCGTACCCGAGTGTAGGTGGTTTTCAATTTACCTTTTTTTGTTTTGAGACACGTGGGAAATATACACCGATGAATCTTTCAAAGGCTTTCTCCCAAATATCTTTTTGCAAAATTGTGCTAAACATAGCCTCAGACAACTTTTGCCATCTAAATTTCAGTTCCAAAAATTATATTTTAAGGGACCAGAAAGGGCAGATTATAACAGGCTTAAATCACTCCGAAAGGCTTCATATAGAGTCATTTTGGAGTGCAATATGTGTTGATTATGACACAAAAAGGTATCATATATGACTTCTATTCAGGCTCATATGAGATATGAAATTTGGCTTATATCGGGCGACCCTCAGAAGAAGGGGAAAACCCTAATTTTGGACTGATAAAGATCGTAAACGCTCCAAGATATAACTCTTTTCTGACTCATTTATGACTCCTATGTTGGGTTATAAGACCTAGAACAATAAAATTATACTATTTTTTGATTTATTTTGCCTTTTAGCAACAGGTTTTTTTTGTTGCTAAAATTAGCTATCTTTAGGAGAAAAATAGAGATTTTACGAGATGACTAAAAAGCTGATTACTTTCATCGTTAAAATGTGTCAAAAAAAGAACCAAAATATAGAGATTTTAGGAGATTTTCATGCACTGGAATCGCAAGACGCTAAATGTTGCTAAAATCCATGAAGGGATTTTTGGCGATCGAGATTAAGTTTTGGCGATTTCCAGAATTCCGCTGCTGTACTTCAAATACGTAAATCTAATTTTAAGAAATTTTTAAAGTTATTCTAAAGTAAAGAGAAATCGTCTACATTTCAGAACAACTTTAAAAAAGCGCTTAATATAAAAACAACAAAAAAGTAAACAAGCAGGGAAAATTACATCCGTCGACAATATTACTTGCTAGCTTGAAACCGAGTAGTTCATTTTTGATTTGCAAGAAAATTTCAAACATTGAAAAATAAGATTTCGTATTGTAATTTTAATTATTTATACTTAAATTGCTAAGTACTTACAGAAAACGAATAAAAATAGTTTTTTGTGAAACAAATTTGTTTTTGGCGGTAAATGCTTTTAATCCTCATTTAGAAGCGCAAATTGCCTTAATCAAAGTATTTTAAACAAACCAAAGGCAAACTAATTTTGACCTGATTTCATTTAATCAGAATTGACCTATTTAGATAATTAATTAGAGAAGCTACATAGAAAGTATTAAAATCACAATAAGTGAAAATTCTTTGTTTGTGTTATAATAATTTTGTGCATTAGACCATTTAAAAAAAATTACGCATGACTCGCTTCACACATCTCTATTAAGCATTTCGCTTTAAAGTTAGAAAGAGCAAGACTTATTGCTTCCCATCATTCCTAAATCGGAAGAAGAATAAGAATGATAGGCAATAATGCATTTCGTTCCTTCTAACGAAATATCTAATCCCTTCTCAATAAAAAAAAGGTTAAGCTTTAATGGCCTCTCATCATACCCCTCAAATGGAGCTGCGATGACCTTTGTTGTAACTGAGAGTCCTTATCAATCGATAAAACTTCTAAGTTTGCGAAACGTATATTCTTGGTCGTCAAAAAAAGAAAAATATTTTATAGACGGTCTAACGCATATGCGAAAATGAACAACGTAATTTTATTTATTTATTTCCTTCTATTGCACAAGGAACCATACAAAAGTCAGTGGCACAAAAAAATTTGTTGTTTGCTTGAATTTCAAATTTTTTTTTTCTTCCGATGAACTGACTGTAATTACTTGAAAAAAGCTCCCGCCAAATTTTGTCAACCAAAAATCAAATCAGAGTTCACAGGTTGCATGCCGTTAGGAAAAATGCTTTCACGGCGAAGAGTAAATGGCGCAAGAATGTGATATTTATTTCTCCCAAGTAAGGAATATGTATTGAAACATAACTGTATACTAAAAAAGCTCTGTATATACACAAGCATGTACGTTAGGGTGCTTCATTTTCAGATAAGTTTTTTTTTCTTTAACTGACAATCTGATTTCTTATAGACAAGTTATGAAATTAATAAATAATGCTAGGTGCTTTATAGGCTTAGCTCACTGAAACTTTCGTTGTGCCATGCAAATTGAAAAAAAAAATTTCGGTTCAATAAGATTTTTTGATATAAAAAAAATTTCTTTAAATCAAATGAGCGCTCTACCATTAATTGGCTTCTATGAGCAAATGAAGCTCTACAAAAATGTTTGATGCATGTTAATTATCCAATGCCTCAAATAAAATTTTTTTTGTTTTTGTACCTTTAGTGGTCAGTTTCATGCTCTTCAAGAGTTGTCCACTTATTTTACTTACATAAAAATTTTGATACCGAAAAATTTGTTCGAAAAATTTTAATTTTGAATGTACCAATTGAAAATTTTTCTAAATAAAAATTTGGATGTACGAATAGAATTTTTTTTTGATAAAAGTTTTAAATGTACTACAGGAATCTTTTTTTTATTTATTTATTATTTTGTTGGAGCAAAAAGAAAATTTTCTCAAATCAATTTGTGCGAAAATTTTAAATTTTGAATCTTCCAAGAGAAATATTTGTTTAAATAACAATTTTGAATGTACCAAAAGGAATATTTTTTTAAATAACAATTTTGAATGTACCACAGGAATCTTGTTTTATTTTCTGTAAGTAGTAACATAGAAAAATTAAAGAGGACAAAGAAAAAAAATCCATCTGAATATGAAACACCTTAATGTGCATACATTCAAATGTACTCATGTACGAAGTATAACACATATTCTTTAAAATATATTTTTTAATAAAAGTTTACTCACCTCAAACTCCTCTATTTGTAATATTTGATAAAAATGTGGTCTTTCCTTAGATTCGATTCTTGGTTTTGCACAAATTATTATTTTTTTGTTATTAAAACGGTGGGTCGATTTTAAAACATTTTTTTTTATCAAATAACTTATTTCTTGATTTGTTATACAAAACTTGAATCACTTCTGTTATAATTAAATATTTTTTGGCAAATAAAACTTAATTTTGTTTAAGTTACAAATCGTAATAAATTAAATTTACTTAATTTAATTAATAAATTTTTTTAAATTTGTTTTTAATTTTTTAACTAAAACACACATATAAACTAATTTTAATATATTTGCTAGCAAAGAATAATTTCATTCCTCATTTAAATCCCGTTTGCTTTCGAGTTTTCTTCTTATAAATCTAAAACACTGAGCATTTAACGTTCAACCGGCCCACTGAGCTGTAACATACTGATACTGTGACATGATTATACGAGTTCAGGGCGAATTCGCCATGCGCCGAAAATTGACTATTTTTTTTTTAAGTTAAGCAGGGCTCTTTATAGTTATGTAAATAAGAACAAGAGCTCAGACAGAGAGTTTTGCGAAAAGAAAAAATTTTATAAGGGATGCACATTTGAAACCCGAAAAACAGTATGCTAAGTGCTTGAGAAGATTGCTGCTGAGTGACTTTCTCAAAAAAATTCAATAAATAAAAAGAAAAAAATCCTATGTTGCTGTGTTGAATGCGGATATAAGAGGACAATACTAAAATTGAGGCCCTTGTTCGGGTAAAGCCACATTATTTTCAGTACGTACACCCAGAATTTGGTTTAAAGTTTAAAAATCCCCCTAATTTTGGTTTGCGCTTACTGACGCGCTCCTGTGCCGCCAGAGCTATTTTTTATTTATTCGCATAACATGACCTAACAAGCGGTATCTCGTAGTTAGTATGGGCTAAACTATGGCTGCGGCTTCATAATGATCGTACAGCTCACTATTAAACAGCCATCGACAACTGCCATAGGTACGCCAATTAAGTCAATAACAACAACTCCGTCAGGATTGGGAAGAACCCATCCGAACAGAAGTGATAAATAATTGGAGCTGTGGAGCTGGCTGAGCCGGGTACAATTTATGACAAGAACGTTCAATTGCTGACGTATGATTATGATCATTGGACGTCAAAAGTTTTGCCTGTTATGACCTGGCTAAAACTGCAAAAAATTCGGCAATGTAGTGAACGCAGACCAGACGAAACATTTGCTATCATCAAGTAAGCTTACTTGATATCAAAATGAATGGTTTTGCAGAATAGGCCAATTTGATAGGAATATTTAATAAATGTTCCGACTTATAAAGTATTCCTATCGACAACGGAGTTTAGCAGCACAGGAAGGGAAAGGAAAGGATCACTATTGTTATACCTTTCATGAACATGAAATGGTATTATAACTTTGATCCGGTGTTTGTAAGTATGAGAAGAAGAAGAGATAGGCCCACCAATAAGTATACCGAAATGATCAGGGCGATGAGCTGAGTCGATTTAGCCATGTCCGTCTGTCCGTCTGTCTGTTTGAAACTAGTCCCTCAGTTTTTGAGATATCTCGCTGAAATTTGCTAAAATTTGTAAAACATTAATCATTTGTCGGAACCAGCAAGATCGGACCAATACAACCCGAAGCTCCCATACAATCGATAGTTTCGATAAATGGGTTTTGGCTATATAAATTTTGCAATTAAAAAGCTAGGAACGTAAAAGGTTTGCTACTTATTATATATGCTATGTGTGTAGTGGAAATCGGCCAGATCGGACCTACATAACATATTGCTCCCATACAATCGATTTTTCCGATAAATAGGGTTTGGACTATGCATCTTTAATTTAACAGTTTTGCAGAGTTTGTACTAATGGTGAGTAAGGATCGGACACTTAAAATCGTGATGCGTATTCATGAAAGTTATAAAGTATTCGGCATAGTCGAAGACAGCCCTTTCCTTACTTGTTTTAAACTGGCTTTGTAAAGCACCGGCCAAATTCTCCCTACTAACCATAGCGGCCGCCGTGTTGTGAAGGCACTGTCGCTGGCCTACCGCACCGAAGGTCCAGGGTTCGAATCCTGGGACAGGTTACATCAAAAGTGGTTTGAAAAAGTTTTTTCAAACGGGGTAGCCGCTTGGCAGTTGTTTGGCAAACTCTCCGAGCGTATTTATGCCATGGAAAGCTTCTCAGCAAAAATGCATCTATTTTGCAGGCGCCGTTCGGAGTACCACAAATTTTTAGAGAAGCACGGCCTTAATCTCCTTGGAGGTATATCGCGCCAAATATTTTTTTATCAACCTTAATCACATACTGAAGTAATGGCGCATATCCTTCTACTCAAAACTTGAACCAACCAATTATTTGGATTAAAAAAAAAGAAGCCCCAAAATCTTGCTGGAACTAGCAATATATCTTTAACGGCATGCCGAGCTTTGAAGTGTCATATCAGCAAGATGAGTCACTAGTCACCGTCATTCACGCTTCTATGCTCTAAAAGTCACATAATTTTAAAGCGACCACTAGTAGTAGTCGGTACCACGCAGCTACCAAAAATTATTACTACACAGTTCCTTGTACCCAAAAGTCGCACGCGCCGCCAAATTTGCTCCATTAAGGTATTTGTCGTCTCCATTTCGGTAAATTGGTGCTTAGGTATGGATTATAATGATGACCTTATCTTAACGAAATCGCTACTCAACTTTACCAAGTTTGGTAACTAAATACAGGCTTTACTGTACTTTGGCTGACTGCGATTACATATTGCAATTCTGCAACACTTAATTCATTTAAAATTTCTTCATTACACATTTACATATGCACTTTTGTTTTATCATATAATAAGCCTCCTTGAAAAAAAAAAAATTAGCTTAATCATATATATTTTATTATTTAGTTGACAGCGTTCGCGCTCTTTCTTTGTGCGAGAAGTCAACAAGGCGGCAATAAGATGAACTTATACTAGATATATATTGTGTAAGGAGGTGTGTATGTATAAATTTACATATATATGTAAATATATACAGAAGAACGACTCAGTTGGTGTTACGTACGCCTACTATGTATGTTTTACTAAACGTTGACTCCGATTTAGTTGTAATCGGTAAAGGAATTGTGCTTGTGGACTTAGTGAAAAAGTGATTTTTGTATGGCCAAAAATTACGGAAAATTGCTAATTAGAAAAAAAAAATTCAAAAAAACATTAATTCAGCTTAGAGAAACAAAATATTAAAAAAAACGTTTGAGTTGAAACAAAAAGGCAAACAATAAAGTGGCTTAAGAAATAGCAACAATTAAAATGGGCAATCGGTTATATATTTTTATGTTTTTAAGAACGATACCAAATAAAACAGTATGTACAGTATGTGCGGGTTATTGTAGTTGAAAAAATTACATTTTATAAAAATATTCAATTTCTGAATTCAATAAAAAATTTAAATGAAACTGCAGTAACTCTTTTTTTCAATCTCAATTTATTTCCATTTCTTTATTGTAACCATTTTTCATTGTTTTCACACATTGAACTTGACATTTATCATATCACTTGTGTCATCTAATCCCTAACAAATAGGTATGTGTATATGAATATGGGTCATTCCAGGTAAATTTTTTGAGTTTATCAGCCAGCACATATTATGCATCGCTATACTCTTGGCCTTTCGCGAGTTTTAGATTTTCACCTGATATTTCATTCTTCTAAGGCTACCGAAAACATTTTATTCTGACGAAAAATGAAGTGAATAAATTTTCTATGGTGTACAAATTTTTTCTTTTGGCTGTGCCAAATGAAAAGGAAAACTTTGACAATTGATGCGATGTTGTACGCCTTTATTCTGTCATTACGTTTCCTATTTTGTTATAATTTTTTGGCCCTTCTCAGCGTTAAATAATGTGACATATTCATTCCAATCCAGCGGAAATAATATGATCGTCAATATCACATGTATGTCTGGAGAAAAAAAAACCCCGGAAATCTTCCCTCCCCCCAGTTTGAGTACTTACCTCATGTTTTCAAAAAAAGAAAAAAAAACAAGTAAGGAAGTCTAGGTCGGGTGGAACCGATCTATTACGGCATCCCAATTTACGCAAGTCCTTTTTTATAATTTTTATTTCGTATTATAAAGCCAGCTGATTGTTTTCAATAACTTGTATACCAACAATTCAATTTAATTTTTTTAATTAAAAATAGTTATTAAAAAAAAAACAATAATTTTCATAAATAAAAAGAAAAATTATTATTATTTGCCTTAAGCTCGTTTATAGTCATGGTGCTTTGCAAATGTACAGGCCGTAAAAACAATTAAATTGAACTGTTGGTATACAAAATAAGCAAAGCCGATGGGCACGAATATCGGACTGTGTACCAAAAAGAGAAAGTGTACACAGTTAACAAAAAAAATCCATCATGAGTATGATCATGCCGCCAGATGGCGGTGCATGCTCAATGTTATTGTAACCGGAATAGAACTAGGATTTTAGCTGACACAAAAAGCAGCGCTCTGTTAGCTTAATGGTTAGCACAGCGTGCCAAAATTTCTCTGATGAAGAAGTCTAGCACATTCCGAAATGGATCTATAAGAAAAGCCATGGCAGTTGTCTTTCAAAATTTTCCTATTCTATTCTAATAAAAACTTTTAATAATTAAAAATAAATATTAAAAAAATTAAATTAATAAATAATAATTTTCATGAATAAAAAAAAATTGTTATTATTGGCCTTGATCTCGTTTATAGTTATGGTACTTTTAAAAACACTTCTGTTTTGAGTTTTGAGTGGTAAATTAATTTCTCTCTCTCTCTATGGCGCGATATACAACAGGTATATCATCATAAACCTCCTAAGAGATTTTTGCGCCAAGCTTCTCTTCCAATTTGTGGTGTGCCGATTTGAATTTTCCCTACAAATTGGTGGGACCTACAGTTTTTTGCCGACTCCGAACGGCATCTACAAAGGAGACGAATTTTTGCTGAGAAGCCTGTCATGGCAGAAATACACTCGGAGAGTTTGCCAAACCACTGCCGAGGGGCGACCCCGTTTTGAAAAACTTTTTTCAATTCACTTTTGATGTTACCTGTACCAGGGCTCGAACCATGGAAGTTAATTTATTTGTATATAAATAGCTTCCCTACTAACCACTACTAACCACATTTTTTCAAAATACCAATACATGCACATTTTATGTTTGAAAAATAGACAGATGAACAGACAGACGGACGGAGATGGCTAAATCGACTCAGCTCATCGTCCTGATCATTTCAGTTTACTTATTGATGGGCCCATCTCTTCTTCTTCTCATACTTACAAATATTTAATGTTCATTAAAGGTCTGAAAATCAAAAAAGATATATAACTTCCTTATTGCAGTGGGGTATTAACAACTTGCCCGGATATTTTACTTGTGTGTTATCCGTTTTGCCTAATTTTTGGCAAGAGTATACCACATACTATTGAAAAGCAGCTTAGCAATTTTCATTGAAATATCTAGTCCAAATTACAAGCCATCGCCCTTGAAAATAGCAGAACTTTTTATGCTGAAAAGTGGGCGGCGCCACGTCTACTTCCTCAAAATCCACAAAATTTTTTTGCGGTCGAGTTTTGCTTTAAAATCTTATTATTTGTGCAAGATCTTATCATGGTTATAGAAATATCGCGTTTTACATTTTACAAACAAATGTTTCAGAACTATGTTAAAAAACTGGGCGTGGCCGTTGACTCATTTCGCCTGTTTTTACAACACACATTTACCTTTATACATTCAACATTTTCGCCAAAAATTTCGTTTTAAAAATTCTATTTTTCGTCATTTTCGAAAACTTGTATTTTTCGAATATCTTTGCTCACGGACACTTTGAAAGTGAAATAGAAATGATATAAAGCTATTTTACGCAAAGTAATTGCCTATTAAATATATCTATGATCCTTACGGACGGACGGACATGGCTTAATCAATTTCTCTTTTCCTCCTGAACATTTTAATATACATATATAAGTCAATGTCTATGTTGATCCATTTATGCTGTTACATACTACCGTTAGGCGAATGAAGTTAATATACCTTGTATGTGTAGCACTACCAAGGGGGAAACATTTTAAACTTTTTTGGTGGTACGATCTAGTAAAATTTTGACGTTCATATTCTCCACTATGAATGTTAAAACATTATTTCACTGTGTCAAATTTTAGTGATTCCACAAGGAATGACCCAATCACTTGTTGCATTGCTTCTTTAGATTTAACTCTTTATTATCAATTTGAATACATATTCTAAACACAAAAATACAAACATGCGTGCATGCACATAAATATTTTTAAATGCAAACAAATTCAAATAGCTATAAAATCCATTCATTCCCCCCTCAATCATACTGATTTAGCTATCATCAAGCTTTCAAAATGACAAGCCTCAAACTGCCAGCTATTTAAACGCTCTTTACCATTATTCTTAACCTTTGCATGGTTCTCGTTGCTAATAACCTTTGTATAGACTCGCCAAAAATTGTGTCATCTTGCAACTAAAAATAATACTGACGACGTTCGTAGTGCAAGTCGGCGATAGAATCGTAATTTGCTTCAGACGTGCGCTTATCCGTTGTAAGAAAGAATTAATTTCTAGTTACTTTAATATATAAAAATGGTTGTTGCTGTTATTTTATTGAAATTTTTAGTTTTTTGTATTTGTCTTTTGGTTTTGAGTTTCGAACGTCAAACTAGCATTGCGACACATAATCGAATCAACGTACTTAGAAAAAAATGTAAGAAATATATACAGGGTATCTCTGCTGTTTGGGTATAGCGAATTTAAGCTAGAAGCCATGCTAATTTTGATGTTATTGTTGATAAAGCGAGAGCCCGAAGAGCCGTCTGGCTGTCAGAGAAAATGGCTATTATATTACCGATCTTGTTCGAGCACAGTAATGCTCTGAATGTCTGCTGATTCGCTTAAATTTCGTATGATATGGACATGGCTGAGAGTGTTTCCTAGATACTCGTACCTACTCCGCAGCCTATTTTGGATCCGTCTGTAAAAAGTGAATAGGCTAAATCAATGCTACGAGTTCCCCCCCTTATACGCCATCCGCGTAATCACTTTGAGTCCATTCTTGTTGCTTTGACAGAGCAGTTTGTATAAAACAAATCCGAAGCAGTAAAGATAGGGCATATCCCTATGTAATCTCTCACTCCCAGCTTGACGCAGTACAGTCCCTATACGTTTAACGATAGGGCCTTCAATACGAAATGCCTAGAGGACTTCGTGTATTGTACTTAGAGCATTCGATATCAAAATACCCCGCCGGAGTACTAATGGTTTTCCTTGACGTTCTGGCACCGAACATGCCCCATAGACGCCTGTTTTTTACCACAGAGGAATAGGGAAGCCTGCACTGAATGGAAAATAACAACCGGTGAATGGCTTCCTTTGGTGTTTCTAATTCTTTTCAATGCTGATTAATATTTTTCTTCCACTAGTGAAATGTTTGTTAAAGATTTGAAGAACCCAAGTATTTCCCCAAGTATCCTCAAGCACCTGACGCATCCTGTATAAAAATATAATGACATCATTAGAGTGTATCATGAGAAAAGTTGAGAAGGTTTCACCTAAATTAGAACACTCAGACTGTAAGTATATATTTCAAAATTGAGAGAAAACATTTTCGGGCAGCATGTTAAAATACGATTTTTGCTTTTTCACTCTCATGCCACCAATCACAATATACCTCTTACTCTGATTGGCAAACGATCTAGCAACACATGTCACTTGAAAAATTGAATACTTCAATTAAACAGTACCCTACCTATAAATATTTTTTTTTAAATACGACGTAAAATATCATTCGTTTGATACCCAAAATATTACAACTTATTTGAATTTATTTCTCAATTTCAGATAGGTGGCAACTTGGTAAAATCTTCTTAAGTGGCAACACACTAGCAGATAATGTGTCAAGAAATTTTCGAGATAATAGCGTATACAAAAAAATAACTAGAATGGGATTAGGTGGCAACCCCTATACGTAACCCTACATAAAAGTATTCTTGTTGAAATATGACGTAAAATACCTTTCATTACAAAAAAGTCGGCTAGGGGCAACCCCATAAAAGCATCCTGAGTGGCAACACCTAGCTAAAAATTCTTAGAATGTAGTACACTATGGGGACCCTCATAAATTTTAGCTTGTTTAAAGTTACAAAATAATTGTTACAAAATAAAAGTTACAAAATAATTGTCATTACAAAGCTTGAATTATGGAAATCGGCCCAGTAGTTCAGCTGCTTTTCTCCTACGACAATTTTTTTTGCCAATTCTCAATATAGGAGTTTTTTTAATTCATAGAACATGATACACCCTACTGCACATACTTACATATATATTTATATTATTTATTTAGCATTTTCCTAATTTGGAATTTGAATTACGAAAACTAAGCGCCCCTAACGCCCGGTTTCTATGTGCTCGTATGTACTAGCATTTGTTCGCCGTTTAGTGGGATCGGGGTGTCGAAAATCAGTTCTATGCCGTCAACATTTTATACTCTTTGTTTCTAATAACAATTTTTTTTTCTAATTTATTTACTTAATTTTTATTTTTTTGATGTATTATATTTTATTTGGTTTTGTTTTAGTAGCTGTTTTTTTTTGCAGTTGTCTACCTCATACTTGCTTATGCCTTGGAGTCTTCAAATACTAAAACGTTTTTACTTATATATTACTGATCGGGGATTCAAATAATTCGCTCGATTCAGACAACAAAATGCGCCGCTTAAATTCTGTGCTGATTTACATATATAGTATATAACCAAAAACAAAAAAAGCAGCAGATCTCTAATTGGAAAAAGTAGTAGACAAAATGAGGCAGAGCAAAATTTTTTCTTTGAATTTTGTAGTGATACGTGCATTTTTCTTTTGGGGTCTCTTAACGACTATAAAATTGTGTGTTTAATCAAACAGGAAGCATTCAATGGTGTACAAGCCGCAGGGCTGTTGCTACTCGCGGTTGTAAAACGCTTAATAAAAGGAAAGGAATCAAATAAAAGTGAAAATTTTTTAAAAGTTTTTGGTTAACAATAAAGTTGCAAAGTTTTAAAAAAGTGCATAAATTTTAGTTTAACACAAAGTAAAAAAATTAGATTTTAATAACTCAAAATTTTCCTGAAAAAAGTTCGACATTTCTTTAGCTAAACAATTTATAAAAAATTTGAAATAAAACAAATGTTAAGAATTTGGAAAGTATCTCAAAACCATTTAACAAAAATCAAACACAGTGATCATGAAAACATAAAAACAAAAAATTGCGCAAAAAAATATTTCGCGCAAAAAATTTCTTCAAAAGCAAAAGCCGTACGTACAAATCTAAAACAAAGCAGCAACCTTTTGAGCAGCTTTAAGAACACAAATTAAGTCAGGAAAAACTAACATTTTCTGCCAACACAAATGTCACTTCGAAAAAATCTGCATACGGCATAATTTGTTTTCGAATTTTCAAAAATTTTAAAGTCTTTCAACATCCATATTTTTGGTTAACTGTATTGCAGCTCTACAATGTTTATAACGTTCTCACGTAAGTACTTTTTCATATATTCTTGGCCCACAGTGCCCTAATCCGGATTAACTGGCTGATTTAGATTTAACTTGGTAATCAGTGGTTGTTAACATTGTTTTACCATTTTTCAGAACCAGCAAGATCGGAACAATACAACGCATAGCTCCCATATAATCGATAGTTTCGATAAATGGGTTATGGGCTATAAATTTTGCAATTAAAAAGCTAGGAACGTAAAATTTTGCAGGTTTGCTACTTATTATATATGTAATGTGTGTAGTGGAAATCAGCCAGATCGGACCTACATAACATATAGCTCCCATACAATCGATTCTTCCGATAAATGGGGCTTGGGCTATGTATCTTTAAATTAACAGTTTTGCAGAGTTTGTACTAATTGTAAGTAAGGATCGAACACTTAAAAAAGTGAAGCGTATTTATGAAAGGTATAAAGTCTTTGGCACAGTCGAATACAGCCCTTTCCTTACTTTTCTTTTTTATTTATACTCTAAAACACAAACGAATCCCAATTAGATGCGCTCCTGGAATATCTTAAACGTAATATCTCTTTATCTTTATCAAGCTTAAAAACCTTTTTTAGATTCAGTTCTTGAGGTAGATTTTAGTTGATTAATCTAAATGTAGGTCATGCCACAACCTTTTCTCAAAATTATCGAATTTGTACTGCCTTAGAAAAGTCAAATTTTTATTTACCAAAATATGGAATCACTCAAATTTAGGTAGACTTAATTTATATTAGACTACATGTGGATAATATTGCCACGACCATATCTCAAAAATTTTAATTTTGTACCGTCATCCCAACCAGATTTCTCCTGTAAAATTTAAGTTGTTGTGTCTTAATAAGTTACAGGGATAGCACATCTTATGCATCGAAAATGCGGATTGATGGCGCTGTGTGTCAAGGCCTTTAAGTGTGAATATGTTTGGTTGTATTCAATTAATACTATTATTAAAGTAATTATTAATAAAAAAATATTATAACATGGGAGCAGCGGCTCTAACTTAAAACTGACTTTCTGAAATTTTGTAAAAAGTTCTATTAAAATTCTGCATTAGTGCTGTATAACGCAGCATGGCGTTGCGCTAGTGCTTTTATACCGCGGAAGCGGTGATACACTAATTCGCATGGTATGATGTATTAGTTGCGAGCACTGCAACTAACATTTGTCTGGATTTGGTTTTTATTTTTACAAGTTTTGATAACTACGTACTTATCCGACTGACGGAAAATGAGAACGCCGCATACCTACTATTAAACTCACATCATAGCTGCAGAGCGCGAAAAATTGCAGTTTTACCTACCGCAACTCCACATGTTTGTGCCAAAAATAGATTTTCAAAACATTCTTAATAGCATAACAATTACAAGACTGTTGATATCCTACAAAAGACCTATTGGAAGCCCATATACCCTTTGCCTCTTTGAGCCATCTTTGATAGATACCTCCTTTGCTAAGCCCCAAAGCCTCAAAAACTGTAGAATGCTGGTTAAGTTAGAGTGCCTCGTTCTCAAGGCAGCCGGACTGTTACCAGAATATCACCAGAGTGTACTGGCTTCATTCCAGCAAACGAGGTCAAATATTCAGGAAGCGTTTTCGCTTGATGCGTAGATGTGTCGCATTACTCTTTACTGAAACGCTTGCATTCTGCGCTGATACCAGTTTTCTTCTGACGGAACTTGATAAAATTGCTCTTAACGGATGTCATGGATGACCCGATGGATCAAACGTCGTGTTACTTATTGCCGGATCTCATCGTTGCCATCGAAAATGCCCCTTAATTTGGCTGGTGAAAGGCTATTGTTGAAATTGTTGTCTGCTTCAACTCAGCAGAAGCTACCATTAAAGCATCATCTTGTCCTCTTTAACATTGACATCACGAATGGGTTAAGAGTCACTCCACCGAGGTAGGAGAATCTTCTGGTTTTAAAGTCCAATTTAGAAAAGCAACAGGCGTCGTTATCTGGATCTAACTTGCGTAGACTACAGTGTCCCTACAGTTCGTAGTTCCTCTCCACCTAAATTAATGAAATTGGCTGATAGCTCTTTACGCATTTTGGTTTTGCCAGACTTTATTATAAGATAGAACTAGAGGTTATAAGGTTAAGTTAGGTGGCCAATCCAAACGCGCAATCTTTTGTAAACGGGATGCAAAATAAAAAAGAAAATAGAAAACAGACATCCGACTCGGTTTGACAATTTGAGAGTTGTTAAAATAGCTACAGCCCTTTGCGGGAAAGTGATCCGGAACTAACACCTTCTAGTACTGGCCCGATTGCCGCGGAAGCGATTTCTTTGATCCTAACAAACCATCGGATCTTGGACTTCAATCTCCTTTTACGACCGGCATACCTATCATGGGTGTATCCTAAGCTGGGGCGATGCCTTTTTGTAAAACAGGGATTGTGGCAAGGCATAGAATATTTTATGGAAATTAATGTGGACATCAAAGCCTTATAGCATGTCTCCACGGAACCATCATCAAGTTTATGTTACAGAGTCTCAATTTTAGTAACAACTAGCTGGAAGTGGGGTAATTGCTTTCAAATTGGAATTTCTTCTCAAATTCGTCCAATATTATTGTACATTTACTGAGCCACCCTGTGTTCGATTGCAATTTACATACAAATCGATATTTTTCCCTCACTAGATGTCAAATTTGAAAACCACATATTTCTTTCGATATTTATATCAGCTGTGATTCCTTACAAGTCAGAAACTGTCAGAAGTTGCAGGAAATCACTCCCGTAGTCGATTCTTTGACTATTAAGAGTACAAAAACGAGAGTAAATATGGCCTTCTCTGAGTCAGAAGTTGCAAGTTTTAGTCAGAAGAATATTTTGCTGACTAATTTTGGTAAATCGGTGAAACAATCAGCTGCTGTGCACTTGACAAGAAATTCGAAACGAAAATTCTAAAATTTGAGCTTTTAAAGGACCAGCTGCGGCTAACTTAATGAATTTGAATTGTACATTGCACTAGAAGTCAGTCCCGTACTGTTTAGTGTTACTCTCTCGGTATCAACGATTTTTTGGCTTTTGACAAGAAGAAGGAAATTCGTATGGAAATCATTTGTTTTTCCGAATAGAGAATTTCTTTTTATTTATTTTTCAACGGGATTACGAAGTTCTTGTAAAAAAGAGTATTGACTCATAAACAAAAAGGAAGTCATCTTTCCACATGTTTTATTCGTTTTTTTATTCAAAAGTATTTAAAAAAGTAAAGATCACTGTATTATTCGTTATCAAGTTATCAAGTGTGGCACATATTTAAAAGGAAATATACTTTTATGGCATACAATACAAAATAACTATATATAATATAAAAGGTAGTAATGTGAGATAATATATAATAAATTTGTTTTAAAATATGTCAATACACAATTTTCTTCATCATCTGCTGAATTAGCATATTAGAATTGCTCATGAGTTGAATGAGATCTTTTACCACATCGGGGAAAAAAAGCTAAAAACACCTAAAAAAAATTCTGGAAAAAGCTAAAAAAAAAGCTAGCAGCTAAATTCCATTTTTTCCAGCTAAACCTATATCTAGCTGGAAAACAGCTAAAGTCGCAATACTGCTCATAATATAGCACAGCAAAGCAATCTCTCGCATGGAATTTTCTTGTTGGCGCACTTAGACATTGAGTCCAGACCTCGAATGCTTGATTGCCACTCCAGGGCGTTCTGACATTTGCTGCGCGTAGTACTGATTTCAATTGCTATAAGGAAATAAATAAAATATTTTTGTAATCATTTGATAATACTTTTCAAGAAAGGTTACCAAAGAAGCCAAGCGAATGTTATCTGTAAACATGTCTTAAATATTCAAAAGGGGCGGTCATACATATTTACCTATATATTTTCTGTATTTTAATGTGGTTCTTCTATATATATTACTTGTAAATACAGACTGGAGCACATAAACATAAGTAGCAATCTTTTGTGAGGCTGTTGGAAAAAATATCTCCACTCATGAAGTAAATTATTTTAAAACCACAGCAGCATGTATGTATGATAAAAACTCAATTTGTAGCTAAGCGTGTGGTAACACTAATAATAAATTGATAGGATTTTATTGTGGACAACTACCTCATACACCTTTTGAACACCTTTATCGAGCAAATAAGTGTACACCCTGTATTGGCGCATAGTCCATGGTTGTTGTTCTTTTAGCTGCAAACTAATTTCTGTAGGTTTTGGGGCTGTTGTTACCATATACTTATCTGGTAAGTTGGGGTTCTCGCACTTTCAGTTACCTACTAGCCGGTAGGTCGTGCAAACAATTTAATTTTACCACGTAAAATTTGCTGTGTTTCTCACCCTCTTGGGTTTGTTCGGTCTACCTTAACATGAAGCAAAATGAAGAAAGTTAATAAGTGAGATTGTTCGAAGTAAAACCCTTCTACCCTATGTGGCATTAATACTAAAGCTTATATAGGATAATTCAATTCTGCTGGTATGACTTCGTGAATCCATCAACCCATCCATTTATTCATCGTTTTACCAATTCAGTATCTGCTTCAAACAACCATTATGCTACTATCCATTCCTCTTTTCAACAAGAAACCGATCTAGCAACCGTCCATCGCTTCTTCTTACCGTTCACGCATTCTTCCACGCAGTTTAACTCATTTTTCAATACCAATGGCATTTCTAATCTTTTAAGTATCTTTTATCCGAATAAAAATATGAAAGTTGTGATGGTGCGATCAAGATGATTTGAAGCAAAGCTATTTGTCAGTTATTAGTTAGAATGATTTTCATGCTGGTTGTCACTGTAACAGCTAATGTTAGGGTTAAGGTCATTGTGAAGTTTACGGTTACTCTGATGTCCATCGCCACTGTCATGCAAAAATTTATGTATGTGAGTACTATGGACTACTAGTCACGGTCAAGATAACTCTCATGTTCGTTGTGTTGGCCACTGTCACTGGTCCTGCTATGGTTCCAAAGAAATTTCAAATAACTCGATTTCCCGTCGTGCGTTAACCCGTCAATTCCCATGGCTATGTTTGCAAAAAAAAAACAGTTTCTATTGCTGATTAAAATAGTTATACACCCAAAAAAAAAAGTTACTTTTATAACTAACCCCCCCTGCTTTTGAAGGATAAGAAGAAGCTGTGTTTTTATAATTTTCATTTAAAGTACAACGAATTCCGGACTATATGTCCAGGCGAGGAAGACAGAAAATCGACTGTCCACTAGTAGGAGAATTAGATAAACCAAAAAAACCTATGGTCCGCGCCACTTCCGTGTTAAATCCCTGTCGCCTGGAGTAATAACAGAAACCACATAAAAATAAATTTCAAAGTTTACACAAAGTTCAGGAAAGTTAATTAAACTTTTAAAAGTTTATATCCAAATTTCAATATTTTTGGGCAGAATTTTTAGAAAATTATTGAGTACGCAGTTTTACGAGTATCTATCTCTATGGCGCGATATACAACAGGTATATCATCATAAACCTCCTAAGAGATTTTTGCGCCAAGCTTCTCTTCCAATTTGTGGTGTGCCGATTTGAATTTTCCCTACAAATTGGTGGGACCTACAGTTTTTTGCCGACTCCGAACGGCATCTACAAAGGAGACGAATTTTTGCTGAGAAGCCTGTCATGGCAGAAATACACTCGGAGAGTTTGCCAAACCACTGCCGAGGGGCGACCCCGCTTTGAAAAACTTTTTTCAAATCACTTTTGATGTTACCTGTACCAGGGCTCGAACCATGGACCTTCGGTGTGGTAGGCCGGCAACACTACCTTCACACCACGGCGGCCGCCAAGTATAGTGTATTCAATTATAGCACAATAATGTGCAAGTACCTCAAAATTTCCCCTAAATTTTTAGAGTTTTTTTGTCAAGGATGTTGGGTATTTTTTTTCATACAAAATTAATTTTTCTTCATGAATTGTATGGAAGAAATCACTCAACACCCTTAACGAAAAAAGTTCTGAAAATTCAGTGAAATTTTTGAGCGAGTTCTAACTTGCACAATGTAATACTAAAATTAATTGCTCTACACTGCGTACTCAAAAAGTCTCTAGAAATTCTGCCAAAAAATTTTGAAGATTTTGATGGCCATTTTTTGAAGTTTAATTAACTCTCCTGAACTTTGTGAAACTTTGAAATTCCTTATTTTGTGGTTTCTGTTATGGAATTCGCTATATTTCAAATAAAAATTATTAAATCACAGCTTCTTATTTCGTCGAATTATATCCATTTTAATTTCACTACTATAATATTGAACACAGCTGTATATCACATATGCGGGTATACATGTTTTTACCTATTAGTGTTACAAAACTTCTAATCAAGTGAAATGCGGTGGCGCCAGCTTCTTGTCCTTATCAACTTGTACGTTTCACATAAGTAAGCAGTTCAAATTAGTTAAAATTTGCCTTTTAACTTTAAAAAAGATCACAAGATCAATATTTACTTTAAAAATGTTTACGAAATAGTAAATTTGTCATAAAAAAATCCTTGTTATTTAAGTACCCATTACATTGTCGTGACAGAGGTGGAGTCAGGCAAGCTATTTTTGAGAAAGAAAAGAAAAACAAACCGAATAAGAAAATTATTGTATGTATGTACCCTAAACAACCGAAATAGGTACAAGATTATGATCCGATTTCGACCTTTTCAAATAGCAATTCTTCTTTGGACGGAAAGTGTACTAAAAATTGTACTCTCAGCCTGTAGAATTCTTTCGTGCCCTCTTTCCCTGCTCATCCTTCGCTTATCTACTAACTCTTTTTCTGTTTCCGTTTTCTCTTATTTTTCCTATTCATCTTCTTATTTCCTCGTCTCTAGCCATCCATATCACTCCGCCACTCTTTCATATATGAATCTCCATACCAAATATTAGATAGGATTGCTTAAGTTGGGTGGCAGCTATCCCGTGTAAGAGAAGCTCACTTGAACAATATTAATGTTCATTGTGATAATTGAAATGAGAATTGCTGTGCTGCGACTATAGAACTGGTTTCGACCTTGGATAAGTCCCCCGAAAAACCCCAGTAGTCAACATAGTACCACCGGGTAGTTATGGCAAAAGCAGGAATGCTAGTCATCCTCGGTTCAACTGTAGGTAGGGTACTCCAATATGTTGCAGCGAGCCACAACCAGTCACGTTAGTACAGCGCCTGGTATACTGGAACAAGGGTGAAGAGATCAGCCCAACAGTTGCCCGAGATAGTTTAATAGCTGTTTGGCTAGAGTGTAAATATATTCGATAGCTCGTACAAACAGTTGCGAATATATAGCGAATTTAGATATTTTCTAGTAAAGAGCATTGTACCGCCCACTATTTTAATATTTTATATAAAGCTTGCTATGGTATAGGGCACATGCATCCAAATATTATACATCTGAACCAAATACGCTCATAATTATAAAGAACTGATATTACATTGTGTCAAGGCGTGGCACAACCCACTTATTTAAAGTTATTATAACGCATGCTGTGTTAATCTACTATCAAAATAGTGCAGTAAGCAGTCCGTTTAAATTTGAATTTTTACTGGTACAAGTTTAGTTCTTTCCGCACTAGTTCGGTCCCAGTCAGAAAATGCTAATTGCATACTGGTATATTTCCTAGTTAGTTTGGTGCTTCACTGCAGGGATTTTTGTAAGATTTATGAATATATGTATGCGAATTACAAAAATAGTTGACCAATACTGCCCTTTTGTTTGTCAATGACAATGCTAATCAATCGAAACAGTTTTTTAAGAAAAATACGTAAATATAATTTAGGTATTGTTTGAAACCCATATAAGTTTTAAAAAAAATTATATGAAAGCAAAAAAATATAAAAAAAATTAAATAAATAAAATAAAAATTAATTTTTTTTTTGCAAATTCATTCGTTTATCAATTTTTTGATTAACTCTCACGTGGCTCAGCCGCAGGTTTCTTATCAGTTAGTAATGTGATTTATTTAAAAATTTTTTTCTTATTTCGGTAGCTTACAATATTTATGCCACGGGAATTTTTTATTATTTTATTTTGTTGCAAAATTGCAAATCGGCTTAAGTTCGCATATACATATATACGGTAAGTATATATCCCAGGCGCAAATTGCTCTGAAAAATTTTCCATCAATTTTCAAAAAACAAAACCCATTTTTATATTCCGAAATTCTTAAAAAAGTGTTACAAGGACATTTATGAACTTGAGAATATACTCGTATCAAAGCAAATATAAAGCAATTAAATGAGCACAAAATTATTTTCATTCAAGAAACAAAAACAAAGCGCGTGATTCGTCAATGAGAGATTATTTGAGGAGAGAAAAAAAAAGCCACAACACTGATAATCAACAAATATCAACATAAAAACATGAATGGGGATATACACGTTCTAGACACATATACACTATACTGATACAGTCTGACCTCTTACAACCGGACACTTAGGTTCCAAAAACATTGTTCGCTTATACGGAGTGTCTGCGTAAAGAAATTGTAAAACCATGAATGACATTACAGAAAGGATATAATTTTTTGGTTTGCAATACTCACAGTTTTTTTTATTAATTTATCGATAGTTGAGTATAACTATCGAGCTTAGTATAACTATCGCTTACCTCTTAAACCTGCTTAGTCCATTAGCTATGTAACTGCACCTGAAATAGCAGTTGCGTTGTTATTATAGAAATTAGTAAAGCATTTATGATATTTAGCGTCTCTGACATTAATTAGCTTTTACAAAGAGAATTAATGTCAAATTGATGTATATTGGAACGATTTTTCGTCATCCGTTGTCAAATTTGGTTTTGAGACAAACCGGTTTCGGCGTTGTGCCATCATCAGTGTCGATTTTCGTTCTGATCTGTTGTGGTCGTTTGTCTTGTATTTATAGTAGGTAGCAGGTAACGTCAGCATGGGTGTCTGTTTGTGTACGTGTGTGCATGTGTTGTGTGTGTACATTCAGAAACGGGGGTGGTTTTGCATCGATCGGTTTTTTGTGTGGTTGACTGAGGCAGGTAAAAGTTGGTAATTTTTGTTGTTTGACCTTTTTTGCTTGTTTGTTGTTTTTGATCTTTTGCTATTTTGTGCTTATTTGTCGGTGCGTGTGTGTTTGTGGTACCTGAGTGGTTGCTTTGTTTTTTGTAAACCAATTTTAAAGGTTCGAATATTGTGTCGGAAACAGTGTTTGTCTGGTCGTTTATTATTCTACCGTCGAATGTTTTTTGTGTGTAGATTTCCATGTTTTCGAGTACGTTCAGACGTCTGCCTTTTGCTTGTACATGTAGGGCCTTGACTGTTTTTTTGATGTTTCCGGGGGGGCATTTATTCTCCGCCATGAGATTCGCAAAGTTGGACTCTGGTATGATGGTTGGATTCCGTATCTTTTTGTTGTAATCTCTAATGTGTTCTCTGAACCTCGTTCTTACTTGTCGTCCGGTTTGTCCTATGTAACTGTGCTGGCATTCACAAGTGAGCTTGTATACACCATGGCTGCTAAACGGATCTTCTGAGTTAGTTTTGGTTCTTAGATTCCGTCCTAAATTGTTCGATGTTTTGAATGCTGTGTTGATGTTGTATTTTCTAAGGAAATTTGCTAATTTATATGTTGCCCTTCCAGTATATGTCATTGTCGTCCAGGTTTGTGTACTTTCTTCTCCATTGTTTCTTTTTTGTTCTCTAAGGTCTCTCCTGAGTTTATATACTAGTGCTTTTTTATATCCGTTGTTTGTAGCGATGTTATATATTATTCCAAGCTCTCTTCTATATGCTTCTTGTGTAAGAGGTGTTCTTTCCAATCTTTGTACTAAGTGCCTTAGCGCTGCATTTTTATGTTGTTGTGGGTGGTTCGAGGTATTATGCATTATTGTGTCGGTGGCCGTTGGTTTCCTATATATGTCGTAGTTGAGGTACTCCAGTACTTGCTCTTCGTTGTTGGTAGTTAAAACGCATATGATATCATCCACGTACCTTGCGTAAAATAACACTCCTAATTTGGATTTTAATTCCTGTATATACTCTTTTTCCAGGTTTTGCATAAACGCTTCCATAAGAATAGCCGATGTTGGGTTTCCCATCGCAAGTCCGTTTGTTTGTCTGTATATTTTATTGTTGAATTGAAAATAATTTTGACGTAGTGTGGTTCTTACCGTGTTCGTGATTTGCGTACTTTTTACTTTATCTTTTTTTTACGTAGTATTATAGAGTTTACTATGTTCAATGTCTCTGCTAGTGGTATTGATGTGTATAGATCTTTTATGTCGAAAGATACCAATTTGCTGTCCTTTGTCACTTCAACGGTCCTAAGTTTGTTTATTAGTTCAGATGTATTAGTTATGGTGTGTTCGTTGCTAAGTTCCAGTGTGTCCTTCAATACTGTTTTTAAATATAGGGTGTTTTTTAGGGGTATAGAACTTCGAATTGAAATAAAACACAAGAAAATCGTTTTAAGGTCCATCAATTTGGCTTTATTGGAAGGATAATTTTATGTCATTAATGTTTAAATATGATTTCGGGCATGTGGCCGCCGCGGCTGGCTCGAATAAAGCCAATTCTACAGGTCCAATTTTCAACCACTTTTTCGAGCATATGGGGCCGTATGTCGGCAATAACGCCACGAATGTTGGCTTCCAATTCCCCTAACGTTTCTGGTTTGTTGGTGTAGACGAGCGACTTCACATATCCCCAAAGAAAATAATCCAATGGTGTCAAATCACACGACCTTGGTGGCCAATTGACAGGTCCATTCCGCGAAATTATGCGCTCATCGAATGTTTCCTTCAATAAATCGATTGTGACGTGCGCTGTGTGGCATGTAGCGCCGTCTTGTTGGAACCACAACTCATCCACATTCATGACATCCAATTCGGGAACAAAATAGTCGGTTATCATGGCTCTATACCGGTCTCCATCAACGGTAGCTGCCTCTCCAGCATTATTGCGGAAGAAGTATGGCCCAATGACTCCACCAGCCCATAGAGCACACCAAACAGTCAGTTTTTGTGGATGTAATGGCGTTTCAAGGGTCTCATGTGGATTCTCTTCACTCCAAATGCGGCAATTTTGCTTGTTGACGGAGCCATTCAACCAAAAATGAGCCTCATCACTGAACAAAATTTTGCGATGAAAATCAGCATCGAAATCAATCTCATTTTCGGCCCATACACCAAAATCACGACGCATTGCATGGTCTCGCGGCTTTAATTCTTGCACAAGCTGGATCTTGTAAGGTCGCAAGCCAAGATCTTTGCGCAAAATCTTCCATAAAGTTGATGGACAAAGCTCCAATTGCTGTGCACGGTGGCGAATCGATTCATTCGGGTCCTCTTCAACACTTTGCTCTACAGCGGCAATTGTTTCTTCGGTGCGCACTGTTCGACGTCTCTGCGGATGCGTATTATCACATAGAGTAAACGTAGTGCGAAAACGATCCATGGTTAACCGAATTAATTGCTCTGATGGACGATTATGTCGACCATAAAATGGACGGAGCTCACGGTAAACTTCGCGAACTGAACCATTATTTTCGAAATAAATTTGCACGATTTGCAAGCGTTGTTCTTTTGTCAACCTGTTCATGATGAAATGGCAAACCAAACTGAACATAAATGACATTAGAGTTGCCAGATTTGACCACAAAATGCCAGTTTTATCTCTATTCGAAAAACAAACCTGTAAAAAAAACACCCTGTATTTAGATAGCTTATAGCATGGTGCCGATTTAAAATTAATGATTGGTCTCATTGGATTGCCTGGCTTGTGGATTTTTGGTAGCGCAATCAGTGGTGGAGTTGACGGGTTCATTTGGACTAATGTATATGCCGAGTTTGTATCTATTATATTTGTTGAAGTTTTTATAGCCACTTTGATTTCTTTCTGGTATTATCAACACAGCGTTCAAAACATCGAACAATTTAGGACGGAAGCTAAGAACCAAAACTAACTCAGAAGATCCATTTAGCATCCATGGTGTATACAAGCTCACTTGTGAATGCCAGCACAGTTACATAGGACAAACCGGACGACAAGTAAGAACGAGGTTCAGAGAACACATTAGAGATTACAACAAAAAGATACGGAATCCAACCATCATACCAGAGTCCAACTTTGCGAATCACATGGCGGAGAATAAATGCCCCCCCGGAAATATCAAAAAAACAGTCAAGGCCCTACATGTACAAGCAAAAGGCAGACGTCTGAACGTACTCGAAAACATGGAAATCTACAAACAAAAAACATTCGACGGTAGAATAATAAACGAACAGACAAACACTGTTTCCGACACAATATTCGAACCTTTAAAATTGGTTTACAAAAAACAAAGCAACCACTCAGGTGCAACAAACACACACGCACCGACAAATAAGCTTAAAACAGCAAAAGATCAAAAACAACAAACAAGCAAAAAAGGTCAAACAACAAAAATCACCAACTTTTACCTGCCTCAGTCAGGCACAAAAAAACCGATCGATGCAAACCACCCCCGTTTCTGAATGTACACACACAACACATGCACACACGTACACAAACAGACACCCATGCTGACGTTACCTGCTACCTACTATAAATACAAGACAAACGACCACAACAGATCAGAACGAAAATCGACACTGATGATGGCACAACGCCGAAACCGGTTTGTCTCAAAACCAAATTTGACAATATACATCAATCATTCACCCTGTCGGAAAAACAACAAAACAAAATAATGTCAAATTCTTATGAGAATTAATGTCAATGACATTCATTCCATTGACATTATGACACGTCACCTTTCTATTTCTTTTAACTATCGAATTTATCGATGGTCAGACTAATGCCAATTTAAAAATATCGTGGTTAATAACAGCATTTTAAATATCAATAATAAGTCTATCGGAAATTTGACATTATTAAAGGAAAATTTAAATTAAAAGTTATTAAATGAAAAATAAAAAAAACATTTCTAACATACACAGAAATATATCTTTATGGAAAAAATCATTTCCATCTTTCTTGATATTTAGAAATGCAATAAACAAGTTTCCTAACTTTTGTTATTGTGTTAATGCAGGGAGTTTGCTCATTGGAGTTGTTCGCAAATCGAGGTTTCACTGTGTATACATATATTGATACATTTGCAGATCCGGAAGACTTTTTTCTGAACGAAAATTTAAGTCTTACTGTCACCCCTCTTAATTCTTTCTTTATCCCTTGCAGTACCTCTTCATATTACCTGTCGTCTCCCCTTTCCCTCTGCCACTCCTTTCTCTTATCTTCCCTATTCCTCTCTCTCCTACTTTTCGTATTCCATCTCCATTTTCTTACTTTTACATATTCTTCTTTCAATACCTATTCCTTTACCTGTATATATCCGGTTTACCTGTTCCATTTATTTGGTTCCCCTATTAGTCATTTTCTCCATCTCCCTATCCCACTCCTACTGCTCTATATATTTATGTTATATAAGATATCTGGTCCAAATAGTTGAAGAGATATAGCGAACTTAGCCTTTTTATGTTACCAGGCGTGGCGCCGCCCACTTTACCAAACTTCTGTACAAATTTATATGTAAAACATATATAAATCCGAATATCATTAATTTGAACCAGAGATTCGCAGATTGTGAGGGTGCTTGGTAGAGCTGTTGATAATCGACTAATCGCATAGTCGATTAATCGATTTGAAGTAGTTGTTTGAAAAAGTAATCGATTATCACTAATCGACTAGTCGAGTTAGGTTTTGCATTCGACTAGTTCTGTTTTTTATTGACAATTGATGTTCTATTCTACAAGTATGGAACTGAGTTCCGTCACGTTCATAAACATGCGTTGCAACTATAGAAAATGTTGAATATTTTATTAATATTTTAAAAATTTTATTTATCAACCGGCAGTATTCGATTAGTCGAAATCGAAAATTTGTTATTCGATGTTCAAACAAGACAGATTGTAAACAAGACCCCTAGTGTTTGGGTTCAGTATATTTTGCTTTTCTCTCTTTCCACACGAGCTCACATTTAAAACGCTAACTCCGTACCTACGCTACTGATGTCAAATGCCTTTTGAAATAGCATAGGTATTTATTTTACACGCTTTGTTTTTTTTTTTGGTGCCGAAAATCGAATGACCACAATGAACTTGCTCTAATTTATTTTATTTATTTTTTTTTCAAAATATCTAAGCATTTTAAAAGAGTCTCGCCATTTAAGTATAGTATATAGTCATAGAACTCAATTCATAAATAAATAAACATTTTTTTTACAAAGTCATGACAGGGTAAGTGATGACTTAGTAAATAAAATTAATCGATTAATGGCTTGGATTGCATTTAAATTTTTATTTTTGTATTTATACATATACATATATATACTATGAGTTAGATCAGTACTATTTTTATACATACATGTATAGTTGCTTTGAACTTTGTTTTCCACGTGTATTCTTAAATAAGGTAAATTCAAATACTGAACTATTTTTAAATCAAAGTTATATGCTTACATACTTTCTGCGCTCCTAAATACAAAATTAAGAAGAAAATTAAATGTAACAATTACTGATTTTTCAAAAACAATAAATTTTTGAAACTGATTTCCCAAGAATTTTTTTAACTCATTCAGGTTTCAAAAGGGGGATGGTACGGTGAAATTATAACAGGCCAATCTTACATAACAGATATTAAAGAAAAATATACAAAAATATGTCTGTCTGTGTGTTTGTTCGCGCATCACCAAAAACCGCTGTTGGATGCTAGATGTCCAACTTTAAGTTTGTGTTAAATTTTATCGCATGAAAACATTAAATTTTGTGCACGGTGGTGGCAATAAAAGTTGGTTCAAAATATTTTTATACTTATAGTGAAATATTAGCATAATATCTATTTTGTAGTTTTAAGTCTAAAGATACAACTCGCTTAATTGCTGCTTGTCTCTCTACATTTACGTTTGTACGCGCATCACTACGTAACTACTACATGGAATTTAATGGTTTCTGCACGGATGTAATGCTATCTATCTTTCTTGAAATATCTAACACATATTTTCTTTGCTGTTGCAAATATTGTTTTTACTGGGATGCGTGACAGAGCCTCGCACAACCGCGGGATTACAGTTACACATTAAAAAAAAAGCATAAAAAATATGTAATATACATACTAATTATATACGAGTTGAAAAAATATATAATTAGCATATACTACCAATGAACTAGACCCAGATATATATTTCAAAGCAGAGTTTGTGTTGAAGCAGATCACCTTTTTTTAGGAATGTGGAAAATATACTGATTGATGCGTCCTTTGGCTGAATACCCTTTTTCAAAAATTCAGAACGAGTTGATAAAAAAATGTGTAATATTTGCGATAGTAATGGATGAAGCTGGTGCGATTTTAAATAAATTGATTATTTTATAATAATGTGACGAATTTGATAATTCCTTGATTATTAATCCTGAGTGCGATCACTATAAAGTGAAATAAATACAAACACAAATACTTTAACAGTGTTGTGTTTAACAACTAGTGGTGGGAGTGTTCTTGAGGTAGGGATGTTACACGCTTGGGAATATTCGGCACAATAAATATGTCGATTTCGTTATTCGATGCATCGATTATTTTTTATTTTTTTTTTATTTATTGAGTCTATGGTTTACAAACCTTACAGACTAAGGCGTTAATAGGTTTTAATTATATTAAAAATAGTACAAACAAAGTTTTTCTTTAAATACATTGCGATTTACAAATATATCTAAATTTATTACTCTACATAACAAATTAAATTCCGCTAGTAGTCTGAAAATTGGTTCATTTTGAGCATACCTGGTTTTGCAGAGGTCAATAGCAAATAAGTCATGGTGTCGCAAGTTTCTAGCTGGAACATTGAGTTTAATACAATGCAATAAGAACGGGCAATCAATAGTCCCATTGAGGACATCTCGAATAAAAACTAATCCAGAAATCAATCGCCTACCAGCGAGAGTAAGCAGACTGATCAGTCTACAACGCGGAACATAAGACGGAATAGACATGATAAACCTAATACTGGATAATGCAAATTTCAAAAACTTTTTCTGTACACGTTCAAGTCTATTGGAATGCACTACATAGAACGGATTCCAGATTATCGAAGCATATTCCAATTTGGACCTTACAAATATACTAAACAGTAATTTTTTAGTATAAGGATCTTTAAATTCCGAACTATTTCGTCTAATGAAAGCCAGAGAGGAATATGCTTTAGGTATGATGTAATTCAGGTGATCAATAAACGTGAAATTCGAATCAAAAACTACCCCAAGGTCTTTGATTTTATAACTGGAACTGAGAACAGATCCAGAAATAGAGTACGAAGATAAGAGTGACAATCTAATTTTGTTGTAGGTGACCGAGCAGCATTTTTCGATATTAATCATTAGCATATTTCGATCACACCATTCCTGGAATTTGTTAACCTCATTTTGCATTATTTCAATATCAGAGCAACTTGTTATTTTTTTAAAAATTTTTAAATCATCGGCATAAAGTAGATGCTTACACAGAGTAAAACATTCTGAGCAATCATTGATGAAAATAACAAAGAATAGAGGACCAAGGATACTACCTTGAGGAACCCCAGAGGTAGCTCTATATGAAAATGATTTTGCGCCATCAACAACAACATAGTTAATTCTATCTATTAGATATGATTTAACCCATGACAAGAAAGTAGAATGAAAACCAAATTTTTCAAGTTTTTTAATTAATAGGTCGTGAGACACTCTATCAAATGCTTTTGACAAATCAGTATAGATTGTGTCTACCTGAAAGCCATCCACAAAGGCAGAAATGCAAAAATTTGAGAAAACAGTCAGATTGGTGACCGTAGATCTGCCCGATATAAAACCATGTTGAGTATACGAAATATAGGGTTTAATAGCAAATGGTATTTTGAAGCTAATAATTTTTTCAAATAACACTGGTTTACAGCCAAAATGCACCAGAGACGCCATAGTGAAATTCCTATGTAAAATCACCTCCTAATTCCGAAAACCAAGGTTATTTTTACTTGAATGGTACCGTTTTTGAGATATTTACGATTTACCGTTATTTCAAAAAACAAAAAAGATGGCTCCACTTAATCGTGTATATCTCAAGAACAAACTGAGCTCTTCCAAGACGGTTTAAAAAATTTGAAAGCTTTTTAAATTTACTATAATCAGTACATACAACACTTTTTGCTAGGTCCTGCAGATTCAAACATATTGAACAATCATTACGGATTTTTTAAATTTTTTTTGTAAAAATATAAAAAAATTTGTACTTTGCGAGGAAGCATCTCGAAAACTTTTTGTTTTTTTGCAGATATTTTTTCCCCCCTCTAAGCTCTGTTTTATTACAAAAAAAATAAGCTATCAGTGAACAAAATCGATGAACTAACACAAAAGTTATAAGCATTCAAGTAAATATATCCATTTAATACTTAAGTACCCTACAAATAATAGCATATGTACATATGGTTCTGTCTTAACTCTATGATCTTATTTTATAATTGAAAAAGTTATGTGTCTTGTTTTGACGCTTATTTAGATTAGGATCGGTTTCTCTTATGAGAAACCAACAGTAGTCGCCCATCATAGCGACATCCCAGAATCCTTGATACCGACTTTCAATCACTTTCATTTGCTGGTGAAACCTTTCGCCATGCTCGTCACTTTCGTCGCCAAGATTTTGCGGGAAAAAATTTAAGTGGGAGTGTGAGAAATGAATTTTTAAAGACATATTTACTCCTGAAAGAAAACAAAAAAGTAAATTAGATAAATACATAAGTGACACATTAGTATATAATTTTCTTAGGCTGGATTTATCTTTCAATTCAGAACAAATTTTTTGTTTATATTTTTCCCGTTCTTGTTTGTTCGGAACTGGACGATGAATTCAGATTTATGGCTATATATTCTCATGTAAATTTATGTAATATATAATTTATTATAATATGTTTTTTTATTTACCCATTTCCGCATAGTTTTTGATTAAGTCGTTCACTATCATCTCGTAGTTAGGACTTTTGTGTTTGCCTAAAAAAGAAGTAACGACCTTTTCAAAAGAATCCCACGCTGCTGCCTCCACTGGTGACAATAGTTCTTTGAAATGGTTATTGGTCATCATTTTCCTTATTTGCGGTCCCACAAAAATCCCTTCCTTTATTTTTGCTTCTGAAATCTCTGGGAAGATTGTCTTCAAATGATGAAAAGCTTCGCCTTCTTTGCCCAAAGCCTTCACAAAGTTTTTGATAAGGCCGAGCTTGATGTGGAGCGGAGGTAGAATTATTTTTTCCTTCTTTATAAGTGGAGAGTATTTTATGTTATCTACCCCAACTTGAAACTCGATTCGTTCTGGCCAATCCTTTATGATGTAGTGGTCTTGACGAGCACGGCTATCCCATTTGCATAGAAAGCAACAGTATTTTGTGTATCCACTTTGTAGACCACATAGCATTCCAACGACTTTAAGATCGGCACATATTTTCCAATCATGTTCTTCGTATTTGATTAACTTGAGCAATTTTTGCATTATCTCATATGTTTCCTTCGTATTTACTGCATGCGCGATCGGGATAGATGGCTTTTGGTTGCCAATATGCAATAATACGGCCTTTAAACTTAATTTATTGCCGTCTATGAACAATCGCCACTCTTTTGAATCATATGGTTCACCAAATTGTTTGAATAGACCAGCAATGTCTTTGCAGTAACAAACACTGTCCTCCTTCTTATAGTACTTGGAAAATTCTTCGTGACGAGTTCTATAATATGTTACCTTAACATCGGATGAAACAAATTTAAATTGTTGCATTCGAGAGGCGTGTAGTTCGGCCTTTTCCTTTGACAATTCCAAATCCCTTATCCAATCATTGAGTTGTGCTTGTGACAAAGAATTTCTTTCGTTTTCCGTTTGAAATTCAGTACAACATGATGCCGCGTAATCAGATACTACTGTTGACAATGAAACTGGAGCCGGAACTAAAGTTAAATTTGATTCTGGCAATGTCGCTTCTGTTGAAATTAGTTCTGGTAATGACACTGTAGATACGCTCACATAGGTTACTTTTCTGGACTTTCCAACCCCAAGTACTTTTGTAGTACAAATATAGCAGTCCGTTGAATGGCAAGTTGGTTCCCTCCACTTCATTGGTGTAATAAATTTCACACGTCGCCTAAATAGATAGTTTCAGGAATTAGTCAGCTATGCATTAAAAGGGAACAAATTCCTAATTTTTACAACGTACCTTTTTGTTCCGGTTTCCGAAGAAATCAATTCGACTCGGCATGTGGTGCACACAGTGTTCGGTGTCCATGGTTTTTAGGCTCAATTCCAAAACACTTATAGTATGTAACTTTCAAAGGATTTGAAAACACACGTCTCATACTTTTAACAATAAATTGACCGCAGATGAAACAGAACATATCTGGATCATTGGTACACTCAAACTCTCGCGCCCTTTTATTCATTTTTTATTTTAAGTAAATGACGGGTTATAAACTGCAATTATAAACTGAACAGTATCCGGCGAGCCTTGCAGATATTATGAAGGAACAAGGCGCATGTACTCTTATTTATACTTAGATCCAGTAAAAATTCAAGCCTACCTAAACAAAAAGGTTCCCTAGTTCTACAAAGAAAACACTACCTGCCTCAAAAATATGCTCTTGTTTAAAATGTACCTAGGTTTGAGAAAACGACACTAACAGCTTTTTGTATCTAATAACTTTTCGAAAATCTACCTGCTAACTAACTGATATACGAATACTAACACATATGTACCAGTAGGGTACTTAAGCATTAAATGGATATATTTACTTGAATGCTTATAACTTTTGTATTAATTCATCGATTTTGTTTACTGATAGCTTATTTTTTTGTAATAAAACAGAGCTTAGAGGGGGGAAAAAATATCTGCAAAAAAATAAAAAGTTTTCGAGATGCTTCCTCGCAAAGTACAAATTTTTTTATATTTTTACAAAAAAAATTTAAAAAATCCGTAATGATTGTTCAATATGTTTGAATCTGCAGGACCTAGCAAAAAGTGTTGTATGTACTGATTATAGTAAATTTTATAAGCTTTCAAATTTTTCAAACCGTCTTGGAAGAGCTCAGTTTGTTCTTGAGATATACACGATTAAGTGGAGCCATCTTTTTTGTTTTTTGAAATAACGGTAAATCGTAAATATCTCAAAAACGGTACCATTCAAGTAAAAATAACCTTGGTTTTCGGAATTAGGAGGTGATTTTACATAGGAATTTCACTATGGCGTCTCTGGTGCAGAAAAAAAGTTGGAATTTGTGATCCAGTGTAATTTAGCAATATTAGTAATTTTAGAGATAGGACGATAGTTTGAAGCCAGATTCTTACTCCCACTTTTGAAAACTGGAGTAACAGAGGTCAATTTCCATTCATCCAAAAAACAACCTGACCTAAGAGACAAATTAAACAACAAAAGTAGCGGATACACTATTGATTGTTTGAGAAAAAAAGCAGAAAGATTGTGGGCATCTAATTGCTTGGAGCAATTTAGGTCATTTATAGCTACGAAAATGTCTTCCTCAGTTAAAACTAGGGAGCCAAAATCAAGCGAAGACGCTAATTGCCCAGCACTAGAAGTATCCCTCTGAACACCATTATCAACAAAATTAGATTTAAAAAATTCAGCAAAAAGATTTGCCCTTTCATTAGCGGTGCTTGCACTCATACCATTGTAAGACACTATGGACGGAATAACTGACGAGGAACGTTTTGAATTAACAAAACTCCAAAAGGCCTTGGGGTTAGATTTAATATTCATTTCAAACCCGAGTAAATAATTTTTGTAAAGAAATTTATTTAGACAGTTGAACTCAGTCAAATATTTCTCATACATTACTTTGTGCTTCAAATTACCAGAACATTTAAAAAGCTTATGAAATTTGTTACGAAGATTCTTTAATTTTTTAAGCTCCGATTATGCCAGGGAAGTTTATGGACCCTTGGCGATAAGCGTGGAATATTTCCAAAAGATATACTACTTATTTTACACTTAAAAATATCAAAACAATCAGCTAGAGGCCGATCTGCAAATGAGGTTGGCCAATTCTGACTTAATATAAGATTATTAACAAGATCAAAATTACACCGCGAGTAATCGAACTTAAGCATCGAGTCAGTGCAAAGATTTGGATATTTATAAAACTCAAGTTCCAGGATAAGTGGAATGTGGTGTTTATCAGTTACAGACAAAGGAACCACGGACTTATTTAATAGAAATTTTAAATCAGGACTAATGAAAATAAGATCCAAAATCCTGATCAACTCATTCATAAAGCCATTAATTTGCATTAATTTTATACTAAATAACCCATCAATTAGGCATATTTCACTACAACTATTCACATTACTTGGAATAAGCATATCTTCATCAGCAATAGTAGACCACCCAATTTTATTTAAATTAAAATCACCCAAAACGCAAAGTTACTCGTATCAACACTACCAGCCCTGGCACCTAATGTCCTGCTGAGGCCTTCCATCCACGATTGCCGTGTTATTATTTCAATTAAATTAGTTTAGGTAACTACTAAATAGGGCGAATTACAGTTACAATCACAAAAACAACCACATAGAAATGGGAGAGTAAAAACGAAAAGCAGGAGCAGATGAAAACGAAGAGAGAAAAGTGTTTATATTATAGCGTAACATCCCTGGTTCGAATTTTTACTTGTAGGGGATTTCAAACATGAAAAGGTAGTTTTTGCAGCACCCTATAAAAACAGCGAACTTTTTTTAAATTATTTTTCTATATAACCTTTGGGCAATACATTATTGTAAAGGCGATAATCCATTACGTCTATTTTCTCATTAACCTCTTATGTCGACTTTAGCTATTATTCAAATTTATTTAAAAGCAACGCCCTGTATAAATGTCATTTGTGCATCATTATTATTACTAAAATACTTCGTTTTAAAAGCGAACATAAAACACAGAAATTATAGAGATAACAAGAAATTTGCTGTTTTTACAGGGTGCCAAAAAATTATTATTTTTTTTTAAACCTCATAAGATAAGTGTTCAAACTGGTTGGAACATTTAAAATTTTTTTCTCCAGACACCATGATACTCGCTAGTGTATATACATACCTCTCCTTCTCCATGTCAACTTATTTATCCCTGATTCCCTCCCCTTCCGTATTCCTTTCCTCCACTCACCCAGTTCCTTTCCTCCCCACCCTCTCGGATAATTGTCCTTGATTCCTGCCTTTTTCTACTTCGGCGTTTGTTTCGGTTTGTTGATGTACAGTGGTGTTCAATAAACTAGTAGTGAAATTATAATGGATATCGTTCGACGAAATAAAAAAAAGCTGGGTTTTAATAATTTTCATTTAAAATATAGCAAATTCCATAACAGAACAAACATAAAAAAAAATTTCCAAGTTTGCCCAAAGTTCAAACAAGTTAATTAAACTTTTAAAAATTTACATCAAAAATAAATTTTGTTTTTAGGCAGAATTTTTAGAAAAGTTTTGAGTACGTAGTTTTATAGCACAATAATGTGCAAGTTAGAAGTGCCTCAAAATTTCCACTGAATTTTTAGAATTCTTTTTGTCAAGGATGTTGGGTATTTTTTCAATACAAAATAAATTTTTCTTCATGCGTTGCATGGAAGAAATCACCCAGCACTCTTAAAATTCATTGGCCTACAAAACTGCGTACTAAAAATATTTCTAGAAATTCTGCCAAAAAATATGAAGATTTTGATGGCCATTTTTTAAAGTTTAATTAACGATATGCATTTAAATTTCACTACTATTATATGCTGTATGTATACGACAGACTAGTCAGAAGCACATTTCAGAATACAGTTTTCTTTGAAAACAATTGAAATATGGTAGTATTCCATAAAGGATTTTTAAAAATGCTGATTTAGACATATCAGATAAATTACATCTTAGGTACATCGTGGATAACTTTTGCACCAGTTTTACCTAGAAAATCAATAATCAAAATCTAATTCTCAAATTAAATACTGAAAAAAAAAACTAAACATACTTGAGTATATATGCTAACATACAAATTATATCACTGCACTTTATTTCGATAAATATTCATATTCCTGAAAAAAGATTGTAACTCCCTATTATGTCCACTTACAAAACGACATACATCATATACATATAAGCATTTATACAAATAAGTACGTCTACAATTGAAAAATAAGCAAGTAATATTTATTAGTTATAAATATGAAATCAGTTATAATCGATATCGATTAATTTTGCTTTCGACAACTTAAGAATAGTGTTGTAAAACTGTCGAAAGCGCTGGCCATACTGTCGATAATTCAAGTTGTGACTTCTGCAGACTATCAACACATATTGAGAGACCACCAGGGCTTAAATTTTTGTGAATGTAACTTTTGCACTTATTACATGTGCAATGTGGATGTTTAAAATTAGTTACATTGGATTAATAAAACATATAACTGATATTTACGATTTCTTTGATCGCCAGTTTGTGCTTATTGTAAATAATAATCTTACAGTGAATATTGTGATTCGTATGAAATGTATTAAGCTTTCGACACAGCGCTCGCATTACTTGTTCATACTCAGGTTTCATAAGTTAGTTGATTTTGTTGTTTATAAGCAGCAAATATTTAACCAGTATTATGCAAATTACATAAATTCGATAACAATATTGATAATTTTAATTTTTTGGCACTATTGAGAGCATTGCTAGTTTTTTTTTATGAAACTATCGATGGTTCAACTATCGCCAGTTTGAAACCAGACCTGTTAAATTTGATTAGTAATTAATAATCAATTAATTAGACGGCTTTTTAATTGGTAATGACTATTTCAATTGTTTTTCAAGAAAAGACCATTATAAATTGATTACGATTAGAAAAAATAATCAAAAAAAGTAGTTTTGATTACTTTTGATTATTTTTTATTTATTTTTTTTTATTATTTTTGTTTCTTTGAATTTAACTTGATTATTTTCCAGTATTGTTGAAAGGGCTGTCTTCGACTGTGCCGAAGACTTTATGCCTTTCATGAATACGCATCACGGTTTTAAGTGTTCGATCCTTACTCACCATTAGTAAAAACTCTGCAAAACTGATAATTTAAAGATAAATAGCCCAAATCCCATTTATCGGAACAATCGTTTGTATGGGAGCTATATGTTATGTAGGTCCGCTCTGTCTGATTTTTACTACACGCGTTACATATATAATAAGTACCAAACCTGCAGAACTTTACGTTCCTAGCTTTTTAATTACAAAATTTATAGCCTAAAACCCATTCATCGAAACTCCCGATTGTATAGGAGATATGCGTTTTATTTCTCCGATCTTGCTGATTCCGACAAATGATTAATCTCATGCAAAATGGCGGCTCCATATCAAATTTCATCAAGATATCTCAAAAACTGATTGACTAGTTTGCGTACAAACAGACAGACTCAGCTCCTCGACCTGATAATTTCGTTATACTTATTGGTGGGTCTATCTCTTCTTCTTCTCATACTTACAAACATCGGACTAAAGTTATAATACCACTTCATGTTCATGAAGGGTATAAAAAAGAAAAAAAATAAAAAATAATCAAGAGGGATTTTTTGTTTATTTTTGATTTTTTTAATAATGATTTTTTTTGATTATCTTTTTAATTACTTCGAAAATATTCACTAAAAATTAAAAGTAATTGGTAATCGTTAAATGGATTCCCATGAAAGTAAATAATAAAACCGGTAATCATTAGGATTAGTAATCATTATTTAACAGGTGTGCACTATCCTGAGTTGTGTAAGAGTTTTCTCAAAACTGTCAATACCGACAATTTGACACCTCTACTCAAGAAGCATCGGAATGAACTGGCATGCTGCTGGCTTAACTGTCATCTAGCATGTATCGAAGCAACGATTGCTTTGCTCTGGTATTTGTTTAATTAATTTTTATTGCATTAACTTACTTATAACCTATATGTTTGTATTTTGTAAGCGATACTAGGTGCAAATTTAATTATTGTGAGTGAATTAATGAATGGTTACCAGTAATGTAATAACTGCCTAAGTATTAAGTAAATACTGTATTTAAGTAGAGCCTAATGCGCGACTATGTAGTGAAGTGTAGCCCGCTCGGAAATCGATACCTGTAAGCCAATTCGCCTTGGGTATTCTTACCTTTTTGACTGATGACTGGTGATCTGTTATCAGCTCAGAAAACTAACCAAACGTCCCTCAGGTATTGGCGGCTATCTATTAAAAACCTGTTCTGCGCCGTGGTATAGTTGTACTGGGCTGGCCTACTATATCGAAAGGTGCCTGGTTCAAGTACAGGTACAGGTAACATCAAGTGGTTTGAAATAGTTTTTTCAATACGTCGTCCTCCTTCGGCAGTGGTCGACAACCTTCCGAGTGTATTTCTTCCTTGAAAAAGCTTCTTAGTGAAAAATCATCTGCCTTGGGATATGCCTTTCAGAGTCGTCATGAAACATGTAGGTCCCACCAACTTGTAAGAAAAAATTAATCAGCTTATTAGTACTTTGGCCTGGAAAATCAAGCCGTTTGTAAGGGAATATATAAGAGAAGTACTTGGTCTGTTCGATGAGTGCGTTAAAAGTCAAGGGTAGAACTATATTTAACCTTTGTCAATCTTTGTATCGCAAAAGTTACCAGTCGAAAACATTATATATAATGCATTAAAAAACAATTACCGTTAGTGCTTACTCAAAAATGCTCATTCCTGTACTTAGTGTGATAGATTACTGTAGTGCGTTCTTCGAACAGACCCATTGTGTCGTCAGCTGTCAGGACGCATTTTAAAATACTAGAGATCGCCCAGTGGTGGAAATTCAACCACAAAACTTTATTTTATTTTAACGATTTACTTTTCTTTCATTCGCCTTTTTTCCTTTCTTTTCTCTGCCGTTCATTTTCTCTAATATATTTCCTTTTTCTTTAACTTCTCTTCTCTCTACAGTCCCTATGTTTAATTTATTTTATTTTTTCCTTTCCTTACTTTACTATACCTTTCCTCTCCTTTTCTTTTCTTTACTTTTCTTTTCTTTTCTTTTCTTTTCTTTTCTTTTCTTTTCTTTTCTTTTCTTTTCTTTTCTTTTCTTTTCTTTTCTTTTCTTTTCTTTTCTTTTCTTTTCTTTTCTTTTCTTTCCTTTTCTCACCATTCCCTTGCTTTCCTTTCCTTATCCTTCCGGTCCTTCCCTTCGCTTTCTTCTAATAAATTAAATTTTATCCTGTTTTCTCTTTATTTTTATTTATTTTATTAATTTTATTTTTTTTATTCTATTTATTTTATTTTATCTTATTTTATTTTGATTTTATTTTATTTCAATTCACATAAACCCAACCACAAATACAAAACAAATTCCGTTGTCTCAGGAGAGTCGCTGACAATGGGCATCGTAGCCACTGATCAATACAATAACAACAACTAAAGCAAAAAATCATGAATGCTTGCTTGGCATTTGTGTTGGTGTAATTTTAAAACAAATTTTTTTATATTATAATTTTTTTAAAGTTGTTTTGATTGACGGTACTGCAGTTTGGCGATACCTATCCATACATATATAATTGTTAATACCTTAAATGTATAGTTTGGCCATAAAGTGGGACAATTTCCCTCAACTTGCGCATTAATAATATAAATAACCAATATTAACTGTGTCAGGTCAAAAATATCAAATGTGTTTAAAATGACTATTAGAATTTCCATAAATTCAGTTATTGATATGAAAATTAAATTGTTATTATTTCTTTGCTATAATTTGTTAATTACTTATTAAAATTTTTATTTGAAGAGAAAAGGTAAATTTAAAGACAATGGCCATAAATTTCTATAGATCCATTTCGGAAGCGGCTGGACTTCTTCATCAGAGTAATGGTTAATAGACCGTGCCAAAAATAAAAACAATAATAATTTTCAGAAATATTATTATTCTTGGTGTCTGGCTCATTTATAGTTATGAATACTATAAAAATGTACAGACCGTAAAGAAATTCAAAATTCAATGGAATTGTTGTTATATAAAGTAAATAATAAATTTTAGTATTTAATTAAGGGTATTATAAAATATAGTTATCTGACTCTTTCGAAGCTTTTCTAAATTTAAAATTGGCAATTGAAATCCAAACAGCTAATAAAAATAAAACTCAAAATATTTAACTAATTGCTGTAGCTCTGAGTTTTGTCGATATGAAAACAGTAAATGTTTGCTAGGAGACAGGTGAATGTTATTTTAAATTATTTAATCGTAATTTATTGAATTTATTTAAATTTTTATAAAAAAAAAATTTGTCAAAAATGTAAGACACACTTCATTTAAAAATGTTATGAGTACAATCAACTGGGCGAGCTTTTTTTGCGGAGAAAGTACAGAATTAAGTCAAGTCAGCCTACTAACATGTCAGGTAGAGTAAAGGGTCAATTGGTGATGGCATAGCCATATGAAGGACCATGTCTAAGCTTTATGGAAGGTGAGTAGTTTTTTTAAGTTAATGTTTGTATATTATTTTATTATTTGTTCAGAGAGTACAACGGTGGGTGCACATGTTGCAGAGGGGGCAACCTTTGAGTAATATTAAACTATAATTTTATTTATTTAAATTATTTGTTCTATATAGAACGGGTGGTGCGGGGCACCTGTTACACCTTCTATGTATTAATTGGTGGCGAGCACTATTGGCTCTGAGGCATTGCGCGGGATAGGCTTCCTCAGTTTCGCTGTGAAAAACCCAGATTCGGGATTACAAAACATAAACTATGTCTTCGAAATATTTCATAAGCTGGTTGCGAATTACAAGAGAGTGCAGCGCAAATGAAATAAATGAAAGAAATAATTATAGCTTATGTCGCTTAAACAAGCTGATACCAGCAGACTTAAGACGAGCAATGTAAAGGTGATAGCAGAGAAAACGTTGTGCGACACTTCAACTTTGACAACTATGAAGCTCTTAAGCATTATACGTGATCCAGCAAAAAAGGGCGAATCAAAGTAAATCAAAAAACTTAAGTGAAAATCAAATCCGCTAAATTCTAAAGTCAACAAAAGTTAAAAAGTTGTTGAGCCTTTTCTTTTGCGTTTAAATTGATTTATTTATTTTTATTAAGTTAGTCCTTGTATTACGTTGGCTCCACGTTAGGTTCTCTGGGATATCGGCCTAAACCATTATTGATGCATACCATAACCACACCATAGGCAATGCATTGAAAGTAGAGCTCTCAATATTCGAATATTCGAACTATTCGAATAAAGCAGTATTCGAATAACAATATTCCAATACATTTTTTAAATGTAAACTTATTTTTTCCGCTCATTTTTAAATTTGAAAAGTATTAGTTAAAAGTGGCAAGTGTTTACCAACCAACGAAAGGATCAAAAGTTAGAAATATAACAAGTTTTCGAATAATCGTGCTTTATAGAATATTCGCTGGCTAATCGAATATTCGAATAATAGTACCTCATCGAATATTCGAATACTAACATTCGATTTTCAGTAGCAAAAACAATCGACATCGAGCTATTCGAATAATTGTAAGAGCCCTTATTGAAAGCTAAGTTAGAAATGACTTAACCTTATCCGTACGCAACAGTTGATATATTTTGACTTGAGCGAATCAATGTAAGCGACTATTGTGCTTTAAAAGTAGTATACCTCTTCAATAACCGTCAAGTCCTTCATCAAAACCTTGTTTTAGGTACCCAGAGTGTTGAGCAAAAAGTTTGCGTTCAGCAAAAAGTTTCGAAGTAGTTGTATAAGATTATAGGTACATAATGTTGTCTGTCGTTATGTTTTAAAGACAGTTTGGTATCTCCCATTGGCATAGATTTGTTAAAATAAAGTGCAGAGATACCAGCTCCCGTCTTGACATCATTCAGTTTTCATCTGAATCAGGGTCAGTATATGGAATCCCTCTTGTGCATCCCTTGGTGCCTTGAATTGAATCAGGTTAGTATATTGATTTCCTCTTTCACATACCCTGGTGTCCATAATCTATCACAGGGCTTAGGCCTCTGCTTAGCACTAGCCCAATATGTCTTGTTACTGAAAGACGACTTTGATATGTCAATAAAGACAGAGAGACCTATATATACTTAGATTCCAATGTCTCTTACAATTCCTTAAGGCTCTGTTAGTTTCCCCGACTAGTAGAAGAATTGGTTCAAACTCATTGCTATTTTCTTTAGATTGACTTCTCTAAAAATTTAATACAAAATGTTATCCATACCTTTTAGAGGGAAAGAACTAAGGTACACATTTTCCTACTGAGTCACCTTAGACGTGTGATCTAAATGCATCAAGAATCACATTATTTTTTAAATTATTGATTGAATTAAACCATACTCGTATTTATATAGGTATAAAGGCATTAGGAGTAAATACCGTATATTAGGTCGGAAGGGTAAACATTAGTGTTTATCAAAAATCTAAACGTTTCTTAATGGCATATCGTAGCCTGCGGGCGAGCTTTGAAGTGCGCGAACAATTAATTAATTTCCACAGAAAACTAGTGAAAATTGATGGTGAAAGTCCAAGAATAATAAATAAAATATTTAATGTGTGGATATGCATGACTGAACTCATATATTTATAGAGATAATATGATATCTTAATACTGGTTAGGTAGAGGCGAGTGTTCTTTAAGCATATTGGTTTAGTTACTCGGATTAATATCCAGTCCCAAGCCAAGGCTCGTCAAGTAAATAGAATTCTGAAATTGGTCTCCTGCGTGCAGCAAGCTGGAAAAAAGTTCTAAATCTCTCAAAAATCATAAAAACTCGTTGCTCCAGATCATTGATTTAGATTCGAAAGATCTTAACACATCTCAAGTCAGAAAAATTACCAACAGTTCTCTTGAATAATACTACAACAATAGCAATTTTATTTGGAGTGACCGGAATTCTTTGCTTAAAAGCCCAATTCTCATTGTGCTTATACCCAACTCTACCATGCTCCTATGGCAACGATACTATTCCAATGCACCCCATCAGTTTAAGTAAGGTCCTGGCAAACCTGTTCAAGATAAACGTTACATTAGTTTAGAGGCTGGCCCTGTGCCTCCCCTACATTTGGACTCGGTTGTACAATGTGATAGCCAAATGTACATAGTAGATAGACAGGCTGCACTCTACTTGCAATGGGAAGGTGGCTGAAATAAAACGATAATTTATATGGATTCCCACCCTGAGCAAGTCTCAGCATGTACACTATATATGAAAACTAAACCAAAATTTTCGTAAAATCAAAAAAGCCAATATACTGAGCCAATTTCTCTTATTTTAATTTCAAACAAACATATTCGTGCCATAATAGGTCAAAGGGGTACTTTTAAAGTGAACTATTAATATTAAATATGTTTAGTTAAAGTAATAAGTTTATCACTAACTCTATGTAAAACACGAATTGTTCTCTGATCTTCTCTCTTTTGATGCTCAGCTAGCACAACATTCAAAAAAATATAAGTGCTCTGCCAGCAGAAAGCGAATCACATATACAATCCAGTGTTGCCACAGCAAAAAAAAAAAAAAGAAGTAACCAAAAATTAAAAAATTAATTAGCAAACAACTACCATTTTAAAAAAAGGAACACATACAGGTTTATTTCAAATTACAGGTAGCTACGTACATACGTATATCAAATAATATACAAATATCGCATCTTAGCTGGAATTGTGAAAAGAAAAATCAACAAAAGTCTGTAAAACTCTTCAATTAAATATACTTCAAAAGTTATAAGTTTTCTTAAAACACTATGCATTTTTCAAGAAAATAAATATTAATTTTTCTGTCGTAATTTAGGTGAAATGCCATTCTTCCAGCATTTGCGGAATATTTTACCTAAAACTATATACCTAAACGGAGATGAATTTTTTTTTTTAATACACTTCAATCCTTACTAGGAGATCAAACACACCGGTCTTTTTTTGTCGGTAACAACTCTTAAGCAAGCATGATACTATTAATTGTCTGAGCGCTAAGTTTATTTCTGAGTTTAGTTTTTATTAAAGCTAATTCGGAAAAATTTCTTTCAGCTGCCGCAGAACTATGTGACAGTGATAACAAGTTAATCACAAAATCAGAAAGTTCTTTATACTCTTCTTCACCCAAACCATTCTTGATTTTACTTATTTCCACCCAAAAAGTATTTATATCGATATCGCCTTCGAATAAATTATTTTTGAATAAACAAAACAGCTTCCATTAGGTAATAATAGTTTCAGCATCGCACGTAAAGAAAGAAGGGAAATTGAAGCACCAGATCCAGACAAGGTTTTGTTTTAAGTCCTCTCTTTTAAAATCAAACCGTGTTTTTAATTGACTTAAAAGTTCTACGTAAAATGAAATTATATTTTTTTTTATGTCTAGAACTTCACACTGCTCTATTTTGCTACTATCTATATAAGTTTCTGCCTTAATTACGATATGTACATCATTTAGACGTAAGTAGCTCAGTTTATCATATATATAAATTTCCGATGCATTATTTTGCTTTACAATGTCTTTTACAACAAAGTTATTCAAAAAGTCTATAATTTGCTTCTATTTTCTGATAGAGGTGAGGTAAACGTACTTTTTCAGATTGAAATTCCTTATTCAAATCGTTAATTATTTTTAATACATATGATAAGAACATAAGATATATTTTATTTTTATTATTCATAGTTTCAGCTATACGAGTATCAGCACCGCGTAGCAGATTGACCTCAAGATAACACGAAATAAAATGTAATCTTAAGCTGTCCCACTGTTCGATAATACGGTTAATTACTGCTTTCAATGACAGCCATCTTGTTTGCGATATGCCTAAAATTTTATGGAGCATTACAGAACAGAATTCTTCGAACTCTTTTAGTTCATTAATTCGTTTCGGACTATGGGAAAAAACGGAATAAATATTCCGGCAAAGACCATCAACATCAGATGGCAGTTTTTTGCAGGCGTATGATGCGCACAAATGTAATGAATGACAAGAAGATTTTATGTAGAATATGTCGAACTCGCTCTTGAACTTCGATTTAAGGCCGTTTATACATCCTGCCATAACACTGGTACCGTCTGTAGCAAGCCAGATTTTGCAAAGGAATATTTACTTCAGAAAAAAATCTTTTATGGTTTTGTAGATAGACGATACGTCTACCTTTTAAAGCTGGAGCGTTCCTATAAAACGATCTTGTACTAAGCGAGTAGTGTTGTCAGCATACCTTGCAATTAAAACCATAAGATATAGTTTCATCCACGATGAACGAAAAACGAACACTCCTTGTTTCCTAACACGGACGCAATTTGCGTCGATTTGGTTCTGCTACATTTTAATGCCTTTGCGTTTTGGGAATCGGGGCAACATTCAAACAAAAAAAGCGGCAAATTGTTGTGTGTGATATAGAACATTACTAAAATTAGTTCAGCCTGCTGGACGCATCTTTTAATGCTCTGCCGTCCTTCGGACATAAATAATTCTATTTGTACCTGGTTTATTTTCTTTTCAATGTTCTGAATATGATTTTATTTCTTTTCGTGGTTTCGTAGGTGCGTAAGATGACCAAGTAGCGATTTATCGCATGTAGTGTAATATGTTTTTCTATTTCGTTCTTCCAACCAAGAAAAAGTAGCAGCCCACTCCTGACGGAATTTTATTTTATGTAGAAATTAAATGTAGAAAATAATTTATTATAAATAAATATAGTTATTACTGAATTCCCACTTTTATATTTCAAAGTATTGATGGATAGCTAGTGAAGAAACATTGTGATGTGACAGATGCCTTACCTGGAACTTGTATTTTCAATTCTGTTGGGTTCAACATCCCCTTGTTTCATACGCTTCACAAATCTATGTAAATGTATAAAAAAATTTAAAAGAAAGTATGTATTTATAAATCCCTAAAAACTAACTTATTCATTTCTTGGCTTTATATCTAAATTATACCGAATTGAAGAACCAAAGATGTAAAAAGGAAAAACAGTTCCAACAAATGATTAGTGATGGGCAAAATGTAGGGATGAGAGCATACAAACTATATACAATGTAGTGAAAGCTTGCCAGATTAATCCCTACTAGACGGACCTAACCACACTCACTAATACACGCAAGCGAAAATTGTAAATTACTAACACACACAAATCCTTCTGTTAAGTTTTTCTTTTTCTTTGTGTATCTTCTTCTTTGGTATTGTGAGCGAAATGTTAGTGCGTCGTTAAAAAATTTATAAAATATTTAATAAGGAGTTTTGCAGAGAAATTGCAACTAATACGCCTAGATAAGGCAAGTATATAGTGCTATTTATTGTTATTAAACAACTCAAGTCCTGGTTTATATATTTATGCACCAAAAATTTAATATTTTCAGATGGGCGAGCAAAGGAGTTTTCAACTTGCGGCAAGTGAAATTATATTTTGTAAATGTTTAGTGATATGAATATGTATGTATTTATAGATCTTATTGGCTATTGTTAACGTGAAAGTTGTGTAATTTTAAATAATATTAAACATTAAAAACCAAATCTAATAATACAAACAATTGTCTTTTCATTGTTAGCTATATATGAAGTTTCCGTCATTCATAACCATTAGGCCTGGCGCATGTTTGCCGTACTCATAACCATTAGTGGTGGCGTGCGTTTGCATTATAGCTGACTGTTAGCGCTAACCGAACTTTTCATTATGGATAATGAGAGTGAAGAGTGTAGACAGATGTGGTTGTACATGAGCAAGAAAGGGATGCCGTATACTGTATGTGTGCACACGGACAGCAAACACATGGTTAGATCTGGCACACTGCTCTTCAGAAACTAATTGAGAAAAATAAGCAAAAATAACGCAAACCCAAGTCAGGCCGAGGGGTTATCTGACCAACCATTTAACTGGTACCTGTCTAGTAGGGATCTTAAGTCGTTATCTTCACGAGCTTGAAATTCTCGCTTGCCTGGCGAGCATACTTTTTCTTACTTACCGAATTGCGAGGAACAAAAAGATACATATTAACCCAAATTCATCGAAAACAGGAAAAAAAAGTTCCAAATTACCAAAAACGTTTTCAAGTGAAAAAAATTACCAATTTTGGTTAAGAATAACCAAAGCGGCAATACTGATACAATCTACTCTAATCTCAATACAATCTAAGTTTTGATGTACAGTAGTGTTCGGTCTTAAGAGGAAGAAGGAGAGGTATAGAGTAGGAGAGAAGGATGAGAGACTGATTTATATTGAGAGGGAAATATAGGGAAAAGGAATAATAAGAGTATTGGGAAATCGAAAACGAAGAGTAAGGAATAATAATAGGAATAGGAGGGAGAAGACTAGTAACTTGATGTATGAAAAGAAAAGAAGGAGGAGGAAGGAGACGGAGAACTACAACGAAAACAAAACATTCGGCTGGCATTTTTGCTCTTACGACAGATCTTTATGTTAGGTTACACAATTCCCACGTTCTGATTATTATTTCTTGGTTTTATGACATCAATTGTATATGCAGCACAGACATTTTATAATACAATTTATATATGTATTCTTTTAATTGTATGAGCAATTTAAGATTGATTGGGACTATTAAATATAATAATTTAATGTTCATTACCATTACGAAATCGTTTGAAATGACACTTAAATGTTAATTTATATATTTTTAATTCGGTTATTAATTTTTATGTTGTAATGAACTGAATGAATGATAAAAAGAAAACGGTTATATATTTTCCCAGACATGCAGACCGCCCTGAAAGCTTTTAGCCTGGACCAGAAAAAGTACACCCGCGGGTTTCGCGTTTGAGCATATATGGGTATTTGAGTAGACATCAGCTGACTGCATTAAAGTTTGAGTGCAGTAAATACTAACCACTAAAGTTTACTGATAGTACAATTTCCATTGCCACTAACATTGATTTTTGAGTGAAACTTTATTTTTATTACCATTCAAAGTTTATGCATTATCATTTAACGTTGACTTTGAGTGGAGTTTCACTTGCATTTATATTTAGTCGAGATTTGGCTGAGTTAGCATTAATAGAAATTCACACATATTTCCGTTTTTAATGGATTTCCAATTTCGAAACGCTTCTGTAATGCTAATTTAAATTATAGAAATCTAAGAATACATTTAAAACCCAAAATAGAATAAGTAACCTGATTTCACTAATTGGATTGAAGCAAATCAAATGTCGATCCCAAAAAAAATAAATATACCACAAAAAAAAATTAAATAATTATATCCAGTTAAGAATGAACAGGAATTATTATGCTTAGTCAGGATGACGTTTTATTTTGATATACGCTGAAGTTATTTCACAAGATTTAGATTGGTACGACGACAGACATATTGTCTTTCAACGTATTTCAAAATTTAAAGTGAAATTGCACAATTCATAATGGAAATTTGAACTTTCCACTAAAGAGGCAAAACTATGCCAGTAGGTCAAATCCTTTCACTATATAAACAAAGCCGCCGTTCTTAACGTACTTACTCTCCGCAGATTCGTGGATGATTGCAGATTTGAACCGACACGACCTTAAAGAATTTTGATAGATCATGGAATATTTCCAAAAATTCCAGATTGATACTATCCCGAAGATAAATAAAAAAAAATTTCCATATCGCCCAGGGTCCTTCGCTCAAAGTATCCAAGAACTTGATACTTTTATCCAGCATGCTGATTTTAGAGAAAGGATGTTAAGCTAATATTACACCTCTGAAATCTCTTGAAACCAAAGCGGAGTAGTTGTTGTAAACGTCATACGCTGCACGCAGTCGCCGATTCATCTTTGTGCTGTGTTTAAGCTAGAGGTCCCTTGATTTAGCTACAAATTCCACGCTAAATGTCGTCTATACAGGCGGACTAGAGATCGCCCATTGCTTGAAATTCAATCACAAAACTTTATTTTATTTTAACTATTTTTAATTTTTTTTGTTGCTTTCTATTTTATTGTTATCTTTTCTTGCTTATCCATTCCTTCCCTTTCCGTTCCTTTTCTTTTTAATTCTTTCCTTTCCTTAAGTTTCCTTTTCTTTCCTTTCACGCCCTTTCCATCCCTTTCATTTCCTTTGTTTGAGTAGCGACAGAAACACTCCCTGAAGGTTTTGCCGGATATGAATCAGGCACGCCTCGATACTCCCCTGCAGTACATAACCAACTGTCGCTGGAGCGATTTGTGATGACCAGTACAACCTTATTGGTCATGTCATCCCTCCCTCCGTAAGGAAGGAGAAGATGGGTAATGAGAGGTGAGAGGCACCATATCCATAGATCAACCATTGAGTTACACGGCATTACCTCCTACGACCGGTATGCCTATTTTGGACATATTCTAAACCCCTAACCCGCAGGGGTTTCCTTTCCTTCCTTTATTTTTCTTTCATTATCTGCCTTTCACTTCACTTTCTTTTAATGAATTTTGTTTTATTTTTCTTATTTATTTTATTTAATTTCAATTCACACAATCCCAATCACAAATACAAAAACAAAACTATCTCCGGTGTTGAATACTCTTTATAAATAATTAATTATTTTGTTTTTGTATTATCAATGAAGTTTACATATTTGCTCATACATTACGTTTAATGTCTCCAACAAAGCAAATCCTCGTGCTCAGGAGAGCCACTGACACTGGGTACCGTAGCCAGTGATCAATACAACAAGAACAATTCATGAAACGTTTACCTACACAACAGCGGCTCATAGCGCGAATACTTGTTTTTCATTGATCCGCTACCAGCTCTTCGCTCTCACAGTGAGAGCCGATCACACGAGTAATACAATAACATGCATGACAAGTCTCACACAACTACGGCTCTGTGATGTGAATACATGTTTGGCATTTGTGTTGGTGTCATTTTTAAACTAATTTTTCTACATTATAATAATTTTTTTTTTTTCAGTTTTTTTGATAGACGGCACTGCAGTTTAGCCATACCTACCCAAAGATATGTAATTGTTAATACCTTAAATGTATAGGCCATAAAGTGGGACAATTTCGCTCAACTTGCGCATTTATATTATAAATAGTCATGCAACACCTCAGAACACCTTTCACTAGTGTTGTAGCGGTATTTAATCATTAAGGCAATCCAACAAGCGGCTTATGAAGCATGAGGTTTCAAAGAAGAATAAACCAAAGGTAAAGGGTTCCATTTGAGTTTTTTTACAAGGCCATGTGGGTGTTTAGACATTCGCAGTCACTGTGAAAACATTCACAGCCATCTGAACTTATTTCGCTTCCATTAATCGGACTCGAGCTCACATCAAATATTTTCTTTTCCCATATTCTTTCATATCTCACTATACCACACCATCGCTAAAAAAAACCTTCACAGTTTCTAGCAGATTCTTAATCACTATTTACTATTCGCAAACACCGCAATCGCTTAGTAACCAAAATAACAAAAACACGCACAATTAATTCGTATCGAAAACAACACACTCCGCAGCCGCATTCTACTTATTTCGATCAAATTGAATAATTGGCCAGCAGCAGCAGCAGCGCCAAACTATCAATGACAACTTCAGCATCCAATGTATAGCTGCGTTTATACAAGGTGGCGCAAAAGTGAGCTTCCGATGTTCAGCATATCGGTTGTGGCACGTGCATTGTGTGCTGTTGCACCGTATTGTTGGAACCACATGTTTTCCAATCCCAATTCATCAATTTGCGGCAAAAACTCGTTGATCATTGCTCTGTAGCGCTCACCATTCACAGTAACCGTTTGGCCCCGACCGATTATTGGTCAAATAAATAGTCAGCAATATTCCGCGTTCTGGAGCAGTGTAGCGTAACATTGTTTATTAACGTGTATTTCGCATGTGTTTACTACACAAATGTCAAAACAGAACTGACTTTAGGGGCCAATCGCAAAATTTATAGCATTTTCTGATAGGAGGATTACTTTTGCGCCACCCTGTATATCAAATCAAATGGTCACCACATGTACATCTATGTTTATGTATGTAGGTATTTCTTTCGTATTTCCGAATATATTCGGTATTGACTTGCATTAGAAAACAACAAAACAAATAGAACCTTACTCAAGAAACAACTTCCACTGAAACTTCTCGAAGCTTTTTTAATGCAATTTCGGTTTCGAAACTATATACATAAGTACACATACCAAGCACCTACATAGTATTCGACATTTGTATGCAACGCAAGCAAAAATCAATCGAAAAAGCCAAGATTTTATTTAAGAAAAAAACCGATAGAAAAGATCATAAAACATGCTATGCTGTGAATATTTTGACTTAATCTAAGTTCACACACAGATAAACCCTTATATGTATAGCGTTGCCATTTTGGTCTAATTTGATATCAAAATTGGTGCCTTCTTTTGGTAGGCTGATTGGTCGATTGCAGTATTTTGTTCTTTTGGCAGCTGTAGTCACCCTGCCGTATTGTTTTTGTTGTGTTTGTATCCGCAAAAATACTCCTCATCTTCATTTGCTTTTGGCAGGCTGACTAATCGAGTGAAGGTTCTTGGTAGCACACATTTTTTGAAAACATTGGTTACCCTGTATTAAAAGCAACCAGTATGTTCTTTTGGTAGCTCCATGCCATTGCGCCGAATTGTTTTTGTTGTTACCACAGAAATACTTCTCCCCTTTACTTTCCTCTGGCAGGCTGACTGAAGTTTTTGGTATCCAAACATGTTTTGAAAATATTTGTTACCCTGTGTTAATAACGATCGATATGTTTTTTTGGTAGTTCTAGTAACTCCCCGTATTGTTTTTGTTGTTGTTGTAGCCGCATACTCCTCATCTTGATTTGCCTTTGGTATGCTGGTTAGCCGATACAAGTTCTTTAGTTTTAAAAAATGTTTTAAAAATATTGGTTACCCTGTATTAAACCCGTTCCATATGCTCTTGTAGTAGCTACACAGTTTAAGGCAAGTTTGGGCGAGCACAAGAACACTCCCAATGTCAGCCCCTTCTTTTCGAAACCGGACGAAATTATAAGAGGAAGATCTCTGTACATTGTAGGTATTCAAAATTCAATATTGGGGAAATAGATACGAAAACAAGGGTTTTAGAATGTTTATATGTCTGTCTGTATGTTTGCTCACGCATCACTCAAAAACTACAATATATAATTTAATGCAACTTTCATTGTTGCATTGCTAGATGTCGAACTTAAAGTTTAGCAACCATTTATCACACTGGCATAATTACGGCTGTGTACAGTGGTGACAAAACAAGTTGACTCAAAATATTTGTGTCTTAGCCAAGGGTATAATTATTTTAATTTCTGCCCGTCTGTCTGTATCTTTGAACGCGTATCACTGAAGAATTACCCAGTCGAAGTGAAATCTTTTTTCACAAATGTAAGTTTCAAGGTCTGTGCTATTTTCTTTTCAATAAAATAAGATGTTACCACCTATTCCTTACTTATAATATTATCGAGAAACGTTTACAGCCAGAAAACCAAAATTTATTGTTCTACATAAATTCAAAACTGAAAGCTGCGCTGCAAAGAGAGGGATCCCCGACCGATCTCTAAAGAGAGGGATCCCCGATCAAAGACTTTCGCCTACAGTGGATAATAGTTGAACGCAACCATTGCGCTTAGGCATGGATGGAATGTTGATTTTAAATTTATGTAGCCTACTTATAGGAGTTGAAAAGTGATGTAGGGGAATATAGCGGATTTGCCCGACACTACCCGTTTAGGAATAAAAGGGTTCAGTTAGTCTCTTCATACTACATGCTAAAACAAGAGAGTTAGAAACTGGCATTAGTCTCATCTTCATTTGGAACTCATCCCGGATTCATTCTAGACTAATCGCATTTTTGGGTAGTCCTGGTTTCAAAAAAGTTGTAGGTTGTTTGAAAAAATAATTTTAGAATTTTTGGCATCTAAAACTATTCGATAGTGATAACCCTGTTGATGACAAACATTTTCCATTTTATTCTGGTGGTATTACGATTGCAACCAGAATACGGAAACGGTATTTATGTTGTAAATTGACAAATAGAATATCATTTAAATATTAAACTATTTTGTTGGAATTTTTGGCATGTAAAAATATTGTCATCTGGCAATAGTGTTGATGACGACAAAAAATTTGTTATATCATTGAAATCACCGGCTGTCTGGACTTTAGTCTGCATGCAGTCATTTTTGTCAATATATGGCCAAACACACAGTTTACATACACACTACAATATCTCGTTAATCTTTTACGCTTATCGAAGTTCATTTGCTCAATACTAATACAAAAAAAAAAAAAAAAAATTACAATAAAAATTTTCACAATCTTCGCTGTTTATTTTAACTTTTTTTGTTTGCTTTGGCTGGCACAAACCTACAAATATCTATATATTTATCTAAATATGTGAACATACATATCGATGAGCATGCCTTTATATAGCAAAGGGGTTACCCAGATGATTCAAACGAAAGATATGCAAACTTTTTTAAATTAAAACAAATTATTTATGTATGAAATATTCTAATATCAACAACAAAACTCACTCTTTCGAACGTAATGGAAACGTTTTGTTGCAAAAAATGCGATTAGTCAAGAGTGAATCCGGGATAAGTCGCAAAGGAGCATGCGACTAGTGATATTTATGATCTCTTTATATGGATTCAATTCACCACATTTGTTTGAGCATATTCTAGGGACCCTGCAAAAAGTGCGCTTAGTCTATGATGCATCCGGGATGAGTCGCAAAGGAGCATGCGACCAATGTCAGTTTTGATCTCTTTGTATGGGTTAAACTGGTCACATTTGTTTGAGCATATCCTATGAAGAGACCAATTTTCCCCATTTATACCCGAACGGGTACGAAAGGACTAATCCATTTTCTACCCAAAGGAGAACTTTTAGCTCCTATAAGTATGCTACAAAAACTGAAATTGACCACCCCTATGATTATTCTACTCAAATAAAAATTTACTTATGTATATAGAATTATAGCCAACTGTAAACTAAGGGGATTAATCACGGATCGCTCTTTTTAGAGATTTAGTCACACGATTTTTTTCAGGGGAGTGACAGGTACCCTTCCAACCATGGCTAACCGTGGTGAAAATCTGATTCCACAAATTCACAAATGTTTACTAACACCAACGCATATTTTTGGAATTTGTGTGGAAAACAACAAGTGCCTAAAAGTATGCACTCACATGCTCACGGAAAAACATTTTTGACATGGTTAAAAAGTGAACCTCGCCGAACAAAATTGCTCACTGTTTTGGTCGAAAAATCAACTTTTCCAAAACCCGAACATAAAATTTTTTTTTTTAAAAAACTGTAATCGCCAACGTTTTTAGCGCATAATTTTAAGTGGGACAGGAAATATGAGACAAATTCGTTTTCATCGAAAACATTTTTGCATGTATGCTGAAAAACCTATTAAAAAAATTCCGAAAGGGTCAATTTTTTCACCAAAACACTCCCAAAAACCCAAAAAAATATTTTTTTTTTTTCAAAAAACTGTTATCGCCAACATTTTTAGCGGACATTTTTGGTTCGGACAGGGTATACATGAAAATTTTAAAATCAAATGAAAATTTTTTAGTAGGTTATGAAAAAAACCTTAAAAATAAAAGTCGAAAAAAGTCAAAAAAATGAAATTTCGCAGGCTCGAAAATTATTTTTTTGTGTATGCGTAGTGGAATTTTCTTTTCCTGAGCCAAAACCTATCGAAAAAACGATGGCGCGATACCGGTTAACTTTCGTCCATACAAATCAACCCACCCTAATGTACACTCATATTTATAACACCAGCGTGCGGAACAATTCTTTATCAACTTGTTCTAACAGACTGAGAAGGTTCAGCCCTTAAACCATATCTAGACAAGTGTGATACCTACGACATAGACACAAACAAAAATAAAATTCTATATATTAGGGTCTTCAATAGAGTAATAAGCCTAGAGTTTTTAGAATTTTTGTCTGTCTGTCTGTATGTTTGTTTGCGCAACACACAAAAACTGCTGTATAGAATTTTATACAACATTCTCCTGATGTCCAACTTGAAGGCTAAGATCCTTTTTGCAGCAGGAAATCATTTTGGTTCCGCGGAATATAGTGATGGCAATAAAATTAGGCTCAAAATAAATAGGAGCACGCTTATGTCAGTACTAAGAATGCCAATACCGGAATCCCGTGTTTTTTAAGGGCCGAAACCAGTGTTTTTTATTGCAAATCCGCTGATTATTAACATAATCCATTTAACAAAATTGCAAAAAAAATATATCTTAACAATTCGAAAAATTTTTTTCCCAAAACTTTTGAAAAAAAAAAATTGGTTTGCTATTTGTTATAAATACTAATTTAAAAAAAAAATTTGCATAACAAATTGCACTACCAACAGAGAAATGTTTACTGCTTAGCTGCCCACAATATACAACTAACAGTCAATTAGCAGTGCACTGTACCAAACATACAACACTGTTAAATAAATCAACAGAAAAAACACTGTTAAATAAATCAACAGAAAAAAACTCGCCAACACTCAAAACAACAGACGCTTACAGACCTACCCCAATCTATGCTAATGATCATTAGCTGCGCTTACAGTGCGCTGTTAATTAATCACAGACTGTTTTCTTTACATAGAGCGCTGCTGCTAAGGATTTGAGATAAACTTGCACACATCTCTACAAACATATATACTTTCACGGCGCCTAGTATTATTTTCAATAACAACAACATTTTATAGTTTTAAGAATCAAATCACTGTCTGTTTGCCATTTAAGGCAGTTGCTGCGCAGCGTAAACTCGAGATCAGACTCGGAATTACCTGATTACCGGTATAAGCGACGCTTATCGAGATGACTTGGCGTAAGTAACAGCCAAGCATTCAACATTCTGAGTTAAACAGAATAAAAAAAATTTGCAAATTGATGCTAACGGCCGTAATGTAGGCAGCGGTGGAGGCAGCAGCTTCAGAGCTACAACAATTATCCAATCTGTCCAGCACAGCAGCAGCGACGCGTCAACGTCAGCAGCGCGGCTGGTGGCTAGCAAAACCTATATTTACCTGCTATGACAAGCACAGCTCAGACTTCATTCAAAAGTGGGCAACGCAAGCGAGCAGACAAACTTTTTTAAAAAAGCTCTTCGTACTCAAACGTTAAATTGAATAGAACATTTCGTAAACGTCGAGTTACAATAAAAGTTGTTGATAATAATAAATTGAAATAAAGGCAAAGAATATGTAGCCAGGATATTAGAAAAATTTGTAGTAAAAAAAAAATTGAAAATCACCATTTAAAACACATTTAAAAATTTGTGTTTGAAATTTTTTTCACGAAATGTTTTTGTTTTAAGAACAAAGTGTAAGAAGTTTATAAAGAAAAATTGATAAGTGCGCTTGAACTTTTTACAGCTAAGCGTTTAGTATTGATACAAAAAAAAATTATTTTAAAAAATCCAAGAGACTCAAATTCAAGTAAACGAAATCGAAATATTTTTCTTAGTGCTTTATTACTCGTTGTTGCAATTTTATTTGTTATAAACAAATACAAATCGAAATCCGTGCAGTAGCAAAATAAAAACAAAAACGCAAACATGAAAGATCTTGCCAAATTGTTCCCACGCCGCTATAGCGCCGCTAATACGCAAGATGATACCGAGCAACAACAACACTTGACTGAAAAAACCAATGCGGCGACAACTGCAACAACTGCGCCATCGACTACCTCAGGATCTTATATTGCATGTAGCACATCTGCGCGCGAAGCTGAGAAGCTACGTCGCAAAAGCTTGAAAGCCAATCGTTCAATGAATCCTGCCAGCGTACTTAGTTCGTTCTTTAATGAGCGTAAAAATAATAAGCGTGGGCGTTCACCAAAATGTAAGTTTTTGACAGATTTTTGACTTTTTTTACATAAAATAATAAGTCGATGCAGTGTCAAAACTTTTTAAATTTGTGTGGTGAAAAAGTGGGGTAGCAATTCAATATTTTTGCATACCTAAGTTTTATTTTGTTTTGTTTTTGGAATTTATTAATTTAAAGAAATATTTTTATTGGGTAGAAAAAAATGTTGGAAAGGAAATATTCTAAATTTTATAAATTTGTAAATGTTGGAAAGGAAATATTCTATATTCTATAAATTTGTAAATGTTGCTAAAATGCTCATGCAAAGATTGTACAGCTGAATTTTAAAGCAAACAAGCAAAAAAAACTTTATTTGCTTTTTAAAATTTTTTTTTATTAAAAATTAGGACTAAAGTTTATTATTTGCAATAATTCTTAAGTGGTTTTTTTTATAAAAAAAAAAGTTTAAAGCTAGGAGTCTGAAAATTTAGAAGAAAAAACTAAAAAATTATTTATAAAAAACTTAAAAAGGAAAATTTTCAACTGTTTTTCCTTAAAAAAATATTTAAAATTTGAAAAAACATATTGATTTTTTTTCTTTTAATTTTGTATGAAAAACGTGTTTTTGTTTCAAAATATGGACTAAAGAAATTTTTTTTAAAAAAAAATTTTGATTATTTTTTTACTAAACCAAAACTATGAGTGAAAATTTAGAAAAAAAAAATTTATTAAATAAAATTTTTTTAAATTTTCAATATTTTACATTTTATACCTCTAGATTCCATTACTTCTTTAATACTTTGAAGCTGAAATCTGTCAAGAATTAAATAAAGAATAAAAACTATCCAGCAAATTTTAAAAGTATTTAAATTTTGCATTTCATTAATGTTGATTTGATATAAAAATTTAACACACATTTCCGTTAGTATTTTTAAAGTTATTTCTTTTTTTTGTTTAAAACTTGTTGTTTTTTTTTGTATCACATTCATATTTTTGGTTATGAATCTACAAGAATTATTCAAACCTTTAAAACTTCAATTCATATATAAATTTTGTTAAACTAATTTTAAATTTAAAAAAGGACAAACAACAAAGCAATCTTCCGTTGAAAACTAAAATTGATCATATTAGAATGTCATTAATTTTTTTAATGTAAGCTTTACATTTTCAAAAACAGCACAATTTAACAATTTTCTTTTTTTGCTCAAACTTTTTTTTCGTGTCACGTCCATCTTTTTGGTGATAAATCTACAGAATTAATCAAAATTTGAAGACCTAAATACTTCAATTAATTTGTTTCAATATATGTTTTGTTAAACTAATTTAAAATTTAAAAAAGTACACACAACAAAGCTATCTTCCGTTGAAAACTAAAATTGATCATATTAAAATGTCATTAATTTTGTTAATGTCAACTTTATATTTTCAAAAAGTAATACATATTTTTCGTAACTTTTATAAAATATAGTTAAGTTTATTTTAATTTTTATTTATTTTTGTAAAAAAATTAAAAAAAAAAGTTATTTTAAATTTTGAAAAAATTATTCAAATTTCTCTCTAGCGCTCAAAATTAGACTTCAGTCCATTTTTTTTTTAATATTTTAGTCTTCTCTAATTTTTTTGGTCATAAAAGTGAACAAAATTTTATTTAAAATTTTAAAAATTTCCTACAAGTTTTCGAAAATTTTTATCAATACATTTTTTTGTGTCTCTACACTGCATTTAAATTTAAATAAAGTCCATCTGTAGTTAAAAAGAATGGGCTTGATTTTTTTTTTAAATAAATGTTTTATAAATTAAAAATTTTACAATCTTCTTAAAAATTTTAAACAAAAGGAGTTTTAGTGTAAATGAATTTACTTACACTTTAACAATTTGATACATATTTTCGAAAACTTCTATAAATTAAACATTTTTGTAACCAAAACTAATATTTTAACGTTAAAAGCTGTAAACTACAAATATGAACATAATAGCCGGTTTACACATACTATCTACCACTTCCGGTAGCATTTTTCTGCAAGGGCATATTATTATCGCTGAAGTGCAGACAATGTTTGATGTGCTACGCAAAATTACGCAGCACAACCATGAATAAATGCAAAATAGAAATTAAAAATAGTAAGGCAAGATAAAAAGAAATTAGCTATAGGCTTGAATGAACTACTAAGTGAATAGCGGGACCACAATGCAGAAAAGAACTTCCCTTTGTATGAGATAAATGAGCTAAAAATAACATTAATAAGAAAGGCAAAAAAGCCGCTAGATTATTTAAAAAATAAAAATTTTACATTTTCAAGAAATAATTTTATCTTGAATATTGTTTTTTTTTATCTAACCGGACACTACTAAAGTCAAGTACGGCAAGGGCCGTTCGCTCAACTTTTCTCTCTAATCACATACCGGTCAATAAACTATTGGCAAACTTGAACGGGGAAAACATACATACACATAACTGCATACAGTATGTAAATATGTAAAAAGTTAGCAGAAAACCTTAATTTGTATAAAAAAAAAGACATTATCGGCAATGCTGCGCCCAACTGTCAACAACGGTCGCCCACCTTGATTGATATTGTTGGCCAACGAAAATTGTGCTTTCTATGCAGAAATTTTAAGCCATTGAGCTTGAGTTGTATTTTTTTTTGCTTTGTTTGTAAACATTTAAATGCAAGCACGTACTTGAATTTTGTCTATTTAACAAAAAAGTGTTTTCACTACTAAACAAAAAATAAAAAGGTAATTCTTACCCAAACTATCGCTTTGACAGTTCAACTACTCAGAAATTAATAATTTAGAGCAAGTTTGCTGATACGATTTTTTTATTTAACTTAACCCTTATAAGCATTGTTTTTTTTAATCTGATTTAAATTGTGAAATCTGGCAAAAAGGGGAGGCCTTAAAAAAAATCAAATTAATTTACCTTTAAACTTGCATTTTCATTTGTTGAAATTTTATTTAATTGTTTAACTCTTATACACAATATTTTTATTTTAAATAATTTTCTAACTTCACAAGCTGAAGAAGGCACTTCTTTCCTTCTCGTATATAAATAAATTTAAAATTTTAACGTTGCTGTCATTTGTTTTTCTTAACATTTTTATTTTAAAAAGCAATCAAAACAAGGCTTTCTTCCTTCCCATAAAATATATACATTTATTTCTTTTGTTGGTTTTATGGTCTGTTCATTTTACATATTTTTGTAAGTTTAACGAGCTCAAGACCAGTTGATAATAATCCTTAGTTAATTATTATTATTTTTAATTTATTTCTTTTGTTTAACTTTCATTCCCACTTTGACGGCTGTGTGGAAGATGACCCTATTTCACAATATTTTTCAAAAACGCTATATCTCAGAATGTCTTTGAAGAACGCCCCAGCTCAAAATATTTTTCATAACGCACTATTTCAAATTTTGGTTCAAGAATGCCCTATATCAAAATTAGTTTCAAAAAAGCCCTATCTGAACGAAAATTCAATACATTTTTAGCTGAGATATGGCGTTTATGAATCAAATTCTCAGAAAGGGCATTGTTAAAAAAAGTTCTGAGATATGGCGTTTTTGAATCAAATTCTGAAATAGAGTGTTATTTAAACAAATTTTGATACATGGCGTTTTTGAAAAATATTTTCAAATAGGGTGATCTTCTTCTCAACCGTCGATTTGTTGTAATTTTTCTAGTGCTATTTTGTTTTATTTTTAGTTTAAAAATGTTCTTTACTGCACAAGCTGTAGAAAAAACCTACCTTCCTTAGAAAAACGTTTTTAACTTTTGCTTTCATGTGTTTTCTTTTCTCTTCGTCCTTGATTTTGGCTAGCTGACCAACAACTTTCCTTTAATTTTTTACTTTTGAATAATCATTTTTGCCTGTCCTCCACTTTATGTACATTTTGCTGGCCAAGTTCAGGGATGCGTGCCGATAGCTGATGCCAGCTAACCAGTATATTTGGCATTGTTATCGATGCACGAAACTCATATCAAAGCGTTAGCATGCTGTGATACAGTGGTGGGCATGTTAATGGAGACGATAAATGCAAAGGAAGATTATGTTTTTTTTGTTGTAATAATCTCGCATGTGTTGGTTTTTTGAAGATTAAAATGCTTAAGTGATAAACTTGCGGCACATATGTCAATTTATTTTACAATAACACAAAATATTGATGTGCTGTTTCAGGCTTAACTGCTATGTATATCGATAACAAGATAACAATTGGTGAATAAACTTAAGCTTATGTTATATTAACATAGGCTACAGTGAATGAAGTTCAAAGTTGTAACAATAATCTTCCATTTAGTTGTCGATATAAGCTCTTTATTTCCTGGTTGTTATTTCTAATTATTTGGTCGCCACTGTAGATGCGTGCGCAGGCGGACAAGCTCTGCACTCACTAACGAGTTCAAAATAAATTATAAATTAATTATTGGGATCACTTTAGTATACCTCGATTTCATTCATGATATAATCCAACAATTAAAATTAGAATAAATGTAATTGAAGTAATTGTTCATATTATGATATTTGATAATTTAATGATTATGATTATTGGTAGAATTAATGTAATTTCTACATCAAAAATTAAAAAAATAATTGTAATTAGAAAGGATCGTAGTGAAAAAGGAATAAACAAATATGTGCTCATATACATACTTAAATATTACATTAAATATGCATTTACAGATTTCAGTATAATTTTGAGATAAGACTAATCGCTAATAGTAATTGAATACTTACATGCTTTTGGTCTGTCCATAAACAGAGGGCATTTACAGATTTCAGCAAAGTTAAATGAATTTGAACAAAGAAAACTAAGTGATTTTTAACTCTTGAAATCAGAGAGACATTATTTTTTTGAAGATAATTAGACTTAGTTTGATTAGCTAATGACTTATAATGCACCTCATTTTTATTTTTGATACACAAGTAACTTATAACAATATGGCAACTCTAAACAAATGGGTCAATGTCAGTGCATTTTTTGTCATATTTACTTTGACAGAATGCGTTTGGCCCCGACCGATTATTGGTCAAATAAATAGTCAGCAATATTCCGCGTTCTGGAGCAGTGTAGCGTAACATTGTTTATTAACGTGTATTTCGCATGTGTTTACTACACAAATGTCAAAACAGAACTGACTTTAGGGGCCAATCGCAAAATTTATAGCATTTTCTGGAGGATTACTTTTGAGCCACCTTGTATCTCGTCTACCACTCATTGCCAACAAACATTAAGAAGTTTGTACTTCTCGCACATATCAAGGTTTTCCACAGCTGATATACCACCTACTTGCGCGCTCTGCAAGAGCAAAACTTTAGTGCGCGCTGTTGTTGTATTCTCCAAACAAGATTGTTGGCTGCTTTGACAGTTTTTAAAAAAAAAAAATTTTCTCTTTTTTGTTTGCTTCCACAAAATTGCTTGTGCATAGTTTATTTGTTGTTAAGATATGCTTTAGTAGCGCATCTAACCGTATATTTTAGCATTTACCGCATCAATTAACCATAAGCGTGCGAACATTCGCGTATAAATGTTCTTGTTTTTTTTTTCGTGCACACACTTCTTTAAAATTTATTCATGCTAACACCTAATATTCAGCAACGGACTTCCTGACCTTTGAATGTATTTTTATTTTGTTTTAATTAATGCCTTTCAGTTGACTTCTTGTTCAAATAAAATTTGTATATTAAGTTCACCACTTGTCTCGCGTTAAAACCCTGCTACCGCCATTGATTGCTGCCTTCATGTTTATTCAAGATTTTTCAATCACTTTTAATTGCATATTTCTTAGATATTTTTTAAGTTGAAATGTATGCCGCACAATGTTTTAGTTATGTTTGAGTCCACTTTGTGCTAGAATTCATAATATATGTATACTAAATTGGAGTATATGATTTTTTTCCAGTATTGTTGATTTGTATATTTATTTGATTCTACGACAATACGAAAAAAAAACCAAGAATAGTCAAAAAAAAATGTAAAATAGTCAAAAGCAATCAAAACAACTTTTTTTTTAACAATTATAAATTTTTTTTTTTATTTAATAATCGTAAAAAGTTATATAATTTGTTTTTTTTTTGACTCCTTTTTTATATAATTGCAAAAAATCATTAAAAATTTAAAATAATGGTGATCAATCGTTACATGGATTCCCAAAAAAATAATTAATCAACCCGGTAATCATTACGATTAGTAATCATTATTTAACAGGTCTGGGATAAGATTTACTGTCAATAGAATCACTAAGTCTAATTTCGATAATTTTATAATATATAATAAACACAGTCATTACTAGTGATAACTGGATACTGGTTTCAGTCTAATTATAATAATATCGATAGCTAAAAAAACAACAACAACACTCACTTTAGTGTAAAAAACACCAAACCAAATCGTTAGTATGGACATTTTTTATTCGTCACTTCAATGCTAGATAAAACTTTTTCTGCTTGCTTAAAAATATGTTTGATGTGAAAGCAAAAAAATAGCAACCAGAAAAAATTATAAGAGTTCACAATTTTGGTTCAAATTTTAAAAATTTCGCATTTGGTTTTTTTATTCATAAGTCGCTAAGTTCTTACCAAAAAAACAAATCGGCTTTTATATTCATAGTCAAGTTATTTGCAGCTTTTCATATAATTCTTACAGGTAGCCTACTGTAAAGATCTTTATGTATCTATAAATACTTCATTTAGACTGAGAATACACCGTTATGACTTTAAAGTCCATTTTCTTAAATTAAAACAAGCTACACACAAAAACAATTAAAAAATCTATTCGTTTAGTAATGAAATACATTTTGTTACTGGCTTTAAGATTCTAATTAATAATGTATGTATGTATATGTAATTGGTATGTCTTTGAACTTGTATGAGATGTATTTTCAGGCCTATTTTCTCAAACTTGAGGTTCACGGCAGATTTAAAGAGATTTTTCGATTTCCGGGCATTTTTGTGAAATTTAAATAATAACAATAACATGTTAAGATTAGTGATCGAAACCGGTCGATAAATCGTACAGGAACGCAAAATGTATCGATAAATTGCATTATCGATGCGAAAATGGTAGCCAACTTGTTACAGCATATACCCAGTGGTTCAAATGCCTAACGCTGGTATGTAACGAGTATGTAACGACATAAACGGATCGATATAGATATTGACTTATATATGTATATCAAAATGTGCAGGAGGAAAAAAGAAATTGATTAAGTCCGTCTGGTAACACGATAACTTGAGTAAATTTTGAGATATCTTAATGAAATTTGGTATGCAAGTTCTTTGGCACTCATCTCCGAGCGCTATTTAAAATGGGCGAAACCGGATGATAGCCACTCCCACTTTTAATATATAGAATATTTTCCAAAATACAAAAAAGTGGCTATTCAGTACATAATACACTTATGTATAAGGATACAATTTGGTGTGTACATTAACTTTAAGGCAGAAAATAAATTTTTCAAGAAATTTTAAAAAATGAGCACCGCCCACTTTTGATTAAGTCAAATTTAGAAATGATATTAATCATATATCAAAAACCGTTCAAGATATCGAAAGGAAATTTAGCACACATGTTTATATTAATAGAGGATATGTCCCGGAAAAAAATGGCGAAATCGGTTAAGAACCACGCCCACTTTTATACGAAAGATTTTGAAAATTATCATAGATATATTTAATAGGCAATAACTTTGCGTACAAAAGCTTTATATCATTTCTATTTCACTTTCAAAGTCTCCGTGAAGGAAGAAAGACGAAAAATATACATTTTTGAAAATGGGCGTGCCCCCCCTCCCTTTGTAAGGTGGATTATTCCGCAAAAATTGATTTATGGAAACGATAGTTGGAGAAAATATTGAACATAGAAGGGTTACTGTTGTTTGGAAAAATGGGCGAAATCAATCCACGGCCACGCCCACTTTTTTAACATACTAGTTCTGAAAAATTTGTTTGTAAAATGTAAAACACTATATCAATAAGATCTTGCACATATTATAAGCTTTTTAAGCAAAATCCGGCCGCAAAAAAATTGTGTGGATTTTTGGGAAGTAGGCGTGGTGCCGCCCACTTTTCAGCATAAAAATTCTGCTATTTTCAAAGGCGATTGCTTGTAATTTCCACTAGATATTTGTTCAACTGCTTCTCAATAGTATGTAGTATACTCCTGCCAAAAATTAGACAAATCGGATAGTGCACAAGCAAGATATCCGGGAAAGTTGTTAATGCCCCACTGCAATAAGGAAGTTATATATCTTTTTTGATTTTCATGCCTTAATTGAACATGAAATGTTTGTAAGCATCAGAAGAAGAAGAGATGGGCCCATCAATAAGTAAACTGAAATAATAAGGACGATGAGCTGAGTCCATTTAGCCATGTCCGTCTCTCCGTGAGTCTGTCTATTTGAACGCAAATTTTTCAAACATAAAATGTGCATGTATTGGTATTTTGAAAAAATTTGGTTAGCAGTTGTTGGTAGGGAAGCTATTTATATACAAATAAATTAATGGCAGTCACCGTGGTGTAGCGGTAGTGTTTTCGGCCTACCGCACCGAAGGTCCAAGGTTCGAGTCCTGGGACAGGTAACATCAAAAGTGGTTCGAAAATGTTTTTCAAAACGGGATCGCCCCTCGTCAGTGGTTGGCAAACTCTCCGAGTGTGTTTCTGCCATGGAAGGCTTCTCATCTCTTTTGTAGATGCCGTTCGAAGTCGGCAAAAATCTTTTGGAAAATATTCAGAACGCACACCACAAATTGGAAGGGAAGCTCGGCGCAAAATCTCTTAGGAGGTTTATGATGATATACCTGTTGTATATCGCGCCATAGATTTTTTTTGTTTTATTAATTTACCCCTCAAAACTCATAACAGAAGTGTTTTTATTTAAAACAATCAGCTGGCTTTATAAAACGAACTGAAAAGTATTAAAATAGATCTGCGTAAATTGGTATGCCATAAGAGATCACTATTAAGTAAATAATGTTCGGTTCCACCCAAACTTAGACTTCCTTACTTGTTAATATTATTGCCAAAATATGTCGTTTGATAAAAATTACCCAAATTACAGGGTGTCAAACAAATCTTTCCTTTTTTTGAAAACCTTATAAACCTTTTGAATGTAGGCCCCCTTCACAGTGCAAAACGTTTCCGCTGTACCCTAAGTGAATCAGTTCATTCACACTAGATACCATAACCGCAATTTTACAATCAATAAAAATACTCTCAAATAATGACGAAAAAATTGAACAATTTCACACATTACTAGCCTACAAAATCTTCATAGTATATATATAATTTCATATATAATAATTGGTAATTACTCGCTTTTATTTGTATGCGCACAAGTTTGTGCAAACATGTATGCATGATTTGTATTGCAACGCAATTGATTTTTCAATTGCCCAATAGCAATTACTCATGCTGTTGTTGTAAAACGTATACATCACAGCCAGCATGACGAGAAGCGAATATTTATTATTTATTTGTAATGTAATTTGAAATTATGAATGGTGGTGAGATGCAACCTCTAATGCATGGCGCCTTTGTATAAGCACATTTTATTAAAATTATTACAGGCGTTGATGAGTGGTCACTTGAAGTGAGAGACACTTATAAAATTACACCATCATACATAAGAGGCGAGGGTCGTTCAATATATTATTGGCTGTATCATAATGAATCGAAAATTCTAAGCTCGAGTTTTAATTTTCTGAATATCATTTGAAACATTCGGAATATTTACGTAATATATAAATATGATTAAAAAATTGAAAAAAAAAAGAACGCTCATGAACTTATCATACTATTGTGTTGACAACGCTACTTGATAGGTATACTTCATATTATTTAAATATAGACGCACCCCCTTTATATCCATTTGTTACCACCATGAATGTATAAAATTGTGGTTTTGCCATAGGTTCTCAATACTTCAATTAAATTTGGCCATTTAAGCTGACAGTAGTAATTAGTTACCCCGATACCAAGTATGCATTGAACGCCCCTCGTGCGTACAGAAAAACACGAAAACGCGTGGTAATCACTCAATTACAAATGCCATCACATATATAATAATTATGTGTTGAATTGTTGTTGTCCGCTAAAGAATTGCATGCAAACTGACAAAGCAAAAAATGTCTTATATGAAAATTATACCACGTAAAATGCTACTTCTAGACATATGTATATGTCATTAAATACATACGAGTACTTTTTATTTTGTTGTGTTGAGTACCTTGTACTAAATTACTTTTTGCAAAATAACAAAATTGATATACTACAACCGCCTACGTCAGAACAACGAATACAAATAATTCAAAACCGTTATGTCAGTTGATAAAAATGTGGTTAGTGTTATCGATAAAACGATAACTGTCTGACGTTGACTTTAATGATAAATTTAGTGATGAGCAAACAACTGATTGCTAGCATACTTACATTGACGATCAAGTGGATGTGCTCATCTAGGAAGGAGAATTAACTTAGAACGTGTTTTGCGCATACAGCGCATACTTGATCCTCTAGCTTGTTGTATAAAGTTTGATTAAAACCAAATAATTAACATATTCAATAGATACAAATATGGCGATATTAATCGTTTGTAAACATTCATATATGTCAATTTTACGAATTCTAATATGTTTGCTTAAGGTATGACGGATTGATCGAAACGCGCCACTTCTAACGAGACAAAAGTGATTTACGATTTAGTAATTTTGATCGATTTGCATTTATGGGGTTGAGATACTTTTATTATGACAACTACTTATGGTTGGTAGTGGCGCGTAATACTTAATGAGGGTGTTAGTTGAATAAAAAGAAGTTGTTATACCTTTCATGAACATAAAATAGGGTAATAGCTTTGGTCCGATGTTTGTAAGTATGAGAAGAAAAAGAAGTGGACCCATCAATAAGTAGATCGAAATTACCACGTTTATGAGCTGAGTCGATGTAGCCGTGTTCGTCCATCCATCTGTTTGTCTGTTCGTTTGAACGCACATTACTCCCTCAGTTTTAGAGATATCTGGCTAAAATTTGATATGGAGCCAGATGGTGGTAATAAACATTTGGCGGAACCATCAAGATCTAATCAATATAACATATCTGTGGCAATAAGGGAAAACTACCAAACTATTTTTTTTGGATTTTTCAGTAGAGCGCTTTGAAAGTTTAAATTGTAGTGTAAATGTATGGAAATGATATATGGGGTTTTGTCAATAAAATCCACAATTTTTGAGCTAAAGCCGTTTTCAACCAAACTTGAGTTTGGCTATATCTGCTTATTGCCACAGATATATCCCCCATACAATCGATTGCTCCGATAAACGGGTTTAGAGCAATCCTAATATATCAAAATCTTTCGTGCGTAAGTTCGTTGTCAATAAACTACTTCTAAACGCCGAAATTTTTTTGTATACTCAAGTGGGCTCGAGGATGGTTTAGATTCACAACCCGGACCACTTGGCATTTTTTACTGCATATATCTGGAATTATTCGTGGCAGAATACTGAAAATTGGTACAGAGTTATATTGTTTAATCATAATATATCAAGAAAAAATGGGAGGAAGGGATAAGTGGTCGTGGCACCTGCCTCAGTCAACCTCTACTAGCTCAAGAAAAAAGGTCGGTAGGGAGAAAAGGAGCGTTTTCTACGAGCTTTTTAATATTTGCTATAGAGATATTTTAATGAAGGAGAAGGGCGGGATAGGCATAGGGTAGTGAAAGGGGCAAGAATAATGGTAGGTATAGGGTTAGAGATGGGGATAGGGATGGGGATAAGGATACGGATAGGGATAGGGATAGGCATAGCCAATATTTCTATATCCATTCAGGTAAATTTCTGGGCAGGACAAAGTCTGCCGGGCTCTCTAGTATACATATATATTTCAATAAAATAGTTAAGAACGTCAAACTTTGCACAGTTTGATCGAAAAGTGAACATCGTTATTCGTGTTCATTATAGGTATAAAGCTTTTGGCGCAGCCGTGAACAGGGCTCTACTTATTTGTTTTGAAATAAAAATGCTTAAAAGAGTTTTCTTGATTTGAAATTGAAAACTAATGAAAGTTCAGAACCAATGTAAGATGTTTAAAAGGTATTATAGTTATAGTTAATAGATAACACAATTGCAAAAAATGTTTTCTAAGTTGCGATATCTCAGTTCCGTTTGTAGTGTTGCCGGAAAAGGACGTGAAAGCTCCAACCAATCTTTATAAATAGACTTGGTGTTGGTTGGACCTCAGAAACGGTCAGCTCTTTCACGCCTTTTTTCGTCAACTTGGGAAGTACATTGCTTACTTGAGCTAGTATCAAGTAAAGCTTTTGTGCTCCCCACAAGGGAACAACGAGATGAGAAACAATTACCATTAATTTGAAAACAAAAAACTTGAGTTTGGGAAGAAAAAAAAAACAGACGGGATATTGAAAATATGTGAAAATAACGGCACATATCGAATAACGGAACGATAAATAAAAAAATTTGTGAAAAAAACCACGGGTATAAAAACGGGAACCACGAAAAATAGAAACAATGTTTGTGAAAAGAAAAAAAAGAGATATTGAAAATATGTGAAAATAACGGAATACATCGAATAACGGAACAATAAATAAAACGGAACATATCGAATAAAAGAATGATAAATTTAATACACGTCATACCAATGAAATAATATGGCAAAATGAAAGATAACCTGACTCTCTCTCTCTCTCTATGGCGCGATATACAACAGGTATATCATCACAAACCTCCTAAGAGATTTTTGCGCCAAGCTTCTCTTCCAATTTGTGGTGTGCCGATTTGAATTTTCCCTACAAATTGGTGGGACCTACAGTTTTTTGCTGAGAAGCCTGTCATGGCAGAAATACACTCGGAGAGTTTGCCAAACCACTGCCGAGGGGCGACCCCGTTTTGAAAAACATTTTTCAAATCACTTTTGATGTTACCTGTACCAGGGCTCGAACCATGGACCTTCGGTGTGGTAGGCCGGCAACACTACCTTCACACCACGGCGGCCGCCGTTGATTTAAACACTTGGTCATTTCGCTCCGCATTTGGAGTGTCACAAACCAAAAAAAAAGTTGCGATATCGATTCGAAAGTTATCGGAAGTTTCTTACAAAATGTCACATATCGCCGAAGGGTTTTTCAATTTATTAATAAGCAAAAAAATCAGTGCGGTTATTAATCTATGCAAAATCCAATACGATTCTCAGGCAAACTTTATTCGAGTGGATATCTTCTCATACCTTACAGAATATAACACATTTTTTCAAAGAAAATTCATTGAATTACACGTACATGTATATCAATTAACTGTCAATATATACAGTTTAACTTAACTGTTTATTTAAATTTTCAAGACCATTGTACTAACATGTATATATAATTTTCGTGAAACCAAGTGCGTTATTGACGTGAGATTTGTGACACTCAATATTTCAATCGATAAGGCAATGTATCGACAAATTTAGCGATTGGGACATGCAAACTATCGACTGAATTGCAGCCCTAAACTGTCACTACTTCTCGTTAATGGCGGCTTATTTGCCCGCGAAAATTTTTTTGCTGCTAGTTCTGGGTGCTAGATCGCTAAGTAGTTGTAGAAAACAAACTTTATAATTAAAATAATAAATTTGGAATTTGAAAGGTATTTTTTAACTATTTAAAATTTATCACCTTTCTGACTTTAGCTCTTATACGCTGTTTACACTTCCCAAAAAAATTTTTGTTTTACAGCTACTCCCCTAAATTCTAATTAATTCGATTTTTAATCAAGTCTTAATCAGTTAGCAAGTCACTTTACTTTAAAACTGGCTTAATTGACGTCAACGCGTGTTTTGCTGTATTACAAACTTTTTTTTTAAGCATATTAGACAGCGTAAACAAGTGCTTTGACAAATTATTTTCTATAAAAATATATACTTTATCGATATTTATTATTGTATACTAATTTTTTATGCAATAATTTTGCAGCAATGCATAACTTGACATATTTTCAGCTCAATCATGCTGACTTTACAAAATCCCAATCATTCCAGAAGTGAAAAAACTCAATAAAAACCAAACAAACAAAAAATGAGTCAGAAAAGAATCACAAATATGTACTTTAGAACGTTTTGCAAAAAGTCTGCTATTTAACATACCTGTTTATGGGTAAGTGTGTTGTCTTTCAGAATTGACCGGTTAGTGATTGGTTAGTGAAGATTCGCATTGTATTAAAAATGGGGTAAAAAAATAGTAATGAGTAAAACAGGTAAGAAAGCCTAAGTTCGGTTGAAACTGAGCATTATATACCGAGTAGTGATCTAATATGGTATTCCACTTTACGCAGGACTCTCGTTTTACATTAAAATGAAGAAATAGTAGAAAATATATATATAATCCATTTTGCAGTAGGTACTAACTATTTGATGGGATATTTTGTGCGTTTGTTATTCGATTTGTTACATGAGAACCAGCTTAGCAAGTTTAAGCGAAAAATCTTGATGAAATGACGATTAGACGGTGCCACGCCTACTTCTACATTTAAAAAGCTCATTATTTGTGCCAAATCTTTGATATAATCTGTCTTTTTACAGAAATATCGCGTTTTTAATTTATAAATAAATTTTTTCGCTCTTAATTAAAAAAATGTGCGTGGTAGCCTTTCAACATTTCCACCAAGTTTCGTTACGACAAATCTATTTGTGTGCGAATTATGGCATAAAAGTCTTGTAGGATAAACGATTGTAAAAGGGGCGGCATCAACCCATTTTCGAAAATGTATATGTTTCATTCATTTCTTCTTACACGAGCACGTTTAAAGTGAAATAGAATTGATATTAAGTTATTTTGTGCAAAGAGTTTGCAAATTACATTCGTCTAAAATGCTTTCAAAATTTTTTTTATAAAAGTGGGCGTGGTCCTCGCCGATTTCGTAATTTATTTTGGTTTTTAAATTAAGTTAACCAAATGTGGGTGGTGCCACGCCCATTTTCAAAACTTGAATAAAAAAAAGAAAAAAGAGGCCTTCTTAAGTTTAGTGTACACAAGAAATTTGGTCTATGTATTATACAGGGTGTTTTTTTAGGGGTATAGAACTTCGAATTGAAATAAAATACAAGAAAATCGTTTTAAGGTCCATCAATTTGGCTTTATTGGAAGGATAATTTTATGCCATTAATGTTTAAATATGATTTCGGGCGTGCGGCCGCCGCGGCTGGCTCGAATAAAGCCAATTCTACAGGTCCAATTTTCAACCACTTTTTCGAGCATATGGGGCCGTATGTCGGCAATAACGCCACGAATGTTGGCTTCCAATTCCCCTAACGTTTCTGGTTTGTTGGTGTAGACGAGCGACTTCACATATCCCCAAAGAAAATAATCCAATGGTGTCAAATCACACGACCTTGGTGGCCAATTGACAGGTCCATTCCGCGAAATTATGCGCTCATCGAATGTTTCCTTCAATAAATCGATTGTGACGTGCGCTGTGTGGCATGTAGCGCCGTCTTGTTGGAACCACAACTCATCCACATTCATGCCATCCAATTCGGGAACAAAATAGTCGGTTATCATGGCTCTATACCGGTCTCCATTAACGGTAGCTGCCTCTCCAGCATTATTGCGGAAGAAGTATGGCCCAATGACTCCACCAGCCCATAGAGCACACCAAACAGTCAGTTTTTGTGGATGTAATGGCGTTTCAAGGGTCTCATGTGGATTCTCTTCACTCCAAATGCGGCAATTTTGCTTGTTGACGTAGCCATTCAACCAAAAATGAGCCTCATCACTGAACAAAATTTTGCGATGAAAATCAGCATCGAAATCAATCTCATTTTCGGCCCATACACCAAAATCACGACGCATTGCATGGTCTCGCGGCTTTAATTCTTGCACAAGCTGGATCTTGTAAGGTCGCAAGCCAAGATCTTTGCGCAAAATCTTCCATAAAGTTGATGGACAAAGCTCCAATTGCTGTGCACGGTGGCGAATCGATTCATTCGGGTCCTCTTCAACACTTTGCTCTACAGCGGCAATTGTTTCTTCGGTGCGCACTGTTCGACGTCTCTGCGGATGCGTATTATCACATAGAGTAAACGTAGTGCGAAAACGATCCATGGTTAACCGAATTAATTGCTCTGATGGACGATTATGTCGACCATAAAATGGACGGAGCTCACGGTAAACTTCGCGAACTGAACCATTATTTTCGAAATAATTTTGCACGATTTGCAAGCGTTGTTCTTTTGTCAACCTGTTCCTGATGAAATGGCAAACCAAACTGAACATAAATGACATTAGAGTTGCCAGATTTGACCACAAAATGCCAGTTTTATCTCTATTCGAAAAACAAACCTGTAAAAAAAACACCCTTTATATTGAATAAAATATTTTCTCTTATTTTCCAAAATATTCGTTGCATAAAAAGTGGGCGTAACTATCGTCCGCTTACGCCCATTTCACATAGCCATTGGAGATGATTGTCAAAGAAACTGCATATATATTTTAATTAAATATTTTTAAATTTTTTCATATTAACGTGTTCATAGATAGACGGCCGGGCGGGACAGATAGGCGGCCGGGCATGGACACACATTGTAGTATAGTATCAATACCACGATCTATACCACATGTGTATCACCTTCATGCCACGAGTAGTTGTAGACTAGTTGTAGTATACTCTAAAGTGCGGTATCGATACATGTGTATCATGGGTATTAATCAACTTATCTTTTCCTTCTGAACACTTTGTTGTGCATAAGTCAATATCTATCTCGATTCGTTTATGCCGTTAGCCGCACGAAACTAATATACCTTTTGTGCGTAGCGCCCTACTAGGTATAAATACACAACTGGCCGAACAACATACTTATCAAAGCATTGGCAATTTTCGCGAACTTGAAGTAAATTTGAATAATATTTATTATCATACTAGGATGTCTGCTTTTTATTTTCAAATTTTTTTACTTTGTATGAAATTCCTTAAAACACCAACACTATCGTAGGCTACGCAATTTTAAGCGCGCGAAAAAACCCTCAAGTAACGCATAGTCGCCACTATCAGTTAACCGGCTTGCGTAGTTCTTCTCGATTCGTTCACACAGAAATCAATAAGGCCATATTTTAAAAAAGATTTTAAATTAAACAAAAACACTTAAAAACACCAAACACATAAAAAGTTATAAACAGACATGTATGTCCAACAAATAGCAAAACTCATAGTATAAGAAAAATTGGAAAAAAAATTGTTCATTTATGCAAAAATATTTAGAAGTACTACCTGTTTATATCTGTTTAAAACATATGCAGATGCGAATACCTGAAAACCAATATGTGTTTAGCTCGGCCACTTACTTTTAGGAGTTTTTGCCATCGTTGACCGACAGTTGACGCCAAAAACCAATTTAGTACCAACATTAAATCTCTGAATGAATAAATGTTAAGAGCGTGTCTGCTGATCACATGCAACACAACAAACCATACATACTTACGAGACTAGTTATGGGCGTACGAACAGGTGATTAAGAAACGTAGATATGGTTGCGCTTCAGCAGATTTTTCACTTTGATTAAGTGCTTATGTAGCTTGCTAAGGGTGTGAACAGACTGCAATACTTAATACTGTTTATGTAGCATACACATATACGATGCATAGTCCACTCTGTCAAACAGAAGTATACCAAAATCATCAGGACGACGAGTGGAGTCAATTTAGCCATCCCTCTGTCTGTCCTCCCGTCTGTCTGTTTGAACGCAAACTAGTCCCTTATTTTTAAAGAAATCTGACTGCCATTTTATTATATGTTAATAATTTTTCCCAACCAACAAGATATGCCCAATATAACATATACCCCCAAACAAACAACTATGTATAACAATTCTCTTATTGTTATCAGCAACTTTGACAACGTTTGGACAGAAAAATTTTGTCAAAAATTGCTTAAGCAAAATTTTAAGTCAGCACCTAAATGTTTTTTCATGCAAATTTGACCTTGTTTACCTAAATCTAAAAATATTTAAAAAACAGATACGATCCTATCATCCTATCTCAGTAAACGCTAGAAGAGAACGCTCTGTCACAGAATTTGTTTGAAGCGAGCCTTATCTCAAAATGAGTTTCGAATACGCTATATCTCAACGTAAATTCAATGGCCCGTAGTCATAGTCAAATTAAAATAGAGTTTTATCTACTTAAACATGCTTCTTAAATAAACATTATTTTATATATGTCATAGTCAACTTAAAATACATTTTATGTGGAGACGGAGTTTTAATTTTAAAAGGACGAAAGCGTAATTTTAACATTTTAAAATCACATGTTTGTGTTTGTGACATTGTTTACTCCAAGACATATACCATAGTATACTATGGTTTGTGAATAAAATAGTTGGCACAGGGTTACCTTGCAAAACATAAAAATTTCTTCATACCACCAACGAACTAAATTTTTTTTCATAAGGGGATCCTGTTACATGTTATTTTAGCTAAAATCTTTGTTTAATATGACTATGATTGCCCAACATTTAAATGTCTTTCTAAGTTAAGTAAAGATTTTAATTAAAACGCGTGTTAAGCAACGACTATGATTATGCGCCAATATATTTTCAGCAGAGATAGAGAAGTTTTGAAAATAGTTAGTACCTTTTCTAACTCAATGCAAATTCGAATTGATTATCTGTTCTCGATTACACTGTCGTCTGTCTAAGCTATAAGTAAGCAAAAGCAGCTATCGCACATAGTAGTGGTAATATCAATATCAACAAAAACACTTTTATCAAACAAATTTGTACGATTTTGTCAACCATTTTTATTTGTTATTTCAGCGTGGTACATAAAAGTCCCATCTTTTTAGTAGCTAAGCAATTTTTCGGCATACGTTTTTGATGAGATTTTTTTCTTTGCAATTCCTTTTACTTTTATTTCTATTTCTCTTCGTTTTTTATATGCTTTTTTAAATACCCTTTTAAAGTTGCGCTATGCATTATACATTGAGAAATTGACTAGTGTAAGACATGTTTGGAATTCTTTCATTCAAATCGCTTATTCGCTAGCTTCTCGAATCATAAGCCAGGCTTACCCACACCGATGAAAAAAGTATTTAATATTGTTGTATTTGTATATTTTATGCCGAAACGTCCTTATTTTTAATTACATATGCGTCCCTTGTACCCACCTTGGACTTTCGATTCCGATTTTGATAGAGCAAATTTGAAAAACCCGATTATGGTTCTGGTAAACTCATTTGAGTAGCATCTCTACTACTATGTACTGGAAATGCAATTATTCTTCAGCCTAGTTTAACTATTCTCACTACTAATGGGGGTATTCACTAAGCCCTAGAACACTTCATTTCTAGTTTTGAGTTCAATTTTTTACGAAGCATTTTGTGCAGAAATTATTTTTAAAACCATTTCACTTAAAATTTCGCAAAACTTTTCTCCATAAAAGCAGTTGTTTGCTTAAATTTCTGCTACTAAAATTTGTGTATTTGCTTTTGTTTTTGCAAAGAAGCACCAAATATGTGATAAGCAGCGATATTCGCAAAAATTCAGAAAAGAAAACGTGCCAGAAAAAAAGCAAACATGCTACCAAAAATGTTGTTTACGTTTTGTGCGTGTACAAAAAATCATACAAAAGAGGTAAACAATTATAAAAATTGTACATGAATTCGCAAACATTTTAACATTAGACAAATTCGGCAGAAAAATTTTGATATGCGTACACATATTGACTTATTTATGAGCCACCCAAGTGGCTAAGAAGTTTTTTTAAAAAGGCAAAAAATTGAAAAAAAAGCTCATAAATAAATTGTGCTCTACTGCTTTTGGCGTGAGAATTCAACGCCCACACATGCCATGTTACAATATTTTTTTTGTGTTGTTTTTGTTGTTTTTTCGTTCAGCGCGCATTTAAAAAACATTTCACGACAACAGCTGACTGACGCCGCTAAGTGCGCGCGCAACACTAAAGCGTTCAAATTAGCGTAAAATTATGGTGTTCAGTAGTTTTTGTAGTTTCAGAATTTACTTTTTTTAACACTACCTACAACAAATCAAACGCCAAGGCGCGTGGCTTGCATAAATTATGAGTTTTGTAACAATTGTAGAGGCGCAAAACGTTTTTTTTTTTGTTAATAAATAAGTGAAAAAAGTTAACGATTTGATGCTGTTGATAGAATTGGAACAAGTAATGTAATTTGGAAAAAAAAATTAAAGTTCTATAACATTTTCGTTGTCAATGACATGCCGTACCCGCATGGTTATTTGCATTTATTATTTAGGCGCGTAAGCGATTTGTTAATGGCCATTTCGGCGTGAATTTATATTTCCTACAAATTGGCATGCAAATTAATTTTTTTGTATAACAAAAATGAAAAAAAAAAAATTAAATGAAGTGCTTGCGAATAACACCGCTTAAGTGCTACAACTCACTTTATGCGCTTGCACTTTAGTGCAATACGAAACTCTCGCAAATCATCTGCGTTGCAATTAGTTTTCACGCTACCGTTTTATTTATTACACGCAGTGATGTGTACTTTTATTACCGACTGCATGTTTTGCTATACAGTAAATATACTATAGTACATTGAAATTGTTATGCTAAGCGCAAATAGCTGTTAAAGGTTTTGTGGAAAGTTTCTGCATAATTCGTTTAACGCCATAAATCTTAGCGTTGCCGAAAGTCAGTCAAGAACAAAAAAATACACTACACTTTGTTGTCTGTATGACAAATTATATATAACCCAATAAACACAAAACGATAATAATATCTGGCTCGTATTCGACGCAGATTCGCGAAAGTAGGTTTTCGCGGTAGTAATTTCTCGGATCTTAAATTTTGTTAAGCGATAAATAAAAGTTTATCGCAATGATTAAAAATCTTAAATTGCTAAGAAATTTGACATTCTCCAATTGCCATAGAGCTATAAACATGGTATTGCCAACAATCCAAGAGAGTAAAAAACTCGAATTGCCAACGATTAGAGAATGAATCTCCTGGGAATTCGAATAGGCCAATCTATTCCCCTAAGTATATTTGTGCTTATTGGGAAGCTACACATCAATGAATGCAACACATATTTTGAATACGATCAGTTAGGTTAATGCGATTTATTAGCAAGTGTGCTCTACAGATATTACGGAGCTTCAATTCCAACCACTGATTCTTTCAGAGGTCTCCCTGATTCCGATTCCTCTTCGACTATTTGGTATCGAAGTTATTAGAAGACGACCAGTAGAAAGTTCCTAGCTAAAGTTAACATGGTACCTTGATTGGGAAATTTTTGACCGTTATGAGGTGAATTTAATAACCGCCTTAATGTTGACTTTGTTATTTCGATATCGACAGAGTTAAAAATTGCTTGCTTTTTTTTCGGCTTGCAAATCATCAATTATATCAAATCATCCTTATATTTCGTATTCAATTTCGTTTCCCATAAAGAAAAAAAAAAAAATTTATGAGGGATGATAAAAAAAGTTAGCGAATTTCGAAAAAACAAAATTGGAAAGATTAAACTTCCAAAACTAGTTTCTACTTATGATTTTTTTTGTATCCTATCTGGAATAGCGGAAGCTCCTCTCTCAGTCACTCTTTGCAAATTTTCTAATTTTTATATATCTTGAGAAATCTACCAATAGCTTACCTTTAATTATTTATACACATAAAGCTTAAGAAACTCACAAACATATAGCTCAAAAGATATTAAGCAAGAGGTCATTTTAACTATAGAAGCATACCAACTAAAGTCTTGCATGTGTGCAAGTATTTATTTTAAAATTCTTGTCATCGTTAAATTTACTAAGAAATTGAAACTTTAACTAAAAAGTCACCCAAAAAGATTTTGCACATGCAAAACAAACAAAAAATATTTCTTTAGAACTGGGATTTTTCGCGATTACACTGATATAGAAAAAAAATCAAAAAAATTAAAAAAGTTGAGAATACCAAAAATGTATATGAAAAATATTAGATAGCAATAAAAATAGACAACAAATACAAATATCTATATTTTATATACTTTTTTCACCAGCACGCTCTACTCATTTATGGCAAAAACTCATCTGATTTCGCAACATCTTCACCATGCATATAAAGTATCAAATTAGAGAATTTCACATGCATTAAATATTTGTATTCATATTATTGAAAAAAAGTAAAATAAAAAATTGCGGTTGAAATAGACACCACCGCAACTCTATAGTGTCATCAATCAGTATAATACCATAACAAATTATGAGACATGCTGCTGATCTTCCTGAATGTGCTTAAAAGGCTTGTATGGGGGAAAAATAGCAATAAATTCTATGAGTCAATTTTAAAAATGCTAACTCATGCTTTTAATGGATAAGGAAAGCACACAGCTTTTTGTCCATTGTTTTTATAAATATTTAGTGAATGAAAATGCTTGCCGTACTCGATACGCTTGAAAGTGTTCAGCTTTTGCTCTATGTAAATGTTAGTTTGAGTGCACTTTAATCCAAAATCTAGTGCATTTTTCGCAAAAATTAAAAATTTACAAACTTTTTTCTTACATTTATTAAAGCTTTGGATTCTGTCCACTGTAAATGGGATATAAGATGTAATTTTGTTTTTTTTTTACCTTTAAAAAATCCAACAAAGAGGTTTTAGTGCTGCCCATCTAAGTCTAACTTGAAAATTTTCAAAACCAATATAAAATTGTACAACTATTTTCATTTTTATAACTAATTAACTTAACAAGTGCAGAATGTGGCATAAAAAGAATTTTAGTAGTGCCCATCCTTAAGTCTAAAAATTACTTTTCCCATAAATCTCATAATGCTTCTGTTTTTTAATATAACAAATTTAAATTTAAAAAGTCTATCTAGTTCATCAAAGTTTGTCATGAAAATAATTTTTAGTGCTATCCATGCTTAAGTTTAAACCATTTTTTTTCAACAAATATCAGAAAACAAATGGGTTATTAATTAATTTAAATTTTGTTAGAAATTTTTTCTAGACATAAGCATGGGTAGTACTACAAATTGTTTCTCCATTCCGATCTAGTTTACGTGGAATGCATAAATACATTTTGCATGTAAAAGAAAATATTAGTAGCTAACTCTAACAAAATTTAAATTATTTAATCCCTTTATTTTATACGGAAATGGTATGAGCTTTACTTTAGGTAAAATCTAGTTTGCAAATAAACTTTATTTTGAGTACTATAAGTGTGTACTAAGAGTGTATAAGTCTTGAAATAGTAATCTTGAAAAATTTTATAAGTCTATATTCATAAGACTTATGTAGTACTATGTTCTTATATATCCACAATTTATAAACTCTACAGTCTTACCTTATCAAAGTGTAGCATACAAATAATTTGCAGTGCTGCCCTTGCTTAAGCCTGGAGCTCACTTTTTGACGAAAGTCAAAAGTCTTATGAATTAGCACAGTTTTATATTATGTAAACTAAATATCAACGAAACTTTTAACATTTCAAAATAATGGCATACAATAAATTTTAGTGTTGTCCATGCTTAAGTTTAGAGCATACATCTAAACGAATGTCTAAAATTATATAAAATTATATCAACTCAACTGTTGACATTTAAAAAACGGCACAAAATAAATTTTAGTGCTGCCCATGGTCCAACTTAATTTCAGATAGATGTTTTACCTCTCATTAAAAACATTACTATTTTGATTTAAGAGTATTTTTTCACCCTCCTCATACTAGTACCAAATAAGGCATACAAATAATATTTAGTGCTTCCCATTCTCCAACTCAATTTCAGACAGATGTTTTAACTCTCATTAAAAACATTACCATTTTGATTTTAGAGTACTTTTTCACCCTACTCATACTAGGACCAAATAAGGCATACAAATAATTTTTAGTGCTGCCCATTTTTAAGACAATGAAATTATATTGCTTATGTGCTTTGTTAAAGAGTATTTGTAAACTCTATTTATACTACGTCAACCATTTTTAGATGGAACCACGTAAAGATATTTGAGTGGCACTACTTTTTTCTTGTATTTGGCGTATTTGTAATTAAATCATTTTTTTTAAACAAAAACACAGTTTGGATAGTTCTTAACACTACACATCAGTGATACTAGCAACCAATAATCTACCTCAACAATTTATATTTGATATCTCGATTGCCAAGGTGATGCTCACCAGCACTTGATTATCAACAAGTTCATATCAACTCTAAACAGTCATTCATACATACATTTAATTGCCTTCAAATAACTATTGCATTGCAAGTCTGATACTGCGCTTCTTTATTGTTTAGTTTACTAACATCCCAGCACGCGATTTTGCATTGAACCATAATACCCCCTCTAAAGAGGGCAAACAGCAACAAATCAAGCCACATTCTTAGGATTGTTAACTACTTTATGAACAGATCTATGTACATATTTGAATGTGTATATGTATGTGATTTGTATTCATTCGCATTTTATTTATATTCCAAATCATATGTGATATGTGTTGACACCAAACAATAGTAAATAATTGATTTTAAAGTTAAGATAGAAATCAAAATTGCTTTAGATATAATTTTGTAGTACAAGGTGGCGCAAAAGTAATCCTCCTATCAGAAAATGCTATAAATTTTGCGATTGGCGCCTAAAGTCAGTTCTGTTTTGACATTTGCGTAGTAAACACATGCGAAATACGAGGTGTGTTCAAAAAGTATCGCGAATTTTGAATTTTCGCTGGTTACGTGTATTCGAATTTCGAATTTTTTGTGGCGCTATGTTGGTACTCATGTCTCTCACTTATGCCGACAAGCTCGGCCATTTTGAATGTTCAGGTAATTGTTGACAGCTGCTTTGCTTGCACGTGTTTTGGATCGTCTTCGATTTTTACCTATTTTTTTACCAAAATTGCTCAATTGTGACCAAAAACAGCATCGCATGAACATTGCTAATGAGATGTTAAACTATGTCCGCGAAGACCCAAATTTGCTCCAGAGGGTCATAACTGGTGACGAATCGTGGGTTTATGGTTATGACGTGGAAACCAAAGCTCAATCATGTCAATGGAAGCTGCCGCTCGAACCAAGACCGAAAAAAGCACGCCAAGTTCTGTCGAATGTGAAAGTTTTGCTGACAGTTTTCTTCGATTGCAGGGGCGTGGTGCATCATGAGTTCTTGCCACAGGGAAGAACGGTCAATGAGGAATATTACCTGCAAGTTATGCGCAATTTGCGCGAAGCAATCCGCCAGAAACGCCCGGATTTGTGGAAGAACAAAAATTGGCTTTTGCACCACGATAACGCCCCTGCTCACGCATCGTTGCTTGTGCGCGACTTTTTGGCCAAAAACAACACACTAATGATGCCACAGCCACCGTATTCCCCAGATCTGGCCCCCTGTGACTTTTTCTTGTTCCCTAAACTGAAGAGGCCCATGAAAGGACGACGTTACGCTTCTCTTGACGAGATAAAGACGGCATCGAAGGAGGAGATGAACAAGATACAAAAAAATGATATTTTGAAGTGCTTCGAAGATTGGAAAAACCGTTGGCACAAGTGTATAATATCTCATGGGGATTACTTTGAAGGGGACAAAATAGATATTCATGAATAAATAAATAATGTTTGAAAAAACACTAAACTCGCGATACTTTTTGAACACACCTCGTACACGCTAATAAACAATGTTTCACTACACTGCTTCAGAACGCGGAATATTGCTGACTATTTATTTGACCAATAATCGGTTGATGAATTGGGATTGGAAAACATGTGGTTCCAAAAAGACGGTGCAACAGCACACACTGCACGTGCCACAACCGATATGCTGAACATCGGAAGCTTACTATTGCGCCACCTTGTAGATATGAAATGAAGAAAAAACAACAAAAATGAAAATGAAATTAGATTAGCCACAACTGCAGATAGAAAACTCGATTAGTATTGATTATGTTTGTGCAGTTGTAAATACTCGTATGTAGGTATTATTATATATCTATGTACACTTAGTAAACTAAGTATGCGTCTCACAATTTTTATGCAATTTTCAACAAGTTTTTTTTTCCTAATTATTTTCAGTAATTTTTTATGTTGTATGTCAGTATATAATGTAAACAATTTAAATTTAGATTTAAGACTATGGCGGTTGTTTCTAAAATTTTCCATCAAAACCTTTTCACAATTAATTAAAAATAGTTGTTAAATAAAAAAATAAAAATCATAATAACTTTCATAAATAAAAAAGAAAAATTATTATTCTTGCCCTTGAGCTCGTTTATAGTCATGGTACTTTAAAACTTTTTATTAAATTCCTGAAATTTAACAGTTTTTTATTAAAATTTTAAAATCTATATAATTCTTAACTTAAGTTTGACATTTCTTTGTATTAAGATTTGATTAGCCTCAAAACTACATACTCGAAAAAAAGCTCTAAAAATTATTAGGTAGTAAATTTTTCAAAATTGTGATGAAAAAATCATGGAATATTCGTGAATTGTTGTTAGTCTTTTAAGGTTTAATTTGAAATCTTTATCTTATGTGTGTGTGCACATAGTTTTATATAAAACTAACAAAAATAATTCAGGAAAGGCAAAAACTTGACAGAACTCCAAAAATAGAGTTCTGTACACATATTTATTTGACTAAGTGTAAACAGTATAACGACATTTTTACTACACAAAATATTCCATTATTTTCTGTTTTACATACAATAGGTGAAAGTTTATTAATAAGTAATTTTGTTAGAAAATACTTATAGCAGATATGTAAATAATTATTTGTGGTTAAATTTTTTTTAAATTTTCCATGCGATCAGCTGCTGAGCAATTTTATAAAATTATATATTATTCAACTTAAACAAAATGGATAGCTAAATTTAGTCGTTTTAAGGTCTTCATGTTTGTGCTTAAATGTCTAGTTATAGAAAACAAAATTTGGTTTTTTGGCGAGCTTTCTGATTGTTTAATGGTGTATTTTGAAGCTGGCTTGAGATCCGGAAATTTTAATTAAAAAGACAAAGTTGTTTTGATCTTTACCGATATATTTCGATTACATACGGTAATCGTCTTCAAGGTGTCAAAAATTTATCACACGTCTGCACCTGTTGACATGGAGTTGTTTACTGTACAGCTTCAAAATACACAAGGAAAAAAAAAAATAATTTTAATTGCAACCCTGCAGAGTGCTAAAGAAACGCAGCTGATCACAGTATAAGACAGCTATTATAGCCGCCACAATTACTTTTCTCAGACGGGAGGAACTGTAAATAAGTTAATAGTTTTCAAATAAATAATGTAAAGTTATCGTTTTTTTCTGTTCGTTTGTTAGTTTTGAAATATCGTTTAACCCTCTAGTGTCAAAATTTAAATTTCCTTTAAACTCTTTAACAATTGCTCAAAACAAAACTTTCGTGAATGAGTGAATTTGTTCCGATTTTTTGTAATATTATATCTAGTGACATTTGCTAATATATTTAGAACTATATATTTTATGATTTTTAACCCGTTTATAACCATAGCAAAAAAAATTCCTGAGCATGCAATGAAAAATAATGTAGAGCTATTAGCAAATACGACCTTAGAATGTATTGAAGTAAAGCAGCTGATCACTTTTAAAGAAAGTAATAGCCTTGGTTGTGTTATAATTTTGAGCAAAAATTCGAACCCTCTTGTGGACAAAATGCAATTTTGTTTAAACTCCAACAAAAAGTGGCTTTCTTGAGTGCGGTTGGAAAACAACCCGGTTTCAACTCTCAGTGTCATTTTCAGTATAGCTTTTACTGTTATAGATTTATCTAACGTGTAGGTACCACTTATGCTTTAAAACAGCCAAGCGCTATTGAAAACTTTATATGTCCAAGGAAAAAAATTTGACCTAAGAATGGCAAGATATCTCTGATTTAACATCATTATGTCTCCATACAATGGCCTTGAAATTGTTTCACAGTTTTATTAAAGCTCATAAAATTTTTTTAAGCTCCTAGGGTCCTTATAATACCACCTGATTAAGGTAATAAAAAAAATTATTAATGATTTTTAAACAAATTCATGGTCATCCGTTGAAGCTGAGCTTCCTAGTGCAATTGTTAATTCCTTTCAGTTTTAGTATCCATTAACACAGACAAGCCCACACACACATGAACATGACATTTGCTTGACGAAATAAGTTTCAATCTTCAGATGCTATAGATTTATTCTTGTTCTTGAACTATTAAATATTGTCATATACAGAGACCAGTCTAAAAAGGACTAAAGGCACTTAAAATCAGAATTTAAAATCATCATCATCAACGCAAAAGGTAATAAAAATGCAGGTAAAACGAATGTGAATGCTTATTTGAGCGTGTAAGGATCTATACTTAAGAAAATAAAAAAAAATTACAAAAACTTTGAAATAACTGTAGCATTTGACTAGCCTGTGATGGCACGTGATGGGCATTAAGTGCGTTGAGTACAGTGGAAATTTACTATAAAAGGAAATCAGAAAAAGAATGCAATTTTTTTTACAAATAATTGACTGCGGTGCAATATGTATATATGTACGTTTGTCGTAGATGCAAACGTCAGCATGTCATGTCAGCAATACATATCTAGCTACGCCATATAGTTAGCCCTACTGCCAACATTCATTTGGCAACCACCACAGCCAAATGCAACAGAGCAGACACACCACTTTTAGTTACTGCTTAATAGGCTTGAACTTTTACTTTTGCAAACTCACATATATATACGAGTACATTTATAATGATAATGCAGCTGTGCTCATTAAGGTGCAATCAAAGCAAAATCGAGTGCAGAAAATATTTTTCTTCAAAAACAATGCAACAAAGAACAATGAGCCAGAGAACTGCAGCAGTGCACATGCTCTGCATGCAGGATGATTTTTTTTTTTTTTGCAGTTTTAACAAAGTTTTGCTGCTTCTAAATTATTTTCGCTAATTTATTATGAAAATTTTTATTAATATGTAATGCAAACCATGTAAATTAAAGTTTAAATCTTTATGCAGAATTCTCGTAAACTCGATTAATTTTCAACAAAGAAAATGAAATCGATCCAGTCGTTTGTGAATTTAAGCTTGACTCAGGCACATAACGCCGCTGTTTCGACAGGTGTTCATGCGTCGAAGCTCTTCCATAAACTCGGAATTAATGCTAGAAGTCGGTGAGCTACTGCATTTCTCTGACACTACTATTTGCACCTTTTATGTTTGTATTTGCAATTTTTTTTTTGGCTTCTTGTACAAACCAGTTTCGCATCCTTTTACCAATAAAAGAAGATTGTACACTGTACGTTAATGCACTACAAAGTTTAAGTTATGGTTGGTCAAGGGCAAAGTAAAACTAAGTAAGGTAAATCTCATGAAAAGAAAAGAATGTATCAAATTTGAACCGGTTGAATGCCTTTGACAATCTTCAATGCGCGAATGCATGCAATTCTTGTTATATACAAGGACATCGTATAAATAATTATTTGTTGCTCTTGGTTAAGATTGTGATGAGTGATAATGTGTTTGCGAATGCCAACAAAATTGTTGTAGCGACATCATGCCTGCCAGGCAGAAAGTGTATCAGCGGCTAACACAGGTCTTGTTATACTTCGATTTGTAGATTAGAAGATTCACGTTATTTCGATGTTTTTTCTGTAAAAGCACAAAAAAGTCATTGCACATAAGTATGAGCATTAAAGCGTGCCAGATAAAAAAATTGAGCATGTTGAGCTCTTGTTTTATCACTAAGGATTTTAAGAATTGGAAACAATAATTTTTCGGCGCCATGCAAAAGCGGCTTATTAAATTTTGTTTCTTTCTAATTTTCTGACTGATGTATTCTTGTAATTAGCCAAGGACGCATTTTATTCCTAGAAACTCAGCTTTTATGCATACAAAACATATCAAGAGTATTCCGCTAGACAGTTAAATGCCTTAGAGCTGTGTAAATCTTTACAGTGTACTGGATTTTTTAAATTTTACAAGTTTTATGCGCTCATGACAAAGGCTTTTAGATATTGTTTATACGTTATTACGCCCATTTTTTAAAGACATTTTTACACTCTTGTTTGATTTACTTTAAAATTTAATATTTGTATACTTTTATTATTTATAGAATATATATATTTATTTATTGACATTTTTCTTTCTTTTCACTTACAGGCGCCTTTTTATTACTCGCACTTGGTGTGCTTGCCATCACAACGGCGGTGCTGGTGAAAATATTTCATCCATACGATTTAATTTTTAAATGGGTAAGAATTAAAGAAAAAAATTTAATAGTTTTACAATAAAAAATATATTTACTATGTTTCAAATTTAATTTATATTTTTTTTTCCTTTCCTGGGTAACAACCCTTTCCACAGAAACTAACAATGTCAGATAATGGAGAAATTTTCAATTTATGGGCAAAACCACCAGTAGATTTATATATAAAAATTTATCTATTCAATATAACAAATGCAGAGGCTTTCCTAGCGGGACACGAGAAAATGAACGTACAGCAAGTGGGCCCTTATACCTACAAGTAAGTCAGATAAATGCAATCAGTAAAATACGGCGTCTTTTTGAATTAGATATTTCAACTTATTATTATACAGCTTTCAAGCTTTTTTAGGGAAGAACTCTGCTTTGCTTCAGGCTGTGAGTAGTCTCATTGCACAAGGAAAGACCAATTCAGTAAAATATCATATGTATAGGTTTACGAAAATAAGATGTCAGCTCTTTAGGGAATTTTTGTTTATCACAACATCTTCATTCGCTGAATACCCTTATTGCGTAAAAAGGAGTAAAAATTTTCTACATAGTATTACAAAGTAAGCTTCAAAGCTAAGGCTATTGGGAATTTTTTTGAAGAAACCGTTTTCAGCTTTTATCGAAATTTCGTTAATCTTCTCCTGCACTAGGTGAATACCTTACTGTGCAAAAAAAGGTCTTTGTTTAGAAAATTTCTATTATCGAGATTTTGTTGGAGTCGCCTTCTGCTTCACTCTGTGAATTCCCACACAAAAACAGGTAATTCATTAAAATGTGCTCTATTTAGTGACGAAGAAACTGTTCAGCTCTGTAGCGAAATTTTGCTGGAATCGCCTTCTGCTGCATTATGTGAAATATTGCATATTGCGAAAAAAAAAATATTTTTTATTTTTAAATTTCATAAATAGTATCACAAAAAAAGATTATTGTATAGTTTATATAGTTAATTTATAGGATAATTTTATTTTACATTAATTAAGTTTAAGTAAAAAAAGTAATTGATATTAGAGAAAAATTACAACGATTTTCTTAGCAAACGAACCCAAGTGCTTGCATCAAAGCCGCTTAGCACATTAAAATGAAAATCGGGCACTGGTCTAACAACAATTACCTTAAAAATTTTTTTTTTTTAATTTGTATTTAATTATAATTTTTTTTTTTTTTCAATTAAATTTTGTTTTTTCCGCAGGGAAATAATGACTCACGAAAACATCACATTCAATGCCAATGGCACTATGTCTACAAGACCCAGTCATCCTTTGGTGTGGCAGGAAGATATGTCCGAGGGTAATAAGGAAGACGATGAAGTGGTTATGCTGAATATTGCAATGTTGGTAAGTGAAAAATATGAAAAGTATTTTTTTTTCTTAAAATAAAGTTCTCATATTTTAAAAAATGCGCAAAATAAAAGTTAGGCAGAGTAAAAAAAAATTTTAATAAGGTACACAAATTTTGATGTATCAAAATGAATTATGCGCAAAACAAGAATTGACGTAAATTTAATATAAAGAAATGTATTGATAATATTTTTTCCATAAAACAACGACTGCCAAACGGGTTTAGAATATGGAAAAACTTAAGAATTCATTATATATGGAGTAAACAAAAATTTATAACATGAAATTGGCTTTCTATTTATAGCTACAAAGAGTCAAAATGTAAACAAAAGACAGGTATTCGTAGGGGTATTCAATAAGTGTCATATTTTTTGTGGTGGGATTTTAGAGAATTATGTATTATAGTATAGATATGAAAATCATCCTAATACTTGAAACAGTTATCTCATATTATATAAAAAATATCATTAAAGGCGGTCCTTTGTTTTAATGGCAAGCATACCAGTTTTTCAACAAAAGACTTAAGACACGAACTTGATAGGAAAATCCGTACGAATATGCAGTTCAATCATACATTTAGAAACATTTCGTAATATAAAAATAATATCAATATGGAAATAAAAAAGCTTGATTTTTTTAAATTGCAGTTTATGAAGGCAAAATGAAGGAAAAAATAAAAAAATATTTACTGCATAGTGAATACCCTAATGGCATTTATGTAATGAATGTAAAAAGACTAGAAGTTAGTTTATTACTGTAGATACCTAATTATTATTAACTTTGTTTAATTAAGATACAAAAATCACAGTACAAGTAAAATGCAGTTAGGTCAAATCTAACTTGCGTCGATAAGAACTGCAACCTTTTTTACAAGTATTGGTAGGGGTTAAAAAACTTTCCTTTACAATACTTGTGTGGATTAAGAAAAAATACAAATGTTTAATTATTATCAAGCAAAGCAAGAAAAAAAGTGGAAAATAGTTTTAACGAAAAACCAGAAAATTCCAAGCAGTGCGTCACTAGCCTGATTGTTAATTAACTGAAGTCGCTTAGTTAATCAATGCTGAATAAAGTGAATTGAACTTGGCTAGAATTGTCAACAGAGCCATGTTGACATAGTACAAATATGCGTGCATATTCATTACATACATATATACATGCATAAATACGGCTTAGCGTTTATTGGATGCCAGTTGTCACTGTGAATAGGAAAAAATAAAAACAAATAACGCGAAATACAAAACTAAAAGCAAATTACTAAAATTACATATATTTAAGCGTATTTGTGTATGATTAATGCGTTATTTGTCTATGACGGTTGAGCTGTCACTCACATTTTATTTATCTGCAACTGTTTCTGTTGTGATTGTATGTTCATACATATGTATTCGTATGCTCGAAATAGAAATAAAAATTTCCAACGATTTTTACTCGCATGCTTTGCATAAAGCTGGCATTAAGCAAACATATTTTTTAATATTGCATTACATCAAAGCATAAATTTATTAAAAACAAAATTTATAAACAAAACTTAAGCTTTTTACTAAGCATTAGTGTTCAAAATACAAAAATTTTTGCACTTAAGCTTTTCGTTAATAAACAGTTATTAAAAATTACTCATAAAAATTTAAAAAAAAAAGGTTAGAAATTAAAAAAAAAGCTAAAATATTACAACACAGTGGAAAAAACTAGTTTAATATGATGTCACGACTACCATCATAACATAAATACACAAAATCTTTCAAATTTTGAAAGAAAAGTCAAAAAAATTATGAAAATTGTAACAAAGTATTCAAAAGGTATAAAATACAAACATTAAGGTAAGAAATTAAAACAACCTTAAAATACATTTTTTTTAAAAGTCAACTTATAATTATATTGAATTACATGTATACAACTAAATAAATGTAAAAATTTATCCTCGTACGAAAATAAAAAAAAAATTAAAAATTTGAAAAAAAAAGTTACACAAAAATTGTTGTACTCGTATATAATATGGAGTGAAGACTTTGGATTAAAAATAAAAAACAGTATACATATTAAATAAATTTAAATTTGGCTAAAACAAAGAAGTATTTCAAAATGATGTAAGATTGCATCGTAAACACAACACGAAGCATAAAAGAACTTTTGAATGATGTTAAAATAGTGAACACAGTAGTAGAATATACGAAAAAAAATTTTTTATTTAATAAAAAGCAAATAATAAATTTAATTAAGGAAAGATAAAAAACACTAAGTTAATTAAATAGTGTTAAAAAATAATTATGAAAAATAATTCGATACAACAAAAAAGATGTTAAAATTTAACCCCGAAAATGAACTGGTCGATTGAAGAAAAAAAAACTAATTAACAAAAGGGAAATAAAAAAATAAAAACGTTGAAATAAAAGATGAAAAACGTCATTGAAATAAACTTAAGAAAAATTTACTAAAACCCCCAACAAAAATCAAAACGATTTAAAATTACAAAATAAAAACTAAAATATAAACAAAACGGAGTAAAAGAACTTTTGAATGATATAAAAATATAATATAAACATTTTGGAACAAAAGATAAAAAAACATGTGAAAAAAAAATCTTATTTGTAAAACCTTAAAATAAAAACAAAATACAAATTATTAAATAAATTAAATTGAGCAACACAAAAAATAAATTTTGAAAATAATCGTAAAAAGTTAATATGATAATTTAAAAAAAATTAAAATAAATAAAAACTTAACCTCTTACCCAAGCGTTTGAATTTGAAAATAAAAAATCAAAAAGAAAAAAAGTACCGAAAACAAAAGTTATAGAATAAATTAAAAAAATTTAGTTTAATAGCATTTCGATAAATAAATTCAATTGTATAAAAAATTAATTTTGAAAAAAAAAAATCGTGAAAGTGAATATGATAATTTTAAAAATATTAAAAGAAATAAAAAGTTAACCTCTTCAACATATGGAAAAAAAATTAAAAATGACAAAAATGTACCGAAAACAAAAGTTATAAAATAAATTGAAAAAATTTAGTTTAATAGCATTTCGTTTCTTTATATTTTATTAATTTGGATTCTTTTGTGTCTTTGGAAAATCTGCATATTTCACCACATAATCACATCTCTCAATTATCGCGAGAATATCACGTAATCTCTGAACTCCTCCACGGCTCATAAAAATTAATAGAAGTAGGAACCACTCTGAATTTAAATTCCATAATAATATTCTGGCGGCCGCCGTGGTGTGGAGGTAGTGTTGCCGGCCTACCACACCGAAGGTCCATGGTTCGAGCCCTGGTACAGGTAACATCAAAAAGTGATTTGAAAAAAGTTTTTCAAAACGGGGTCGCCCCTCGGCAGTGGTTTGGCAAACTCTCCGAGTGTATTTCTGCCATGACAGGCTTCTCAGCAAAAATTCGTCTCCTTTGTAGATGCCGTTCGGAGTCGGCAAAAAACTGTAGGTCCCACCAATTTGTAGGGAAAATTCAAATCGGCACACCACAAATTGGAAGAGAAGCTTGGCGCAAAAATCTCTTAGGAGGTTTATGATGATATACCTGTTGTATATCGCGCCATAAAGAGAAAAGAGAATAATATTCTGGTATTTTGGCACTTCAATTAATTTTTGTTCTTATTACTTAGTTGACGTAAATAGCAATGTAAATAATAATTTAGCATTATTTCACAATCAAATTCCTTTAACAAAAAATTAATATAATCATACATTCGCCTAACCATATTTCATATTCCAAATAAGCAATTGGCGTTCAGTTTGTTGTCAAAACTCAAAGCAATTGGATAATTACAACACACAATAACAACAACAATGCGTTTAGTTCTATGTTAGCTTGTTTAAATAACTATTGCAAAAAATTTCTGCAATACAATAAGAATTTTATAAGAATATCAAGCATACCAGTTTTCGAACAAAAGACTTTAGACACGAACTTGATAGGCGATTGCATACGTACTTATAGTTCAAATGTTAAGTATACAGGTTTTTATAAAAAAAAAAATATGAATAGTTTAAGCTAAATAAATAAATATATATCAATAGTAAGCATAATAAAACAAAATACTTCAGACGCAAACTTGTTAAGTTATATGCTTAAATACTTTGTAAGCTTAATAAATATGTGCCACTCAATACCTTAAGTTGCAGACAGACATAATGAATTAATACGATTTTTATATGTTTTAATATATGTTTAATGCATATAATTAAAACTAAGAAGTGCTTAAGTAAGTTAATTTAAATACAATTAAAACTAAGAAGTGCTTAAGTAAGTTCATTTAAATGGAACATCTTTATTATTGTTTGCAAAGCAGATTTGTTGTGGGGCTCAACGTCAATTGGCGTTGAAGTTAATAACCCGTTGATGGACAAATAGTTGGACAAATAATTTATTACGGAAGAAATTAATAAATACAATAAAAGAAATGAAAAAAAAACTTCATTAGGCGAAATAAAAGATTATAAAACATTTTGTTGGTGTTTATAAAAACTCATAATCGAAAACAACGTATTTATTTACATATTATTTTTATGAAATAACAAAAGAAAAGTTACCAGCCTAAGAAAGCTTCCCAACCACTTTGCTTTGTGTTAAGTTTAATATTTTTGTTTGATGTGCGCGCTTCCCCTAACCTGTAAGTCACAGCATGAGAACGAAAAAAATAAAATACGCAAAATAAACATCACTTTACTAATCAAAACAAGAGAATAAAGGCTTCATCGACAGGTAGCAATTGAGTTGAAAAGAATCGAAAAAACTAAGATTTAGAAGCAGATTATTATCTAAGCAATTTTATGACTATTAAAAAATGTGTACAGGCCCGTTCAAAATATTTACAATGAAGGTAGGGCGTTGCCTGTGGTGCAACTTCACGCTGTTGTTTGCTACTTGTAAGAGGTCAATATATGTACAACACAGTTGTCAAAGGAAAATAAAGACTTAACAGAAGCCAAAACAATCGTTTCTAGAATTTTTGGCTACCTGTTTGTTTGTTTGTACGCGCATCACTCAAAACCGGCTGCGTAGAACTATATGCAATTTTCAGCTAGGTATTGCTAGATGCTCAAGTTAGAACTTAACACGCCTTTTAAGAAATATTTCGTTTCAGTTTTATACAATGGTGTCAATAAAAGTAGCCTCAAAATCTTGTATACAGCCAAATCAACAATTGCTTGTTGTGATGAGCAGCTCTGACGCTAACGGATTCGACAGTGTATACCGAAAAAAGTGATGTAATAAAATAGCTACTACTATTTTGGCCACTACTGTACTTCATTTTACAAGTTTTTGTAAAACAAAAAATAATAATTAAAAAAACTACAAGTAGTATGCAAATGATAAGACCAACAATATTATAAAAATGTAAATTGATTCTCGTTTGCAAGAAAAAATAGAACAAATAATATTTAAAAAAATTACAGCAAACAATATTACCAGTTATGTCAATATCGATAACAAAATGTATTGAGTCAATCATCATGGGTCACAAATTTAGAACCGGTGGTAATAATTTTTTTTAATGATATTTAATTCAAAATGGTTACAAACTACTTAAAAATCAACTTACTTGATTTGTACTTGACTGCATCATAAATAAAAATTTAAATTTTTGTACTATGCAATAAGAGGCGGCGATTAAACAAAAAGTCACATAAACGTTTAATTAAAAAATCGATAATAATTAATTGGCATTTAATTATCATGTAATTGAGTTAAGGTTCTAGCATTTTTCTGCAATTCTATAACGCCCTACGTCAACTTCCTATATGTAAGCATGAGCTTACGTTAGCTAAATCGTTTATGTCAGTAATCGATTAATTAAACTATTAAGTAATCGTAATAGAATTGAAAAAAAAAATATATATATAATATAAACGATCTACAAACTCACATACACATATGTTATGAATAGTTAATATATCAAAAGCTTATACAAAGCAGACAATTATTTTAGGCCTATGTCAGTCTCAAAGTTCAAATGCTAGGTTTTATTAGGTAATAATACATAATATTAGTGTATTATATATATATGAATGAGTATATATATATATGAATTATATTCATAGTTGTTTATTTACTATATTCCAGGCCATATCCCATTTAACTGCTGATAAATCGCTATTCGTACGCCTACCCTTGAAAGGGCTTTTTGCGACGTCACAATCCAAACCCATTGTACGCATGACAGCCAAGGAATTTATGTTCGGTTATCAATCGTCGCTAACAACATTGGGCAATACGTTCATGCGAAATTGGATCTATTTTGAAAAAGTGGGATTAATTGATAGGGTAAGTAAATAAATAAATTCATATATTTATCAATGTATCGATATATATCGATTATTTACCAATTTCATTTACAAATTTTTTTTTTGTTAATGAATTGTTATTAGTTTTTCCCCCCGAGATTTTTACATATCACTTTACAAATTTTTTTGGCTTGCATCCATATTTAAGCGTGATTTGACTAGATCGTAGTGATTTCTTTTGATTAAAGGATCGCTGTTTATAAATTTATTTAATTAGTTTTTTTTAATTATTTTCGATTATCCACGAATTTAATTGTTACCATGGACTAAACATGTGTAGCGATTATTTGTTTAAATTTTTATTTATTTCTATCCGAATTATAGAAATGTCTACCTTTTATTGTAGGGCATGTTTTAATATATTGCATCGATATTCTTTTAACTATCGATATTTTCCAATTTATCGATATTAATCAGAACTGTACCAAGATATTCTACATAACCTTTTCCTGTACATTTTCAAGTATTCATGAAGCGAGCTCAAGGCCAAGAATAATAATTTTTCACTTTTTGAATTTTTATGAAAATTATTATTGTTTTTATTTTTTTAATAATCATTTTTATTTAATTATTAAACGTTTTTTAATTGAATAGAGTAGGAAAATCGTTTAGAGACAACCGCCATAGCTTTTCTGCTAATGCCAAAATTTTTCTGATGAAGAAGCTTAGCAGCTTCCGAAATGGATCTATACGAAAAGCTATGGCAGTTGTCTCTAACCATTTTTCCTACTCTATTCAATTAAAAAACTTTTAATAATTAAGTAAAAATTATTATTAAAAAAATAAAAACAATAATAGTTTTCATAAAAATTCAAAAAATGATAAATTATTATTCTTGGCCTTGAGCTCGTTTCATGAATTCTTGAATTATAATTTTTTTTTTATAAATTTTTTTTTTGGTTCATAGGTACTTAAACAAAATTTTGTCAGAGGCACATATATCTTGCCAAATTATTATTGATTGTCGCTACTTACGGACTTGACCACCGTTATGTTTGATTTCTTACATTAGAAAATTAATCGGTTTCTTCAAAGTGTTCATTTTTATCGGCCTCTCCATTTTCCTAGGGTTTTATAATTTTAAAATTTTTTTGTTAGATATTAATCGATTACTAATTTGTTAATTTTTAACGATTCTGTATTGAAACTCTAAAGACCAATCTTTTTGAGCCGCATTCGTATTGCACCCTCAAAGCAATGTTTTATTTAGCTTTTCAAATGTGGATTTGCTTAAATTCCAGTGATAGGCAACACGTTTAGGAATTCAGGTTGCTAGTTGTAAACATATAAGCTAATAAGAGCTAATTCCTCTTTGTTACTTTTTTAATACGTATCAATGCAATTTTTTTAAATTTCTTTGCTTTATTAACTAGAATGACTCTTTCATCCCCTTAGATGTATGACTTCAACACAGACTATGAAACATTCTACACGGGCGCTACAGATCCCGCCATTTCCGGTCTGTATGCTACCTATCGCGGTAGTACAGATTTGCCACAATGGCAAGGTGAACATTGCAGTAATATTGAACTGGCTTCAGATGGCACAAAATTTAAAAGTTTCATACAACCCAATGAGACTATAAAATTCTTCCGCAAAAGCATGTGCCGCCCAATTAATTTGGTAAGTTTGATAAAAAAGAAAGCAATTTGTTTCCTAATTCGCTAATTTTTTGTTTGTTTTCTTTTAGCATCGCACTGGTGAACCACAAACCTATGGCAGTCTTACTGGATACAAATATGTTTTTGAAGAAAATGCATTTGATAATGGTGTACATAATGAGGCAAATAAGTGTTTCTGTAGAAAGGGTAAGTGCTTTTCATATGTAAATACATGCGCTTATCACGTGCTATTGCACATGTATGCATATGCAACTACAACAGCACAAAAAAACTCACATTTATCATATTCAAATTAAATAAGTATTACTGTCATCAATCACTCAACTATAAGTACCAATTACTTATACGAAAGACTTAAGAAACGAACTTGCTACAATATACCCAGTACAGCTGAGCCCTTGTGCATTAACCAAGTTTCTATTTAAAAGAAAATTAATAATACAACTAATTAACGCTTCTAATATACATATTAACGTGCTACTTGTGTCAGTTCATAGCAGTTGCAGATTTTTGTTGTAATGTAAACTAAAAAAACAACAAATAAACGGGTATTAATTTAAATGTGCGAACGAATATTCTAAAGGCACTAAGCGCTTAAGCAAACAGGAAAATTCACTCTTTATTAGCTGTAATCATAGACAAGGTAATCAAAGGCATATTTAATTATGGTGATTATCTGCTGTCTATGCATTACTCCTATTCCCTTTGCGAATGTAAGCTATATAACATGATTGATAATTTATCATTTTTTTCTATATATGTTTTTATTTCTTACTTAACTTTTTTTTTATTGCTATCGAATTGATGCCATGCGTTTTAATGGGATTCTAAGAATAAGAATGATGTAGCATTAAATTGTGACAAATGATAGAATAGCATGCAATTAAGTAGAGAAGTGTGCAAGTTCATGTGAAAAAGAGGAGGAAAGTAAGGTTCGCGTGAAAGAAAACGGATAGTTTATCTACCACAACCACAAAAACAAAAATTTCACGAATTTTTGGGAAAATAAAGAGGCAAACTGTTTTTTACGCCAACGGATTTGTGAAAAAGCAATTAATATTTCGAAATACGGGACAAAAATTTTAAATTTTTTTGTAAAGACTACAATTTTTGGTTGATTCCAACGGCTTTCTGACAAAAAAAACACAACTTCAAATGTTTAAGATGGATATTTAGCACGGACTAATTGAGAAATATTGTTGATTTCAACGGGAAAACAACTTCAAAATAAAAAATTTAAATTTTTTCTTTCTCTGTAAAGAAAAAAACCTTCGTAGACTTCAACGAATTGCAGGCAAAAAATTCCAAATTTTAAGAGAGAAAATTTTATGCAAAGGATTTAAACTTTTGTGGATTTAAACATTTCGGCGAAGCATTCCATATTTAAAACAAAAACTTTGTTTAGGGTTTTTGCAAAGAGTATAACTTATTTCCGCGAAAACAATACCAAACTATTTTAATGAATTTGAACTTTTAGGAACTCTTTGGAAATTTAAATTTAAAGCTTTTGTTTGTTTTAGCTAATGTGTGACAAAAGAATTTCAAATTTTCAGAATTAAAAAAAAAAATTAAAATAAAAAAAAATTAAAACAATAATAATTTTCATAAGTAAAAAGAAAAATTATTATTCTTGGCCTTGAGCTCGTTTATAGTCATGGTACTTTACAAATGTACAGGCCGAATAAACAATAATTCAATTGAATTGTTGGTATAAAACGACATTTCAGCAAAACAGTTTCAAATTCAAAAAAATAAATTCTGTAAAAATTAAAAATATGTTCTCGGCGATGTAATTTAACTGCAACAATGAAAACTCCAACAATTCTATGTGCCAAGGGAAATGCCGTGTTAAGGAAATTTTCTGAATGACAACTACTTTTTTACTTTTTAATTACTAAGAATTTCTTGAGTTAATTAAAAAATATCTAAGCAAAGAATTCGTACGATTGCTGCATGCCACAAAACCAGCTGTCATAATCAAGTCACAAATTAGCAATTAAAATCGATAGGAAAAAATTGCAAGTCAAACTCACACCATATGGTACGCTTCACTGCACTGTCCAGTGAGTTGTCAAAGCTGCACGAACAACTAAATCTGAGGAAAAATACCGCCGGAAAGTGTAGCAAAGTTCACATAAAAAACACGCATGATGACAAATCTACAAATGATAACAGTGAATTCCAACAATTGTAGGCGAACAAAAAAAAAAAAATAAAAATGCACACTAAAACAGTAAATAAAAACATTGTATTGATGTATGTATGTATGCAGTACGTAAATATAACAAGCGTAGTCAGGCCTGACACCTCCTTCATTCATACGTTATTTATTTGAAGCGCGCAGCCGACACTGTCGTGACTACAAAAGTCAGCACGTGAAATTTTCCGTTTACATGAAGTGCTCCAGCCACACCGCGACGTTTATTCGAACATTAACAAAATAAAGTCAGCACGTGAAATTTTCCGTTTACATTAAGTGCTCCAGCCACACCGCGACGTTTATTCGAACATTAATTTAAAATTTTTTTATTTTTTTTTTATATTTTTTTTATTTTTGGTTTTTTTTTGTGCAACTAGTACACCACTCATTTAACGACAATAAAACAAATATCATTTAATTTGACACACGCGACATAGAAAAATAGCGGTGTATATAAAAGCTTACTAATGAGGTACAATTATATGCTGACGTATTACGCGGGGGGTGTAGTAGTGGCTGTGATAAGGAAGGTCAGTCAAATGAGAAAATAGAAGAAGCAGTATTATAGTGATAGGGATAGAGACAGAAACATAGATATAGAGATAGATGTATGTAGAAATTGTTATAAAGATATACAAAAAGATATATAGATAGGTGAGGGTATTGAGGTAGAGATAAAGATAGTGATAGAAAGAGATAGATATATATAGTGATGGAAAGAGTTAATAATAGATAGGGATAGTGATAGACACATGGATAGGAATTAATATTTATTTTTAATTATAATTTCTGATGTTATTAATGCAACTTATCGATACCTCACTTCCCCCTTATTTGCTCTTTTGCATATAAACAACTATACGGCTTAGGTCGAGTTTATCAAAACACTCCCAGCGTTTATTATTCGTTAAACTGACGTGCATTAAAATTCGCAAATAGCGGTAGCTATTCATGCCAATCATACATCCACTCATGCAATTTTATATGTTTTTCGATAACATTTCAAGTTTTGGTTTTACTCATATACATATACATATACTTAGCTGTTATAATTTTTTTTTTGTGAAGTCATATCTATGTATATTAAATATTTAAATTTTTTTTTTTCATTTATTGCAGGTAAATGCCAACCTCAAGGTCTAATCGATGTTACCGATTGTTATTATGGCTTCCCCATTTCACTAAGCTACCCACACTTTATGCATGGTGATCCTGGTCTACTAACCAATATTACCGGCGTTGAACCAGATGAAGAAAAGTACGGCTCAGCATTTGTTGTACAACCGGTAAGTTAAAAAGTGAATAAAAATGAAAGCAATGAAAAAGCGGTACATTTTACAGCTACAAAAATGAAATATTAATCCTATGATATCACTACTTATTGGTGCGAAAAGCGTGAATACCTTTCCTATGTATGGCACCATATAAAGTGATCGATTTTCAATAATCGATTGCTTTTACTTACTTAAGTATGTCATTATGTGGGTGTGTAGCTTACATTGGCTATTGGTTTATTGTACTTTTTTCAACAAATTGAAAAGTATTGTTATGAGAATAGCAAATACATAACCTTTGGACTCTTGAGAAAAATATGCAAGAGTAATTATTTTTAAACACCATACATTTGATCAGTGTTCAATAAATATCAACAAATAATTTTGCTAGTCATGTTACAAATATATAAATAATTGCCGCAGATTACTTCTAAAAATACAAAAAAAAAGGGAGTGCTTGTACCAAAACAATTTTCTAACGTAATTCTAATAAATGCTTAATTGTTATTATTCTATATCAAGAATGATGTAACTTTGCACACAGCACACGACAACGTCATGCTCTAATTAATTACCACCTTTTATGCAGCAATTAATTGAATATTTATCGATTGCAAATAAGCTCAATTTGCAGAAAGGTTTTACTTTATTCAATTTTCCGCATCCATACACTCGTTGCTAATGTGTGGAGAGACATAAATGAAATTGTGGTGTAAATACCTGTCACTACACAGGCACATCCATGCTTGTCCAAGCGGCGCTAATGTGACGGAATTAGTTAGCACAGCGTAAAATTTTGTTTGGATTTTTTTTTTTTTTAAATAATGTTAATTGTTTGCACTGTTCGAGAAATTAATTGTTAGCCAGTTATTGATGTAAACAATAAGTGAAACAATTTCTTAATTGTTTTAACATATTTTTATGCAATTAACTAGTTCGTTTGCTTAAAACTTTCCACACCGATTTGTGAAGTTTTGTGAATTCATAACTTAATAAGTGAAAAGATATTTCCGTTCTATGCTTGTAAACAAGTATTATTCAAGCAATAACCTGTTAGTATATTACAAGGTGGCGCAAAAGTAAGCTTCCGATGTTCAGCATATCGGTTGTGGCACGTGCAGTGTGTGCTGTTGCACCGTCTTGTTGGAACCACATGTTTTCCAATCCCAATTCATCAAGTTGCGGCAAAAAGAACTCGTTGATCATTCCTCTGTAGCGCTCACCATTCACAGTAACCGTTTGGCCCCGACCGATTATTGGTCAAATAAATAGTCAGCAATATTCCGCGTTCTGGAGCAGTGTAGCGTAACACTGTTTATTAACGTGTATTTCGCATGCGTTTACTACACAAATGTCAAAACAGAACTGACTTTAGGGGCCAATCGCAAAATTTATAGCATTTTCTGATAGGGGGATTACTTTTGCGCCACCCTGTACAACTTTATTAAAATTTAATTGTCAATCTTATAACTGTGCATGCTAATTTAGTTTGAAGGTTGTTCAGGAAATCGGATATATCGGTAGTCGGAACAATTTATAAGTGATTTCTTAACTTTTTTCTTGGTTTGAATTTAATATGCGTTTTAGAAAGTTATTAATTTAACCGGCTAGTATTATGTAGCGGGATGCCCTTGCCTATTAAATGCTTAGCTAATTATTTATTTACATACAATATAATTAGAAAAGCTATAGTAACTATGAATAGAATCAGTCAGAATAGTTAAAACACTATTTAAATTACTAGTCAACTTAACTTAACTTAAATTACCAGTCAACGACGGTGCATTGTGAATGAACACTTTCAAATTTAGTCAAACCAAGCTTCGTACCTCCCAACTTTTGTGGTGAGTGCAAAGAGGCTTTTGTATGAAACTAGCATGCTTGCACTCAAGATAAATTTTTTGAATTTTCACTTGACCTAAAGCGCTCTGAGCGTATTATTCGTTACCTCTTCTTCTAGCCATATATATGAAAAAACTCTCAAAGCACGAATTTGGAGCCAATAGTAGGCTGATTTGTGTTTGTATTACATAAAAAATAGCGAAAAATTCGTAAAAAGCTACAAGTGCTTATAGAATTAAATTTTCAAAGGCATTTACGCCATAATTTGTTATCGTTCCAAACGCAAGAGATCCCACTTCTGATATTTTCGAGAAGCATATTTTGTTACTTACTCTGATGAAAAATTCGATGTTGGTCTGCAAGGCTTGCAAAAGTGCAACACTATCTTCATGTTTCTTCTATTTTTTTCTACAAAGTATAAAAATGTAATTTACTACAAGAAATGCATTGTAGATGCTATAAAAACATTATGAAAACCACATAACAGTTCACTTGGCACAATCTGTGACTACAATTTGGTTGCGTGGGACTGAAGTATCGAAAATCGATTACCATGAAGACACTAATGCCATAACCACATTGTATGCGTTTACATGAGCTGAGTGTGTTACTAATGTATTAGACCCTAGCTGAAGCGTTACAAAACAATTATGAACTAACTTTTTAATAAGCTTTTCTGGAGTTGTTTGCATTGTAAATAGTAACAAATTTGAACCCTTTACGCATTTTGGGTGCGATTCTCCCAGTGTTAAAGATTTCTTTAATTTTTTGTTCATAGTGAAAAAAAAAACTTTCTCAATTTTCCCTTTTTTAAATAAATACCTCTTTCATAGTTATTACCTTGCTCAATAAGGATAATTTTTTAAGTATACCTAAACGTTATTAAATAATTTATTTGCATGATGTAAGGCCGTAATGGTGTGGAGGTAGTGTTGCCGGCCTACCACACCGAAGGTCCATGGTTCGAGCCCTGGTACAGGTAACATCAAAAGTGATTTGAAAAAAAGTTTTTCAAAACGGGGTCGCCCCTCGGCAGTGGTTTGGCAAACTCTCCGAGTGTATTTCTGCCATGACAGGCTTCTCAGCAAAAATTCGTCTCCTTTGTAGATGCCGTTCGGAGTCGGCAAAAAACTGTAGGTCCCACCAATTTGTAGGGAAAATTCAAATCGGCACACCACAAATTGGAAGAGAAGCTTGGCGCAAAAATCTCTTAGGAGGTTTCTGATGATATACCTGTTGTATATCGCGCCATAAAGAGAGAAAAAGAGAGAAGGCCGTAATTACAGAACGTTTACCGGCAAATCAATCATTGCTTGTATTTCGTATAATTTATTATGTAAACATGTTTTTATTGGTATAAAACACATTAAATTAATTGCAACTGCATATAGTACAACAACACAGCGTTTATATTAATAAGAATTTGGCGTCTGATACCGCTGTGTACCGAGTTACTTTCGCTGTTATGTCCGTGTTGGATTTTTTTTTTTTTTCAAAATTGTGTCAATGTCAAAAAACAATCATTAGCTGTACTATTGAAATTGTGTCAGTGACGCTTAATTGGCTTGCTACAGGAAGGCGTTATTGAGGTCGTCTGCTTTTAATACAAAAACTAAAATAATGAAAAGCAAAAAATAAGCATGAGAAATGTAAATCAATTGAGCAGTTTTCAATAGCACTTTCGCTGTTTAGCTAATAAAACTAGTTGTTATTGCATTTAAATTTTACAAAAACCTCGGTGCTACCTATGAAAATTCTTGAATGCTATAACATTCAAGTAAAATTTGAATACACATAGTATTAAAATTAAAACGATTTAGCAATATAAATTCACGTTGAGCTCATACTATTTTAAATATTTTTTAATGCTTGATTTCTCATCGCATTTCAAATGGAAAACTTGTTATCCTTAAAACGAAAATAAATATGCATTGTAATTTATAATAAAATGTCTTTTCTCTCTCTTACTTCACGTCAGCATTCCGGATTGCCACTCTCCATATCCGCCAAGGTACAAATCAATATGCATTTCGACGATATGTCTGCCTATAGGCAAGTAAGCCGCTTCAGTCATCTAACAGTGCCTATGCTATGGTTTGATATTGTAAGTATTTAGCGATTTTTTATTTATTAACAACAACAAAAGTACTAAAAAATATAACTTCTCTTTTATACCTCAATTTCCAGATTATGCCTGAATTACCCGCATCACTTGATACACGTTTCAATTTCTACCTCAACATTTTACCTTATCTCGATATACTCGGCTACTGGGGTAGCCTCCTGCTTGGCATTGCACTACTTGTTTACGCTGTTACACGCGCCACTCTACGCATGTCAAATTTAACGCAAATAAATCAAATTTCTGATGGTAAATACAGTAAAGTTAATTTGCTGCGTGGCGTCAAAAATGTTCACTGTAATGATGTTTATAAACCTTGTGAAATGAAATTGTTGCATCAAAATGAGAAAACCCAACAACAACCACACATGCATGAAGATAATCTGATTACGCGCCACGATGATGCTGATGTTGATGATAATATGGAAGCTAATGTTGATTTATTATATAGAGAACAACGTCAAGGTTCGTTTGCCTTAGACTTGGAACCAGCGTTATCGGGTTCAGATAGTGGTGAAGATGATGATGACAGTAATTCATCGGCATCCTCATCACTTTGTAGTCACAATTCGTCAGCATGTTCATGTATGCTGACACAACAAAGACGACGAAGTGATGAAGTGCAAGAAACTGATGGCTGTGATGATAGCACCGTTAGCAAGCACAGCAGTAGTGGCGGCAGTTATGTGACGTTGCCGAATGAGGTAAGTTTTTATGGGAAATAAGATAACATATTTCATTTATAAAACATCATGCACCTCAAGTTTAAACACTTTGTGTTGCCACCTAACCCTATTATATTTATTTTTTGCATATCCACAAATATTTCAAAAACGACTTGACTTATTTGAATGATTTTCTGATCTCTTACTTAAGGGTTGCCATTTAGGAAGTTTTCCAGGGCTGCCACCTAGTTCATTTTTTTTTTAAATGAAATAAGACTATGTACACACTACAACATAGTTTTTTATAAATAAATTCCCTAAAATAAGTGCGTCCCTACCTACGATTCTTAATTTCACTTGATAGCGATTTAGCAACCCTGTGTGACCAATAATATTATCAAAGAAGAGCGAATTTATAAGTTATTGTGTAAAATGTTATACTATTAATTGAGCTATAACGGGTCTCAGTCACTGCACCGCAAAATAGGGTTGTATTTGATTTTGTTTAAATTTTTTAATGAAATATTTGTTTTCGGTAACATTTCACTAGCATTGCCAAAATATTTAATAATAGTTTTAATGAAAGTCGCGTCGTTCGCAAGCAAAGCGAATGATTACTGAGGGCTAACTAAAAGACATTTTACACGATATGTAAATAAATGTGGTATATGCCACATTTAACGTATGAAAACCAACATAACGTGTAAACGCAACTTAAATTTTCCTTTTATACAAATCAGAAAAATGCACATACGAAATAAAACGTTTCTATTTTTGTCTGACACATAATAAGAATCATATGTGCTCATATTTGTTGATTTTATTTTTTTTGCATTTAGTTATTTATTGTGTAAAAAGAAGCAGATAAATTGAACCGTTGGAAGTAATGAAATTCATACGACATTACGAGAGCGTAGAGAAAGTGGCAGGTCATGTGGAAAAAACATATCGAGTAAAAGGCCTTCAAGGCAGTGTTCACAACTGTTTCCATCAATCTAACTGGCTTTATATAATGTCATTTTCTTGTTTTTAACTATAAAACCAGACAGATAATACAGCATTTGATGCATTGATAGCAACAAATGATACTTTTATTTTCTTCAATTTACAATAGATTTTGTATTTACTGATAATGACACATAATTACCCCGCAATGATTGGTCAATGAAATTTATTTTCTATTACACTCGTAATAATTTCTCTAATGAAAGGTTAAAACAAATTATTAGCGGGTTTTCTAACTCAGTAGCGTTATTTAACTACCTAGTAGTTGTATATATGTAAATTTGCCGCTTTAAAAACATGCATATATTGGTTAGTATACAATTAATGTCAATGGCAAATCGATCAATTTTAGCTAATCAAGGTAAACTACGTGCGAAAAGTTAACGGAAACATATTGGCGACAAGCGGTCTGTGCAAAAGCATGCATACTTACACGATTTGGTGATTACATGCATGCATACACACCCAATAGGAAAAAAGTCTCTGTGCGAAATAAATATACTCATATTGCGCTAATCGATAATGTGACTACATACAAAATGTTATACTAGTGACTAGCTGGCTAGTAGCTCAAACGTTGGTAAAACATTTTGTAAGTTAAAAGGGCCCAATTTTCGCCATTAATTACTTTAATAATAATAAAAGCAAGCTGTCAAAATAAATTAACAATAATAACAAGTTAAATTTTCCATGCATGGTATTTTTAATACTACATTTTTAATTTTTTTATTAAAATAATCAGAAAACGTTGCTGCTATTCGTAAATCGCTTTTAACAGAAGAAACCACGTTTTCGGTTCAAAACTGCACTTATTGCACATCTTTGACGCATGCCAAATTAGCACACTTTTTAAAACCATTTTTTTTCTTACACATTATTTATATTTCTTTTTAATTGCATCGTTCTTCATCTACTTGTTTTGCTTTGCCAAATCTTCTACGTAACAACATTACCTTCCCCAATAACGTAGTGCCATTTACAACTTCATTTAAAATTTTTTGTTGAAATTCCTGTTGATTTTAAATTGGGAGTAATTAAAATTGTTTTGCTCATGGAAGTTTTTGGCTTTGAATTAATTTGCATACATAAATAAAATGTTTACGTAGTAGAATTCACTCATTGCGTTGTTGTATTTCTTCGCGCTATGTTTCTTAATCAGCAGAAGCGTATAATCCAATTTAATTTTAGTAACTGAACTGTCATAAAATTATATTAAATCGTTTGTTAAATTATTGAATTGATTTTGAATTAGTTGTTGATCACCTTTTCCGCTTTAATTCGCAGCTATTACGATTGTGGTAAAATTCCAGCATACTAATAGTTTACAAATAAGATAAGGTTTGCATAAAATATGGAATTCCCAGTGTGTGGAAAAAACTTTATTAATTTATGCACATAAAAAACGTTTATAGTTATATTAACTTATTTAGCAGAGAAATTCTAAAGACTTTCGATTTCTGCAAGTTTCGTGGCAGCTGATTCCCTTGTGGCCTGAAGCGAGCAATGTGAGCAACGGTCTAGACATTAAAGTTATGGTAGAGATGACATGAGCATGGCGATAAGGCCGAACTTTATAGAGAACAGCATAATCGATTATTGGTGCCACAACATTCTTAGTTTGCGGGCAAAACATTCTAAAAATAGCTTTATCCGCCTTGCAAAATATGCCTAAAACTATAGCTGTGTTCAGTGAAGATAACATTTTTTTTTTAATTTATACAATTTTTACTGAAAAGTGTTCGGTGACACAAAACATTTGCAGGGAGAAAGCGCATTTTGTTGGGAGAGAGAGTTGCAAGTTTCTGCTAGGGGAATTTCACTCAGTAAAATTTGCAAGTAAAAAACAGCTGATCGTGACGTAGGAAAGCAAGAACAAACATTTTTTTATTTAAGCTATTAACCAATCAAAAAAGCAGCAGCTGTTTGCTTGCAAGTTTTTACTGATTCCTGCAGACATAACGCGTTAGTTTTATAGAGCGATGTAAAAAATCTAACTTAGTATTTTTTGTATGGAGTTAAGTGACCAAAATTAAAGAAAGAAGAAGCCCCTGCAGGTTAGGGGTTTAGATTATGCCCGAGGTAGGCATACCGGTCGTAAGAGGCGGCTAATATGCACAAAGATAATGACATGCAACTCGATGGTTGATCTACGGATATGATGCCTCTCACCTCTCATTACCCACCATCTTATCCTTCCTTCCGGAAGGTTTCACTGGTCAAATATCGCTACCACAACAGTCGAGCAGTACCGCAAGGGAGTACCGGAGCATACCGGGTTCAAATCTGGCCAAGGACTGTTAATTCGACAACAATCCCCAAAACCTTCGGGGAGTGTTTTTGTCGTTACCACAACAACAACAACAAAGAAAAAAGAACACAAATGCACACAATTAAAAAAACAAGTAACGAAAGGGCTGTCTTCGAGTGTGCCGAAGACTTTATACCTTTCATGAATACGCATCAAGGTTTTAAGTGCCTGATCCTTACTAACAATTAGTACAAACTCTGCAAAACTGTTAATTTAAAGACACATAGTCCAAGCCGCATTTATCGGTAAAATCGAATGTGTGGGAGCTATATGTTATGTTGGTCCGATCTGGGTGATTTTCACTACACACATTACATATATAATATGTACTAAAACTAAAAACAATTGCAACAGTTATAGGCCAAAACCCGTTTAGCGGAACAATTGGTCCGATCATGCTGGTTCCGACAAATGATTAATGCTTTACAAAATGGCTGCCTTTTACCAAATTTTATCGAAATATCTCTAAAACTGAGGGACTATTTTGCGTTCAAACAGACAGACGGACGGACGGACGGACACACCGACATGGCTAAATCAACTCAGCTCATCGCCCTGATCATTTCGGTATGCTTATTGGTGGGTCTATCTCTTCTTTTTCTCATACTTACAAACATCAGACTTAAGTTATAATACCATTTCATGTTCATGAAAGGTATGAAAACTTACATTTTCGCTCTTCTTTGGTTGAAATATTAGTCTGAGAGGGTTGCAAATAGCTGTCAAGTGAAATTAAGAATCGCAGGTGTGAACACATTTGTTTTATGTGAAATGATTCACTACGTGTTTTATGCTGCAGTGTGTACATAGCCTTTTACTTGAGATGCAGTTACCGTTAAGAGACTCTTTGAACATTTTTTTAATTCGGGAAGTTTAAATTTACGTACAATTTCTCAATACTTGTTTAAAACCTAACTCCCGTTCTCAATACAGTGAGCACCACATATAAATCTGCATTTAAGTTGAACTTCATTATTCATATGAAACTTTTATAATCGCTTTATTTTTCTTCACAGACTTCAATTAATATCGATTTGGTTGAAACTAAACAACAAAGCCAAGCGAATACTGCGCTCAGCATAGGTGCCGACCAGCCACCAAGTGAACAGTCGACGCCAACAACGATGTCATCGAATAGTAGAACACCGAACAGTATCGATAACACAAACAGCAATCGCAGCTGTCGAAGTGTCAAAACTAATAACATTTATAATGTTTAAAAATTCAGTTTAAATAGATGGAATATTTTTGTTTAAGTGCGTCTTAAGCCTCCTCACTCATAACGGATTGGGTTTAGCGGTTATATGTGTACCTCATTTTACATGAATAATAACAACATAATTGTATATAAAATTACATTCAAGCACATATTTATGAGTAGAAATAATTAGGCGCTTTAAGACTCACTTGATTTAGTTTATGAAGTATTGCACTTGTCGCTTAGCCTTTTTTATTAATAAATATTTATTTTAAAAGTAGAAAAAATATAGAAAGCATACAAATACAAAAGAGTAACAACTTTAAAATGTAGATTTTAAATTTTATATCAACTGCATATCCATGTTAAATACAAGCATATGTTTTTTTTTATAGAAATATATGATGAAAATAACAAATTGAAATTTTTTTCAAACTTGAAATTTCCAACAAAAAGATCCATATTAGAAATACACGATGCTTCAAAAGCCTAAAAGTATTTGTATGCTGTTAAAAATTAAATTAAAATAAGTAGTACCACCTCCATGAGGTGCACGTCAACCAAATTTTAATGCGTAAGCTATAAAAAATATATAGTATATATTTTTTTTGTAATTAATTATAGATGCATCCATTGATTTTAAAATAGTCGGTTCTATCAATTATTCGGTAATTTCTAGTGCTCTAAGGTTTATCTAACGAGTTTCAATAATTTCTATCGAATTTCGCAATCACGACCGAATTGATTATAGGTTGGGGTATGTATGTACAAAGAGTAAGAAATCAGCGATATAAAAACACTTTTTTATAATAATTAGTTACAAAACTGTTACACATTTATTAAAAATTCATAATTATAAAAAAAGTGTTGTAAAATATAAAAAATTACATAAAAGAAATCAATAAGTTAAGCAGGCATGCATATATATATGTAGTGAATATACATATTGTAATTGCCAATTATATGCGCTGTGATTTGTCATAGAATTTAGCATTATATATTAACTTGTTTTCGTATTTCATATTTCATGTGTAAATTTCTTGAATATTATTTTTATGCTAACAAATAAATATGAAGTTTCATATTTCGGTTTTATTGGTCAAATATTCCTTTATTAATTTGCGCATTATCGAAATACATCTTTAATGGCTTATAAATAAATTGTGAACTATATTTATGTAGCCTTTGTAATTGTTATTAACGATACACATACAGATGTACATATTTCATGTATATGCTTAGGGGTAATAAATAGAGATTATTGTATGTATATTATATATGTAAACAAATAGGGTTGAAAGAATTTATTTAAAAATAAAAATTTTAATTAAAAATTCTACATTTTACTATATTGTATGAAAAAAGTATCGATATCGAAATATCATGCACCGGACATCACTAGACAACAATAACGACAGCAGAAGCACAACTGAGAGCGAATACATCGTGCTTTAGTTAAAGAGATAGCAAAGATGTCAACCGCATCCATAAATTGACGTACACACTAAGCAGTAGATGTTTTCGGTGACAAAACTTGCAAAGAATTGTCAGTAAAATGAGAATGACTTAAAACTCCCGCGAAACGCAAAATGTAAGAAGTTTCCGCCGAACAGGACTCAGAAAAACTTGCAAACAAAACAGCTGTTGGTTTTTTGATTTGTTAATAGCTCAACTTTTTAAGTTTTTGTTGTTTTTTTCCTATGTCACGATCAGCTGTTGTTTACTTGCAAATATTAATGAGTTAAATTTACTCAACAGACATCTGCAACTTCCTCTCCCAATGAAATGTGAAAATACGCTCTCCCCCTTTAAATTTTTTGTGTCGCCGAACTTTATTCAGTCAAAATTTTATAAAATCTTTAAAAATTGTATGCTCTCCGAACAGAGCTAGGGTAAGCTTAAACTGAAGTGAAATTATAGTATGTTTGTTCGGCGACAAAACTTGCAAAGAACTGTTAGTAACGAGAAAATTACGAATATGCAATTCATCTGTAAGGGCTTAACCGCCAAAGTTAATGAAATATTAAACTTCATGAAGCCGCAGAATATTAAAATTGTCACCTGTGACGGCTACAAAATCCATAGGCGGGACCTTGCGAGAGGACTTGCGAGGTTTCCTATGGTTCATCACTCATCAATCTGTGCAGAATCGTCGATTTGAGTCTGACGTCGACCCGAGCGACAGCACCTTAGAACGTCATGGTAAGCGATGTCTATCTAGAGATTATTAATATTTATATACCTCCTGTCACCTGTTGTCCGACGAACGTCAGGGCGATACTCAGAGGCGACCACACCATGACCTATGAGACTCAAGTCTACAAGTCGATTGTAGGGTACAGGAGTTGGCTGAGCAAATAGACGATTCGATGTTGTTCACGGCGAACGGGTATGCCCCCACAAGATCCGTGATATGTTGTTCAAGTCAACGCAGGCTTTATAAACTGCGTTGACTGGCTACTGATGTTGACTCTTGAATCGGATCATTTACACAGTGTTCTCTCAATCGATTGCCCTACCGACTTTGTCTACTCTGAAAACCGAACATACTTTAACTTCAACAAATCTGACTGCGTCGGTTTTCGTAACTTTACTGAGAGCGGCCTCCGCCAAACAGGAAGTTGTAAAAACTTGCAAGCAAACCAGCTTTGAAGTTTTTGTTATTGTTTTGCTATGTCACTAGAGCCGTTTTTCACTTGCAAGTTTTACTGAGGGAAATTTTTCGGCAAAAACTTGCAACTATGGGGTCTATCAGCTATTCCGGCGGAACTTTCGGCGGGGAATAATTGTAATAGAGTTTTGTGATCTGTACGGCTTTAACGAAATTCACTTGCAGATTTCGATTAAATCGATTGATTTCTCCCATGATCTATTACATTCCTCCCGTCGGCAGCTCCGCCGGAATAGCTGATAGACTTCTATATCTTCCAATGAAATGTCAAAATGCGCTCTCTTCTAACACAATGTGTTATGTCGCCAAACACTTTTCAATAAAAACTGTTTAAAATGTTATGCTCGCCGAAGAGAGCTAGTGGCAACTTGAAGGGCACACTGAGTTCTGCCATACTGCGATGTTGCTCAGCAACAGTTACATAAGTCGAATATCACCGTCCTTCTGACATCGGCTCAAGCGATGAAATAAGTTAGAGGACAAGCCGAAGAGACCGTTTCGGAAGCTTATTTGACAAAATTTTCCGTCTTTACAAATTTCTCGTAACTTGGCCTAAACCTTACCGGACAATCCTGATGCGGACCAACACATACAGATATACATATGTTTGAGCAGTGACAACTCAGCTGATACTCAGGTCTTAGGTAGAACGGCACACATATGCAAACGTCTCACACTTACACAAATATTTTTATAAGATTTTCCACCGTCGCCATAGAAATCTTATCACAATTCTGATGCCTCACTACCTAAGACCTGAATATCAGTTAAGTTTTTACAGCTGTCTGGTAGGGATGTCGTTATGATGGAAATTATTTTAGCTTTTAATCCCGAGGTATATTCTGTAGAGGACCTGGCTTAGTTTGAGTACCGTTAGTAGAAATGTACTGGTCGTCTCTTTGACTCTTTGTCCAGCTAAGGAGACCACTCTGGGCCATCTGATTTGATTTGTCCATATCGAACCTAGTCCGTCGTCTCACGTCATCTGTTCTAAAGAATTGAAGTTCGGGGTTGGCTGTGGCAACTAGCTTGAAGGTGGCACCAAGAAAACCCATCGTAATGTATGATCAAAAATCCTGACCCGTTCGCTTGCTCTGCCGCACCTTTTCCCTACAAACATTTCACAGGATTGTGTGCCAATCGTCGTGTTGTACCTAAAGCCATAGCGGGCTTATCGATAGGGCGCTATTAAATTTCTAGGGCCACCATCATGTCTCTTGTAAGCATTAACACAGCAATAGTGTCGAGGCGCAGGTTCTACGAGAGGAGGAATGATTTGGTATATTTTGACGTGATATACAGCCCCCGCATCGTGGGGATCGAATGGTGTATGTAGGAGAGATTGGAAAAGCAAAGTTTGCAGCCAGTTGCAGCCCGACCTGGGTAGAAGAGAGTAGGTAAGAGAATAAGCATACCATACTTTGGAGCTTCAGCAAAGCAAACCGTTTGTATTCCATTTAACTGGGCCCTCAATATATATAAACAATCCCAAGGCGTACGAGAAGTACGAAGGCCACCATAGAGGGGATGTTTTGTTGTTTGAATAGTCCATGGTCGGTCAAAAAACATCGATGAAACAAGGTACATACAACTGAAAAGGTCTAGACAACCTGGAGAACTTTTTTCTCGAGGTCTCCAAAGGTCATCAAATTTTCTTTCGACACCGTCCATTATTCGGAGCCATCCATCTGCTGGGGCATAGTGTAATAAACAAAGTGAAGTAAGCTGTCAGTTATCTCGCTCGAATTTCTTCTTTGTTCTGTCATTCGGCTATCTGAAAATGTCATATATTTAGTACTTCTATGTTGCCAGCACGCTATGCCCGCAATGTGTTTTGAAATCGAAATCAACGGAGACAGCGAAACTCAATTTATGAGATTGTAATGATGATAAGTGTAGTTTTGTTAGCTATGAAATATACTGAAAAGTCAAATCGCTACAGGAGAGGTTCAAGCTTATATATATAGATTCAAGAATTTTATGAAAGACCGCTTTAACGATATTGAAGAAAATAACAGTAATTTGGCGCATAATATCTCCGAGGAAATTAAGAATGTTCTTCTCTTTTCTCCAATTTGGAGCTTTTTTGTTTTTTTAGTTTCTAATTATTTTTTAAAAATTTGATGGACCTACATTTTTAACTCCGAACGGTTGCTGCTAAGCCAAATGGAATTTCGATAGAACCTTTCCATGGTAGAAATACACCAGGAGAGCGGCGACCCCTTTTTGAAAAGCCGCAAGCATCACTTGCACCTAGAACCTTTAGACACTCGACCATACCAATTTTTTGATAAATGGCAATAGAAATTTGTATTACACAAACTACCACAAGAATCAGTGGCAATAAGAACATGAAACATGGAATAATGTTTATTATTATTCCCAAATGTCAGCCCATGGTCGGGAATATGCCAGCTTGCCCCATTCACAACTTAAAAATATTTTGGCATTTGCTCTCTACCCTTAGATATGGTCACACCTCAGTCAACTTGATACATACGAGGTGTGTTCAAAAAGTATCGCGAATTTTGTGTTTTTTCAAAAATTATTTATTTATTCATGAATATCTATTTTGTCTCCTTCAAAGTAATCCCCATGACATATTATACACTTGTGCCAACGGTTTTTCCAATCTTCGAAGCACTTCAAAAAATCATTTTTTTGTATCTTGTTCAGCTCCTCCTTCGATGCCGTCTTTATCTCGTCAAGAGAAGCGTAACGTCGTCCTTTCATGGGCCTCTTCAGTTTAGGGAACAAGAAAAAGTCACAGGGGGCCAGATCTGGGGAATACCGTGGCTGCGGCATCATTAGTGTGTTGTTTTTGGCCAAAAAGTCGCGCACAAGCAACGATGCGTGAGCAGGGGCGTTATCGTGGTGCAAAAGCCAATTTTTGTTCTTCCACAAATCCGGGCGTTTCTGGCGGATTGCTTCGCGCAAATTATAACTTGCAGGTAATATTCCTTATTGACCGTTCTTCCCTGTGGCAAGAACTCATGATGCACCACGCCCCTGCAATCGAAGAAAACTGTCAGCAAAACTTTCACATTCGACCGAACTTGGCGCGCTTTTTTCGGTCTTGGTTCGTGCGGCAGCTTCCATTGAGATGATTGAGCTTTGGTTTCCACGTCATAACCATAAACCCACGATTCGTCACCAGTTATGACCCTCTGGAGCAAATTTGGGTAGTCGCGGACCGAGTTTAACATCTCATTAGCAATGTTCATGCGATGCTGTTTTTGGTCACAATTGAGCAATTTTGGTACGAATTTCGCGTAAAAATCGAAGACGATCCAAAACACGTGCAAGCAAAGCAGCTGTCAACAATTAACTGAACATTCAAAATGGCCGAGCTTGTCGGCATAAGTGAGAGACATGAGTACCAACATTACGCCACAAAAAATTCGAAATTCGAATATACGTAACCAACGAAAATTCAAAATTCGCGATACTTTTTGAACACACCTCGTATGTACTACATAAATACAATTTTGTATCTTATAAAAAAATATTTTTCAATGAAACTAAAATACGCTCCTAGATTTTCCCAAACGAAATATGTCATTTTGGTACGCTCGTTTCCTATATACATATCTGCAAAAAAAGAGGCTAAATCGGCAAAAAAAAAAGGTTAGAAAAGGCTAAAATTAAGAAAAAAAGAAGCTAAAAAAAAGTCAGAAATTTTTTTATGAAATCCATTTCAAATTTTTTATTTTAGTTTAAACTATTTGTACATAAGGCTGTAGACATAATTTAAAGTAACTATTCTTGTTTCAACACATATCAGGCACATTTTCCTTGACTAGGAATTTTTTCAAAGAAATACACACACGGCTAAAATCTTAAACCTAAATTATAAACCATTCGTCGGTTTAGGCAATTTTTTAAACGTTTTTGTAATAAATTCCAAACCGTTCAATTACCTACACCAATTTTGAATTTATTGCGATTAGATTTAAAACTGAAATGAAAAACATCTAAAATTTTTTAAATTTCTTTTCATTTATTTTTGAAAGATTTTTCAAGTCATTGAATTTTCTCAATACAGTTTTGTGTGCGCCGTAGCGCAGTGGGTAGAGCAGACGACTCTGATGCGGGACGTCGGTTCGAATCCTGCCAACCGATACAAAGGTTTTTTAATTATTAAAACAGTTCTGGTTTAAAATTTAAGCTCGCTTCTTTCTCGAAAACTGGCACAGTTTTAATTCTAAACCAAATTTGGTTTGGACATATATTTAGCCCAGAAAAGTTTTAAATTTAGGTAAAAATTTTTAGCCGTGCAACATAGAAAAATTACTACAAAATAATTAATTTTATAATATTTTCTTTGTCTGATGATTTGGGTATTTATCATAGAGATCAGATCATCGGTAATTTCGAAATCAGTGCAACATTTGGAGAATCGTTTTAACGAACATCTTATATTAAGCAGCGAGTTAAGCATTTTAATTTTTAATCTGTTCCTTAACTTTGCTTTTAAAATGTTCATGGCACTAAAAATTCTTTCAACCTCCGCATTACTGAAAGGTAATACCAAAAAGTTAAATACGAATTCGACCAGTTCTAAAAAAAGGGGGTTCGTTTAATGAATTTTTATGCTCTCGGACTTCCGCCCAAAATTCAATGGTAGAGGTCACACTTGTCCACTGTACGGTTATTAGCTTTCGCCACTGCAGCTCAATCAATGCTACTTGACTTGGAGAATACCTAGACTTTTCTTCTTGAAAGTGAGAAAATATATGCGGTTTTGCAACTTTCAATGGATTATAAACTAAAAAAAAAGTATCTTTTGTAAAGAGTTCATATTATCAGGTAGGCGATGTCGCAATTGGGTTATCAACTCCATTGAAAATAGTTGAACCTTTTTACGAATAATTTTCTGTATTTCGTCATCAATACTACCTTCATTCAACTTTAATTTTATATAGTTGTATGAAAAATATGGTGGACCAGAAAAGGCTTGGAGTAAAAAAGGCTAGAAAAAAGCCACGAAGCTAAAACCAAAATTATGAGGCTAAAGCTCAAAAAAAAAGGCTAAATCTAGCCTGATGGCGAGTGTACTGAGAAATTTCTAGCAATATAGAAGTACTACATATATGCTTGGAGCAAGCATAAATCTCATGATTGGGTGTGTTTTTGATATCGTAGGCATCCATCCACCTAATTCGCAGTTCTGCATATAAAGCATTGCCTCACCATTAATTTTACTATTTTTCATTTTGAATAATTTTAAAATTATTTTTGTAATTTTTGGTACATTCGCTTATCGGACCTCTCGTTTTATTTGCTATACATCTGCACTCTGATGTTCGTGATTGTACTTTGTGTTTTCTAGCAATATATAAGTATTAAATATATGAAAAATGTGGAGCAAATGTTGTATCCGCAAAAGTTTTGTTTTTTGTGTAAAATAAGTGCGTTTTAGTACATAAATTTATTTCTATTTTACTATTTTTTATATAAATATACGAGGTCTACGGTCCTATTTTCGGGTCATAGCTGTTTTGGTAGTTCTTGAAGGCAAAGTTCAGCAAAATCATATCGTAGAAGATACTTTCACGGAAAAAGGCGATTTATATTTAGAGATATCTTTCAATGAAATCACAAAACTATAGGTTTCGGCAACGTTTTTAGGAGTTTTCACCTTATACAGTAACTGACATATCACTATAGGAAGACCCGTGTAAAATCAATACTTTCATTGTTGATATCGCTACAAAATAAGTTCAATTTGTATACAAAAAAATGTATCTAGGCCTATAGAAAAGCTAATTTTTTCATCTCACAGGACCTAACCAGTGCAACGGTTCCGATTCATATACAACTAAAGAATATGGTGGTCCTTTCCTGCATCCTTGACGATGCTCTTAACAGTACCTCACAAAGACAAAATTTTCAAACGACGATTTATATATGAAAAATCTGATGTGAAAAGTGAGTCAGAAATATGTTCTACTAATACGGAAAACAACCAAATAATTATAAAATAAAATAAAAGTAATAAGTAATAGCTTCATAAGTCAATTGTGACAACTTTTATGGAGAAGCTTCTTATTCAATTTGTGGTGGTATGTTCTTTAGTTTCCGCCAAAGATTGGAGCTAAATACAGTTTATTATCGACTCAGAACAAGATCTACTATCTCCGTAGACCTTTCTTGAAATTGTTTTAGTAAGAAACCATTTGGATCGATTCCAACCGAGAAGCCCCTGTAAAGCTACAGATTTTAATTGTGAAATTTTCCATACCAGAGTGAAAGGCAGGAAACCATTTAAGAGTCGTGAAAGGTAGTAAAGTACCAGTCAATGGCTTATCCATTGATGTGACCCCTTTCACCTCTCGCTATTGATCACCTGTTTATTCTTCATGTTAGGTTAAATGCTATTGATAATGTTAGAAAGTAGTTAATTTTTTTACTCCTTTTTTGCAAAAATGGTCAAAAATTCTTTGAGATTTTACCCCCCTGCGTACTTGGAAAATACACCCGTATCATTTCAGATGGCGTACGTTTTCTGACTCTTTTTATTTACTTCACCTAGTTTATTACACTATGCTGCTGGGGGAATTTCACTCAGTAAAACTTGTAAGTGAAAAACAACTGATCATGGTATAGGAACGCAACAACAAAAATTTTTAAATTTGAAATATTAACCAATCAAAAAAGCAACATCTGTTTTGCTTGCAAGTTTTTACTGACTCCTGTTTAGCGAAAACTTTTTACTTTTGGCGTTTCGAGAGTTTTATGTCATATCCAATTTACTGACAGTTTTTTGCAAGTGTTTGCAAGTTTTGTCACGGAACACAGCTATTAGCGTGAGTAAAACTCTCTCGAAACGCCTAAATCAAAAAGTTTTCGCCGAACAGGAGTCAGTAAAAACTTGCAAGCAAAACAGCTGTTGCTTTTTTGATTGGTTAATAGTTCAAATTTTAAAATTTTTGTTGTTGCTTTCCTATGTCACGATCAGCTGTTTTTCACTTAAAAGTTTTACTGAGTGAAACTCCCTCAGCAGAAACTTGTAACTCTCTCTCTCAATGAAATGTCAAAATGCCCTCTCTAGCTGCAAATGTTTTGTGTCACCGACAATGTGACCAGGATTTAGCTTTTTCTTGCCCTTTAGCCTCATAATTTTGGTTTTAGCTTCGTGGCTTTTTTCTCAAAACATTTTCTGGTCCCAACACCATATTTTTACACGAAATACAGAAAATTATTCGTAAAAGCTTTCAACCTGATAACATGAACTATTTACAAAAGATCAATTTTTTTTTTTTCAGTTAATAATTCTTCGAAAGTTACAAAGTGGGATGTATTTTCTCACTTTCAAAAAGAAAAGTATAGGTATTCTCCTAGTCAATTTGCATTGACTGAGCTGCAGTGGCGAATGCTAATAACCGCACAGTGGACAAGTGTGACCTCTACCATTGAATTTTGGGCGGAAGTCTGACAACATAAAAATTCATTAAACGAACCCCCATTTTTAGAACTGGTCGAATTCGTAGTTAACTTTTTGGTATTACCTTTCAGTAATGCGGAGGTTGAAAGAATTTTTAGTGCCATGAACATTTTGAAAACTAAGTTGAGGAACAGATTGAAAATTAAAATGCTTAACTCGCTGCTTAATATAAGATGTTCGTTAAAACGCTTATCCAAATGTTGCACTGATTTTGAAATTACCGATGATCTCATCTCTATCATAAATACCCAAACTTTGTATGCAGACTCAAGCTCTTCAGATTAATCCGACGAAGAAAATATTATAAAATTGATTAGTTTGTAGTGATTTTTCTATAGTAATTCATTGAAAACATTCCTAGTCAAGGAAAATGTACCTGATGTGGGTTGAAACAAGAATAGTTCTTTAAGTTATGTCTATAGCATTATATACAAATAGTTTAAACTAAAACAAAAAATTTTAAATGGATTTCGTAAAAAAATTTCTGACTTTTTTTTAACTTCTGTTTTTTTTAATTTTAGCCTTTTCTATTTATGTAAGTGTGAACCGCTCATGTAACGATTTGACTTTTCAGTATATTTCATAGCGTCATCGCTAACAAAAATACACGTATACAATACAATCTCAAAAATTTAGTTTCGCTGTCTCCCTTTGATTTCGATTTTAGAACACACTGCTGGCATAACATATATGGAATATAGAAGTATAACATATATGCTTTCCAGTAAAAATTTTATCTTCACCGAACACAACTAATATTTACGTATCATGTTGAACACCTATTGAATTGGCTGTTGGCTATTGGTAGGGACCCGATATCGAATGCAAAGTATCGATTCTGTACTCATTTGAAGTCTCGCTGTACAAGTATCGGCTATCCGATTTGTGACGAATTCGATGAGTCTTCGATTATTAATCCTGGGTTCGATCACTATAAAGTCAAATAAACACACGCAAAGATATTGTAACTAATAGCTAGTTTTATTTACTAGTAATAAACGCAATATAAATTTAAGAGTTTGGTAACTTCACAGTAGTTCACTGTTCAACGCTTGAAAATAAACTGATCAACCTGTCTTGCTTGCTCACTGCCTTATATAGTCCAACAGGGTGCTAACCCACGCACCTAGAAGTTTCTTGGTTTTTCGCTCTTCGTGTTCTCGAAGGGTCGGTGTTATTTATTGGAATCTCCTCTTTGCATCGTATTCGCAAACACTCGTGACATCCCTCTTCCTCTTTTTAGGTACACGCTAGCATGCATAAGAGTAGCCATCGTCATCTCTGTCGTGTTTAACTAGTTGTGGGAGTGGTATGGAGTTAGGGATGGTAACTGCTGGAGAATGATCGCCACAGATAGTATCGGATCCAAAAGACTCGAGGCTTAAAGTTTCGATTCTAAATATTGTGGCGATTCTTCTCTAGCATGTACCATCGCTAACTCAATAACACTCACACCACTAGTTAAACTCAACAGGGATAACGATGGCTACGCTTATGCATGCAAGCGTGTACCAAGGAAGAGGAAGAGAGATGGCGCGAGTGTGTGCGAATACAAGCAAAGAGGAGATGCCAATAAATAACACCGATCCTTTGAGAACACGAAGAGCGAATAACCAAGAAAGTTCTCGGTGCGTAGGCAAGCACCCTGTCGGACTATATAAGGCAGTGCACAAGCAAGGCAGGTTGATCGGTTTATTTTCAAGCGTTCAATAGTGAACTACTGCGAAGTTACCAAACTCTTAAATTTGTATTGCGTTTATTACTAGTAAATAGAACTAGCTATTAGTTACAATATCTGTGCGTGTGTTTATTTGACTTGATAGTGATCGAACCCAGGATTGATCAGCAAGGAATCATCGAACTCGTCACAATATACTGATAATAAGCAGTTACAAACGCAATGCAAAAGTTGCACCTTAAATAGGTATGTTATGTTCCAATTGGAAGCTGTGGCTTACTCTCGAATTCTATATATCCTAACGATAAAAAAAATAATTGATATGTACATACATATTTATTTAAAACATGCCCTGTTTATTTGCAATGAACAAGATTACATTAGATATAAATACACTACACAGAATAAGTCTGACTTCAGGTAGTTTTTTTGCGATGTTTACAAATTTTGGCTTCAGTAAAATAATTTCAAATAGGTTTCTCCAAACATATAGGTCGAAATTACATACGAAAAATGTAGATTATGGTTTAAAATGTATGCAAAATTCGCGAAATATCGATGAATTTCCATCAAAATTTTCAGGATTTTTTCGGAATTTTTAGATTTTTTTGGAGTATGCAGCCCATTAAATTTCAGTATAGAAAAAGTTTCCCTTTTTATTTCCCTTTTCTTTGTTCGCAGTATAAAGGCAAAACAAAATCAGTACATGTTGTAATGATCATCAATCAACGGCAACTCTCTGTCTATTCCGACTAAATACTTTTGCGCTGATTTTCCTTTGATTCGAGGCACAAGTTAGAGAAGGACAACCAAGAGAGTAGTGTTTTCCGACCAAATTTACTGTAAATACTGTGACGAATTCGATGATTCCTTGATTATCAATCCTGGGTTCGATCACTATAAAGTCGAATAAACACACGCACAGATAATGTAAGTAATAGCTAGTTTTATTTACTAGTAATAAACGCAAAACAATTTTAAGAGTTTGATAACTTTACAGTAGTTCACTATTGAACGCTTGAAAATAAACTGATCAACCTGTCTTGCTTGGTCACCGCCTTATATAGTCCAACAGGGTGCTTGCCTACGCACCGAGAACTTTCTTGGTTGTTCGCTTTTCGTGTTCTGGAAGGGTCGGTTTATTTATTGGCATCTCCTCTTTGCATCGTATTCGCAAACACTCGCGCCATCTCTCTTCCTCTTCCTAGTTATACGCTTGCATGCATAAGCGTAGCCATCGTTATCTCGGTTGTGTTAACTAGTGGTGGGAGTGTTATTGACTTAGGGACGGTACATGCTTGAGAATAATCGCCACAATACTTTGTCGCTGATTTTCCTTCGATTCGAGGCACAAGTTAGAGAAGGGCAACTAAGAGAGTAGGGCTTTTGATTTATTAGTTCATTCCTTTGTATATTTTCGATACTATACCGGGGTCTAAATACCCGATGCCAAAAAGTATTGTGGCGATTATTCTCAAGCATGTACCATCCCTAAGTCAATAACACTCCCACCACTAGTTAACACAACCGAGATAACGATGGCTACGCTTATGCATGCAAGCGTATAACTAGGAAGAGGAAGAGAGATGGCGCGAGTGTTTGCGAATACGATGCAAAGAGGAGATGCCAATAAATAAACCGACCCTTCCAGAACACGAAAAGCGAACAACCAAGAAAGTTCTCGGTGCGTAGGCAAGCACCCTGTTGGACTATATAAGGCGGTGACCAAGCAAGACAGGTTGATCAGTTTATTTTCAAGCGTTGTTCAGTGAACTACTGTAAAGTTACCAAACTCTTAAAATTGTTTTGCGTTTATTACTAGTAAATAAAACTAGCTATTAGTTACAATATCTGTGCGTGTGTTTATTTGACTTTATAGTGATCGAACCCAGGATTGATAATTAAGGAATCATCGAATTCGTCACAATTGGTGTCAGAAGTGATATTATTAAATAAATACCGAGAGTTTTCAAGGATACCAAAGGCATGGCAAAATTGAATGAGCTGAAGATCCAGCAACTCAAAAATGAGCTGCAACAGCGTGGATTGAATACAACAGGCAATAAATCCGAGCTACAGTCACGATTGCGAGAGGCTATGGAAGCTGAAGGAATTAACGTTGACGATCATGTGTTTCATCTTGTGGAAGAAGCATCGACAAAAATGGAAGAGAAGGAGTCTACAATTCCAGCCGCAAGTGTGGACACTAACGCGTTGTTGACTGTATTGACACAGATGTCATCTAGCATTTCAGCTCAGTTGGAAGAACAAAAGACACACATGGCATCTCAGTTGGAAGAACAAAAGGCACACATGGCATCTCAGCTGGAAGAACAGAAGACTAGCATGGCATCTCAGATTTCAGTTCAACTAGACGGACAGAAGGCATACGTGAGATCTCAGATGGAACACCAGGAGACACGTATAACATCAAAATTGGAAGAACAAGAGGAGCGTATATCTATGCAGGTGGCACGAATGTCTTCGCAGCTAGAAGTGCAGGATGCGAAAATTGCACAGCTACAGAATAAAATCGATGCTGAAGTAGACGCACTGAGAGGTCGTATCCAGGAGTTACAACTGAATCGTCCAACTACTTCAATGAGTGTCCCGAAGGTAAAAACCCCATCTTTTGATGGTTCTGTTCCATTCCAGGTATTTAAGCTGCAATTTGAGAAGACGGCTGCGGTGAATAATTGGTGCACTGAAGATAAAGTTGCAGCACTATTCGTGGCATTGAAGGGACCTGCAGCAGAAATCTTACAGACTATTCCCGAGTCCGAAAGGAACAGTTATGATGCATTGATGGGTGCGGTTGAGAGACGCTATGGTAGCGAACATCGAAAGCAGATATACCAAATAGAGCTACAGAATCGATCCCAGAAACCTAATGAGACTTTGCAGGAATTTGCATCGGACATCGAGAGGTTGGCCCATCTAGCAAATGCGGACGCACCCGTGGAGTACACTGAGAGGGTTAAAATCCAAAGTTTTATAAATGGAATACGCGATGTAGAGACGAAGCGGGCCACATATGCAAACCCCAAACGGACATTCTCTGAAACGGTATCGCATGCTCTGACGCAGGAAACAGCTTCGCTTTTGAGTAAACCTGCATACAAGGCTCATCGCGTAGAAGTGGACACTCCGGCTTGGGTAGACAAAATTTTGGAAGCGTTGAACGGAGTACAGAAAAAAAGTGATGGTGCCATTAAATGCTTTAAGTGCGGAAAACCAGGTCACATAGCACGTTATTGCGGCTCTGGCTCCAGTAACCCCAGCAATTCAGGTGGACGAAAACGCAAAGCTGAAGGAGATGAGCAAACCTCCCAACCAAATCAGTCGTTAAACTAAATCGAGCCAGCCGAAAGGGGCGTGGACTGGCTCCCGCAACTGAATGCCCCATAATCTCTGTCTCACAGATCGGAAGGAAAGCTAGTAATGTTACTGTTGTTGCATATGTGGATGGAAAAGAGCACTTACTAACTGTGGATACAGGGGCATCGCATTCCATAATTCGATCTGATTTAGTCAACAAGGAGGTGAGACCATTGCATGGAGCAAAGTTACGTACGGCCACTGGTGAGGACACCCATGTCCTAGGAGAAGTAACATGTGAAATCGTAATTGGGAACGTGGCCGTTCTACACAGTTTTATAGTAGCAGATATTGTTGACGAAATCATAGTTGGTGTGGACTTCTTAAGCGAGCAAGGCATCAAGATCGACATGCAAAACAGGATTATGAATTACCAGAACATGGATGTGCCATTAAATTATGGTTACGAAAACAAATACGTTAGTAAGCGAGTGCTTGTGGAGGAGAGCCAACAAATTCCACCGAAGTCGGAAGCAATCATATGGGCAAAGATTAATGGAGATTATGGGACAAACAAATTGTGGGTTGTCGAGGCAGCAAACAAATCAAGGACGAACATATTAGTAGGAAAAACCCTGGCCATGACAAAACAAGATGGACATGTACCGGTAAGAGTACTTAATGAGTTCAAATCGCCGATTAAACTTTCTAAAGGAGCAATATTGGGACAATGCCAAGAGGTCGAGGTAGTTATCAATTGTGAACAGCTTCAGGAAAATGATTCTACCATCAAGATTAATCTTTCAGATGATATCACGTCGTGGACGGCAGGCCTCGAAAAAGATCATCAGAAAAAGGCAAAGGAACTTCTATCAAAGTACTCGAGCATATTTGACAAGGATGGTTCTAAACCAGGTCGGACCAAAGTTGTGAAGCATCAAATTGATACTGGTGATGCAAGGCCCATCCGCCAAGCTCCTCGTAGTATTCCATTGGCCAAACGCCAAGTAGTAAGAGAAATTATACAGGAAATGAGTGACAGCGGCGTGATCGAACCATCAGCTAGTCCATGGAGCTCACCGGTAGTACTAGTGAAAAAGAAAGATGGACAAATGAGGTTCTGTGTGGATTACCGGAAATTGAACGACGTAACGAAGAAGGATAGTTATCCATTGCCAAGAATCGACGATACTCTGGACTCGTTATCTGGCACGAAATGGTTTTCCACACTGGATTTGAAAAGCGGCTACTGGCAAGTGGAGGTAAAGGATGAAGATAAAGAGAAGACGGCTTTCAGCGTTGGAGAAGGGCTTTGGCAATTTACGGTAATGCCCTTCGGGCTATGCAATGCTCCAGCTACTTTTGAGAGACTCATGGACCAGATACTAAAAGGTTTGCACTGGCAAACATGTTTGGTGTACCTCGACGACATCATCGTGTTGGGAAAAAGCTTTGAGGAACACCTAAAGAACTTGGAGGAAGTTTTCAAAAGAATAGCTGGTGCTGGTCTGAAACTAAGTCCCAAGAAGTGTTCCTTGTTTAAAAAGGAAGTAAGTTATTTGGGTCACAAAGTAACTACGGAGGGAATCTGCACTGCTAAGGAAAAGATCGAAGCCGTAAAAGATTGGCCAAGACCGAGAAATTTGCATGAGTTACGGAGCTTCCTGGGGCTGTGCACGTATTATCGGCGATTTGTACCAAATTTTGCCAGCGTAGCTAGTAGTCTCCACGACCTTACAAGGAAGAATATGAGTTTTGAATGGAAGAAGGAACAGGAGGTGGCTTTTCAAACATTGAAGGAACGACTATGCACTGCCCCGATGTTAGCATATCCAATTCCAGGTTCAAAGTTTATTCTGGATACAGATGCGAGTGGTTATGCTATAGGAGGTGTTTTGTCCCAGGTTGTTGATGAACAGGAGAAGGTAGTTGCATACTATAGCCGAACAATTGGGAAGCCTGAAAGGAACTATTGTGTAACCCGGAGAGAACTGTTGGCATTGGTAGAGTGCGTTAAGCATTTCCACAAGTATCTCTATGGGCAGCGATTCCACGTCAGGACAGATCATGCATCGTTGAAATGGCTCTTACAGTTCCGTAATCCGGAAGGTCAATTGGCACGGTGGATAGAGCGACTGCAAAATTATGACTTTTCCATAGAGCATCGCAAAGGTAGCACCCACGGAAATGCTGATGCAATGTCACGAAGACCATGTAACTTGGAATGCAAGCATTGTTCCAAAGCTGAAACCAAGGAAGACATTATAGATGTGCGGCTCATGACTATAACATCTTCGGACGAATGGGACATGGATCAATTAAGGAGGTGTCAGCACGAAGATCCAGATCTTAAACGTGTGATGCAAGGAATCGAACGAAACGAGCGACCATCAAGAGAGGAGATGTCAGCAGAAAGTCCTGTTGCCAAGTCATATTGGGCACAGTGGAATAGTTTGCAATTAGAATCAGGTTGTTTGCATCGAATATGGGAGAGTGAGGATGGTCAATGTGTTCGAAAGCTGATAGTCGTCCCAAGGAAGAAAATCCCTGATGTACTCAATGAATTACATAACGGTCCAAGCGGAGGTCACCTTGGAGTCACCAAGACCTTGGAGAAAGTCAAGCAAAGATTCTATTGGGTTGGTTGCCGTCAATCGGTCGCGGAGTGGATTGCCAACTGTGAAGTATGTATCAAAGCTAAAGGACTGAAATCAAGGAGCCATGGCCAAATGAAACAGTATAACTCAGGTGCGCCATTTGAGAGGATAGCCATGGATGTAGCTGGTCCATTTCCTACTAGCAAACTCGGAAACAAATATGTACTAGTGGTTATGGACTATTTCAGCAAATGGCCAGAAGTGTACCCTATTCCAAATCAAGAGGCAGAAACAATAGCAGAGGTGTTTACTAACAATTGGGTAGCTCGGTTTGGTGCACCGATGGAGATACATTCTGACCAAGGCAGAAATTTCGAATCAGCTGTGTTCCAGGAAATGTGCAAGACATTGGGCATTCGGAAAACTCGAACAACTGCACTACATCCTCAGTCAGATGGCATGGTGGAACGATTCAATAGAACCTTGGAAGAGCACCTGAGGAAAGTAGTGGATAAGTTCCAGAAGGATTGGGATACTCACATCTCCTTATTCCTAATGGCATATCGCTCTGCAGTACATGAAACAACTGGTCAGACTCCTGCAAAGGTAATTTTCGGGAATGATCTTCGATTGCCAGCTGACTTGAAGTTTGGGATAAACGCTGATGCAGGAGTAAATGCTCGGAAATCTACTAGCGTTTTGGAAGAAGAAATGAGAGAAATTCACGACCTTGTGAGACAACGGACTAAGATCATGAGCGATAAGATGAAGGCCAGGTACGACAAAGCAATAAATTCGGAAGGTTTTATAGAAGGAGATTTAGTGCTGCTATACAACCCACAGCGTAAGAAAGGTTTGTCCCCAAAACTACAATGTAACTGGGAAGGCCCATACAAAGTCATAAAACGGATCAACGATGTGGTATATCGCATACAAACTATGGGAAGGCCAAGGAATAAGATGAAGGTGGTCCATTTGGAAAGGCTAGCTGCGTTTGGTTCCGGCAATGTGTCTGATCGGGACGATCAGACTTAGGTGGAGGGCAGTGTGGCGATTATTCTCAAGCATGTACCATCCCTAAGTCAATAACACTCCCACCACTAGTTAACACAACCGAGATAACGATGGCTACGCTTATGCATGCAAGCGTATAACTAGGAAGAGGAAGAGAGATGGCGCGAGTGTTTGCGAATACGATGCAAAGAGGAGATGCCAATAAATAAACCGACCCTTCCAGAACACGAAAAGCGAACAACCAAGAAAGTTCTCGGTGCGTAGGCAAGCACCCTGTTGGACTATATAAGGCGGTGACCAAGCAAGACAGGTTGATCAGTTTATTTTCAAGCGTTGTTCAGTGAACTACTGTAAAGTTACCAAACTCTTAAAATTGTTTTGCGTTTATTACTAGTAAATAAAACTAGCTATTAGTTACAATATCTGTGCGTGTGTTTATTTGACTTTATAGTGATCGAACCCAGGATTGATAATTAAGGAATCATCGAATTCGTCACAGTATTGCTATAAAACTATCGAGTACAAAATATTCGTATCGAAGGGCAAAGTATCGACATGGTATTGTGGCGATTATTCTCAAGCATGTACCATCCCTAACTCAATAACACTCCCACCACTAGTTAACACAACCGAGATAACGATGGCTACGCTTATGCATGCAAGCGTATAACTAGGAAGAGGAAAAGAGATGGCGGGAGTGTTTGCGAATACAATGCAAAGAGGAGATGCCAATAAATACCAAGAAAGTTCTCGGTGCGTAGGCAAGCACCCTGTTGGACTATATAAGGCGGTGACCAAGCAAGACAGGTTGATCAGTTTATTTTCAAGCGTTCAATAGTGAACTACTGTAAAGTTATCAAACTCTTAAAATTGTTTTGCGTTTATTACTAGTAAATAAAACTAGCTATTACTTACATTATCTGTGCGTGTGTTTATTCGACTTTATAGTGATCGAACCCAGGATTGATAATCAAGGAATCATCGAATTCGTCACAATTGGTGTCAGAAGCGGTATTGTTGAATAAATACCAGTGAATTTAAGGATAACAAGGACATGGCGAAGCTGAATGAATTAAAGATTCAGCAACTCAAAAATGAGTTGGAACAACGGGGACTAAACACTACAGGCAATAAATCAGAGTTACAGTCACGATTGCGAGAGGCTATGGAAGCAGAAGGAATCAACGTTGATGATCATGTTTTTCATCTTGTCGAGGAGGCACCGACAAAAATGGAAGAAAGAAAGGAGTCTTCGAGTCCAATAGCAACCGTCGACACAAACATGATATTGGCTGTATTAACTCAGATGTCGACTAAAATGGAAGAGCAGAAAACTTGTATAGTATCTCAGCTGGAAGAACAGAAGGCACACATGGCATCTCAGCTTGAAGAACAGAAGGCACACATGGCATCTCAGCTTGAAGAACAGGATACACGTATTACATCTCGAATGGCATCTCAGCTCGAGGAACAGAAGACACATATGACATCCCAGATTTCAGCTCAGCTAGATGAAACGAAGGCATACATGAGATCTCAAATGGAAGAACAGAAGGCATATATCTCATCGCAGTTGGAAGAACAGGAAGCAAAGGTGTCATCAAAACTAGAAGTGCAAGATGCAAAAATTGCACAATTGCAGGAGAAAATCGATGCTGATGTAGATGCATTGAGAGGTCGTATCCAGGAATTGCAACTAAATCGTCAATCTGCTTTAGGGAATACGCCCAAGGTAAAATCACCTTCCTTTGATGGTTCTGTTCCATTCCAGGTATTTAAGCTACAATTTGAGAAGACGGCTGCGGTGAATAATTGGTGCACTGAAGATAAAGTTGCAGCACTATTCGTGGCATTGAAGGGACCTGCAGCAGAAATCTTACAGACTATTCCCGAGTCCGAAAGGAACAGTTATGATGCATTGATGGGTGCGGTTGAAAGACGCTATGGTAGCGAACATCGAAAGCAGATATACCAAATAGAGCTACAGAATCGATCCCAGAAACCTAATGAGACTTTGCAGGAATTTGCATCGGACATCGAGAGATTGGCCCATTTGGCAAATGCGGACGCACCTGTGGAGTACACTGAGAGGGTAAAAATCCAAAGTTTTATAAATGGAATACGCGATGTAGAGACGAAGCGGGCCACATATGCAAACCCCAAACGGACATTCTCTGAAACGGTATCACATGCTCTAACGCGGGAAACAGCCTCGCTATTAAGTAAACCTGCGTACAAGGCTCATCGTGTAGAAGTGGAAACTCCGGCTTGGGTAGACAAAATTTTGGAAGCGTTGAACGGAGTACAGAAAAAAAGTGATGGTGCCATTAAATGCTTTAAGTGCGGAAAACCTGGTCACATAGCACGTTATTGCGGCACTGGCTCCAGTAACCTCAGCAATTCAGGTGGACGAAAACGCAAAGCTGAAGGAGATGAGCAAATTTCCCAACCAAATCAGTCGTTAAACTAAATCGAGCCAGCCGAAAGGGGCGTGGACTGGCTCCCGCAAATGAATGCCCCATAATCTCTGTCTCACAGATCGGAAGGAAAGCTAGTAATGTTACTGTTGTTGCATATGTGAATGGAAAAGAGCACTTACTAACTGTGGATACAGGCGCATCGCATTCCATAATTCGATCTGATTTAGTCAACAAGGAGGTGAGACCATTGCATGGAGCAAAGTTACGTACGGCCACTGGTGAGGACACCCATGTCCTAGGAGAAGTAACATGTGAAATCGCAATTGGGAACGTGGCCGTTCTACACAGTTTTATAGTAGCAGATATTGTTGACGAAATCATAGTTGGTGTGGACTTCTTAAGCGAGCAAGGCATCAAGATCGACATGCAAAACAGGATTATGAATTACCAGAACATGGATGTGCCATTAAATTTTGGTTACGAAAACAAATACGTTAGTAAGCGAGTGCTTGTGGAGGAGAGCCAACAAATTCCACCGAAGTCGGAAGCAATCATATGGGCAAAGATTGATGGAGATTATGGGACAAACAAGTTGTGGGTTGTCGAGGCAGCAAACAAATCAAGGACGAACATATTAGTAGGAAAAACCCTGGCCATGACAAAACAAGATGGACGTGTACCGGTAAGAGTACTTAATGAGTTCAAATCGCCGATTAAACTTTCCAAAGGAGCAATATTGGGACAATGCCAAGAGGTCGAGGTAGTTATCAATTGCGAACAGCTTCAGGAAAATGATTCTACCATCAAGATTAATCTTTCAGATGATATCACGTCGTGGACGGCAGGCCTCGAAAAAGATCATCAGAAAAAGGCAAAGGAACTTCTATCAAAGTACTCGACCATATTTGACAAGGATGGTTCTAAACCAGGTCGGACCAAAGTTGTGAAGCATCAAATTGATACTGGTGATGCAAGGCCCATCCGCCAAGCTCCTCGTAGTATTCCATTGGCCAAACGCCAAGTAGTTAAAGAAATTATACAGGAAATGAGTGACAGCGGCGTGATCGAACCATCAGCTAGTCCATGGAGCTCACCGGTAGTACTAGTGAAAAAGAAAGATGGAAAAATGAGGTTCTGTGTGGATTACCGGAAATTGAACGACGTAACGAAGAAGGACAGTTATCCATTGCCAAGAATCGACGATACTCTGGACTCGTTATCTGGCACGAAATGGTTTTCCACACTGGACTTGAAAAGCGGCTACTGGCAAGTGGAGGTAAAGGATGAAGATAAAGAGAAGACGGCTTTCAGCGTTGGAGAAGGGCTTTGGCAATTTACGGTAATGCCCTTCGGACTATGCAATGCTCCAGCTACTTTTGAGAGACTCATGGACCAGATACTAAAAGGATTGCACTGGCAAACATGTTTGGTGTACCTCGACGACATTATCGTGCTGGGAAAAAGCTTTGAGGAACACCTAAAGAACTTGGATGAAGTTTTCCAAAGAATAGCTGGTGCTGGTCTGAAACTAAGTCCCAAGAAGTGTTCCTTGTTTAAAAAGGAAGTAAGTTATTTGGGTCACAAGGTAACTACGGAGGGAATCTGCACTGCTAAGGAAAAGATCGAAGCCGTAAAGGATTGGCCAAGACCGAGAAATTTGCATGAGTTACGGAGCTTCCTTGGGCTGTGCACGTATTATCGCCGATTTGTACCAAGTTTTGCCAGCTTAGCTAGTAGTCTCCATGACCTTACAAGGAAGAATATGAGTTTTGAATGGAAGAAGGAACAGGAGGTGGCTTTTCAAACATTGAAGGAACGACTATGCACTGCCCCGATGTTAGCATATCCAATTCCAGGTTCAAAGTTTATTCTGGATACAGATGCGAGTGGTTATGCTATAGGAGGTGTTTTGTCCCAGATTGTTGATGGACAGGAGAAGGTAGTTGCATACTATAGCCGAACAATTGGGAAGCCTGAAAGGAACTATTGTGTAACCCGGAGAGAACTGTTGGCATTGGTAGAGTGCGTTAAGCATTTCCACAAGTATCTCTATGGGCAGCGATTCCATGTCAGGACAGACCACGCAGCGTTGAAATGGCTCTTACAGTTCCGTAATCCGGAAGGTCAATTGGCACGGTGGATAGAGCGACTGCAAAGTTATGACTTTTCCATAGAGCATCGCAAAGGTAGTACCCACGGAAATGCTGATGCAATGTCACGAAGACCATGTAACTTGGAATGCAAGCATTGTTCCAAAGCTGAGGCCAAGGAAGACATTATAGATGTGCGGCTCATGACTATAACATCTACGGACGAATGGGACATGGATCAATTAAGGAGGTTTCAGCACGAAGATCCAAATCTTACACGTGTAATGCAAGGAATCGAACGAAACGAGCGACCATCAAGAGAGGAGATGTCAGCAGAAAGTCCTGTTGCCAAGTCATATTGGGCACAGTGGAATAGTTTGCAATTAGAATCCGGTTGTTTGCATCGAATATGGGAAAGTGAGGATGGTCAATGTGTTCGAAAGCTGATTGTCGTCCCAAGGAAGAAAATCCTTGATGTACTCAATGAATTACATAACGGTCCAAGCGGAGGTCATCTTGGAGTCACCAAAACCTTGGAAAAAGTCAAGCAAAGATTCTATTGGGTTGGTTGCCGTCAATCGGTCGCGGAGTGGATTGCCAACTGTGAAGTATGCATCAAAGCTAAAGGACCGAAATCAAGGAGCCATGGCCAAATGAAACAGTATAACTCAGGTGCGCCATTTGAGAGGATAGCCATGGATGTAGCTGGTCCATTTCCTACTAGCACACTCGGAAACAAATATGTCCTGGTAGTTATGGACTATTTCAGCAAGTGGCCAGAAGTGTACCCTATTCCAAATCAAGAGGCAGAAACCATAGCAGAAGTGTTTACTAACAATTGGGTAGCTAGGTTTGGTGCACCGATGGAGATACATTCTGACCAAGGCAGAAATTTCGAATCAGCTGTGTTCCAGGAAATGTGCAAGACATTGGGCATTCGGAAAACTCGAACAACTGCACTACATCCTCAGTCAGATGGCATGGTGGAACGATTCAATAGAACCTTGGAAGAGCACCTGAAGAAAGTAGTGGATAAGTTCCAGAAGGATTGGGATACTCACATCTCCTTATTCCTAATGGCATATCGCTCTGCAGTACATGAAACAACTGGTCAGACTCCGGCAAAGGTAATTTTCGGGAATGATCTTCGATTGCCAGCTGACTTGAAGTTTGGGATAAACGCTGATGCAGGAGTAAATGCTCGGAAATCTACTAGCGTATTGGAAGAAGAAATGAGAGAAATTCACGACCTTGTGAGACAACGCACTAAGATCATGAGCGATAAGATGAAGGCCAGGTACGACAAAGCAATAAATTCGAAAGGTTTTATAGAAGGAGATTTAGTGCTGCTATACAACCCACAGCGTAGGAAAGGTTTGTCCCCAAAACTACAATGTAACTGAGAAGGCCCATACAAAGTCATAAAACGGATCAACGATGTGGTATATCGCATACAAACTATGGGAAGGCCAAGGAATAAGATGAAGGTGGTCCATTTGGAAAGGCTAGCTGCGTTTGGTTCCGGCAATGTGTCTGATCGGGACGATCAGACTTAGGTGGAGGGCAGTGTGGCGATTATTCTCAAGCATGTACCATCCCTAACTCAATAAAACTCCCACCACTAGTTAACACAACCGAGATAACGATGGCTACGCTTATGCATGCAAGCGTATAACTAGGAAGAGGAAAAGAGATGGCGGGAGTGTTTGCGAATACAATGCAAAGAGGAGATGCCAATAAATAACACCGACCCTTCCAGAACACGAAAAGCGAACAACCAAGAAAGTTCTCGGTGCGTAGGCAAGCACCCTGTTGGACTATATAAGGCGGTGACCAAGCAAGGCAGGTTGATCAGTTTATTTTCAAGCGTTCAATAGTGAACTACTGTAAAGTTATCAAACTCTTAAAATTGTTTTGCGTTTATTACTAGTAAATAAAACTAGCTATTACTTACATTATCTGTGCGTGTGTTTATTCGACTTTATAGTGATCGAACCCAGGATTGATAATCAAGGAATCATCGAACTCGTCACAGTATCTTATTGTGGCGATTATTTTGAAGCATGTACCATCCCTAACTCAATAACACTCCCACCACTAGTTAAACACAACAAAGATAACGATGGCTACGCTTATGCATGCAAGCATGTACAAAGCAAGAGGAAGAGAGATCGCACGAGTGTTTGCGAATACGATGCAAAGAGGAGATGCCAATAAATAATAGTCCAATTACCCACCTACGTAGTACGTGTCAGCTGACACGACCTGTCTTATGAGAGTTCCATGTAAACGAACACTCACCGACGTTCAATTTTTCCGTATACGTAGTACGTAGCGTAGAAATCAAAGAAATTTTGATTTTTTCCGTAAGAACGTGTCAGCTGATTGCTCTCTCATATGACAGTGTTGCCTATTCATACGTGTGTATGCTGGTTATGGATCGTTTGCAGTTGCTTTACAAAAATACCTCAAAATACCTTTTAAATTTTCGTAATAAGGCCGTGTGCTAATCGGAAACATTTTACTCAGAGGAAAAATGAGGTGTATACGAATACGCTGTGCCAAATGAAATGGTAAATTTTGACAGTTGTAATTTTTGACTTCTGAAAAAATCAGGTGCGAAAGCAAATAGTCTGTGAATAAATTTTAAATGTACGTATTTTTACTGGCATTATATTTCATATTTTTTGCGTTAAATTATTATTTATCGTTTAATAACGTGTTGACACATAAATACATTTGAAATAATATGATTGGCAATACCGAATGCATATATGTGTACACATTCGTAGTTGTCAAAATTTTACCTAGCCCCATGAGCTAGGGTAAATTCTGACGTTCATACTCACCGCGATAAATGTCAGAATTTTCTTTCGCTCTGTCAAAATTTACAATTTTCAACCGATTGGCACAGGGCTTAACCTTGAAATAACCTGAAATTACGATATTTAGTTGTTGCTTTTAAATAAATTGACTGGCTATAAGTATTTAATATTAATTTCGGACACTCATAAAATGAAAAATAATTGTTTCAAAAGTACACGTTTGAGTTAGCATGCATGAAAACTGATCAATGGCAACATTGTATTGCATGTAAACAACAGAAAATGGCTGATTTCTCCGTTGGCGCCACGTGCGGGATACGTGAACGTACGTTACACACGTCGGTGGGTAATTGGACTATTACACAGATCCTTCAAAAACACGAAGAGCGAATAACCAAGAAAGTTCTCGGTGCGTAGGCAAGTACCCTGTTGGACTATATAAGGCAGTGACCAAGCAAGGCAGGTTGATCAGTTTATTTTCAAGCGTTGATCGAACCCAGGATTGATAATAAAGGAATCATAGAATTCGTCACATTATCTTATAGAAATTCCTGTTCCTAGCTGTTGGCAGGAAGCATGCTCTTCACCGCTAGATGGCGCTGAAAACAATTAACAAGTGTCATTCAACAAAAAAACTGGTAGAAAAAATGCATGAAAATAAAATATAAATTGCATTTGAAAAGAACTTGAAAAGCAAAATAATAAAATTTATTGTATAAAGCTGCTAAATTTCGTGAGAATTAGGGGAGTAAGCAGAGCTGATGAGCAAAGTGCATTAAACATTGGCGGCTTCGTGAAATGCAAAGGCATGTAATTTTCATACGAACAGCTGATTATGGCTTGTTTTTATTATTGTTGCCTGCAAACTAAATAAATAAATGGGGTCAAAGTATTCAACTTGTCGAGTTATATGTAGGTAACAGTTTAAAGCCATATTTATAAATTGTTTTTGTACTGATAACAATTGTTTACAACAATAATGAACAGAGCGCAGTTAATGTACTCTCCGACAACTAGTTTTGTTTTGTCGTAGTGACAGCGTAAATATTGCTGGTAGTTGGAAAGCGGTAGTGGTTGAGTGAGTGTTGTTGGCCAAACGAGTTTAAAGATTTTGGTTACGTGGAACGCTGAAATTCTTGAAGAGCAACCAAATGATTCTAAGGTCCGCACACATTCGTTTAATATCATCCACAGGGAATTTAGTTTTAACCTGCAAAATAAAATACATCGGCATATCATCAAATGGCATTTTAACCTCGGTTCCTTTGAAAGGTTTTTAAACAAAACTAGTTCTTTGGCTCTTTCTGGTGTTGTTGTAATATAACATTATTATTATTAGTAAGGGCATCCATACATTGAATGGGACGTTACACACAAAACAGGAATATTTGTACCAGCAACGGCACTCTTTGTAGGCTAGAAAAGTCTGCTTAGCTGTCACTGAAATTATGGGTGATTAACTCCCTAATTTTAAAATTAAAATCCCTCTCTCTATCTTTCCAGCTTCCTAACCAACGCAAATCATTCGCAACTTCAAAGTGTTCATAATTCTAACGAAATGCATTGTTTTTTGCGGCGCATCGTTACTATGAATTTGGTAAATATATTTTTGTAATCAAAATGAACACTCATAAACTGTACCCCCTTTTTCAGACGAAAAACCCTTTACAAACGCCGTTGAAGTTAATGCCAACTAGTGCAACAGTTGCTTTACAAAACCATGTTCCAAATAAGCGATTTTACTCAATTTCAGAAGGTCCACAAAAACAAAATCTATTACGTTATCCCGCCTTTCCACTTAAAGAAACTTTAGAGAAATTTTTAAAAACCGTAGAGCCGGTACTAAATGAAAGCGAATTCAAAGCGACTAAAGAAGCTGCAATAAAATTTGAAAACGGCGAAGGTGCTAAATTGCAAGAGCTACTTGAAAAGGTAGCAAAATGCGAGGAGAATTGGTTAGCTGGAAGATGGTTACGTAGTGCTTACTTGCAATATCGTGACCCAGTAACTGTATATGTCAGTCCTGCCATGACTTTCCCACCGCTACGTTTCGTCAATGATATTGAATATTTAAATTATGTGGGCAAAGTAGTATATGGTTTGGCACGTTATAAGCAAATTGTTGATGCCGGTAAGATACCCATTGCTAAAATGGGTAAATATGAATTGGATAATTCCCAATTTAGCCGAGTATATGGTACATGTCGTATACCAATGAAAGGTGAAGACAGCATAGAGTATAGTCCAAAATCATTACATGTAGTAGTGCTTCATAAAAATCATGTGAGTTTACCTAACAATTTCTGGATGTAATGAAATTATCAACAGCTTTGGTATTTTATTTAAGTACATATTAATTAACTTTTTATTTTATTAATATTTGTTTTTCTATTTTCTCTTGGTAATAAATTAGTTTTATAAATTACATATCTACAATAACGATGGCGTTCCTTTACACCCTGAAGTATTAGCTACAGAATTCAAGAATATAATGAAAGCGGAAAGTAAAAAGGGTGTTGAATTCGGTGTATTAACAACAGATAATCGTGATAATTGGGCTGAAGCATATGATTTGCTAATGAAAATCGATGGCAACAAGGAACTTGTTAAAACTATACAAAGTGCCCTTTTTACAGTGTCTTTGGATGAATTCTTTGATGTTAGTGACCAGGAATTTTTCAATGAACTGGCCAGTCAATTAATCCATGGCGGAGGTACATGTTTGAATAGCGCAAATCGTTGGATGGATAAAACCATACAAGTGAGTTTGCTTAGTTCATTAATAGTAATAAATAAATGAGTTTGTTTTATTTTGTTTCTTTAATACAGTTAATTTGCAATCGCAATGGCATTAGTGGATTTTGTTATGAACATTCGCCGGCGGAGGGACAACCAATCGCGAATATCACAGACTACGTGTCCAATAACTTGTATGTATATTATTATATTATTTACTTACACGCTTAATGTAAATGTTTTGATATGACCACGTCGAACCGCCAACGGGTAAGCGGCCTTGAAAATACCCGCGGTAGGTTTGGCTGTCGTAAGAGGCGACTTAAATCCACGACCCGAAGGTTCAAGGAGTCAAAAAAATCGTTTCCTCTGCAGTCGGCCTAGGACCACTAGAACCGAAGCATACCGGATTCATTTCAGCTAAGGATTGCTCATGTCCGTAACACTCCTCAAACATTCGGGGCGGATCGAAATATGCAAATGAAAAGTACCCTATGATGTACATGCAGAGTTTTATACCGCTTTAATTTGCAGGCAAAAAGCGTTGCGCTTGCATACCAGGGAATTTAGACTGAGTTAGATTTGTTTTGCATCTACAAATGTTATTGTATTCATATATTTCAGTAAATTAAAGGTCTTTTATAATCACATATTACATACGCTTACAGATTCAATGACAAACACTACGAAATGGGTGCGCGTGACAATTATCCATGCGCCGAAAAGCTCAAACTAAAGAGCACAAATGCCTTAAATCGTTTTATTGAAAGATCTAAGAAAAATTTGGATGAATTAGCGAATAACCTACATGTGAATGTTTTGCATTTCAAAGACTATGGCAAAGGTTTTTTGAAGAAACAAAAACTTAGTCCGGATAGTTATATACAAATTGCGCTACAATATGCTTATTACAAGTAAATAATACATAATTGAATTTTAAAAGAAATAACTACTTTTTTTTAACCCGACTTTTTTCTTCTTCCACTTAGACTACATTTAGTGCCCGCTGCACAATATGAATCCGCACACTTGCGTATTTACATCAATGGACGCACAGAGACTATACGTTCGTGTTCCAATGAATCAATAGCCTTCGCTAAAGCGATGTTAGACAATTGTGTAGATGCAAAGACGCGTGTCGATTTGTTACGTGCCGCTATCAATGGACATCGTAATTACACCACTAACGCATTGCAAGGCAAAGGGGTCGATCGTCACTTGCTGGGTTTGAAACTTATGGCTATTGAGAATAAACAACCTATACCAGAGTTTTACAAATCGCCTGGCTATGTGAAAAGTTCAATATTTCGTGTCTCAACTTCACAAGTGGCTACACCTAATCTAGGGTTCATGGCATACGGGCCAGCTGTGGATGATGGTTATGCATGTTGTTATAATCCGCGCGAAAATGATATGATTTTAGCATGCACTTGTTGGCGTGATAATCACACTACAAACGTTGATACTTTTACATGTGTGCTGCGTGAGGTGTTGCTTGAAATGCAAACATTGTTGAATTGTGCTGGGGAGGCAACCAAATCTAAGTTGTAAAATATGATTGAGAGGCATACGGAACTGAGGGATTTGTATATGTATTAATGCAGCCATTAAGTGCCTATTCACTTTTTAAATTTAAAATTATATATATATTTTTTTTTAGAGAAACTACAATAAACAATGAAAATGAATTGTTTACGCAGTCAAGCATAAAACCTTATAACTAAGAGGTACCTTTTAAAATCCAGTGGTTATGGGGCTCAGAATAGAAACGCGTTAAGGTATGACAGGGTGAAGGGGCTAGCACTGAATCCATATCCATATCGGTAAGACCCATTATCATTCGTGGAGTCTTTTGACGTTACAAACACCACAACAGCAACAAATTTAAATTTTAATCCACCACTATAATTTTGTTACCCAAGTTAATTGCCTAAAGTAGAGTGCCTAAAATTATATTTTCAAACACTTATTATTATAAATTTTATCAACTCATTTAATTAAATACATAAATTTTTCAACAAGGCATGGCTCAGAGCATATTTAAAACTTTTTCTGCACATAATTTAAAAATTTCATAACATCAAACTTCAAAACTACATTTTTTTAATAAACATAAAATTTAAATCTTTATGACTGCATAACTTGACTTCAATCCTTTTTGCAATGATAACAGGAGCACGATACTGCCGATTTAAATGTTATATTACGCATACCGCCCATGCAAAGTATACGTTTTTGTACCTGAGTTCAAATAAAACAAAAGCATAATAATTACTGTTACTCATTTAAATTTTTCACACTCACTTCCTCCGATTCCATCATATTACAGCACTGGCCCACCGAAACGACCGGTTTGGTCGGTTTAAATACACCCGGTATTGCCAGACCCCATGGTATCGATGGTACGGCATACGATTCGCAAAAACCACGGCACGCATTTGTTGTTATGCGAAACTCTACACAATCGGGTATGGATATTTTACGCGTATTTCCCACTTTATGACAGCCAGGCTTTAGCCATGATTCTTTTGTAGAAGCAACAACAAGTATATAGAAAAATATGAAATTTCCTAAACGTAGTAGCAGCATTTTTTGAAATAAATAAATTACCGCACGCCACCACTGTTCACCTTACTGTGTCTCTTTGCACAGAAATCAAATTTCTGAGCACAATGAAAACTTGTTTGATACTGCGAATGCGTTCAACATTAGCAACGGCTTTTATTTAAATATTTACCATGTTAACACCGTGCTGCGACTGATTTGTTGTGGAGTTTGCGCATAGCCATTATTAGAGTAGATTTATATCAGAGGGTGTGCTTTTGCTAGCTTCCATGTTTTATGGGAGTATGTTTGTATGTATAGCAATCTCTTAAGGATGAATATATTCCAAGCGCATCGAAATTTATTAAGTCCTTTATTTTAAATGAACAATTAGTATGCATTTCAAAATTTGTAAATTCGCTTGATGTGATGTGTTGATGATTTCCTTTAATTTGATGTGATGTGGAATGGTGAGATGTGATTTGTTCCTTCGGTTTCATTTCATGTGATATGATGTGAAATGAAACAAATTTAATTGATTTGTTTTAACATAATATGGTACAAATTGATGATGTGAGATTGATATCATATCCTTTTATGTGATGTGACTTTACGTGGTGTGACTTAATTAAAATTTATTTCATTATTGGATTTTATGTCCCAAGTTGGGCTTTAATGTGCCTTGATTTGATTAAGTTTTGTGTGATGCCATGATTAGAGAAATGTCATGTGAATTGCTTTGATTTGATTTTGAGAAATTTCAGTTTAATATCATGTGATGTACATTTGTTTTATTTCGTTTGATGTGATTTAATGAAGTAGAGTGTAAGAACATTTGACGTGCAACTCGATGGTTGATCTACGGATATGATGCCTCTCACCTCTCATTATCCATTTCTCCTACCTTACGGAAAGAGGGGTGACATGACCTAGAAGGTTCCACTGGTCATACCAAATCGCTACCACGACAGTCGGGCAGTACCGCAAGGGAGTACCGCAGCGTACCGGAATCATATCCGGCCAAGGACTGTCAGTTCGACAGCAACCCCCAAAACCTTCGGGGAGTGTTTTTGTCGTTACAACAACAACAACAACATTTGATTTGAATTTTTCAGTTGATTTGATGACTTAATGTATGCTATTTTATTTGGTTTGTTTTGATATCACACCATGGCGTGATGGTACCGTGATGGGATGTGAATTGAATTGATATGATTCTGGATAATTTAAACACTTGTGATTTTTTTATATCTGATTTTATAATTATATTTTCGCGATGTAAAAGAAATGCTTTATGTTCAAAAAGGTTGCGGAATTAATTTTGTTTTGTTTTTAGTCATATTTCAACTGTTATTTTGTGGACTAAGGCGACGGCATGACCGCTTCGAAAGGAACTTTAGGGCAAGTAATAAAAAGCAAGAACAATTAAAGGTTAAAGATAAGTACATAAGTCAGAAGGTGAATTTTAAAGAACATATTAAATTTGGATGTAGCAAGGTAGCATGCAGAGCACACACCTCAATTTGGTCCAATATCATATTTTTAGGCAATTGCGCTTAATCGTCTTGCCGGTCGTATGTTTTCTCATATGCGAGGCGATTTGGTTCTCGTTGAAGCGTTGTTAACTGGTGGGTTCCAACCCCATATTGGGAGGGGATAAAGTTATGTTAGAAGTTTATATAGCGACCGCTGAATCCAATACAGAAGCCCTCTTGCAGCCGCATCTCATGGTGATCAGACGCAGCTCTTTTAAGTCCTCCAGCAAGCCCTTGAACCGTTTATATTGAAGTGGCCTTACCAGGTTGTCGCCTTTTGGTACTACCAAACCAGTGTTCGGTGGCTACCCAGAGAATACTTGGACGCAAGCCCCGGACAAAGTGAGATATGATTGAATCACATGCCAAAGATCGTTCTAGCCTTTCCCAGGTGAATGGCGCCCAGAAACTTTCCCCAGTTGCGTGGACTTCTAAACAAGGACCCAATGTTTACAATCACATAGAGCAGGTATTCCATACTTAGGAATGATGATAAGTGCTTTCCTCGTAACTAAATTACGTCCTTTACTAGGCGACGTTATTGGTCCTGAAAGAAATTACAGCTGAAAATCTGAGTATACAAAACAAAAGGCATCATTATGTGTTGCAAACGAAAACTCAGACGAAAGATTCGTCGCTTGACGAGTTCGTCTACCAAGCGTATTCTGGGGTCGAATTACGTTTTACGTTCCGTGACCGAAAGCGAATTTTTTAATCACAATAGCTCGAAGCCCCTAATTCGAAATGACGGCATACGTAAGCAATTGGCTGGAAGTACCGGTCGGTTCAATTATGCACAGTTTCAACGTTATTGTGCCTTAAAAATCGGATTACGATGACATAATTCCGTCTCTGTATCATTTTCATTCGCCTCTTATGTTTCTTACGTTATATTAAAAAGGAAGGGGAAAGCATTTCTCAAATTAATGTTGCCGTATGTAATTTATATAGGAACTTATATGAATCTGTTAAGTTTTGAAGTTTTTCATTATATTCCTTTAAATTAAAGAAAATTTGAGAATGGTTATATGATTTTTCACGTCTTGTTTGTTTACATTAAAAAAAAAATTTTTTTGTACGTATTTCTGTTTTTGAAAACTTGTGTTTGCACGTGAAAATTTTGTTTTAAAAATTTATGCTGCATTTATCATAGACGAACATTCACACGAAAATCAACTACGAGTAGAAAGCAGAAATTTGCGGGCTATAGCAAAGAACGTATAACTATAAGAAGGTGCAAGTGGACGCTGTCAAATCGATGGTAGGTAATTCACCACTGTACCTGCGTGTAAAATGCTTGAATTCACTGTGTTTTTGCTGAATATTTGCACAAAAAGTTATAGAAGGTGTTACAAAAACTTTTAATTTAACGGCAGGCCGCCGTGGTGTGGCGGTAGTGTTGCTGGCCTACCACACCGAAGGTCCAAGGTTCGAGCCCTGGTAAAGGTAACATTAAAAGTGGTTTGGAAAGTTTTTTCAAAACGGGGTCGCCCCTCGGCAGTAGTTTGGCAAACTCTCTGAGTGTCTTTCTGCTATGGAAGGCTTTTCAGCAAAAATTCATCTGTGGTGGAATTCACTAACTTATAACGATACGATTTTTCGAGATTTTAATTAACGATTCCTGCATTATCGACTGTGCTATTTACTAACTTAGCTATAACGATTCGGGGTTAAGATTCCTCATTCCGCGATAAAACGTACGCTAAGTACTCAAATGCCATTTTTTGTTAATAATATTGATATAATAGTAATATTATTTTAATTTTCGCTAAAAACTTGAAATTATGTGTTGTTTATTTAACGAAACAGATAACAACTCCAAATTGTGTGTTGTTTACTTAACGACACAGCTGATCGCGAATGAACGAACAGCGATTAAAAATAGTTAGCGAATACCGATATCGTTATAAATATCGTTACGACAAAATTTCGATTGCGAATGTCGGTATAGAAGTTAGTGAATTCCACCACTGCTTTGCAGATGCCGTTCGGAATCGGCAAAAAGCCGTAGCTCGCGCCAATTTGTAGGAGAAATAAGAAGCAGCACACCACAAATTGATAGGGAGGCTTGGCCTTAATCTCCGCAGGAGGTATATATAGCTCCAATTATTTGTTTATTTTAAATAAAAATAAAAGTGCTAATAGCCATAAAAGTCGCTATTTAATCGCAAATTTCCCCAGTGGTGAATTACTAACGCGCGAATTGATGGTTTAGTGTTTCCCACTATTCGTCGCGTTGAACCTTCTTATGGTTATACGTTCTTTGGCTATAGCCATTTTTTTTTAATTACTTGTTACAACTAATTTATTTAATTTGACATTTATTTTGCTGAGAGAACTTTCATTTTTTAAGCTTTTGTCATATAAAAGTCAGCTGGTTTCGTCTGTTGAAAACTAGCGAACGATTCGTCTCTTAGGCGAAACGAACGTTCGTTTAATAAATAGAAAAACTTAAAACTTAAAATATTACGTGTATAAGTATATAAAACAAATACACTCTAAATAAAAAAAAACTTTGGTCCAGCCCGGATTTGAATGTGAGTTTGATAGTCTTTTCAGTTTCTATACTAAAATTCATTTCACGTTGAGTTTTGTTAAAAAGTTGCATTTCGTATGTCAAATGCTATTTCTCGCATAGATATTGTCGAATATGTTAGTGTATGTGTATGTAGGTCATGTCACCCTGCCTTCCGTAAGGAAGGGTAAGATGGGTAATGAGAGGTGAGAGGCATCATATCCGTAGATCAACCATCGAGTTGCACGTCATTACCTTTGTGCATATTAGTCGCCTCTTACGACCGGTATGCCTACCTCGGGTATATTCTAAACCCCTAACCCGCAGGGGCGGTAATACGTGTATCGAATTTTGTTTCGATATCTACAAGGCTTTTAATTTTTGATTAATAACATTTGTAAAATGAACTTAATTAAAACGAAAAAAAAGTGGGCGGTGCCACAAAAACTTCTAGAAAAAATCCTCCTTAATTTGAATGTGCTCACCAAATTAAGTCCTATTGTATAGTGTATTACGTACTGAATAACCACTTTTTTTTGTATATTCCAAAATAGTCGGTTTATCAAAAGTGGGCGCTGCTATCATTAGATGTCGCTCATTTTCAATAAGGATGGGAGATGATTTCCAAGAAATTTGATTACTAACTCTCGATAAGATTTCTTAAAATTTGCCACAGTTTTCGTCTTCAAAGGCGGACGGACAAGGCTTAATCAATTTCTCTTTTCAATCTGAACATTTTGGTCAATATCTATATAGATTCGTTTATGCGGCTATGCACTACCGTTAGGCGAATGAAACTAATATGTGCATAGCTAAGTCTAAAAATTGGTACGAAGGTATGAATAAAACAATGCCCACAATTTTAGCACTAACAATTTGCTAAAAAGCTACGTATTTTCTCCTAATCGAATTTCTAAATGACATAAACTATTTCAAAAAACGAATATCACTTTGCTTTTTAATTTTCAAACGTGCAAAATGTCTAACCCTCACATCAAGTCTTTTCAGTATTTTGTTTCAATTTAGTATACAAATACTTGATTAATTTTTGTCGTCAATATTTTCCTTTCTTTCGGAGAGTTATTTATTTATTTTTTTCAATACATCGCTTAATTTAGTCCCTAACGCATCCGGTTAACTTGGACGAAAGTTAATCTTTTTTTAAAATTTCAACTGCAATCGACTTGAGAAATCCATCAATCCATTTTTAAAGAGCAATTACATATATAATATATATCTTTGTAAAGAATATCACCGGCCCAATTCAACCAAAGTAGAGAACGAAGAAAGCACAAAAAAACAGAACAAAACTAAAGTGACAAACTATAATATTCTGAATATTAGAGATTATACGCGTTTGAAGAAAATCCAAAAGATTATTTATAAAAGTCATTGCGAATATTTTTTTCAAAATTTCAAGATCATAAATTGCTACGCACTGTATTGCACATAACGCAACAAAATAACTGCGTAAAGCAGCAGCCGCCGCTTGAATTGATTTATAAACCAACCGCTGACCAAAGAAAAAAAAAATTAATAAAAAAAAGAAACATAAAAACAATAAAGCTATACATGATTGCAACAACATCGTTACTAACAATTTTCAACATCTGCAATTACGTACGTACAAGAAAAAATAATCTCGACTCAAAGCAGCGCTACGTAGCGCTAAACCAACATTGCAGGACATCACATCAGTGCAGTACATCACATCAACAGATCACTTGCGGCTGTGCAAATTAGTTTTAAACTTTGTCAGTGCATTTTACATATTGTGCGGTAGTTGTAATCAACATCGTCCTTAGTTAAATCATTTAAAACACAAAAAAATAGACCATCATGGATCATCTTTTAAGTCGTTCGCGCGATAATTTTATAATCCATAATAATAATAATATAATTCAAAATAGTGCGCATGACGAGGGGGTTGTACTACCCGATATAGACCGTGATGCTGAAGAAGAGGATATGGAGGATCCGCTGGCGTTACGTGTGTCGAAACGTTCTTTAAATGCTTGCATGAGTGATCAAGCACTTAACACATTGAATGAGCTTCGTCGTAACAACTTACTTTGTGATGCCGTAATCTCAGTCTCGGATGCTTCCTTTAATGTACATCGCGCTATTATGAGTGCATGCAGTTCATATTTTAGGTGAGTAAGAAATATTTTTTTTTAAATGGATCTTCGATTGTTATTGTAGTTTGGTTTGTAACGCCAAAACTATCCACGAAGGTACTGTGCCTGAAATGTAAGTTTTGTTTCGGCAGGTCCATAAATGTATCCGGGGCAAGGCGACTACAATCAAAGACCTTTAAGGGGTCAAACCAATTGTTGCCGCTGCTATCAGGCTAGTACCAGAAGGTGGTAGTACCGAATGGAGTGTTTTTCGATTACAACAGCCAAACGAAGCCAAGTAATTACCCTTACTTAAATGGTTCTTAACCGTCTGCACGGGTTTGGTTATCCAACACGCGCGCTCGTCTCTTTGCTCTGCTAACTGGCGTCAATTGGCAAAACCACGTCATCGGAAATCGGTCTGCACTTGATCCTTTCCGCAGTAGTGGTCTAAAGTAATTACCCACCATACCTATACCAGGATATCTACCGAATATAGAACGACAACGCCCTAAGGTTGTGCAAACTTCAGCCACTTGCCAGTTAAGTCCTAAGAAACTTGTTGAGCTTTGGGCAGTCTGCTGCGCCGCAAGAAAGGTACTATTGGGTACTGTAACGTCATACCTGAAGCGTCACGCGTCGGGTTCCTTGCGTTCACCACCGCAGAAGTTCAGGTAGCCTTTATAAAGGGCGAAACGTGTGTATCCGTTAGCATTAGTGAAAATCGCTCCTCTAAAGTGTCAAAACAGCACAGTACATGTTAAAGTGTAAACAAACCGATTGAGAGCAAGTTTGACAGTTTAGAGGAAATTAAAACGAAAAAAAAAACAGCTGTTGAGTTTATATTACCTGTATTCACGGTATATTCACGCCAATGCTAAAACATTTATGTTCTTGAAATATTAACTTTTCTGACTTCGTTAGTTTTTATCGCTTCAGAGATATGGAAACAGGCACGAGTGATTCTCCTTCAGAAACTAGTACCCCAAGGAAACTGTTTCAGACCGATGAACTTAAAGATGCCTCCATCCTAAAAGCCGTTAACACCCAGGCTAGTTACAAACTTCACAAAAACCCTCAAGAAAAATACCGTCCTCTTGACACTTTCCCAATTGAGAGCTATGTATACATTCAATTGTGCTACGCTTATTCATTGCCTTGGAGGTACAAAGCTGGACTTGAAAGGTGGTCCAAAAGAATTAAACCAGGTGTAGCATAATGTCGAGGCAGATGTAACCAAGATATAGGGCCGCAACAAAACCCTCAAGCCACTCGCCGAAAATATTTTGGTAATAAATTGGACGAAGTAGGTCTAAAAGAGCACCGCCCTCAAAACTATCACGCGATGTCTCTAGATAACGCTAGATTTATTCACAGCGAGGCGCGGATGCGCGAAAGTACTCTTCTATTGAACATCGTCATTGGAGCCCACTCATCACCTATCGCTGCGGAAAGCCACGAAATTCTATGAAACAGCGGCGTTGAATGTCTTCTTGTAGGGGTTTCTAGTGACGTGCATCTAAATGGCTATTAATATAATGGCCGCCCTCGTGTAAGATGACACTAATAACTCCAATTTTGGAGAGCAGCTAAGGGCGGCAAAGGACTGTGAACATGGGTAAAGCTCCAATAAACCTCCGAGGAGTGTTTTTGCTGAAATATACTGAACTCTTCAACAGATGGTACTCTCTTATAGCCAACGTATGTCCTGCGTATGTAGAACTGGACCTCAGGCACCTCATAACATGGGCTCTTGGACTAAGTCAGCATTTTCCCTTTGGTCCTGTACCTTAAATCAAACGCATTTTGTTAGCCTTTTGATCTTTCTAGCCTCCAGTTCTCATGTTCTGTATTCTTGTTGAAAAAGTTATATTAATTCTTAGCAATTTGAATTTCTATACCTATACTTTTTCTTCTCCTTTTTCAAGGGCACAGTTTACGGGCTTCAATTCAACCACATCGCCCTCTAAAAGTGATGAAAATCGTTCCGTACACATACCAGGCATGAGTGGAGCCATTATGGAGCAATTAATACAATACGCTTACCTTCGCAAGTGCATCATCAATTCAGACAATGTGCATGAGTTGCTCATATCAGCTGATTATGTAGGAATGATTGGGCTGGTGACGCAATGCAAACAATATCTTGCTGGAATGTTAACTCCCGACAATTGTGTCAGCATAATGGGATTTGCCAGGTATGTATGTATATATTTGAAAGATTTGACGCCGGGCCCTTACTAGTGCAAGTATAGAAAAGGGTATGAGGTGCCTTAGTGCAGTTGCAAGTGAAAGTAATTGGCGCTTAGCGCACTTGACACATTTTTGAAGAGCATAACATTCGATATACAGTTGTGTTCAACATAATAGTAGTGAAATTAAGTTGGATGTCGTTGGACGATATAAGAAAAAGCTGTGAGTTTAATAATTTTCATTTAAAATATACAACCCAATTCTAAATATTCTCACGAAATAATTTTCTCTCGGATTTTTTTTCCCTCGAAAAAATTCCTCCAATTATGTTCTCCTAGGGAGAAGAATAATTGGGGAAGAGGAATTTCGAATTTTCGAAATCAGCTGTTTTGGCAATTGGCATGGTATACACGGATTTCTAAACTGGCTAACAAAATTTAAAAATGTAAATATTGTGAAGAATTCGTTTTAAAAAAAATTAAAAAAATTTAAAACAACGTTTAGTGTTGCTTTTCATACGTTTTGGCAGAAATTAAGCGAATAAGAGCTACAGGAAAATAAATAATAATAAAATAAACACAGGATTATGAGATAGTACATATGTATAAGCTTGAGTTGCCGGAAATGTCATCTACAATTTTTGTTTGTATATTTAATTTGCTTTCTGCTGTTTGCAGATATAAAAAGTATTATAGAATAAACAAGCCCGGAACTCCTTACATCGCACACTCAGCAACTCAAGAAAACAATTTCATGATGGCCTAGCATCAAGTTTAAAAACAGCCATATCTGTTGTACATTTGTACTTTTCGATCTAAAATACATCGTGTTCTAATTAACATTATTTTAGTCTAGTATATACTTACAAAAGTTAATAGTTTTTCTATAAAAATACAAGAAACATTCAATTTTATCCCGCGCTCCTTTCAGTTTAGATGCTGAAAAAATTCCTTAAAAATGACAGCGAAATCTCCCTTTTCCTCAAATTCGTAATAGCTACTTTTCTCCCTTAACTGGTTTTCCCTTTTTCGAACATTATTCAGAATAAGAGGAAAGAGGAGTGAAAAACTTACCAAGGATTTTTTATTCAGAATACGAAAAATGGGAGAGGGGCAAAAATCCGTGGTGGAATTTTCATAGCTGATAGCAAATTCCATAACAGAAACCATAAAAAAAGAAAATTCTAAGTATACACAAAGTTCAGCAAAGTTAATTAAACTTTTAAAAATTTATATCAAAATTACAATATTTTTGGGCAGAATTTTTAGAACATTTTTGAGTACGCGGTTTTAAGGCTCATTCAATTTTAGCACAATAATGTGCAAGTTAGAAGTACCTCAAAATTTCCCCTGAATTTTTAGAATTTTTTTCGTCAAGGATGTTGGGTATTTTTTTCCATACAAAATTAATTTTTCTTCATGCATTGTATGGAAGAAATCACTCAACACCCTTAACGAAAAAAGTTCTGAAAATTCAGTGAAATTTTGAGCGAGTTCTAACTTGCACAATGTAATCCTAAAATGGATTGGTCTACAAAGCTGCATATTCAAAAGTTTTCAAGAAATTCTGCCAACAAATTTTAAGATTTTGATGGCCATTTTTTAAAGTTTATTGAACTTTGTGTAAACTTTGAAATCTCTTTTTATGTGATTTCTTTTATGGAATTCCCTATATTTTAAATGAAAATTATTGAAATCACAGCTTCTTATTTCGTCGTACGATATTAATTTTAATTTTACTACTATTATATTGAACACAGCTGTAGATTATTCCCTTCGGTACATAATCTACTATGTAGTTAAATATACAGTGACTGACATAATTATATGACAGGAGGCCGGAAGTGTATAGAGTTATTGCTATTACGAAGCAGTTACCCAGAATTAGAAGTCCGAAGACACGGCAGGTGACATTTAGCTTGGAGCCAAACAAATTTAAGAGTCTTTATCACAATTTAATGGCTTGCGACTTTGTTTAGCGAGCGGTCCTCTATATGAAAGCCCTATATAGCAAAAGAAGTCTTGGGATCGCTGTAGGAATGTGCCAACTAACCAATAAGTCCCAATTTATCCTTCCCATATCTCTTTCTCTCAATAGCTCTTTGTGCAGAACGTTGGCTGGCTCAGAAGCGTCTAACGATATCCAAGTTTGGTCTTCCCCTTTCTTGTTAATAAGAATTTAATTATAATTTTGCGCGATATACCTTCAAGGAGATTAAGAGAGCTCCTCTGTAAGTGTGCTTTCACATCAATATCTCTATGAGCAGGGACCCGGATGATTTTGAGTGCGGAATTTAATTATGATTGTAGCATCTTGTTACAGTTACAGACGGTGCTAAAATGTGCGATAAAAGATTTCAGCACCACGAGCGCTGCTTGGTTGTCTGAGAATTTTTTTAACCCAGCGGTCACTTATTGAATTTTTTACAAAGAACAATGAACCCTCTCAATATCTTCGCTTGAAAGATGAAAGCTGAGTTTAGAAAACAGATAGAAGTTGAAAACATGCCGGTCCGACAACGCAATCCATACTCTGCCAACTGTACATTCCACTGAGAGAAACACCTTTTAAAATTTCCTGTCAAATCGAATTAAGCTAGATTGTGGTGGGGTTAGGTCTTGTCATAATTGCTCTTATCTGGAAGTTTAGTAGTCTTTGTAGCACATTCAGAACAATGGAAAAACGTCCCATCACCCACTATGATAAAGGGAGAATGGCAATAACACGAATGAAAAATAATAAACCGCCTGAAATTACATATGTACTACCCGCCGCGCTGTCCAAATGCGGATGCTCTGAGTTCTTAATATGGTCGGACGAATACATGCCTGCAAATGGGGGACGTCGTCTATTTCGAACAAGCGTTAACAAAGAAAATGTCAGCTAAGAAATACAACGAAAAACTAATTTTGTGAACAAGAGATGTTCCTTCGAGTCTTCCAGAAAAAAACATCTCTGGAAGGTTTGAGGTAAGAAGGTAGCTGCGCTGTAGGTAATTCCCAACCCATTTGATTTCCCATAGTTTTGTGGTAATTCTGGTCCGATACTTCAAAGTGATACAAAGCGGGATACGAACTGTGTAGGTCTAACACTGTTTTTTTTTCAGGCTGGTTCCTAATTCTACTGCAGGGGGTATTTTGTTGTAAGAGGTTATAAGATCTAGTTCTTGTTAGGTAGTGGTGTCAGTGTTAGAGCAGTAAATTATTCCAGATACTATCGTCACTCCAGAAAAGTCTATCCTTTTTATTCAGTTCGGGTTTCTGTAGCTCGTCATATCTGTATTTTTTACCGTGAAGAAGATCAGAACCGACGTTTGTTCGGCACTAAACAGATCGCTACCCTCGAGCTAGTAGAAGAAGGTGCTAATACTTGGGAACGGATTATTCACATCGGTAACACTTACCTCAACCTTTAGGGAGCATTTTTCAGCTACTCTTAACAAGGCAGTGATCCGGGAGGAAGGCTCTATCAGACAGCATGCAATCCTTAACTATTTTCGTTGTTCAAGTACGATGTTGTACTTCCACGCAGCCTTGCAACTTGTCCGAAGTGGGAAGTATGCCCACATACTAACATATATCAAGTTGAAATTGGCAAACGTTGCAAAGTGTGCCTGGCGTAAAATTGTGCCGAGCACTGTATGACTGATATTGAGCAATTTTTTTTATATTGACTAATTGGTTTATATTTCATTTCAACTATATGTAAATCCGATTTAAATCCCTTTACAAACTCACATACCAACGTTTGTATTTAGATTTCGTTTTCTCGATGATTTATATGCCAAAGCGCGAAATTATCTACTGCGCTATTTCATTGAGGTTGCGGCTAAAAATAAGGATATACTCGAAATCGGCTTAAAGGATTTCTACGATATCATTAGCGACGATGAGCTGAATACACGTGAGGAGGACCATGTATGGAAATTATGCATTAAATGGATTGATCACGACCCCGAAAATCGTAAACAATATGTGGCGCAATTAATGCAAGGTGTGCGCTTGGGGTTGATGACACCAAAGGTATGTTCTTGGCGCAAACACGCTATTACATACATAAGTTTTGTTAAATCTGCATTTGTTTGTTGTACTTGCAGTGCTTTATGGAGGAGGTGAAGGAGCATCCATATGTGTTGCAGTGTGAAGATGCAAAACCTTTGATTGTGGAAACATTTAAATTTATGTATGATTTGGATATAATGAATCCGTCATCGGGTGAGGTATTTATAGTTTACTTTCCCTTCCTCTTTCTCTCTCTACCACACTTAGCTCAAATATGCATTTACCTTTTCGTATGCCATTTTCTACAAAGCTCACCACACCACCACTAGCCATGCCACGTCTACCACATGAGGTCATTTTTGCTATTGGCGGTTGGAGCGGCGGTACTTCGAAGGGATGCATTGAGACGTATGATACACGTGCCGATCGTTGGGTGAATATACCTTCAGAGGATCCAGCTGGACCGCGTGCCTATCATGGCACAGCTGTTATTGGTTACAAAATATATTCGATTGGCGGATATGATGGTGTTGAATATTTCAATACTTGTCGTGTGTTTGATGCAGTACGAAAGAATTGGAAGGAGGTTAGTTCGAATGTAGAAGAAATGTAGTAAATGTTATTGTTATTTTTTTTTTGGATCAAATCTCGTTATTTATTTGTATACCCAGTGGTGCATTAACTTGAAAATATTAGTTCTTTATCACAGCGTAGGCTGGAGTGTTTAACTCCATTCGGCTTAGGAAAGCTATACAATTACAATACTACAAAGGTGAGTTCGAGCCAGACTGACTGTCGCGAAAGCAAGCGAATCGAACACAGCCGTTAGTTTCAAAATTTCAATTCAAAAAATCAGATAGAAAGAATATCTCAATTTTACATTGGAATGCAGGGCAGAAAATACTTATCTGAAATTGATTATATTGATTTTTTATGAGAAAAGTCCAAAATAACGGTTAAAAATTATTTTTATTGGAACAGTCCAAAATAACGGTTAGAAATTACTTTTATACCTTCTTAACCGTTATTTTCGAAATTTCAATTCAAAAAGTCAGATAGAAAGAATGTCTTTTTTACATGTGAATGCAGGGCGGGGAAAATTTATCTGAAATTACTTTGATTTTGTGATTTTTATGAAAAATGTGAAAAATAACTTAAAAATTACTTTTATTCTAAAAGTTTAAAATAACGGTTAATAATGGCTTTTTTCGTGCGTGCAACTGTTGGCATATGCTGACGATATTGATATCATTGGCCTTAACAACCGCGCCGTTACTTCTGCTTACTCCAAATTAGAAAAAGAAGCGGAGAAAATGGGATTGGTGGTGAACCAGGGCAAAACGAAGTACCTTCTGTCATCATGCAAAGAGTCAGCGCATTCGCGCCTTGGCAACCAAGCCACTGTTGGCAGCAATAATTTCGAAATAGTAAAGGACTTCGTTTACCTGGGAACCACAATTAATACCAACAATAATGTTAGCCTAGAAATCCGACGAAGAATCACTCTTGCAAACAAATGCTACTTCGGACTGAGTAGGCAATTGAAAAGTAAAGTCCTCTCTCGACGAACGAAAATAACACTCTACAAGTCACTCATCGCACCCGTCCTGCTATATGGTGCAGAAGCGTGGACACTAACAACATCTGATGAGGCGGCTCTGGGAGTATTCGAGAGAAAGGTTCTTCGAAAGATTTGTGGACCTCTACGCGTTGGCGACGGCGAGTACCGAAGAAGATTTAATGATGAGCTGTATGAACTTTACGCAGACGCCGACATAGTTCAGCGAATTAAAACACAGCGGCTTCGCTGGCTAGGCCGCGTAGTGCGAATGAGCGAAGATGCTCCAGCCCAGAAGGTATTCTTATCGGCGCCCGCCGGTGGAAGCAGAGGAAGAGGGAGACCACCACTTCGATGGAAGGACCAAGTGGAGACATATTTGCGATCCCGCGGTGTTTCCAATTGGCGCCAGTTGGCGCAACGAAGAAACGACTGGCGAGCTATGTTGGACGGTCAAAATCGCCCAGGCGGTTAGATGACCATTTAAAGAAGAAAGAATAATGGTTTTTTTATTAGAAAAGTCCAAAATAATGGTTAAAAATTATTTTTATTGGAACAGTTCAAAATAACGGGTAAAAATTACTTTTATTATAAAATACCTTCTTAACCGTTATTTTTGAAATTTCAATTCAAAAAGTCAGATAGAAAGAATGTCTCTATTTTACATGTGAATGCAGGGCGGGGAAAATTTATCTGAAATTACTTTGATTTTGTGATTTTTATGAAAAAGGGGAAAAATAACTGTTAAAAATTACTTTTATTCTAACCCCCATATTCATAAAAAATAAAAAAAGCTTTATAAAGCTCTTATAATTTAAAATTTGTATGGAAATGTCATTTTAAAACTCTTTACAAATCAATTTCACTTTATGAATATGGGGGTAAAAGTTCAAAATAACGGTTAAAAACTATTATAGTGAGGATAAAATTTTTAAACATTTTATAAAATTTTTACTGGAAAGTGTTCGGTGACACAAAACACTTGCAGCGAGAGAGCGCATTTTGACATTTCATTGAGAGAGAGAGTTGCAAGTTTATGTTGGTGGAATTTCACTCAGTAATAGTCCAATTACCCACCGGCGCACGTACGTAGTACGTGTCAGCTGACACGACCTGTCTTATGAGAGTGCCATGTAAACGAACACTCACCGACGTTCAATTTTTCCGTATACGTAGTACGTAGCGTAGAAATCAAAGAAATTTTGATTTTATCCGTAAGAACGTGTCAGGTGATTGCTCGCTCATATGACAGTGTTGCCTATTCATACGTGTGTATGCTGGTTATGGATCGTTTGCAGTTGCTTTACAAAAATACCTCAAAATACCTTTTAAATTTGCGTAATAATGTTGAAATAACCTGAAATTACGATATTAAGTTGTTGCTTTTAAATAAATTGACTGGCTATAATTATTCAATATTAATTTCGGACACTCATAAAATGAAAAATAAATGTTTTAAAAGTACACGTTTGAGTATGCATGCATGAAAACTGATCAATGGCAACATTGTATTGAATGTAAACAATAGAAATGGCTGATTTCTCCGTTGGCGCCACGGGCATAAGATTCCCTCAAACGTACGTACGTACGGGATACGTAAACGAACGTTATACACGTCGGTGGGTAATTGGACTATAACTTGTAAGTGAAAAACAGCTGATCGTGAGATAGGAAAGCAACAACAAAAATTTTAAAATTTGAACTATTAACCAATCAAAAATCAACAGCTTTTTTGTATGCAAGTTTTGAATGACTTCTGTTCATGATCAAATAATTTATATGGTCGTTACGGTAATTTCGTGTTGTTGGCCGATTGCGGCGACCATATAAATTATTTGATCATGCTTCTGTTCGGCGAAAATTTTTACTTATGGCATTTTGAGAGAATTTTACGTCATTCTCACTTTACTGACAGTTCTTAGCAAGTTTTGTCACCGAGCACAGCTATTATAAAAGTCAAAAAGAACGGTTAGTAATGATTTTTTTTTTAAAAAGTCCAAAATAACAAGTAAAAATTACTTTTATTCTAAAAGTTCAAAATAACGGTTAAAAATTATTTTTATTATAAAAGTAAAAATAACGGTTAATAATGATTTTTTATTATAAAAGTCCAAAATAACGGTTAAAAATTACTTTTATTATAAAATACCTTCTGTGGCGAAGCTTATTCATTCAGTGGGCATTATCTTAAACATGACCCTTCTGTGCACTTAGCTGACAGTTTTCTTCGATTGCAGGGGCGTGGTGCATCATGAGCTCTTGCCACAGGGAAGAACGGTCAATAAGGAATATTACCTGCAAGTTATGCGCAATTTGCGCTAAGCAGTCCGCCAGAAACGCCCGGATTTGTGGAAGAACGAAAATTGGCTTTTGCACCACGATAACGCCCCTGCTCACGCATCGTTGCTTGTGCGCGACTTTTTGGCCAAAAACAACACACTAATGATGCCGCAGCCACCGTATTCCCCAGATCTGGCCCCCTGTGACTTTCTCTTGTTCCCTAAACTGAATAGGCCCATGAAAGGAAGACGTTACGCTTCTCTTGACGAGATAAAGACGGCATCGAAGGAGGAGCTGAACAAGATACAAAAAAATGATTTTTTGAAGTGCTTCGAAGATTGGAAAAACCGTTGGCACAAGTGTATAATATCTCATGGGGATTACTTTGAAGGGGACAAAATAGATATTCATGAATAAATAAATAATTTTTGAAAAAACACAAAATTCGCGATACTTTTTGAACACACCTCGTATGTATAAAAAATTAACCTTTTGCAGAGCAGAAGGTCATACATACTTCATATTAAGAAATATATTTGCTTACGTCATCACTGGATATATGTTGCTTGTTTTCATTCGAATTCGTTTTTCTTTTAATTTCGGTTTTCTTCCATTATCTGTTTTTTCTTAATTTTTCACCATTCATCGCTTTTTTTCTTCTTCAGATTGCACCCATGCATTGTCGCCGTTGTTACGTTAGCGTCGCTGAGCTTAATGGTCTCATCTACGCAATTGGCGGTTACGATGGTCATAATCGCTTAAATACGGTCGAACGTTATAATCCAAAGACGAATCAGTGGACCGTTATAACGCCGATGAATATGCAAAGATCTGACGCAAGCGCATGCACTTTAGAAGGGAAAATTTATGCGACGGGTAAGTATTTGCGTGTGGTGCGGGGTGATTTAGTCATTCTAATGACAGTCGTACTCGTTATGCTTTTAGAATTTTTATTTATACATAGTTAACGGTTTATTTTTAGCATAAAATTTGCATATTTCTTTTTATATTTTAAGACGATAAATAGCGGTGATTATTACTAGAAAGTCTCCTTTTAACTCTTTGTTTACTACAATACCAAATAGGAGATAGGAAAGCAAAGTGTGTTCCATACGTTTTCATTTCCGACTCCAAATGTAAGTGCTTAGGGGTGCTGGCTAGCAATTCCTTTGGTTGTTGGGACAAAATACGCCCCAAATGCTTGAAGTGTCTTACGAATATAGGCAGTGATTGCCGGCATGAAACCGGTATGCACCGCTAATAGCACATTCTGGTAGTAGTCCGACATCTGCAAGAACGATTTGTTGCACGCCTTGGCAGGCATACATTCTTTTTTCTTGTTCTTTAAGTTGCGCTTAGCCGTCTAAACCATTTTCGCCGGCAAACATAGTTCGCGAGTCGTTCACCATCTTATCGGTATCCACTTTGTCCTTCCATCGGAGTGGTGGTCTCCCGATAAGAATACCTTTTGGGCTTAAGCATCTTCATTTATTCATTAAATTCGTTGAACTATGCCGGTGTCAGCATACTGTTCATACAGCTCGTCATTAAATCTTCTTCGGTAGCCCCGCTGAGTGGCAGCCTTTCGGAAACTTGTACGGTACGTTGTGATAACCACATTAGCTACCTGCGACACTGACTTTATAATTATGGATAGAGCTGACCTCAACTCTGGTTATTTGCTCCGAAGAAAATATATTGAGGCCGAGCTTTCAAAGGTTTTGCCCGCTTAACTCATCTAGATGGTTAGACGTCATTAAATATCATCTTCGTCACTGAGATCAACTGGAAGAGATTGCCCTTTTTTGTGAACTTGTAATAACTCCAGTTTACATTTGGATAGAACTTGGACAGCCAGAATTGCTCCACGTCTCCACCAACACATAAGGACCAAAAAAGTCTTTAACAAGATTTAACTCTCGAAAGTTTTGGAGGCAGCTCTCCTGTAATGAATTGTTCAGCATTCGTCATTTAGCAGGACAAAACGTGGAAGTAAAAGTTTCGGATTATAAATTTCTCTAATCGGCTTTCTTTAATTGCCACTCTCTTGCTATAGGCAATCTCTAGACTTTCATTTAGCGGTATATCAGCGGCTCTTCTTTCTTTTTCTTCCAAAATCTTTTACATCTTAAATAAGAATTGATGGAGGTCGCTTGCTACGCCTTCTCAGATATACTCTCCTTTGGTATCAACAAAGAGCTTCCGATAGACAGAAAATTCGCCTTCAAGTTGGGGCTTTCTTGCAGCTTAGTCTCAAATCCTCTCTAAAATTTCCTAACACCAGGGAGTGAGTCTACAAGCGGAAACGTCACATCGATCCGCAACCCGCAAAGTTGTTTTTGAAAGGAGGCGCTTAACTCTATCAAAAAGCATTGCAAAAAACTAAAAAATTATAATCTCTATATTTTGGTTTACAAAGGTGGCTTCAATGGACAAGAGTGTTTGGATAGCGCAGAATATTATGATCCAACAACAAACATTTGGACACGTATACCCAATATGAATCATCGGCGTTCAGGCGTATCCTGTGTAGCCTTTCGTGGACAACTTTATGTGATTGGCGGTTTCAATGGCACAGCACGTTTATCTACAGGCGAACGTTATGATCCCGATACACAGACTTGGTCATTCATACGCGAAATGAATCATTCGCGTAGTAATTTTGGACTTGAAATAATTGATGACATGATCTTCGCCATTGGTGGTTTCAATGGGGTTTCGACAATTTCACATACAGAATGCTATGTTGCTGAGACCGATGAGTGGTAAGAACGAAAATGATCAAGCTATTACTATATATTAAAGGGAGTACGAGCTTCGATTTGGGACTTTATTTTTTTTTTGTAATTGTTAAAGTTCGACCAGTTTTGACCGAAAAAGAGGCGTATTTTGGTCGAACTTTACGTGACCTTTAGAAAACATCCGTATCTGCTACGCCCAGCTTGACAGTGGGCTGGTTTAGTTCTAATTGTCCTGAACGCTTTTTCTAATGGTTTTACATTACATTTCTTCACAGGATGGAAGCGACCGATATGAATGTCGTACGTTCGGCGCTCACAGCCAACAATGTCGCAGGTTTGCCAAATAAACGGGATTATATACACAAGGAACGTGATCGTTTGATGGAGGAGCGACGTCAACGTTTACTAGCAAGTGCAATGGCACGCGATGCCGAGACCATTTCCGTGGAGGCACAAGATGCCGCTATGGATGACTATGATAGTCCCAACGAGGAGGACGATGCTGATGATGAGGACGATGTAGCTGCCATGGATGTTGCAGCAGCAGCTTTACCACCAGTCATGGAGGATCGTCATGAAGAACTACGTGCCGATCCAAGTCGCCGCTTTCGCGTGCAATTACGTGCGCAACGTTTTGGATCACATCATGAGATAAGACGTAGAGCCTAAACTTCTTGAATGTTGTTTTAATTGAGAGAAACAAAGAAGAAAAAATTAGGCGAGAAAAAAGAAGCTGCATCAAATGGACATAACTATAACTGGATCAGTATATTCTTGAGACGAGTATTTACAACAAAATATCAATTCAAATACAAAAAAAAGATTGCGCTTTGTGAAAAAGCAGAGAATGTAACACCGACGCGTGAGAGCAAAGCAATGTGAAAGAGGTATCTTTTGACCATCTTTATACCATGATCAGTATCTAACTCAAACTGGAGATATATATATATATATCGTAAGGCGTATAAACTAAGATCAGAGTAAACAAATTGATCACAAAATGTTTGCCCAAAACAATAGTTTTTTTTTAAATGGATTGCTTAACATGGAAGAGGAATCATTAAGCAGGTGCATATGAAAGGTGGATGGGGAGAAAATAAATGAATTTCGTAAGAATGAGAAGCTGAGTGTATGAATTGCTGTTACGGCAAAAAGGATGCTTTTTAAACATTTTTTATTTAGACCATTTTAGGCATTGAATGTAATGTTGACAAAATTTTTTTCATAACTGTACTAAATTTTTTATAGTGATAATTTTAAAATCAAAATTAATAAAAGTTTGGTAATCTGAAAGACTATAGCCCAAAATTTCGATTTTCTTCTTTCGCAAATATGACTGTTTACAAAGTTTTGAATTTTTTATTTTCCCTTTTCCCAATAACTACCCATCAACATCAGTGTTGCCACAACAGCAACGAAAAACCCCAAATTAAAAAAAAAAAATACCCAAAAACTCCCACTTTATAAAAACGAACACATGCAGGTTTGTTTAAAATTAAAGGTACTTACATACGTAAATCAAATAATATAAACATTTTGCATCCTAGATGGAATTGTGAAAAGAAAAATCATCTCTTTAACTAAATATACTTCAAAAGTCATAAGTTTTCTTAAACCATTATAAATTTTTCAAGAAAATACTATTCATTTTTCTGTCATAACTTAAGCTATTTTTTCTGAAATGCCATTCTTTCAGCATTTGCGGGATATTTTACCTAAAACTATATTTGTGGCAATAAAGGAAAACTACCAGTAATTTTTTTTTTTTTAATTTTTCAGTAGAGCGCTTTGAAAGTTGAAATTGTAGTGTAAATATATGGAATTGACATTTAGTTTTTTGTTCGTAAGATCCACAATTTTGGAGCAAAAGCCGTGAAATTTAGATCCTAGCACAGAAAACACAATGCTGGTACTACCTCGTTTTCGACCAAACATGAGTTTGGCTTTTTCCGCTTATTGCCACAGATATATTGGTCTCAGAACATCGAAAAAATTACCAGACAGGGAACAAAATTACCAAATTACCAAAAACGTTGGAAAGTGGGGAAAATCACCACTTTTGGTTAAAAATAACCAAAACGGCAACACTGATCAACATTTATCAATATACTGGAAATACCAAATGTAAATGTATGAAAATCCTGTATAACCCTGTTTAATCCGCAGCCATGAATGGTCATAAGAGTGTATCACCAAAAAAAAACTTTACTGTTCTCCCCTGGTTCGAACGTTTACTTGTTGGAGATTTTAAAAATTAAAGTGCGACATTTTCCTTGCAACTTTTACTTTTGGTCTTTGAATTTAATGACATTTTGTCTATATACCCAATTAACCCATTATGTCAACTTTAGCTTTTAGAGATCAGTGGACACAGCATGGGCTATATTTAGTTCTACACCTTCTCCAGATTGAAATCAGAAAACTCCAATTGTACTTCAGAAAATGTTAATTGAATTTCGGAATAGCTAATTGGATTTCAGAATTTGTCCTTTGGATTTAAGATACGAGTGTTGGATTTCAGAAAACTAAAATTTTATTTCAGAATATTCAATTGAAATTCAGAATGTGTGAATTAGAATTCAGAAATCGTCAAGTGGATTTCAAAAAATATCTTTGCGGCTGCTTTTGCCATGTTAATACTTGAATATCACAGAATATGCAAAAATTATTTGCTATGGAATAAATCAGTTCCTAAATTTTATGCCGTTCAGTTCAAATCGAATTGTCTATTTCTGAAATCACATTAACATCTTCTGAAATCCAGATAACTATTCTTAAATTCAAATGACAAATTCTGAAATCCAATTACCTATTCTGAAATTCAATTGACGTTTTCTGATTTCAACATGGAAAAGGTGTAGAAAAGTAGTCGGTGCCACGCTCATAGGCTATATATAATTTCAATGCTTCGGAGAGGCTTAGATTCAGCGATAGGGATAGCGATAGAGATAGGAAGAGCAAAAAGAAGAAAAAGGGAAAGACGCTATGAAAGAGGAAAAATGGGGAAATAGAGGGGCAGAAGAATAGGAAAGGAGAGCTGAGAAGGGAGAGTCGACTTTGTACATGCGAGAAAGCAAAGCAACCCCTGCTGGGTCTGCTAGTAGTTTAATGGAAACTACATCTAACACTTGACTGTTAGATAAAGGTCATTACGAGTTCACGCTTATAAGTAGGCAAAGGAAGGGCTATGCCTAACCTCGATTTTAGAGCACTGCTAGATACACTATCGACAGGACAGCTTATTGAGTAGGAATGCCTCTGTCTCCGAGGCCTATCTGTAATCACTAAATAGCCAAGAAGTGTTTTGTGTTGAAGCTTGGTACTACAGATGGCCATATTTCGGTCCTAGCTGAATCTATGGGGGGGTTCTCCCTTTGCTTTTTTCATAGCATTTCTCGTATGGTGGCTATGTCAGCCCTTGCATCAATGAGACGATTAGCAGTCGGACGTATTTAAATACAGGCACTCAACTTATGGCACATTCAGCATCATTTAAAATTTCTTTTCATACTTTGTTCTTTCTACACGAATCAGGACACGCGCATAACTCACTACTATGCTGCTGTTATTGTCCTTGAGATGGAGATATAGACAGAAATCATAAATAAGAACTTGTATAAAAGACGTGCGCAACAAGTGACTGTATGTCATTTCGTTATCTAAGCTACTTTCGGTAACAACTCGAGTTCTGTGCACAGTTACGAGCTGCCACCAAAGGCGTAACACTGTCACTGAAATGGTAAGAGGATTTACAAATGTGATTATTTTTTGTACTAAATATTTGTTTTTATTTATTTTAAGACTCAATATATCAGCACGTTTGCTTTAGTGGCGCTTGTTTCCATTTCAACTCCGTCATTGAGCCAAGTATTGGAGGCACAAGCCGTGAATAGTAGTCCAACCGCTGCACCACTAGGTTGCCATCAACGTCTCTATACATACCGTATCACACAAGCCGACCTACAGGGGCGTGAGTGTTGGGATTATGTAAGTGTGCGCTCGTGTTGGGGTCGTTGTGACTCAAGTGAGATTTCCGATTGGAAATTTCCATACAAACGTTCATTTCATCCGGTTTGTGTGCATGCAACACGTCAACCAGCTGTAGCAGTTTTACGAAACTGTCACCCCGAAGCTAGCGAGGTGAGTTATAAATTATAGAGCTGGGTAAATTCAATTATGCAGCGTTTTTTTAAGGTTTCTGTAAGATTAAGTGTTTATATATATGTAGTTTAACCTAACAACAGTGTGTATTAATTAATTAGGTCAGTTCGAGTTAATGGCGGATATCAAAAAAAAAATATATTTACATAGCCCTAGGTGGTAGACCTGCCTAGAAATATTTTTGTTGAAATACGACGTAAAATACCATCCGTTTTATTTTTTTTTTATTCAGATGGGTAGCAACTCGGCACAAACCTCCTGAGTAAATTTTATAGAAATGTGGCAAGGCGTATTCGAGATAATAACGGTTATGCGAAAAAATAAATATAGTGTGATTAGGTGACAACTTTAGATGGTAACCCTACCTGGGTCAATTCACCACGATTTTCGATTCTCGTTTTACTTTAAATTTTCGATTTGAAGTGAAATGTAAAAGGTTAACGCCAATATAAATTTGGTGTTAACGTCAAAATTTCAAAAAATTCAAAAATCGAATTTTTTAACAAATTTAACCGTTTTAAGTGGTAAAAATTACTTTTATTCTTACAATTCTATAATAAGCAAGAACAACTTGTGTTAACGCATTTCGAAATGTTATCCATAGCACAGTTTTCCCCCCACATATCAGAATTGCATTTCATAACTCAGTGGAGTGAAGAAAGAAAAATGTCAAGTGATAATTAAAGTGAAAAGATTTTTTTCACTTCACGATAACGCCCAACCAGAATTGACCTGGAAATATTCCGTTTGATACCCATTTCAGCATATCTCATACATCTTAGAATGAGTTTCAAGAGCGCTCTTTTTGAATCAATACATACATATTCAGCGAAGATAGAACGTTTTTCAAAAATTTTCTACCGCCAAATTCTGAAATAGGACGTTTTTGAAAAATATTTTTAAGTCTGGCAAACTTCCAATCAGCCGTCGAAATAGTTTATCACCCAGCGTTCAGCAAAAGAAAAGCTTTTTTAAAAGTAGTTCGGTGATGATTGCATTACAAGGAATATTTGTAAGAATAATTAAAGGAAGATCTGTTAAATTGGAATCAGGATTAGTAACCCAATGAACAGATCTTTAATTGAAAATTACTATTTTAAATGCTTTCAGACACCAGCAATTAATAATTGATTAACAATTAAAAAACCATTATTTTTCGATTATTTATCAGAACTAATGATTGTTTTCAATTAGTTCTGATTATTCCACTGCATCATAAATAATCGAAAAAATATCAAAAAAATGTTTCTTTAGATATTTTTTAATAATCGTACAAAATGTTAATTTATGTTTTTGAAAAGTAATCTTTTAGTTGAAAAGTAATCTCAATTGAAGATAATGCTAAATAATCATTAAATGGTTTGAAAAGAAAATAGTCAATTAAATCTATAACCAGTACAATTAAAAATCATTATTTGACAGTTATGATGATGAGACATTTTAAATGTGATTTTTTCAATATTAACTCTTTTTCCAAATTCCGTTGCAAAATAATCTGTTTTGTTTTCAGTCTAATTACTGAAAAGTAACACATTTCTTTGAACAAATCTCTAAATGTAATTTAAAAGAAGTCTTTCGATTCGGGTTTGATTTCACATCGTAGCATTTATTTTTGACTGTTCTAGTCGCTGTATTAGAAATAATCAATTACGATTATCGAATGCGATTATAGTTTTTTGTGAATTATGATTGCAGTAATTAAAGTCTTTAGAACCACTATTAAGATTGCAGTAATCACAATTTAAAAATAAAACAAGGAGAGCGCTGTCTTCGGCTGTCCAATGATCATTTCGGTATACATTATTGGTTTGGCCATCTCTTCTTCTCATACTTACAAACATCGGACCAAAGTGATAATACAATTTCATGTTTATGAAAGGTATAATGAACATACAGTTACTATATACCATACAGTTACCACCGATATAACTTGTACATGTTAAAATTGTTTACACACGAGATCAAGACGATCGACATTGCATTAATTGTTATTTCAGTTTTTAATTACGAATTCAGTAATTCAATTCGTTCGATACGATAACGATTATAAAAACACTGTAATTGTGATCGCTTTTACAAAAATTATCGGTAATTGTTACCGCGCAGTTCTGCTTTCAGTTACTTACTAAGGTGTATTTGAATCGAAACTGCAAATTATGCTCCATTTGGCTGTAAATAGTAATTGCAAAAGTAATTTCTTTGTTAAGGTTTAAGCCCCTTTTTAAATTCTATTGCAAATAATCGTACTTGCAAAAGTAGTTTCTGGAGTAATTATTGAAGTACTAAAAATCAAATTTTAATTCCATTGAAAAAACTTTAATTGTTGGATCAATTCAAAAACTATCACACTCGTACCAGTACAAGGAATTTCGAAGGCAATGTTCTTTTCGAAAATAATTAGTTTTTCAAAAAAGTAATTCTGTTTGTAAAGCGATTTCAAAAGTACTTACGTATTTTTATTCCATTCAATACAAGTCATTTTAATTGTACAATTAGTTGCAAAAGTAATTACTATTTCTAAGTTCCATTACAAGCAATTCTAATTTTTAAAGTAAATTTAAAAGTGCTTCAGATAATGTATTGAATTGCTAGTTGCAAACAAATTCGAAATTCCAAAAAAAACGGCCAAATAAGGTAATTAAAAAAATAAAGAGTTTCAAGTGGTCCACTTGATTTTTAAAAAAATAATAACAAAACTTATAAAAAATAGTTGTCTTTTTAAATTTCGGATCGATCGATCAAGCCACTTAAAAATGTTAAGTATACAAATTTGTTTTTCTTTTAATGTTTTTGATATTTTTTATAAACTACAAATTATACAAGGGTAAAACGAAAATAAAAAATTTCTTCAACGTTCCCTAATGACCATTATTACCTAATTCTCATTTTTTAATACTTTTTTCTTTTCACAAAATTTTAGGAAGCTCGCCGCTATGAATACATGGAAGCAGGCAGCTGTCATTGTCACACTTGCTCTTCGCTGGATACCAGCTGCGAGGCACCAGTTAATAATATAGTTGATGAACGATCTGGTGTGAAGGTTCTAGCTTTAACTGGATCCGATTCGGTTGCTTTGGATTATTAGATTTTAAGTTTTTGTATGCATTAAATTGGCATGGCTATCAATTAAGGTTATCACCAGTCAAAGGCAGCGATGCAGGGCTTTCAAAAAAATATATATTTCTTTATAAAACTATATGTATGAACCGCAAATAAAACTCAAATGTTTTTAAAAAAATTACTTTTCCTCATGTCGACTTTTATGGTGAGTATTTCGGACGTACAGTGTGAGATAGTTCTTCACACAGCGTATCTGCTTTGACAGAAAATAAAATTTCATCGAATTCTAATGGTCCAGTTGATGTAGCATATTGCATACCTTCCTTGAATCATGAATGGTAAAACTTTTTTGCAGTAGCTTTAACTGTTTCACCTTGGTGAAGTTTACGGCCATCGCGTTTTTTCATGGCATGGGACGTGACTGTCAAAAGAGGGTTATACTGATGTTGACAGTCCTTTTCCCTAACCCGGAGGACAGCAAATTTTCTGAATTCTAGTTGTTGTTGTTGTTGTGGTAGGGAGATCTGAATTCTAGTAGTAATCTCCTCCGTAATAATGTTAAAAAAATAGCATAGGCGACGTTGAAAAGTAAAGGGTGGACAAAAACTTTCATTGTTTTAGTAAAAGCAACTATTTTCTTTCTGGTTCTCGTTCAACATTTGCCAAGCGTTTAGTTTTATTTCTTTCAATTTTTAATTCTACAATTATTTTTATTGTACAACTATTGTGTAAATAATTATGTACTACTCCGAAAAAAAAGCACAATACCTTAGAGTTAACAAAGAATTTTTCGCATAAATTATATGTGTGTGTTTTCTTTTGGTTCTCATGTTGTTTAATAATTTTTGCTTACCAAGCAAAGTGTCTTCGGTATTTCTTTGTTCAACTTAACTCATCACATTTTAATAACTAATAAAAATAAAAAATAAAAATTACAAAAACTGAAACTTACAACTTAGATTTGCTATGTGGTAAGTCTGAGCGCGTTACATAAATCAATACAACGCAACTCCATTCATTTCATTCATCCAACCTGAACCAACAAATTGGAGTTACATAAATACCTAAGTAAGTCACTACTATTCGCAACTAATTACCATATATGTATACAAAATATTTTAGTCAATTGACTATTCTTGTATGTACTACCAGTGCAATTTCTTACTGTACTCGTTTATATATTTACAGGAATTTCAGACCAGAACCACCCGCATTCCTTCGCATCAATTGGAAGAGACAGTATAGCGTTGATATGCCAAGACCCACACCACCACCGATTGCACATTTTCGCAGACCAGCTGTAATATGGAAAACAGAAGTTGTTTTAAATTTATTGCATTTATTTGAAAGTATAAACGTATATTTATTACCAGTCGATTTGTATAATAAACCAGTGGCTGTGCCTGCAATGAGCGTATTGATATCGTCATCCTCCCCACGCACACTTTGTAGAAGTACACCAAAAGCTGAATACATAACAGCCAGTGTCCCCAGGCTATTTGCAGTACCTGAGCCTTGTTTCATTACATGATTCAGTAATCTAAGTGAAAAATAAAAATACGTTTATTATTTTACAAGTAAAAATTGTGATTCCAAGAGAATTCATAACATCACATAATAAACCGAGAAGTGGTATCCACCACAAACATGTCAAGGGATTTATTCGTTTCGATATTATTCTTCTGAGTAAAATTAATGGATATAAGACCCCTAGAAAATTTAAGAGGTGGTACAAAAAGTGATTTTTATGTCAAGCAAACCAGCCTAACAAAGAAGTTTAGACCAGGTTTTCCTATCGGCACTCGAATTCGGCAGCAGAGGAAGGAGGCCTGGACTGTATTGGGAAAACAGGTGGAGGGTGACTTGATTTGCTTCCAATTGGTGTCAGCTATCGATAAAAATCGTATAAGCGGTTAAACGCCAATAAATATTGGACCAGTCTAACGACTGACATCTTGAAGACGTGTCTGTGGTGTTGTCTTATTTTCGTAACCTTACTTCACCCTGCACCATTTAAACTGAGACAACAGCCATTGTTCAGGAAAGGTTCGAATCATTCAAATGTTATTGTTGTTGTAGTAGTACTACCGCCCATCTAACTTTTCTAATGGAAGTCCTAGAAAACATTGGACTGGACCATACGGAATTCCCTGTTAGAAGAATTCACTCCGTTGAGAATTTCAAATTGGTCCCTTGGACGCTCAGTAGATTAGCGTAAGTGTTGCTGAGGGCTTGTCTTAGCGACTTTATTTGTATCCTGCTTATGCCATCTATTCTTCCCAGTGTCGCATGTATCTGCCTTTATTTACTGCAATATCTCAACTGAGTCCGTAAAAATCCAAGAACATATTATATGTGAAATACTTACTGTGTCCGTCTAAGTTTTCCGGTCTGTTTCAAGGCTGACGTCACTTGAAGCCCATTGTAGAATCCAGCTAAACCTCCTACCCCCGCACCAATCATTACTGAGCTTCCAATCTGTGAGAATGCCAACTCGAAACGTCCACGTTGTTTATTTGCGCCCTCGGGAAATATAAATTCTGGTTGTTGTTGTTGTAAGAAACGCGGGTCGTAGTTTAAATAAGGTGATATTGGTGTTCCAAACGCCGTTGTTGCCGAAGACGCCTTCGATCTATTCGGGCGTGCTTCATCTATAATTTAGTAATGCAAGAAAAAGGAAAACATTCATCGCCGGTCACATGCAGAGTATTCCAAGTAATGTAATTATAAAACCAAACACAATTGCGTAATGTGCACCCTGTATAAGGCGACAGCGTCTATGACAATGATTTCCTTGTACTTTACCTGTTGATGATGACCCTAACGATAATGGTTGACTTAAGTAGTTTTCACTCATGGTTTATTTGTCGAACTATCTGTACAACTTAAATTTTCTATAAAAAATTTGGCCAATATTCTTTCAATTATGTATTGACCTGTAGAATTTTTCCCCGTACGCTTTTAACTTGAGTGAACTGACAGCAGTGTCTAGCACATGTGCACAAACTGAACGAAATCTATTATCAAATAAATTCACAGTGAGCTTCGATAGTGAATGGCATTGGGTTATGTGGTTACTAGTTTTGGGTATTTATAACTTTCACAAACTGGGTGTGATACATAATTAGTTTGGGCACAATACCCTATCCTGAAATGTGATCTGTAGATTCATAATGCAAAATAGTGCAATATTTTTGGAATATTTTCGCAATTAAAAAGTCTGCATTATTTTCGTTTTCACATAACTTTAAAACTGTTAAATCTCCGATATTATCATTCGTTTTTACATTATATTAGTGCTACTAAAATCATATAAAAATCGAAATTTTTACAAAGTACACTTTTCAATAACCAGAGCAAACCTTTTTGTAAATACAAACCCTTCCAGTTTCTTAAGAAATCAAGACGCTGAATCTATGGAAAAAAAATTTATTCCAGAGGTTAACGGATCTTAAAAAATTAGTCTAGAGTTAATTTTCTGTAAGCTTTAAGTTAATATAAGCAATAATTCTGTACGTAAGAAAAATCGAGCCGAAGGTGTTCTTATTACTGCTCTTTTTCTATTAATAATAAAAATAATAATACATAGTTCAAACTGAGAATAGCATTGTTTTCTATTTTGTACTTTTCCGCTGCAGTTTTTAATCACTTTTTCGATGACAAGAAAATTTGCATTGTTTATTTAACGAAACCCCAAAATTTCGGGAAGGTTTTTTGCAAAAACTTTCTATCATACTTAACATATTTGGTAGTTGTTTCCTTTATGAGACAACTGTTAAAAATGTATCTAAAACTTTGATATTGGTACTCGAGATTACTTTTAGTCCTAGAAATAAGAATCAGGCGCATTCAAAAAGATATCAGGCGTGTTCCAATCAGGAGTGATCCAGATCCAGATTGAAATTTTGCATGTAAATGCAATAACAACGTTGTGATCTTGATATTTATGTGGATCAATTTCGGATCCGTAGTTCGTTTAGTTTTTTGTAATAGATTTTTTTACAGCCCACCCTTAATTGCTTGGCAGCACAGACACACATACATAAACCCACATATATACAGCAATAACTCTCATACAACTGATAATGATCTGGATAGCTGATTGGAGCGCAACTATTGGGGTTTATCAGAATGTGGCGATTATTGTCAAGCATGTACCATCCCTAACTCAATAAAACTCCCACCACTAATTAAACACAACAGAGATGACGATGGCTACTCTTAAGCATGCAAGGGTGTACCTAGGAAGAGGTAAAGAGATGGCGCGAATGTTTGCGAATACAAACCAAAGAGGAGATGTCAATATATAACACCAACCCTTCGAGAACACTATGAGAGAACAACCAAGAAACTTTTGGGTGCGTAGGTTAGTACCCTGTTGCTAAGGCAGTGACCAAGCAAGGCAGGTCGATCAGTTTATTTTCAAGTGTTGTTCAGTGAACTACTGCGAAGTTCCCAACTCTTCAGTTTGTATTGCGTTTATTACTAGTAAATAAAACTAGCTATTACAATATCTGTGCGTGTGTTTATTTGCCTTTATAGTGATCGAACCCAGGATTGTCGGCAGGGAATAATTGTAATAGAGTTTCGTGATCTCTATTTACCTCATCGAAAGTCATTGACTGGTACTTTACTGCCTTTTACGACTCTTGGGGCCGCTTTCATAAAAGTCGGTTAACGCTGACCGGGGTTTAATTGACGCATTTTGTACGGCTGGCTGTCAAAATAATCACCGATTAGGCCTAACCGGCTTTTATGAAAGTTGCCGTTAAATGGTTTCCTCCCTTTTGCTCTGGTATGGAAAATTTTACAATTAAAATATGTAGCTTTACAGAGGCTTCTCGGCTGGAATCAATCCAAATGGTTTCTTACTAAAACAATTTCGAGATAGATCTGCGGAGGTGATAGATCTTGTTCTGAGTCGATAACAAACTGTATTTAGCTCCAATCTTCGATTTTCAGGAAACTGAAGAACATACCACCAGAAATTGAATAAAAAGCTTCTCCATAAAAGTTGCCACACTTGCAGTATGAAACTATTACTTATTACATTTTTATAATTATTTAGTTGTTCGCCGTATTGGTAGAAGATATTTTTGACTCACTTTTTACACCAGCTTTTTCATATATAAAGCGTCGTTTGAAAATGTTGTCTTGGTGAGGTACTTTTAAGCGCATCGTCAAAGATTCAGGATAGGGCTCTCCTTGGTTGTATATGAATCGGAATCGTTGCACTGTTTAGGTCCTGTGAGATGAAAAAATTTGCTTTTCCAAAGGCCTAGATACATTTTTTTGTAAACAAATTGAACTTATTTCATAGCGATATCAACAATGAAATTATTGATTCTGCACGGGCCTTACCATAGTGAGGTGTTAGTTACGGTATTAGGTGAAAACTCCTCAAAATCTTGCAGAAAGCTGCAGTTTTGTGATTTCATTGACGGCTATCTCTAAAAATAAATCACCTTTTTTCGTGAAAATATCTTCCACGATACGATTTTGCTGAACTTTGCTTTCAAGAACTACCAAAAAAGCTATATATAAAAAATACTAGTAAAATAGTGATAAATTAATGTACTAAAACGTACTTGTTTAACATAAAAAACAACAATTTTGCGGATGCAACATTTGCTCCACATATTCAGATAGCCGAAAGACAGAACAAAGAAGAAAGAAGCTTACTTCACCTTGTTGATTACACTATGCTGGCAAACAAAGTATTTGACAGCGTAAGCCGGATATGAGAAAACGGCCTTAGAAGGTTCTGGGGAGAATAGCTGGAAGAGACGACTTGCGTTGTTGTTTGTAACGACAAAACACTTCCCCAAGGTTTTGGGAGTGTTGTCGAATTGACAGTCCTCTGTCGGATATGAACCCAGACACTCCGGTACTCCCTTACGTTACTGCCCGGCTGCCGTGGAGATTTGCATTTTAGTCGCGTCATGGTGAGTACAAATACCTTGCCATTAATCTATTACATTAATAGTGACAGCAATTGTGCACGGCAACCTGATTACTCATACTTTTGGTGCTCATCCCTATCAGTCAGTTGTTTTTATGATGTGTTGGTTGTTCTGTTCACAGTTGCTTATGAAATTCTGTGAAAAATAAATAAAATATAAAATTCATACACATTACTATTGCTAATATATATAAACTATTTAAAACTTCATCAAAATACAAAGTGTGAGTGACCAAGTGGAGAAGCTGGGTTTTTCGATAATGGCTTCGACGGATGTAAATGTGAAATTGTCTCGACTTTATCATTTGGCACAGAAGTTTAATAACTTCTACCTGGCTGGTATGTACATGCATTTATATTTTCATTTTAATAATTGTATGAATATTTTATGTAAAAGCATCTTTGAGGCAAATTGCCGAAATATATGCAATTTCTTATCGATTTGTGTATTGCAAGACTTGAAAGGGTTTGTGTTTATGTACGTAATGTGCTGGACAAAATGTCCTTCGGGTGTGTATAGCACCGGAAGACAAAAGAGCCGAAAATCTACATATTGATAGCATACATATTTGTAAGAAGGACAATATGGGCATTGCCATACGCGGAATATGAGAAGAAAAGAAAAGATTTATTTTTAGTTAATTCATATATTTTTGTAGGACTACCTCACAATCCTTAATCTGCTTAAAACCATTACAATGATATGTGCATATGCGTTCATGTACGTTTGGGTTTGCATACTTCTCTAAAACAACATACGTTTGTATTAGTTTGGCTTCCTATTCCGTCCTATCAGGATGCTCAGATATGTGCTTACGCCACATCTACCAATTAGGTGTATCTGTTTTTCCTTATAAGGTGATCAGCATTTACAACTATTCTATCTGGATAGATTTTACTTTAAAAGTTTTGTTTGCTCGAAAATTGGGTGTGGTCTTCAGTAGTTTGTACATAAAAACAAATCTAAAAAACTGAAAAACTATACAAGATTCGTATCATTCCGGAATTATTCGCGCTTTTCCCGACCAAGGACTATTAATTCGGTGTAACCCAAAGGTTTTGAGGAGTGTTGTCGAATTGACACACCTTGGCCGGATATGAAGCTGGTACTCCTTTGTCGTACTGCCCGACAGTCGTGGTAGCGGTTTGGTATGACCTGTGCAACTTTCTACGTCACCCCTGTTGTTGTTGTTGTGGTAACGACAAAAACACTCCCCGAAGGTTTTGGAGAGTGTTGTCGAATTAACTAACAGTCCTTGGCCGGATTTGAACCCGGTACGCCCTTGCAGTACTCACCGACTGTCGTGGTAGCGATTTATGACCGGTGAAAACTTCTAGACCATGTCACCCCTCCTTCCGTAAGGAAGGATAAGATGGGTAATGAGAGGTGAAAGGCATCATATCCGTAGATCAACCATCGAGTTGCACGTCATAACCTTTGTGCATATTAGTCGCCTCTTACGACCGGTATGCCCATCTCGGGCATATTCTAAACCCCTAACCCTCCCTCCTTATGGTAGGAGAAAATATCCGTTGATCAACCATCGAGTTGCACGTTGTTAACTTTGTGGATTTTAGTCGCCTCTTGCGACCGGTATGCTTTAAGTCAATCTATACAGCTTGTTTTATAGCTAGGATGAAAGTCATGCAGAAATCAAATAGTTTGAAATAATTTCTTTGACTTCTATTTAACTATAAAGTCATGCAGAAGCTAACCAATTGATTTTTGTTTGACCCTAAAGTCATGCAGAATTGGAACAGTTGAACATAATTTCTTTGACTTTGTTTCCATTTTTCTAAATTGACTTCTAATTAACCATAAAATCATGCAAAAACCAGCCACTTGATTTTTATTAGATCCTTAAGTCATTCAGAAATCAACCACTTAGAACAAAATATATTAATTTTAATAGACTGAATTTTACCTAACAATAAAGTAATGCAGAAAGCAATCAGCTTCAACAAACAATCATAAATGAAAATTTTCTTGAAGATCAAAAGGTTTATTAAAATCTGTTTCTGTGTATCTACAATTTTAAACAAAGCGAATAGTAAAAGATTATATATAATATAAAGGTAAACGATATAAAGACAATTTAACATAAAAAAATTACTTTTTAACAGAGTCGATTCGTTCAACATCGAGAGAAGATCCCGGAACATCTTTACGCACAGCAATTAATCTGATTAAAAAACGGCATTTCCATGCCCTTCATATTAAAAATAAAAATAAAACCTAAAATTTGTTTTGAAATATTACACAAGCTGACCATTTCATTATATTCCTGTTGTTATTGTCACAAAAAGTTTAAATTGGATTATCTTTGTTTGTAATATTAATACTTTGACAAGTTTCAATAATATTTTATACTAGCAGGCCCCGCAGATGTTGTCCTTCCCTTTTGCTTTTCCCCACCCCCATATACCGTTAATCTTCTTTACCCACTTTATTTTCCTCTAACACCACCTCTATATCTCCAATGTCTATTCCTACTCCCCTTTTTCTCCCATTTCCTCTTCGGTTACTAAAATGTACAGTCCAACTTCTCTATAACGAATTCCAAGGGACTGGATATTTACTTCGCTATAAAGAAAATTCGCTATATAAAAAAGAAAAACAATTTTGTTCCTTTTAACATTTTTTATTTGTAGTAGTCAGTTATTTTGGATTGAAGTACATTTTTCCACTTTTCTTCTTCAATATAATTTTCTAATACATTTAGAGAAGTAAAAACAGTGTTTGGTACGTTGGTTTTCATTTCCAAATAGGTACGGAAACTTTCAACTGATGAATGATCGTTATATGGAGATTGAAAACGCTTCAATCTTTAAGTTACGGTCGCAAAAATGCTTCGTTATAAGGAAATATTCGGTATAGGGAAATTCGTAATTCGTTATATGGAGATTACAATACATACAAAGTAGACCCAAAACACAGTGTTCTTATAATTGCTTCGCAATAGATAACACTTCGTTATATAGGAGTTCGTTATAGAGAAGTTCGACTGTACATAGTTTCGAAGATATAGCGAATTCACTTTTTTTATTTATTTATTTATTTATTCGATTAAACTTACAATATATTTATAAATTTAAAGCATATTTAGCACTAGCTGCTGAGGCAGTCAAAAGTAAAATTATACGATATCATTCGTAGGTATCTATGTATATGGTGATGTTTTTAGGAGGGCTATATTTTGATTTTTATTGCTTTTATATATTTGAATATTGTTTTGATGTTGTCCGCTGTTGGGTTTCGCAGTAATGTCATCGGGTTTACGTTTCCAAATATTCTGCGTCGCATGAAAAATGTGTATATGCATTCAGTGAGGAAATGCATAACAGAAATTGCGGTATTATGACAATGTTGGCGGACGTTGTTAACGTTTTTGTCCAGTAGGTGTAAATGAGTGAAGTTGGTGTGCTCGAGCCGTAAGCGAGGACAAATTATTATTGCGTGTTTCTCGATACAAGTTGGATATGTAGCCGGTGTAAGGTTGGGGTTGATGTTTTTGTAATGTTTATTTAGGAAAGCTACTCCTATATGATCAATCTTTAACTCGTGACGGATGAAATGTACTAAAGCTAGCTTTTCTTTGCTTTCAGCACTGAGAAGCTGTCGGTGCAAATGACGGTTTCTTTGGCTTATGCGAATGGCTTCGAGTATAGCCGCGGCTGCTGTGGGAAATATTGAGGATATCTCATCGAAAAGGTGTTGTCTTAGTGTTCGTCCTTTGGAGTCGACTACCGCGAAGGCTGTGCTATGAGAGCTTTTTGATGCATCCGTGTACAAGACCTCGTAATTTAGGTTGTGATAGTTGCTTATTAATTCGTTAAATGCCTGTCGGTAGGCTTCGGTCGGTGTTTTTTTCTTTCGGTAGTTTCGCAAGGTCGATTGAAACTGATTTTGGATCAAAGAGCCATGACATGGGTCCGATCCATGGTGTTACTAACCGGTGTGGTAAAAGTACGATGGATGCCAGAAGCAACCTTCGGGTTTTTTTTTACCAGCCCTAGCTTTTGAGATGTCGGCGTCGATGACTGAATTGCGTTTGTAAAGTAATTTTGATAGAAGTCTGTGTATCGATGAAGTGTACCGGTCTTCCAAACTTGGCAACCCAGATTCAATTAGGAGATTAGCGAGGGGTGTAGTTGGGAATGGTGATATGTAGGTTTTAAAATGTTTTGCGTAGATTTTGGGGAATTACCGTATAAAAATAGCCCGTAATCAATTTTACTTAGAATGATGGTCCTAGTGAGGTATGTTAGAGTGTTTGTGTGGGCATAGGCTTCTCCTGATATTTAACGGATGGATATCTTTAAGCTTGAAATATGAGCATTTCATTTAAAGTTTTTGTTAAAGGTGTTGTCAAAATTTAGATTTGAAGGTCTGCATTCGTGTCTTCTGCAAATGTGCAGAATATAGGTTTTTGTGAAGCTGATTTTTGCGCCGGCTACTTGGGAGCATTCATAAATGTCGTTTATAACTGACTGTTTTTGTCGTCGTTAAAATTCGTGTTAGCCAATATGTATAGGTCATCAGCATAGATATAGGGGTCTGGCGACTTGTGTTTTTAGATGATTGTACTAAGACGATTGAACCCAATTTGAAATAGTATAGTTGGGCTAGCTTAAATTTAAGTTATTTTTTAAAAAAACAAGTGTAATAATTTAAATGAAACCATATTAAATTAGCAATTTATTACGATTTCGTTTTTTTACTGGGCTATAAAGGTTGGGCTAGCTTAAGGGAGCTAAATTGTCTTAAAAAGTAGCAAACAATTTTGGAAAAAGTACAAATTGTGTGAAAGATACACATATCTTAATAAATGAAACTTTTATTGACCTTAAAAAAATAACGCGACGATCTGTCGGTTGCAAAAATAGAAATAGATTTAATCTGGCGACAGTGGCATTCATGTGTAAAAATAATATGACAGATGGCGCTTTTCAGTCGCCGGCTTGAATGTAATCAGGCCTGATATGCTTATTATAACAAGTTTGCTTTAAATTATTTTTATAAACATTTACAGAAGTGCTTATTGGCATTCGGAAAATCGGCTCGACTTCACACATCTTTTCAAAAGCCTTCAGGCCTATCAGCTTTTCTTCCTCCGCAATCAAAGCATTGAAAAGTTTAGTGAGTAACTTTTTATATCATAGCATCATCGACAGCCTACTAACAAAAACTTAACCGTTAATAGTGTATTCAGCGACAGATTGAATTCTGAATATCTAGCAAATTAAAGGGTTTAGAAATAAAGTGAGGGTGTTGTTGTTGTTTGTAACGACAAAAGCACTCCCCGAAGGGTTTGAGTTGTTCGGGTTTTCCCAATGCCCAATGCATTCATTGAGACGACTATCAGCTTGCGAACACATTGACCATCCTCACTCTCCCTAGTCGATGCAAATAATCGGATACAAATTGTAAACTGTTAAACTGTGCCCAGTATGACTTGGCAACAGGACCTTCTGCTGACATCTCCTCTCTTAGTTCGTTCGATTCCCTTGTTGTTGTTGTTGTTGTAGCGACTACTTAACCTGCCTAGGATGTCACCCCCATCCAACACTGTCATCAGGCTCTTCTAACGGAAGTCCAAGAAACCTCGCGGCTTCAACAGGGGTGGACCAGAGTGAAATTTGTGTTAGAAGAGTGGGCTCAGAGCAGATGAACAGATGGTTAGTATCGTGGGGAGACACGCCGCATACCGGGCAGACATTTGGCATGTCAGGGTTCAGTCTGGATAGGTAAGAGTTTAGTCTGTTACAGTATCCAGAACGAAGTTGAGCCAGCGTGACTCTTGTCTCCATGGGCAGTTCGCGTTCCTCGTCGGCAACAGGTGGGGCTTGTGCCTGTAGGACTGCATTCACTGGACGAGACCTGACAAAGGAGTTTACCGACTCCGTGTGGATGAGGTTGAGGGCCCGCCGGTGCACCTTTGGATCAAACGGCGAGAAAATGTGGTGCCGGATCTCGTCATAGTGCTTACGGAGATGACTCCTTATTCTCCTGGGAGGCGGATTTTCGTTGAGCAGGTTCCTGTTCGGGTGCTGCGGTTTATGGCAGTTGAACAGGAATTGTCTGGTCAACATAAGACATAAGACATAAGGAGGCACCCCGTGGCAGTTCTGAGTGCGGTGTTTTGGCAGGCCTGCAACCTCGTCCAATGTGTGTCTGCTAACCCCGGCGACCATATTGGCGTCGCGTAGCTCAGAACCGGCTGGCCGATTGCCTTGTACGTTGCCAGTAACGTTTCTTTGTCTTTCCCCCAAGTACTGCCAGCTAGTGACTTGAGGATTTTGTTACGGCTTTGTACTTTGGTGGCAATCGCGGCTACATGAGCACCGTATTTGAACATGTTATCAAACGTGATTCCCTTCATCACGCGTGGAAGATCTGGATCTTTCGTCCGTATATGTTATAGTCATCAGCCGCACATCTGTAATGCCTTCTTTGGCCTCAGCTTTGGAACAATAGTGCAATCCAAGTTACATGGACGTCGTGACATTGCATCAGCATTTCCGTGAGTAGTACCTTTGCGATGCTTTATGGAAAAGTCATAACTTTGCAGTCGCTCTATCCACCGTGCCAGTTGACGTTCCGGATTACGGAACTGCAAGAGCCATTTCAACGCTGCATGGTCTGTCCTGAAGTGGAATCCCTGCCCATAGAGATAATTTAGAAATGTTTAAAGCACTCTACGAATGCCAACTGTTCTCTTCATGGTACGCAATAGTTCCTTTCAGGCTTCCCGACTGCTCGGGACAAAACAACTCCTATAGCATAACCACTCGCATCTGTATCCAGAATAAACGTTGAACCTGGATATCCCAACATTGGAGCAATGCATAGTCGTTCCTTCAGGCTTGGAAAGCCACCTCATGTTCCTTCTTTCATTCAAAACTCATATTTTTCCTGGTAATCTCATTAAGACTACTAGCTTCTTTTCTTTTTCTTTAAATGGTCATCTAACCGCCTGGGCGATTTTGACCGAAAAAGGGGTTCTCATATCCGAGGCTTTGTTGTTGAATTTCATTGGAACGTTGTTTTATGTGGTGGGTCCCAAACCCAACGCACAACCCGTTTCACGGGAGGTTGAATTCTATTACACGTTTGTATAGCGAGCCGCTTGATCCAAGACAGACGCCCGCTTGCAGCCGCACCACCTGGTGATCAGACGCTGCTGTTTGAACCCCCAGCAAGCCCTTAAACCGATTATGTCGGAGTGGCCTTACCAGGTTGTCGCCTTCTCACGTTTAGCTCACCACCAAACGGGTGTTCGGTGGTTACCCAGAGGATACTTGGGCGCAAAGCCCGGAAGTAGTGAGCTGCTTGAACCGCATGCAAAAGAATCGCTCTGGCCATTCCCAGGTGAATGGCGATCAGAAACTTTCCCCACTTGCGTGGACTTCTGCACACGGCCCCACCCTCCAGACCCCACCCTCTAAGACTACTAGCTACGCTGGGTAAATTCGGTACAAATAGGCGATAAGGAAAGTTCGTAGCTCATGCAAATTTCTCGGTCTTGGTCAATCCTGTGCAGTTTCGATCTTTTCCTTAGCAGTACAGATGTCCTCCGTCGTAACCTTGTGACCCAAATAACTTACTTCCTTCTTAAACAAGGAACACTTTTTGGGGTATAATTTCAGTTCAGCATCAGCTATCCTTTGGAAAACTTCTGCCAAGTTCTTTAGGTGATCCCCAAAGCTTTTTCCCAGCACGATGATGTCTAGATACACCAAACATGTTTTCCAATACAAATCTTTTAGTACCTGATCGATGGTTTTTCGTAAATTGCCAATTCGCATCTGACTCTTTCATATCAGGATGATAAACATGTTCGTCTACGCTAATGCCTTCTGCTTCCGTAGCCGTGAATGTAACTCAAATTTTTTACAGGTTGTGTTTAAACCCCCTTTCTGCAATTTCTTCTTGATTTGTTGGATCCTAAATTCATTCAACTTCGCCATGTCCTTGTTATCCCTGCTGCATCACCTACAAGCGTCTCCACAGTTCTGGATTGCTCTTGTACTCACATTCCAGAACACTGGTTGTTTATCAGTATTTACTCTTGCCCCGTATTCGAAACACTCAAGCTATCATAGTGGTGGGAGTGTTGAGTTAGGGATGGTACATATGTACTTGAGAATATTCGCCACAATAAGTACTATGCATCTGTAATAATCCCAAAAATACAATATTTCACAAGCGACATCCTTATTCTGAGACAGCATTATGTATGATAATTATGGAAAAACTTTATTATAATCAGAATTCTGACTCATAATCATGACGCCAGTGTGACATACTTGGCACACCTCAGCGCTGTGCATTTGCGCTATATATGCTTTCTTACACATATGAACATACATACATACAGCAGCTAAGAAAAAAATGTGTCTTTACAACCCTGTGGAATCTTTAAGGTTTTGGCAAAATGCAAGCTTGCTTTGCTTACTTTAGTTTACCTTGCTTTTCTTTGAAAGCTTCTATAGCCAACTATAAGCTTCGAAGGCTATCACGGTAAAGTGTTTCAAGCGAAAAAAAGTAAGACAGTTCTCGAGGCAAAGCCAGCAAAAGTGTTCATTGGGCCAAAGCCTTCACTTACCTCCGTCAACAAAACACAAGGATTAGTACAATGAGATTTTACTTCTTTTATAGTGCAAGAAAAGTGGTGTGACTTTTACAACATACATAAAGCCCACAGTAAAAATACAATAAAAAAAACATTAAATAACTACTTAAAACTAAGAAATTGTATCAAGGAACTTTTTAGTTGTCGTTGTTGTGTTAACGACAAAACCACTCCCCGAAGGTTTTGAGGAGTGTTGTCGAATTAACAGTCCTTGGCCGGATTTGAACCCGGTACGCTCCGGTACTCCCTTGCGGTACTGCCCGACTGTCGTGGTAGCGATTTATGACCAGTGAAACCTTCTAGGTCATGTCACCCCTCCTTCCGTATGGAAGGATACGATGGGTAATGAGAGGTGAAAGGCATCATATCCGTAGATCAACCATCGAGTTGCACGTCATTACCTTTGTGCATATTAGTCGCCTCTTACGACCGGTATGCCTACCTCGGTCATATTCTAAACCCCTAACCCGCAGGGGCGGAATTATTTAGTTAACTCTTGATGGTAGGTCTGAATTCTGTGATAAGTTATAAGAGTGTATGATGCTTGAAATTGCTTTGTTTAGCTTACCTCCAATGAAAGCAGGTATCGAATTCCAGGTTCTTCTTGACTAGATCACTTGATCGTACAAATAAAAGGGTTACTTACAACACATAATACCCAAGGAAGTACTATCTTGATAAACTTAAATTGTGAACCATCCTCAGCAATAGCATTAGATTTAATATTAAAAAGTGATCTAATCATATCATTTTCAGACACAGAGACAAATTTGAAGATGGGGTTCACAAACAGAGGTTTATCAGGAACAGGGTTAGCTTGGTTAACAGTAGAGGAACAACCTTTAAGAAATATATAACAAATTAGCACTCAGCTTACAGTCACAGACAACATATCCGAGTAGAACCAACGTTTCTCGCTTTTGTTAACATTATTTTGGGAGCATGAAAATAGCTCCCAGTTTTAAGAAGTTGGATTCCGTTTCCATTGAGAACGCAGTTTGTTTCCTTTTCAATGGCTGCAAGAACTTTCTGCCAGGAGATTACTCTTTACTGTGATGCGAACCAAATTTCTTTGTGCATTTGAAAAATTAATTGCAATTTGACAGCTTTCAAATCGCATTGGCTTTCTCATAGCGATACAGAATAACCTCCCAGATCCACTAGTAATTATTATTAAAGCAATGCAATAGACGGAATGCGCTAGAAATCTACCCGGCAGGACCAGAATGAATAGATATTTTTCCAACAGCCACTCGAGGTCGGGCGATCCTCCAACCACCGGGAACCGATTCAAACTTTTGCTCGATCCTTCACTGATCCTATGATTAAGTCGAAAAGGATATTTCTTTATTTTAGTTTTAAAAAATTGTATAATAAAAAAATTGGTGGGTCCATTTTAATTGTGAGTAACTGTAAGTACACATTCTTTTACTAGTATGGCTAATATAGCCTAATTTTTGTTGTTGCCAAATAAAGTTTCTTGTTTTAAATTTGACGTTTACATGTGTACATACATCCATATTTAGGTTTATCTGAGCAAACACAAGTTTCTGAAGTTCTTAAAATATTTTTTTTTTTATTGAATAGCCAAAAAAAAGATTTGATTCCTGAACTGGGTAGTCTATTCGATGCTACAACAATTAAAATTGTCTAAATCACCTTGAACGAGCGTGACATTGTGCATTCTGTGTCGAAAGTGGCCACGCGCACAAATTGCAAAATAGTTGACATTCATGCAGACATTTCTACATTGCGACAATCTTGATTGTGCGGATAAAAATAGTATGAACGCTTTTAGAAATTTGTTTGCGAGCCAGACGTACATATGTTGTAAATATGAAATTTAACGGATAATATCAAATGCTTCGCTACAGTAAGGCCCATTTAGTATCAAGAATATTGATTCATTTCAATATTTGACCTTACATGCTTAGTTGCGTTTGTTCATTAGATAGTTTAGGGCTTCCACCTTGACCCAACCGCGGCTCAAAATATGGTCATCTGTAGTACCAGCATAAAAATATCCACCAACCCTTCTGGCGGTCTCCTGATCAAAAAACGCTTACTCTGCTAGATCTCAAAATCGACTCGGACTGTTGTCTTATGCGCAGCAAAGAAAGGAGCTGTACACGTTACAGAAACCTGATAATTTGTCCACTCGGCTCTCGCACCTGCTCTCTGAGAGCAATCTTCAACCAAACGGTATAACCGTACAGTAGCAGAATTTTCTCCACTCACTGCACATCGCCGTTGAGCTATATGGTTCCGGTTTTAGGCGTTATCTCGCTCCGCTTCGGAAAAGGTCGCTGCATGTTTAACCAGCGGTGTAAATAAGCTATATCTTGAGGAAAACAGGGAAAGAAGGCGCCAATTTAGGAAAAGAAAAAACATGAGACAGAAAGTCGTAAGCGTTGGGTGCTTAATTTGGTAGCTGATAGGATTAATGCCACAAAATTCGATCAAAATATCTGGTCTTAACACCAGAAATTACTGCAGCGATAAAGAGATGAAAAACGCGATATCCCAAAAGATTAAACCCGACTGAACAGACTCTTCTAACACAATTTTTTTTTTGCAGGGCGAAATATTTTAACAACAAGTTTGCATGCTCAATTATTTTCTTTTTCAGTATCGAGTAACTAATTTTGTCAATAAATTGAGCTTAAGTTGTCTTTTCTTAGATTTTTTATAATATACACAAAGTCCAACTAAGTACCACCAGTAAGCAATTAATTATTTGCTTTGTTATGCTTTATTATTCTTGTTTGTTAGCAAAACAGAGGTGACAAATAAAATTATAGCAGTCTTATCAGCTAAAACAAATACGCTATTGTTGTAAAAGGTTATCTGAAGTTCTATACAATAGAATTTGGAATTTAGGTACTTGTATATGCACACCTTTCGCGTTCCCATTGAATAAACTTGTAGTAATTACCATTGACGACACTTAGTAGGGCGGATTAACTCATTGATATTCATTCATAAGGTAACCTTATACATTTATAAGTCCGAAATGGTGAGGACAGTTTAGATATCTTGGTATTTAGTTTTCCACCAATGATGCTTTTGACAACACTACAATAACTGTTCCCTCTTTGCAAATTAATACTTCGGACGGCCCCTTTTCTAACACTTTGTTGTTCTACAGGCTCTCCAAATGTTTCACATCCTTCTTGTTTGTATCTCCCCTTCTTTCTATCTATCCCTATATTGGTTCTTTTTATCGCTTTGTTTCATTTGTATCTATTTATCATTGTTTATGTTTCCTTTTTTCAATCTCTTAGTTTCTCCTGTTTATCTCCATTTTTCGTCTCTTCTTTTCAGCTTTCTCTCCGTTGACTCTCTTATCTAGCCTCGCCTCTCACTCTATTTGTTCCGTATTTCACTTTTTCCTCTCTGTTTTTTCCTTTGTTCTTCTTTTTTTCACTTTGTGTTTCAACTCTCTTTTTACCAGGTCTGACGCCACACTGATAAGGTCCAACCAGTCTGTTCACGTCAGGCTTCAGCCTTTGCACAATACGCTTGATAGAACCTTTCCGCGATAGTGGGCTCAGTTTGCAGGATCTTCCTTATGAATTGGGCAGGGAATATTTAGATTCTGAATCTTCAGGCATGCGTTATCCGATCATTTTCTGCTTAGAAGCTGATTCATGCGCTTTACCAGCTCCTCGCCGCTCTCCTTGAATAGCTCAGCAGGCAATCCATCTGCGCCGGCTGCTTTATAGCTATTAGCACCTCGTCATATTCGGGTTGGGGAACATCAATTCTACCATCTTGCTCGATTTCTCCATTTAATAGGGCAGAGAAGTGCTCCCTGTGGTTGTTGTGCTAGCGATGCTTCGCCCTGCCTAGCCGCCACTTTCCTTACCTATCATTATCATCTACTAATGAAAGTCCCAGAAACCTTGTGGCTTCAAAAGCGGTGGACCAGACAAATTGGTGTTAGACGAGTCGGCTTAGGTAAGCAGATAAATAGATGGTTAGGGTCATAGGGGGACACACCGCATGCCGGGCAGACATTTGGCATGTTAGGGTTCCGCCTGCATGGATAAGAGTTTATTCTGTTACAATATCCAGAGCAAAGTTGGGCCAGCATTACTCTTGTTGTTGTTGTTGTAGTAACGACAAAAACACTCCCCGAAGGTTTTGGAGAGTGTTGTCGAATTAACAGTCCTTGGCCGGATTTGAACCCGGTACACTCCGTGGTAGCGATTTATGACCAGTGAAACCTTCTAGGTCATTTCACCCCTCCTTCCGTAAGGAAGGATAAGATGGGTAATGAGAGGTGAGAGGCATCATATCTGTTGATCAACCATCGAGTTGCACGTCATTACTCTTGTCTCCCTAGGCAGTTCGCCAACAGGTGGAGCTTCTGCCTGAATGACGGCATTCACTGGGCGAGAGCTGACAAAGGAGTTTACCGACTCTGTGTGGATGAGGTTGAAGTACTCCCTTCATAATCTTAGTACTCTCTGAACATCGGTTACCAGGTCGGCGTTCTCATTTTTACTGGAGCTCGTCCCGGACTTAAAACCCTCCGTCATTCGCCTATTTTTGATAAAATTTTCGAACGCTAATCCTGTTGGCTAGCTTTTCGTACTCTCTTTTTTTCGTCCGGAAAAGCCGAATCTCTCTTCAACCCGTTCACACACACTCTTTGTTGCAATTCGCTTTAAACGTCGCCCTGTAGGGTGCGTCCTTTCCTTCTGTTGGAACGCGGCACTCTTCGTCGTACCAACTGTTTCTTCGAGTTCGCCGGTATCCAATTACTTCTTCAGCGGTACTGTAAGCTCTAAATGTGATTTCAGAATGGTTATACTGAATAAATATTATCTAATTGGGTGAAGCCCGAGTCTTTCCGGTACGTAGACCTGGCTGTGTTGGAAATGCTCTCGTTCCCTCTCCTTTTCTATTTCACAATTTTTTATATGGAGGTGTGTTCAAAAAGTATCGCGAATTTTGAATTTTCGCTGGTTACGTATATTCGAATTTCGAATTTTTTGTGGCGTTATGTTGGTACTCATGTCTCTCACTTATGCCGACAGGCTCGGCCATTTTGAATGTTCAGTTAATTGTTGACAGCTGCTTTGCTTGCACGTGTTTTGGATCATCTTCGATTTTTACCTATTTTTTTACCAAAATTGCTCAATTGTGACCAAAAACAGCATCGCATGAACATTGCTAATGAGATGTTAAACTCTGTCCGCGACGACCCAAATTTGCTCCAGAGGGTCATAACTGGTGACGAATCGTGGGTTTATGGTTATGACGTGGAAACCAAAGCTCAATCATCTCAATGGAAGCTGCCGCACGAACCAAGACCGAAAAAAGCGCGCCAAGTTTGGTCGAATGTGAAAGTTTTGCTGACAGTTTTCTTCGATTGCAGGGGCGTGGTGCATCATGAGTTCTTGCCACAGGGAAGAACGGTAAATAAGGAATATTACCTGCAAGTTATGCGCAATTTACGCGAAGCAATCCGCCAGAAACGCCCGGATTTGTGGAAGAACAAAAATTGGCTTTTGCACCACGATAACGCCCCTGCTCACGCATCGTTGCTTGTGCGCGACTTTTTGGCCAAAAACAACACACTAATGATGCCGCAGCCACCGTATTCCCCACATCTGGCCCCCTGTGACTTTTTCTTGTTCCCTAAACTGAAGAGGCCCATGAAAGGACGACGTTACGCTTCTCTTGACGAGAGAAAGACGGCATCGAAGTAGGAGCTGAACAAGATACAAAAAAATGATTTTTTGAAGTGCTTCGAAAAACCGTTGGCACAAGTGTATAATATCTCATGGGGATTACTTTGAAGGGGACAAAATAGATATTCATGAATAAATAAATAATTTTTGAAAAAACACAAAATTCGCGATACTTTTTGAACACACCTCGTATGCTCTTTCAGCAAATATAAAATGTTTGGCATAGAATTTCCAAACTTCTCAATTAAACTAATATTATTTCGCCTCCTTGCAGGTTTCCAAAAGGGCGACATACGCCCTTTTCTAGTTGAAGGGGAACAAGTTGGTGTGATCAAGGCAGATGTGGTCAAGCAACTTCAACGTTATCCGGAAATATTTTGTATACGCAACTGTGAACTTACAAAACAGGTAAAAAAAGCCAGCTTGTTTAAACCCCTTTTTAGGGGGCCTTTAACATAGACAGAGAATTCAAAACAACGGAGTCTATCAGCTATTCGACGGAACTGCCGACGGTTGAAATGTAATAGATCATGAGAGAATTTAATCGGAATTTGGCATTGAATTTCGATAAAGTCAAACGAGATCACAAAGGAGATCGGAATAGCTGAAATACCCCAACAGTTTCTAGAATTGTTGTCTGCTTGACATTATATGAACCCACGGGCATCTAGTATTTTATAAAATATATTCCACAGGGTATCGTTGAATTAAATCCTGCATTTCGTGACTATGCTGAACGCACAAAGCAAGTCGATGTAGTATTACGTGATTTACGTTCTAAGGGCATTTTTTCCGCACTTCATGGTTGGCGTAATGAGGTGAGTACATTTAACTATTAACCACATCTTATAAAATTTTTAAAAACGTTAATCTTTTAAATTTTTCCAGTATTATGAAGTTAAATCGGAGTATAGAAGTCTATTGAAAATGGATCGTTCGGCTACACCATTGTTTGGTGTACGTAAATATGGTGTTGATATTAACGGTTATGTACAACATCCAACGCAAGGTCTATGTATTTGGTTACAACAACGTTCCAATACCAAAGAAACTTGGCCTGGCAAGTGGGATAATATGGTTGGTGGTGGTTTATCTGTGGGCTATGGGATTAAAGAGACTGCAGTAAAAGAGGCAGCCGAAGAGGCATCCATTCCAAGTGATCTGGTTAAAAATCTTGTTTCAGCCGGTTGTGTATCATTCTTTTTTGAAAGTGATCAAGGTCTTTTCCCAAACACGGAATATGTATTCGATTTGGAGCTTCCATTAGATTTTGTACCACAAAATGCCGATGGTGAGGTGCAAGCATTCGAGCTGTTGCCAGCCAAAGAATGTGTGGAACGTGTCTTTACATCCGATTTTAAAACAACTAGCTGTCCTGTGGTTATAGATTTTCTAATTAGACATGGTTATATAACACCAGAAAATGGTGAGTGAAATAAAACTTTTTATCTTTCTGTATACTGAAAAATTCTTAACTAAACAAATATTAAGTCGAAAATTATTTTATAGATTGTTAGTGAAGTTCGGTTCAAAGCTTCAAAATTCTGTCATTTTTAAGAACATGTCAGCAATCTATTTGACGATCATGCTAATTTTTCAAGCGTTTCCTCAAGGAGCTTGTTTTTTGCTATTTCCGCAGCTGCTAAACTCTTATTATTCTTTTATCAGCACCTCGCCCTGTTTATCCATAACATAATGGGGTCATACTGATATTGACAGTCCTTGCGGGGTTACTTCTTACAACAGGCATACTTTTACCTGGGGCATATTCTTCTTCCTAATTGGCGTTACAGCGCGTTTCTTTAGTCCAATGATATCAATATCATCAACTAAGTATTGCGTAATTGTTTCAAATTAAATGTGCTTATGGAAGCTTTGACTCAGCCAAACATATTTGTGAGTAGACGAAGACTAAGGTCTTCCAATTTGAAGCGCGGTGCTTCTAATTTTTTTCTATGTATTGTGCATTTGTTAAGCAAATAAATTTGTGCTGACGAGCTTTTTCATGGCAGAAATACACTCGAAGGGTTGCCAGCCAATACAAGGGGCGACCCGCTTTTTCTGAACTTTGCGAAGTACCTTGTCCCGTAAAACAACGTGTCTAGTTCTGATGTTGTTGTTGTAACGACAAAAACACTCCCCGAAGGTTTTGGGAGTTCTAGTTCTGATGCATCGTGGTAGTTATTAGCCTAGTTAGCGATTACGACTGATTTCATTTGTGCATTAGTAAACCATTTCCTATAATTTTTTCATTTACAGAAGATCATTTTACACAAATCATTGAATTATTACATGTGCCACTGCAGTCGCTCTATACGTACAAGTCACTTTTGGAGCAAAAACAAAAACTGAAACAACAACAAACCGAGTTGCAGCAACAACAACCAACTCATCTTACCAATAATAAAAAAACCATTGAAAATGGACACAATAAGGATGATATAATAACCAATTAAAACGAGAAAATGTGCAACACAATTATTTTATAATTATATTATTAGTTAAAAGTGAAATATGTATTTTGCATGTAAACGGTAGGAAAGCAAAAAAAAAAAAACAGACTGCGTATTTTACATTTACGCTCGTAGGCATATATTTACATACATAAATTACATAGGAACATAACGAACTAATTGCTGTTTATGCATACAAACATATATACATAGATATTTAACGATATAAACAAACATAGTTTAGGATATTTATTGTATTAAGCGTATAATCTATTTTGCTAAGAGTTACACGCTTCACAAATGCTATAAGCTTATTACACTTTTCTTATTTTACACTATGTATCTATACCACCTAGGCCAATCAATTTATAACGTATGTTAGCGAGCATAAGAGAATTACGATAGCATTCTCGTGAGCGTTGATCGGGTAGGTAAATTCATAATAATATACAACACAAAAAACAAAGAAATCAATTCGTGTAACGAAAACGTCGTTTGTAACAACGAAAAACTTGTGAACAAATATTGTATTTGCGGCGTATAGATTAATTTTCCCATATATGTGTATGTATATAGTTTTTGAAATCGAAATTATATACATTTATGTGCGGCTCATTCCACGGTGACGGATGTGCCACTTTGACTTACATTTTAACTTTCCATTACTTAACCAAAGTAGGAAACTATAGAGATCATTTTATGTTAGGTGACGCGCAGTGGGCAAAATACTTGATTTAGAAAAATTTGAAAAATTTTCATCCAAACAATTTATATCCATTTGGGTATTCTGACGGGTGTGACGAACACGAACGAAATTTGTTAGTAGAAACTTGTCTATAAGGGAAATTTTATACATTTTCAGTTGATATGGGGTGTTTTTGCAACAACTCCCAATCATCAGCATTTCAAACTTGCTTGTGAGAGAGGGCTTTTTGAATTAAATGCTGCTAAAACGTTCTTCAATAGTTTGATGTGAGGAAGAATACGCTTTAAATTCAACTTTGATAGGTATGACTTTATATTGCTCAACTCAGGCACCACATCTACTCATGCATCCGGATACTTCAGGGGTTTCCTTAAATAACATCCTTTGTTCGGGACCACTGTACTGTACTTCGTCGGATTGCTTTTTACTATTTTTCTGAACACATTATTAGATTTCCAGCTACATGGCACCGCGTTTGTGCTGTTTATGCCGGCTGTGACCACTGAAGTTTCCCTGTATTTGCAGCATTATAGGTTAGTTTGCTCAACGTTCAAGCAACATCTTTATACATACATATATATTATCTATATCATCGATGCTCACATACCAATTTAAACGCATTTCAGATTAAAAACTGTCACTGGACGTTTTTATGGATAGTTTTCTATCTAAGAGTTGTATACGGTGTGACATGTGGTAGACGTGACTAAATTAAACAACAATTAGTTTTCACCGAAAGCAATATACGTTTACACGTTTTTTTTGTTTAATTTGTTCTGTCATATTTCATTAACACTATCTGTTTCCCATAATTCTGCGTTTGCCTTTTTTAGTATCTATTTTGGTTACTAAGAAAACAAAAACATCTTTACTCGCAGTTGAGACTGAAGAGCTTTTCGTATAAAAAAATTTTAAAACAATTATATATAGATGTATGCAAAAAAAATTGGCTAATTGTATAAACCACTTCTTTTGCTCTTCTAATAAATACTGAAAACAGATAAACTGTTTTTGTAGTCGCAGCTATAATTTTTTTTAAAGTAATTTGTATGTATTTACTGATAATATCGCCTTACAGAATCTATTTACTCTTACTGCACGAAATCGCTGTGGAATAAGTATTTGCCACTGTTATGTTTCAGCTAATCATTGCCTTATTCGATTTCTTTGTTTGTTTTTGATTTACAGTTAACTTTTTTTTTTAATGACGCCTATTATGTTTAATTATATATGTATATGTTTTTTATTATTATTTAATTTTATTGTTTGGAACGACAAAAACACTCCCCGAAGGTTTTGGGGAGTGTTGTCGAAAGTTACAGTCCGGATATGAGCATGGTACGCTCCGATACTCCCTTGCGGTACATGCCCGACTGTCGCGAGAGCGATTTGGCATGCCCAGTGCAACCTTCTAGGTCATGTCACCCCTCCTTCAGTAAGGAAGGAGAAGATGGGTAATAAGAGAATAGACATCATATTCGTAGATCAACCATCGACCCGCAGGGGCTTATTTATATATATGCACAGAAAGCATTAGTTGTAATTTTGATGGAAATAGATAACACATTGTATGTCAATAAAATGTAGAGAAAACTCGAACTACGGTTTTTGGTAAAGCTTCTAGTAAGTTTTTCACCTACAATTTTCTATAAATTCAATGAATTTTCGGGAAGTCATTAGTTTCTCATGCAGTTCTTTTTTCCTCAACGCCATCCAATATAGTATCTTTTGTTCAAAGGTATTTTGAGACAGTAATTTGTGTCTATCGCTGGCACATAATAGCTATTTGAAAATAAGTTTACTTAGGGGGTTATATACAAAGTTGAGGAAAAAATGTGAGCTAAGTTCGTGATTGTTTTTAAGGGTTTTATGAAAATTTTATACGAAAAAGCGAAAGACAATCATGCCTATTACGGTATCCGGCGGAAGCCTTCCGCAGGGAATTCGAATCGAATTGAGAATAACTGCTATTCTCATAACCGATCGGCAAAGCAGTTCGCGAATAGAAATACGTGGATGAAGCGGTTCGTGGATTCACTGCATTCTCATAACTGCAATCGAGTCGCAAGAGCTGGCATTTGTTCTAACTGCGATCCGCTGAATATCTGATGCGGATTCGACATAAATTTTTCAAAATTGTGAATTAAAATAAATTAAGATTGAATTTAATAAGAGGCAAATGATTTGTTTTTGAATAAAATTATATTGGCTAATTATATGTTTGCAACAGAAGTCGCTCCCAAAACCGAGAGCAGTTCGCTTTGTTGGTGGAGGAAATGAAGCTGAACTAGAATATCGCGAAAATATGTCCAAACAACCCTAAGCGTTGTGGCAAGTTATTGGACAAACGTGAGCACAGATTTGAATGCGTTGGGACCACCAACAAAATCCTTTTGTGTAACGTAGGTGAGAATTTGCTATTCTAATGTACTCATAGAAAATAAACCACGAGATTTCATTTGTTAAACGTCACTCATCTTTATTTTTATCCATTTTTTACACAATTCACATTCCATTACACCAAGAAGTTGTGAAAATACTTTCGAAACGGTTGGTTACAATTTCAAGCATGTAGTATTTGCCACTGCATTTGCTCTCGATATAATAACTGGAGGGATTTAACTGAAAATTAGGCCTAAAATGTGCATCTAAGCATTTTTTTTAATCGAAACTGTATAACGGGCCTTTAGAGTAAAAACTTTGTGAACTTAATTTGTATTGTTACTACATTATTCATTCCACTTACTCGACATCGGCCAGCTGCAAAATGTTTAGTGCTCTATCCCTCAAAAACCGTCTGAAACATGCTGCATTACTTTCCGCTTCCCTTAAGTTGAAATAAATTGCAATTAAATCTATTTTCCCTCAAATATATTTTTTCCAAACATAAATGAATCAATGTAGCCTAATAGGTGAATTCTGTAACTAATAGAGACATTTTGTGATCAATTTCAATTTTGATACAATTTGGTATTTTGTAAGTTGTATCACATCTCTAGTCTCGAAAAAATAGTCACTAATTTGTCAGCTGGTTCTAGGCAGGGCACAAACAGTAAAATATTGGGTTAAAAATTAAAAAAAAATAAATTTTAAGTGTAGAAACATTTATATTTTTAAAAAAATTATATTTAACTAACAAAAAATAAAAATAAACTCCGCGATCCTGGGCTCAAACCTGCGTCGCTCACTTTGTACTACAGACTCTTACTACCTGGGCTATCGCGATATCTATACATCCACTGTCAATTGTTGTACTTGAGATGTATGCAAGTGTATTTTCACCACATATTGGTGAACTTTTTGTGATTTTCTCTTACAGAATACCGAAATCATCTGAAGTCACAAAAATTGTCTCTAATGAAAAATCTCAAATTTAGTGACTTGAGATGAGACAGACTTACAGAATACAGCTACAAACTCAAATATCTTTTGAGACAATCCGCTGCGTGAGTCGGTAAAGCAGATATCCGACGGTTATGGTAATAGCGTAAACTTCGCCAAGCGAGGGGAGGGCGAATGGGATGGCATTCAGTTACCGTAATAGTCATGAATTTGTTGGTAGTACTATCGAAGAAAAAGAAGTTTAATTATAAGAAACTATTGAAAATTGTCGGAGTTATGGTCTTTTCCCCGAAGAGTGCTTTTTTTTTTTGCATAGACTTTCGGTGACCACTCTCCAAGGCAAACCGATAAAAAAAATTAAAAAATTATTGGAGACAAATCTATTGTGGTGGCCTTGAACGATTTGGTTTCCCTAAAAAAATTTGTTTTCCAATACAAAAACCATGTTGACAAATAAATGTTCAGTTGTTCAAAATTTCAAACAAAAATTTATTGCAAATAATCGAAAATTTTAAAATGAAAATAGAATCGTTCAAGGACACGAGATTATCAATACGAACAATTAAAAAAAATTATGAAAATCGGTTGAAGAGTTTTTGAGATATCACGTTCACCGCAACGGGACTTTTCAAAAAACTTCATTCCGAGATAATCGCGTTTACAGAAATGTGTTAAGTGCTTATTGATGGAACCAGCACGCTTCGAACCGCTGTAATTTGAAAACTAGTGCTCCGATATGGATGAAATTTCGCACAGATATTTTTGAAATAATGTACTTTCAGAATATGCAATAATTTTTTTTTAGATTTTTCGAGCCCTAACTTTGTATATAACCCCTTAAATGGAAAAACATGCAAAGTATTAGTTGATGCTTATCTCTAAAGCTTGGCTGTTTACATTTTCTTTTTTAAACTAAGCCAACAAAGTCGTTCATTATTTATAGCTGTATTCTGTAAGTCTCTCTCATCTCAAGTCACTAATAGCTGTATTCTGTAAGTCTGTCTCATCTCAAGTCACTAAATTAGAGATTTTTCATCAGAGACAATTTTTATGACTTCAGATAATTTCGGTATTCTGTAAGAGAAAATCACAAAAAGTTCACCAATGATATGTGGTGAAAACACACTTGCATACCTCTCAAGGACAGCAATTGACAGCGGATGTATACATATCGCGATAGCCCAGGTAGTAAGAGTCTCTAGTACAAAGTGAGCGGCGCAGGTTAGAGCCCAGGATCGCGCACAATTTATTTTTTTTATTTTATTTTTTGTTAATTAAATATAATTTTTTTAAATATATATACGGTTCTACACTTAAAAAAAAATTTTTTTTAATTAATTTTTTTTTTCAACCCAATATTTTTCTGTTTGTGAGCTGCCTAGAACCAGCTGACAAATTAGTAACTCTTTTTTTGAGACTAGAGATGTGAGACAGCTTACTGAATACCAAATTGTATCAAAATTGAAATTTGCGACAAAATATCTCTATTAGTGACTAGATACTGCTTACAGAATTCACGTATTAGTTTCATTTCAGTCATACTAGGCCGTTTGAGAGAACACTTCAGAGGGCCAAATTAATATACATATTATATGTATTTGTTTTTTTTTTGATTTTCCGTCATTTCGTAAATTGTGGTCACATCGGTTTCGCCGTTGTGCCATCTTCAGTGTGCTTTTTCGTTCCTTCATAAAGATTCCACACATCTTCTGTTTTAAGTGGGTTGAAATAGCCAGAAGTTCGGTTCGGTTCAGCCTTAAAAGTCGTTGTTCGGTCGCTCTCTACTATAATGTATAAGTTAATATTTACAATAACTGTAATTTATGTAAGTGTTTATTTTACTTATACCGTTCGATAATATATACATATATACTACATAATATACACACCTATATTTAAACTGCAAAACATTTTTTATGAAATGAATTAACGAATTATAAAAATCTAGCTATATACATACATATATACTTAAATAAATATATACAAATACGTGTATTTTAATCATATGTTTATATAAAAATATAGATGTTCATACATGATATACGCACTATATATTGTACTATATGATTGTATTAATTTATGCTGCTGATAATTAGATAATATGTATTTTTTGTTAAAATTTTTTTTTTTAATTTTGTTTATTTACTTTATTGCATATTTATATACTATGAATTATGAATATATATACATATAATATAATAACGAAATTACATTTTTACTGAAAAATAAACGAAAACTTTAATTCAGATACATATTAACAAAATTTTATTGAAACAATATCCCAAATCCATGAATTTACACTAGGTTTTAACTATCAAACTTCAGTTTTTCCATAAATTGCAACTTATTCGTTAGTAAATGCTACATTTGTTAGCTAATGGTAAGCTAAAAATGTGTCAATTTTAAGCTAAATCCGTTAAGCCGTTTTCATGTAACGACTAAATAAACATAAGGGCTTTTTCTACGGTCATTTTTGTTGGGTTAGTCCTATTGACCAAAAATTGGCTGGAACAAACATTACTAGGTACTTAACGCTCTACCGGGCCCTTTGTTGATTAATTTAATTTATTTATTTTTCCATAAAAAAATTGTTACACCTTACAAAATGCACTCACTATCAAAATCAAGTCGCTTGCATACTTGTAAATAAAACTATGGAGACATTAATTTTCGGCAGCCGTTACCATTGCCGATATAACTACGAAAAGTTAGGCAAAAATGCACTTCCATTGCCGATATAGTTGCGATAAGGGGAGGCAAATGTACTTTAATTGGGTGTAGCAAAGTATGCTTTGCAGATTTTTTGATTATTTTTTCAACATTATATAGTTACTAGTAGTAGACTTCGCTAAGCCAAAAAGACGGATGGTCTGGAAAACTTCCACAACAAAACTTAAATGTGAACTACAAATTTTCCTAGCGAAAAAGTATCTGAGAATTTGTTTTAGGAACACCGTACTTCAGAATGATGAATAAATTTGAGGTTTTCTGAAATGCGAATGGAACATCGAAAATACGTTTCAACTGTTCTGAAATACATTTACCGTTTGCTAAATTTCATTAGAACTATTCTAAGATAAAATTGAGATTTTTTGAAATGCTGTCCTTTCACGAATCTGAACTTGGTATTTTCAATGACTACCTATTTCCATAAGCTTCCGTAGGTTCCTCACTAATCCAAGTTGACAATTGGGTTGAACAGTCTATGTATTGTGCATCATAACCTCACTCCGTCTTATACCACCATCGGCTAGTTTAAACCCTTCAGGTGGTCCTAAACGCCGAATGCAGAGGAAAAGGGCAAATTACAGCAGCTTTGTTATCTTAAATTAATTCAAGACGTTTAACTTATGAAAACAACTGAATCGTGACACTGCTAAATGTAAATAGTTGAGGCCATTCAAACTTTTGCATCTAGTAAAGAGAGAAACACTCGTTTTTACTCGAGAGAGTTGGGTATCTCATTGCACCGAGTGCCAATCGTATTCAGAGTAGTTCGTGATCCCTAAAACCCAATCCCTCTAAGAAGTTTCTTCGCTACCGCCTGAAGCTCATGAAATTCGTGAATGTACCTACTGTGCAATGTGATAATTCCCCCAACAAAGTAATTACCAAAGAACTCACACGTGCAATGCAACCGTTACTATGCGCAACCATCACTCGTAGTGTGGATATGGCGCTGAATTGTAACTCAACACCGGTTATTATTTAAGAAAGCAGCAGAGGCCAACTTAAACAGCTGTTCAAATTACATGCTTCTTTAGCTGAGCGTACTCATTAAAATTTCATGTTTTCTTTTCTAGCAGCGAACCCTCGAGCTCATTGAAACTCTGTTGACGTATAAGGTGAATAAGACAAAGGCTTTGCGGACGAGCGGAAGTGTGTCGCAATTTCTTGACGTTACCTTTGAAAAACTATCGACAGCCAGCTGTGTAAGTAGGTATGTGTTTGTGTGTGTAGGCATGTTTAGCCACCCCTTTGTACGATTACAAAGGGTGATGGTATGCTTTCACAGCAGTCCAACGGACTGAAGAGTATTGCGCAATTGTGTGCTGAGTTCATGAGAAAGCATTGTTTTTAAGCCGAAATACATACATACCTTTACTTGAGAGTGCGTACCTTTAACGCGGGTTGCTTGATTTGCCTGAATCCCAATACGCACCGTGGGAAACTTATGCGCAGTTGTAAATCAAAGCTAAGGTTAGTGCATATTTTCAAATACCCTTAAGATTTCCAGAACATAAAGAAACACAATGGCTTGGTGAGTTGTGCGCAATTAAATATGCGCATTCAGTTATAAAATATTTATTTAAAAAAAAGTCAATAAATCTCACATTCTACTAGCACATACAATCTCTTCTTCACCTCTCCAAACTCGTTACACCTCTTACCCTACATATTACGCGCCTTCAGCACTTGCTTTTGCGGACTGCATATGTTTTCTTTGCCTGGGAAGAGTACCGTTTTCTTTGGAGTTGTGCGTGGTGTACGTGGCGTTTTCGGTGTACGTGGTGTGCCCACATTTGAACCGGGCGCTGTTGCAATCGTTATCGTTTTGTTGGCAGCAGCAGGTGATGATGGCGTTGTCATGCAGCTGGTGCGCGTTTTGTTATTGCTATTGGGTGTTGTTGGTTTGAGCAGCTCATTGATTTCGTTAACACTTTCGTTACGCACCGTCTTTTCAGTTAAGCCAGCCGATGAGGCAGCAGACGTTGAGCACAATAGCCAATTAGCAATTTTATCACATTCAGCGCGCAGCTCGGTGTCAATTAGTAGATCTTCAATTTTCTCTAAATCTGTGCTATTCTCTTTCTTTGTGGCAGCGGCGATTGCGACATTACCTTCATCGACCTTCGATTTGAGCGCAATATTTTCCAACTTCAATTGTTCACATTCTTCACGTACCTTCTGTAGGGATTTCTCTTTGCTATCCAATTCAAGCTGTGCAAATTGTAAAACTGTAGCGAATTCGTCCAATGCCTTCTTCATATCCTGCATGTATAGCTCACGTGTCTCATCTTTGCGTTTTAATTCATTGTACATCTCCAGGTAATGCGTCACATCCGTGGTATTTATGCGCTCCTGGAATGAAGAAGCAATTTTATTGAACTTAGCCAAAGTTTCTTCTTCTGAGGTTAGTATGTCACTGAATAGATTCTCTTTAATGGATACCTCTTGTTGTAACGTCTTTGAAGTTTGGCAGAGCGTCTTGAGCGCCGTCTCAGTTTCAGCATGACTGCTACGCAGCGTCTCCAGTTCGGCTTGCAGCGCCAAATAGCTTTGCTCTAGCGCGCCCTTCGCCAGCTGCACGGATTCCAATTCGGCGCGAAATTGTTCGACATCTTCATCCGATTTCTTCAAACGTTCCATTAGTATATTGACTGTAGCGCGCGTATTGCTGAGAGTAAGTTGATAGTTGTACTTCTCTGTGATCAGTTTTGCTATATCCTGCTTTAGATCGACAATTTGTTTTTGTAGTGCATCGCTTAGCTGTATATAATAGTCGATGCCATTGCGCAGTTGTTCTTCGTATTTTTGTAGTTTCTCATCGCGTTCACGCAGCATATCATTTGTGCTCTCCAACAGCACCATTACATCTTGCTTCTCCAGCTCAACCTTGATAACCTCGTTTTCAGCCATTTTCTGACGCTTATCGAGCTCAGCGCGCCAATACGCTTTCTCGCGCTCGAGCGCGCTTTCCAAATCCGATTCGAGCTTTTGCAATTTATGCTCTGCTTGCTGCTCAGCGTTGCGCACTTTTTCTTCCGCCTTCTCAATTAGCTGCTCTTTCTCCATGAGCTTTGCTTTTTCCCGACATAGCTGTCGTATGGTATCGCAATGTGCATCAATCTCACTATTCTTATCCAGTAGCTCATCTTGCAGTGATTTTATGAGTTCACATTTGCTTGCCAAATCATTTTTCAACGTGCTGCGCTCCTTCTTTAAACATTCCATCCCATTTTGTGTCACCTTGCACTCTTGTGCATAACTGAGGGCATCTTGCTCGATTTGTTGTTTCAAATCATTCAAGTCGCGGTTCAACGATTCGTTAGTGTTGCGCAAATTTTGTATAAGCTCGGTATCTTTTTGTGCGCGATCCTCAAATGACGCAAGCCTTTCGCGCGCTTCATTTGTTTCCAGCTGTAGTTTCTCAATTTGTTGTTGTTTTCTTTTTTCTTCAGCGCATTGCTCGCGCGCTTTCAGCTCCAAAGTAGCATTCTGTAACTTCAACTCAATTATGGTAGCTTGCAACTCCTCCAACTCGCTTGCGTGTCGCACTATAAGCGCATCCATCTCTTGCTCGATTTTGTTGCAACGCTCTGCTAGTTCTACATTCTCAGCACTTAGGTGATCATTCAATTCTTTATGCGCTGCATTCTCTGTCTGAAGCGCTTGTATTAGATTATCGGTTTTCTCTACGACGCTGGCGCTATCTTCACGCATCTTGCGTTCGGTCTCCTTTAATTGTTCCACATGGCGCTTGAGCACATCCACTTGACTCATATAACTTTCGAGTAGCTCATTCTTTTTGCGTATCTCTTGTTGGAGGGCTTCTTTACCTTTTAAGCGTCCACCAGATTTGGAAACATCTTTAATTGGTGTCGTAGTTGCCGAATGCATTGGTGTTGAGCTTGCTGTTCCGGCGCTACCATTGTTATTGTTGTTGGCGGCACTCGTTGCCTCAGTTGTTGATGTTGTATTATGACGAAAACGTAAACGTTGTGGCAGCGATGGTGTACGAAAGAGCCGTAACCCCTTCGACTTCTTGTCATCCTTCAATCCAGCCTCTTTTGGGATAGCAAACTCTTTACCTTCTTTATTGTTGGTCGCAAAGCGTACGGCATCTTTGAAGAATTTTTCGATTTGCTCTTTGCGCTCTACAGTTGCGGCTGATGTAACGGTTGATGTTGCGATTGTTGTAGCTACTGGCGTAGTTGGTAGACATTTTCCTGGTGTATGAAGAGCTGTGCTGCTACCATCGGTGCCAGCTAAACGTGCTGCGGCTGGTGAGTTGGCGCAATCGACATCGATGTCGTTGAAACGTTTGAGTTTAGCTTTGGAGAAAGACATTTTTTAGTGTTAAAGTGTTGCTGTGGTGGTTGTTGTTGTATTAGTTGTTGCGTGTATTAAGTTAGTTGGTAGCGTTAAACTTTCGAGGGTTGTTGCAAAGCGCTTTGAGTTTGAAAGTAACCGTTATGAAAATTCCAAAATGTTAGATTATGCGAGTTCTTCTTCTTTTTATTTTGAGTTCTTCTACAAAGTTCTTTTTCTAGTTTATGCTTAAGGGCGCACTTTTGTCTTTTTCAACAAATTTTTTTGAGTATTAATAACTTTTGTTCAATAGTAATTATTTTTAAATAAATAAACAAGTAATAGTAGTTTTAACAAAAAACGGTAAACAATTTATAAAAAAGCTGTAACTGCATAACAATGTGTTTATTTTTTTATTTTTAACACCTCAACCACGGTGACTCTTAAATAATTCTAGCTATAGCTGAGCGAGCCCTCTTCCTTGTGTTCTTGAACAGTTGCTATTCGTTCGGCGGTAAAATCATAACTGATTCCTCACCATCGCTGCTGATACCAAACTAAACTGCCACTTTATCGTTTAGCTGGCTTTGGTGCTGCTCTCTGGCGCATGGTGGTGGTTGTTTCGGTTTGCTGTGCGCATATGACTCCTGTGTCTTGCCTATTGCAGTAACTAGTGGTGGCGGTGGTGGTTTTTGCTTTGTAATGAATTCTTTCGCTACTCGTTTTTATACCCATCTGTGCTTCGTGTACAAGGTATCGTAATTTCGTGACCGCCGTTCGTTCGTCTGTCCGTGCAAATTGAGTTGAAAGTAAGCTATTTCGATGAAATTTGGAGTATATCGACTGAGGAGTAGAGATCACTCTTTGTTATTATTGCTGTTGAAACCGCTTCCGGTTCGAAAAAGTTCTATCTCAGCAACATTTTTAATAACATTCTATTTACTTTAAAAACTTTTTCTTCAAATTTTTTTTTTTTTTTCAAAATTTTATTATTATATCATCGCACAACCTTTTTCCCAAAACGACCTACATATATCAATATTAATTCTATACATTTTCAGGGAGCTTTTTTACAAAAAAAAATATATAAGATTTATTTATAATCACATATTCACAACCAGATCTGCCTCTTAACTATTGAAATGGATCCGGTGAAGTACTGGCCGAAGCAAAGCTACTTTAAAAAAACGGAAACCGGCCTAGAACAAAATGCGACGTTTGCCACCTGCCACGTAAAAGCCCGGGTAGAAAATGTCATCAATTTTGCGTAGAGTCTGGCTAGATTTTCCCTTTTAAAATCATGGGCCTAACAAGGCAAGCATAACCAGACCCTAGACAGGTTGTTAATGATTTTTAATACAGATCCTGGATAGTAATGCCCTGCCTAGTTTTTCCAATGAAATACCTATTTAAAAAAAAAAAGACATTGCCTCTAAGGCGGCATCGAACCCGGGTACCTCCACATCACAGTCGTCTTCTCTATCTCTTGAGCTATTAAAATCAATGACATCTTTTCGGCAATTAAATAAAAATAAATCTATGGCGCGATATACAACGCGGTATATCATCATAAGCCTCCTTAGAGATTTTTGCGCCAAGCTTCTCTTCCAATTTGTGGTGTGCCGATTTGAATTTTCCCTACAAATTGGTGGGACCTACAGTTTTTCCGCAATTGAGCAACTTGAAATAAATGCACGTAAGGTTCATAATCGAGGAAAAGCTAGGCAGGCACGGGATTGGCAAAACTAAGCAGGCGCAAGCTAGAAAAAAGTAGGCATGACTTTTACACGTGTTACGACATATTACCCGCAAATTGAACAGTCTATGCAGGCCTAGAATCAACATCCCCCTGTTAAAGGCGTAACCTGGGACTAACGAGGCAGGCAGGCACCTTGCAGAATATGTGATAAATTAGATATTGGGTATTGAGTTAGAACTAGTAATGTTATCAAATGGCTTAGCTCCAGTTTAGTTCTAAACGAGTCTCATTTTCTGCCCGATCTCTTAACAGTAACTCTTCGAACACCATCGAAAAATTGTGAACTCAGCTGAGCTTAAGATAATCGTTTATCTGCTTGAAATATGGTCGTCCTTGTGTCTGAAATTACCGATTAGAGCTCCTGCTATGACCTCTTTAAGGCGTTGATTATTATCTTATAGCCCATGCTGTCATGAGCTTTGTTTGGCTGGCTCACACCACCTAAGCTTATCCTGTAAAGTGTTTGTTCCAATTTTCCAAGAAGATATCTGTGTTTTTCAACTGCTGCTATCTGTCTAAACTATCTGCTTGCTACATCTTTATTCAGACTAAATATTTTCCATTGAGTGCAGCTTGACTTTCACTTAATACATTAGTGCTCACATTTAAGTATAAGTGCTTTAGGTTTATCTCTGAGCATAAAGTTATGACTAATATTTCCGCCTAAAAAATTTACGAAAGCTATTCCAGTGCTAAGGACAAACCATGTATGCGACCAAGACCTTCCGTTATAATACTATTGACTGTCTTCGGTCTGTTGCTTTTTCCTCAGTTCGATCTTCAAACTCTTTTCAAGACTTCGATTGTAGCGCGGCTACCTCTAATGAGATTTGGGCTATTCTTGGGCTAAGTATCTTGTCTTATAGGCTGCTAGACCTCTCTTCAATCAAGTGCTCGCAGTTTTAACAAAGTCGCCTTTATGTCTAGAAAGGCATATAAGACTACTTAACCACAGTCGAATACAATCTTGATTTCTGTGGTTAAAAAAAAAAAACTAATAATTGCCGATTCCGAACGGCATCTGAAAATCAGATGACCTTTTGCTGAGAAGCCTTCCATGGCAGAAATACACTCGGAGAGTTTGCCAAACCACTACCGAGGGGCGACCTCGTTTTGAAAAAACTTTTTCAAACCACTTTTGATGTCACCTGTACCAGGGCTCGAACGAGCCACGACTGCCGCCTGTGGTTAACTCGTACAAAGTTGCCTATTTCGATCTGTCCGTTTTTGCTTTACTTTGCATTGCTTTCAGAACAAAAGAAGACTGATTGGTTTGAAAGACTTTGTAATAGACAAGTTCTCTCTTCCTAGATTGGGTATGCAACCTGGCAATTATTGTACTAGGGGAGACAACCAGTTGGTGACAGTCACGCCTACTTGCATATGAAATAAAGCTAAGTTTTGAATGACATGTTATGGAAACTCACAGCTAGGTATATATTTTTCACATCTAGTCCAACTTAGTCTCTCTTGCCTGTTTATTTTGTTGTTGTTAATAATTCAAAAATGAAAAGCTGCAGTACGGATGAAGGAGAAACCTAAGGAATTGAACAAAAACATGCAAATTCAAATTGTTTAAAAGCCGATAGGCTTAGCTATTGAAGTTATTTTTCTAGTTTTCTTACAGGAGACAAATTTATCTATACTTGTACATATATTTGTTTACAGAGGCGTGGTAATGAGGATTTTTTGAGGCTAAACTTTCTCATATATTTGTAGTGAAACCGTTTGTATCTTCAGAAGCCTGACCACCAAGCTCAATACTATATAGATGTCAGATGCGTCTACCTATCAGCACTTGAAAAAGTGAATGGCAGTATATATCGAAACCAGCTTCTCGCTATAGTAAGAATGGCCACCGTTTTCCCGTGACAGGGCAAACATTTTAAGGTCTACTGGTTGATGTACCTGTGAAGACAACGGCTGACATTCCCGACATAAAACTCGTGCTTGGTAACTTTTACTCTGGGATTCCGAAGGGAGGACTTTTCGGCCCTAAAGTAGGAAAACTCAAGCTCGACAATGTAACAAGTTTGAATAAAAAAATTACTTCTCAACAAACCTTTCTCCTGCTCCAAAAGAGGAAATTAACAGAGTGATCGTCATGGATATATCCACTACAGAAATTTCCAAAATCAACTTAGACTCTTAGCATTTAACCCCAAAGGACAGGCTTTTTACAGCAAAGAATGAACGCAAAACAAGTTTAGAGTCAAGAAGCTACTCATGCAACAAACAGTAGGCTAGGCGGAAGGTGAAAGGCTTCTGGATATTATTATCATTTTAGGATAAGAAAATTAATAGAGAGAGGAATCCTCCCCTAAGCTATTCTGCGGTAACGCCATTGTATGTATGTATACGATGAAAGATAAGCCAATAATGTCTGCACGTGTACTTTATGTGTACGAGTAGGAAAAAAAATTAAATAATTATGAAAACGCGCGCAACTTCTTTTGCCCTAATGGGAGGTACCGGAAGGAAGCTCGAAATAAAGAGTATAATCAAGCTTAGTGCATTTTGAATTTTCCTACGCCACATAAACTCTGCAATATCTATATTTATTGAAGGCTTTTAAAACTCCAGGCCGTTATATCTAAAAAATTACTCTCCTTAAAAATAGTACCTGGGTGACGGAGCCTTGCTCGGTATTTTTCGAATTTGTCGCATAATCTTACTTACCAAGAGCACTCAGATAGATAGAGCACCGAGATAGTGGTCGATATAAGAAGGAATAATTAAAATGCATTCAGGTGGCAATCCTACTTAAAAATATTCTGGTTGGTATACGGCCTCAAATATCTTCCGTTTGATACCCATATTGCCATATATTGCTTAATATTTAAAAAAAATCGGAAAGGTGGCAACCCTCTAAGCTTCCTTTAGTGGCAACATCCAAGTAGAAAATCTTAGAAGGAAGCATACTATCCGTCTACCAAATTTCATCGTAATTGGTTTAGCCGTTCCCGAGATAGTGGTCGATGTCTGAAGGAATAAATAAAATGCGGTCAGGTGGCAACCCTACTCGAAAATACTTTGGTTGGTATACGGCCTAAAATACCTTTCATTTGATATCCATATTCCCATATATTGCTTAATATTAAAAAAAATTGATATAGGTGGCAACCCTGAGAACCACCCCAAGTGGCAACACAAAAGTAGAAAATCTTAAAACAAAGGATGCTACTCATATACCAAATTTCATCCAAATTGGTTAAGTCGTGAGATAGTAGTGGATATACAAATATACAAGAATAACTCGTTTAAAGTTATAAGATATGAGGATTCGGCCTTTCGCGCAGCGAGATCGAGCTTGAAAGGTTCGTTTTCACGATTTGGTTTTCTTTACCCGACGAAGTATTGTTATTTCAGTGTAACCCTGTCTAGCTTAAACGGTTTAGCGTTATCGGTTGACGCCTGAGATAAACCTACATTAGAATCGCTCAAGTAAAATTTTAATAATGTTTTATGAGATGCTTGATCATTCCGCTGGCACTACGCGAAGTAGCACGTATAAAAACCGTCGACGCATCCCCTCCTGTGAGTGGTTGACAAAAAACTTGACAAAATTACGAACTGGAGTAAGCATATCATATTAACATCTGTCTCAAAGAAAGTTCATATTATTATGCTAGTTCATCTTGTTTTGCTGTTTTCTCGCGATATGGAGAGCTTTAGAGGCTTGAGAGACAATTTACGCAACTTATAACTTTCGAAAAACAGCTTTTGCGGGTTAGACTTTGTCAGCAAGGAATCATCAAAGAAATTCAGTCTCGCAGTCGGGGGTTGGACATATCCATGACGAGAGCCTAATGCACAATGTACAGTGGGGCGAAATTTAATAAAGGAGTAATTGAAGCTTGGAAGGAGGAACAACAAAACCAGTTCTCGTCATTCTGGTACTCAGAGTCAGGCCCAGGGGGGGAAGGGGGGGGCAAATGGCCAAATTCCATTCCAACTGATACTCCTTACAGCCTTAGATAAGGCTCAAATTTTTTAGTGGGCATATGTATTCAAATTGTCATTTAGGTTCGTGCATTCACTTGTATGTGTGAATCGGTTTGAACTTGCCTTATTACTTATAACTGCGGCATTTTCTCTCCCTTTCGCACACATAAAAAACGAGTTAAAAGCTTTTAATCAAGGCGAATCTATAGATGGTGATAGCAAAGCGAATTCAACCATATTCGTCCTGATTTGCCTCAGGTTTTTGTAACTGAAAATGTCAAAGTAAAAGAGAATATAAACGGACAACCTTGGTGAATGTTAACAAATCGTTTCCCACTTTCTTTTACTGACATTCTGAGGTACAAATGTGCAGGAAAAACAAGCACTCAGCTGTTTCTATGCCATCACCAGGTATATACATTCACCTTGTTTGTAATTACTACATAATAGCCAAGGCGAATTCAGTACAAGGTGGCATTATCCAATCAGCTGATAGCTACTTTTTCTCGAATTTTGACACTACAAATTTCACCGCAGTACAATTTTGACATTAGATCCATTAATTACAAAAACAAAATACATGGAAAATATGTGTATGTATGTTTGTAATTCGCCTTGCTTCCACCTTTTATTGAATTCGCCTTGATAATAGCTATACTTATTTAATACATATGTAAATACTTCTTTCTGTTTGTTGTTGTTCCCGCATTGTGTATTTAACCGGTTCGTTGTTGCGCGTATTCTATCATGTTATTACAATGTTTGACAATTCTTTGCCGCACACTTCATTATCGTTCATTGACTAGAGAAAACTGGTGAGGCACACGCTACGGTAAGCTGATTATTATTAAATTATTTATATTATTATTAAATAATTTGCATTATTATTAAATAGTTTGTATAAGTCCTATCCTAATATTTTTTACCATGGATATTCGTCGTTTTCTTTGTAAAAAAAGGCGAATCGAGAACGAAGATGTAGGTTTAACATAATATTAAATACAGCATAAATTCAGATTTGTACTAACTGCATAATATTACTTGGTTCATGCTAGGACGTTGGTGAATGTAGTCCTACTGAGCTTCAACTATCGAAACAAAAATTAGACTTTCTGAATGAAAGCAAACTACGAATGATTCCAATTATTGAAACAGTTATCCTGTGTGGCCGACAAGGACTTGCTCTCATAGGTTCCAATGATACGGGAAGAATTTCTGAAGACGAACCGTTGACGAATGATGAAAACTTTAAAGCTCTCTTAAGATATCGAACCAAAACTGATGAGCAGTTGAAAAAACACCTGAGTGATTCACCAAAGAATGCTATGTACATAAGCAACCGTGTCCAGAATGAAATAATCAACATTTGTCACCACCTTATCATGAGTTACAACATCGATCGAGTGAACAAATCGAAGGGCTTTTCTTTTCTCGGAGATGACACGCCAGACATTGCAGGAGTAGAACAAAGTTTAATTTGCATTCACTACTTGGATAAATGCGGCGAAAAGTTCATCATTCAGGAAGATATTTTGTGTTTTATTCCTATCACCGATTTCACTGGAAAGGGGATTAGGAACTGCTTACCTTGATTTCCTAAAATCTTCCGGACTGGATTGCATGTATTTCTTCGGGCAAGGATATGGCGGTGCGAGAGCGGTTAGCGGAGAGTTCCAAGGGGCTCAAGCTGTTGTCAGAAAAACTTATCCACTCGTGCTCTACTCCCATTGTGCTCAACTCATTCAACTTGGCGGTGGGCTCTGCGTGCAAGATAACGGGAATCAAAAATTGTCTGGGAATTCTAGAGAATATCCATTCCCTCTTCATTTATCCGAAATGCCCTTCACGACGCGAGAAATGAAAATGAACATCTATCGGAAACTCGAGTGAAGAAATTGAATAAAATTTTTGAAAAACCAGATGGGAACATGAGCAGCATGAGTCCGTCGCAATATATCTCCATTTGCAACCAGCAGTAATTCGCGCTCTTGAAGTGATTTCCACCAACTGCAAAGACCCAACGACTTCGTTTGGAGCTTTCCAACTGCTTTCAGCTATAAAAACCGCAAATTTCCAGATATCCATGCATATTGTGAGCTCGGTGCATTCCCTCACGTTGTCTCTGAGTCCAGTACTTCAAGGCGAAAATCAAGATTTGGGAGAGACTATCAAATTGGCTGATGCTGCGAAACAAATTTTGATGGAAAGAAGAGAAAACGCTAAGGGGGAGTTCAGACAAATTTTCAAAAGCGACGAATGAACGATCCTTCTCAACATTGGGACGACTAAAAACGTATTTCAGATCAACAATGTCTGAAGATCGTCTGAACGGCTTAACCTCACTCAATGTACATCGCGACTTTTGACAATAAAATTTCCGTACTCTGAAAATAAATTTCTTATCATTTTTCATTGATTACGTAACTTGAGTTTAAACCTCCACCCTCGGATATTTTCTGCGCACGGGCCTGCTCAGAGTTGTTAACCCAAGTCTTTCTGCAGCAGTAAAGCAGGGACTCTTATTTAGAGCTGACTTGGAAAACCAATGTCATGGTGAGGGGATAAATGTAGTGCACTGAACGCTTTTCCTGATTGTAGACGAGAGAGTTGTAGTTTGTTCTTTTCCTAAATGACATCAGAAACGCTACTGGCTTCTTTGACTGTGAAAACTGTCTGTAGTGGCCAACCAAACGTTTCAAAGATAATCATCAAAGGCATCATTTATTAGCGCCATCCCTTGTTAGCGATAACTGACGCCAATTGGAAACACCAAGGGAAATCAGCTACTCCTTCACCTTCGTTTCCATCTCAGTGCGGACCTCCCCATTCCTCTGGAGCCGAATTTCAGTAAGGCTAAGAAACCCTTCTGGGATGTAGCTTCTTTGCACAGCTCATCATTAAATTTCCTCCATACTTGTCTGAGAACTTTTCTCCCGAATGCTCCAAGGGCCATACCATCACCTTTCGACTATTTCTACGATTCGGACCCATGCACATATCAGCACAGGTATGATGAGAGACTTATAGACCCTGATTTTTGTTGGTGGCGCGAGGACTTTCCTTAGGAGCACACTTAGTTCAAAGTAGTACTTCTTGGCAAGAGTGATCCTCCTTTCAATTTCTCATCTGATAATATTTTTGGTGTTCCAAGTAGATCAAGTTCCTTACTTGTCAACGACAAGCGAGGTAGAGACAAGAAATTAGAGTATGTTGTGAGATCACAACTACACTAAAAGTCTTGCAAACACTGTTTAAGGCCTCAAGTGCAATTCGTGCTTGGGCTACAGGCTTCCAAGTCCAACACAATTCCTTTACAGTTCAAAGACCAGTATAAGATGATGAGAAAGTGGAAGAGTGTAAGAAATAAATTCGACGCCGAAATGCAACAGTCGGATCATGAAGAATTTAAGCATATTTGTCCATTTTGCGCCACTGTACTGCACATTCGTAATCATCTACGCCTTGGCAGGACTCTAAAAGTCGCAACAATTGTTTTTGAATTATAATATGTACACACTCTTACTCATGCATGTACAAACAACACCTACATACCTACACACATCCTTTGATGAATATTTGTACTTTGTGTCCTTAGTCCTTTTCTTTTACTTGCATTGTCGTAAGTATTTTTCGTTTAAGTACATTGGCCGCAGAAAAGGTAAAATGCCATTGCATTGCCAGCGGGGTGACTGAATCATTTTCGCGCGCATTCGACTTGGCCAGCTGGGAGAACCCATATCTACACTTAGTAAATATGTACATATGTACATATTGTTTAGATACATGCATACATAAATATATATGAGCATAAAGCAATACGGGATTTTCTTTTACTTGAAACAACTAAAGGCAGCATTGTCCTCGACTGTGCCGAAGGGTTTGTACCTTTCATGACTGTGACTGAGAGATAATCTGATTGAATTTTTGAGAAGTAAGCAGCTGAGAGAATGTTACCCGACAATAATCTGGGTCGCTTCGGTACCAACTTCTTTAGATACAAGGCCCGACTGACGTTGGAGCAATTTTTCTGACCCCGTCGAACCTTTGGGTCGAGTTGCTTCTGTACTTAAAAAATGTTTAAAGCTTGGAGTTTTAAAGCAACTAACTAGAAGGGAAATATGTATCCGCATATTAAAGTTCACGAAACTTATAATAATAATAGCGCAATATACCACCAAGGATATCAAGGCCGAGTTTCTCCTACAATTTTGTAGTGTGCTATTTATAATTTGTTCACACACATTCTCCGAACGGCATCTGTTAAGGCAGATTAATTTTTTTCTGACAATCTTCTCAATAGTAGAAATACATTCGAAGGATTATCCACTGCCGAGGGATGACCCTGAATTGAAACACTTTTTCTAAACATTTGATGTTACCCATTTCGGAACTTGAACCTTAGACCTTGTATGTAGTAGGCCAGTACACTACCACCACACCACGGCGGCCAGGCATTGAGCGACTAATTTGCGTTCGCACAAATCAAAAGATTAACAAACTTGATTGGCTACGGAAGAAAAAATTTATCGAAATCCTTCGTTCGCTCCTCGGGGGCTTAGGGCGAACCTCGCTTCAAGCGAGACTTAAAAAAATGAAATATCGAATAGAGAAGGGGTCGTGTTTTATGCCCTCTGCAGTTGAATTTTTATGTATCAGAACTCTCTTCCCGACCCGCAGAAGTTACCATACAAGGCCAGTCATGAGTTACGAGACGCCAATATGATCTCCGCATCCAAAACACACAAATTAAATGGATGTGCAGCCTTTATAGAATACCCTACTCAGAAGTACTATCGGATGTCTACTCATGAAACCAGTACATCGCCTATACAAGGAGGTGAAAATTTAGCACTTGCTAAAGAGCATAGAATGAAGTTTGCCCAGAAGTTCCTGCTGAGATGTTCCGTTTGGCGGCAACAGTTTGATGCATGAGCGTTTCCAAGAAAAGTAAGGGAATGCCTCCTTATTTCGCCTTGTTGAAATCGGGCAATCTATAACACATTCATTTGATTCGGACGTTTCAATAATTCTTTTTTCCGCCAGGGAAGCGCATTTATAAATCACTTCCTAAAGCTAAAGAAGAAAAACGTGATTTTACTAGCGAGACTCGATGTTAAGCCCTTACCTATTCAGACTAAACGGAGACATACGTAATTTATCTCACGAAAGTGTTGCATCTCCATTACACACGCATCGTCTTTTGAAGCTGATCAAACCTGTCCTAAAATTTCGGTCTACTTATTGATAGGTCCATCTCTTCTTCTTCTTATACTTGCAAACTTTAAGCAGCTGACGAATGATATAATACCAATTCATGTAGGGTATAGAACGATTAATACGAGTTATGTGAATTTATTTGAAGAAAGATTGCGTGTTTACGAGTTTGTTATTGTGTTGACTATGCGACATGCGCACCTTGACGTAGGTAAATCTTGAAATAAAAAAAAGAAGTGAGCCCTTTGTAACGGTCTTTATTTAATAATAAAAAAAATATATGAGACTTAGATCAATAAAAAAAATCTTTGAAAGACTTAGCAGCTGAGCGCTACTGGTTTTACCAGCCATTTTTTTTTATTTCTATACACACATACTATTACCATTTGTGAATGTTGTTGTATCATCCGTTTTTAAAACTTTTTCCGAGCTTATGCATACAGACTCTTTGGTGTTGCATCTTCCAATGCAGAAAGGATTTTTCTTTTCTTCTACGGCTCCTTCTAGTACTAGCCCGAATGGCGCAGAAGCTATTTGTTTCACGAACCTTTGAGTCGTGAATTTTAGCATCCTTTTATTACATGCATACCTTGAAATTTGTATATTCTAGGCTCTAACCGCCTAACGTCCCTTTTTATGCTGGAAACTAGGACTACAGATGTAGTCTTTACTACTAAAGGCCATCATAAAAAGACCTATGATGCAAGACATCAATACCCAGATCGCAAAACTCAAAGCCGAAATATCACTTTGTTAGTGTTATTGTCGTACCATGTTGTTGCTGTTGTTGTAACGACAAAAACACTCCCCGAAGGTTTTGTGTTATTAGTCCTGGATATGGATATTATCCCACCGTTCACGGGAACGACTCCTTTGACTCGTTTGCTTCGGATCGTCTCACCTTATCCAAAATATATTTTAAGTTAAGTCAGCTTTACCTCACAAGTAGGAAAGCAGGGGATGGATAGTGAGGTGAAAGATGTCTAATCTGGAGATCAGACATTTAGTGGTACATCACTACCCTTTTGTGGCTGCGTACGTAAAATTACACCAACATTGGTCTTAGACCTACACTTTGGCAGCGCCGAGTTGTCAATATGCGTTTGCCCAGCATTAGTTCGACATTTTGTCTAGTACCTTCGGGTTCTAGTAGTAGTAAGGACTACCATACCGTAAGGACTAACTCATACTTACAATACCCCTCAAAACATTCTCGGAGTATTGCTTTCAGTATGCAAACTAAAAAAAGGAAAGAAGCATCGAGCAATTAAGCTAAATGCGACTGATTTAGACGATAGAACTAATTCCAGCTCAACACCAAATTCTGACCTCTACAGGGTGATGACATCGGCGGTGGCAAATTCTCAACCAGTTTCCCTTCGAACACTTGTAGGGTAGTTTCGCTTTGGCTAGCTCTCAACTGGTTCAATTTCATTTAGTTTAGGAGTAGCTTCGGTTGTGGATAAATTTCTATCGATAACCGATACTTATAAGCGACTTTTAACTGTCGCTCTAGTGACCGATACTCGACGAGATACGAAATGTGTTATCTGAGACTGTCTTGGAGACGTAGTTTTTCCGCAGTAGACATATATACACTCTAAGATACCAAGAGAGAAAGCACCGGTTGAGCTCCCCAAAAACCCTGAGTAGTAAGCTACAAAAAAAACCAAAAGACTTTGCTTCGTTTGGTGTTTTGAACTCTAGGTAATTGTGGTAAAGAGCAAACGACGTGTGCACCTTGTCAAAGCCGGAAAAAATCTTCTAGTTGGCTAAGCGTCAAAAGAAAAGAACAAAGCAAAAGGTTGTGGGTTATTCCGACTGAACTGCAGGCGGGAAATAATTGTAATAGATCCTGAGAGTATCGATTTATTTTAAATTAACCAGAGAATTTCGATAAAGTCGATGCAGATCAAAAAATTCTATTACAGTTATTCCCCAGAAGTTATTACGCCGGAATAGCTGATAGTTTCCTGCATGGCATAGTAAAACAGGTAATAGCACGGCGGCCATATTGGAAATTTCTTCTCTAAAACATCAGAACAACACAGCACGTTCCCACAACTGCCGGTTCTATCGTACCGGAATGACTCAGATTTTTATATCCGACCAAGGGCTGTTATTTCGACTCTACCCTGTCTAACCTGTCACCTTTTCCCCTAATATTGTCATCCTCCGAGCAGCTCCTTGCAGCAGGGCTGCTCGAAACTCTCCTGCTCCGGGCTGGGGTCGAATCCAACCCGGGTCCAAGAGAATGGATCTGCTGCGTCTGCTGGAAGAAGATTTACGTTAAGCGTTCACACTCCATCCAATGTAATTCTTGTAAAAGATGGTTGCACAAAACTAGGTGCTCCGGGCTAAATCCCTCCACACACAGGCCCCCTAGTTTCTACAAAACTTTTGTGGCCCCTTGCTGTTCACGCCCTAGGACGTCCCGTGGCCAACGACGATCCAGTATCGCACCGTCACAAGCTTCAGAAACAGTCTCCACGACTAACAGCACTAATAACGCCCAGGAAGTAGTGTGTAACTCCAGCTGCCGCTCACGCCCATAGGCGCCAACACCTCACACAGCCGCTCACAGCTACTTTCTACGTAGCACCTCTGTTTCAGATGTGAGCAATGCCGAGCGACAGCCGACCCCCCTCTTACTTTCAAATTGTCCTTCTTCTTCCAGCACTAGCACAAATGTAAGCCAAAGCCACCAGCTCCTGGTCCCTTATTACATGTGCTCTGTTTGTCGGTTGAGACTATATACACCTGCGAAATCAGTCAAATGCAACTCCTGCCTTGGCCTAGTCACCTGCTTATATGTTCTCAACTTGGTAACGGGAACTTATGGACTGATACGTGCGTTTCGCCATGTTGTCGAGCTACGCAACCTACAACGTCGACCGATTCGCCACCTTCCCGTGCTTCGGAACCCTCGTCTTCTAGAGTGCGACGCAGTGCGCGACCGGGCCTGCTTCCTCCAAGGCATACGCACCAGTCCTGGACTCCCAGCGTGAATATTTCTCCCCCTTCGCACTTTCGTGTCCTACAGATAAACTGCAACGGTCTAACCGGCAAAGTAAGTGAAATAGTGAGTTTCATGAAGCGGCAGAACATCAAGATCGCTGCCATTCAGGAAACAAAGTTAAACGCCCGATCAGATCTTCGGACTTGTGACGGCGACAACATCCACCGGCGTGACCGAGAGAGAGGACTTGGGGCGGACTCGCCTTCATTACTCACCAATCTGTGCAATATCACCAATTTGAGCCTGACGTCGACCCGAGGGACAACCTCCTGGAACGTCAAGATATGGTTGTCCGGACAGGCGACGTGGACCTAGAAATCATTAACATTTATATACCTCCTGCCACCTGCTGTCCGAGAGATTACCACCCTGACACCAGTACGTTACTCAGAGGCGATAATCGTGTAATCCTCGGAGACTTCAACGCACACCACGATCTGTGGCACTCAAGCCTACAGGTTGATGGTAGGGGACAGGAATTGGCTGAACAAATAGACGATTCGACGTTTTGCACTGTGAACGGGGATGCCCCCACGAGAGTTGCGGTAAATTGTTCCAGTTCGCCAGACCTCACAATTGTCAGCGCAGGTCTCATAAACTGCGTTGAATGGCGACCAATGCTTACTCTTGCATTGGACCATTTGCCGATAGTCCTCTCTATCGATCGCCCCAATGACTTTGTTACTTCTGAGAAACGCACCTTCACTAATTTCAGTAAAGCTGATTGGGTTGGTTTTCTTAATTTCACTGAAAGCACCTTCGCTTCTCTTCCCACCCCGTCTGATGTACACGAAGGGGAAAAAGCGTTTCGCATGGTCATAGCTTCAGCCTCCAATCAATACATTCCGTCAGGTAGAATTAAGGAGATACGTCCGTATTTCCCCGCAGAGGCAGCGGCCCTGGCTAATGAACGTGACCACGTGCGATGCTTGAACCCTACGGATCCCCAAATTCAAGATATCAATGCGGAAATCAGACGGCTAGTTGACCAACAAAAACGCGCCAAGTGAGAGGAGCACCTAAGGTCCTGTAACCTCTCTGCTGGTGTTGGCAAATTATGGTCCACTGTTAAATCCTTGTCTAATCCGACCAAACCGAACGACAAAATATCCATCACCTTCGTTGATAAGGTTCAGTCGAAACCAAAGAGATGCGCGAGCGCTTTCTGCCGGCAATTTGTACTGCATCCTCCGGTTGACAAGGAAATCAGGCGCGCCATCAGTGAAGCGCAGAAACGCATAAACAACCGAACAACCCATTGCCATCACCACCACAGAGGTTCGGTAGGCCATACGGGGGTCCAAAAACTTCAAATCTATTGGCCCAGACGGTATATCCATGCTGATGCTAAAACATCTCGGTGATGAGGGAGTAAGGTACCTAACAACCGTCTTCAATCTGTCCATGACCACCTTTGTCATTCCAGAAAGATGGAAACAGGCAAAAGTGGTGCCACTACTAAAGCCCGGCAAGCCGGCCAACGAGGGGAGTCTGATCGACCGATATCACTCCTCTCGCCAGTAGTGAAGACCCTGAAGACGGTCTTGCTCCCTTATTATACCGCTAACTTGCGACTAGCCGAACATCAGCATGGATTCCGCAAAATGCATAGCACTACCACCGCGCTAAACGCCATCACCACACAGATAGGTGTCGGTCTCAACCAATCTCGTCCAAATTACAGCACCGTGCTAGTTGCGCTTGATCTGTCGGAAGCTTTCGACACTGTCAATCATGCGCAACTCATTAACGACCTGGAGGCTTCAAACCTTCCCCCCTGTCTAAAGGCGTCTCGATCGTCTCCTACGCCGATGACTGCAAGATCCTGGCGACTGTACCCTCCTGATGAGCTCTGCTCGAGAATTAATTCTTACCTTCCATCCCTTTCCGGTTTCTTTGCTGCACGAGACCTGACATTGTCACCGACCAAATCCTCGGCCACCTTATTTACGACGTGGACAGCGCAGGCGAACATGGAATTAGACGTCTACGTCGACGGCATTAAGCTTCCGACTGTCACGCACCCCAAAATCTTATGGGTTACGTTTGATAAAATGTTCAAATACGGTGCTCATGTAGCCGCGATTGCCACCAAAGTACAAAGCCGTAACAAAATCCTCAAGTCACTAGCTGGCAGTACTTGGGGGAAAGACAAAGATACGTTACTGGCAACGTACAAGGCAATCGGCCAGCCGGTTCTGAGCTACGCGACGCCTATATGGTCGCCGGGGTTAGCAGACACTCACTGGAGGACGTTGCAGGCTTGCCAAAACACCGCACTCAGAACTGCCACGGGGTGCCTCCTTATGTCTCCTGAGCACCATCTTCATAGTGAGGCAAAAATGCTCGATGTCAAAGAGCATTGTGAGATGTTGACAAGGCAATTCCTTTTCAACTGCCATAAACCGCAGCACCCGAACGGGAGCCTGCTCAACGAAAATCCGCCTCCCAGGAGAATAAGGAGTCACCTCCGTAGGCACTATGACGAGATCCGGCATCACATTTTCTCGCCGTTTGATCCAAAGGTGCACCGGCGGGCCCTCAACCTCATCTACGCGGAGTCGGTAAACTCCTTTGTCAGGTCTCGTCCAGTGAATGCAGTCCTACAGGCACAAGCTCCACCTGTTGCCGACGAGGAACGCGAACTGCCCAGGGAGGCAAGAGTCACGCTGGCTCAACTTCGTTCTGGATATTGTAACAGACTAAACTCTTACCTATCCAGACTGAACCCTGACATGCCAAATGTCTGCCCGGCATGCGTCGTGTATCCTCACGATACTAACCATCTGTTCATCTGCTCAACTGAGCCTACTCTTCTCACACCAATTTCACTCTGGTCCACCCCTGTTGAAGCCGCGAGGTTTCTTGGACTTCCGTTAGAAGGGCCTGATGACAGTGTTGGACGAGGGGTGACATCCTAGGAAGGCTAAGTAGTCGCTACAACAACAACACAGCACATGTTAAAATGTAAACAAACCGATTGCAGGCAAGATTGACAGTTTATCGAAAATAAAATGAAAAACATCTAATCAGCTGTTGAGACGATATTACCTGACATGACATGGTTCCCTGTAACAATATACTGGGGTCTATCAGCGATTCCGACGGTAATAGAGTTTTGTGATTTCTATCGACTTCATCTAAATTCACTGCCAAATTCTAATTAAATCGTTTGTCAACGACAACACTGTTCTCGCCTGTTAAATGCTTCATATCACTGCAAATTGATATATTGCATAAAAATAAAAGTCTAAGGGCCGCTTTCATAAAAGCCGGTAACTGCTAATTGGAGTTTAATTGACGTATTTTGCGCGGTTAGCTGACAAATTAATCGCCGATTAGGCTTAACCGACCTTTATGAAAGTTGCCCTAAGGCCCGGTTTTTCGGTCCTGGGTTAAGCTCAGTTTCAACTAAGTTTGCTTAAACTCGGAATAAATTTAAACTCCAGTTAAACTGCAGAGCGGTTTTTCAGTGAGAGCTTAAGGCCGCATTTAAGATTTGCTTTTTATACGGCAACATTGTTTTTTTTATCGAAATACGGCAACATATAACATTTGTTTACATATTCAACGCCATTGGTTCTCTTCAGTATTGTAATAACTAGTTAGGATTTCGCAAATTTCTGCATCACTATAAGCACTTTCGTCAGATGATATATCCAGTATTTAATTAAATATAAAAATATCGTCCTTTTTTAATTGCGTTCAGTTTATTGTTTCACAACCAAAACCATCAAATATGCAAACAGCTGACAGGTTAACTAGAGTTTACCCCTGCCAAATTGGCAGCTTAAACTACGTTTAAAGTTGACTGAAAAACTGCGTAACAAGTTTAAGCTTAGTTTAACTGGCAAATTGAGTTGAACTTGTACTGAAAAACCGGGCCTAAGTAGCACTAAAACTCGCGAAATAAAAGCAAAATTTATCCAGTGGTGAATTATGTACCCGTGAATTGATGGTTTAATGTTTCCCACTATTCGTCGCTTTAAGTCTTTTTTTATTTTTCACGTTCTTTGACTGTATGTATACATTTATGTTTTTGTCCTTGTTTTTTATTATAGTTTATTCCCCTAGATTTATTTATTTATTTCAAGTTCGATAGTTATTTAAAAATGTTCAATAAATCGATTCCAATAAGGCCCTGTGCCAATCGGTTGAAAATTTTAAATTTTGACAGAGCGAAAGAAAATTCTGACATTTCTCGCGGTGAGTATAAACGTCAGGATTTACCCTAGCCCATGGGGCTAGGTAAAATTTTGACAACTACGAATGTGCACACATATATGCATTCGGTATTGCCAATCATATTATTTCAAATGAATTTATATGCCAACACGTTATTAAACGATAAATAATAATTTAACGAAAAAAATACGAAATCTAATGGCAGAAAAAAACGTACATTTAAAATTTATTCCCAGACTATTTGCTTTCGCACGTGATTTTTTCAGATGTCAAAAAATTACAACTATCAAAATTTACCATTTCATTTGGCACAGCGAAATGGAAAATATTTTTACACCATAGAAAATGTATACACCTCATTTTTCCTCTACGTAAAATGTTTCCGATTAGCACACGGCCTTATGCGCCAAGCAGATACAGTACTCACCGTCGACGTATCCGTCATACATCAAAATTTAGAGCAAAATCTACTTTGCCGTATCCGGCGAATCTGTTGTTACGCACGCCAACACTCTATTATACTTAGCTGCCAGTTTTTTCAACGTATGCCGTATTGTATCTGTTTGGCGCATTAGTCGGAAAACTTTCTCTCAAAAATTCCTCCATTGAATGTCCATCAACATTTTGATGGTATGGCAGCTCTCAACATCGATTATTTCAGATTTCGTTTTGTGCTGATAAAAAAAGTTTAACCATAGTTGAATTCTGCAGGAGAAATATAAACAATGAAGAATATTTATTCCGTTGTGCTTTTATCACACCGGTTGAATTTATTTGATAAATAATATATATATATATTGCCCTTCAAGCAATGTTTTGGCAGTGATTAGTTTGCGTATCAAAGTGGCATAGGGAGGAATATGGGAAAGAAAGTATCTGCTGCTGTAAAATTTGGTAAGTTTGCAAAGTTATTGCTCAATACCACCATATCATATGGTTTTGAAGTGATAGCAAGCTTAAAAATTATCTATTGTTGCTAGAAGATGTACCTTAGCTGCTTTAAGTATGGGTCTAGCAGAAAGATCATCAATGCAAGTACTAGCGACAGGCGTACGTGCACTCATTAATGTATTTATATCGATCCAATAATCTATATATTTACATATATTAGTTTGCATTATTGCACTGATATACTAACACCCCATACATTTTTTTTAATAGTTAAAGATATTGGTTTGGCTTAAACATGGAAAACAAGACTAACCAGTAGATGTAAATGATTGTTAAGAAGTGGCGCGGCCGGTTCCATGGATGCCCAACTTTTGATTGGCTGTAAATCGCTGCACTACTTTATTGTAATCTACAATATTAGCATTCAATTATAATAGCAACAATGTAGCTAATTTTTAATAACTGAATGCTGCCTTGGGCCAGCAAGACATTTTATGGTCGTTTTGAGTTTTCTGGAACTATTGCAATAAACGTTTTGAAGTTATAATCTTAGCCTACCAAGTTAAGGCAGCTAAGTGGACGAATTTTGTTGCAATTGAGCAGAGTAAGAAGCGTTTCAGATATAATTTAGAGCAATCATAGGAACGTGTACGAGGAACAGCAAATCGACCTCTTGATATCGAGCCCTAACAGCGATTTTAGTGTAACCAACAAAAAAAAAAAGGTTTGCATAAAGGGTCCGAAAGGTCGTCAAATGTATGATGAAGCTAGTAACAAAGAGTTTGAAAAAACTTGGAATCAAATATATACCCTTTTATGACGATTTCGAATCACTAGATAATATATTAAAGTTCAAGCTATAATTCCCGAATATACTTTGCCGATACTGTTGTAGGAGTATGGGCTCCTACCTAAACAAAAAGCTTTGAATTGGTTTTTGTAATTCTGCCTATTTTTGGGGAAAACTCGACCGTATGTCCTCATGTATGCGGATTGAACAGGGTTATACTGTTTTTGAAAAGTTGCCTCGCTTACTTCACATGAGATCAGCGAGCCAAACCAAAAAAAAAAAATCCCCCTGCGGGTTAGGGGCTTAGAATATGCCCGAGGTAGGCATATCGGTCGTAAGAGGCGACTAATATGCACAAAGGTATTGACGTGCAACTCGATGGTTGATGCCTCTCACCTCTCATTACCCACCTTATCCTTCCTTACGGAAGGAGGGGTGACATGCCCTAGAAGGTTTCACTGGTCATAAATCGCTACCACGACAGTCGGGCAGTACCGCAAGGGAGTACTGGAGCGTACCGGGTTCAAATCCGGCCAAAGACTGTTAATTCGACAACACTCCCCAAAACCTTCGGGGAGTGTTGTTGTTGTTGTTGTTGTTGTTAACAGTGCTTCGCCCTGCCCCAGATTGGACAGGGTTACACTGAAATAACAGCCCTTGGCCGGGTGAAAAAACCCGGGTCATTCCGGTGCGATAGAACCGGCTGTTGTGGGAATGTTTTTGTCGTTACCACAACAACAACCAAAAAAAATGAATTTTTTTTTTTGAAATATGCCACTCAATTACGGATAATTTGCCGCAAATTCCAGGGCAAGAACTACTTTCCTAAATGGTCGCTGAACTAGTTTTTAAAAAATTACTTCATGTGAAGTTAGCGGGGAAAACCAAAAAAAATTTAAAATTTATTTTTTAAATTTTGAAATATTCCACTAAATTACGGATAATTTACGACAAATTCCTGTGCAATAATTATTTTCGTAATTCTCTGAACAATATTTTTGGAGTTTGCTCCGCTAACTTCACTATATTTTTTGAAATATGGCCGCGGAAAATTTTTTGTTTCACGGATAATTTACGGAAAATTACCCAATACTTAATTTATTGCTACGTAAAAGTTGTCTTGCCAACTTCAGAGAGGTTACAATTTCGGCATTGGCTAGCCCTGTAACTACTTCCAAACTTGTAAGGCAATGTAAATTAAGGCCAAGGTACGCTGCCAAGCATAACGCGATTAATGTAGTTTGGCAATCGGAACAGACTTCTGTTCCTGAGGGAAGCATAAAAGGACTATATGTATGAAATCGTTTACAATCAATCTCAGAAAATCTATGTTGATAGCAGTTTTTAAAAGAACTTGGATGCAAGCAGGATACATTTCAACATATTCTACCCTTTTTGCCTTGACGACTGCACGGGAATGTGGGGGTTTCAATCTTACGGCAATTTTTACAGAGCATCGTGAAAATGACTCACCATTTAAAAAATCGTGTGTATCTCTTGAAATCATATGTACCAAGAAGCCGGGCAAGCCCATAACTAATCATGTTATATCACTCGCTGTTTCTTATCAGTAGGCATACCCCCGTCACTAGCACTTTAAGTATTTGCTCGCAAATGTCGTTACTCTAGTCGCTTTTTGTTTTAATTGCACAGCATTTTGATTTATTTTAGGGATGCTGCGAATATTCGCAAACCTGAAAGTTTCGTATTAATAGTAACATCTGCTCATACGGGACTTTACTTTAAAATAGAGAAGAAGTTTAGAAACATGCAGAGGGTTAATATCCGGTAAAGTACTGACACTTTCGGCAACACTCCCCATAACCTTCGGGGAGTGGTTATGTCGCTAAAAACAAAAAAAAAGGAGTTACTATATTGGAAATGTTGGGTTATTGTCTGGCATTTACATTTGAGGATGTCTAAAGTGTCACATTCGTAACATCCCTAGTACATGTGTATACGAACCCAAATACATGCATGTATAAATACCCTGCAAAAAATGCAATTAGTCTAGGATCAGTCTGGAATGAGTCGAAAAGGAGCACGTGACTAACGCCAGTTGTAATCTCTCTATATGAGCTGAACTGTTCACATTTGTCCTTGTTTAGAGTAATTGTAGCCATTCATACCCGAAAGGTTACGATGGGACTAATCCTTTTTTAAACCAAAACGGACACGGTCCGATATGTTTCTTTAACTGCCATGAGTATGCTATCAAATTAAAATTGACTTATATTGAGTTATAGCCAAATGAAGTTTGAATGGATTAATTACGAACCACTTCCTTTACAGAATAGTCACACCACTTTTTGCTGGGTATGTTTTAATTATTAGATACAAATTTAAAGTATTGTGCAATAAATTAGCAGAATTAAGGTTGTTGTAAAAACCTTTCTTAGTGCACACACCCATAAATGGATGTGGATTAACCAGGTTTTACTGATCTGACAGCAAAAATGCAAGTTTTGCAAGCTAGGTTTTTTTTCATTACTTGCATTACACAACATGGTCTCCAAAAATCCTGCTGGGTTTCACATATTCTTATAACTGTGTAAGAAGCTCCACTTCCAAAAACGGGCCACAAACAGATCAGTCCATCTTCACAAGCCACATGGTTGTTGTTGTTGTTTGTAACGACAAAAATACTCCCCGAAGGTTGTTGTTGTTGTTGTGGTAATGACAGAAAACTCCCCGAAGGTTTTGGGGAGTGCTGTCGAACTGACAATCCTTTGCCGGATATGAATCCGGTACGCTCCGGTACTCCCTTGCGGTACTGCGCGACTGTCGTGGTAGCGATTTGGTATGACCAGTAGAACCTTCTAGGTCATGTCACCCCCGCTTCCGTAAGGAAGGAGAGATGGGTAATGAGAGGTGAGAGGCATCATATCCGTAGATCAACCTTCGAGTTGCACGTCATTAACTTTGTACATATTAGTCGCCTCTTACGACCGGTATGCCTACCTCGGGCATATTCTAAACCCCTAACCCGAAGGTCATATGAGTTAGCTGGTAGCAATAATTTTAAAATAATAAAAGATTTCGTTTACTTGGGAGCCAGCATTAACACCAACCATAAAGTAAACTGAGAAATCCAACTAAGAACTACTCTTGCAATGCTACTTCGGGATGAGTAGGCAGTTGAGAAGTAAAGTCCTTACAACATCTATTGAGAGGGCTCTGGGAGTATTTGAAAGGTTCTGCAAAAATTGTATGGACTTCGGCGCGTGATGATCTGTATGCTGGCATCGTCATCGGAGTTAACCTTGACATAGAATTCAAATCTAGAGTCTTGGTTGGCTTGGCCATGTTATAATAATGAAAGATGATGCTCCGGCCCAGAAGTTTTTTTCTAACGGTACCCGCCGGTGGAAGTGGAGAAAGAGAGTAACCGCCATTCCGATAAAAAGACCAAGTGGAGACCTATGGTCGCAATGGCTGATGCGTCTCCCATAAGGAAGTGAACAGCTTCTGCTATAATGGACGAATATATCTGGGAGAAGTGGAAAATCGACCATGTATCGGCTCACCTAAATTACGTTTCATGTGCCGTTGCTTATAATTTATACATCACTGTATGCATATGGATTTTATAATGACATAACTGAATAAAAGGGCATGCCACGTATTTCATTCTCAATACTATGCTTGACTTATTAATACATTAATGCAGACTTGGCGCACAAGAATTGGAAACATAGCAATTCACTTTCACTTATTACTTGTTGGTATATATCTTGTTCTCAGGGACGCCCAGATAGCTTGCCCAGGTCAGACTAGTTCATTTTAAGCATGAGCATTCTTTAAACCAGGCAATGGGTATCAAAAAGTTTAAGAGCGCCCACAACCCAAGCCCATTAAGATTGGGTGTGCAAACTATATTACCACATTTTGCCTTTTAGTTGTATTATTATTTTGTTGCTATTGTTAAGATACAAGTAAACCAACAAGTAACAATACTAATTTGTACACGATCACAAAACGCTTGTCGAAGCAAGTAGCTGTAGGGACGTAAGAGGCGCAAGCAAAAACCAAACAAACAAGTAAACAACTCAGTAAACAAGCCAACCACCAACCAAGCCGAGCCAAGCGAGCCGTCGACCGACTAAATAAAGCAATTGGCTTTTTGGCGTACTTATCGCACCTACAAGTATCCCGCTTGAGCTCAGTAGCGGCCGAAAGACGCTGGTGTGCAGTTGTGCGTTGAATTTGCGCGTTATTTACAAACCTAAAGCGACGACGATCGAGTAGTATTTTGTGTTAAAAATTTCATAATTTTTTTGAGCAAAATATTTTTGTGTGCTTTTGTTTTGTTTCGATATTAGTGTTTGTTTTATCTGTAGCGAATTTGGTGTTTTTTAGTTGATTTATAAAATAGAAACCTAAATTGAACGCCTAAGAAAATTTTACTTTTAATACAAACCAATATAAAAATCTTTATAACAGCAACTATGCCAGTTTACGATGCCTTGTATGAGCGGCTCTCGAATGTGGGACAGGAGCATTTATTAAAATTCTGGAACGAATTAACACTCGATCAACAGGAGCTATTGGTGCGCGATATTGAAGAACTCAATTTAAATGAGTTGAAACTTTATTTTGATCGTGCAACTGAGTCATTGCAAGAGAATGGCATTAAATTGGACGATCGCATGCAACCATTGCCAGAAACGAAGCTGGTCAGTATTGAACGTACATCGGAAGAGCGTCTCAAGGCCTATGAAGCGGAGGGTATGCGACAGATAAGCGCTGGACATGTTGCTGTGCTGCTGATGGCTGGCGGGCAAGGTAAGTTGAATGATTGATTTCATTGTTAATATACTCAAAAACATATTGAGTAAGACAATGGCAAGCTCATATACAAAAAAGTTTAAAAATAGTGAGATTTACTCAGAGAATTACCCGTGAACTAGCAAACCCGATAATAGTGCCTTTACCCAAATATTAGTAAGTTTTTTGCTTTTGTTCTTTCTTCCTTACCTTCCTGTTCTTCTTTTTCTTTCTCCTCAACTGTATATTCTTTTCCCTCCCCCCCTCTGCCTGTCTTAGTCCATCCAACCCCTTCTATTTGTCTAATTTTTCCTCGACCTGCACGCTTTCTCCATCTTCCCCTCTTCGGGTTCCCCGTTCTTACACTACCTTGTACGAGAACCACAACAACTTTAGTAAATCACCCACAACTTCTGTCGACCTTTCTGCAGACGTCTTTTCAGCTGCCCTCTTTAGCAAATTTAGTTGGAGAGTAATCTATTACGAATACGGTGAATTCAAAATATTGGATAATGCTGGAGTAAGTCCGATGCTGTTCCCAACTACAATGTCAATGAGATAAAAGCTTCGCTTTGTGCACTTGACTTCATTTAATCTTTCCGGATAGTATAAGGGAAACGTGTTTGTACAATATGGAACCCCCCTCATAAAAGTTAGCCCAAGCTAACTAGCTAGTTGCTAGCCTGCAGGATTACATTTCGTCTTAAAAAGGGGAAATATGCTGATTCGGATTAAGATAATATATGTATTGAATGGGTATGGTTTTAGAGATTTATGACCAGAGCTGAAAATAGAAGGAGGGATGCTACCACTCGGTAGCTCCTCGGAGTTAACCTTAATCTCGAAAACTGTGCCTGTGTTATCTTGGAAATTGAAAGTACTTTTCTCGATATGTTGTAGGCCTTACCAAGCATGCTAAGACTGTTTTTTGCTTTATAACTTTTCTATTTGAACTTTGATTTAAATGAGCGATATATTGTTGTAAAGGTCACATTTCAACATACAACTTTTTTTCTCCATACACTGCAATACGCTCTACTGCATGCTGGAAATTTGCAATACAATCTAAAAATCGTGAGTTAGGGGCCAAAAGGCCTTTTCATAGTTTGAGGCATATATTGCCCCATAACTTCTTTTTTGTCTATCCGATTCAATACATCATAATCGCAGCTGAAAAGGCGAGAAATTTACACATAGCTCGAAGCAACTGTCTTTTTTTCAGTGGCACCATCTCACAAAATATCATAGTGTTATCAAAATAGCGGTTAAATTTCGGTACATATTTTTTAATTATACTATCTTCAAAAATTATTAATACTATCTTTTTTATAAATTTAAGTGGCTAAGCTGCTGCTGGACGAGTTTCAAAACGTGTTTTGTTTCGTTTATCTTGCTTAAGCCAATTCTTGTTCTGCATTGACGTAAATACCTATAAGCCTTATTCAAGTATATATGTCTGTATGTACATATGTATATGGATATACAAGTATAATAATTTAACAACAAAAGCATCTAAACTTAGTCCAAATTATTAAAATCGATTACATACATAGTATATGCTATAAGACCAATTTTATTTTTGTTGTTGTTATTGCACCATTATTGTTGTTATTGTACCAGCGTGATTATGGTCTAACTGGGTTTCTTTCAGCATCAACTGTGCTATTGAGTGGCCTAAGGGTAATCCTAAAAGTTTCCGGAAACGGTCATAGGATGACATTCTTAAAATTATCTTTGGTATTACAGCTTTGTTCGATTAACGCTTGTTTGTACCCGCATGTCCGTTCGTTCGTTTTAAACTTTTGCCTATCCACACTAAACCCCCACATGCGAAATGTTTACCCGGCACGTGGTAACACACATGATGGGGACACACATGATAGTTGTTGTTGTTTTTGTCGTTACCACAACACATAATAGCAATCATCCTTTTACCTGCCGTTGTTGTTTTTAAAGACAAAAACACTCCGCTGTACTCTGCTGTACTTCCCCGACCGTCGCCGAAGCGATTTGGTATGACCAGTGCAACCTTCTAGGTCATGTACATCTCTCCTTCCGTAGTAAGGAGAAAATTGGTAATGAGCACACTCTTTTTAATAACAAATTCACTATGATTCCGCCTATTAAACGACTTGTTTTCTATGACTTTCCTTAGAAGAGGAAGAGTGATTAAAAGGTTTACCATTGTCATAACTAAGTTCTCATTTGAGGCTTCGGCCTTGTTTTGATAGTCAGTGTTATTTATATAGTAGGTTATTAGCTCCCTTTAGGGCTGTTGGACTAGCTAAGTAGTGCTAAAAGTTTTAACTGAAACCTTTGCGAGCCTACCCTAGTAGAAGCAGTTCAGATAACATTATGTAACTATTTATGGATATTCATACACACATATGTACTTGCTTATGTATGTAAGCATATGATTTATGGAAATTAAGTAGGTTCATATGCGCTTGAAAGCAAAAACAAATAATGGCAAGGTCGACGAGATGAGTTCTTTGTTTTATCTTTAAATTGAGCACATCTATAATTGAATTTTGATACTTACATAAAAAGAAAAACGAAGACATTTTGGTAACAATCAAGAGCATGGTTAAGAAATGTTATACAAATCTTGTTGTTTAAAGTTTTTTGAATATGTAATAAGTAATCTGAAGAAAAGTATAAACAAGTCTTCGTTAACAAATTTCACATCACAGTAGTCTCGCTGAGCAAAATATTTGACACCCACGCGTTAAGGCTCAGTTAATCGTGACATAGCCATAGCCATATAAAACAGCTGATCCAACCAACCTTATGGAAATCAATATAATTGATTATATATGATAAACGCTAACGCCATAACCATACCATAGTCAACCAATTGAATTTTGGTTTCGCCATATCCATAACCATATAGATTTCTGAGTTGTAAAATTTATTAACTTTCTGGAACTTAAATTTTTCTTTTTCGGTGCATTTTGATTAATTTAGTTATTAGTTGTAAAACTCACTATCAATTTTTTGTATGTTAATAATTTTCATTAAATAAATATCTCTTTATGCTACGGCACCAAAATTCGATGACAATAGATGTGGTTAAATAATAATTTGGTTATGACTATGTTGTTATGGTTATGGAACTTTAGAAGTATAGCTGCAGCTTTAAAATTCAACTTCGGCGCTATACGAAGCAAAATACTACCTTTCTTCGATTTAAACAAATAAAATGTATCCTTGTTAAAGCATAGTTAAAAATCTCACAATTGATGGAGTAAGCAAAAAATAGTTAAAATGGGGCATCTATAAATAGCTTCGTTAAAAGTAAGTGACAGCAGTTTCTTGGATTTTTTAATCGGTAATTTAAGCAAAACGCAAACTTTAACGATTTCGTTACGATGTCACCTCAATAATCTCGTTAAAGCTGAGTTAGCGAATGATGCATTGATAGTAAAACATCTTAAGTAAAAATCTTGGCAAATCACATAATGAAAAGTTACAGTTATGCACCGCAAATTCGATTTGAAATAAACTTAAAAGTCTTATTATTCATAAGGTATGTTAAGAAACAAGATCATCAGATAATCTAAAATTCACAAATGGTTTACATTCTTTTTTTATAACAGTATATTTCTTCCCTTTTTAACCCACCCGCCTAAACGGTATTGGACTGAAAAGAGAAATTGCAAAAATAAGTCAAACCTACTCTTATTTCTAAAGTAGATTTTTAATTGCGATTTTGTCCACTCGTTGTTGACAATTAATTATGTACGTTAGGGTGGGCTGTAAAAACTTTTTATTCGGCTTTTTATGATGGCTAACACGATTTTTAAACAAATAAATAATACTCATTCTTCAAACGGAACAATTTTTTTTGTTCCTTCAAAAACTGTAGATTTTTTTTATTCTCTTTCATACAATACTTCATTTATTGATTTTTTACTGAATGATAAGAATTTTTTTTTTCAAATTCCGACTTTCCATTCGAAAGGGACACCATACAACTTCCAGAACACCTTAAAAATGTTTACCTTTAGAGCCAATCTTTTTTATCAATTATTTGTTCAAAAATCTCTCTTTACAAAGTGCACATTTTACCCGCCACGCAACTTTTTTTACAGCTCACCCTAATGCATATATTACTGTAAATTTTGAGTATATTTCTTGCTCCCAGGTACGTGACAGGCAAGTTAATTATTATTTATTTTGAAGTTTGTTGTTTTTGTTTCAATATATGCCAAATACTCTTTTGAACATGACTCACTAACGGTGTAATGGAGGCACAGCAAAATCAGCCACGAAAGCGCAGCGCAGCAGAGTTGGAGTTACTTTAGGAGCTATTGCACTTCTTTACTTTTTGCATAAAATACGTATTATCATAAAATAATAAAAGCCATGGAAGTATTCAAATAAAATGAAAAGGATTTTGCGTTTAAGTAATTTTTGAACTCGACTTAAATTTGTTAGCATATACTCATATGTTTTTTATACCCAGCTGTAATAGTATACAGGGTGTTGTAACTGTACTTTCAAATTTCCACTGTTTATAATTGCAGAACCGTTTACGATACCGTTAGAGTAAAGGGCATATCACGTTTGTGGTGTTAACATCGAATGGAAGTAAGCGAAATCGTCTGCCGACCACGCCCGTTTTTGTTTATTTTTACGAGAGCAGTTTTTTGAGTTGTTTATTTTTATAAACCAATATTATTTACAAGTCATTGGTTTTTGTGCCCGGTCCTGCCAATCACAACTACAGCAGAGTATATAATGCTCGGTTAACGCCCGAACTTAGACTTCCTTACTTCTTTTGTATACAATTGTTCAAATAAGCAAGCAATTCCGTCTTATAAAAACGCGAATACTTTAAGCAGGGCCGAAAATAAAGATTATTTGACAAATTTCAGCTTAGTAAGGAAATTTCTGTAATTTCAATGTGAAGAGATCGTTCTCGTAATAAGCTCTTTTATTTGTTTTCCGGCGCTAACACCAACCGAAGGTTTTGGAGAGTGTTGCCGGTGATCGCTAAGAGAGTAACATGAGTTACTGTAAGTCGTTGACTCCTGTCTTGCTAGTTACGATGCTGGCCTTCCCACGAAGAAAGAAAGACTCAGAAGCTTCATGATCATTTCAGTGTTTTGTAAGCGGAAGTTGCAGCAATGAAAGATATAGTGTATGGGGTGCTATCCAATGCTACTACGGCTAGGTTAGGAATTCAATATTTACTTCGAAAGCCATGCGGCTATTAAAGAGGTGCGGTCGAGGGGGGCCTGAGATTGTCTGCCCTTCTGCATTGCTTAAAGATATTTCACAATATACAACATCTGGATCCCAGGGCCTAGTAATATACATAGGAAACACCTGTCTTGTCCCGTTTGGGTACTTGTGAACCGGACGTGCCATCGCGGTTACGATGGCCACCGTGGTGTGCTCTTGATCAGATTACCCATAAGGTTTTTATTGCAGCGGAGCGCGATCCTTCTAACTCAGGGTAGATGCAGGCGGTCTGTGAAGGTTTTTGGGAGTGTTGTCGAAAGTGACAGTCCTTTGCCTGATATAAACCCGGTACGCTCCGGTACTCCCTTGCGGTACTGCCCTACTGTCGTGGTAGCGATTAGCTTCATTTATCTCTCGGGACACTGTCGATTCAGAGTACACTGAGTTGCATGCTGGATTACGAGGTAAATTCAACCAGTCATTTCATGCTTAGCTCTCAATTTGTTGTTAGTAATACTAGGGGTAGGTACTTCGGCTGTGGAACACAGGGGGTCGAACTTAGTCTAAGAAAACCTCTCATATAAAGCGTGGCTGCCACTTACTGTTACCTCTACGGATAAGGAAAACTATGAAAGGGTTAGGGATGCTGATTTGGCTAGGAATGAGGATAGGAAGAGGAATAGTAAAATTAAATAGGGTTACGAATCGGAACAGAAATGTCCATAAGGCTAGGACTTCGAGTAAGAACTGTGAAGAACTTTCTTCAAATATCAAGCCTATTGCCTGACAAGTCAACGTCTGCGGGTCTGCTTGTGTATAGTAGATTTAGCAGCTCATCATTCCTAATTACCAATTCACTCATCTCTTATGAAATACTGATCCCGTCAATATTTCCTTATTACAGGTACACGTTTGGGATTCGCACATCCGAAAGGCATGTATGACGTTGGTCTACAATCGAAAAAGTCACTTTTTCGTTTACAAGCTGAACGTATACAAAAACTTGAAGAACTAGCATATGCTGCCACTGGACGTCGTGGTACAATCACATGGTGTATCATGACTTCAGAACACACAATACAACCCACATATGAGTATTTCTTAGCTAACAATTATTTCGGTTTGAAAAAAGAGAATATCATACTATTTGAACAAGGCTCCTTACCCTGCTTCGATTATGAAGGACGTATTATATTAGATGAAAAATACCGTGTAGCACGTGCACCCGATGGCAATGGTGGACTTTATAGAGCACTAAAACAACAGGGCATATTAGATGATATTAAAAAACGTGGCATCTTATATTTACATGCGCATAGTGTGGACAATATATTGATAAAGGTCGCCGATCCCGTTTTTATTGGTTATTGCGTACACGAGAATGCCGATTGTGCAGCCAAAGTTGTAGAGAAATCACATCCAAATGAAGCCGTCGGTGTGGTAGCCATTGTGGATGATAAATATCAAGTTGTGGAATATAGTGAAATTTCAACAAAAACTGCTGAAATGCGTAATCCTAATAATCGGCTAACATTCAGTGCGGGTAATATATGCAATCATTTTTTCACTGCTGCATTTTTACAAAAAATCGGTGAAACCTATGAAAAAGAATTGAAATTGCATGTTGCCAAAAAGAAGATACCATTTGTGGATAATTCAGGCAAACGTATTATGCCCGAAAAACCAAATGGTATTAAAATTGAAAAATTCGTTTTTGATGTATTTGAATTTGCACAGAAATTTGTTGCAATGGAAGTGCCACGTTATTCGGAGTTTAGTGCATTGAAAAATGCTGATAGTGCAGGAAAGGATTGTCCGGCGACAGCACGTGCCGATTTGGCTCGTTTGCATAAGCGTTATATTGAAGCGGCTGGCGGTCTGGTGCATGGTGATGAATGCGAAATATCACCTTTAATTAGTTATGCCGGTGAGAATTTGGCATCACTGGTAGCAGGCAAATCGTTTACAAGTCCTGTATATTTGCGCAGCAATCGCGACCCCTATCCTGGACACCTGTGATCTGTTTATTGTTTTTAATTTACGTGGAATACCGATAATTGCCGCTAATGTTGTTGACTGATGATAACTGCTTAATGTTATATTATATATATACTTTATTGTATATGTAACATATTTATATGTAGTATGTAGTAGAAGTTAGTTGTGTCTTGTTTTGTTCATTTGGTTTTACCCAGCTGTACTTTGGCTTAATAACTTTGTTCACTTTTTGTTAATTCACCAACTTTTCGTTTTAGATTCAGGCTTCCACATATCAAAATAAATAAGAGAAGTTAAGTTAAAATTGCAGTAAACTTTCTGTTTTATAGCCCTACTTAGTCTTAGAGCAAGTGAGAGAAAATTAATGTTCATATCTGTGCTAAATAGCTTTCACTTGAAATAATTTTGTACACTACATTGAACCAGGTCTGTTTTTTTTATTGGGAACCTTCTCAGTCAATGTAGTTACAGAACAAATGCTTAAACTAATCTAGAAAATATTTCCTCTCATAAAATAACTGTTACATATGCCCCTTGCAGTATACAACATTTTTTCTTTTCCTATTCTGCTAAACTCAGTTTTGATGAAAATATCTAGCTTGCCTATAGCTACTCAAGGCCATTTTCATATTAGCGAGTTAATTTATAGGTTTAGTTAACTACAGTTTAACCGCCCAATTTTTTTAGTTTTTGTTCTCAAGGGTCAAGTGACATTTTTATGTGTGTCGTTTGGGTCAAACTATCGTGTAGCACTTAGGTTGCTGTTTTTTGAACAAGTGGGTAGAGGTTTAGTTCAGCTGGGTATATATGTAGGTACGTACATATATAAAGTTCGATTTCACCCGACCTTATAATCTCCCTTGCTGGTTTTGTTTTCGGTTTTGTGTATTGTATACTAAATTAAAAAGTTAAAAAATATATACTATTACTTATTATAAATAATGTAGAACAAAATTAATTGTTTCAAAATTAATTAAGCTCTTCTAGTTACACGCACACACACATGTTGAGCGTTATTAAATTTTTAAGAAAATTTATGTATAATTAAAAAATGCAAGTTTGCTGAATATACTCTTACTTAAATGCTATGTACATTCTCGTCTACTTATTAATGATGCACTTTAATTAAGCAATCGGTTGTATTATTATAAAATTTTCCTTTACAAAAAATCTAACATATTAAAAAATAATAAATGTTATATTTGCTAGTTTTGTGCAAAGCTCTAATAACTACAATTAATTGTTTCCACTATTCGAATACACTTTTTTTGCACCCTGTATATTTTTTGTATGATCACGTATGATTTTATTACTTGGTGTAATTTTTATTATGTATGCCTAAAAGAAATTTAAGTGCAATCTATATTATATAATCTAAAATATATAATCATGTACATATTTACAATTTAAATATATATCTATACATATATTCAAGAAAAAAATCTAAACATATTTGTTTGAAATAAGTTAGTTTATAAAAATTCAAAATCGAATGTCTCGGCGACGGCTGCAGATATTGTGGGAATAGATAAGAATAGATATTCCTTTCAAAATAGTCTTAAATAAGCTCATCCTCCCCCTTTTTCTAGAAATTTGAAATAAAACTTCAACTCACAGCAATCCATTCTATTTGCAATAGGAAGAAAAAAACATTTTCGAGTGCCTATCATCTATAGCTAACGACTATCAACACTCGGTTCTAGTGGTGTGGATTGAAAATAAAGAGCAATTCGTGTGTAATACTACCGATGAAGTGTTTTCAGCCGTTGGCTTCCATAGTACATTTTAGTGTAACTATTTTCATTTTGCTGTATTTGCAGATTTGTTTTGAGTTTTTGTGCTTTTTGTGAAGTTGAAATGATGACATATTTTGTTCCAAAGAAATTTGCATCCATTTATACAAAATCTGTGCAATTTCGCGAAAATTACAAATATAATTAAATAAAAAGTATGCAAAGTATACAAAAAAGTACAAATGTGATGGAAATATATTAAAATAAAATTAACCAATATTTGCAAAAAGACTTGACTTCTGAAACGTTTTGCGGACGCCAAATACATCAAAATATTGAATGTATTTATGTATATAAATTACCAATTTTACATTCAATACAATTACCTAGTAATAAATATTTGCCAAATTGATATGTTCATTCATTTTCATAATAAAAATGCCCTTGACCACCTCATATTTCCACAATTGGAAATCACCCCTCAATTTGCATGCATATACAGGGTGGCGCAAAAGTAATCCTCCTATCAGAAAATGCTATAAATTTTGCGATTGGCCCCTAAAGTCAGTTCTGTTTTGACATTTGGGTAGTAAACACATGCGAAATACACGCTAATAAACAATCTTACGCTACACTGCTCCAGAACGCGGAATATTGCTGACTATTTATTTGACCAATAATCGGTCGTTGAAAAACGGTTACTGCGCAAAAGTAATCCTCCTATCAGAAAATGCTATAAATTTTGCGATTGGCCCCTAAAGTCAGTTCTGTTTTGACATTTGGGTAGTAAACACATGCGAAATACACGTTAATAAACAATGTTACGCTACACTGCTCCAGAACGCGGAATATTGCTGACTATTTATTTGACCAATAATCGGTCGTTGAAAAACGGTTACTGCGCAAAAGTCATCCTCCTATCAGAAAATGCTATAAATTTTGCGATTGGCCCCTAAAGTCAGTTCTGTTTTGACATTTGGGTAGTAAACACATGCGAAATACACGTTAATAAACAATGTTACGCTACACTGCTCCAGAACGCGGAATATTGCTGACTATTTATTTGACCAATAATCGGTCGGGGCCAAACGGTTACTGTGAATGGTGAGCGCTACAGAGCAATGATCAACGAGTTCTTTTTGCCGCAACTTGATGAATTGGGATTGGAAAACATGTGGTTCCAACAAGACGGTGCAACAGCACACACTGCACGTGCCACAACCGATATGCTGAACATCGGAAGCTTACTTTTGCGCCACCTTGTATATGTACCTATATGTGCGTAAAAATATGTCATACAAACCTACATACATCACATATGTATATATCCTCGATGGTGCGGAAACCTGCACCTATGGAGCGCGTTATTCCGGCGTCCAGGGCGGTAAGTGGTTTTAAAGTTTCTGGACAAATAAATATGCCATTAGGAAATACATTTGTATGAAACGTTTTGCCGACGGTAAATATAATAAAAATATAAATTGCAATTTTTAATTTTTATTTAAATTAAATAATCTATTTTTTATTAAATTAAATAATTTATTTTTTCGTACCTACTATTTTTTCGAAAAAATGTATACCTACTTCCTAATTTCATTTAAAAATACTCAGCCATAATCCATTATTGTTTTTGATTACACTAATAATCAAAAACTACATCAACTAATAATGTCATGTAATTCTATCAAAAAAAAAACTTCATTCCTAATCAGATTTGATAAGAAAGTGTGGATTATCACATAATTTCGTAAGTACAAACCATTGTTTACCCGTACTAGTTTGGCATCTTTTGCGAATCGGAGTGGAAGATAGTGGATGAAGGTACTCCGAGAGAGTGTAATAAAGGAAATCGCGTTCAGAGTTGTTTTAAAGTAAAAACTTCAATTTAAACTGAAATATACATTCTATAGTAACTGATAACGTGTTATAACTGCTTTATATTCAATAATTTGGGAGTTTCAAGTATTCATGTTCAATATTGCAGTATTTAAATTTGATTGTTTTATTACTGCATACAACGCACCATGTGTGGTTTGTGTGTGTGTGCAGATTCGGAGTAAGTTGCAGTTTTTACTTTCAAACAACTCTGAACGCGATTTCCTTCATTACACTCTCTCGGAGTACCTTCATCCACTACCTTCCACTCCGATTCGCAAAAGAAGATGCCAAACTAGTACGGGTAAACAATGATATGCACGCACACACCAACCACACAGGGCGCGTTGTATTCAATAAGAAACCAATCAAATTAAAATACTGCAATATTGAACTAGAGGACATAAAACACCAAAATTATTGAATATAAAGCAGTTATAACACCTTACTAGTTCCTACAGAATATAAATTTTAGTTTAAATTGAAATTTTTAATTGTCCTTTTTATCTTAAAACAACTCTGAACGCAATTTCCTTCATTACACTTTCTTGTAGTACCTTCATCCACTACCTTCCACTCCGATTCGCAAAAGAAGATGCCAAACTAGTAAAGGTAAACAATGGGACTGACGCCTCTTATTTATTTACTCTCATTAAAGCCCGGTTAACATGAAATGGGCTCGAAATGTGTATATAAACTCATCAAGTAGCATTCGAATTTCTTTTGACATTTTCCCACTCTGTATATCTTACTTGCTTACTCAAGTGGCACTTAACCGTTCCGTCAGAAACTCCGAAAGCAGCCTAATCAGATATTCCTTACGTCCAGACTTTTATGCAGAGGGAATGCCATATTGATAATTCGAGTTCTGACCAGGTATCTAACTCAGCTGAACTGAAGTGATGAGCCGTGAAGTGAAAATCTAGCCGGAAGATATTCTTGTCGGACCCACCGTTGGAGAGACCGAGTGAATAGCGTTTTTCGATTCCTTGGCGTTTCTATTTGGCGACAGCTTTCAAAGGATCGAGTCAGGTGCCTTGTTGGAAGGTCAAAATTGCTTGGACGGTTAAATAAAGCCATTTAAGGGCTTTTGACCTATATATGTATGCTCACCTACAAATTTGAAATTGTGAAGGGCTTTGGTTGGAAAACTAGAGTAAATATCGAAAATCTGTCCTAAGAAATTAGTGTAATTGTTTCCTTTAGGAGACAACTGCTAAAACACGTCCGAAATTATCGGGAAAGGTATCAAAAGACGCGTTTTCACCTCGGTAACAATATTCCGGAAGCGGATTTTCGAGTTTTTGATTCAGTGAAGAGATATTTGCAACCAAAGTTGAAAATTTTCTGTCATTTTCATGTGGTTGTTGTAATCACAGATTAGGGTGTACCGAAAAGTGCAGAAGTGTGTTCTGCACATAAATACCTTGGATCAAGCCCACAGGCAATAAATACGAGCTACAATCACGACTACGGGAGGCAATGGTAGCGGAAAGAATCAACGTTGATGATTATGTTTTCCATCTTGTGGAGGAGGCATCGACGAAAATGGAAGAGAAAAAGGAGCCTCCGAATCCAGTGGCAAGTGTGGATACAAACGCGTTGTTGGCTGTATTCACTCAGATGTCGTCAAACATTTCAAGAACAGAACGTACACATGGCATCTAAGCTTGAAGAACAGGACACACGTATTACATCTCAACTAGACGAACAAAAGGCATACATGAGATCTCAAATGGAAGACCAGAAGGCATATATCTCCTCGCAGTTGGAAGCACAGGAGGCTAGGGTGTCATCTAAACTAGAAGTCCACGATGCGAAAATTGCACAGCTGCAGGATAAAATCGATGCTGAGGTAGATGCACTGAGAGGTCGTATCCAGGAATTGCAACTAAATCGTCCATCGGCTTTAGCGAATTCACCCAAGGTAAAATCACCTTCCTTTGATGGTTCTGTTCCAATCCAGGTATTTAAGCTGAAGATAAAGATGCAGCACTGTTCGTGGCATTGAAGGGTCCTGCAGCCGAAATCTTACAGACGACTCCCGACGGTGAACGCAATAATTATGAAGCATTGATGGGTGCAGTTGAGAGACGCTATGGTAGCGAACATCGAGAACAGATATACCAAATAGAGGTACAGATAATGAGATATTGCAGGAATTTGCATCGGATATCGAGAGGTTGGCCCATCTAGCAAATGCAGACGCACCTGTAGATTATACGGAGGGTAAAAATCCAGTGTTTCATAAATGGAATACGAAATGTGGAGACGAAGCCGGCCCCATATGCAAACCCCAAAAGGACATTCGCTGAAACGGTATCGCATGTTCTGACGCAGGAAACAGGCTCGCTTTTGAGTAAACCTGCATACAAGGCTCATCTCGTAGAAGTGGACACTCCGGCTTGGGTAGACAAAATTTTGGAAGCGTTGAACGGAGTACAGAAAAAAAGTGATGGTGCCATTAAATGCTTTAAGTGCGGGAAACTAGGTCACATAGCACATTATTGCGGCACTGGCTCCAGTAACCCCAGCAATTCAGGTGGGCGTAAACTCAAAGCTGGAGAAGATGAGCAAGATGAATGCCCCATAATCTCTGTGTCACAACTCGGACGGAAAGCGAGCAATGTTACTGTTGAAGGCTACGTGGACGGGAATGAGCGCTTGCTGACTGTGGATACTGGTGCATCACATTCCATCATTCGGAGTGACTTGGTCAGCGGGAAGGTGAGACAATTGCAGAAAGCTAAGTTGTGGACAGTAACTAGTGACAGCAAGCAAGTCCTGGGAGAAGTGACATGCAGGGTTGTGATTGGGAATGTGGCTACGTATCACAGCTTCTTGGTAGCGAATATTGTCGACGAAGTCATCATTGGCGATGATTTCTTGGCTGAGAGAGACATTCACATCAACGGAAGAAACAGGGTTATGACTCACAACGGCCAAGACGTACCTATGATTTTTGGACACAATAGTGGCTATAGCGCCAAGGAAGTAATCTTGGAGATGGAGCAGGAGAAGCCTCGTAAGGCAGAGGTAGCCGCTCGACCATTTGCTTTCATGGACAGGTACCTCATGAAGAAGATTCGGCAAGACCAGGGGGAAGATCCAGATTTGGCACGTGTGTTGAAAGGAATAAAGGAAAACAAACAGCCAGGGTAGCAGAGAGTCGTATTGCAAAAGCATACTGGGCACAATGGAGTAGTTTGAAGCTAATATCTGGTTGTTTGCATCGGATATGGGAAAGTGAAGATGGCCAGAATCATCGAGCACTTACTGTTGTTCCCAAGGCAAGAAATCCAGATGTTATCAAAGCGTCGCATAGTTGCCCAGATGGAAGGCGCATGGGAATAAAGAAAACGCTGCAAGAGGTAAATCGGCGGTTCTATTGGATCGGTTGCAAACAAACTGTGAGGAAATGGATTACTAAGTGTGCAGAGTGTGCTGAGGATAAAAGACGAACATCTGGCGGTCATGTTCCGAGGAAGCAACGCAGCTTAGTGGATAAAGTGAAACAGTGCACTAGGCATGAGAGAACGGAACGGAATCTTGAGGAAACGAGTTGCAGGAATGTTTGCCGGGTACCACTGGGAAAGAAAGTGAAGACACAAATACATTTGGGATTAAGAACGGACCAAATGGTTTGAATATGTGACACTGCAATGCATTGTGGGCATCTCTGCAGGAGAGGATTGATGTCGGAGTTTTAATCCCTGGAGAAAATGAGGTTTAATGAAGCGGTTCCAACTAAAGTGTTGCACAAGCTGATTCACTTCGCTATGCACACACTGTGATTCGGTGTTATAGCTGATGTTTGCTTTGATTCGGTTTGGAAACGATCAACACTGACTCAACCGCAATCGTCAACAAGCAATTAGCGACAATGCAGCAGCTCTTCTCATGAACAGTTTGCACTGTTCCAATTTGTATTGCCTTTCGACTCACGAGATAGTTAACAGTTACAACACCATTAAATGCTGTAAATAACTCTATTCATTCGAGACATGCTACTGAATCGTTGTTTGGTTGCGTTCTACAAACTCGATTTGTTTATAACCGTATTTTGCGCTTTGTCGAAATTGAGTCATACATTTTGTAAAAAATTAGGAAATACAAGCACATATGAATATGTTTGTAGTTGAATATGATACTATTGTGACGAATTCGATGATTCCTTGATTATCAATCCTGGGTTCGATCACTATAAAGTCGAATAAACACACGCACAGATAATGTAACTAATAGCTAGTTTTATTTACTAGTAATAAACGCAATACAAATTCCCGAGTTTGGTTACTCCACAGTAGTTCACTGTACAATACTTGAATACAAACTGATCAACCTGCCTTGCTTGGTCACCGCCTTATATAGTCCAACAGGGTGCTTGCCTACGCACCGAGAACTTTCTTGGTTGTTCGCTTTTCGTGTTCTGGAAGGGTCGGTCTTATTTATTGGCATCTCCTCTTTGCATCGTATTTGCAAACACTCGCGCCATCTCTCTTCCTCTTCCTAGTTATACGCTTGCATGCATAAGCCATCGTTATCTCTGCTGTGTTTAACTAGTGGTGGGAGTGTTATTGAGTTAGGGATGGTACATGCTTGAGAATAATCGCCACACTATTGCTTTTCGAATCAATTGTCAATCGACTCAATTGTCAATCGACTTAGTTGCCTTTCGAGTTAAGTGCATAATGTGCCACAAAACAAACGCGCATTTCTCATCGCTGCAGTGCATTGAGATTCGCTTCGGTCGTTGCTTACAAGCTGTTCGGCTCATATGGCGAGTTATTGTTGTGTAGACTAGCAAGCAACGATTTTTGCGAGTGGCTTAAAACGCCGAATGGATAATTCGTTGCAGGTCTTTAGTGCCAACCATTGAGCGTCTAGCAGCGTTTGGTTTGAGAAATGTGTCTGATCGTCCTGATTATTCTCAAGCATGCACCATCCCTATCACAATAACACTCCCACCACTAGTTAAACACAACAAAGATAACGATGGCCACGCTTATGCATGTAAGCATGTACCAAGCAAGAGGAAGGGAGATCGAGGGAGTGCTTGCGAATACGATGCAAAGAGAAGGTGCCAATAAATAACTCCGATCTTTCGAGAACACGAAAAGCGAACAACCAAGAAAGTTCTCGGTGCGTAGGCAAGCACCCTGTCGGACTATATAAGGCAGTGACCAAGCAAGGCAGGTGGATCAGTTTATTTTAAAGCGCTGAACAGTGAACTACTGTGAAGTTACCAAACTCTTAAATTTGTATTACGTTAATTACTAGTAAATAAAACTAGGTATTAGTTACAATATCTGTGCTTGTGTTTATTTGACTTTATAGTGATCGAACCCAGAATTAATAATCCAGGAATCATCGAATTCGTCACATTATGTATCGGTTAATCAATTATTAATTCACCCAACATTGTCTGGCAGCGCTGACTTCCATATGTCAAATGTGAAAACAATAAAACACAACACCGAAAATCGTGTATATTAGTAAAGAAATCACAGAATTTATTAGTAAATTAGCTTCAAAGTTTTTAAAAACAACAAATAATGGGTGGACCTAGAACTCGAGGACGCGGTCGTGGGCGTGGTCGTGGCAGAGGAAAGAAAAAGGAGGTATGGAAAAAGTTTACGTTAGTGATTTTTTACTACTGTATATTGTATCGCATTTCCAGACACTTGATGGCATTGGAGCACCACTGGGTACAAGTGTTGCACTAGATGATGCTGAAGGTTCCAATCAACCACCAGATACAGTTGAAGATGTAACTATGCACGAGGCGGTCAGCGGTAAAGAAAACGAGGTTGAACAGCCACAAGTTGCAGGAGAAAGTGAAGTTCCTGGTACAACAACGTTGTTATCTACAGTGCCAGCTACTATTGTAACTGCACCAATGGAAGAGTCACTACGACAAACAACTATTTTCCCTCAAACTAGTGAGTACTTAAGAAGAATTTTCTTAATATTACTTCCACACATAAAAGACAGCTGACAAATCTGAAGCGGGCTAAATGGTTTATATCCAACTACATCCTGTTTAAATGGGCCGGACCATTTGGGGGTATGGTATGGTTCTTGGAGGGTAATGATGTGGATGCATGTTAAATCTCTTATGACAGTCGTACAAGCATAATTGAGAAAAAAATATAAAATCATGCAACAAACAATGCGACTAGGCGTCCTAAATGGTTGTCCCTGAAGATACGCATTTCAGTGAAATAACGAAATAAGGCTTATTAAGCTTCTGGGAAGTGGTGAAGTCCTGGACCGAAAATTAATGCCGTTGTTCCAGTGCTTTTGCACAATTACTTTGGGGACGGTAGACGTTTGGTTATTTTAATTTGTTTTTGAAACCAAAAGTTAGAACGGCTAGAGAATCAATCCCTGAACTGCATTTATTGGTTTGCATTGGTGGCCATGCCACTCTATAAAAGGAAGGGCACTTAACAGTGAAGGACAAGCGGAGATTTATTGTAAAAGAAGGAGGGTTTATGTAGATCCGCCATCGAGATGACCAACACTACCCTCAGAAACCTTCAACGGACTATCAAAAGTTCACTTATAAAACCATAAACACCTATGAAAATAAAAAAATTAACCAAGTCTGAATTAATCTGAAAGTCAGGTCAAACTATTCCTTTGTTCATCATAGTCAATATCAGATTTGACTAAAAGTCGCATAACAATAATAATTCAATTACTTATATTCTAGTCGACATGGAAGCAGATATATCACAACTCGAAGCGCCAACATTTACAACAATTTCACGGGGACCACCGGAACCTATGTTGCGGCTCAAATGGGATCATAAAGTCAATTTGATAGGCGAAAAAGTGTTAAATCCAATGATACATTGTTGCGATCAATGCGACAAACCCATTCTATTGTACGGACGTATGATACCATGTAAACATGTTTTCTGTTTGAAATGTGCTCGTTCGGAACCAATTAAAATTTGTCCACGTTGTAATGATAAAGTGTTACGTGTAGAACAATCTGGTTTGGGTACAGTTTTTATGTGTACACATGGTGGCAGTCGTTATGGTAATACCGGTTGTAGGCGTACATATCTATCACAACGTGACTTGCAAGCGCACATTAATCATAGACATATAACACTACAAACAACATTATTGGCGCAACAACAGTTAACAAATTCTGGAAGCATAAGTGGCGGTGGCATTAATGAACTTAAATCGACTGATGTCAATATGGAAACTATTTTCAAAAGTGCTAACAGTAATATGCAACGAAAGGTGAAAAAAGTACTACACGCATACCAGGGCACTAACAAAAGTGAACTTATTTGAACAGACAAAAAAGTGCGACTTAATTGTTTGTCTTTTTTCTTCTTCACATAATTCCACTGTTGTATTTTTAATGTTTTTTTAGAACCAATGCTTTCTTTGCAACAGTATTTCTCGCTGCTTAAAGGGCATGCACACCCATGGAACCAATTTTACTTAATAATAGTGTTCATCCAATGTTGCTAGACTGACTTCTTCGTTTTCTATTATCGTACTCTACTATTAGTTGAAGCTACCGAGCTGATTTTTTATTATGTCTCACAGGGCTACGTTAAATTTCTCGATTAATTTCCTTTGCATATAGTGCAGTATCTTCGTTAAGCTTGAAATTTCAGAGAGCAACATTGAATTTGAGTGCGTCCACTTTGAAATAGTCTATAGAGATGTTACAATCGGCCTACATATATTATTTCTTTATTCATTGAATACTTGAAGTAGCTTTAGTTAGCACCAAGATCTAAATAGCATCCCATAGCTCCATCCTCAGACATTTCATTCTTCTCTGTCTCCATTTTAACAGGTCGCTCTAAAATTGAAAGAAGTCTTAAAAGAATAACAAAGCTATGTTAAGCTTTTCTTAACAAAAACATTTATAAGCGAACTTTTGTTAGTACCCACGTACAAAACTTGGCCAACTTTTATAAAATTTTAATAAAAATGAATTTGTCACTCTTTCGCGTACATAAGCTTTCCGAAACGTCCACTACATCAACAATACAAGCACCGTCTGCATTACTCACACAAAGACGCGCCACAACTATTGGTAATATACCACCACCAGGCTCTGTAAGTTCAACATCAACACCCGGCGCGGTACATTCACATTCCTCGTTGACACAGGCCAATATTGCACGTATTAATACGGCTAATGAACAAAATTGTCATCAAGGTAAAGTAGCGCTACATCAAACGCTTAAGAAGACACCCATAACACAAGCGCATCATCAACCACCGGAAGGTGTTGCAGATGCATCTTATTATAGTAGCGTACTAAATTCATTTGGCGGTAGCAACGAGGTGGTAGAACAAAGTGGAAGCGTCGTTGGCGGCGTTAGTGGAAGTATCACAACAACAGCGCAATCAGTTTGCGCACCTACACAAAGTATATGGCAAGCTCCAAGTCAATATTATAGATGAATGTTGATGTTTTAAAGAGTAAAGAATAATAAGTTTGCAATTTTACAATAAAAAGGGAATGCAAGTTTCATTTTGGAATCAATCAATGTATTGATTTATAAAATTTTTGTAGTGCTTATAAAGCAAAATGTTGGAAATTTTTTTTCATGCTTTTTGAACATCCTTTCCACAAAACTAAGTCTTTTTGCTTTCTGTTTGATATAAAATATGCTTCTCAATTTTTCCAGTGTTGGTTTTGAAGAAACATTGAAAAAGAAATTATAAAAATACGGAAAAAAATATAATTTTGAAATGTTAGTTATGAAAAGCTTTAAGTAAAAAATTAAATTAATGATCACTGCTCTCTCTAGTATCTTGGTCATCGTCATCATCATCAGAAAGGTCGATAAATTCTTCCAACTGATATTCTGGAATTTCATCTCTGTCTTCCCCTTCTTCCTCGTCTTCCTCTTCTTCAAAGGTGTTTTTATATCACCAACAAAGTTCAGCGAGTATTGCATCTGGAGATTTCTTTCCTCTGTACCTGAAACGAAAATAGTTTTCATTCGTTAACATGTTTAAATTGTGCACTCTGAGAAAGATATTAGAAAAATCTAGTTACCTTATTTCAAATGGAAACGCAATTTGGTGATAACGTTCGGCTTGCTCATCAGATTCAGTTGGCAACTGTTGAGCGAGTTGATCAAGATGCTGATGCAAGAGATGAATTTTGTACGACATATTAACCCCAATTTCATCGAAAGCTGCCAACATGTTTGCAACAGATTTCCTGTAGTTGTCTTTGCGTTCTTTACCCAAAAGTCCTTTAATGACTGCTTTCAATGCGAGCCATGCATTTAATTCTCGGTCTGTCAGAACTTGGTCAAAATCTTGACGACTCATTAGTTTCCGTATGTCGGGACCATTAACAACCCCATCCTGAATTTTGGTGTTACTTAGTCTTGGGAAAATGTATTTTAAGCGGTTGAATACTGCTGGTCTTTTTGCGATACATTTCAACAAATTTTTAGCAATGCCAAGTTTAATGTGAAGCAACGGCAACAAAATTTTCATTTCAGGAACAAGACTTTCGTGTAGCCATTTTCGTCCAATGCGACTATTCCAGTTATGCTGTTTGTACTGGTTTCTTCCTCTAATACCTTTTCCGTATCGTGAATCCCAATCGCACAAAAAACACGGATATTTTGGACGGCCAGATGCTGTTAAGCCTGTAACCAATGAAACTATTTTGAGGTCGCAGCAAATGCGCCACTGGTGTTCGTTATATTTGACTACTTCCAGAATGTGTTTCAAATTATCGAAATTTTCACTAGTGTCAGTGCTATACGCAATTGGAACAGAAGACATTCTCTTCGTCTTGTGCAAAAGCACAACTTTTAAGCTGATTAGTGAACTATAGATAAATAAACACCAATCATCTTTTTTATAGGTTAACCCTATCGTCTCCATTAACTTTTCGATATCGTTGCAATAAGCAAAATTTTTTGCATCATTCATATTGAAGAACTTTTCTAACTCTTTTTGGCGTTTTCGATATGCTGTTACTTTGGTACCTTTCGCCAAAAAATTATTTCCTTTCAAAAATGAAGCCAGTTCTTCTGATTTCTTCTGAGTCAAACACAAAATTGCAACAATTGCATCCAATTGCTTTTGTGTGACTAGGATTGGGTCCTTTGATGTTTCGTAGGATGTACCTTCACCAGGGTCGTATTCTGAGAATAAATGCATGGATATAGCAGCGGCGGTTGTAGTACTGATATCTGCTTGAAGATCCATACTTCGGTATGTTGGTACTGGAACGAATTCTGAGTGCGGTAATGGTAATTGGACACTTGGCACTGCTACATAAGTTTTATTCTTTGCTTTCCTTCTATTCAAAGTTTTATGGTAGTTGATACATCCATAGCAATTTTCTTGTTGATGCGGGCTGTTGTCTAACCACATCATTGGTATACCAAAAGGCATAGCCTTCTTCTTTTCACTTTTCCATTGCATAACACTTTATTAACAATTAAAACAAGCTTTTTTAGGGGCATAGCTTACGTCAGTGATAAACTCTTGCGAGAAATATTGTTTATAGGCTTCCAAAAAACAAACACTCGCATTGCCACATTTTTCATCGCTTGCCATGAAACGCCCACAAACATTACAAAAATGGTCCATTTTACATTTTGGTTCCGACATTTTTAATACAATATATGTTATACAATGTTGTTTTTGTTATTTTTGTGAAACCGATGCACTTAACTTAAATCACTCACAAAATTAAAAAGGTTCCAAAAAAATTAATAGCGAATTTTATCACGACCGAGCAAAAATTAACCCAGATAACCCTAATGTCCGGCAAGTTTATGTATTATAACTCACACGCAAGGCGAATAATTGGATCATGCTCACACGCGCGGACGTTAACAAATAACGGGAACGCGCTGTTATACGCAGCAGAGATTGCGCAACTGCGTTAATGGTTGTAATTTGCTCTTTTGCTATAGAAGTGTGAGATATTTGATTTTGAGGTTTGTGAAATTTGCAAAATGCAAAATTATAACATACTCTTTGAAAGGTAAGTTAATTTAAATCTCAATGAAAAAATTTTATTTTACTACTAGCGGACTCTCACCCGCTTCGCTGGGTGAAAGAAAAATAGAAATGAAAGGTCTTCTTTGTGCCACACCCCCTTTTCACATAACCCCTACTTTTATGCGCTAAAACGGTTTTGATATTCTATAGCTCTATAGCGATTTCCAGGTCCTTACCTTAGACCCTTTCACAGATATTCTGCTTGAAAATTTAAGTTTGTATGAGAGGTGCCACGCCTCTTTTTCTGATAACCCCCCTTTTTATGTGTTTGAATGCTTTTGATATCATATAGGTCTATACCAATTTTCAGGTCCCTACCTTAAACCCCTTTAGAGATATTCACCTTGAAAAGTTAAGATTATATGGGAGGTACCATGCCCCCTTTTTCGATAACCCCCAGTTTAATGGGTGAGAATGGTGTTGTTATCCTATAGCTCTATACCAATTTTCATGTTCCTACCTTTAACACTTTTAGAGATATTCACCATGAAAAATTAAGTTTGTATGGGAGGTGCCACGCCCCCTTTTCTGATAGCCCCCCCTCTTTATGTTTGACTATGATTTTGATATCATATAGGTCTATACCAATTTTCAGGTCCCTACCTTGAACCCTTTCACAGATATTCTGCTTGAAAATTTTAGTTTGTATGAGAGGTGCCACGCCCCTTTTTCTGATAACCCCCCTTTTTATGTGTTTGAATGCTTTTGATATCATATAGGTCTATACCAATTTTCAGGTCTCTACCGTGAACCCTTTCACAGATATTCTGCTTGAAAAATTTAGTTTGATAACCCCCTTTTTTAGTTATAAACCTTCTCCACATGTGCCTCTTCAATGTGGCAAAGTTTGGTTAAAATCGGTTCAGCCATTCTCCGTAAAGTTCATCACAACGCGAAAAACGGCTAAATGTTTATATATATAGATAAAAAGAACCCCTCCAAAAACATAAAAATCGTTTATTAATGTTTGCTTAAAGCATATAAATAAGTTTTTATATCTGTTTTAAGTGTGGAAGGGAAAAAGTGGAAAAATTTCCACTGCATAACTTTTTTTTTAGGGTTATCTGGGTTAAAAGACATCAGCTTCGGCTGAGGGCCCCTGCGGGTTAGGGGTTTAGAATATGCCCGAGGTAGGCATACCGGTCGTAAGAGGCGACTAATATGCACAAAGGTAATGACGAGCAACTCGATGGCTGATCTGATATGATGCCTCTCACCTCTCATTACCCACCTAGAACGTTTCACTGGTCATAAATCGCTACCACGATAGTCGGGCAGTACCGCAAGGGAGTACCGGAGCGAACCGGGTTGAAATCCGGCCAAGGACTGTTAATTCGACAACACTCGCCAAAACCTTCGGGAGTGTTTTTGTCGTTACCACAACAACAACAACAACGGCTTCGGCTGAGTTTCGAGCATTGTTTACCTATACTAGTTTAGCATCTAATTTTTCAGCCATTTTGCGAATTTGAGTGGGAAGCAGTGGATAATGGTACTCGGCTGCGTGGAATGAAAGATCAGTGTCGGGGATTTTCGACGAAATTCGCACAAAACCCTAAAATTCAAAAAGGAGTTAAACTTTGTACGAAATTTTTACTGAGCATACCATTTTTATATATATATGTAAAATCTGCCAGCTAGTGTTCGATTTATTACTTACTTTGCTTAGGTTAAGATAAAATTATAGTATATTTTATAATTGTGGTATAAGTTCATACGAAAATACATGAATAACATAAAAAATGTAATTTGGTAATTCTTTCTATTTAACGTCAACTGCTAAATCACGTCCAAAAATGCCAGGAGAGGTATTAAAAACATGCTTTGACATCGGTATCAACAACAGAAAACGGTATCAACAACCGAAAACGGAAATTCAATTTTATATTTCTGTCAAGAGAAAGGTGTTCTGTACATAAATACTATGGATCAGGCCCCTAATTTGAGATCGAACCTGGGTAATTTTTTTGGTTTTTTGCCAATAACTTTTAAATTACTAAAAAATATTTAGTTTCCTCTTCCGGATTATGGTTCCTGGGACCGTAACGCGTCTCTGGGTACCAATATCGAAATTTTTATTTCAGTTTTTACAGTTGACTTTGGATGTAAAGTACTACCCATTCTTTGACGTGTTATACGTTTCAACTTTTTCAAACTTTTTCTACTACCATGTGGGCAATCTCATAAATACAAATGAATGTGTGTCTGACGTCCAAAGTACTTAACCGATCTTTATGCAATTTTTGCAGTAGATTCTTGGGTTCACTGGTTACTCTACAGGCTATATATAGTTTTGGAAAAAGGGAGGTTCCAAGCCCCCATGCTATTTAATCTTGTATAGGCGTCCAAGGTACTCAACCGATCTTTAGGAAATTTCCACAGTAGATTCCTCGATTTACTGGTTCCAGCAAAGGTTATGTATAATTTTGAAAATCGTAGATAGTATACATCGTTTCATGTTTCGTAATTTTATTTAACGCGGTTCTGAAGCTAATAATAGCTGAAATTTGACATTTTGTTCATTTATATGTGGGCGCTGCCACGCTGGGTATAAAAATAGTATGTATGCGTGTGGTATTTGCATTTGGGTATTTGTTTCCTTGTGTAGAAAAGCAATATTAACAGTAAACCTTATTTTTCCAAAACAGGACGACAGGCCTTCACCCAACGGTCTGGAAGATTACACCATCGTTGAGCGGCACTTAGATATTGAAATCAAATCTGGAGAAAATATCCATCATATTTAGTATTTTCGTTAGTAATAAAGTCGTAAACAGGTTTCTATTAAATATGTATATTTACGCAAAAGTTGTAACATAACTTAATTGTAAAAATTGTATGTAATTCATATAAAATGCAATATAAAATTTAAAAAAATATATATAAAGAAGTGTGTACTGTAGTCAATTTGACTATCGCCGCACATATGCCTCTGCATATGGCACACCCATTAAGTTAAGCATTCTCCACCTCCTCCTCATTGACAACTTCTTCGGCTTTCTCAAACGCGCTTTGTGTCTTTTCTAGACGTTCTGCACATATAAAAATGTTTGTTAAGTTTACCTTGGCAAACACAAGAATTTTCGGTAATTATTTCCTTTAGAAACAACTGGGTTAACACGTCCACATGTCAGGAGGGGTGTCAAACGATGCGTTTTGACCTCGGTATCAATAATCTAAAAGCGGATGGAATTTTTTGTTTCAGTGAAAAGTTATTTCCAAAAAACCAAAAGGAGACCCGGTTCTGAACCCAAATAGGGGGGGGGGGAGGGGGGGGGTGGTGATCCAAGGCATTTCTGTGCAGAACACCTTCCTGCGGCCGCGCTTCAAAAAAATAACCCTTAGCCGATCCAACACTGGCTAAGCGATCCCCAGTATTCCTGCGCGGAACACACTTTTGCACATTTTGTAATATGTGTGATTACAACAACCAAATGATTTCAGATTGGTAATTCTATACGACAGCACGTAACTGCTAATATATGTCCAAAAATGTTAGGAAATGTATCAAACGACGGGTTTTAACCTCCGTATCAATAATCCGAAAGCGGAAATCCAACACCGGCTACGCGGACCACAGTATTTCTGCGCAGAACACACTTTTTGCACCTTTCCCGATAACTTCGGACGTGTTTAAGCAGTTACTCCTAAAGGAAACAATTACCTAAGAAATTTATTGCATTTGACTGCAAAGTTCGAAGGTCGATTTAAAAAAAATTCGAACTAACATAATCAAACGCCGCGATACGGGTCTTCTAATTTAGCCTCTATTTTCACCCCTCACTCTCAGAATCGACCTAACTTTTGCTAACCTGAATTTGTTCCACAGTGTTATTGTATGCGAATTTTGAGACAGCCAACCACTAGTTTATATAGACGAAAGCGTTAATTAAATGAAAAGTCCATACGATAATGTGAGACATTTATGTACACTTTTTTTAACTACAAAAAATAAAAAGCAACAGAAACACTCTTGTTATTCGTTAATTTTTCCCTGCGTACTAAGTTAATATATTTACTCAAGTTATGTCGCAGACACTCTTTTTTAAAAGAAAATTCAGATAAAATTTTCGTTTATTGGAATTGTAATATTTTGTCAATATTAAAAATGCTAAATCATAGGGGAAAATGCAAGGGATTTTCTACTTACATATTTGCATTTTCTCAATGCCTAACTTACTTTTCAGAGAAGGTAGAATAACATGGTAGGTAATTCACCACGGTACCTGTCTGCACTTTTTAAATTGAAAATTTACAAAAAAAAAGGTTATAGTAAAAGTTACAAAAACGTTTAATTAAGAACATTGCATAAAATTAAAAATTGCGAGTTAAAAGCTAGTGCCTTGCGGTGATGCCGATCACTCTTAGATTGAGCCATTTCCAAATATATTTTAAAATTTATTGAAAATTCGTTTCAGCATAAAAGAAACTTGTGGGGCATGTACTATATAAACAATATTTACTAAATGACAAATATGGCGAATTATAGAAAAAAGGCATGAATGCAAGATACTCGTATAATTTCATGTTTTTCGAAAAAAAAAGTTTTATTTAATTCGAAATAACGTCGAAGTGATCGGAAAATGTTTCCGACAATACAAAAAGTACTCGGAAAATTTCCCGAAAAAAAATTATGCTATTTTGCTAACTTTACTCGATTAATGCTAACACTGTTCAAACAAGAGTACATTATTTCAAAACTACATAAGTAAAATGAGTTGCAAAATCTATTATTTGGAACAATACAGAATATTCGGAGTTACTAATTTTTCTTTTCATACATTCATACGTACACAATGTATGGTACCACCTTCCATCCCTAACTTATAAACATTAACATTATCTATTAGAATACATACAAATGTATATAAATATCCATATGCTTCTTAAATGTGCATTCAATTTCTGGTGCATATGCATAACTTCATGTAAAATTAAATACCAAAGTAACTTGTACGTCTACTTTACAATTTACATATTGCACCTTACTGCTCACTTTCACCGCCATTGAGATCGATTAACGCATCATTAATTGTTGTATCTGGATCACCTCTAGGTGGTGGTGGGGCTGGCATTGGTATCGCTATCGTACTCATTGTACTTATCATACGTGGTTCTGCACGCGCTGTCGTTATTGGTCCTGAATTATGACTATTACTATTTAGATTACGTTTAGATTGTCCCAGGAAAGAAGGATTCATTAGCGCTTCAGCGCTAACATGATGTGATGTGTGATCATGACCATGTGAATGGGAGTGTTGACCACCATGTCCATGGTTATGGTGCTGATGTTTGTTATGATGATGTTGATGATGCTGGTGATGGTGGTGACCTGCGATTGGCGCCATACCAGCGGTAACTGTAGGAAATGATTTGGGCAATTGATTGTGACGTGTACCATCAGTAGATTTCAAACGTTCACTTAAAGCTTTTAGTGCAATTTGTCTGAAAAGGAATTTGTTTTTATTTTAAAAGTTTATGTTTTGTTGCACTAAAATGTTAACATACCTGCGTCGCTCAATATCATGAGCATCAGCACCAGGCATTTGTATGGAAACTGAAGATAAACTACCGGAGAGAGATGATAAACGTGACGGTGCCGGTGTTTTAACCACACCCAATTTTAAACAGCCAATATAAATTGGATTTACCAAAATACTAATCACAGGTTGCATGAGATTTGGAAAGAAGCTGGCAAATGTAAAACTCTCTGAGCTGTCACCCCTACCGTTGGGATGCCATTGATAGAAACGCAAATAAATCCATGCAACAATAAGTCCCGAACCAAACATTGCTGGGTAGGTACCATCCAATAGTTTCACCGCCCACATTATGATTGAGGCCAGGAACACGGTTAGGGGTACATTTCTGCAAAAAAAAAAATAAATAATTAATTAAAGACATTTCTTACTAATGACAATGTTGGGTAAGAAGAGTGACGACTAGGCAGAGTTAAGCAAACGTATCGGAAAAGTGTTTGACACCTTGCCATATTTCGTCACATCAATGGGGAATTTGCTGTTGCAATTCCATTCGAAAGGGTTCCAAACAAAAATTATATTTTTTATTATAGTTTCAATGTTTCTGTAGCAAGTATGTTCAAAACTTTTCAAAGCATAGTTTGGGAATGTACCAAAAGCACAATTTTTATTTTTCCACAAAAGTTTTTGTTACTTTGTTACTGCTACTACAATAACAACGTGGAAACAATACTGCGTAAGCCTTAGGTGGGATTGGGGGAAAATAGGTACGATTCCTTATGACACCTCGTTGTTATATTATTAGTACAATTCGGAATGACTAGTGTACTGCCATAGGTTGGCATTTAATTATGAGGATTGATCGGCACTTATGAGCAGGAACAGAGGAAAATAATGTTACAGCAATATCAATACCACCTCTTAGAACTATTGGGCGGTCTTATAATACATTTGGCCTCATATGCGGGGCTTCTTCTAAGTAAATTCTTTTGTCATTCCATTGTTGGAAAGTACCCTACAACACAGCTGACCATCATATGAACCGAGGAATACCAACAATCACAACGTACATATCTAGGTATGCAAAAAAAAATAAATAATTAGGATAAACAAGCCTTGGTACATCCATTTACTTAGGTCTAAACGAGTTCAAAATACCCGCTCCTTGGGACTATTGACTGGTATATTCGTTTTCAGTGCATAAATAGTAGCTACCTTAGATCCAAATTGAATGGTACAACAAATAAAAGTAAGAATATATCAATTTTCACGTACCTATTGGTTAATTTACCCCAACGCGTCTTAAATATCAAATGATCGGGCATTATCTGTCGCACCGCTACGCATATTCCTGCCACATAACCAGCCAATCCATGTATATGCACATCAAAGAGTATACTGGGATTATTAGTTATCGCATAATAAAATAAATAATATATTGTCGTGAGTATTGATACGCCAAAATTTGTTAACGCAAAAAACTTGAACATTTCAAATTGTCCCCATAGCGGTTCTAGCATCTTGCCGCAGAGTCCCACAGTGGTCACGTCGACCAACACCTCCCACCAGTGCAATTCAATGAAACAAAATGTGAATGCCGTCCATATCCAGAATTCAGCAGTCGGAAGTATTTTGCCTGGAGTCACACTCAACACCCGCACTGCTGTCTCCGAGTAAGAGAGTAAATAACCAAATCCAGTGACCACACAGATAAGTGTAATAACAGGCGATGTGTTGTGCAGTAACGCTGAGAACTGTTGTTGTAAATATTGCAGGTTACGATGGTACGCCGACATTTTATTTATTTTTCTTTTGGATTATGCTACACCAATTTTTGCAAGCTTTAATTAAATATCTTCAATGCATTGAACTAAAATTGTTGCTGTGCAAATAATTTTTTTTGTAATTAAAAACCAAAACTTCTAAATTGATGGCGTTGCCGTATTGCGAAGGTGTTGGATAATAATCGATACAAAATGAAGTCAATTATCGGGTACATGAATCAGAAAACACCCATGCGGGTTAGCGTTTTACAATATGACAGAGGTAGGCATAACAGTCCCAAGAGACGACTAAAATGCACAAAGGTAGTGACGTGCAACTCGATGGTTGATCTACGGATATGATACCTCTCACTACCCAACTTCTTCTTTACGGAGGGATACGTGACATGACCTAGAAGGCTGCACTGGTCATACCAAATTCCTGTCGCGATAGTGTGGCATGTACGCTAAGGGAGTGCTGGAGCGTACTTATGCCCGGTATAATCCCCCTGCGGGTTAGGGGGTTAGAATATGACCGAGGTAGGCATACTGGTCGTGAGAGACGACTAAGATGCACCAAGGTAATGACGTGCAACTCGATGGTCTGTCATTCCCGACAACACTCCCCAAAACCTTCGGGGGTTTTTGTAACTAAAAACAATGGGGGGGGATAGGCCCACTTGCATAAATTGGGCATCTTGTCCTCGATATCTCGAGGAGACAGACGCACCTCGGTTTCACGACACTAAGAGGTCAGACACATGATATAAAGAAGACTTCAATCCTGTTTTTCCTGAAGTTGATCGGCGCACATGTAAACTAGTCGCCTCTTACGACCGTGCTATGAGATTAGGAGGGCACAATAGATCTTAAGATCGCAGTGCACTACCTCATTACATGTTTTATACAAACAAAACTTTTTCACATTTTACAATTTTTTATTAAATTTTAAAACTTCTTTTTCTTCATTTTATTACAACTTAATATTAAATGTCTATATTTTTCGTTTTTTTTAATAACTTCATTCTTTTTTGTATAAATTAACTATTATATATGTAGATCTTAATATTATTGCATACCATTACATCAATTGCTTGCCCTGATATTAAAACGCTCCATACAACCAACGCTTGTAAGACATGTGTAAGCTGCGAAAAAATACAAGCTGCAAATGAACAAGACAATCGGAATAACAATTAACATAATAATTGAAATAATATTAAATTTAACAAAATCCAAGTCTATTTTTGTTTCTTTAAATGAAGTTAATGTATACATTACTGTATTCGCAAAATATTAAGCAGGTGGAAACCACATTTTATTTTTTTCATGGATGTCATATCCATGTCTACATGTTCTTACAGCAAAAAGGATAAGTTCTGGTTACGCTTATATGTATATGTACATATGTATAAGAAAAACACATATATATATAATTTTTAAAAAAGCATCTACGGACGACCATAAAATTGGACGTTTTCTTGTAATTACAAAAAACAAAATTAAAATATTGTAATGATAAAAGAAACAACCCTTCTTTGAAATGGAAATGATTGATGGAGTAACTTGTGGTGGATTGGTGAATTGAACGATTGTGAAATTGTATTTCTACACTATCCGTACAGGCTTGAATTGTGATACAATGATATCAACACAAATTACAGTATACATATAAACGTATGCAGCTGTAATCGTTGGGACACAAAGCAAGTTTATGTACTTTGAGTTTTGGACACATCTCATATAAACATCAATTACTTAGATAATATACAAATGCACCAACAACTTAAAACAGTAAAGTGCCCATGCCGCCCATTTCAGATTGCTCCTTAACAAAAATCTCAAAGTATTGATAGATGATAGTCACAGCCAACAGTATACCAGTGCCCGAGCCAATGGCACCCAAAAAGTCGGCCATAACGGATAGCGCACCAATGCAAAGACCGCCAAACGCAGCCGCTGTTGGAATATAACGATTTAATTCATGGATCATAGAGTTTTCACGATGGCCACGCATAACCATGTGTTGTTCTTTAAGTTGCTTTGCGACCTAAGGAATAAAACAATGTTTATTAATATTCAAAAATTTCTTTAAAAAAAATATAACTTACATCCTTAGCTGAGCTGCCGGAAACATCGATCCAAGTTTTCGAAAAGAATGCGCATGATCCCAACATGAAAACAATATAGAGTATAGCGTGTATTGGATCAGTTAAAATATGCCCCACACTTTCTGGAGGAGACAAATAGTAGCATAGACCACCAATTGGATAGGAGCGCGCTGGACCGCCACCGCCAACATCAGCCCAAACGCCGAGTAAATTAATGAAAACATTACCCTGGAATTTCACAGCCAACATTTGTGAGATAACATACAAGTTGGAAACCAAAGCCGATTGCAAAATGATGGGAATGTTTGAAGTGTAGAACAGTTTAATGGGATAACTGCTGTATTGACCACGATAACGTGCCGACTTGATTGGTAAATCTACGCGGAAACCTTGGAAGTATATGACGACAGCAAACACCAATACGGTAGCTAACAAATTCATTAAATTTGGCAAATTTTGACGGTAAAACGCTTCGCGTAATGCACGCACTTTATCATTACGTGTGGCCATCAAGTGGAACAATGCGATTACAGCACCTTCAAATTCTGTGCCTCTGCCAGTTGTTACCGTAGTTGGTGAGAAAGCCTTCCACACAATAGTTTCACAAATATTTGTGGCAATAAACAGTGAAATACCTGAACCTAAACCATAACCTTTTTGCAGCAGCTCATCCAACAGCAATACAATCAAACCAGCAGCAAATAATTGTATAATAATTAGCAAACATACACCTGCCCCAATTTCCGATGGATCACCATACATGCCAGTCATTACATAGACGATAGCTTGACCAATTGTGATAACCATGCCAAATAATTTTTGTGCACCATTAAATAATGCACGATCTTTGGGCGTATCACCAACTTCAATGATTTTGGCACCCGCCAGCAGCTGCATAATCAAACCTGACGTCACAATTGGTGATATACCAAGTTCCATGAGTGTACCACGATTCGAAGCCAAAATCACACGTATCCAATAAAATGGATCAGCTGAGTCTGAGCTCATTATACCGAAAAGCGGGATTTGGCAGCAAACCAAGAAGATGAATAGTGTTATAGCAGTCCATAGCACCTTCTCTCTGAATTGAATCTGTGGGTGACAGCAAGAAAAAAATGTATTAGTAAAATGAAAATGAATTATAAAAGGTTTGCCAGATATTTATGTTATTATTATCTTGTCTTAAGTGCTGCAGAGATAAGTATAAGTGAGATATCTAAATATTGTGAAGACCTTCTGGTGTTGATCAACATACCTACTTTGCTTAGGTGGTGTTTATATCTGACAGATCCTTCAGAATACTATTTAAAAACACTTCTTATAAGTAAGTGACCTTACTAACGTTGTTAGGGTTTGTAAGAATACTTCGCTCGGCATAGTCTCTACTAGCATACGGAATTAGCAAGTGTATTCATCCTGTGTTGGATAAAACCTGAGTCACCCCATCAATGCTCAGCTAAGACTATAGCAAAAACTTCATCAGATAATTATCAATAAATTAAGAGACGGTTGTTGTTGTTGTTGTTAACAGTGCTTCGCCCTGCCCCAGATTGGACAGGGTTACACTGAAATAACAGCCCTTGGCCGGGTGAAAAAACCCGGGTCATTCCGGTGCGATAGAACCGGCTGTTGTGGGACGGTCTTAAAGGTTATTTTGCAATTATTACGACATATCCGACAAGGGATTGTAACTTCGGCAGCACTTTCCAGCCCTATTTTGAAGTACAAGACGCAGCTTCTTTGACCAACCTCACATCCTGTTTTCTTACATGTGTAAGCAGGCCAAGCCCTGATGATAGTTTGATTTAAATTAATTAACCCGGGTATAATTTTGTTGGTTCAACCCAGTAGTTTAGTTCTGGAAACCGATTTAACTTGTGCTAATTTTAAAGATTGCTACCAGAATAACAGTATTTTTCTTATTTTTATTTGTCTCGCATCATTATCTGTATTGGTCCCTCTCTGAAGCAAATCCAGAGCGCCAATATGGGATTAGCCACAGCGCGGTAGGTTCTTATTAGCCAAGTAGAATACATCTTTTAAAGCTGCATTGGTTTTTTGGTGTACGAACATATGTCACTTTGCTTATTGCAGCATTTCTATCGTCGACGTTTTTTAATATGTTTGTGTGTTACGTGTTTTAACTACGTCGGCGATGTGGATTTAACATTGGAGAAATCGTTGCCGAAGACAACGACGACGTGAATTCGGCATATCCGAGCAACAAACAAATCTGCTGCTACACGTCGCGCACCAAATGTCAAAATCTGACACTTGTGGCAATGAGACAACGAAATACAAAAAAAAAAGTGGAAAATGATTAAACAAATAAGAAAATAAGTGTTATTAGCAAAAGTAGAAATAATATTTAATAAGCTCTGAAATAAAATCAATACTTATTTGCATAAATAATGTTAAATGTAAAGTTTTGTTGGTAAGAGGGACTAATGTTTGCATTTACTTATACATATTTTGATTAGTTTTAATTTATAAACCCAGTTTTAAATCTAACAAGTGCTTGCGTGGCTTCACCAAGCCCTTAATATTAAGGTCAAATCATAAAATTTTTATTTTCTTTTCATTTTCATTCATGAAATTTCAATTAAAGATTCAACTACTTAAATATCTCGCATTGGCAACTTACCTTTCGCTCCGGCTTTGCAATTTCCGGCAGTATACTGCAAAATGGTTTGATAACTTCCAGGAACTTAACTGCAATTTAATTAGAGAAAATTTTATTCAGATATATTTCAACTATATTTTTAAATCAGCCAGCGGCATTATTAAATAAATTTCCCGAACACAATTCGTTGCAGATACACGAATTTTGTATACGTAAGCAATTATGCAGCAATATTTATTCCTTTCACTCCACTATTCCATCAGATGAAAGCTACCGACAAGAAAAAAAACGACAGGACCGCGCCTTCTTCCCCCAACAACCCAAATTTCTATGCTTGGATTCACTTAGCTTTTCTCAATTAAGAAATGCCAAAGCACATATTTTTAATTACATCGTAACCACTTTTACTTACTTCCCATGGTGTTGATTTATTAATTGTATGCAATTTTCCCGAAAATGCACAAATGTTACAAACTTTCTAATTCAAGCTGCCACCAACAACAGTAAACACGCACGTCCAACACAATAAAATTTTGGAAATGAATGAACGAGCAACGAATGAACATGAAATGAAAACTACTGCTATTTCCCTGTAGTCTACAATCTACCAGTGTTGTGTACTTGCGCGTAGAAAAAGTAGTAAGAAATAGTTAACAATCGACGGCAAAATGCGGCGCTAGAATGTTTGCAAATAATCATTGAAGTTCTAAATAACTTCTTTAATATTCAAAAGCGTATACCCTAACTTAAAAAGCAAAAAAATAATTAAATAATCAGTTTATGTTGCGAAGTTTCTTATCAACATTTTACATAAAAAAAGGTACATAAGTACGCTTGCAACCCTCAGCTATGTGCTGTCAAAACCATTGACAAAACGTTCGGGTCAAGTGCTATCTAGCTGCGCCCTTCACAAACGACCTATATAATACACACCGCGAGTGGTTAGAGTGAAATGGTACACGTTTTGTCAACGTTTGTTCACGTGACCAATTTTCAGTGTAGCCAAGTTGGTTCGTATTTAAGTCAATATGCACAGACAGAAATATTTCTATCCGGCCAACAAATTTCTGTAAAATTAACAAAAGTGACATGACTCCCAAGACAATAGTATCCAGGAATAATAAATTGATGAAATAGATTACTCCGACAATCGGCATTAATGTAAGATGTTTTAAGAGGCTCCTCAAAGATTCAACACTTATTTTGGAGCTGTAAGAAGAAAATTGCATAGAAAAGTTCTTTGAACTTTATTGAAAGCTGTTTATTTCCTTGCAGCTCAACCATATATAAACGCACAGCGTGAATTTCTTCTCACAAATGTCTCATGTTCATATAATACTACGTACACAGTGACGTGTTTGGAGCTCACTCTCATTTTTGAGGTAAAATTGTCGACGAAACAGCACCGAAAAGTACTTCCAATGGGTATCGGCTCTGAACTTTATCGATAATAGTAGAAAAACCTATAGTCACTTAACTGATATGTCGTTATTTTCCTGACAGAGCATTGCTATTGATGTAAGGCATACAGCGTTCCTTTTCTTAAGCCGAGCTGAAAAAACTAACGCAATCTATTTTATATTGGTCACTCATCCAAAATTAAATAATATATAACTGAAACAGTAAAGTATATCATTTTATACAGTAATTCATATTTTCGATATCATTTGAGTTAAATAGACCCACAAGGTTGATATGCTAGGTTCGATTTTTGTTATTTCAATGAATGAAAACGTGTACTAAGTCTATTAGTTATAAAATACAACTTCCTTGTATATATTGTGGCGATTATTCTCAAGCATGTACCATCCCTAACTCAATAACACTCCCACCACTAGTTAACACAACCGAGATAACGATGGCTACGCTTATGCATGCAAGCGTATAACTAGGAAGAGGAAGAGAGATGGCGCGAGTGTTTGCGAATACGATGCAAAGAGGAGATGCCAATAAATAACACCGACCCTTCCAGAACACGAAAAGCGAACAACCAAGAAAGTTCTCGGTGTGTAGGCAAGCACCCTGTTGGACTATATAAGGCGGTGACCAAGCAAGGCAGGTTGTTCAGTTTATTTTCAAGCGTTCAATAGTGAACTACTGTAAAGTTATCAAACTCTTAAAATTGTTTTGCGTTTATTACTAGTAAATAAAACTAGCTATTACTTACATTATCTGTGCGTGTGTTTATTCGACTTTATAGTGATCGAACCCAGGATTGATAATCAAGGAATCATCGAATTCGTCACAATTGGTGTCAGAAGCGGTATTGTTAAATAAATACCAGTGATTTAAAGGATAACAAGGACATGGCGAAGCTGAATGAATTAAAGATTCAGCAACTCAAAAATGAGTTGGAACAACGCGGACTAAACACTACAGGCAATAAATCAGAGTTACAGTCACGATTGCGAGAGGCTATGGAAGCAGAAGGATTCAATGTTGATGATCATGTTTTTCATCTTGTGGAGGAGGCATCGACAAAAATGGAAGAAAAAAAGGAGTCTCCGAATCCAGTAGCAACCGTGGACACAAACATGATATTGGCTGTATTAACTCAGATGTCGACTAAAATGGAAGAACAAGAGACGCGTATTACATCTCAAATGGCATCTCAGCTGGAAGTACAGAAAACTTGCATGGCATCTCAGTTTGAAGAACAGAAAACTTCTATGGCATCTCAGTTGGAAGAACAGAAAGCATGTATGGCAAATCAGTTGGAACAGGTATCATCACAGATCTCCGCGCAAATGGATGAACAGAAGGCATATATCTCTTCGCAGTTGGAAGCACAGGAGGCGAGGGTGTCATCGAAACTAGAAGTTCAAGATGCGAAAATTGCACAATTTCAAGATAAAATAGAGGCTGAGGTGGAAGCTTTAAAAGGCCGTATCCAGGAGATACAACTGAACCGTCCAGCTGCCTCAGCAAATACACCCAAGGTAAAATCACCTTCCTTTGATGGTTCTGTTCCATTTCAGGTATTTAAGCTACAGTTTGAGAAGACGGCAGCGGTGAACAATTGGGGCACCGAAGACAAAGTTGCTGCACTATTCGTGGCATTGAAGGGACCTGCAGCTGAAATTTTGCAGACTATTCCTGACGGAGAACGGAACAATTATGAAGCATTAATGGGTGCAGTTGAGAGACGCTATGGTAGCGAACATCGAAAACAGATATACCAAATAGAGCTACAGAATCGCTTCCAGAAACCTAATGAGACTTTGCAGGAATTTGCATCGGATATCGAGAGGTTGGCCCATCTAGCAAATGCAGACGCACCTGTAGAGTATACGGAGAGGGTGAAAATACAGTGTTTCATAAATGGAATACGCGACATGGAGACGAAGCGGGCCACATATGCAAACCCCAAAAGGACATTCGCTGAAACGGTATCGCATGCTCTGACGCAGGAAACAGCCTCGCTTTTGAGTAAACCTGCATACAAGGCTCATCGCGTAGAAGTGGACACTCCGGCTTGGGTAGACAAAATTTTGGAAGCGTTGAACGGAGTACAGAAAAAAAGTGATGGTGCCATTAAATGCTTTAAATGCGGAAAACCAGGTCACATAGCACGTTATTGCGGCTCTGGCTCCAGTAACCCCAGCAATTCAGGTGGACGAAAACGCAAAGCTGAAGGAGGTGAGCCAATTTCCCACCCAAATCAGTCGTTAAACTAAATCGAGCCAGCCGAAAGGGGCGTGGACTGGCTCCCGCAACTGAATGCCCCATAATCTCTGTCTCACAGATCGGAAGGAAAGCTAGTAATGTTACTGTTGTTGCATATGTGGATGGAAAAGAGCACTTACTAACTGTGGATACAGGCGCATCACATTCCATAATTCGATCTGATTTAGTCAACAAGGAGGTGAGACCATTGCATGGAGCAAAGTTACGTACGGCCACGGGTGAGGACACCCATGTCCTAGGAGAAGTAACATGTGAAATCGCTATTGGGAACGTGGCCGTTCTACACAATTTTATAGTAGCAGATATTGTTGACGAAATCATAGTTGGTGTGGACTTCTTAAGCGAGCAAGGCATCAAGATCGACATGCAAAACAGGATTATGAATTACCAGAACATGGATGTGCCATTAAATTTTGGTTACGAAAACAAATACGTTAGTAAGCGAGTGCTTGTGGAGGAGAGCCAACAAATTCCACCGAAGTCGGAAGCAATCATATGGGCAAAGATTGATGGAGATTATGGGACAAACAAGTTGTGGGTTGTCGAGGCAGCAAACAAATCAAGGACGAACATATTAGTAGGAAAAACCCTGGCTATGACAAAACAAGATGGACGTGTACCGGTAAGAGTACTTAATGAGTTCAAATCGCCGATTAAACTTTCCAAAGGAGCAATATTGGGACAATGCCAAGAGGTCGAGATATGTCGTGGACGGCAGGCCTCGAAAAAGATCATCAGAAAAAGGCAAAGGAACTTCTATCAAAGTACTCGAGCATATTTGACAAGGATGGTTCCAAACCAGGTCGGACCAAAGTTGTGAAGCATCAAATTGATACTGGTGATGCAAGACCAATCCGCCAAGCTCCTCGTAGTATTCCATTGGCCAAACGACAAGTGGTAAGAGAAATTATTCAGGAAATGAGTGACAGCGGCGTGATCGAACCATCAGCTAGTCCATGGAGCTCACCGGTAGTACTAGTGAAAAAGAAGGATGGAAAAATGAGGTTCTGTGTGGATTACCGAAAATTGAACGACGTAACGAAGAAGGATAGTTATCCATTGCCAAGAATCGACGATACTCTGGACTCGTTATCTGGCACGAAATGGTTTTCCACACTGGACTTGAAAAGCGGCTACTGGCAAGTGGAGGTGAAGGATGAAGATAAAGAAAAGACGGCCTTCAGCGTTGGAGAAGGGCTTTGGCAATTTACGGTAATGCCCTTCGGGCTATGCAATGCTCCAGCTACTTTTGAGAGACTCATGGACCAGATACTAAAAGGATTGCACTGGCAAACATGTTTGGTGTACCTCGACGACATCATCGTGCTGGGAAAAAGCTTTGAGGAACACCTAAAGAACTTGGAGGAAGTTTTCCAAAGAATAGCTGGTGCTGGTCTGAAACTAAGTCCTAAGAAGTGTTCCTTGTTTAAAAAGGAAGTAAGTTATTTGGGTCACAAGGTAACTACGGAGGGAATCTGCACTGCTAAGGAAAAGATCGAAGCCGTAAAGGATTGGCCAAGACCGAGAAATTTGCATGAGTTACGGAGCTTCCTTGGGCTGTGCACGTATTATCGCCGATTTGTACCGAATTTTGCCAGCGTAGCTAGTAGTCTCCATGACCTTACGAGAAAGAATATGAGTTTTGAATGGAAGAAGGAACAGGAGGTGGCTTTTCAAACATTGAAGGAACGACTATGCACAGCCCCGATGTTAGCATATCCAATTCCAGGTTCAAAGTTTATTCTGGATACAGATGCGAGTGGTTATGCTATAGGAGGTGTTTTGTCTCAGATTGTTGATGGACAGGAGAAGGTAGTTGCATATTATAGCCGAACAATTGGGAAGCCTGAAAGGAACTATTGTGTAACCCGGAGAGAACTGTTGGCATTGGTAGAGTGCGTAAAGCATTTCCACAAGTATCTCTATGGGCAGCGATTCCACGTCAGGACAGACCACGCAGCGTTGAAATGGCTCTTACAGTTCCGTAATCCGGAAGGTCAATTGGCACGGTGGATAGAGCGACTGCAAAGTTATGACTTTTCCATAGAGCATCGCAAAGGTAGCACCCACGGAAATGCTGATGCAATGTCACGAAGACCATGTAACTTGGAATGCAAGCATTGTTCCAAAGCTGAGGCCAAGGAAGACATTATAGATGTGCGGCTCATGACTATAACATCTACGGACGAATGGGACATGGATCAATTAAGGAGGTTTCAGCACGAAGATCCAGATCTTACACGTGTAATGCAAGGAATCGAACGAAACGAGCGACCATCAAGAGAGGAGATGTCAGCAGAAAGTCCTGTTGCCAAGTCATATTGGGCACAGTGGAATAGTTTGCAATTAGAATCCGGTTGTTTGCATCGAATATGGGAGAGTGAGGATGGTGAATGTGTTCGAAAGCTGATAGTCGTCCCAAGGAAGAAAATCCCTGATGTACTCAATGAATTACATAACGGTCCAAGCGGAGGTCATCTTGGAGTCACCAAGACCTTGGAGAAAGTCAAGCAAAGATTCTATTGGGTTGGTTGCCGTCAATCGGTCGCGGAGTGGATTGCCAACTGTGAAGTATGCATCAAAGCTAAAGGACCGAAATCAAGGAGCCATGGCCAAATGAAACAGTACAACTCAGGTGCGTCATTTGAGAGGATAGCCATGGATGTAGCTGGTCCATTTCCTACTAGCAAACTCGGAAACAAATATGTACTGGTAGTTATGGACTATTTCAGCAAATGGCCAGAAGTGTACCCTATTCCAAATCAAGAGGCAGAAACCATAGCAGAAGTGTTTACTAACAATTGGGTAGCTCGGTTTGGTGCACCGATGGAGATACATTCTGACCAAGGCAGAAATTTCGAATCAGCTGTGTTCCAGGAAATGTGCAAGACATTGGGCATTCGGAAAACTCGAACAACTGCACTACATCCTCAGTCAGATGGCATGGTGGAACGATTCAATAGAACATTGGAAGAGCACCTGAGGAAAGTAGTGGATAAATTCCAGAAGGATTGGGATACTCACATCTCCTTATTCCTAATGGCATATCGCTCTGCAGTACATGAAACAACTGGTCAGACTCCTGCAAAGGTAATTTTCGGGAATGATCTTCGATTGCCAGCTGACTTAAAGTTTGGGATAAACGCTGATGCAGGAGTGAATGCTCGGAAATCTACTAGCGTATTGGAAGAAGAAATGAGAGAAATTCACGAGCTTGTGAGAAAACGGACTAAGATCATGAGCGATAAAATGAAGGCCAGGTACGACAAAGCAATAAATTCGGAAGGTTTTATAGAAGGAGATTTAGTGCTGCTATACAACCCACAGCGTAGGAAAGGTTTGTCCCCAAAACTACAATGTAACTGGGAAGGCCCATACAAAGTCATAAAACGGATCAACGATGTGGTATATCGCATACAAACTATGGGAAGGCCAAGGAATAAGATGAAAGTGGTCCATTTAGAAAGGCTAGCTGCGTTTGGTTCCGGCAATGTGTCTGATCGGGACGATCAGACTTAGGTGGAGGGCAGTGTGGCGATTATTCTCAAGCATGTACCATCCCTAACTCAATAACACTCCCACCACTAGTTAACACAACCGAGATAACGATGGCTACGCTTATGCATGCAAGCGTATAACTAGGAAGAGGAAGAGAGATGGCGCGAGTGTTTGCGAATACGATGCAAAGAGGAGATGCCAATAAATAACACCGACCCTTCCAGAACACGAAAAGCGAACAACCAAGAAAGTTCTCGGTGTGTAGGCAAGCACCCTGTTGGACTATATAAGGCGGTGACCAAGCAAGGCAGGTTGTTCAGTTTATTTTCAAGCGTTCAATAGTGAACTACTGTAAAGTTATCAAACTCTTAAAATTGTTTTGCGTTTATTACTAGTAAATAAAACTAGCTATTACTTACATTATCTGTGCGTGTGTTTATTCGACTTTATAGTGATCGAACCCAGGATTGATAATCAAGGAATCATCGAATTCGTCACAATATAAAGAGCATTGACTTTTTGAATCAGAAAAGCCACACGGACTTTAATTTCAATTGCTCATATATTTGCGTGTAGGCTTATGTGTATCAGCAAACGATATGCGTTTATATATTGTGGCGATTATTCTCAAGCATGTACCATCCCTAAGTCAATAACACTCCCACCACTAGTTAACACAACTGAGATAACGATGGCTACGCTTATGCATGCAAGCGTATAACTAGGAAGAGGAAGAGAGATGGCGCGAGTGTTTGCGAATACGATGCAAAGAGGAGATGCCAATAAATAAACCGACCCTTCCAGAACACGAAAAGCGAACAACCAAGAAAGTTCTCGGTGCGTAGGCAAGCACCCTGTTGGACTATATAAGGCGGTGACCAAGCAAGACAGGTTGATCAGTTTATTTTCAAGCGTTGTTCAGTGAACTACTGTAAAGTTACCAAACTCTTAAAATTGTTTTGCGTTTATTACTAGTAAATAAAACTAGCTATTACTTACATTATTTGTGCGTGTGTTTATTCGACTTTATAGTGATCGAACCCAGGATTGATAATCAAGGAATAATCGAATTCGTCACAATTGGTGTCAGAAGTGATATTGTTAAATAAATACCGAGAGTTTTCAAGGATAACAAAGGCATGGCAAAGTTGAATGAGCTGAAGATCCAGCAACTCAAAAATGAGCTGCAACAGCGTGGATTGAATACAACAGGCAATAAATCCGAGCTACAGTCACGATTGCGAGAGGCTATGGAAGCTGAAGGAATTAACGTTGACGATCATGTGTTTCATCTTGTGGAAGAAGCATCGACAAAAATGGAAGAGAAGGAGTCTACAATTCCAGCCGCAAGTGTGGACACTAACGCGTTGTTGACTGTATTGACACAGATGTCATCTAGCATTTCAGCTCAGTTGGAAGAACAAAAGACACACATGGCATCTCAGTTGGAAGAACAAAAGGCACACATGGCATCTCAGCTGGAAGAACAGAAGACTAGCATGGCATCTCAGATTTCAGTTCAACTAGACGAACAGAAGGCATACGTGAGATCTCAGATGGAACACCAGGAGACACGTATAACATCAAAATTGGAAGAACAAGAGGAGCGTATATCTATGCAGGTGGCACGAATGTCTTCGCAGCTAGAAGTGCAGGATGCGAAAATTGCACAGCTACAGAATAAAATCGATGCTGAAGTAGACGCACTGAGAGGTCGTATCCAGGAGTTACAACTGAATCGTCCAACTACTTCAATGAGTGTCCCGAAGGTAAAAACCCCATCTTTTGATGGTTCTGTTCCATTCCAGGTATTTAAGCTGCAATTTGAGAAGACGGCTGCGGTGAATAATTGGTGCACTGAAGATAAAGTTGCAGCACTATTCGTGGCATTGAAGGGACCTGCAGCAGAAATCTTACAGACTATTCCCGAGTCCGAAAGGAACAGTTATGATGCATTGATGGGTGCGGTTGAGAGACGCTATGGTAGCGAACATCGAAAGCAGATATACCAAATAGAGCTACAGAATCGATCCCAGAAACCTAATGAGACTTTGCAGGAATTTGCATCGGACATCGAGAGGTTGGCCCATCTAGCAAATGCGGACGCACCCGTGGAGTACACTGAGAGGGTTAAAATCCAAAGTTTTATAAATGGAATACGCGATGTAGAGACGAAGCGGGCCACATATGCAAACCCCAAACGGACATTCTCTGAAACGGTATCGCATGCTCTGACGCAGGAAACAGCTTCGCTTTTGAGTAAACCTGCATACAAGGCTCATCGCGTAGAAGTGGACACTCCGGCTTGGGTAGACAAAATTTTGGAAGCGTTGAACGGAGTACAGAAAAAAAGTGATGGTGCCATTAAATGCTTTAAGTGCGGAAAAACAGGTCACATAGCACGTTATTGCGGCTCTGGCTCCAGTAACCCCAGCAATTCAGGTGGACGAAAACGCAAAGCTGAAGGAGATGAGCAAACCTCCCAACCAAATCAGTCGTTAAACTAAATCGAGCCAGCCGAAAGGGGCGTGGACTGGCTCCCGCAACTGAATGCCCCATAATCTCTGTCTCACAGATCGGAAGGAAAGCTAGTAATGTTACTGTTGTTGCATATGTGGATGGAAAAGAGCACTTACTAACTGTGGATACAGGCGCATCGCATTCCATAATTCGATCTGATTTAGTCAACAAGGAGGTGAGACCATTGCATGGAGCAAAGTTACGTACGGCCACTGGTGAGGACACCCATGTCCTAGGAGAAGTAACATGTGAAATCGTAATTGGGAACGTGGCCGTTCTACACAGTTTTATAGTAGCAGATATTGTTGACGAAATCATAGTTGGTGTGGACTTCTTAAGCGAGCAAGGCATCAAGATCGACATGCAAAACAGGATTATGAATTACCAGAACATGGATGTGCCATTAAATTATGGTTACGAAAACAAATACGTTAGTAAGCGAGTGCTTGTGGAGGAGAGCCAACAAATTCCACCGAAGTCGGAAGCAATCATATGGGCAAAGATTGATGGAGATTATGGGACAAACAAATTGTGGGTTGTCGAGGCAGCAAACAAATCAAGGACGAACATATTAGTAGGAAAAACCCTGGCCATGACAAAACAAGATGGACATGTACCGGTAAGAGTACTTAATGAGTTCAAATCGCCGATTAAACTTTCTAAAGGAGCAATATTGGGACAATGCCAAGAGGTCGAGGTAGTTATCAATTGTGAACAGCTTCAGGAAAATGATTCTACCATCAAGATTAATCTTTCAGATGATATCACGTCGTGGACGGCAGGCCTCGAAAAAGATCATCAGAAAAAGGCAAAGGAACTTCTATCAAAGTACTCGAGCATATTTGACAAGGATGGTTCTAAACCAGGTCGGACCAAAGTTGTGAAGCATCAAATTGATACTGGTGATGCAAGGCCCATCCGCCAAGCTCCTCGTAGTATTCCATTGGCCAAACGCCAAGTAGTAAGAGAAATTATACAGGAAATGAGTGACAGCGGCGTGATCGAACCATCAGCTAGTCCATGGAGCTCACCGGTAGTACTAGTGAAAAAGAAAGATGGACAAATGAGGTTCTGTGTGGATTACCGGAAATTGAACGACGTAACGAAGAAGGATAGTTATCCATTGCCAAGAATCGACGATACTCTGGACTCGTTATCTGGCACGAAATGGTTTTCCACACTGGATTTGAAAAGCGGCTACTGGCAAGTGGAGGTAAAGGATGAAGATAAAGAGAAGACGGCTTTCAGCGTTGGAGAAGGGCTTTGGCAATTTACGGTAATGCCCTTCGGGCTATGCAATGCTCCAGCTACTTTTGAGAGACTCATGGACCAGATACTAAAAGGTTTGCACTGGCAAACATGTTTGGTGTACCTCGACGACATCATCGTGTTGGGAAAAAGCTTTGAGGAACACCTAAAGAACTTGGAGGAAGTTTTCCAAAGAATAGCTGGTGCTGGTCTGAAACTAAGTCCCAAGAAGTGTTCCTTGTTTAAAAAGGAAGTAAGTTATTTGGGTCACAAAGTAACTACGGAGGGAATCTGCACTGCTAAGGAAAAGATCGAAGCCGTAAAAGATTGGCCAAGACCGAGAAATTTGCATGAGTTACGGAGCTTCCTGGGGCTGTGCACGTATTATCGGCGATTTGTACCAAATTTTGCCAGCGTAGCTAGTAGTCTCCACGACCTTACAAGGAAGAATATGAGTTTTGAATGGAAGAAGGAACAGAAGGTGGCTTTTCAAACATTGAAGGAACGACTATGCACTGCCCCGATGTTAGCATATCCAATTCCAGGTTCAAAGTTTATTCTGGATACAGATGCGAGTGGTTATGCTATAGGAGGTGTTTTGTCCCAGGTTGTTGATGAACAGGAGAAGGTAGTTGCATACTATAGCCGAACAATTGGGAAGCCTGAAAGGAACTATTGTGTAACCCGGAGAGAACTGTTGGCATTGGTAGAGTGCGTTAAGCATTTCCACAAGTATCTCTATGGGCAGCGATTCCACGTCAGGACAGATCATGCAGCGTTGAAATGGCTCTTACAGTTCCGTAATCCGGAAGGTCAATTGGCACGGTGGATAGAGCGACTGCAAAATTATGACTTTTCCATAGAGCATCGCAAAGGTAGCACCCACGGAAATGCTGATGCAATGTCACGAAGACCATGTAACTTGGAATGCAAGCATTGTTCCAAAGCTGAAACCAAGGAAGACATTATAGATGTGCGGCTCATGACTATAACATCTTCGGACGAATGGGACATGGATCAATTAAGGAGGTGTCAGCACGAAGATCCAGATCTTAAACGTGTGATGCAAGGAATCGAACGAAACGAGCGACCATCAAGAGAGGAGATGTCAGCAGAAAGTCCTGTTGCCAAGTCATATTGGGCACAGTGGAATAGTTTGCAATTAGAATCCGGTTGTTTGCATCGAATATGGGAGAGTGAGGATGGTCAATGTGTTCGAAAGCTGATAGTCGTCCCAAGGAAGAAAATCCCTGATGTACTCAATCAATTACATAACGGTCCAAGCGGAGGTCATCTTGGAGTCACCAAGACCTTGGAGAAAGTCAAGCAAAGATTCTACTGGGTTGGTTGCCGTCAATCGGTCGCGGAGTGGATTGCCAACTGTGAAGTATGCATCAAAGCTAAAGGACCGAAATCAAGGAGCCATGGCCAAATGAAACAGTATAACTCAGGTGCGCCATTTGAGAGGATAGCCATGGATGTAGCTGGTCCGTTTCCTACTAGCAAACTCGGAAAAAAATATGTACTGGTGGTTATGGACTATTTCAGCAAATGGCCAGAAGTGTACCCTATTCCAAATCAAGAGGCAGAAACAATAGCAGAGGTGTTTACTAACAATTGGGTAGCTCGGTTTGGTGCACCGATGGAGATACATTCTGACCAAGGCAGAAATTTCGAATCAGCTGTGTTCCAGGAAATGTGCAAGACATTGGGCATTCGGAAAACTCGAACAACTGCACTACATCCTCAGTCAGATGGCATGGTGGAACGATTCAATAGAACCTTGGAAGAGCACCTGAGGAAAGTAGTGGATAAGTTCCAGAAGGATTGGGATACTCACATCTCCTTATTCCTAATGGCATATCGCTCTGCAGTACATGAAACAACTGGTCAGACTCCTGCAAAGGTAATTTTCGGGAATGATCTTCGATTGCCAGCTGACTTGAAGTTTGGGATAAACGCTGATGCAGGAGTAAATGCTCGGAAATCTACTAGCGTTTTGGAAGAAGAAATGAGAGAAATTCACGACCTTGTGAGACAACGGACTAAGATCATGAGCGATAAAATGAAGGCCAGGTACGACAAAGCAATAAATTCGGAAGGTTTTATAGAAGGAGATTTAGTGCTGCTATACAACCCACAGCGTAAGAAAGGTTTGTCCCCAAAACTACAATGTAACTGGGAAGGCCCATACAAAGTCATAAAACGGATCAACGATGTGGTATATCGCATACAAACTATGGGAAGGCCAAGGAATAAGATGAAGGTGGTCCATTTGGAAAGGCTAGCTGCGTTTGGTTCCGGCAATGTGTCTGATCGGGACGATCAGGCTTAGGTGGAGGGCAGTGTGGCGATTATTCTCAAGCATGTACCATCCCTAAGTCAATAACACTCCCACCACTAGTTAACACAACTGAGATAACGATGGCTACGCTTATGCATGCAAGCGTATAACTAGGAAGAGGAAGAGAGATGGCGCGAGTGTTTGCGAATACGATGCAAAGAGGAGATGCCAATAAATAAACCGACCCTTCCAGAACACGAAAAGCGAACAACCAAGAAAGTTCTCGGTGCGTAGGCAAGCACCCTGTTGGACTATATAAGGCGGTGACCAAGCAAGACAGGTTGATCAGTTTATTTTCAAGCGTTGTTCAGTGAACTACTGTAAAGTTACCAAACTCTTAAAATTGTTTTGCGTTTATTACTAGTAAATAAAACTAGCTATTACTTACATTATTTGTGCGTGTGTTTATTCGACTTTATAGTGATCGAACCCAGGATTGATAATCAAGGAATAATCGAATTCGTCACAATATTGTAACGAATTCGATGATTCGATCACTATGAAGTCAAATAAACACACGCACAGATATTGTAATTAATAGCTGGTTTTATTTACTAGTAATAAACGCAATACAAATTTAAGAATTTGGTAACTTCAAAGTAGTTTACTAAGCAACACTTGAAAATAAACTGATCAACCTGCCTTGCTTGGTCACTGCCTTATATAGTCCGACAGGGTGCTACCCTACGCACCCAGGACTTTCTGGTTCTTCCCTCTTCGTGTTCTCCAAGGGTCAGTGTTAAATATTGGCATCTCCTTTTTGCATCGTATTAGCAAGCACTCATTCGATTTCTCTTCCTCTTCCTTGGTCCACGCTTCCATGCATAAGCGCAGCCATCGTTATCTCTGTTATGTTTAAGTGTTAATGAGTTGAGGATGGTACTTGCTTGAGAATATTCGCCACACTACCCACGTGGCGATCAGACACATTTCCCGAAACAAACGCTGCTAAAAACTCAATGGTTGGCACCGCTTTATTAAACTTCATTTCCTCCAGGGATTGAAACTCCGACATCAATCCTCTCCTGCAGAGATTTCCACAATGCATTACAGTGTCACATATTCCAACCATTTTTCCCGGTCTTAATCAGGAATGGATTTGTGCCTTCACTTTCGTTCCCAGGGGTACCAGGCAAACATTCCTGCAACTCGTTTCTCATGCCCAGTGCACTGTTTCACTTTATGCACTAAGTTGCATTGCTTCCTGGGAATATGACCACCAGATGTTCGTCTTTTATCCTCAGCACACTTTGCACGCTTAGTAATCCATTCCCTTACAGATTGTCTGCAACCAATCAATAGAACCCCCAATTTACCTCCTGCAGCGTTTTCTTTATTCCCATGTGCCTTTCATCTGGTTAACTATGCGACGCTTTGATAACATCTGGAACTCTTGCTTGGGAAACAATAATAAGTGCTCGATGATTAGGGCCATCTTCACTTTCCCATATCCGATGCAAACAATCAGATATTAGCTTCAACCTGCTCCATTGTGCCCAATATGCTTTTGCGATGCGACTCTCTCTAATCATATCTCCTCTTCTTGGCCGTTTGTTCTCCTTCAGTCCTTTCAACACACGTACCAAATCTGGATCTTCCCCCTGGTCTTGCCGAATCTTCTTCAGGAGGCACCTGTCCATGAAAGCCAATGGTCGAGCAGCTACCTCTGCCTTACGAGGCTTCTCCTGCTCCATCTCCAAGATTACTTCCTTGGTGCTATAGCCACTATTGGGTCCAAAAATCATAGGTACGTCTTGGCCGTTGTGAGTCATAACCCTGTTTCTTACGTTGATGTGAATGTCTCTCTCAGCCAAGAAATCATCGCCAATGATAACTTCGTCGACAATATTCGCTACCAAGAAGTTGTGATACGTAGCCACATTCCCAATCACAACCCTGCATGTCACTTCTCCCAGGACTTGCCTTTCCGCTGACCAAGTCCCTCCGAATGATGGAATGTGATGCACGAGTATCGACAGTCAACAAGCGGGTTTTTCCTTCCACGTACCCTCCAACAGTAGCATTACTCGCTTTCCGTCCGATTTGTGGCACAGAGATTATGGGGAATTGATCTTGCTCATCTCCTCTAGCTATACGCTTACGGCCACCTGCGTTTCTGGAGCCTCTGGAGCCGGGGCTGCAAAAACGCGCAATACCACCCGATTTTCCACACTTAAAGCATTTGATGCCACCATCATTTTTCTGTTGCTTTCCACACAATGCTTCCAGAATTGTGTCTACCCAGTCTTGCTATTCTACCTCCACGCGGTGAGCTTTGTACGCCGGCTTACTCAATAGCATGGCTGTTTCCTGCGTTAGAGCACGTGATACCGTCTCAGCAAATGATCTCTTTGGATTTGCATATGTGGCTCGCTTCGTCTCCACATCACGTGTTCCATTTATAAAGCTTTGGATTTTTACCATTTTCCTGTATTCTACGGTTGCGTCTGTGTTTGCTAGATGAGCCAACCTCTCGATGCCCAATGCGAATTCCTGCAATGTCTCATTAGCTTTCTGAAAGCGATTCTGTAGCTCTATTTGGTATATCTGTTTTCGATGTTCGCTTCCATAGCGTCTTTCAACTGCACCCATCAATGCTTCATAAATATCGCGTTCACCATCGGGAATAGTCTGTAAGATTTCGGCTGCAGGACCCTTCAATATCACGAACAGTGCAGCAACTTTGTCTTCAGTTTCCCAATTATTCACCACTGCCGTCTTCTCAAACTGTACCTTAAATACCTGGAAAGGCATGGAACCATCAAATGACGGGGATTTTACCTTGGGAGTACTCGCTGATGCAGATGGACGGTTCAGTTGCAACTCCTTGATACGACCTCTTATCGCATCTACCTCGGCTTCGAATTTCTCCTCAAACTGCATTATTTTCTCGTCCATGTGATGCTAGATCAATGACATCCGAGCTTCCTGCTCCTCCAGCTTTGCAGAGATCTCCGATAACACCTAAACTTTGTGATGATATTTCGAAAATACGTACCTCCAACTTGGACGTAATACGTGTATCCTGTTCTTCCAGCTGAGATGCCATGTGTGTCTTCTGTTCTTCCAGCTGTGCTGAAATACTGGACGATATCTGAGTCAATACAGTCAACAACGCGTTTGTGTCCACAACTGCCACTGAATTCGGAGCCTCCTTTTTCTCTTCCATTTTCGTCGATGCCTCCTCCATAAGATAGAAAACATAATCATCAACGTTGATTGCTTCCGCTTCCATAGCCTCCCTTAATCATGATTGTAGCTCGGATGTATTGCCTGTAGTTTTTATTCCGCGTTGTTCCAACTCAGTTTTGAGTTGCTGAATCTTTAATTCATTCAACTTAGCCATGCCCTTGTTATCCTTGAAATCACTGGTATTTATTAAACAATACCGCTTCTGACACCAATTGTAACGAATTAGATGATTCCTTGATTATTAATTCTGGGTTCGATCACTATCAAGTCAAATAAACACACGTACAGATATTGTAATTAATAGCTACTTTTATTTACTAGTAATAAACGCAATACAACTTTAAGAATTTGGTAACTTCACAGTAGTTTACTAAGCAACACTTGAAAATAAACTGATCAACCTGCCTTGCTTGGTCACTGCCTTATATAGTCCGACAGGGTGTTACCCTACGCATCCAGAACTTTCTGGTTGTTCGCTCTTCGTGTTTTCGAAGGGTCAGTGTTATTTATTGGCATCTCCTTTTTGCATCGTATTAGCAAGCACTCACTCGATCTCTCTTCCTCTTGCTTGGTACATGCTTGCATGCATAAGCGTAACCATCGTTATCTCTGTCGTGGTTAACTAGTGGTGTGAGTGTTATTGAGTTAGGGATGGTACATGCTTGAGAATATTCACCACAATATGGTTGAGCTGTTACTTACAATCAACAGCCGCGAAAACCTTGGTTATTTAAAAAAGAGGCCAGACTTCGCTTTTAGACGTCGTCCGTAGAATCGGCAAAAATGTCCCTGAATCTCAACCAAATCAAAAAAAACAGACTGTACTTTTGGTTGAGATGTAATTTTTGGACTTGAGGGATATTTTTTGCTCTCTCCAAAAAGCATTTTCGTTCTACTACTCAAGATAAATACCTCTTGCGATTACAATTAAAAATTATTAATTGTAGAAGTTGTAATTAGCAATTAAAAATTGTAGAAATTGCATTCAACAATTAATTTATTGTTAATTATTAATTGTTTGAACACTTATAATTTGACCAACACTGGTGTCTGGTTTAACATCTCGATCTTTCTCATTTGCTTTTTGACCCAAGATAAACATATAGCTGTACTGCTCACACCGGTGTCACAGCTACTAGTCATTTTACTCGTATATAACACGAATAATTACCGTAATTTTCCGAAATTAATACGTATTGGAGTTTCAGTCATTCTATTTTTACAGGCATCCCATACACGCATGCCGAACCAAGTCTCACTTCAAACTCGGATATGCATAGAGTCCCAACAATCATTTCTGTAAATGTTTTTCAAAATAATTTAAAGTAAACTTGCTACAATAAGCGATATGTAAGCTTTTTCAGTTTTAATTCCTTTGAAAGTTTCAAGTAAACTTTTTATAAACTTCAAGAAAAAACTGTTACAAATAATTTAAATTTAGAAGTGAAATACAAATGTTTATAAAAATTCAGAAAAAAAATATTTGTCAGTTTTTTTCCTTTCAACTTAAAATATTTCCAATTCTTTTCAAACAAGATTTTATATGAGAATGACGGCAAAAAGCAAAAATCATGGCTGCATCTTACCCACTTCCGCAAACTGGTAATAGTTGGTTTAAGTTGCAGCATTCAATGTATGATTAGAACTTAGTTATTTATTTTATTGCAATAGCTAAATAATATAAAAAATATGGTTTGAATAAAGTTAAAAAAAAAAAAAACTTAGAAAGCTTTCTTTAAAATCTTTTTTTGTAGGTTTAAATTAATAAGCTTTTTATCAACGTGTCGTTTCAATTACACAACGTTTTATAAACGAAAAATCTGAATTTTGTAAGCTTAATACTTATTTCCGAAAGCTTTTTAAAAATTTATTTAAAGTTTACTTTGCTTGTTGGGGTGTTTTTGTCGTTCCAAACAACAATAATGTGACGAATTCGATGATTCCTTGATTATCAATCCTGGGTTCGATCACTATAAAGTCGAATAAACACACGCACAGATAATGTAACTAATAGCTAGTTTTATTTACTAGTAATAAACGCAATACAAATTTAAGAGGTTGGTAATTTCGCAGTAGTTCACTATTGAACGCTTGAAAATAAACTGATCAACCTGTCTTGCTTGGTCACCGCCTTATATAGTCCAACAGGGTGCTTGCCTACGCACCGAGAACTTTCTTGGTTGTTCGCTTTTCGTGTTCTGGAAGGGTCGGTTTATTTATTGGCATCTCCTCTTTGCATCGTATTCGCAAACACTCGCGCCATCTCTCTTCCTCTTCCTAGTTATACGCTTGCATGCATAAGCGTAGCCATCGTTATCTCGGTTGTGTTAACTAGTGGTGGGAGTGTTATTGACTTAGGGATGGTACATGCTTGAGAATAATCGCCACACTGCCCTCCACCTAAGTCTGATCGTCCCGATCAGACACATTGCCGGAACCAAACGCAGCTAGCCTTTCCAAATGGACCACCTTCATCTTATTCCTTGGCCTTCCCATAGTTTGTATGCGATATACCACATCGTTGATCCGTTTTATGACTTTGTATGGGCCTTCCCAGTTACATTGTAGTTTTGGGGACAAACCTTTCTTACGCTGTGGGTTGTATAGCAGCACTAAATCTCCTTCTATGTATAAAACCTTCCGAATTTATTGCTTTGTCGTACCTGGCCTTCATCTTATCGCTGATGATCTTAGTCCGTTGTCTCACAAGGTCGTGAATTTCTCTCATTTCTTCTTCCAATACGCTAGTAGATTTCCGAGCATTTGCTCCTGCATCAGCGTTTATCCCAAACTTCAAGTCAGCTGGCAATCTAAGATCATTCCCGAAAATTACCTTTGCAGGAGTCTGACCAGTTGTTTCATGTACTGCAGAGCGATATGCCATTAGGAATAAGGAGATGTGAGTATCCCAATCCTTCTGGAACTTATCCACTACTTTCCTCAGGTGCTCTTCCAAGGTTCTATTGAATCGTTCCACCATGCCATCTGACTGAGGATGTAGTGCAGTTGTTCGAGTTTTCCGAATGCCCAATGTCTTGCACATTTCCTGGAACACAGCTGATTCGAAATTTCTGCCTTGGTCAGAATGTATCTCCATCGGTGCACCAAACCGAGCTACCCAATTGTTAGTAAACACCTCTGCTATTGTTTCTGCCTCTTGATTTGGAATAGGGTACACTTCTGGCCATTTGCTGAAATAGTCCATAACCACTAGTACATATTTGTTTCCGAGTTTGCTAGTAGGAAATGGACCAGCTACATCCATGGCTATCCTCTCAAATGGCGCACCTGAGTTATACTGTTTCATTTGGCCATGGCTCCTTGATTTCGGTCCTTTAGCTTTGATACATACTTCACAGTTGGCAATCCACTCCGCGACCGATTGACGGCAACCAACCCAATAGAATCTTTGCTTGACTTTCTCCAAGGTCTTGGTGACTCCAAGGTGACCTCCGCTTGGACCGTTATGTAATTCATTGAGTACATCAGGGATTTTCTTCCTTGGGACGACTATCAGCTTTCGAACACATTGACCATCCTCACTCTCCCATATTCGATGCAAACAACCGGATTCTAATTGCAAACTATTCCACTGTGCCCAATATGACTTGGCAACAGGACTTTCTGCTGACATCTCCTCTCTTGATGGTCGCTCGTTTCGTTCGATTCCTTGCATCACACGTTTAAGATCTGGATCTTCGTGCTGACACCTCCTTAATTGATCCATGTCCCATTCGTCCGAAGATGTTATAGTCATGAGCCGCACATCTATAATGTCTTCCTTGGTCTCAGCTTTGGAACAATGCTTGCATTCCAAGTTACATGGTCTTCGTGACATTGCTTCAGCATTTCCGTGGGTGCTACCTTTGCGATGCTCTATGGAAAAGTCATAATTTTGCAGTCGCTCTATCCACCGTGCCAATTGACCTTCCGGATTACGGAACTGTAAGAGCCATTTCAACGCTGCATGATCTGTCCTGACGTGGAATCGCTGCCCATAGAGATACTTGTGGAAATGCTTAACGCACTCTACCAATGCCAACAGTTCTCTCCGGGTTACGCAATAGTTCCTTTCAGGCTTCCCAATTGTTCGGCTATAGTATGCAACTACCTTCTCCTGTCCATCAACAATCTGGGACAAAACACCTCCTATAGCATAACCACTCGCATCTGTATCCAGAATAAACTTTGAACCTGGAATTGGATATGCTAACATCGGGGCAGCGCATAGTCGTTCCTTCAATGTTTGAAAAGCCACCTCCTGTTCCTTCTTCCATTCAAAACTCATATTCTTCCTTGTAAGGTCGTGGAGACTACTAGCTACGCTGGCAAAACTTGGTACAAATCGCCGATAATACGTGCACAGCCCCAGGAAGCTCCGTGCAAATTTCTCGGTCTTGGCCAATCTTTTACGGCTTCGATCTTTTCCTTAGCAGTGCAGATTCCCTCCGTAGTTACTTTGTGACCCAAATAACTTACTTCCTTTTTAAACAAGGAACACTTCTTGGGACTTAGTTTCAGACCAGCACCAGCTATTCTTTGGAAAACTTCCTCCAAGTTCTTTAGGTGTTCCTCAAAGCTTTTTCCCAGCACGATGATGTCGTCGAGGTACACCAAACATGTTTGCCAGTGCAAACCTTTTAGTATCTGGTCCATGAGTCTCTCAAAAGTAGCTGGAGCATTGCATAGCCCGAAGGGCATTACCGTAAATTGCCAAAGCCCTTCTCCAACGCTGAAAGCCGTCTTCTCTTTATCTTCATCCTTTACCTCCACTTGCCAGTAGCCGCTTTTCAAATCCAGTGTGGAAAACCATTTCGTGCCAGATAACGAGTCCAGAGTATCGTCGATTCTTGGCAATGGATAACTATCCTTCTTCGTTACGTCGTTCAATTTCCGGTAATCCACACAGAACCTCATTTGTCCATCTTTCTTTTTCACTAGTACTACCGGTGAGCTCCATGGACTAGCTGATGGTTCGATCACGCCGCTGTCACTCATTTCCTGTATAATTTTCCTTACTACTTGGCGTTTGGCCAATGGAATACTACGAGGAGCTTGGCGGATGGGCCTTGCATCACCAGTATCAATTTGATGCTTCACAACTTTGGTCCGACCTGGTTTAGAACCATCCTTGTCAAATATGCTCGAGTACTTTGATAGAAGTTCCTTTGCCTTTTTCTGATGATCTTTTTCGAGGCCTGCCGTCCACGACGTGATATCATCTGAAAGATTAATCTTGATGGCAGAATCATTTTCCTGAAGCTGTTCACAATTGATAACTACCTCGACCTCTTGGCATTGTCCCAATATTGCTCCTTTAGAAAGTTTAATCGGCGATTTGAACTCATTAAGTACTCTTACCGGTACATGTCGATCTTGTTTTGTCATGGCCAGGGTTTTTCCTACTAATATGTTCGTCCTTGATTTGTTTGCTGCCTCGACAACCCACAATTTGTTTGTCCCATAATCTCCATCAATCTTTGCCCATATGATTGCTTCCGACTTCGGTGGAATTTGTTGGCTCTCCTCCACAAGCACTCGCTTACTAACGTATTTGTTTTCGTAACCATAATTTAATGGCACATCCATGTTCTGGTAATTCATAATCCTGTTTTGCATGTCGATCTTGATGCCTTGCTCGCTTAAGAAGTCCACACCAACTATGATTTCGTCAACAATATCTGCTACTATAAAACTGTGTAGAACGGCCACGTTCCCAATTACGATTTCACATGTTACTTCTCCTAGGACATGGGTGTCCTCACCAGTGGCCGTACGTAACTTTGCTCCATGCAATGGTCTCACCTCCTTGTTGACTAAATCAGATCGAATTATGGAATGCGATGCGCCTGTATCCACAGTTAGTAAGTGCTCTTTTCCATCCACATATGCAACAACAGTAACATTACTAGCTTTCCTTTCCGATCTGTGAGACAGAGATTATGGGGCATTCAGTTGCGGGAGCCAGTCCACGCCCCTTTCGGCTGGCTCGATTTAGTTTAACGACTGATTTGGTTGGGAGGTTTGCTCATCTCCTTCAGCTTTGCGTTTTCGTCCACCTGAATTGCTGGGGTTACTGGAGCCAGAGCCGCAGTAACGTGCTATGTGACCTGGTTTTCCGCACTTAAAGCATTTAATGGCACCATCACTTTTTTTCTGTACTCCGTTCAACGCTTCCAAAATTTTGTCTACCCAAGCCGGAGTGTCCACTTCTACGCGATGAGCCTTGTATGCAGGTTTACTCAAAAGCGAAGCTGTTTCCTGCGTCAGAGCATGCAATACCGTTTCAGAGAATGTCCGTTTGGGGTTTGCATATGTGGCCCGCTTCGTCTCTACATCGCGTATTCCATTTATAAAACTTTGGATTTTGACCCTCTCAGTGTACTCCACGGGTGCGTCCGCATTTGCTAGATGGGCCAACCTCTCGATGTCCGATGCAAATTCCTGCAAAGTCTCATTAGGTTTCTGGGATCGATTCTGTAGCTCTATTTGGTATATCTGCTTTCGATGTTCGCTACCATAGCGTCTCTCAACCGCACCCATCAATGCATCATAACTGTTCCTTTCGGACTCGGGAATAGTCTGTAAGATTTCTGCTGCAGGTCCCTTCAATGCCACGAATAGTGCAGCAACTTTATCTTCAGTGCACCAATTATTCACCGCAGCCGTCTTCTCAAATTGCAGCTTAAATACCTGGAATGGAACAGAACCATCAAAGGAAGGTGATTTTACCTTGGGCGTATTCGCTAAAGCAGATGGACGATTTAGTTGCAATTCCTGGATACGATCTCTCAATGCATCAACCTCAGCATCGATTTTATCCTGCAAATGTGCAATTTTTGCATCTTGCACTTCTAGTTTCGATGACACCTTTGCTTCCTGTTCTTCCAACTGCGATGAGATATATGCCTTCTGTTCTTCCATTTGAGATCTCATGTATGCCTTCGTTTCATCTAGTTGAGCTGAAATCTGAGATGCCATGCAAGTCTTCTGTTCTTCCAACTGAGATGCCATGCAAGTTTTCTGTTCTTCGAGCTGAGATGCCATGCAAGTTTTCTGTTCCTCTAGCTGAGATGCCATGTAAGTTTTCTGTTCTTCCATTTTAGTCGACATCTGAGTTAATACAGCCAATATCATGTTTGTGTCGACGGTTGCTACTGGATTCGGAGACTCCTTTTTTTCTTCCATTTTTGTCGGTGCCTCCTCCACAAGATGAAAAACATGATCATCAACGTCGATTCCTTCTGCTTCCATAGCCTCTCGCAATCGTGACTGTAACTCTGATTTATTGCCTGTAGTGTTCAGTCCCCGTTGTTCCAACTCATTTTTGAGTTGCTGAATCTTTAATTCATTCAGCTTCGCCATGTCCTTGTTATCCTTAAATTCACTGGTATTTATTCAACAATACCGCTTCTGACACCAATTGTGACGAATTCGATGATTCCTTGATTATCAATCCTGGGTTCGATCACTATAAAGTCGAATAAACACACGCACAGATAATGTAACTAATAGCTAGTTTTATTTACTAGTAATAAACACAATACAAATTTAAGAGGTTGGTAATTTCGCAGTAGTTCACTATTGAACGCTTGAAAATAAACTGATCAACCTGTCTTGCTTGGTCACCGCCTTATATAGTCCCAACAGGGTGCTTGCCTACGCACCGAGAACTTTCTTGGTTGTTCGCTTTTCGTGTTCTGGAAGGGTCGGTTTATTTATTGGCATCTCCTCTTTGCATCGTATTCGCAAACACTCGCGCCATCTCTCTTCCTCTTCCTAGTTATACGCTTGCATGCATAAGCGTAGCCATCGTTATCTCGGTTGTGTTAACTAGTGGTGGGAGTGTTATTGACTTAGGGATGGTACATGCTTGAGAATAATCGCCACAATAAATAAAAAACTTACGATAAATAAAAATCGATATGATTCTACTTTGTATCTCTATCGAAAGATTCGATATCTCATCTCTATTAAAGTGCATTTTTCCACTGATAAGAGACTTTTGTTTGTGTTCTCTTATCACTTCAAACAAAAAGATTTAAGTTTTAAATCGTTTGAATTAGTTACAAAGATTAATTTGAAACATAAAATTATTAAAAATCGAAAATGTTTCTCGATGACGTAATTTATGCCACTTGTCTACTGGGATGCATTGGAGTGGGAGATTACGTCAGAAAAATTAAGGATGAAGGACAACGAAAATATATTAGTACCAGCATTGGATTACTTGTGGTTTTTATAACATCGCATATTCATGCGCTACACTGTATTATATCAACAGCATTAGGAACGTTGGCTGTAATCCATGTGCACCCTAGGTGATGATGACTTTTTACTTTACTAGAAATCCATTCACAAAATTTTGTTTGCATCTTCAGCCAATGTCACAAGGTTACATTTTGTATAATGTTCGGCTATTTAGTATTTTTTCGCTTGGTACATTGGTTTGGTCTGCCAAATTATCCTGGTCACACAAATTTAATACAGATGATACTTACATTAAAGGTATAATCAGAGATAAATAGTATGCAAATGCTTGCATATTTGCTTTTACAATTCATAATAATGTGATGATTCTTTTTTGTCTTTCGTTTGGTGTAAGGTATCTGGTATAGCCTTTGAAAAGGCGCTGGCTTGGAAAAAATTGCAGCAACGCGATAAAGAAATTGATGAAAGAAAGTGCCCCGATGTTAATGTGGCACACGAGGAGCTAGTCGAAATTACAGATTATGATGTGGAGTTGCAGTCTCTGCGATTTGTTGAGATTTTCCATTATTGCTTTAACTACGTTGGCGTTCTAACAGGTAATTACTTTTAATACAATACTATTAGACATCTCGTCTACTCAAAACTTCGAAGTGCATGAAAGGAACATTCACCATGTCTGGATAAGTAAGAGTTTAAGCTTTTACAGTCTTCAGATCGAAGTTGAGCCCATCTCCTTTCTTAAGGAAGGAGGGGGGACATGATCTAGAAGGTTGCACTGGTCATACCAAATCGCTAGAACGTTCAAGCTGCCAAAGAAATCTTTCCCGCGGCCGACAGACTTGTACCGGAGGGTACCAGATTCATTCCGGCTAATGAATGCTCATATCCGTAACACCTTCCAACCTTCGGAGAGTGTGTTGTTGCTATTGCAACAACAACAAGCTAATGCGTTAACCTCATTTCAGGCCCTTATTACCGCTATCGTACATATCTCGATTATTTTGAGATGCCGTTCAAAGACTATACTCCACATATAACAGTGACAATTGAAAAACTCAAGTATGCTGCTTTTTATTGTATGCTATACCTGATTACACTCTATACATGGCCATCTGAGGTAACTAATATGTGATTATACAGAGCAATATAATAACATTTAAGTTATTGCACGTTTCAGTATGCGCGGAGTGATGAATTCTATCAGGAGCGCACATTCGTCTACCGCCTTTTGTATGTATGGCCAACATTTTTCATCTTCCGTATGCGCCTATATACTGGGCTAACGTTGAGTGAATGTGTTTGTACTATGGCTGGTTTTGGTGCTTATCCAGATGAAGCAGATGTCGCAACTGGTGAAGGTCCTCGTCGACAATATACGCATTTAAGGCGCAATGCTGAAAAACGAAGCTATAATTTTACAACAATTATAAATATGCGTGTACGTGATGTGGAGACATGTTGGACATTTCGTGAGGGTATGAAACATTGGAATGTATGCGTACAATATTGGCTAGCTGTAAATGTCTATAAATTATTTCCAAGCAAAAATTATAGGTAAGATTTTTGTTGTTGCTCACAAGTTCGGCTGAGTGGAAAATTAGATTGTCTGACTAAAGCGGTCTTCCACTCAGCTATTGATTTGAGTATGTTATTGAGAACTATTAATTAATTTCTCTCGTTTCCCTAGAACGCTTGCCACATTACTATGCTCTGCCTTTTGGCATGGTTTACGTCCTGGTCATTATGTCTGTTTAATGGGCGCACCTTTTTATGTATCACTAGAGGATATGTGGCATAAATTGGTACGCAGGGAAGCTACTGGCTTGCAACGTAACGTAATCGACATTACATTTTGGATAGCGAAATTCTTTGCATATAGCTACCTCGGCATTGCTTTCGTCCTAGCATCATTTACTGATATCTGGAAATATTATAGATCAGTATATTTTATTGGTTACGTGTGCTGGTTTGTCATGATGGCATTTGGTATATTTTTGACTGAAAAAAAGAAGGCAGCAGCGGACAAGTTTGAAGTGGGAAAGGATAAAGATTTAGATGCTGCTGACATTGCTGCAAAAACTGCGCGAAAAAAAATTTAATAAATCCGTAAGGCCCTTAAAGTACAAGGTAATTTTATTCAGTGTTGAAATCTGTTTAAAAACGGTCCGAGCCTATATGCATACAGATGTAAATGATAAGTATATAAGGTAAGGAAAGTGCTGACTAGTCAAGGCGAAATATCATAAGTATAAAAGCTGTGTATGTGATAGCTTAAATTTTAACAAGTTATAAGTGCGAAAATTATGTAACAGAAATTATTAGTTCTATGCAAAAGTATAATATTGTATGTTGGCTTACGTATATTACTTACGCTTAAAACTGTCTTACGTACCCAATATTTACTGGTTTCTATAGTTTAAAGCACAAACGATTTTTTTTAAGTACAAAAACTATGTATGTATATACCTTGAAGGTATTTATTATAAAGTAAGACATAGTTGCAAAATAAGACACACCCTAATGTAGCAAAATGTACCTGATAGGTTGAGTTGCTAAGGCATATCCATTTTATTAAAAACTCCTTTAGCTGCCGAGGTTTATAAGATAGATAAAATTTTGCAGGGTCACAAGCATTTTCGTCCAGAAATGTATTTATCAAATTTATTATTAGTCGATTTTTGTCGTACCTCATTGCAAATATTACAAGTCAAAACTGCACTAAGTTCAGTAAATAATGAAGTCATGCTACACTTATCAAGATGTTACAAAAACAGTTGATTTTTTTTTAGACATAGTAGTTATTTCGGCTCCTTTTTGATATGAACAGTATGTAGAATATGCTTTTAACAAGAAATTTAATTATATATAATTATTATTATTAAGTTATGACGGCCATTGTTGTTGTTGTTGTTGTTGTTAACAGTGCTTCGCCCTGCCCCAGATTGGACAGGGTTACACTGAAATAACAGCCCTTGGCCGGGTGAAAAAACCCGGGTCATTCCGGTGCGATAGAACCGGCTGTTGTGGGAATGACGGCCATTGTAATTTTATATACATATTTAAATCTTATTTCTTCTAATTATACTTTCTTAATTTTGCTGGACTCAATACAATTTATTTCATATTTCTCTCCTAGTTTTTAGACTATTTTTATTTTGTTTTAGTGTTTTTAATTTGATTTAATTACCTTCACTATTTATTTAGTATATAATAATATCTATTCTATTTTTTTTGCTGGTGCTTTGTTTTTTTAGCTATATTTTTTTTTATGTTCCTCAAAATGTTTTAAAAAATTAAGTGTAGATAAGTTTAATGCTAACAACTAGTACACATTTTTACACCAAACTTCTTTTTAGGAGAAAATTTATTTTTATTGACTGCTTACATAAGAGTTATTTCACAAAGTACCCATCTAACTTTTATATTGTTATTTATTTTGATATAATGTTATTGATGTACAATAAAGTTGTTTACATAAAGTGCATATTAAAACCTTATTTATTAAAACTGTTTATGTTTCCTAAGTTTTGAATTCGAGCTCCAATTAATTCAGAATCTTAAAACAAACGCCGAGGGAAAAACGCTGGGAATACCCGCCCGGCGCTGTCATTTCTCCAATTACGCCCAATTATTAAATACAATAACATGGTAACGAAATTTTTCGACATTTTTATTTTTTATTGTTTTGTTTGAAAAGAAAAAATTAAAGAATTTATGTATATGCATATTAAAGGAAAAACTTTAATATTTTTTTCAGGGTTCAGAATATATTTGAAATACAATTTCTTTTCACAAATTATACGTTCATGTAAATATTTGTTTTGAATTTTATCCATTTTATTATTTGGAAAATATTTTAAATTTTCCGAATTATTTAAACACCTGGAATACAATTTCAAATGAAAAATTAAAAATTTTTCGGAAAGTACAAGCATTTATTTTCAAATATTTGAAATTCATGTATTTTTCTTTTCATTCGCAATGCGAGTGTATTAAAATATTTGTTTTCTTACTACTAAAATAAATTTTTTTTTGTGAATTTTCGTGAGTTAGTGTTTTAAATGGGGAGGGTTTTAAATATCGACAAATCAAAATATGTTGAATATAATCCAGAATCAAATTTGTTGAAGTGTCTTCGTTGCCAAAAGCATGTAAAAGGACATCTTCTAAATACATATTCGCCAGAAACTTGAGAAGTTGGTTCATCATGAGAGAAAACTTTTTAGTACTGATGTTCTCAAACATTGGAAGGAGTTAGGGGTCTTGCGTTAGTAGCAATAGCATTAGCTGTTCCTTTTTATCAAGTATCTCTTGAAAGAACCTTCAGCGCTCTTCCAACTATCCTTACAAAGCAAAGAGCTAACCTGAACGGCTCTCTTAATTGTCAAATTAAATGAAAATTTATTACATGGTAATAAACTTAAAACAATTAATATCAATGGTTGCATAATCATTTTTCACAATTATAATCATGTAGTAGTACTCTTATTAAAAGTGGATTTTAATAATTTTGTTCTTGTAAAAAACCAATGGATTAAAGTAAAGCAATTTGATTCAGTATAAAAACATAAATTTTAAAATGGTTTTATCAAAGAGAAACTTACTTTTAGGCGTAGGGTCTACGGCCCCCGCATGCTAAAAGTCTACCGTTATTAGATTTATACAGTTATTAGTTAAATGTTATGCTAGTATTTTACCAAACGCCTACTAAAATTTGTTTGTTCTCAGGCGGCTCGGGAGGCTCTTGGCAACCTCGACGGAGTTAGTGGTGTTACTCAAAGTCATTCGAGACAGTAGTTTTGAAGAGAGAACAGCATATAAAAGAGCTTGAGCGTGTGCATTTTCTTTCCACTAATCTTCTGAAATATTTAGCTTGTCGTAAAAATCATTTCGATTAGGGACCTTCAGGGTCTTTACAAGGTTTTCTCTGACATTTCTAGTTCGTCATACTGGGTAATCTATTTCGCTTTTATATACATATCTGTCCATCTGCTTCATTTGAGACACCAGGCTGCAGCTGTGCGTTTTGGTGAGCAGATGCTGTTATATATTTTGGAGAGTATCCCCTACCTCCCTATTTTTCTGCTGTGACCAAAAGGAAAGGGTGACATGACCTAGAAGGTTCCACTGGTGATACCAAAACGCTCCCGCGGCAGTTGGCCAAGGACTGTCAATTCGACAGCACTCCCCAAAACAACAACAACAACAAGTCGGAATTGAAAATGGTCGCGTAATTGTAACAGCTTAGTCAAATGTACAACCGCATATGTATAAACACAGCAGTAATTGATTCGTTTCGAATGTTTGTTTGAGAGAATTTTCAAAAAATTACATTTATATACACCGGATGAAAATAAAATATTTATGTTTAAATTGCGTAAGAGCATAAATAAGTTCCAAAAATTAGTTTTTTCGAATGATTAAAAATTTCAATTATTCGCCACAATAAAACGAAATTAATTATATGTCTTAAAATTTGTTCGCAGCCAGTAGAAGAAATTAAAAAGAATGAATTTTAATTATTTGAAAAAGGATTTTTCTGCAGCCTGATTTTTTTGTTTAAGTTTTTGGTAATTCTTTCCATCCAAATGCTAAACTGCATCCAAAAATTTCGGTAGAGGTGCCAAAAGCAGTCTCGGTCCCAAGAATTACAATCCCGTGGGGAAAAGTGATATTATTAATTAAAAAGTTATAACAAAAAACTTTAACAAAATTTTGTTGTTTTTGTTAAACAATTTCACGTTCAAAAATTCACTAAGAAATTTACATATTTTTAACGAAACTACAATTTATTTTGTTATTGAAAATTGATTAAAGTTTCGCAATTGTAACAAAAAATTACAAAATGACGGACCACTCCATTTATATTTTGTAAATATCCCGATGTTGATAAGCGTTTAATAGCACTAATACAAAGTCAAAAAGAGTGGTAATGTCGGAGCTTTAACGCGTTTATAGTTTTTTTAAATCGAAAATGAGGCGCACTTATTAAATTGTGATAATATACAAAATAAACAAGTATTCATGAAACGAGCTCAAGGCCAAGAATAATAATTTTTCACTTTTTGAATTTTTATGAAAATTATTATTATAATAAACGCAAAATAATACAATAAAAAACATGCTATCAATCAGGAATGGTCGTTTTCAAAAATTTGAGTGACGAAAAAAAAAACAAATAAAAATTAATTTTTTATTCAAAAAAGTTTGCGTGATGAGTGAAATATTATTGTTTATTCACAAAATTTTGCATAAAAAATAAACTTTAAATTTTTATTCAAGCTTTTGAAAATGAAAAATAAAACAAAACATCGAGGTACAGCAAAATTATACCCGTATGTGCATATAGACATAATGCGTATTTGTAAAGATTTTTTTTGGTTATTTCTGTATAAATTGAGATTCACTGAGTTTATAAGGCTTTTGGCGGGATTCCTTCGATGTTTTCGGGATAGTTTTAGGAACCATTTTGTGATTTTTTCAGGCTAATTTCGGGACATATGCTGAATTGTGTTGTGGGCTTTACCGGGTAATTTCGGTGTTGTTTTCGGGACTATTTTGGAATCATTACGAGACTTTTTTAGAGTAATTTCTCTGAAAAAGTCCCACAAAGATCCCCTAAAATAATTCAAATATGGACCCAAAAAAATCTTAATATAATCCATCAATTAATTACGAAATGGTGCTGAAAAAATCCTAAAATTATCACTAAAACTTGCCTGAAATCACCCTGAAAACCACCAAGTAGTCCCTAAGTAGCCTTATTTTGTGCAGCAATGATCCCGAAATTGAATCAAATAAACTCAGTGCATCTCAATTTATACGTAAATAACCAAAAAAATCTTTACAAATACGCATTATGTCTAAATGCACATACAGGTATAATTTTGCCGTATCTCGATGTTTTATTTTTCATTTTCAAATGCTTGAAATTTTATTTTTTATTCAAAATTTGTTGAATAACCAATAATATTTCACTCATCTCCTTAAAGTTTTGTTTGATAACAAATAAAAGCAGAACGAAACTAGGCATTGAACCGCCGAAACCGGTTTGTCACAAAACCAAACTTGACAAGGGATGACGGAAAATCGTTCCAACAAAAATCAAATAAAATTTAGTTTTTTATTTTAAAAGTTTTTTTGTTCAAAGTGACCCAACCCTGCTACCAATGTTATAGCAAACGTTCCTCTTAAAAATTTCAAAACGCAAAAGTTCCAATTTAAAATGTTAAATGTTGTTTCCAAAAATATGTGTGTAGCTACTATATCTGTATAATATCTTATAAATCCTTATGCTGATGAGGGTTCATCTGAAATGAAAAAACCCAAAAAATTTAATCAAACACTTAATTAGCCTTTAATTATTTTAAAGGTTTATGCACCTGCAATCAATGATATCCGCCGCTTCACATCCTGAGTTGTGTTGTAGGCCCCACATTTAATACATTTCAAGCCGATAAAGTTGAACTTTGTCTTGGAGGTCTAAATAATAATGTGTATTTTTAATTGTGAAATATGAGTGTGTTATTAGTAATTAGTAATTAGTAATCAATTAATTAGACGGCTTTTCAATTGGTAGTGATTATTTTAATTATTTTTCAAGAAAACGTAATTTTTAATTGATTACTACAGGGTGTTTTTTTTACAGGTTTGTTTTTCGAATAGAGATAAAACTGGCATTTTGTGGTCAAATCTGGCAACTCTAATGTCATTTATGTTCAGTTTGGTTTGCCATTTCATCATGAACAGGTTGACAAAAGAACAACGCTTGCAAATCGTGCAAATTTATTTCGAAAATAATGGTTCAGTTCGCGAAGTTTACCGTGAGCTCCGTCCATTTTATGGTCGACATAATCGTCCATCAGAGCAATTAATTCGGTTAACCATGGATCGTTTTCGCACTACGTTTACTCTATGTGATAATACGCATCCGCAGAGACGTCGAACAGTGCGCACCGAAGAAACAATTGCCGCTGTAGAGCAAAGTGTTGAAGAGGACCCGAATGAATCGATTCGCCACCGTGCACAGCAATTGGAGCTTTGTCCATCAACTTTATGGAAGATTTTGCGCAAAGATCTTGGCTTGCGACCTTACAAGATCCAGCTTGTGCAAGAATTAAAGCCGCGAGACCATGCAATGCGTCGTGATTTTGGTGTATGGGCCGAAAATGAGATTGATTTCGATGCTGATTTTCATCGCAAAATTTTGTTCAGTGATGAGGCTCATTTTTGGTTGAATGGCTACGTCAACAAGCAAAATTGCCGCATTTGGAGTGAAGAGAATCCACATGAGACCCTTGAAACGCCAATTCATCCACAAAAACTGACTGTTTGGTGTGCTCTATGGGCTGGTGGAGTCATTGGGCTATACTTCTTCCGCAATAATGCTGGAGAGGCAGCTACCGTTAATGGAGACCGGTATAGAGCCATGATAACCGACTATTTTGTTCCCGAATTGGATGGCATGAATGTGGATGAGTTGTGGTTCCAACAAGAAGGCGCTACATTCCACACAGCGCACGTCACAATCGATTTATTGAAGGAAACATTCGATGAGCGCATAGTTTCGCGGAATGGACCTGTCAATTGGCCACCAAGGTCGTGTGATTTGACACCATTGGATTATTTTCTTTGGGGATATGTGAAGTCGCTCGTCTACACCAACAAAGCAGAAACGTTAGGGGAATTGGAAGCCAACATTCGTGGCGTTATTGCCGACATACGGCCCCATATGCTCGAAAAAGTGGTTGAAAATTGGGCCTGTAGAATTGGCTTTATTCGAGCCAGCCGCGGCGGCCACATGCCCGAAATCATATTTAAACATTAATGGCATAAAATTATCCTTCCAATAAAGCCAAATTGATGGACCTTAAAACGATTTTCTTGTGTTTTATTTCAATTCGAAGTTCTATACCCCTAAAAAAAACACCCTTTATTAGAAAAAATCAAAAATAATCAAAAACAGTTGTTTTGATTAAATTTTTAATTTTTTTTAGTATTGTTGATGTGTACATTAATTTGCTTCTACAACAATACTGAAAAAAATCTAAACTAATAAAAAAACAATTTTAATTAAAAATAATCAAAAGTAATCGAAAAAACTTTTTTTTTATTATTTCTGACTTTTTCTGATTTTTTTGATTATTTTTTTAATTGGAAAATAATCATTAAAAATTTAAAGTAATGGTAATCAATCATTAAATGGATTCTCAAGAAAACAGTTAATAAAACCGGTAATTATTACGATTAGTAATCATTTTAACATCCTATGACCAAAAAGAGAATGGTACTATTAAGAGCAAAAACTGGTGTTCTTCTCTTAGTCCTTCTCTCAGCGTTAAATATTATCTGGCTTCTTCAGAACCTACTTCAAAGATCGCCTAGGGCTCAATTGGTCTTGAAGTATGTTTTTAGCTCGTCAGAGTACTTGATCTAGTATTTAAATGGTTATGCACTCTGGTGAAATAAATTTAATTTTTACTGTACATAAGACGAATTCAACGGCCTAATAGCCAAGTAAGGTTGCAACAACAAAACTAATTTAGCCTAGACTTTGAAATAGTTAGACTGGGCACCATAAAATATGGGACAATTGCCAGTTTTCTAATGTCGCCACATTTTTCCCATCTCGAATACACCTACCTTATGGCAGTCATTACAAAAAATATGCAATTGCTCATTTTCATATTTCTTTGGCACCGGCAATGATACCGCCTGCGCATCCAAATATACCCACAGGACAGTCATATCAATTAACGATGTTTGACAAATGGGACATGTATAGTGTCCAGAGTTGAGCAATTGATCGAAGCATGTCTTATGTAATAAATGGCCGCAATCGGGAATATGGCATGGCATGCGTGACGTGTGTATATCGCCCAAACAAACTGGACAATGGGAACGTGAAATATTTTCAACGCACTGAAAAAGAAAATAAAAATTTAGAACAAGAAATATTAGAGGTTCAAAACGGGCTTACACGATGTCCATCAATCTGCAATCTAATGGGCAAGCACATGTCACAAACTCCGCAATGAAAGAAGTTCTCAGCACCTCCAATACGACAAATGCCACAGCCATTACAATGATATTGCTTCTTATCGGTATCGTCAAACAAGTTGCAAACAAGACAGGTGTACTGTAAATATAGGAAAGAGACAAAAGTTTCAATCAATCATATCATTCATGACAAGCTTTAACTACCCTGCCAAAGCGCGTGCCGCATGCCTCACACTGTTCCTGTACCTTTTGGCGCGTACTGCATTCGGAGCATATTAATTCCGTTAAAGTTTTACGATCGAACTGATGTGATTCGTTCTCATCGTGGCAAAAACGACACTTGTAGCATTTGTTACAGCAGGGAGTCTGGTGAGGAAGAAGTAGAAAACAATTTAGAATCAATGAGCTTCACAAGCGTTTTGGGGCTTTGCAGGCTTTCAGTTTTATTTACCTTTAAACTGCTTTTTTTGGGTTGTAAATACTTCGGGCTCTCATCTCCTAACACATGTTTATTTATTTTTCTAATCTTTATCACGAAAGGGACGTGAAGAGATGACAGAACTAAATATCACTTGCCCTGAAAAATGAGCTAACCTAGGTTAGGCTATCGTATGAACCCATTTTGACGGCTGATGTAGTGCTTACACAGTGAGGCTAGTATCTGAAAGTTTAGTGTCAGAAAGTACCGGATTTATATTCGGTAAAGGGCACAGGTTCAGCATGGTACTTAGAGACCCGACATTTTGCATTGATAAAGCACTCAAATTTATAAAAAAAAAAATAAGTTAAAGAGCTCCAAAGCTAAATTGTACACATGCGAGTTTGACAATTATTATTGGCATTTCTTTTTAGTCCGGAAGTCAGATTCCATTTTAAAGTGGTCGCGGTATCGAAGTTGTAACAAATCTGAATCAAGTGGTTGCTTGAAACCACTGACGACTAAAGGCCAGTCCGCTTAATATAAAAGCCGACAAACGAGCACAGGCTAAGCTTTGATTCTATTGATGAAAAAACTTGCTGGCTGGCTCCCGGACTAAGAAACTTGCTAATTTAGTTTTAAGTATTGCTACTGTTTATTATCATTCAAATTTAAAGTACCTATATTTATTAAAGTTGTTTACTTTATCTCAGTTCAAAATTACACCCTCAAGTATTTATCAAAGGAAGTAGATGAACTAAACAGAAAAACAAAAGCAGGGTGTTGCTTTCCTGGAATTGGGTAGCATATTTTTCTGAGCATTTACCAAGTATACCCCTCTAAAGAAGTAAGGCTCCTCGTTGAATTTATTTTGATATACGCCAAAAGCATTGCGGCAAGGACTTAAGTCTAACAGCAACCTGGATTTGAGATCCCAATATTGTTTTTGACGCACACGTCTCTGGGTAGGGACCACATCAAACACTTTTCTTGATAAGTGGGATCATATTTATTTACATTGGAGTACTTTTATATTTTTATGCAAGCGATAGCTCAAGGAAATTCAAGTCAAGAATGCCCCGATGTAAGTGCTATCATTATATATTTAAAGTGAAAAAATCGGTATAGTCACGTTTACTTTCATGTACCGAAAGCTCTATTTGAACCTAGCCAAACTTGGCACATATTTTAACAAACATTTTTAATAAAAAAAGGATCACTTTAATGCTCATATTTGCGCATAAGACAATTTATCTCATAATTTGCAAAAATTGAAAATATATTTATGTATGTACATTAGGGTGGGTCGATTTGTATGGACGAAATTTAACCAAAATCGCGCCATCGATTTTTCGATAGGTTTTGGGCTCAGGAGAAAAAGTTCCACTACGCATACCCAAAAAAATAATTTTCGAGCCTGCGAAATTACATTTTTTTGAATTTTTTCGACTTTGATTTTTAAGGTTTTTTTCATGACCTATTAAAAAAATTTTCGTTTGATTTAAAAATTTTCATGCATACCCTGTCCGACCCAAAAATGTCCGCTAAAAACGTTGGCAATAACAGTTTTTTGAAAAAAAAAAATATTTTTTGGATTTTGGGGAGTGTTTTGGTCAAAAAACAAAAATGTTTTCGATAAAAACGAATTTGTCTCATATTTCCTGTCCCACTTAAAATTATGCGCTAAAAACGTTGGCGATAACAGTTTTTTGAAAAATAATTTTATTTTCGGGTTTTCAGAAAACCATTATCGCCAACGTTTTTAGCGCATAATTTTAAGTGGGACAGGAAATATGAGACAAATTCGTTTTCATCGAAAACATTTTTGCATGTATGCTGAAAAACCCCTTAAAAAAAAATGGCGAAAGGGTCAATTTTTTAACCAAAACACTCCCCAAAACCCAAAAAATATTTTTTTTTTAAAAAAATGTTATCGCCAACGATTTTAGCGGACATTTTTGGGTCGGACAGGGTATACATGAAAATTTTAAAATCAAATGAAAATTTTTTTAGTAGGTCATGAAAAAAACCTTAAAAATCAAAGGCGAAAAAAGTCAAAAAAATGAAATTTCGCAGGCTCGATGGCGTGATATCGGTTAACCTTCGTCCATACAAATCGACCCACCCTAATCTATTTACCAAATTTCATCGAAATCGGTTCAGCGGTTTTCGAGATAGTCGTTAAGTAGTTACCCTAAACAAAATATGTATGTAAAAACGTCAAGAAGTGGCAACCCCACTTAGAAATATTTTTTTAAAATAAGAATGAAAATATCTTTCGTATGATATCCATATTGGCATAATTTATTCCATATAAAAAAAATCAGATAGGTAGCATCCCCAAAAAAATAACCTATGTAGCAACACATAGGTAAAAATTCTTAGAGTGTGGTACACTATCTACATACCAAATTTCAGCCAAATCGGTTGAGCCTCTTTCGAGATAGTCTGGATATACAAATATACAAGAATAGCTCGTTTGAAGTAATAAGATTTAGTTACTAAGAACTAGCACATGTACTAGAATTCCATACTCGAATTATGGTTATTTGCACAGAACTCCAAAACTTATAATTTTCTCCATAAAAAGCTAATCTTTCCTTGAATTTCCTTAATTTTATATGAAGATATTTTTAAAAGTATGGATTAGATTCTATCTGAGATTAATATTTTCCATAAAATGTTTCAAGAAAATTTAAAGATTTCTGCCTGTGAAATCAATTATAAAATTCATTGAAAAAAGGACTATTAAAAAATTAAGAAAAATATTTTTTATAAATGTTTTTCAAGGACAAAATTGCTATTAACAGCGACAATACTTTTATTGAAATTTGTTTCAATTGTTCAACATAGTGAAGTAATATTTATTTTGATAGACACATATTTTATATATTTTAGTATGCCAATTGGTATGGTACTGATGCAGAAGCGGACAATTGCCATCTCTTAGGACATCGCCGTGTTAAAAATACCAGTTGCTACTCGTAATATGGAAAAATTACAGAACTGGAATTAGTTGAGCGGGTTTGGCAAACTAGTATTTGACTAGTATAACACTAGTAAAATTTACTGCTAGGATCTAATAGGCATCTTCTGTATAAGAAATCGAAATATGAACAAAATATCGAGAAATAGATTCTTCTATAAGCAAAAAAATTTGATTGTTGAGTAATCCACTTTTCTACTAGCCGTCACATCACTAGTATTAGAGTCATGGTTATCATTTAGTGAGAGAACTTGACAGTTAGTTCCAAAGCCATAAAATAAGTATGGTGAGGTCAAGTAGGAAACTAGTAACAGACGGGACAAGCTTACATAAAGTATGTTGAGCAGGAAAAAGTGAAATAGTCGATCAACGAATCCGGCTTAGTTAAGCTCTGGGTTGGACAAAAGTTACACTCGTTTAGGTTTCCATCTCTCAATGCCGTCGTAGTATTTTCAAGATCAGGTACTTGAACATTTCCACCTTAGACCATGTCAAAATTACCCCAACGGTTGTAATTTCAGCCTTTGTATTGGATCTGCACTATTGTGGCTTAGAATAATCTCTGAAAATTTAGTTCAAACGCATCATGCACACATTTGACGGCTTCGATGACAGATCCTGTCGATTTCTCGAAACATTTTTTTGGAAAGTATGAGGTCCTAGGGGCGAATTACGTTATACGTTCAGTGATCGAAAGCGAATTTTTAAACTACAATAGCTCTTAGACCATAATTCGGAATGACGGCATACGTGGGCAATTGGCTGGAAGTTCCGGTCGGTTCAATTATGCATTATTATTCTTTAAAAAAGTTGGACAATTTCAAAGTTATTGTGACTAAAAAAACGGTTTACGATCACGGTACGCGTGTCGTAATTCTGTCCCTGCACTAGAACAATTTCATTCGAGACCCATCAAAGGGTGAAGTAGTAGGCTTAGCTTTATTGTTATTGTGATTATTAAAGTGACCTTTGAAGCGAAGTCTCATATAAAGATTGATAACAAAACAATAAACAGGAAGAGTTGAAGCAATGAATTCAGTCGATTGAGACAGGAAAAGAATATTAAAAAAAAAACATCACAACACAAGTATAAACTCACCACAAACATGGCACGTCGCTTGTAATGTGCGCAACCAAAGCGCAGGTCTGCATCGCAGTTGACGACGCGTAATGATGGCGCTATAGTTGCTGAGTCTTGGCATGATGGGTGGACGACACCAACAAAATCTGATTTTGTTTGTTTTTGCTGTTGGTATTGTTGTTGTGCAATAGCATGCGGCTGAGTAACAACATCTAATGAAGCATTCTTTGGTGATGTGTTTGTTGTTGCCTTTGTCATGACTTCTACTGATGTTGGTGCTGTTGTCGTTTCTGTTGTTGCATGTTTTGAGCATTTTACACTGTGATCGGCGGCTTCATTGCCGGCATTCGCTGTATCATCTTTGTCGCTGCCACCTACAGCTCCACTTGCACCTGCACCTCCACCCCCATCGTCTTCGGCTTTATTATCTCGCCGAAACGCTTTCGTAGCTTTAACTTTGTTTGCGTCTATAATCAGAATTTTTCTACTATCTGCAGTTGCGTTATTGATGGCTTGGTTGTTGTTGTTGTTGTGGCCAACCAAGATGCTCTTGTTCTCGCTAGCAACATTATCAATTTGAGATAAAGTTGGCGTTGAGACTGATTCGCGCAAAGTGAGCTTTGCCCCTATTGACATCTCAATTGTTGATTTTGTTGTTGTAGTTTTCTTTGTCGAAGCTTTAATTTTTGCTGTTGCATTCATATCGCTTGTTTTTTTTGTAATTATTGTTGCTGTTGTTTGAATGGACTCAGCTCTTTCGACTTTCAGTTCTTTTTCCGGCTCATTGCTGTTGTTGCTGAGGTTACCAGTGGCGTTGTTGTTGCTATTCGTGTGCACTGGCAACTCCCGGCTGTTGTTATGCGGGATATCCAACATTTTATTGCACTTGGTCATGTTTCTGTTGATGTTGTTGTCATTCGACGTTTCACATTTGTGAATTCCGTTCTCCGTTTGCTTTATCGTCAGGTTTTTCTTCTTCATACTGTTATTGAAATTAGTTTTTATTTTGCACATCGTCTGTTGTTTATTGTTACTTTTGTTGTTGTAATTGCACAGTTGTTGTTTATCTTTTCAGTTTTTTGTTTTAAATTGATTTGATTGAGTTGTTCCCTTGTTGTAGACAACATTTCAACGGGTTGTTGTTGTTGAAGTTGTTATTGTTTGCTGATCCTTTTGTTCTTCTTCTAACGCAGGCAGGTTGTTGTTTCGTTTTTGTCATCAATTTATTGCGAGGGTTAATAAACATTGATTAGTCTATTTCGATATCACTTTTTTATGTTGTTGTTATTCTTGCGCTTATTTATTTGTTGTTGATTTAACTTTCGCTCTTAAATGTTTTTGTTCACTGCTTGGCGCAATTGCTGTTATTGTTGTTGTTGTAATTTGGGTTGATTAATTTATATGCATTAGACTGGACAAAAAACGGAGGGAAACGGTAAAAATCAATATAGAAAAAAGATTCTTAAAAGAATTGAATTCTAAATCCGAATCCGCTATCAGCATTTAATAATGTGGCGAGATTCCGTCTTACCCCCCCCGTAAAAACAAAGAAAGGTATTTGTTTACGGTTTTTGGGGTTACGACCAAACTGCGGCCTCTTAGGTGAATTCTGAGGACGAATTTGGATTGCGCTCGTGAATATACTTTCAAATGCATGTATCGAGTTACCAGTTCCGAAAAAAATGTATTTTTTTGTTAAAATGTTCTATGAGATTCCTATATTTTTCATAACAATTAAAAAATGTGAAATAATTTTTCTATATAATGTAAGATATAAATTCATTCCAAAAACAAAAAACCATGATCATTGTGGTTTTGAGAAATTTCCAATGTAAAAACGTAAAATCAGAAAAGCATACAAATGTTTAAAGGTTGATTACAATGGAACGGCCCACCTGACACAAACTTTTATTGAAAACCTTTTGTTTGGAATGTAATTTCTTACAAAACTATGCGCAGCTAACATTTTTTGATTCAATAGTTTGGCAGTTTTAAAGCAACAATGAGATCAGTCCTACCAAAACTAGCCTAAACTTGATAAACCTCTAGAAATTAATACCATAATCTGTAACTTTTAAAGTATTTTTTTGCCATTCTGAAAAAGTATCAATATAACTTGAATAAAAAATATTTTTATTTGGCCCAGCGTAATGTATATACATACATGCCTGCAACAAAGTTATTTCTGTGGCAATAAGCGGAAAAAGCCAAACTCAAGTTTGGTCGAGATAGTACCAACTAGTTTATGCACCAAGCCCAACTAATCAGCAAACTGTCATATTTTCATATAAGTAACTGGTATTTTTAACATGGCGACGCCCAACGAGATGTCAATTGTCAGATTTCGACCAGAACATACCAGTCACCTACTACTCATGAAATACTAGTTTGCATATAGCGGAAATATACAAGTATCATACTGGTCCTAAAATACCACTTTCACAGTAATTCAAAATGGAAGGAAATGTACCGATGGAACCGATCGTAACCAAATTTGAAACACGAACTGGATACCTTACCGGGATGGTCATGGGCAAAAAAATATTTTGATATATATAGGGGGCGTGGCACCTCCCATACAAATGGAATTTTTAACAGTCCGTATTTCTGGAAGTATTTGCGTTAAGCTGAGATCACACGATTGGTCAAATGTACCAATTTTTTGTCATTTATATGTACAGATCGTGTGACAGCCAGAAAATATTTGGCATAAGGCAAATTAACAAAATTTTTGTGCAGATAGACCGATAAAATACGGCTCTGTTGTACCAATCATGTGAACTGTTGTACAAATCAAGTAAATACAAAAAATGGACAAATGTACCTATAATTTTATCTGCCACTGCAGGACCAATCACAGTGACCAATCAATTCAAATAAAGCCAAAATTATGTTTTTTTTTATTTTTATTATTATGTATTTAGTTTGTTTCATACAGATAATGGGTCTTATTTAGGATTAATATGTTTCGAAATAATACCCTAGGATTAATACTTAATTTAATTTAATTCGATTAAACGACTTATTTTGATTTATCATTATTAAACGACATTGAATCCTAGGAATACTTTACACCTGGCTGGAATTTCATTATTTACTGTATTATTAAACTAATAATAATAAATAATTATTAAACTTGGCAGCACTGATATCTGCAAAAACAATTGATGCACCACTGCTCTTTATTCCATTTGTCCGTTATTAAACAAGTCACTACATCTATTGGTGAGTATAGATATTTATGATATGTTTATATATATTTATTTATTTACATTTAATATATTAATATTGTTCATTTATTTTTCAGAATATGGATACAGATGAAGATGAAATCTTTGATAATTTGACTACCGCAATATGCGAAAATATATCCAATATGTCTGCAGAACCAACACCAACGCCAAATAAAAAGAGAAAGCGTTTTCAAGTTACAACGGCATGGTCCTCGGAAGATGTGTTTAATTTAATAGAAATAATAGAAAAACATCCTTGTCTGTGGGAATATTCTTCATCAGACTATAAAAACCGACAGAAGAGAGAGAACGCATGGAGAGAAGTTGCAGCGAACTGTCATGGCCGTAGCGTTGATGAGTGCAAAGCCAAGTGGGCGAATGTGAAAACAGCGTACAATAATACAAAAAACAAATTAAAGGCAAAGTCTGGTCAGAGTGCGTCAAGTTCACAACCTCATTGGCAATTTTGGACTGCAATGCAGTTTTATCATAACCACGACAAAGAAAAAACGACTTCATCTGTTTCAAATATAAGCCCTGATAGTGAAAGTTTACCAAACACGCATTTTCAATCCATCAACATGCAATCCAACGCATCAACATCATCGCCAGCTGATGCAGCAACCAATTCGCCAGAAGATCTTTTAAAACGCGCAACAGATTTATTGTATGCAGAAAAAGAGGACAAGTGGTATTCCTTCGGCATGTACATAGCATCGCAAATGCGTGAAATTAATGCAAAAAATGAGAAAGCAGCAAAAAAACTTGAAATTAATATTATGAAGTGCACTATAGATGCGCTTTCAGAATTAAATGATGATTGATATTTCATTGAATTGTTTTTCTTCTATATTAATAAAGTTACAGACATATTTAAATCATTAATTTTAATTAACATAAACATCTATATTGAAATGGTATTTCTCCAGCGGCTGTCATAAAATATTGTTCGAACTCCTCACGAATTTCTTTGGCTTCATTGGTTATGTATGTCGTTGGACGTTCCTCTGCTCCTTGTTGGCAATTTTGAGTACCTTGCTCATGAACTGAATTGTCTTGTTGATCATTACTATCTGTAGTTAAACCTTCTATATAACTGGCATTTTTTTTAATTAAAAAATTATGCAAGGCACAGCAGGCCAGTGTTATTTGGGTCGTTTTATGCTCATTCAGTTGAATTGGTCGATATAGAATTTGAAACCGCTTTGCCATAATGCCAAATGCATTTTCGATAACGCGCCTAGCACGTGACAATCGGTAATTGAATATGCGTTGACCGGCAGTTAAATTTTTACCAGGGTATGGTTTTAAAATGTGCTTTTGCATGCGGAATGCATCATCCGCCACTAACAAGTATGGACAATCACGGTCACGATTTAGCAATGGTTGTGGTAAAGGCAATCTCAGTGTGTTATTGTCCAAAGCTTTCTGAAATGTGGACTTTCCAAAAACGCCGCCGTCCGAAACTCTGCCATTGCACCCGACATCAATATATATAAATCGGTAGTCCGCATCCGCAATGGCCATAAGTACAATACTATTAGTACCTTTATAATTATAAAAGGTACTTCCAGGCCGCGGCGGAGCCTTCATCACAATGTGTTTCCCGTCAACTGCGCCTATACTATGGGGAAAATTCCATTTATCATTAAATTTTTGGGCAATGTCAATCCACATTTGTTCGTTGTTTGGAACCTTGCAAATGTGTAATGTGATATCAATTTATATTTGTTATGTGATTTTGTAAAGCTACCTGTAAATATTCATTTTTCAAAGCTTTGTAAATTGCATCGCAAACCTCCGGCACAAATATAGATATGGTATTCGGCGCAATGCGAAAGTCAACAGATAAACTTTTGAAGCTGTCTCCAGAGGCAAGGAAGCGAAGTGTAACCGCCAAACGTTCATTGGCTGGTATTGCTTTGCGCATATTGGTGTCACTTTTTTTTATGTTTGGAGAGACTAATTCAAGAATATAATTAAAAGTGGCTTCGTCCATGCGAAGATAATTTTTAAACAAATATTTTTGATTGTTCACTTCACGAAACTCGCGCAGAGTTTTTGCATACGCGCCGTCAGTACTTCTCCTCTGAAGCCAATCCAGCACCCAAACACTTCGCTTCTTCAATGTTCGTTTTTCTTTTATTTGTTTCTTTTTATTAATTAGGTGTACACAAATACACATAATTGCCACTATTTTCCTTTTTCTTGATGAAGAAATCATTTTTATTTAAAAACTATAAAATTACGTTCAAATATATGTATGTTTTTTTTTTTTTTTTTGTTTGTGACACTCCAAATGTGGAGCGAAATGGCCAAGTGTTTAAATCATCTTAAACAGCCAGGTTATCTTTCATTTTAATTGTGTGTTGCCATATTATTTCATTGGTTTGACTTGTATAAAAAAAAAAAAAAAAAAAAATAACGAGAATTTCAGTGCGTCAACTTGTGCTATAATGCCTCAATCGAGGATAATTAATGAAAAAACAAAACAACCTTTTTCAAATTCAGTGCATTTTTACAACAATAAGTGTTCGATTACGATTATTATATACACAAACTTACTTATATATATATAAAAAAAAAAAATTGTTCTTATTTTTTATTGTATCTTTTAATTTCTAAATATATGTATATATATATATATATATTTTTTTTTTTCCAACATACAACTTTTTTTATTTTTTTTTTTTTTTTTTTTTAATTACTGTATCATAGTGACTCTATCAGGAGTGTATCCATAAGAAACTTGACTAGTTCCTCATAGTCAAAAAAACTCCTTGATTTCAATAGATCCTTTAAGCAGTTATACTTGTTAAAAATTTTATAACCGACTCTGTTCCGGTTAAACCTTTGGCAGTGGAAGATGGCATGCTCCGCTGTTTCAGAAGCATTGCAGAGCGAGCAAACACCTGAAATACACCTATTAAATTTGCTTAAGTAATATTTGCAGTATGTATGGTTTAACAATAAACGATTTATAATTTTTATTTCCCTACATTCTAATTTGCACTTTTTGTTTTTAAACCAAGGTATCCTTACAATCTCACCCATAATTTCGGCAAATTGTACCCCCTTGGTTTGGCTTAAATCCTTAAAATCAGTCTCCCATTTACTCCATATAGAGTTTTTTATCCTAATTTGCGCCTCAAAAGGCGTCAAGTCTATACAAATATTTTGTCCTATCGTTGCTGCAGTCCTGGCTGCAATATCAGCTTTCTCATTGAATGAAATACCAACGTGACTCGGAACCCATATTAAACATACACTTTCTATAATATCCTTACTATTATACAATGTGTTATGTATGTCCGCAACAATATAATTATCTGTTGACATTTTATCCAGTAAGTTAATAGCTGATAAACTATCTGAAAAAATAGCGATTTTCTTTTTGCCACTCTTTACTGAATATTGTACTGCTTGAAATATTGCAATAAGTTCTCCTGTCATAGACGTAAACTTTTCCTGTAGTTTGAACAAAATGGAAACATTTCTTTGTAAATCATAAAATGCACAGCCCACCCTGTCACTTGTGCACGACGCATCCGTTGATAACAGGAAATACTCTTCAATTAACAATTGTTCTTTCATAGCACTATACGTAGCAACTAATTCTGCTTGCGTAAAATTTTGCTTAGATCCGGTAAGTTTGGATTTCTCAAATGTCAAATTCGGATGTCTACAAAAAAGCACATTTGTGTTTATTCTATCAAATATTGTTTTGTGTTTTCGATATGTAACATTGTAACTAGTATTTATATTTGGGCCATTCTGAATCCTATATCTTAACGGTTGGTTGACAAACCATTGTTTGTTTAACTCTTTAGCAGTGAGCCACTCCGCTCTGAACATTGGTGGTAATTCACCCGACAAAACAAACATTGAGTGTACTGGTGTACTTGGAGGTACACCTATACATCTCCTTATGCTATTGTTCAAACACACCTGCAATTTCTTATTGTATCCATTTGGAGCATTCGACCACGTTGTGCATCCATATTCCGCTTTTGACCTAACAAAAGCCTTATATGTATTCAACGCTACTTTTGGAGTAATACCCCCTTTTACCGTGGTGAGTCTTTTGATAAGATTAGAAGCTGGTATGATGTCTTTTTTTATTTTCAGAACCTGGCTGTTTAAGATCCCACCAGCTGTGATTATCCTGCCAAGAAACGTTAATTGTCCAACTTGTTTGATTCTGTCTGGACCTAATTGGAGATTAAATGAATTTTTGCTGGCCCTTGCCATATACATAAAGCTAGTTTTCTCAAAATTGATATCTAGGCACAATTCAGTACATATTGATTTAAACTTTGTTAATTTATCTTTTAGATTATCAAGTGCTCTCACCGCATTCCTGTCATGTGAAACAATTAAAAAATCATCAGCAAACTGAAAAATTTGTGTATGGCTGTCTTCTAACCTATGGAGCCCCGCTGTATATATATTAAAAAGGACTGGTGATAAAACACTGCCCTGTGGTAACCCATTTTCAATCTGAACCCTACAATCTCCTAATAATATTGTCCTTCTATGGAGGAAGTTATAAATCCACATCAAGATACTGGAGTGGACATCCAGTTTCTGCATCATTGAAGTAAGTTTAACTATGTCAACACAATTGTATGCATTGGACAAATCCAACGCACAGGCAAATACTTTGTTTTTATTAAATTTGGCTGTTTCAATTGCATCGAGACTTTCGTTCAGACACATCGGTGCCGACTTGTTTTTCCTGTAGGCAAAACTGTTTGCAGGTAACATTGACCTTGATTCTAAATGATCTGTCAAAGTTTCTTTCAAACACATATTTATACCTTTCATCAAAACAGAAATTAGTGAGATAGGTCTAAAATTTTCAATACTGTCCCTATTTCCATTTCTCTTGGGAATTGGCACCACCCGAATGTTGCGCCATTCATCCAAGATATTGTTAGAGGTGAAATGTTGTTGCAAAATTTTTTCAAGATTAAGCCATGTTTCAGAGGATAACATTTTTAGCATATTATACGTGATATTATCATTTCCGCCTGCCGTGTTCTGCTTTTTACTAATTAACCTATGTAGTCTTTGCTCTACCATACCAACAAGAGATAGTTGAGATTCAGGTTGTATTGATAAGTTGATAATTATTTCTTCTACCGTGGGTGAATTTGGTACCACCACTTGTTGTTTTAAGAATGCTAAGTAGTCCGAATTGTCCTCTGCACACCATTGAGAGTCAGAGGCCTTTTGAAAGTTCTTCATATTATTTATAAAGCACCAGGCTTTTTTGGTGTTAGGAGCCTGATTTAGAGACTCAATAGTTTCTTGAAAAACTTCTCTTTTAGCCTTTTTGACAGCTTGTTTCCAGTCATCTTGGAGTTGGCATGCCGCCTCCAAGTCTACAATCCTGCTAGTCTTCTTGGCCTTACCTCTTGCAGCATTCAAAAGTCTGTACTTTTTTTCCAAATCTTTGCTCCACCAAGTTTTTGGAGTATGTTGAGACTCATCCAAAATCCTGGTGGCCAATCTCTTTGCGTCCTTTAAAGCATTCATTAAATCACCTACATTGCTGATATCTTGAATGGCATCGATCTTTTTGTACATTAAATTTTTGGATACAAATTTGCATTTTAGTTTGGATACTTCCTTTACATCTATTACTATGGGTAAGTGATGGCTCCCCCCTACGAAAGAAGTTTTGCAATGCCACGTGATATCACCTTGAAAGCTGACAAAAGATAGGTCTAGGACACTACCTTGACCTGTACTAGCTAAGTTTGAAGTTCTCAAAAAAGTTTTAGATCCATCATTTATACACCTCATGTTTGAGTTATTTATTAAAGATAGTAGAGCCTTGCCTTTAGGTGTGTCTAAAGAATCCCCCCATACACTCATTCTGGCGTTGAAATCTCCAAGCAAAATAACATTTGTTTGTCCATTCAGAAAGGATATCAACTTATACATCTCATTGTTAAAGATGTCAAAATTAATTGAAGGTGGCAGATACACAGAGCAGACTGTAAAATTTTTGTTTAAGTTTTTAGTCCTGGCCATAACAACATCTAGTGGTGTTCTGAATCTTATTTTGGTAAACAAAATATTTTTCCTGAAGCCTATGGCAACACCTCCATATCCATCCGCTCTCATTTTTTTTAACATTTTGAAATTTAATAATTTTTGCTCTAACTTATCCTCATCATGTGAGAATATCTCTTGTAAACAAACAATATCTATCTCATTTTGCTGATTAAAAACATCAATATGTACTTTGTTTGACTTCAAACTTTGACAATTATACTGTAACAACTTGACCATTAGGATTACGAATTCTTTCCACCCTCTCATTTAAGGGCTCTCCACGTCCATTTTCCTCACACATTCTGTATAAAATCGTAACTAAAGGATCATCTTTTGTAACTTCAAATCGGGACTGTAGTAGATCGATGATCTTTTCTACATCCGAAACTCTTGACCAACCGGCCCTGTCATAAACAGGTATATTTTCGCACCGTGGTCTCTTTTCCCTCAACGGGGAAACCTTCCTCTCCCTTTCTGCACCTTTTCGTGCAACTACATTGTAGGATCTAGTAACCAATCTTCTATTGGTTTCTGCATTAGCATTTATAGTTTTAGGTACATTACTCTTTAATTGTGGAAAATTGTCTTCAAGGTCCATCAACAGGTCAAACCTATTTTGACTGTTTGGGCTGTGCAACTGCGTATATGTGTCATACGCCTCTTTTTTGCTGATTTTTTTAATTGTCATAACCTCAATTACGCGTTTTTCCTTCTGCCATGTGGGACATACATTTTTATTTAACGACGTATGATTTTCATCACCACACAATATACATTTTTTATTCCTACAACCCTCACTACATACACCCTCCGTTCCACATAAAATGCATCTTGTTTTAGCCCTGCAACTCGCTTTTGTATGTCCCAATCTGCCACAATTGTAGCATTGCTTAGCAGGAGGGAAATAATGCTGAACCCTACAATTTGTAAACCAAATTTGCACTTTCTCAGGCAATTCATCACCCGCGAAGCTGATTTTGACAGTTTGTGTCGGAACCAATTTTTCTTTGTCTTCCCTATCCCTACGCTTAATTCTGTTGACTGCAGTGACCTTAACCTCAGAACTTATATTATTTAATAATTCCTCATCTGTAAACTCTTCAGGGATGTACCTTATGACACCATACGTTTCCACAAATGACCTTGGTATGAAGGGTCTAACACCCAAATTTAACAGTTGTTGGTTTTTTACGCAATTGTTGGCTGCTAAAGCCGACTCAAAAAATATTTTGTACAGCGATTTTCCTAACGCCCTAACTTCTTTAATCTCGTCAATTCCAATGTTTCTAATTTTCGACCATAAAACCAATCCACTTCTCATGGATTGATTTTCAAAATGCTTCGAGTTTGAGGTATCAACTAACACCGCATAAATCCCCTTGTATTCCTCATCAAAAAAAATTATTTCCCTCTCTGTTCTTTGTACTGCCCCTTGCTCGTCAGTTCTAGAACTTTCCTCCACATTTATTTGATGCGAGGATTGAGCATTTTCCAACATCTCCATTTCACCTGTTTTCAATTGTACTTTGCTTTCAGTACTCACTTCTTTGGGAATAGCCCCTTTTGAATTTTCAGTACCCTCTAAATTACTACCATTTGCAACTGTACCACGTTTCAGAAGCAAACCTTGCAAAGGAGGCATTTCTTTCGATATTTTATTTTGATGAGCTGTAACAGCTCTAGACACTTCTTTATGCCTGTTAGATCTGGGCCTACGTATTTTAGGTTCCCATTCAGACAAATTTTCATTACCAGACAAAACATTTTTAGAATTTGTTTCATTTTCTATGTCCATGGCGTTGCCTTCAAGGCCCGACGCCAAAGCGTCCGCCATTTTGTAAGAATGCCAGTTACTTGAAAAGTGACTGGCACTCAGTTCCACGAATTGCTACTAACAACTCGAGATTAAAAAAAAACCAAAGCAGAGTCAGTTATAATAAAAAAGGAAATACTTACAGTACACAGCAATTTATAAGCTATTTCTAATTTATTGATAGATTTCACAAGTACAATTTAAAGTCAAATGCACAATTTGAAAGGCACAAACCAAAGTCTCACCACAAAATGGCCGCTCAGAAACCACCAGAAAAGCACAAGTATTACACGTCCGTTCTCCGATGAGTTTGAAAAGCAAGTGATATGTATGTTTACAAAGCTTATGTCTACTGTATTCAAGATGACAAACCCAATCATGTGACAGGGTTGCACAAATATCTGTCATATTATTGCAGTGTACAAATCAGTACAGAAAAATTCTGGCTCAAATACGCCAATCGTGTGAACACTGAAAATTGTATCGGTACACAAAATTTATTTTGTACAAATTTGTACAGAAAAATTTTGTCAAAAATCGGTACATTTGACCAATCGTGTGATCTCAGCTTTAGACTACTGAAATTTGGTAAGGGGTTATATGACATTAATCCCTACCACATGCAGGAAAACTGCGGGTAACGAAAAAGGGGGCGTGGCACCTCGCATACAACTGGGATTTTGTTATAGAAATATGGGGTGAAACCTACGTGTATAAGCTAGTTCAATATAAAGCAGTAATAACACCTTATAAATTACTATATAATATAAATTTCAGTTTATATTAAAGTTTTTAGTTGTAAGTTTTACTTTAAAACAACTCTGAACGCGATTTCCTCTCTCTCTCTCTCTCGGAGTACCTTTGTCCACTACCATCCACTCCGATTCGCAAAAGAAGATGCAAACTAGTAGGGGTAAAGAATGGCTAGGATCACGCCTTCAGCTATGAAATTGTGGATTTCCTGGGTAAAAAACTATGTCTCAATTCCAACATTTGCACTACAATTTCAACCTTCAAAGGCCTCTACTGAAAAAAAAAAAATTTAATTGATAGTTTTCTCTTATTGCCACATATTTATTAAAATATTTTATTTGGTTTTTCTTTATTAATTTACTTATAGTATTGTTCGATGATGCATTTTTAGCTACCTTTCTTTTGGTTTTTGTTTTTAATTATCTTCGATGGTTATTTCCAACTGTTTTAGGTTGAATTATGTTTTTTTACTAAACATTTTTCTTTTCCAATCGATCACACTGAGGGAGGAGTGTATTGTCAAATTTTAATTTGTATCGGAGGTATTCCGCCTCCTTTTCCAATGTGGCGTCTCTTTATTACACTGATATTATATTGGAGTTTTTTACCTGTCTGTAAATTTGCATTACTAAGCTGTTTTTGCGTTTGGAGAAAGGTAACTTGTTTGCATATTGAATTAATGCATATTTTATTTAAATTGCATAAATGGCCAGCCTTTTCTTCCCCCAAATCAGCCTCAGCCTCTTCACCTTTCTCTTCCTATATTCAACTGTTTCCCTCCCCCAAAACAAACTTGGTTGTTCACATTTGTCTACTTTACCCTATAAGCACAGTATTTTTTACTTTTTTTTGCACCACCCTAATACTCTTTTCAAATTATAGGTACGCAATTATATTCGAATTCAAACAAAAATCGTCAAAGCGTCTTGATTGCAAAAATTTAAGAATGAAATTTGTTGCTGATGATTTAAGCGGCACGCAAGACTTTGGTATGCAAATTTTTTTAGTTGTCCTTTTTTTTTAAAAAAAAAAAAATTATACAAAATTCATTAAGTAAAAAGTTATTTCAATTAAGCGCGCACGACATACACAACACGCAGTATTTCTCCGTTTTATTACAAACGAGTTTGTTTCTTGAGTATTTGCTGGAAATGGTGCTGTTTGCTTGGAGCTTTTAGCAGTCACTGATTTTGTCGTTGACAAATTGCATGATCGATCCCACCACCAGCAAAGATCGCGTCAATATTGCTATCTGGAGTAATTAGAGCGTTGAAGCACTGAGGAAGGCGAATTCAATATAAGGTGGAAGCAAGGCGAATAACAAACATACAGACACACACTTTCCATGTATTTTGTTTTTGTAATTAATGGATCTAATGTCAAAATCGTACTGCGGTGAAATTTGTAGTGGCAAAATGCGAAAAAAGTAGCTATCAGCTGATTGGATAATGCCACCTTGTACTAAATTCGCCTTGGTACTGCGTGTCTGAGCAAAGAGTGAATCTCACACGCGTTCCCCAGCGCACACTGTGGTCAGAAGGTTCAAAACCACATAAACCTCAACATTTTCCAAAAATTGTAACCGGATTTTTTTAGCTCAAATGAAATGAGTTCCAAACAAGGTGAATTCACTACAGGTGCTATCATAAGAACAAGGCGCATAAGAACATGTGAGCAGTGGCTTTTTCTGTCAAAATAAAAATTTGCTATGCAATCTGACAGGAAAAGCCGCGAAAGCAAAAACAAAACACATGAAGTGTGTGTGTGTATACAGCAATGAATTCGCCGTGCTATCACCAGGTATAAATTCGCCTTGGTACCAAATTTGAAAATACTTTTTTCTAGGCTCACATATGATGTAAGCGTATAAGAACAGAATTTCAAGTATTCCCTTAAGGGTTAGGGGCAAAAACTCCTTTTGCATAGGTTGAATCATACATAGTATACGTATGTATGTACATAGCTTGGTTGAATACCAACTAGAAGATATAAACCTTGGAAAAGGGGAAAGGCTCTGCAAATCTTTTAGACATATCACTGAAACCCTCTTCGACAAAGCCTTGTATTTAATTGAATTAAGGCGATTTCCCCGTTTAAATTGTGAATTTTGTATTCTTTAGATGATTTTGAAACCAGACTTGATAAATTTGATTAGTAATTAGTAATCTATTAATTAGACGGCTTTTTTAATTGGTAAAGGTTACTTTAGTTCTTCAAGAAAAGGCAATTATTAATTAATTACGATTAGATAAAATAAAAAAATAATGAAAACCAGTCACAAAAAGTGGTTTTGATTACTTTTTATTATTTTTCAATTTTTTTTGATTATTTTAGATTTTTTTCAGTATTATTGATATTGTTGACAACAATACTGAAAAAAATGAAAAATAGTCAAAAAAAATCAAAAATAATCGAGAGTCATCAAATCAACTTTTTGATTGTTTTTTTTTTTTGATTTTTTTAATAATCGTAAAAAATTATGATTCTTTTTATTATTATTTTTTTAATTAATTGGAAAATAATCATTGAAAATTTAAAGTAATTGGTAATCAATCATTCAATGGATTCCCAAGAAAGTAATTAATCAAGCCGGTAATCATTAGGATTAGTAATCATTATTTAACAGGTCTGTTTTGAACCAACCTATGAAAAGGGGGTGCTTGGTCCCTACAAATTTTTAGTAGATTAGTTTTCGAAATTATCAGTATGCTTAATAAGTGTTATAACATAGGAAAACCTCGAAAAAAGTGTCTCCAAATTTTGTTTCTTTGCTACACAGTGTAGTTTACTTATACCAATATCTACACTGTTGCAGTTTTTTCAACTGTTTTTTCTTCCGACAGACCGTCGTTTCTATATAATTCGGATATGCTGAATAAAATGGTGTTAACCGTTTTAAAAAGTAAGCTGAAAAAATAATTTTTTTCTCTTGAGACCTTGATAGTTTAATGGGGTTTGTAAAGAAAAAATAATTTTTTTAGCTAAATTTGCAAAACAGTAACACCATTGAATTCAGCATATCCTAATTATCTAAAAAGTACCTAGATATATAATGTCGCTCGAATTTTTCAACTACAACAGAGTAATAAAAAAAATTTTCGACATAGATACTCTTCTTTTATAATTTAACAAAGCAAATTCCGTTTAAATTGTTGGGACAGGTTAAGTTCTGTGCCTCTCGGTGATTTTGAACAAAATTGTCCCTACAGTTCCATTGTGCAGCGGTGGGGTTGGGTTCTTTTCTTTTAGCGATCGGTTACTCTCCTTCGTAGGCTTCGTCTACCCAGCTCGTAAGGGAGTATCTGGATTATTAGGTAGTAGCTACTGACTTCTGTTTTTGTTGACTGATAGCTCGCCCTGAAAAAGGCTGCGTTATAAAGATTTTCCGAATAGAGATCACTGCTCGTCTTGCTATTAAGCTTGGTGACTTGCGTAAAGATGCCAGCGGAATATGGGTTTAGAGGATAGACCTCCTTTGTGCCTCTGGGAAAATTTCCGGGTTGGACTTCAAAATACTAGCATATTTTGAGGCAGAACATTGCAACCATGCAAGTCTATCGGAAGACTGTTGAGTATAAACTACAACGTTTTGTGAGTCTGAAGGGAAGTGCTCCTGTTTTAATTAATTGTAATTGTTAATCTATCGGTTGTTGAACGAATCAACTTTTATCGGTTGAGCGTAATTTCTAACCTCCTTTTCTATATTTCAGTTTTTTTGGATATTTGCATAATAAGCGGATAGTTTCGAGGACAATTTTATTAATGGTAAACACCGATGTTTAATAAATATTTTATAGGAATTAAAAATTTTATTTGCCATCTGTGCGACGGATGAAAATCTGGATAAAACTACTACATATACACAACAATTAAAAAACACATAGTTTCGCATACATCCCTTCTAGTCAATCTTGATTCTAGTCAAATGTTAGGTAACACTGATCATTTGTGGCAATTCTTTACATGTTTTAGTTTTGAAATCAAACGCTTTCCTTTTTATTTATTTAATAAAATCGATTTTTGAATGAAAATTAATTATTTTCTACAAAAAGGAATTTTTCACAAATCAATTCATATCTTAACATGAAAAACCGATTATCTATGTCAGATCCCCAATAAGGGTCACCCTAATATACATACATATATCCAAATATGGATGAAGTCTCATATTTATAAAGAAGCGCGGATTGTATCAAGCCTACATTTTATTACATCAATCCTGAAAACTTTAGCTTTAAAGCTTACGGAAGCTTAATTGGTTTGGACCTCTGCTCATTATTGCGTATGCAGTTCTAAAACTAAATGAGATGGGCACAGGGTGTTTATATGCAGTAATTTTTAATTAGTATGAAAATGCACAGAGATTACATAATTATATAAATATGTGTATTAGAGTTCACCATATTTTGCAAAATTTCTCTTCGAAGTTAGACTTCCCCTTATTATATTGTCTAGGTGATTAAAAGCGGCCTACTGTCGATTTATAGTACAGCGTCTTCTATCAGTCTACCTTTGACTCTGACGTCCCACCAGGGCCGCAGAGAGCCGAGCCTGGCCACTCAATCCAGTAAAAAAATTAACATAACATGTATTTTTTAATTCAAATTGTCAGTTTTATTTCATATAAAATAAGATTTACTGGTGCACTTGAATGAAATGTTAGATTTTATTGTTTGATTTGCTTACATAAAATTTTTCTAATTACTTTTTAAGAGCTTGAATCAGCCAAGAAAAACCTTCCGTATATCACTGAAAAAAAAGGCGGAGAAATTTGTATGATTATGTACTATTTCACATACGAAGCTTGGTATTGTGTTTTCACATGAAAAATGTTGCAAATTGCATAGAAACTATTTAAAATCACATTTTCAATATTTAGAATGAAAAACGTATTCCTGGCATCGTTTCCCATCATATTGAGTTCTTTTTACGCCTTGAGAACGGTTTTGCAAAACGTAGTATCCTTGGCAACATTTTTCCCCAACAAAACTTACACATGCACAAATATATCGCCCATTTACTTCAACAGTAACATTTTCCAAAAGACAGAAATTTTCAAGAGAGCAATTTTAAGATTTCAACAGACACATTGTTTCGAGACATTTAAGTTTAAAGTTAAGTACTTATTGTAATTTCTGGGTAGTAGGGTTATTGCCCGGCCATAAACAAACTCTATGCCCATAAACAAAACTATACAAATGTGAGTATAACTAAAATTAAAAAAAATTTCGCTTTGAGCCTTTTAATTATTATCTCAAGCGCTCAATTTTCCGAGAGTCATCAAGAATTTTTCACACAATATAGATCATGATATTTGGCAAATTTTTTTTTTTATTTAACTGTAAAATCGTGATTTTTGAGTTATGACACTCTCGAAGTAAATGAGTGATGCAATCATTTTTTCATTTCATTTATTTAGTAGATTCTTACCTTTAAATTTTATAAATCTGTGCTGTATATGTTTTTAGAAGCCCCCTGAAGAATTACAACCGAAATTACATTCATAAGTTAAAAATTTACCAATAATTTCACCACTGACAAAGGAAATACGAAGCTTGCAACGATTTACGCGAAACTGACATATGTAAGCTTATCCACGGCATACTTATATGTTCGCACAAATTTGCGTTTCGCAAAACAAGTCAAGTACTATTTTTTTCAAATTAACGCTCTAGCTTATTATCAGCCTTTATTTACAGATGGCGCTGGCTTTTACAAAAATGAAAAACCTATACGACCAAACCGATAGTATTTGATTAGATGCTTATGATTTTAGTTTAGTGATTTGGTTAAGTTTAACGCTTAAATTTAAAACAATTTTTTGTAGCAACAAAATATATATGTGTGTATCTTTGAAATCCTGTTTAGAGTACTAGAATACTGATTTGCCTTGCCGAGCCCCCAAAAACCTTCCGGGCCCCAGGGCAATTGCTTAGACTATCATACTAAAGGTAATGGATCCGACTTTCGCAGCAGATGCCATTTAATAATGATCTTTTTTTTTAATTATCTGCAATGTACAGACATCGACCTGTTACAATTTTATTATATAAACATATGCATCAGCCCTAGTAGATGTCATTTGTGTGCCAAAAGTATTATCTAAGAAAAATCCTTACCTATTTTTTCATGGATTTAATAGTCCGATATATACGAATTTATATACTCCAAAATTCCTAAATTTATGCTGCCCATAAACAATGTCAAAAAGCAGCAAAAACCAAACCTAGGAGCATGAGATTATCAAATCCAGTTGCTGGTAGTAGCAAAGGCTTTTATAACGGTGTACTTATACCCAGATGTGCCAGTATACAGGGTATTATGACGTTGTTCACATGACTAGTAGCTCGTAACGGCATAAAAGAAGTGAGAAAGTTCCATCTATCAAAGTTCTTAAGAGGAATAGAGACAGTGCTTTAAATAGGGTGGAGGTTAAAGTGGTAAATTTGTTCGATCTTTAAGGATAAGTCTAGACGACTTGACATCATTTTAGAACCACTTTGAATAAATTTCCAAAAATCAAAACTCCACACTCGAATTACAGTTTTAAGTCTACTCTTGTTTTTCATTAAAACACATATAAATGAAATACAAAAAATTAAATGCCCCCTCCGAACAAATTAGAGGCTACGGCCGTGTAGGTTACTTTCCGGCCAAAGAAGGCTTGCTAATGGAAATGCACTAAATTGGATGATAACCATGTCTATACATTAAATGACGTAACTTCATGGCTTATACGAGTATATCTAAACCTTTAAAACTTTGTGAAAAATCGACCACCTGTTATAGAACAAATTTTATAATAAACTTTAAACTTGGTTACGTTGACCGAAATTGACTACCGACCAGGCCCACTTTTATTTGGTTTTTTGCGAAACAGTAGTAATGTAGCACCAATATCATTCACAAGCCATGGCGTTATGTGTCCGGTCTTGCACCTCCCAACTATTTACAGCTAGTTATAACATTTTCTAGTCCACCCGAACTTAGACTGTCTTACTTGTTTATCTTGGTTGTGTTGTGCCGAATTTCAATTCGCATAAGCGCTTATCCGTCCACGTATGAAATCGAGTATTTAAAACCCATTTAGCTTCACCTGTGACATTCTCACACTCAAAAACGCAAAAGCATGCGCCAATGCGATTGTAAATGAATATTTCGAATTTGTTGTTGTATTTTTTGGCGATATTCTCATACGAGTTGCAAACTTGGGTTTGTTTGTTTATTTGTTTGTTCTCCCTTCGTTGTGTACTCAAAAAAAAAGAAAATAAAAAAATTGGGAATAAACACAAGTCGGTGGTCTACCAGGCAAAGCATATGATGGCAGCCATTTTGAAAGTTTTAGTGCACAGCGATGCACTTTGCTGAAAGAGCACAAGAAATTGGGGAGTTTTTTTTGGCTGTTGGCATGCAATTGTAATAGGATAACAACGAATTTCAGGTAAGTCCAAAAAATATTTATTTATTAATGTAAAAGACTTGTGCTTTTTATGTATTTATTGCATAATTAAAAGAAAACTATTCTTGTTGGTGTTGTAGCAGCATTTAGCCCTGTTCGGTACATTTAAATGTTGTCAATGAGATCATTTAGCGATAGTTTTAGTAAACATGCTGTTTTAACAGGGTGTAGCTAGAGTGATATTGCTTGCTTAGCAGGGCATTTCAAATAAGTTTGCCAGAGTTTAATAAAGTAAGACAGTCATTTTCTAAAGGAACCTGAATAAAAGGTGGCAGGTAGAATGATTGCGACCCAAGTCCCTCCACTGTGTTGCTATTAGAAGCTAACTAGAACTAAACCTACTGAGCAGTGGTGCTCAAATTATTTTATATGGAAGGGTAAATCACAATACATGTACAAAAATATGTGTACACTGGGAATTTTTTTTTTTCAAATTGAGTAAGCACAAAAAAACATTTCGAAAATTTTGGAGATATCGCAAAAAAAAATTTTTTCTAAATAACAAGTCCGGTTCTAAGCAGGACAATTTTATTATATGTAGGGACATGTAACTTACTTTTCCAATTTATTTAAATCATTGCGTTTGGCTAAAATAGCCAGCCAGAAACTCCAAGAAGAACGGCTACCACTTGGATAATTTTTTGGCATTTGGCAGTGCTGCAAGTACGAAACATACGAACAGTATGAATGAAACCCCAGCGATGCATCAACACCCACACCTACTCCAACTAGTGAGTCAAACTCTTGGACAATTTCGCAATACCAAAGCCCATCATTCATGAAAGTGTTAAATGCCGCCATGGCAAAACGCACCGCTTCTCTGCATGAAGTCTGCATAAGACAATTACTGATTGAGTTTCGAGGATCAACATAACTACCGCCAAAATTTGATATTCTACTTTGGTGGGAAACGCAAAAAAATTTGAGCCCACAGCGATATCAATTGGCAAAAAATTTTAAATGGTGCACCTGCAACTGAAGTTGCATGGAATGGCTCTTCACGGGAGTGCACTACATATATTCGTCACTCAGAACAAACATGAAATCGAGAATATTGAATGATATATTACTTATCAGGTGCAATGACAAATTTAAGGCAAGATGCAGTAAAAATTGATCTAGAAGCGGCGAAAAACGTAAGTCTAATATTCCAAATCCAGAGAAAATGATATCAAACCCGCGAAAGCATCCTGCAGTGCTTCGACGTTTCATAAAAATGAGGATCAAGACATTGCAATACAACAAAATTTTTATGAATTAACATTAGAAAATGAAATATCTTATGATAATTATAAATAATTATCAATGTAAATTTTTCACAATCCATTGCCTTATGTATGAATAAAAATTTTTATTTTCTATCACCATCGCCAGTTTCTTTATACGAATCAAACAAAATTTGTACTTTTTATCCCCCCCTCCGCCTGGTCTCTCCTCTAGTGAAACACTGTACATGTACTGCATGCCACTATTATTATTTGGATTTCGTTTCTGAGGTTTCATTACAAGTTTTGTTTCTATACCTAGCGTTTCTGTTACAGTTCTGTTATTGGCATCAAATCTACAGGTAGTTTCGGTACAGGTTTTGTTTCTGCTGGAACCGCTCCGGGAAAATTGTTCCTAGTTTTGTTACAAAGGAGTATCGTTTCTCAGAGTTTCGTGATACTTTTTGGTACACCATGTAACGATACAGTTTTGTTTCGTTACTTACCTGTGGAACAATAACGAAACAGAAACGCGTTACAAGTCCCTGCTTTACACCAAATTGTTTTTGTTTTGCTCTTTCATAAGAAACTCAGGGACTTTTATAGGAATTGCATTTATATGTGAGGGCATATGTGCTTTTAAAAATTTTATTTGTATTCAAAGTGTAAATTTGTATCTCTGCCTATATTTGAGGGCAAAACAAAAACAAAAGTGCTTCAAGTGTATAGGGATTGCGCAGCCTGCTACTGAGTGTCAAAGGATATTCTGCAAAGGGCTGGAGTTGTGAATAAAATCAGGAATATGTATATTGGAACGATTTTCCGTCATCCCTTCTCAAATTTGGTTTTGAGACAAACCGGTTTCGGCGTTGTGCCATCATCAGTGTCGATTTTCGTTCTGATCTGTTTTTGTCGTTTGTCTTGTATTTATAGTTCGTAGGGAGCAGGTAATGTCAGCATGGGTGTCTGTTTATGTATGTGTGTATGTGTTGTGTATGTACATTCAGAAACAGCCCTGCAAAAAACGGAAATACTCCGTTTCATACTCCATAGAATACTCCTAAAGGAGTATCAGAGTACTCCAACACATATCCTCATTCATATAAAAAAGGTGGTCCAATTTACATGCCAATGTCCGGTGATTGGATCACCTAATCCATCTCGGAGTACTCCGTTTCTTTGCTTTTGAATACTCTATAGACCACCTACGTGAGCGTACTCCCAAAATACTCCCATGGGATTACTCTATAGAGTATTCAACAGCAAAGCGAGAGCGGGAGTAGGTGGTCCTCAAAAGAACACATACTCCCTTCTCGCTTTCGTCTAGAGTACTCTATAGAGTAATCTTTTGGCAGCATTTTCAAAATACTCCAACGTAGGTGCTCTATAGACTATTCAGAAGCAAAGTAAATGGTACTCCGAATAGGATTAGGTGATCCAATCACCGGACATCGCTATGTAAATTGGACCACCTTTTTTATATGAATGAGGATAGGTGTTGGAGTACTCTGATGCTCCAACGTTTTTTACAGGGAGGCACCGATCGGTTTTTGTGTGGTTGATTTTTGAGTGTAGATTTTTATTACGTTATCAACCGTGACCGTGCTCTCACAAAGTCGCTCCTAGTGTGAAGAAAAAAATATATTTCGGTACTAATTGTGACCTCCTGATGTTGACTTAGGATACTGCTATCTACCCGGTAAAAAACCTTCCAGATTTCCTGAGCCTCAGTGCGGTTGGGTTGTGTCACACTCCAATTGTCCTTTTCAAGCCAGTGGGGGCTCTACCGACGGATGCAGTAGCTAATACGAATTCTGGCAGTCGTTCTTCTTATTTCATTACCACTATAAGCCGGATGTAGTGGCACAAAGCTATTTTAGGCCAAGAGCTGTTACCACGATGGCGCTCCTAAAGCTTTCAAAGTCAAGTGTGGCTATCGATACCCTCTTTCCGCATCTATCGGTACATAAACTTCAAAATATAAATACTGAAAACTTTTTAATCACTGGTTGCTTATGACGATCTGAAGATAAATTTCCTATATATTTTTCTCATTGGTGGCACATTTTGTGACTTAGCTGTATTTTAACCAAAAGCTCAGAGGTATTTCAGAGATATATATGTACTTGCCCCTCTGACTAATATTAGATACTACTATTCATTAAGCGCAGTCTATTGAATTTATCTTACCCAAATTTAATTGTTCCCCGAACATCCTCTCTCCTAAGAATATTCGGGACTTGGCGCTTCTTTGTTTAACAAATTCTTTATGGGCTTAGTAATTGGTGTAGACAAAATCCAGCAGAAATGGGAAATTATTTTTAACTTTGCATAACGACTGCCTTCCTCGGTCTTGTTGTTGTTGTAACGACAAAAACATTCCCCGAAGGTTTTGTGGGTTGCTGTCGAACTGACAGTCCTTGGCCGGATATGAATCCGGTACGCTCCGGTACTCCCATGCGGTACTGCCCGACTGTCGTGGTAGCGATTTGGTATGACCAGTGGAACCTTCTAGGTCATGCCATCAATCCTTCCGTAAGGAAGGTGAGATGGGTAATGAGAGGTGAGAGGCATCATATCCGTAGATCAACCATCGAGTTGCACGTCATTACATTGGTGCATCTTAGTCGTCTCTCACGACCGGTATGCCTACCTCGGGCATATTCTAAACCCCTAACCCGCAGGGGTTAGGTCTTCGCATGCCTTGTCTACGACTGCGCGACGTACGGTGTACGAAGTGGACCGTGGAGAGTAGTTAATGTGATAATTCGTACATGTAGTAGGTAAACGGCTGAAGTGGAAGGCAATGAGAACACGTAAGGAAGTCCAAGTGAGGGCGTAGCTGAACATTAAATATCCTGTTGTAGTTGCAGCGGTAAGTGGGCGTGGTCAAAATGCGATTTTGCTCATTTTCCTTGTAGCAAGCCTCGTCATTAAGAAGTTATTAACAGCTGAAAATTGTGGGAAATTTGATCACTCATTTGTGCGCTGTACCCTGTTCTTGTTTCAAAGCTGTGCCAAAATTATTAAGAGAGTTAGCAAGTTAATATAGCAACCAAAATTGGATGTGTGTATTATAAGATTTCGATCATTTTCAATAGCAACCTTCTTTGTTGGGAAAGTAACCTTAATATAGACAGGAGGGCGGATATGGCTCAATCGCTTTCTCTATTCATCCCAAGAGCTTTGAAGCTTGGGTGCACGTATCCTTAAATAAATTATGAAGAACTATTAACTTACTTTACAGAGTGCTGGAAAAAAATTTCTTCTCACTTTTGAAAACAGGGTGAAACATTTAAAACATATTTTATGTTAAGCCCTAATGTGCATAGCACAATAGTATTTATATAGAAAAAAAGTTATAAATCAATCTTGAAAAAGCTGTTTAAAAAAAAATAGTTAGATTTTCAGACAAACAAGTCAGGGTTACACTGTTAACAACAACAACAACAACAAACAAGTCCAATTCAATATCTTTTCGCAAATTTCTTAATGAAAAATAAAAAGGTGAAATGAGAAATAAAAACATTTAAAGCTTGGTTACCCTGGAACGGCTCATCTGACTAAAATTTTGATTTAGAACTTTTAACGGGGACTTTCATTTTCTATACAACTATTTGCAACCAAATTTCTTTCCTTCAATATTTTGGCAGTTTTAAGATTAAAATTAAATCTAAACTCGCCATTCTGGAAAATAATAAAAAAACTTCAAAAAAAAAAAAAAATCGTCACGTTCAATGTACAAAAAAAGTTCTGAATAAAATTTTTTGTCAGTTGGGCCGTTTTAGAGTAGTCAACCTGTAAATTTAATATGGCATGATTTCACGTTTTTCTTTTGAAAATTTGTCAAAACGCAAGAAAAGAAGTTATAAATAAATTTTGAAAAAGAAGTTTATAAAAAATAGTTAGATTTTCAGCAAACAAGTCCAATTCAGTATGTTTTCGACATTAATTTTTGCGTTTTTGACAAATTTCTTAGTAAAAATAAAAAGGCGAAATCAGAAATAAAAATATTTAAAGCTTGGTTACCCTGGAATGGCTAATCTGACTAAAATTTTGATTTAGAACTTTTAATGGGGACTTTAATTTTCTAAACAACTATTTGCAACCAAATTTTTTTCCTTCAATATTTTGGCAGTTTTAAGATTAAAATTAAATCTAAACTAGCAATTATATACCAATAAAAGTTAATATTAAGGTTTGCAACTTTTACAGTATTTTGCCGCCATTCTGAAAAATAATAAAAACTAAAAAAAATATTTTTTTTGGTCCAGTCTAATGTACGTATTTTTTTTAAACAAATTTAAACTGCTCAATTCACACCGAAATTTCAAAAGCACTTAATTTTAATCTTATTTTTCCTGAACTCGCATAACAATGGACTTTTGTACTCTTAGTGTACTTTCCTCAATCAATTATAATAAAATTATATTAGTATTACTTTGCTGCAATATTGAATTTATCAACGACGAATGGAACGTAACAAATACCGACTACGTGTTTAGCATTAAAATTAGCATTCGATGCAGAGGAAAAGTGGCCGTAGACATTCACGAGCATGAACCAACAGACATTTAGCGGCAAAAATGTGCAGGCGAACAACTTAAAATGTCATTAAAAATTTCGAAACTGGCGAATGTGATGATGGTAAGTGCGCTGTGAATATATGTACATAAGAGTGTCCGTTATTTGACAAGTTGTTCTGGTTAAGGGAATGTAGCTGAGATGCTCTGACTCGTTTAAGAAAGGTGCCCCTGACTGACTGGTTGATGTTCTCATGAATGCGAAGGCTGACATCAGCACCCTACAGGGAATGCGATGGATGGAAGAAGGCATCGACGGATTAGATACCCGTTATAAACATTCAACCTACTGAGTTAGCTAAAGCGAAGAGTATCCTCCCTATGGATACTAGAATTACTCTGGATCAACTTCGATCTAGATATTGTAGCAAGTTAAACTCTTACTTATCTAGACTCAAACCCACCTGCATGTGCTATGGCCCCTCATGATACTAAAAACTCTTTAATTATTCAGTAAAACAAACTCTTAAGACACTAATTTCGCTCTGGTCCAAACTTGTTGAAACTACCAGTTTCCTTAAAAGTATGTAATGGCGATTCTCAGATTGATGGTGCTTATTACATAGGGCAAAGCACAATTAACAACTCGTTCTGCAATTGGCATAAGAAAAAAAAGTGAAATCGTGGTGTTGTATTTTTGGTGGGAAAGAGACTGCTCCCCAAAGTAGATACTAAAGATTCGCTGTTCGAAATATAGTCACTCGTAGTACCAGTAAAAGACGACCCACCGATCTATTTAGTTGTCTCCTGATCAATAAGCTCTAAGCGAAATTGATCACGTCTTAATCGATGGTATTAATGTACACGCTTCTGTTAGTGAAGAAGGTTAACGCAGTAACGTAAGGAAACTTTACAGTCGAGTAGCTCCCCACATAACAGAACAGGCGAAAATTTCTCCATTCTACTATCGCGCTTAATCAATTAAAGCAATCTTCGGCCAAACGAGGAATGAGCAGTGGGTAGGCCTCTGGTAAGAGACGACACAAAACAAAGGTTCTATGGGTCCAAAAAATTGTTCACGAGACAGTCGAGCTAGTACTATATGGTGCCTGTATCGGAGCGTACCGGAATCATTCCTGAAAAGGACTGCCCATGTCTGTAACGCTTCACAAACTTGTGTGGAGTTTTTTCTGGTTGCGAAAACAAGAAAAACCGCTCATTACTCACTCACTTCTTACCGCGTTCTGTGGTACAAGTAGTCTTACGAGCGCCTCAGAAAAGAAGGACGCTGCCTATCGAACCACGTAATGTATATACGTAACCCGCGGTGTTAGTTAGTGATCCAAAGCAGAAACACTTTTTCTTTTTGCTAAATCGATATGTTGAACCCTGTTAAAAATACGGGAAATGGCAGGCAAACACCCGATGACACTGATATTATTAGCCTTGACAAGCACCTGGTTACCTCTACCTTCTCTGACTCTGATTGAATGGCGAAACCAGTGGTTCTCGCTGCGAACGAAGACAAGACGCCGTATTTGCTGCCATCAAGAAGGGAACAGACACACTTGCGACAGATTCTCCTTACAGAATTCAGGAAAAAATTACTTCTGCCCTTGAGCTTTGAGCTTCTTCCACACTTTGTATCAGAATTTTTTTTGCAAAGCATGTGTGCCCATCGACTGAAAAGTGATTCCCAAAAAGACAGTCTTAAAAATAAACACTTGGTATCCAGTTCTGTGCTGGTTACAAAAGCGTTAGTTAAGAGAAACAAATATCGATACCACTCATCCACTTTCACCCATCAAAAACCAGAACTGGTTATGCGAAGTCGTTCCCACGACAGTCGGGCATGTACCACAAGAGAGTACCGAAGCGTACCGGGTTCATATCCCGTAAAGGCCTGTCACTTTGACAACACATCCCAAATCCTTCGTGGAGTGTTTTTGTCGCTAAAAACACCAACAACAGCCAAAGTTAAACACAGTGCCTGTTTATTGAGCTAGAACTTGTAAAGTCGTCAATTGACTGAGCTCGCGAGTTTTTTGCAATGTAATTTCGCATAAACTTCCGTTCATCGCAACCAACAAAGCAAATGCCAAATTCTTCTTCGTAAGCTTCTTAAGCTGAAGTTATTGGTGCGTTTGTCGTATCGCTGTAGTCGTATCCTTAACGTATGTAAGAGAAAAACCAACATGCAATTGGTCGGTAAGGTTACTTTACGGATAAGGAATAAATGTAGCACCAATAATCGTTTGCATTGTTTCTCATACGGTTGGTCGAATCAGCTGTTTTATAAGGTCACCGATAACACACCAATAACTTCAGCTTTATGCAACAAAAGTCGAGGGTTCGCAACTTTTGTATGTCAGATGGCGCTGGGGTTGCCAGATCTGCCGTCCCCATGAAAATGCATACAATCTACTCATCTGTCAATGCATGCTGCTGCATCGTGCGTTTTATCTGACGAACCTATTAGTCGACGTAAGCTGTGTTTGGTGACAAAACTTGCAAAGTAGTATCAGTAAAGAGAGAATGACGTAAAACTCTCTCAAAAGTAAAAAGATTTCGTCGAATAGGAGTCAGTAAAAGCTTGCAAGCAAAACAGCTGTTGATTTTTTGATTGGTTAATAGCTAGTGTTGCTGGCCTACCAAACCGAAGGTCCAAGGTTCGAGCCCTGATACAGTAACCTCAAAAGTGGTTTGAAAAAGTTTTTTCAGAACGGGGCGCCCCTCGGTAGTGGTTTGGCAAACTCCCAGAGTGTATTCCTGCCATGGAAGGCTTTTCAGCAAAAATTCATCTGCTTTGCAGATGCCGTCCGGAATCGGCAAAAAACTTTAGGTCCCGCCAATTAATAATATTAATCTTCCCAGGAGGTATATATAGCGCCAATTATTTATTTTAATAGCTAACATTTTAAAATTTTTGTTGTTGATATCCTATGCCACGATCAGCTGTTTCTCGCTTGAAAGTTTTGCTGAGTGAAATTCCCCCAGCAAAAACTTGCAACTCTCTCTCTCAATGAGATGTCAAAATGCGCTCTCTCGATGCAAATGTTTTGTGTCACCGAACACTTTGCAGTAAAAGTTTTATAAAGTTTTTATAATTTTTTTTTACTCACCGAACACAACTATATCCACACCATCGAAGATATTTATTGTGTTCCAATTGACAGTGATCCAGATACGGATAAAATTTTTACATGCAAATGCAACAACAATATGATCCGGATAACAACATGCAAATATTTTATCCGTATCTGGATCGATGTCAATTGGAACACACTAATTTACACCACACTTTTTCATTCTAAAAATACGAACATGCAGATCACCCTGTATCAGAATACTGTTGAAGAACGCCCTGTCTCACAATCCTATGTAATCAAGATATACTTCCCGATGATTATTTCCATTACCAGTTATAAATGCCGCATTGCATCACAGAATCACCTCTGAGTAATGCAGAAAAGAAGAGAGCAAATTAAAAACATGTCCTAATTGATATTAGAGAAAAAATTACAACGATATGCACAGCCATGGTATGGGTTGACATGTTTCGCAGTGCCCAACTTCTCATCAGACTCCTTCTCGGACACTGGGATACGAACCCAAGTGTCTGCACCAAAGCCGCTGTTAGAGTACTCTAACAACTAAGCTATGATGCCCTGATTTCCATTTGCTATTTTTTCCTAAAATTATTCAACCGTGAATGTATTAAATTTACAGTGAGATCGGAAGTTGTTCATTAAAATATCCAAGGCAGAGCGGTTTTAATTTTTTTGCTGTGATTGTCTTTCACTTAACCGTCGATATTTAGCCGAAAAAAAAAATGTATCCCAGCCTAATGAGCAGGTATTTCTAGCGTAACATTTGTCAACTGAAAAACTAAACATACCTACTTATGTAGTTATTGGAAAAAAATACAATAAAAAGGTACAAAAAAAAAACATGACAGCTGGTGGGTGGGTAAACCCGTCTCACGAATTTTGCATGCTTGGGTGGGTTGGGGATGTTAAAAAATTTTTAAAAAATGCGCTACGTTGATATTCTGAAAACGAATGGACAAACGCAAACGTGCACACATGGCAAATTTTCAAATGTCTGCATGTTTGTAGTTTGCGTACATACATAGGCACATACTTATATATGATAAGCACTCATAGATTGACTTTGTGACATTTCTCATAACATTAAGTTGGGAGGGTTGGGATTTGACTACCAAATCAGCCTTATCTCAAATTTTCTATACACATAGCGGGTACCAAGAGATATGCAGTGTAGGAGATGGCATTTATTGAATTTTAGAATTCTGTACGTGCACGAACTCTCAGGAGCATTTGCAACTGTGCTCCCTCCTTTTAAATGTGATGGCATAACTGCTATTAGACTTTAGAATATTGATAGTTCTTGCATGGCTTATTTTCAATTTTTTGTGGGATACATTTTTGTTTGAGATTATGTTGGTTGCTCATACGACCTGGTCAACCGATTGCAAACAAAACTCATACCTGGTTGGTTGTTTGATTGGTGTGGCGAGTCCCCACTGCCTGCAATTAGCTATGCTCTATCGTGGGAAGTATTCCCCAATAAATTAATCCCTCCAGGTTTGAATGTTGAAGAGTCTCCTCAAATTTAATGTTCATTAGCTCCGAAAGGCTCTTGACTCATTAAATCAATACAGAGATTCGATCCAGAGGAGAAAGAGCCGATACACGTCAAGATAGCTAATGACTCATCTAGGTTTCATGTATGTAACGGTGCACCGGTATGCAATCTAAAGGTTTATGGCGTCTCCTTTTTACAATTGGCTAATCTATGCTATCATTGTTTAGCCGCTGTACGAGTATGTAGTTAGATAGAAACATGGGATTCATATGAACGTGGGAAACAGTGTTGAAAACAGTTAAAAGACCATTTTTTAACCTTTCCTTCAAAACTGCAATGTCGAGTTTCTGTGCGAGCTCACCATCTTCCCCATACTTACCAGTAAAAAAGATAATATTATAATTTGTATCAAAGGTTGTCATAAGACAGATGCAGTCCGTTTTTGTTTCGATATAGAGTTGTTAACATTGAGCGTGACAGATCTGTGTCCGTATATAAGTTTTTCTAGAGGTCCATCGTCCGTAGACAAAGTACACCCAGGGGCGCCTTTTTTCTAACTTAGTGGGGCCATTCTCTTTTGATAACCTCGTCGGACGATAAAAACATAGGCCGATGAACTTATATATGTTCCTGCGCATAACAAGATCTGGCCAATGAAGTCATTGGGCTTCAATTCGATGGACCATGGACATATCTGCTCTCCGTGAAATTAACTTGGATACACGCTGACATTGTTTTCGGTTTTAGCGCAGGTTAGTAAATAGATAACGCACCTCACACAAATTTGTATCCGTCAACTGTGAAGTGGCTGCCAAGGCACAGGTGTAGTGAGTGTTTACTTCGTGACAGAACATACTCGTACTTCGTCTTGCCTTAGTTCGGTCTCATGTTTTTTTTCGTTTCTCTTAATTTTTCTTCTTGCGGGAGCGCTTAGTTACACTGTGGGTTGCGCCTTTTAGCACCGCGGCCCTGTATTCATAGTACTTCTTTTTGCTAGACGGAACCACTTTCCGCACGTACCAGTTGTTCTATATGGCTCGCTTGAGCCGTGTTGTGTCGTCAGCACCGGTAAGTAATAAAGTGAGATTAATCTCAGAGAGAAAATGCGGGAGCCAAGTAGAGAAGTTGGCTAGCCTGGAACTAAACTGGTATATGTAAAATTTTTTTAGAAATCGAGCTATGTACCTTTTCGAACTTGAAAAAAATAAATTTATCCGTGCAAAATTGGTCTATGTCTTATTTCTGCACCAAAGTGTCCAAAAGATAAAAATATCACTTCAGAATTCACGTCCTTTTGTCATTTCAAGAAATTCTAAAGTGGTCCAACTATGTAGTATAGACTAACATTACCAGTATGATTTTACAAACTTGTTGAAACTAAACTGGTCTATGTGCAAATCGATTTATTTAAATCATATCTGGCAACACTGTAAATGTCATTGTCATTCATTAAATCAGCTGATATTATCTTTTGTCAGCAATTGTGTTTGCAGGTTAATTTGCGTGTTTTGAATGAAAAGGAGACATGTAAGTAAAAGTGTACATACAGGCTTATTATTGAAAAACCATGGACGCAGACCGACCAACCACGCCTGCACGAATGAGACGTATTAATAATGTACTCCGACACGCTACCATCCGGAATTACGGAGAAAGTGACTCTGAATCTGAAGATTTTGGCTCTAGTGATGAGGAAGATTTGTATGTACTACTCATGAGGTCGATTCTGATGAAGGTATTTACCTATTTTGTATCGAGTTTGTGGCCTGTTCGGGCTGATTTCATGCGCACAGGTTACTTGCAAGCAGGTACCTGCACGACATTGGAAACCGCTTATGGACCTATACACTGACACCTAGTAAATGTTATATTACTTTGTCTAATGAGAAATGCGACTTTAGATTGCTTTACTTTTGTATCGAGGTTTCTACTTACTTTTTTTTCCAATTAGCAGAAACAGTGAAGTTAATAAATGAGAGTATGATGAACATGGGAGAAATTGAAGAAGTTGCGATGCACGACACACAAAATAATCAGCCGCCGCCTTTGCCTAGAGGACGAAAGTAGCAGAGGCAAGAACAAACTTGGGGGAGAAATGAAAGAAAGCGAAAAAGAGCAACAGGTCAAGAGTATATTAACACAAGAGGAAATGTCATTCAAGCGAAAGTATTTGCAGCTATCGACTGTGCTTGTCGACTCAAGTGCAATGATGCATTCTATAAGTTGGGAAGATGGGATTCTCAAACTGTCTGGTTGTGTGGTGCAGTAACCGTCTCAGCTCCAAAACGACCTCGGAAAAGGTTGCAAAATCAGACACCAAGCCTTAAGCAACATACCCGTCAGTTCACCCTCAACAATACACCTGTTTGCAAAAAGGGTTTTCTAGGTGTTCTGCAAATCAGTAACCATCGCTTGGATTATGCATTACAAGTAAAACAAACAACACCTGCTAACACTAACATTCCAGTTCCGGATCAGAGAGGACGAAAAATACCCGGGAATAAGATAAGTGAGGAGAAGGTTGAGTGGATTAGAGAGCATATACGGAGTTTTCCCAAATATAGAAGCCATTACGGAGATAGATCGACCGATCGGTAATATTTGGCCCCTTCTTTGCACCTAACTAAAATGTACAAATTGTTTGTAGAAAAATGCCAAGCTGAAGGTAAAGAAATATTAAAAAAATCTTTATATGAAAAGGTGTTCCGTAAAGAATTTAATATTCACTTCTACATTCCAAAAAAATACACTTGTAAGACTTGCGACGAATTTAAAATTAATTTGGATGCTGAAGCAGATATTGAAAATTGTATAATAATTAGACGGAACATGGATACACGTACAAAGTTAGCTGCGAAAGCAAGAGGAGTTCTGAATTCATATAAACAAGCTAGTCTCGAAGCTGAAGGTACAGAAGTATTAATTACTTTCGACCTCGAAAGGACCCTTTCACTGCCTTACCTAAATACGGGCCTAGTATATTATTTAAGGCAACTAAACATGCTCAACTTCGCCATACTCGCTTACCAGTATAACGGAGAAAAAGCTCTCAAGAAGTAACCTCTTGTTTATACCATTATTTAAAAAACCAACTGCCTGACCAAAGATCAAAGTTTAGCCTATTCAGTGACTGTTGCGGAGGCCAAAATCGCAAGTGGAGTGTAATGTTTTTTGCCATGTACGAGTATATGGTGAACGCTTTACCTAACTTAAATGAGATTTACGTGAATTATCTTGTTACCTTCTCTTCTTTCTTCTTTAAATGGTCATCTAACCGCCTGGGCGATTTTGACCGTCCAACATAGCTCGCCAGTCGTTTCTTCGTTGCGCCAACTGGCGCCAATTGGAAACACCGCGGGATCGCAAATCGGTATCCACTTGGTCCTTCCATCGGAATGGTGGTCTCCCTCTTCCTCTGCTTCCACCGGCGGGTGCCGATAAGAATACCTTCTGGGCTGGAGCATCTTCGCTCATTCGCACTACGTGGCCTAGCCAGCGAAGCCGCTGTGTTTTAATTCGCTGAACTATGTCGGCGTCTGCGTAAAGTTCATACAGCTCATCATTAAATCTTCTTCGGTACTCGCCGTCGCCAACGCGTAGAGGTCCACAAATCTTTCGAAGAACCTTTCTCTCGAATACTCCCAGAGCCGCCTCATCAGATGTTAGTGTCCACGCTTCTGCACCATATAGCAGGACGGGTGCGATGAGTGACTTGTAGAGTGTTATTTTCGTTCGTCGAGAGAGGACTTTACTTTTCAATTGCCTACTCAGTCCGAAGTAGCATTTGTTTGCAAGAGTGATTCTTCGTCGGATTTCTAGGCTAACATTATTGTTGGTATTAATGGTGGTTCCCAGGTAAACGAAGTCCTTTACTATTTCGAAATTATTGCTGCCAACAGTGGCTTGGTTGCCAAGGCGCGAATGCGCTGACTCTTTGCATGATGACAGAAGGTACTTCGTTTTGCCCTCGTTCACTACCAATCCCATCCCCAATCCCAATTATCTTGTTACCGGCCATACTTATTTGCCGATTGATGGAGATTTCTCGTTTATAAGCAGAACTCAAAATAAGCAATCCCACATATTTACACCAGATGAGTGGATAGAATTGGTTAAAAATTGTAGAAAGCATTCTCCTTTTGATGTTAATGATATGGTGGGGAAATTTATGTCATTTGACGAACTACGGCCAATGTTCAGGGACTACCAGAGTATAGTAGACGACGGTGCAAAGGTTTCCCAAATGCGAAAAGCAAAATTTGTCAAGGGCGAATCTGTGATGCAGTTTAATGATGATTATTCTGAAATCTATAAATCCGTCGATCTAAGAAATCTACCGTGAACCTACATGATTTCATAGACTTCTTGCAGGATTTCACACCAGGGGCGAAAGCGAATTTTTAAATCAAAATAGCTCTAAGCCTATAATGCGGAATGATGGCATACGTGAGCAATTGGCTGGAAGTAACGGTTGGTTCAATTATGCATTATTACTCTATTGAAAAGTTGGACAGTTTCAAAGTTATCGTGATTTGAAAAACGGTTTACGATCACGGAACGGATGTTGAATTCGGCCCCAGATCAGGGCAGCGACATACGCGTTTTGAAATTCAAAAAAATGCAGGACATAAAAAAAAAAAATGTTGAAATTTGTACCACCGATTCATCACCCCTTTTACCTGTCCCTTCCACATGTAAACCGCACAGGTGAAACAGAAAACAATCCAGAAGATTTTCTACCAGCCCGCTGTGGAGAAGACTAGGTTACTGTTACTTTTAATGCAGAGGTGATCATTTACGAACACTTGTTTTTTATTTTTTTAATTAAAGTACTTCCTTTCACATATTTTTTGTTGTTTTATTCACATAATTTCGAATTTGTAGTTCAACCTTCCTTAAAAATTAAAAATTCTAAAGTGGTCTATGTAACAAGTTTTTTTGTGCAAAAAAAAAATTATATAAAAAACGTTTTTATAATAAGTTTTTTTTAATGCAGAATGTTAAGTTAACTACTAAGCTAACATAATAATGTACAATATTCACTTAACATACATCAACAATCGCACACTGAATTAAAACGTGTTTTATCTGTTTTCTCAACTTTTGTGTTTTGTTACATATACCAGTTTAGTTCAATGCTAGCCAATTATCCGCTATCTGTATTCCTTGCGTAACTCTTCGGACTTTCCTCACTACACAAAACCGCGTGCTTATCCTGGCTCCAGTCGATAGTGGAGCCACGTAGAGTGCGCACATCCGGAACTCGTGAACACGTCTGGCTTCGATCACGTTTCCATCAATTTGGTGTCTCGTTTTTTGATCAGAAGAAAGCCCGATGGCTTGATGAACTCTTTTGTACCCGAAAATGGAGGACCTTATATCGAGCCACGACGAAGTCAATTAATCTAGCTGGGTGATGTTATATCCTGGCTACTGATGTTGCCGACTATAGAACTTATAGAGGGGTCTTTGCTCACACTAGCTTAAAGGTTCCAAGCCTTATTTTTATATCATTTTTGGGCCAGTGATACTATGTGAGTACTAGTTTATCAAAGAAAGATTCCTTATTCATGTAGTATGTCCCTTCAGTAGGACAGTACGAGTCTCGTGGTGGAACGACTTTGCGCCACGTTCTTTCTTAACTGTAGTAGACATTGCAAGGCCCGATTGGTTGCCTGCCTTATCCCGTCCAATGCATTTTCCTCGGTTAGGAGCCATAACAATTTCAAAATTTCCGATCTGTCTTACACTTTCCAAGGCACCACAACATTCCTGTAGCACAATATGCCACCATAAAAATGTTAATTTTTTAATCACCTTGCATATTCGCATTAAAACTTGTTAATAACTCATTTTTACGAAACAAACGAAAGGGAAAATAAGTAAAAATTAATATTGCAACAAAAATGCAAATTCAAAATTAAATGCTTGAAAATGAAATTTAATTATCACCAGAGGCTATGTGAAAGATGTTGGATTTCTGTTTGCATTGCAGCAAAAGTAGCTGACTCTGCCGGGCGGGAGACGCTGTGGTACGACGAAGGCGGCGAAGGAACCAAAGGAAACGACACCATTTTGAATAAATTTACATTTCACTTAAGAACTCTGTCATACTCGAAGAAGCAGAAATGATTGCGAAAGCATAAACAGCATGACCGCAATAAAGAGAATCGGTCAGAGGGGCAAAGAATGCCGGTTGACGTGTGGAAAGTCATTGAAGACAGCGGAAAAGAAATAGCAGCGCAGCAGGTAATAACAACAAATAGAAACGCAATTCCATGCAATTGAAAAGTTTGGTGAAAAGTTAAAATAAATTGAGTCGCGTTAAGTCACGCGTGTTGAGTGTATGTGAGTGAGGCGGAGCAGAAGGGAACTTATGGAGGACCTAAAGAAGATGTGCAACCTTCGTTCTTTCAGCAGAATGAATGGTTAAAAGTTCAGTAACAAGCAATTGAAAGTCAAAAGCGTACAGAAACTGCCATATTAAATGAAAGATGTTTTTGGATATTTACAAGTCTATTACATATTAGGCGGGTTCTTATTATAGCTTTCATGTACATGAAACGGTATAATTGATTAGGTAGTAGAGAAGTACACATCAATAAGTTTACCGAAATGTTCAGGGCGATGAGCTGAGTCGATTTAGCTATGTCAATCATTTCATCAATTATTTGTTGGGACCAAAAAAATTTTGCCCTATATAACATATAGCTTCCATATAGTCAATTGTTTCGATAAACGGGTTTTTCGCTGTAACTCATGGAATCAATGTCTACACATTTTCGAGATTGAAATCAGAAAACTCCAATTGTATTTCAGAAAATTTTAATTGAATTTCGGAATAGCTTATTAGATTTCAGAAATTGTCAATGTGGATTTAAGAAACGGTTATTGGATTTCAGAAAATGTAAGCTCATTTGCAGAATATTCAATTGGAGTTCAGAACGTGTGAATTGGAATTCAGTTATCGGTAAGTGAATTTCAGAAAAACCTTTCAAATTCTTTTTCCATGTTGATACTTGATTATGTATAAAGGCCATGGAATATGTAAAAATTATTTGCTATGAAATAAATCAATTCCTAAATTTTATGCCGTTCAGTTCAAATTGAATTGTCTATTTTTGAAATCCAATTACCTATTCTAAATTCCAATTACCTATTCTGAAATCCCATTTACATGTTCTGAAATTCAGATAACTATTCTTAAATCCAAATGACATATTCTTAAATTCAATTGACTTGTGCACTTATTATATACTAGCTTATATCCCCACATTTCTATAACAAAAATTTTAGTTGTATGGGAGGTGCCACGCCCCTTTTTTCGTTATTCCCAGTTTTGGAGGTGGTAGGGATTAATCTCATATAACCCCTTACCAAATTTCAGTGGTCTAACGTAAATACTTCCAGAGATACGGACTATGAAAAATTCCATTTGTATGGGAGGTGCCACGCCTCCTATATATATGAAAATATTTTTTAGCCAATGACCATCCCTGGAAGATATCCTGTGCGTGTTTCAAATTTGGTTACGATCGGTTTATACGTTTAGGACACAAGCCGGTCTATAGATACATACATAATTTGAATTTTATATATGTATATAGGTATAAGTAATTTGGCTAGTTCAGGCCCATGCGCAAGGGGGTTTGGGGGTTTCAACCACCACTAATTCCGACTTTTAGTAATTTATCGTTGCGCTACAGACTTGAAACTTGGAATATACACCCAACAAAAAAATGTTACTTATTTGATTTTGAGGTTGCCGACTCGATTTTTCAATAAATATTTGATCAAATGCGGTAGTTCCTACGGATGAAACATTTTATTAAAGTAGTTTTAGAATCTATAGAGTTTCTCTTCCGAAGTTGAAAGAGGTTTTTCCTACTGTTTTTCAAATTTAAATAAAACATAAAACCAGAAAAGAAGAGGGTTTTTTATAATAGAATGCAAGAAGATTAAATAATTCACATTTGAAAATAAAAATTTTTTTTTTTCGATTATGGAGTAGAGATGTGACCTGGAGTCGATCATTCAATAACCGATTTTTTTATTTAACGAGCTTTTTGAAGAATCAGTCTTTTTTCCGAATAATGCCTATTCCATGTAAAAGTAAAAATATATTATAAATAATTGTTTCTAAAATTTTACTTTTCTTTTTAAATAAAAGCTTTTAATAATTTATAAAAAAATTATTAAAAAATAAAAACAATAATAATTAAAAAAAATGTATTCTTGGCCTTGAGCTCATATTAATGGATATATTTTGGATAATTAATTCAAATGAAAATCCTTAAAGAAAAGTACAAAGAATAGACCTATGGACGATTTTCGGATTTTATTAGTTCAGATTCGTTATATTCACTTACAACTTTTCAATACTTTATATATCTTATTACAATAAAACTAATACAAAGCAATAAGAGTAGAAATATAAAAATTTGTAACTGAGGCTTGCTAGAGGCTTTTCTGTAGATTAGGTTAGTCCGAAAGAGTTGGGTAAATTGTAATGCCTTATATAATTATTCCTTTCTATGCCAGATACTGTTGATTGAACCACTTCGTGGAGTAAATATATGCATATTTCTACCGCCTTTATATCGAGTTTTAGTTGCTCCGTAAGATCCGTAAAAAAAAAGTCGACCTAGATCCAACCCATAACTTATATCCCGGGTTAGGAGGATATTTACCCCAACAGACATTACTATGCAACGAAATGCCTCCGATTTTACTTGGGAAAAACTCCCAAAGCATAAATCTAATGACTTATTAGAGATCTCTTCAAGCGGAATTCCTTCAAAATAATCAACGCCACCCACATTGCTATGCGCTGCTAATCTTTTTTGTATTTCACAATTTTAGGACGACCCTACTATTCATACCAATGTAAAGTATTCGTCTAACTGTTTGACTGCTTGCGAAACGCGCTGCCACTTACCGACTAAGTAAACGAATGATTAGCAAGCGATGAAACGATGATGTTACTGCCAAATCCGCCTCATGGGGTTGGGGGCAGCTAATAGACATAAAACTCGTTGGGTTTCGAAAACTTCTGCAATTGTTTGCCACTTAACAAAAGCTCATAGCAACCATTTTCAGGGTTTTTTGGCACTTAAATATGCAACATCATTCATACGCATAATTCTAAAAAGTACTAGGAATGATCAGGAACAACTACAGATTTCGGGATTTGAAAATATGTTTGTTAAAGACTAACCGCCAAATTTATAAAAAGTAAGAAAGCTTTACGAAGCTTTTTAAAATGACATTTTCATACAAATTTCCAATAACAAGAGCATTAACTCATTTTTTTACGATTATTTGTGTAAATGTTTGTGATATATTAATGAATCATATCACAAGATAATGTAGATCTACAGGATGCGCTATCGCCATTTTACCGCTTATTTATTTCATATTTGATTTTTGTTTTTATTCAAATTTAGCATTTCCCTTGACGAAAACTACGTCTCATGTCAACTTCAAGAGTCATTGGCCTGGTAAACAAGAATTTTCCTCACAAATATTTTATTTATCAAGATTATGGGGTCTATCAGCAATTCCGGCGGAGCTCCCGGCGGGGCGCTGTCGGGAAAATGCTATCAGCTATTCCGCCGGGGTCACGAAATTCCCCCGGAAATTCGAATATTGGTAACTTGGCATCACTAAATCTGAGTGACATTCAGATTTATTTACATAAAAAATAAAATACGAAAACTGGAAACCAATTTTAATATCTTCCTTTAAGGACCGCTTTCAGAAAATCCTATTAGCATCAGCCGCCGGTTAATTTGGTAGCTAACCGAACGATGTACGTCAATTGGTACGTAGGCAGCACTAAGTACGAAAATATCGTAATTGCTGATAGCATTTTTCGGAACTGCGTGATGACAAATTTTTTCCCGCCAGGAGCTCCGCCGTAATAGCTATATATTATAAAGATTGCTCGAAAAACATCCCTCAGAACACCTCGAAAAATTAGCTTCATAAATTGAAAGCTTTTTAAAAAATTTGTATTTGTATATCCATTAGAGTGGGTCGATTTTTTTTCCGACTTAGCAAGGAGTGACCTTGTACTTTATAAAAAAGATTTATCATTCACAGACGAATAAAATTTAATATAAAACTTTCTTTTGAGGAGGCCTACTAGATTTTTAAATAAAAAATGTATCCTATCCTTTACCTCCAAAAAGAAAAAAACTTTGTAAAGGTGTGCTAGAATCTGTGATGCGATTTGTTAAGCTTTTCCGATCTAACCTACTGTGGTGCAAATAAAACTAGTTTGTTTCAACTTACAGCCCCTCGTTATCCAAAGGAAAGTCACAAGATAAAAAACCAATGTTTGTGAATCAAGTAAAAAATCAAAAAATTAAAGGCAATTTCTTTGTATTCAACAATTTTTTCATGTTTCTCACGATTTTGGGTCAAAAAAAATTTAATTGGGAACGATTATTCTTAGAAATAAAAAAAATTGTGAGTACATTTTTTTCGACAACTTTTTTTGTATAAAGTACCCACGAGCATTTTAAAAGAAATTAACGCGCATGCTTTTTAGTCCACTTTAGATGCCTTTTTACAAGGACCTTAAAACAAATGATATTTTAAGCGAATATTTTATTTTTTAGCATACAAACTCATCCTCTTTACTTATTAAAACTTGGCGACATTTATGTTATTTATGCAATTTTTTTTTCTCTTGCAATATTCAAATAAAATCATTTTGTTTGGAGGTGTTCAACGATTTAAAGAAATTTCAAATGTATAAAATTGAATTTATATCACAACATAAAATGGAAATTTGGAAATAAAACTGGCGCGAGTTCAATTTGAAATAAAAACTAAAAAACCAGCCGCTGGTAAAAGGAAATAAATCTCGCTGGTTTTATTGCTTTTAATAAAGGGGTAGCTATTGGCAATACCAACAAACGCCTATGGTTGATTTTGCGAAAAAAAAATTTTATCCTGTTTTGTCATCACTTGAAATTTTTGTGAAATTTTTCAGAAATTATGATCCTATTACGAAAATGCTACCGGTCGTTATAAGATCGATAGAATCCAATTGCAAATTCCTTGTTTTTATTCTGTCTGTGTACATTATTTTTATACGCACATCACTAAATAACTGCTACATCGAGTTGAATGCTTTTTGCAAAAATATATTTGCCGAAGTCTATGTTCAAATATAGGACACATCTTGTCGTTGCTGCTGTAAATACTGTTTTTTGGGTGGGGGGCGAAACCTCGTACAATCGCTGTTTAGCTGTTACATATTTTAAAGTTAGGTAGTTTCTCAAATATCTGCTTCGATCTAAACCATTGGAGAATAACGAATATCCAAAATGCCAAAACTAATATCGGTATCTCGAAATTGTAGAATCATATACCGAAGATTCCGGATTTGTAAAACTCGAAAAAACGTACATCCCTAGTAGCTGTGTGCGAGCATGTAGATCATTCCATTTAGCTAACGCGTCTCGCCAAATCCCTTTTGAGCGGAGGCGCTTAACACATTTCGCTGTTCCGTGGTTTGACGCGAATTGCACTTTAATTTGTTTTTACAAGCTCAATTATGTTAGGAAAATGGAAATTTTGTAAAATGTAAAATTGTTTTGCTGCATCATTTTATTGTTTTAGTTAGTGGTTGTTGTTGATACTTTTGTGCATGTTGTTGTTGCAGTGAAAGCCATTTAAACATTTTAATATGCCTCAATTACTTCTTTAGCTTCATTGTTGCTATGTTTGTTGCAGTTGTTGTTGTTGTTGCTATTGTTGAATGTTGTGCTTAAACCTTCTTTACCGAAAGATTATCCCATGACACATATATAAACAATACAACACACACAGCCGCACCCACAACCGCATTCAGCCATACAAACAAACGTGAGAAGATATTAGGGCAGCTTACTATTTGAATTGTTATTGTAGCGGCTTAGCGCGTTTCGCTTGTTGTGGCATATTATTCGCACAAAGGCAGCAGAGTGAGCAAAGGGGTAAAATCGTCAAACATATGGTACATGCATTCATTTGAATAAAACAATCGAAATATCACCATGAAATGCGCTCACGGTACCAAAACTTTGTTCACTCAACTGAAATGAACTCCGAATTGAAAATGATGAAAAAGCTTTGCTGAATTGTTTTTGGTAGCAGCAGCAGCGGTTTTTTTTTTATTTGTTTGTTTATTTTTCAAAGGATTTTCCTGTGACAAAATATATGCTCAATATTTCGCTGAGTTAAATGGTTAAAGAGTTGAGTACGTAAGCTGTGAGCGTCAACAAAGACAAACAAGTGCCCATTGAAGCATTGCAATACGTGTACACCTTGCGGCAAGTGTGGTCTCACTCATCCTCCCACCCTCATGCTCAATCAGACTAGGATGTATGTCAATACTAGAAGTCCGTGGTTGTGCGAGGCTTTGCCTAGCACACAAATAAAGTCAGAAACAAAAAAAGTACCCAATATTTCAAGATAGACCGCGAGCAATAAATCGGCGAAGAATTTATTGAATTTACCAGTTATTCAGTGATGCCAACACAAACATGTATACAGAAAACCGGAAGGCAGAAACTCAAAGAATGTTTGCTTTGGCTCTGTTGGTTTAATTAAGACTACCCATTTGCATTTTTAAGAATTTGCTTTCATGTGCAGACATCCGATTTCACCATATGTATGAACAAAAAAATTTAGAGCCAACTATTATTTCCACCACTGAACACAGCGGGAATAAAATATTTCTTTGAATACTAAACTTGAAGTTCAATATCTGTCAATACATCAGTAAAAACAAGGAGTAAATTTAATACCGCCGTTTCTGAGTGATGCGCGCACAAACATACAGACAGACAGAAACCCTTGTTTTGGCTTTTACTATACTAACGGAAACAATTCAGCAAAGCTTACTGTTGTTGTTTTTTCTTTAATATCTTTAATGCAAAGTTACAATTTTATTATATGCGAGGTTTAAGGTTAAGGTTACCGCCCCTTTGCTCAGCCGAGAGGCACACTTATGGCGGATGGCCCATTGTGTTAAGATTAAGGAATGAAACTGAACCTGTAACAATTATCTCAGCCTAAAAAATAATGCATCCGAAAATTTAAGACACAGAAACTTTTTTCACAAGGTCTCGGTATAAATGTGTGCAAGATAGTCGTGTTGCTTTCAATATGAAGTAGGTTCAGTTTCCTGCGAATGCAAACGCTCATTTGGACTCAAGAGTGACTGTTTGTGACACCACATTTTTATCTGAACCGCGGCATCATCTCTATTAGTAATGGGATTAACTTTTTTACCGTAACAAAGGAGTAAAGCAACAGGGTGAATGTCACTCCTTGTGGTTGCCCGTCGATCTTAGATCCAAACGTAAGCAAGTTCACCAAACCTGGACTAGGAACATTCTCAAGAGAAGCACCTTTGGTCTATTATGCACTAATCAGGAAATCAACAAATTTTTGGACACTCCCTCCATATGACTGTTAAGGCTGCGACTGCTCTTAAAGATCCCTGTCCACATTCGTAGGTCGTTCTTTAAGTATCTAATGAAAGCTTTATATTGTATCCTGCCAGCAAAAGTTTTTGTTGCCGCAGATCTGGGATCCAGTGCTGCATGCTGGGATCTATTGAAAGAAATTGTTTATGTTTGCCTTAAACACAGACAAGTACTATAGAGTTACAGACCAACAGTCTATTCAACTTTCCACAAAAACCATGATTAGTGAGGATTTTATCTTAAACCAAAACAATGCCCTGAGTTCTAGACTCTGACTTTTGGGGTTTATCTCTGATTGAATTGTCTTCGGAAACAAGCCTAGTGTGAATACTATCTACTCTAGGCATTCTAACATGCTTTGTCTCCCAGTTATAGTTCGTTCTTTTACCTGTTTGCATTATAGCAGGAAAAATTCGGAGCGAGACCTTGTCCTCTTATCTTATGTTTAGGAAGTTACGCTGATCAGTCTGATCTATGACTGTGGATAGTGAAGTCAGCTCCAGTAGCCTCTTCATCTAGGGCTTTTGCTCTAATTCCTGCAAGGCTTTCGTGGTTTTGAAAGGAAAAATGTTAGTATCGCTTGGGTTTATATTTAGGCCCGCTGCCATTATAACGATATCGACCGCTAAGCTCAAGTCTTGCGTTGACAGTTATTATGCAGCAATCGAACCAAGAAAACTCTTTGAGGGATATATCAGCTCTATGCCCTATTATTACGAATATTCACTACGAGCTCTTATTCATTAAATTCTAATAAATCCATTCTCTTTATATTCGTCCTTCAACTGCGCCAACCAATGCCATGAAGACATGCAAACATTTAGCCAAATTACCAAATGCAATGACAGCTACATAAATTTGAGAAATATATGTTTTGAACGAATAAGTTGACATATCACGCAGGACGATGGGCCGAATACACAAAGTGCGTTGATCATTGACGTTTTGTGGTTGAAATTAAAAATTTAATTGATTAACGCCCAACACTGTCCCACAGAAATATTTTGAAAGTATATAAAAGTCAGTTCAGGCATGATCCAATATGTGAATGGGAGTTCGAGATTTCTGGATGTTAAAGAGCTTGGTTCTTCCTCCCTTAGCACCACTATCAATAAATCTCATAATTTATTCTATAAAAGCAGAAGACTCAGGTAAGAAGGGATTACTCCGTTACTATGTATCCTGATCATAGTCGAGTGTTTATTGCACGGAAATGTACCTGGTCTCGCGACAACTCAATGAAAGCACATTCCTGGACAAAGTTTCTGAGATTGGTGGCATCGTGAGCTAAGCTTACCCAGAGCCCACCCTGCCAAGGTGGCAGCAGTTATTACTATCCGGGACCCAGAGTATAGTAAACAAGTACGTTGCTTAACCTGTTGGAAAGTATTTAGAGGGCAAGTGAATGCGTTTAATGCAGCTGGCTGTCACTCTCGACGCGTTAACTTCTCCAAAACTTAATCTTTAACCCTGAGAATTGCGTATACGGCATGTTGAATATCTTCAATAGACACTCCAGAGTCTTACCCAAAGTAAAAATGCTGGAATGCTGGAGCCAAGGAGCTCACACCACAACGTAAGATGCGACTGTCATAATACTCTCCAAACCTTAGGGGAAACCGAACCTTCTACAATCAAAATATGAAGTGGAAAAGTGTATGACTTCGGGTGAAAGAAAACGTACCTTCTCCTGGGTTTCTTATTAAACTCAGATAAGACGTTTTATATACAAACATAGAAAGTTCAATGAACCAGAAGAAACAATCTGCTGGGGGGGTGGGGAGGCTGTACGGCATTCGATTACTTTAGTAATTGTCGACGAATGTGAATAAATACGTTCCGTAATATGGTACTAGCAGACGCTATACTGCCCAAAAACTGACTTTCCACCACTCCAACCTCCCTGTTTAGCTTTCTATTCCTCATTTTCAGGTCCTCTTTTTTTTGTAACCATGCCTCTCCCGACCTCAACTTTTACTATCCATATCCCTACTCCTTAACTTTTTCTGAAAATTTGCTTGTGTTGTGGTTGTTGCTGTAGTATTACTTTTCCCTGCTTAGTCTGAAAGGCCATTCATGAACCGTTTTTTCATTCTAAGCCTCTTCCTGTTGTTGTCGTTTGTAACGACAAAAACACTTCCCAAAGGTTTCGGGGAGTGTTGTCAAAAGTGCAAGTCCTCTGCCGGACTGTCGCGGGTATAACCAGTGTAACCTTTTAGGTAATTTTACCAATACTTCCGTAAGGAAGGAGAAGATGGGTAGTGAGAGGTGAAAGGCATTATATTCGTAGATATGATGGATATTTATGCCTACCTCGGGCATACATATCTAAGGGGTAAAGCCTATTCGTCTCTCGTACTTCTTCTACATTTCCTTTTACTCTCCCCTCGCTCTTCAAACCAAACACCTGCAAAGTCATGACGAGTTAGAATGTGACATTCTTTTCTCATGTTCTTAGCAACTTTCATAATTTTTTCTTCCATAAGAGCCTTCACCTGGCAATAACAAACACAACAAAGTCATTACAAAGTTTCACGGCGTTTTACATAATGAGGCACTAAGTATCTGTGATTGATAATAATGAAATAACTATCAAGAAAAATGCCAAAATCCTTGAGTTACAGCGTCTCACAAGTTCATTAGTTACGCCACTGTCAATTACCAGTTAACTTCATTTTATTTTCCTTTTACTTGTTTATAACTATTGCCACTTAATTGATATGCAATGCCCTTTAGCTTCTCTTTAACATTTGCGTAGTAAACACGGCATGCGGCAGGGCCTAACCAAATGCGCCATTCCACCCTTGTGCTTGGCTCCAGTTGTTTCTAAGTTTCTCGCCAACAACTAACACATTCACAGCAACAACAATTTGTCCCCAAATGATTGCCCATAAGCATTTTACTATACAATGGAGATACATTTATTGTTTATCGATGAACGAATGAATAAAAGCTCAGACGAGTGGCTGTAGCGGTGTCAAGGCGCACAAACACAAAAACATCATTACCATATAAAATATTACACACTTGCTACTTTGTTGGTACTTATTTATTTGTATCCCGCTAACCGTGAAATTGTTGTTGTGGCGAGCTGACTTGCGTGTTAACGCCATTGATATTCACCTTTCTTTGTGTTTTGCTATTAAGGAGGACGCTGTTTGCTGACTGGATTGGATTGAAGAGTTTGGGAAGAAGGCGGGGGGGTGAAGGGAGAGTCAACAAGTGATTGCAAATGATTATGGGGTCATCATGTTGCCATTAACTTGCCTAGAGAGTCATTCGATGCTGGACTTGGGTGTGGGTTGATATAATAACTCTATCAGTCGCGGGTGAATATTATAGTCAAGCATATCACTTCCACACGAATATGCATATGTATGTATGTATGTATGTATGTATGTATGTCTATCATGGTGCTTCCCTGTAGGGAAATTCATCGGCTTTGCTATATAGTTTAAAAAATTAGAACTTGTAGTACTAAAATGCGTAGAACGCAAATATGATTCAAGGATCCCCGGTAAAAGTTGCAAAGCACTTTCTAAATAAATTTTTAACTCAATTTTAAAAATTTTAATTTGCACTGAAATATACTGAGGTAGCAGATTTCGAACGCTGAGAAGAAGATCAAAATATTTGTAAATACTTTTTAATTCCTTTTTTAACTTTTGCTTAAAAATGCCTTATTTCAGCATTTGATTCAAATCTATCTGCGCTTAATATGTATTGAATTTTTGTTCATATAGGGCGTTTTAGGAAATTATTCTTATCACCCATTTATACTGATTTAAAACGCGTGATTCCAGACCAGAATTCGTAGCATGATTCCAGACCAGAATTCGTCGCATTTGCTCAGTAATTTTGCTTTGAATGCGTGATTTTGAGAATTCGATTTGTATGGGGTAATGTGCAGAATTTCGATCCTTTCCACGAAAATCACTTATTTCATACAGTGTAAATGTAGTATTAGATAGGTCTTTCTTCCATCAAATTCTGAATCGGGGCATTTTAACAAATTGTTTGAAATAGCGTGAAATTGCACGCAGCCGTCCATTTCGTAAAGATTCTAAATATAAAATTTTTATTTGAAGTTAAGAATCACCATTTAGAATTCAGGCTTATGATTTTAAATTCCATAAAGTAAAATTCAAAAGTAGAATTTTCAGTTTAAGTTTAGAAAGTGTCAGGTCTATTCTAGTATTTTGTAATATCGGTTCAAAAAGCTAAAATTCATTTGCAAAGATCCACGCCTAAAATTAAAAAATTTTGTTTCAATTTAAAAAGAAAGAATTTTTGAAATCTTCGTTTTAAGTTCAGTAAATTATAATTGAAGTTCAGAATAAATTTTATATTAAGAATTTTTATTTAGAGTTTACAAAAATGTTATTAAAATCCAGAATTTTCATATCATATTCAAAAAGTATCTATCAAGCTCAAAATTTTATTTAAGTTAAGAAAACTATAATTCAGATACAGAAAGTTATAATTCGAATTCAGAATTTTTCCTTTGATAGTCAGAAGATTTCATTTAAAATTCGGAATATTGCAATTGTTAGGATAGAGGAAATCATAACACCAGTAAATCTGCTTCGATACCTACCAGCGGCACAACAAAAACTTTGCATCGAACTTGACTTTCGAATACCCCAAGGGTCATCACAGCTGATATGATCTCCTGCAGTCAACTGCCAAACTAATAGGTAAACATTCTAGTTCATTAACTACAATTTCGTGGGGGTATTTATACCGATTTGAGCGACTGCAACATTTCATTTCATTTCAGTACTGTCGATAGCTACATCCATACACGAGCGAAGAAGACAACAGTTCTGTATTGGGTAAGCAATCGTTCAGTTAACAACGCCGACCAACATTTTAATTTTCTGTCCAACTAATATTCTGAGTTTTTGAATATTCAATTAATTAAATTAGACATAAAAGTTGCTTGTAAATAATAGTTCTTATAGTGAAATCATAATCCTTTTGAAAATTTCGTAGTTTAAATAGTACATTTAGGTTGCAGATCATTTACGTAAGGCATTTATTTTTTGCGATGTCGCTATGCAATAGCGGCTAAGCAGCGACGCAACGAGTAACAGCTCAACCATATAAAACCGCACAGCGTGAATTTGTTGCCGAAAATGTCTCATGCCAATAGAAGTTGTCTGAGAGCAACCGAAATTGAATTCCGTGAGTTTCAAGCCAATTCAAAACTTTTTTGAGTCGGAAAATGCTGTGCGTTTATACAAGGTGGCGCAAAAGTAAGCTTCCGATGTTCAGCATATCGGTTGTGGCACATGCAGTGTGTGCTGTTGCACCGTCTTGTTGGAACCACAGGTTTTCCAATCCCAATTCATCAAGTTGCGGCAAAAAGAACTCGTTGATCATTGCTCTGTAGCGCTCATCATTCACAGTAACCGTTTGGCCCCGACCGATTATTGGTCAAATAAATAGTCAGCAATATTCCGCGTTCTGGAGCAGTGTAGCGTAACATTGTTTATTAACGTGTATTTCGCATGTGTTTACTACACAAATGTCAAAACAGAACTGACTTTAGGGGCCAATCGCAAAATTTATAGCATTTTCTGATAGGAGGAATGCTTTTGCGCCACCCTGTATATAGTTGAGCTATAAGCACTACTCAAATGAAACCTCGAAGAAAAGTGAAAACGAAACGATCTTTTGTCAAAACAATTGTGTAAGTAAATAAAATTTCTTTTTGGAGTAATTAAAGTAACCTTTTTCTGAAGCAAACGTTTTCAACGAATGCAAAAAATAAATATTGAATTGTTGTTATTTTTCTGGGGTGACTTATTGTGATTGTGAAATGCAGTTTTCATAAATAAAATAACAAGGAATAACAGAATCGTTTAGGAGCTACAAAAACAAAAACAAGGTGGTTAAAAATAACACTTTTGAAAAAACTTAGTTACTAAGAACTTGCACATTATGTACAAAAGTTCTATAAGCGAGTTATCTGCATGGTTATTTGTAAAGAACTCCGAAACTAATAAATTTCACCTTATAAAGTTAATGTTTCTTTGAATTTTATAAATCTTATATTCAGATATTATTACAAGTATGGATTGGATTATATTTCACATTAATATATCTTTACATTCTAAAATTTTCCACAAAATGTTTTTAGAAAATTTCAAGATTTATGCCTGTGAAATCAATTATAAAATTCATACAAAAAAATACTACTATTAAAAGAAAAGAAAATTACTTTTTATAAATGTCTTCCAAGGGTGAAGTTGCTATAGTCATCATATTTTTACTGAAATTTGTTTCAATTGTTCAATATAGTTAATTAATATTTATTTTGATAGACACATATTTGATATTCCATGCCTGAATCTCCAATAATGTGGTTTGTAATGTAATTTTGTAATTTTTGTGTATTTTGCATCTAAAAGGAATTGCCCTACTATGAAGTGGTACAGTAACTGGTATGATTCTGGTAGTACATACACCAATATGAAAACTGGTATGATATTGATGTATATACGGACTAGTATGTTGAATGGTAAGATATTGATTTATATACGGACTAGTATGTCAACTAGTATATTGCTGATGAAGAGGCTGACTAGTATGCCAATTGGTATGGTGTTGCTGCAGAAGCGGACAATTGCCATCTCGTAGGACATCGCTGTGTTAAAAATACCAGTTGATAATATGCAAAAAATTGCTGAACTCGAACTAGTTGAGCCGGTTTGGCAAACTAGTATTTATTTATTGAATAGTCTACAAATTGAATACATACTAAATTTGAAAGTGTACATAACGACAGCATGATTGTACTGTACAGAGAATATAAAGTAAAGGACGTGTTTGAAGTTTACATTCGATAAGTTACAGCTTACGAATTAAAATGAAAAAATAAATATTACAAGTATATAAAGTAAAAAGCATACAAATTGAACTTTCTTAATATAATAGTTTATAAACCGGTATTGGTGTACTATATGTATGTTTATTCTAGCAAGCTCAGTAAAGAACTGATACGCAGTGCCCAGAAGCTAGGAAGTACTCTATAGAATAAGCTCAGTAGGGAGCTGATGTGTAGTGCCCAGAAGGAAGCGCGTGAGATCAAGAGTTTAAATCTCATTACATGTTTATATAAATATAGATGTTGTGTTGTTGATGTCGTCGAAATGGACGCGATTCTGAGCAACATAGTGTAAGTTCATTTAAACATTTAAAGTAGTGCGTAGATATCTTTCAATTGAGAAAAGCTAGTCAGAGGTATCAATTTTTCTGCAATGATTATTAAAGTCCTGACACAAACTACGAAGAGGCTCATGCAATTAAAAGTTCGATCTGCAAGTGCTTAAAAATAATCGTGCCAATCAAGAATGCACTATTCACCATGCTAGTATAAAACTAGTAGAATTGACTGCAGGGTCAGCACCCAAGCTTCTTCGCCATATTTCAGGACGTGTACGTTAAGAGACTTCTCCTATAATTTTAAACAAGTGATTCTTTTGCCATCTATTTGAAATTTAAAAAAATTTAGTGAGATATCCTAGCATAGGTATCAACGAGAGGAATTTTACATTTTATTCTAACAAAAATATTTCCAGGTAGGGTTACCACGTAAGGTTTTCCATTAATCCTCTATCCGGTATTCTCTCGAAAACGCCTTCACAAATTTCCATGAAACTTTGTTTTAGGTTATTTGCTACAATCTAAGCTTTCTTACCCATGTTTTGGATATGCCAATATGGGTATCAAACGTATGGTATTTTATATCTTATTTCAACAAAAATATTTTTAGCAAAACTAGAGTTATATAAATTTTTCCATGTCGCCATTATCTCAAAAACTAACAAATTAATTCAAACTGTATATAAACCCGACCAGAAAACTCATACCTAATAATTCTAGTGCGATAATTTCGAATTTTAAGTTATATATCCAAAAGGGCTCATAATTTTGCTTCCGGGGCTGAAACCCCCACCCCGCCTCTAGCTGGACTTACCTGTTAACTGCGCACTCCGCCTTTAGGCGGGGTATGATTTTTGGCCAATAACTATATAAATTTAATTACAAATACACATTGTCTCTATAATTTCCAATCCTTAACAATTATTTCACTTAGTAACAATTTTGTTTTTTACTACAGAAATCCTTTTTATCAATTTTTTGTAGTTACCAAAAACACTTCTCAAAATAAATTTTTTTTTAAAAATTGCACTAAATTTTTCAACGAGAATGATTATAACGGAACTCTGCCAACATTTAAAACTATAAAATCAAGGTTACGACATATATAAAATACTTGGCGAAGATTATGTGTCAACCATTAAAGGCGATCCTCCTCGTTAGAGGGTTAATGATGAGTATCTACAGCACTCTAAATTATATGTCAATTTTGAAAAATGCCGAACAAAGCACGGTCGTCGAGATACTTTATTTAAACCTCAATAAAACGCGCCAGTCGTGTCTTCGCTCTGTTACCTGACAGCAAATAGAAACACCACAGACTCATAAATCGGTCTCGATAAGAGATTTATAGATCGTGCCTTTTGTTCTTCTTTGAGAGGACTTTAATTGCTTCAATTTTCTAGAGTAGCACAGATTGGAAACATTTTTATTTCAGCGGTTGAATACATACATACATTTTTTCGTTTAGTATAATTTTTTAAATGCGAACAATCAGATTTTTCCTACTGGGTATTCTTTCTTATGAGCTGCATAGCGGCAAATACCCCATTTTAACAGGCCAACATGGATGTCATCGAAACAACGCTTGGTATTTTGTAACAGCTCGTGTAACCAATATGTTGTTGCTGCTATAAATGTTTGGTGTTTTTCTTCTTGTGTATTTGGTTGCTTTATTTTGTTTTTGTAATGTTTTGGCTGTTACCAATGTTTGTTTATGTCATCGATCCATTGGGTATTCAATAGAGACATAATGAATTACCTTTATTGACAAGTTAATGTTTATAGGTGTCCTCAACAGCGCCATGGCATAGATGGCGAGTATGAATGTAGCCTGAGTTCGTGTGGATTGAAGCACATTTGGCGCTCTGACTTGTACTCGTTTGTGGGGTTTTGTGCTAAGGTCCCAAAGCAATTTTGTGGCATTGCCACTCGTTAAAATGAATTCGTAAAAAATTTTCAAAGAGATACATAACGTAATAATATATCAAAGGGCGTGTTGTTGTTGTTACCATGTTGGGTATATATAGCGGGCATGTGGGGTTTCCAGTAACTCCCTATCTATTGCTCCTATGTATTATCCTGCTAATACATTATGAATTCAGCCAAAGCAGCAGGTATAAAATGTTGATGACTGCTTAAAAATAATATCTTGTGGCTGCTAAATAAACAATAATGGATGTGAGGCTATGAATGGTTTTATATAAAGCAGTACAGTGGCGTCTAAAGAAGTTGGGACACCGAAAAATTTAGCCTTTTTGGTGATTTTCAAAATTCGAATAAACCATCTCAGTTATCGGGTTCGAAAAGTACAGAAATGTTTGTTTGCTTTCATTCATGTAATTTTCTAGTAATAAAGGACACTAACGGAGATCGCGTCCTTATCCAATTACTTATTTTTTCTTTATTAGGGTTCACCAACAGCCACATAGTTGTACCTTCGGTTTATATGAAACTGGCTAAAGAAGTGGCTGAGAGCGGATAGTTTCGGAGATAAACTTCGAAGGCGAAACAGCAGAGCAGTTGCTCGAATGTGAGATGGAGGGCTGAGTATTTGAGATCGGCAGTATGGCAGATATCCTTCTAGAGTGGAGAGACCAGTGAGCGGAAATATTTGAACAACTGATAAGCGGCCGAGGGGCCGAGGAGCAAGGTCGGCACCGAGTGCGACAATATTGGCACCAGCGGCGGCGTAATGGTCGATAGTGTGCGATAGGTTGCCAGCAGAGCCTGTGATAACCATCAGTGACTGGGAGCAGGGGAATTGCGATAGAGCGTAGTTGAGTTGCACGGAGCCAAGGGGATTGATTTAGAATTACCTAGTTTAAAAAGGAGTGCACATCCACTGAAGTTAAAGAAGCGCTTAGCAAAAACAAATGAATTGACTATTGGCTCAGTAGGCATCTTCATGCTCACACTCTAACGTCTTGGAACCCAGGTTATAACCTTTTTGACGACGAAATCTCATCCTGTCTCTTGCCTTCTTCGTTGTTCTCGAAATCTGGGGAAAAGTGAGAGTGGTTTTTGTACTAAAAGCCGAAGGCCGTGCTGCTCTGCTACTATACTACAAAAGCCACACATCAGTGCCTTTTTGTCAAAATATATCACTCCGAAGGTTTTGGGAAGTGTTGTCGAAAGTGACAGTCCTTTGCCAGATATGAACCCGGTACGCTGCGGTACTTCCTTGCGCTACATGCCCGACAATCGCGGGAGCGGTTTGGTATGACCAGTTGGACCTAGGTCATCTCCCCCCTCCTTCCGTAAGGAACAGGAAGGGTGGTAATAAGAGGTAAGAGGCATCATATCCGTAGATCAACTAACAAGCTGTACATCATTACACTTTGTGTTCTTGTTGCTATTAACATTGCTCCGCCCTGCCTAATGGGCACGATCACTCTGAGAATCGTCATTAAGTTCTTCTAACGGAAATCCAAGGAAACTCGCAGTTTCCACACGGTTGGACCAGAGTGATATTGGTGTTAGGAGAGTAGGTTCGATTGAACAGGAAAAGGGATGTTTATTATCACGAGGGACATACCACATGCAGGCCACGTATTTGGTATAGTGAGGTTCAGGCTGAATAAGTAAGAGTTTAACCTGTTACAATATCCAGAACGAAGCTGTGATAGCATGACTCGAGTCTCCCTCGGAAGAATGCGCTCCTCTTCACCTTTTACAGGTGGTTGGATATCAATTACGGGGTTCACAGGCAGAGATCTGAAGGATCTGTCTACCGACTACATTCAAACAACAGCCGGTTCTATCGTACCGGAATGACCCAGGTTTTTTTTACTCGCCCAAAACACAGTTGTCGCAAAAGGGCATATTTGGTTCAAAACCACCTAGAGGCCACAAAACTTAACCGATTTTAAAAATTTAAACGGGGTATTGTTCAGGAGCTCAATAGCAAGAGATTGTCGACGCGTTTTTTCTAATTTTTTGTCTAAAAAAGCATACAAAAACTGTAGACTTTTGCGCTTTATAGGTGGTTTTGAACTTTAAAGGGGTATTTTCCCCCTAATTCCCGATTTGGGGGGGGGGGGGCTGGTAGTGGAAATTTTGAGTATGCAGTTATTGTATGCTTTATATGGTCTAGAATCTGTAGAACAGTCGAAAAAATTTAAAAAAAATTTTGTTGCACAGTGTAATTTTTTTAGGCAAAAAATTAAAAAAAAAAAAACGCGTCGGCAATCTCTTGCTTTTTAGCTGCTGAACAATAACTCGTTTAAATTTTAAAAATCGGTTAAGTTTTGTGCCCTCTAGGTGGTTTTGAACTAAATATGCCCTTTTGCGATCACTGTGCCTTGGGCGAGTAAAAAAACCTGGGTCATTGCGGTACGATAGAACCGGCTGTTGTTTGAATGTAGTCGGTAGACAGATCCTTCAGATCTCTGCCTGTGAACCCCGTAATTGATATCCAACCACCTGAAAAAGGTGAAGAGGAGCGCATTCTTCCGAGGGAGACTAGAGTCATGCTATCACATCATGAGACCACTGTGCAAGGGTTGCTATTTCAGTGTAACCCTGTCTAATTTGTAACCCTATCTAATAACCTTTTTGGATTTTAGTCGCCTCTCACGGAAGGCATACCTACCTCGGGCATATTATAACCCCCTCACCCGCACCCATCGTGAGGGCAATTGGTAAGTATCTCAATTTGGATGTTTTAATTTTTCCAGTAAAAAAAGCAAGTGTCGATCTCTGATTTATCCCGAAATTTATCGTTGCTACGCAGTGATTCGCTAAACCAGTGAAAGCAAGTGAGCTGCACTTAGCTGAAGTAGGAACCACCGCACCTAATCCAATTCAAGCTCTTTTTGTAGACAAAGTAGTTTTTTCTTGAATCGCCTTCTAGGCTTACAGCACTTGTTAATAAGAACTAACCTCTGTTGGGTTTCTGGACTAACAATCTTTCATTGCCATATGTCTACATATTCTCCTTTGTATGACCGTCACTGTTCCAACATATGCATACTTGATAACCTCGATAAACGTGTGCCTATCGTCAATATTGTAATACATCTCCACCTTTTATCGACTTCTTTTCTTCTCATCAATTTTCTTCTTGACTTAACACGCGATGCCGTAAATTAAGTGTGACCAATGATTCCCCCTCTTTGGCTTGTCATGTTAGACATAATGAACGATTCAGAAATAATTTTATTCAAACATGGGAAAAGATAACTTTTGGCTGTTAAAAGGTTCTTCAATTAAAATTGTCTAAGATGAGAAAGATTATAATTTGAAAGCTTGCAGTAACTGGATGGTCGCTATTTTCCAAGTTGTGAAGCTGTTTAGTCTATCTTAAGTAGATATATCCGGTTATATTTGTATACTAAGAATTCTTAACATCAAAGAATATCGATAATAATCTTATTACTACTTTGCTTTCACTTAAGAGCAGTCGAGATCTTATTACCTGCCCAACAGGCTTTTGACGAACTCAAATATGGCAACTCATATATATGTACATGTAAATAAATATATAAGTGCATATGTATTACACAAGAACATTTCCATTTTCCATTAAAAGTTTTACCAAAGAAATAGGCCGCAAAGCTATTAAGGATAAATTTCCATTTCAAAAGCTATGAAAAACCCCGTTTGCTGCGGAAGGATTGCGGTTGTTGTACTGCACGCTGCTCATGAATGACCGCAGGGCATTCTTTTATATTCTTGTTAGGGATGCTAATTCCGTAATTCCGGTATTCCGTGCTTTTTAGTTGCCAAAAATTCCGGGATTTTTTCTTCCAATCCCTGGGTTTTCGGGGTGGGAAATATGTTAGGGGAATCGTGGGCCACGTTTTTATTTTGTTAAATATCTTCAACAAAAAAAAAAAAAAACAATTAAAAAAGATTATTTGCAAATTGTAATATGGTATGTTATTCTACATGAATTTAAGTAACTTTTGACTATCCCCTCTGCGGTAGGCATACCGGTCTTAAGAGGCGACTAATATGCACAAAGGTAATGACGTGCAACTCGATGGTTAATCTACGGATATGATGCCTCTCACCTCTCATTACGCAAGGAGGGGTGACATGAACTAGAAGGTTGCACTGGTCATACCAAATCGCTACCACGACAGTCGGGCAGTACCGCAAGGGAGTACCGGAGCGTAGCGGACTCATATCCAGCCAAGGACTGTCAGTTCGACAGCACCCCCCAAAACCTTCGGGGGGTGTTTTTGTCGTTACAACAACAACAACTTTTGACTATTACACTTTGTTACAATTCTTTTGTTTTTTACGACTTTTCGTGATTTGAAAAAAATTATTGTTTTTGCGATTTTCAAAAATGTTGGGGAATCGTCGGCCACCACCGTAATTAAGTAAAAAAACCAACAAATTGTTGGAATAAAAAGCAATAATTAAGAATCAAATAATTATGATGCAAAACTTTTTTAAATTAGTAGAAATGACAAGTAAAGTTATTTTAATCGACAAAATGAAGAAGAAGGGTTATGCACGATCAATCAGATACGCAATTTGGTCACGTGAACGTGTTGGCGGAGGTAGCACATTTTGCATGGATATCTCGACCACTTTCCATGCATGCAACTGAATTGTTTTTGGTCAGTTTCTTTGGCATTGACTCCAAATAAAGTATGCAGAAGTGAACATCTTCTTCATCGTCGGAAGAAACACGTCGCGCTGGTTGCGATCTAGTTCTGCGCTTCTTGGGTGCAGGTATCTCCTTTGCTTTCTTTTCTTTCTTGCTTTTGATTTCAGCCTTCTCACGCAATTCAGTGACAATTTCAGGCGGTGTTAAAATTGCACTCCTCATCGGTTTGCATTACATTTACTTTTTTATTAAAAATATTTATTTTTATTTATTTAAATTAAGATTATCACTAAGAAAGGAAAACTCACCGGTTTTGTACCCGTCACAGCGATTCCTTTCAGGAATGTGATAATCGTATCATCGGAAGCAGTGGAAACATCACTATTTGCGTCATTCAACTTTCCCATATAACGGCTCAATGTAGCTTGTGGTACATTAAAGGATTTGGCGATAACACGCATGGATTTTTTATTATTTTTCATCTGTTTGATAGGCTCCACAACAGCAGGAAAGTAATTTTTTTTATTATAATTTCCGTAACAGCGTGGCATGATAGCTTAAAATTAACAAAGAAATAGGAAAATTTCATACAAAATATTTATTAATTGATTTATTTATTAATTCACAGCTCCATTTTGCGCAAAAGAGCATAAACACAACATACAAATGTGTATTGATACGAAAACTGTCAACACACGGGCGGCCCACGATTCCCCATAAGCTACTTTTTGCAAAACAACGGCGTGTAATTGACTTGTTTAAGTGTCATGCAAAATTATGTTTTAATTTGACACAGACGTAAGCATGATCTGTCTTCTCCCTCAACCTTGTCGAACATGCTTCAAGCCCTCGAGCTTATCGATTTAGCTTCTCCAATTCCTAGTAATGTTGTTCGGGCAACATCCAAGAATGTCCTTTCCAAGACATCCACCAGGAAAAACCCGGAATGCTGGTCGCGGTTCCTCACAAAAAGTAGATTTTTGTGGCCAAGTTCCATCCAGGCACTACCATGTCATTTATATCTCTTCAGGATTTCCTCAAAGTAGCTATCTTGGCCCGATTCTGTTCTTGTTATTTATAAATGATGTTTCCACAATAACACAATTTTCAAAAATGTTAATGTACGAGTATACTGACGACGTAGAGCTTTTCATGTCATTCGCGTTATTTGAAGATAGAAATATGCTACAATCAGATCTAGATACACTAGTTACTTGGAACGATTTAAATTATATGTCACATCATCTTAAAAAATGTAAATACATGCGTTTTTACCGTGGAACTTTTCAGCCGTCTTCCTATACAATTAACAATTATAATCTTGAGAAAGTGTATGACTTTGTTGACCTGGGGGTTATTATGGATTACAAGTTCAGTTTCAGCCGCCATATTAACGCAAGAGTCAACAAGGCTAGAGGTGTACTAGCGTTCGTTAAAAGATATTCTGAAGAATTTATCGAACCATATATAACTAACGCTCTTTTTACTACATTAGTCAGCCCGATACTAGAATACGCTTCTATAATTTGGAACCCGCGTTACTAAGTCCATGTAGATCGCCTAGAATCAGTTCAAAAACAATTTTTACTATTTGCCTTAAGAGATTTTCATATATCTACTTTACTTAGCTGATGAGAAGTTTTAGATCTCTACTAGAATATACTTAATAGGCTACAAAACTACATTTTTCGTTTTCTGATTTGAAATACTTCTTTAAATTTTTTTTTAACTTTTAAGAAAAAAGCAACGAAATTCAAATAAAATTATATAAATGATTACAGTATCATCGCACAGGGCAGACGTGTTAATAACCTTTTTATAACCCTGAATACGGTTGCCGTGAAGCAATCCAAATATATTGGTTTCTTAAAAAAAGGACAACAGTGTTTTAATCAAAAAACACTGACCTTGAGCCAGCAAAACTAGCAAATTAAAGGAAAAAGTTCGCCAAAAAAGTACAATTTAAATGATTATACTTGTAAATTCAGAGTTTGCTATGATTATGAAACGCGCTGTATTTGAGGGTTAGATAGTTTCTAAAACAATTCGGCACTTTTTTCAACTTAAACAGGTGCCTACCCAAATCCCGAAAACACGTGACTGTTTAAATAAAAAAAAAAATGTTCATCCTTAGTTCTTGTACTAAAATTAAGCATGTACAGTGTTGTGCAAAAAAAAAAACATTTGACTTAGTGACCAAATATTAGACCACTTCTATTCGTTCGTTAACTTTACCAGGCACACTTGGTTTAGGTGGCGCGGGGTGATCTTAGCCCCTTTATATATATTCCAAAAAATATTAGTACTGAAAGTGTGCAACATTACCCGAAAGCCACACCCACTTTCTTTATCAAACTATGCTAAAAAGTGAAAGACTTGATAATTCAATAACTAAGATTTCTGTCCGAGACACAAATTTTGGGGGAAAATAGGCGTGTCAGCGCCCACACATAAAAGATTAATATAATAAATAATTATTCTAACCTATGATAATTCAAGCGATAATTTAGGCAAAAAACTAAAAATGGAATCAAAGCTTAATGAGCAGTTTTTCCTGAGGACAATTTTATTTATATATTAAGAGTAAGACAATCGGCTTATAGCCACGCCCCGTTTCAAGCACCGCCAGCCCTAGCAAATTTTAAGTCCCATCTTATATTGTATTAAATGGGATGTCACAGTATCTCACAACTAGGTATTACTTTTTCAGTTGTTATGTGCGCACGGAGCCTGCTGCACAACATTGTATCTACTCCAGCAGAGATGTCAACCCATTTTTTTTGTATTTTTCAAGCTTTATAAAAATATGTTTTTATTTTCTTAATAAATATTTTTATACATACATACATAAATAATTATGTTTTTTTTCTGCTTTTGTTGCGAGAATCTGCTGTTGTCAGGGTTTTTTCCCACACATTGTGCATTGTGAAAGCTCGCTGCTGATTGGTCAATAAATCAGCTAAATTGTTTTTTTTTTCTGCCAACACCCAATGCCAGTTAAATTTTTTATGTTTGAAATTTTCGTAGAAATTTTAAGTTTTTATTGTTTATTTTTCTGTTGTTATTGTAAATAACATGGCATGCAAGTGCGGCGTGTAATTAAATCGTTAAGCATTTTTTAATGAATCCAATGCAACGTAATTGAATCCCAACGCTGGTGCGTTATTGTTCAGAGCAATTACATTGCATTGCCAGAGTGCCAAGGCAGTTGGCGTTTGGGAGCGTTTGGTCAGACAGCTCATATGTGCTGGCATACACTGCCTTTCATCGGAATAAGTTTAAAGATTTTAAAATGGGCGAAATCGGATGATAGCCACGCCCACTTTTTATACATAGAATATTTTCGAAAATACAATAGAAGTGATTATTCAGTACAAAATACACGTATAAGGATAACATTTGGTGTGTACATTAATGTTAAGGCAGAAAAAAAATTTTCCAAGAAATTTTTGAAAATGGGAGTTGCACCGCTTACTTTTGATTAAGTCAAATTTATAAATGATATTAAACATACATCAAAAACCGTTCAAGATATCGAAACGAAAGTTAGCACACATATTTATATTAATAAAAGAAGTGTTCAAAAAAAAATGAGCGAAATCGGTTGAGGTTCAAGCCCACTTTTATACGAAAGATTTTGAAAAGGATGAAAGATATAGATTTAATAGGCAATAACTTTGCGTACAATAGCTTTATATCATTTCTATTTCACTTTCAAAGTGTCCGTGAACGATGAAAGTCGAAAAATATAAAAATGTTGAATATATAAAGGTAAATGCTTGTTGTAAAAATGGGCGAAATTGGTTCACGGCCACGCCCAGTTTTTTAACATAGTTTTAAAAAATTTGTTTGTAAAATGTAAAACGGGATATTCCTATAACTATGCAAGCTATACCAATAAGATCTTGCACACAAAATAACATTTTTAAGCAAAGCTCGAACGCAAAAAAAATTTTGTGGATTTTGGAGAAGTAGGCGTGGCGCCGCCCACTTTTCAGAATAAAAATTCTGCTATTTTCAAACGCGATTACTGTAGTTTCAACTAGATATTTCAATCAAAATTCATTCAGTCAGTCAGCTGCTTCTCAATATTATATAGTATACTGCTGCCAAAAATTTGGCAAATCGGATAACACACAAGTAACATATCCGGGCACGTTGTTAATACCCAACTGCAATAGGGAAGTTATATACCTTTTTTGATTTTCATACCTTTAATGAACATGAAATGTTTGTAAGTATGAGAAGAAGAAGAGATGGGCCCACCAATAAGCAAACTGAAATAATAAGGACGTCTCCCCGTCCGTCTGTCTATTTGAACGCAAATTTTTCAAACATAAAATGCGCATGTATTGGTATTTTGAAAAATGTGGTTAGCAGTTGTTGGTAGGTAAGCTATTTATATACAAATAAATTAATTGCGGGCGCCTTGGTGGGGCGGTAGTGTTGCCGGCCTACCACACCGAAGGTCCGAGGTTCGAGTCCTGGCACAGGTAACATCAAAAGTGCTTTGAGAAATTTTTTTAAAACTTGATCGCCCCTCGGCAGTGGTTTCAAAAACTCTCCGAGTGTCTTTCGGCTGTGAAAGGCTTCTCAGCAAAAATTCATGTCCTTTGTAAATGCCGTTCGAAGTCGGCTAAAATCTGTAGGTCCCGCCAACCTGTAGGAAAAAATTCAAATTGGAAGGGAAGCTCGGCGCAAAAATCTCTTATTTGGTTTATGATGATATATCTGTTGTATATCGCGCTACACATTTACATTTTTTTTTAAATAATTTTACTTCTAAAAACTCATAACAGAAGCGTTTTTATTGGCTTTACAATAGGAACTGAAAAGTATTAAATTAGACCTGCATAAATTGGGATGCCATAATAGATCACCACCCGAAATTAGTCTTCCTTACTTGTTTTTGTTAAAATTATTCGTTACTTGGCGAAAACAACTTTTGTTTGGGATACTGAAAAATATCCGACAATCGTGGGTCCGCAGAATGGGTTGAGTACTGTAAAATGAATTTCAATAGTAATAAGTAAGGAAAGCGCTGTCTTCGGATGGGGCGAAGCCTTTAAACCTTTACTGAATACGCATCAGGGTTTTAAGTGTCCGATCCTTACTTACAGTAAGGTCAAACTCTGCAAAATTTGACGGTCGTACCGTTACTTTAAAGATACATAGTCCAAACCACGTTTATCGGAGAAATGTGTTGTATAGGGGCTATAGGATATATTGGTCAAATCTTGAGAATTTTCACTGCACACATTACCTACATACGTAATAAGTATTGTAGCTGCCAAATTTGGTGTTCCACGTTATTAAATTGCAATAGTTATAGCCTAAACCCCATATGTTGTGTTTAGGCCTGATGCCTAAATTCCTAAAAAATGGGCCATATTAATGTTACGTTTAGCGCCCTTTCAATCACTCACACCAAGCCACCCACCTGCAGGTGTTTTGTCAGCACACATATACATACAGGTGTGCACATGAACCCACATCCCCTTAAAATCAGAGGATGAGTTTTCGTGTTCAACTGTTGTCCTCGATTTGACAACCGCCTACTTTTCCAGCGACCATCAGCCACATCCAGCCATTTGTAAGAAAGTCTCGTTTATTTTCTCTTTTCTTTTACTGAAAATCACAATTCGACCGCGGTGCTTCCGAGCCACGGCCGCTCTAAGGAAACACCAGTGCCGCAATTGTTCATTTTGTATTGGTCCGATCTTGTTTGTTTCGACAAATTATTAATGTATTACAAAATGGCGGCCCCATACCAAATTTCATCGAGATACCTCAAGAACTGACGGACTAGTTTGCGTTCAAACAGACGGACCGGCAGACAGACATGGCTAAATCGACTCAACTCATCGCCTTTATCATTTCGGTATACTTATTGGTGGGTATATCTCTTCTTCTTCTCATACTTACAAACATCGGACCAAAGTTATAATACCATTTTATATTCATTTGGTGTAAAAACCGAAGAAAAATAGGGCTGGTTGGCTGGCTATTTCGCTACTTCGCGAGTATAAGAGTTTACTGTAGATAACACTAGTCAACAAGAGAAATTACTTTGAAGTCTAACTATTTAAATTCGTTGTATTTATTATGTCCCCCTAAGTACAAAAACACCCAAAATTTAAAATCTATGGATACGATTTTTTTTTTTTTCTTTTTCTAAAATTACGAATTTTCACAGAGGTCTTTCCATTTATTTTATCATATCTTGGAAATTGCTTATCTAAATTCGTTGAGAGAAACACCAGTGGACTCACCGCAAAATTTTCTTCAAGTCTTGATGTTTTTGACAAACAAATTATTTAGGTATGACATTTTGCGCAACTTTGTCTTTTTAAAGCTTACTACGGGCATCGCCAGAAATAATAAAACTCCATACTGACACTCAAGAAATTTTTCCCCGTTAATTTTTCTTAAGGCAAAACGCAGATCATAAGAAAAAATGCCTCATACTGTATGGAAAATTTAAGTTGCCAACGCGGGTTTTCGTAAGAAAGAAGTATGGTCATATATATTTGTTATCAAATATAGACAACTTTTTCCTTGAGGCATTTCTTGCGATGTTCTTAGAATGCTTAAATCATAAAAACAAAAAAATCAAATTATCACTCCGTCATAGAAACTGTTATACCTACCTACTGAACATCTCAGCCTGCACAGGCCATTTCCCATAGCATATGAAGTTTTTTTGAAAACCCCTTTTTTTCAACCCTTTCGAAGGTAGTGGTTAAAAAATTTACAGACTCATTAGATGCGTGGCCTGTATGGTATATTGTCGCCGATTGTAACAAACTTAACGAAAAAAAAAGATACATACTTTTGAAAATCGAAGTGGCCTGCGACTATTTAAAGTAATTAATTTAGTTCATTCAATGTTATTTAACTAGAATTCCTGATCGCGAAAAGTCAAGTTGTCAACAACAGCCAAAAACTATTAATTGGTTAGTGAATTTAAAAAAAATGAATAATAACAGTAGAAAATTTGTCTGCAAAATTTATATATTTTCTTTGTATGTATGTGGTCTTTACACTACAGCAAAAGGGTGGAGAAATTTCAATATTTCACTACAAAATTCATATAAGGATTATTTTAAAATAGATGTTGAGAATTTGAGCCAATATTGGACGCCAAATTCAATTTGTGATAGCTCTTTATATATTTTAAAGAAATGGAAATCCTACCCTCAGTAAGTAACAATTACATTTATTAATTAAAAATATGTATTATACTAATTTTTCACAGAGGAAACATGCAAATAGAAAACATATGATGTGGAGAGAAACATGTGATCATGATGCTAACTGTTACTTTTGTTTAAGTAAAAAAAAAGGATTTGGAAAACATATGATTTGGTCATATCCCACGATTTCAGCTGGTGGTTTTACTCTTCCCGTGCTATATTCAGATGGAGTTCCATGTCCTGAAAATCAACATAATACGTATACTGAAGTTCCTCCATCGCCTATTTCTTTGTCTTCAAAAATCTCCAGCGTATCAGATGGATTTTGCCCAAAGCCTCTGACACAGTCCTTGTTCAACGCTCTTATAAGAGACCTAGAGCTTCCAAAAGATAAGTCAGAGCTACTTGCATCCCGTCTAAAAGAAAGAAATTTATTAGAAAAACAGGTTACGATAACTACCTATCGTGAGCGACAGCTTGTTTTTATAGAAATAAAGACAATATGGGCCGGTTTCACCAGCTCGACTTAACTAAGTCGAGTTTTTCACTTTTTCAGTTTCACCATCTAACTTAACTAAGTCACAACTTAGTCAGCCTGCCATCTGACTTATTCTCGACTAAGTCAGTGTTGCTGTCGTTCAAAACCTAAATGTCAGTTATGCTCCTAATTTGTTTTGTACAATGTCCCAGCCGGAAAATTCGTCAAGCATGACTTTAACGGCGTATGCGTAGATGCATGTGAACGCTTGTTATCTAGCATGCAACTATTACGAAACTATCGTTTTTAATTAAGCGCTGAATTTAGTACCTTCCAACTAATTAGAAATGGGTGTAAGATACATGCCCATTTCGCACTGGGGTATTGGGATGCGCAGAGTTGTCTGGTATGAAAAAATACTACTATGCATAAAACAGCTGATCGGGTTGTTGTTTTCAAAATTATTTATGTAGCTTAGTTGGTGAAACCCAAAATTAAGTTAATCTCGAATCTGTGCTAACTTAAGTCACGACTTAGTTTTAGTCTTAGTCGCGTTGGTGAAACCGGCCCTTTATGTTATTGCTATGATATAACTATGTATATATATATATATATATTTCAAGTACTAAATTTTGTAGAATTTCTTTAATAAAAAATAATATCAATTAAAAAACAAAACATAAAAATTCGAGCTTTGCTCCAACTCTATACCATAACTATAATTGTTACAGGTGCAGTGCGGGTGCATAATAAATAACACGGAAGTGTTAATATGCAAAAAACCCCTTCTGTATCTAAAACTGTTCTATGAACGCGCCTAAAAATATTCCACTTTCCTTGAGTTGACATATAAAATATATGTACCAAAGAATGTATAAAAGGAATAAGCAAATGGCACATTAGAGGAAAAATGCATCGTGACGCTACAGGGCATCATGGCTTAGTTGTTAGAGTACTCTAACAGCGGCCTTTGGTGCAGACACTTGGGTTCGTATCTCAGTGTCCGAGAAGGGGTCTGATGAGAATTTGGGTACTTCGAAACATGTCATCCCATACCATCGCTGTGCATAACGTTGTAATTATTCCTCTTACATCAATTAACAAAGTATCTTAAATAGCTAAATAAACAAAAATATTAAAAATACGTATTTTCCCTTCATTCACTTAATTGTTAATCATATTACCGCTTATCCATGGATTTTTATGAAATAAAGCTTGCCTTATTTGGAATGTTCACAGTTTTACGATTATCTAATAAAAGCTGTCAGTTTTTGTCTCTTTCGATTTTTTACGAATTAAAGAAGAAAAAAAGGGAATTTTTAATACAAAAGATCGATTTTTTTATAATGCGATGCAAATAAATCTGAAACCAATAATTATTTAAAAAAAATGGTATTTCAACAATTTTAAGGTAATTTCATTTGCTATTATATGCTGTTTTCTCCAACAAATCGGACAACCCGTTCCATTTTTATAATAAGGGGACTATAGCAAATAAAAAAAATAGTGGTGATCCAAGGTAATGCAAAAAGTTTAATTTTGTAGAGCAGTGTAATTATTACAGAGGTCATCTGAGAAAGCACCACGGTACTACCGCAATTCCACGTCGTATGACACAATTTAGAGCATTAAGCGGATGATTTTGCAGATGATTGTTTACAATTTAATATTTCTTTTATTCCTAAATTTTCGAATAAACCATTTTCTTTCAATAAACTGCATACGAATCTTGATTTTCCACACAGGGTTATGAGATTTGGGTGTGCCCTTTTTGTTTATCTTTTAGCCGGATCCCTTTTCTTGAATTTGAGAAAAATCAGTAAGCTACGATACATTTTCTGCTTGATATTTCCATGCAGATTCAACCAACAAAGCGTTTTTTCAGAAAATAAATGCCAAACAGACGTTTTAAGAGAAATTTGACCCTATTCAGTTGGGCTGCAGTGTATTTGTACAGTTTGTTGTAAATAACAATTTCCATTCATCTAAATGCATTGGCGTGCTTCGCTCTGCTGGAATAGTAATTAAACTTTTGAAATCATGCAAAAGTTCGAAAATGTCAAATCGCCTCATTGTTGGTAGCGTGAGAAAGCTCTAACCATAAAATATTATAAATCTTGGGCTATATGGAAAACCGGAATTACATTTTGAAGTACACTTAAAAGCTTCAGTGGGGATAGATTTACATAAAAATTTTAGGTATCCTTCACAGAAATGCAGGTTCGTTAGGCACAACGTAGGCTTATATGAAAGTCTGGGAGTAAAAAGGAAACTTATTTTTGATGTAAGTAAAAAGGAAAATTATAAAATGTTTAATAAAACGGGGTAAAATAATTTTTTTTAGTAGAAAGTAGACATCGTTTTTTTTCAAATAAAAAGGGAGAAATAGGCAGATTAAAGGAAAGAGAATAAGGAGTAAGAAGCAAGATGATATAGGAGAGAAGTAGAACGAGAAAGAGGATAAGAAGAAAAGAGAACTCGAGGCAGAGAAACAGTAAGTTGATGAGTTGGCCCGGAAGGACTCCGAAATGGACATATACGAGGCACACAACTCCGTGCTACCGCCATTGGGAAATCTGCTAAGGACAATCGATGAGCATTCTTTTATTACAACGAATTTACTATGGACCAACCGGGATGACTGCGAAGTCTCAAGGTCTACATGGCCATTTTTAAACAGAAAAAGAACTACCTTCCTAAACTAAACAAATCTGCGGTAAGGGTACTTACAAGTGTCATCCCAGGACATTGTGCTATTGCGTATGTAGAAGCTGTCACGATGGGGAGGAAGAGGAGCCGATCCATCACTTTCTTTGTATATGCCCAGGACTACAGGCAAAGCGTCTCAAATTTCTGGGAGCACGCTTTTTCGACAGTCTGGCAGATGTGAGGGAAGTGGAATTCGCTCCTTCTCAAGTTCATATGTAAGAGTAAATGGTTTAAAAAGCATTAAGTGAGTAATACCTGGTTGGACGGATCTAGGCCACTAAGCCCCTCAAAAAAATGTGATTCTCCACAATAAAGTAGTCAAGTGAACAAATGTTAACTTACGTATAGGCTGCCACTTTAGTCTGCTTTATAGCTCTTCTTTTAATCTTTTAAATCAGGAAATGAATGGAAAGTAAAGGAAGGCAATGGAAAGGAAAGTAAAGGTAAGGCAAGGTAAGAAAGGGAAACGAAAAGAAAAGAAAAGAAAAGATGGGAAAGGAAGGAAAGGCCAGGGAATGGAAAGGAAATGAAAGGAAAGGAAATTAATGGAAAGCATAGGAAAGGGAAGGAAAGGGAATTAAAGAAAAGTAAAGAAAAGGAAAGGAAGGGAATATAAAGGAAAGGAAAGGAAGGGTAAGAAAAGGAAGGAAAAGGAAAGGAAAAGAAACGAAGGGAAGGTAAGGGAAAGGGAAGGAAGTTTGAGGAAAAGAAAGAATAAAATAAATTCAAAATAAAGACTGCAGAGAGTAAAGGAAGAGATCAAGGAAAACCAATATGTGTAAGAGGAGAGGAACGACAGAGAAATGAAGGGGAAAAAGGCAAATGAAAGGTACAGCAAATAATTAAAGTAAAATAAAGCTTTGTGGTTGAATTTCAACCACTGGGCGAACTCTACTATTCGTAAACCCGCAAAACGCGCTCAATAGAAAGCATTAGGTGTTTGGTATAGTACTGCAACAAAAAAATCAGCATTTCTTCAGCCCTGTCGGATGATTTTTATATTCCAAAAACTTGGCGATAATTTTCCAAATGTGACCGCCTTGAGCCCAAAACATCTGGTATGTATGGGAAATTCATTTTTGCTTTTCTTCTTATTTATTTAGAGATTCGGCGTAGTCAAGTAACAAATGCAAAGAGAGAAATGTGTGCCGATTACAGCAGTGGCTCAAGATCTCTCTAAGCGCTTTATTGTTTTTCAGTGGGGATATGACAGTTTTCATTTTGTTAGAGTCGGGAGATGGAACATATGTATATTCCAAAGACATAAGTTTTAATATCGAGATCATATATTTCCTAATAACTTAATTACACTCCCGACGTCGGCCATTATGGTTTCTGAAAAGATTTGCACCTAGCTCTTAAAACTTTAGCGGGATTCATGGAAGCCTATAAAAACCCCGTAAAGGTTATAAACCATATACGCGCTTAATAAGGCATTTATATGGTTAAATGAATCCCCTTATTCTATCATTTCAATATTTTTCTTCTTCTTCCTTATGAGGGCATCCCTTCTCTTTTGAGACGAAAAGGCATTTCTCATCGTACCATCTGTTCTTCCGCGCTGAAGTGAGTGAGTCATGTGATCCTGCGGTTTATCCAATGAATAATTCTGCAAGTAATATAGCCATTGCATTAAAGTTCTCTAAAATTTTTCTCACTGCATTCAGTTGGATACGCGTCAAACTGCTTCCTAGACTCTCCACAAGCCAGCCAACCAAACAACCAATCAGATGCATGAGCTGAATCGGCCGCCAGCTTATAAAAGTGTGTGAATATCCATAGTGCTTTGTCACCCTTCCATTATCATTCATTAACAGTGTTGGGGGATTAATTGAATTTAATTGATTTGCCAAACCAGGCCAAATTGGCCATGCTGTCTAGATTCGACGACGAGACCAACAGTCAATTGTGCGACAAACGTAGAAATATACTTTGTTGTTGTTGCCTAGAGTTTTTGAAATATTAAGACGAATATGAATTCGCAATGTAAGATGTGTTTGTATGGACAAAGCTAAGAAAATCAAAAACAACAACAATCGTATACAACACCATGTATTAGGAATCGTTAGAGATTAGTTGTTGCTTGTGAATCCATAAATGAATGAAGGAACATACTTTCATGCACATATGTATTTACTAGGCATGGGACTATTTGAATAAAACTTATTCGAATAAATAATATTTTTATTCGACGAATACAAAAAATTCGAATAATATTTATTCGAATTATTTATTCATTTATTCGAATAGTATTATTCGATCCCGTTTTGAAACGAATATGTTTATTCGTTTATTTGAATAGTATTTAATCCCATGCCTAGTATTTACGTATGTTAATGTACGTCTGAATGTGTGCTCTCGTATTCTTATTTCTCAATGAAAATCATCTTCAAATACTCAAAAGCTAATGCTGAACATTGAATTTGTAGCATGAATCATTTGTTGGGTGCAGAATTATGACATCATTCATTGCCCATCGTTGTGAACAGCAGCAGCAATAAAACAACAACAAAAACATTCATCAACTAAAATAATCAACAGCAAACACAACAGCCAACATGCATATTACATACACACATACGACTTTTACTCAATCTTAATTGCAACAAAAACATTTATGTTCAACTTTCAGCACCCACAATGAGTGAAAGAGTCTAAGATTTCAATAAAAAACGAAACTACATTAGACCGGAACGAAAAAAGGAACGTTTGCCGTGCACCACTATATCAGACCTGTTAAATTATTATCATAAAAAAAAACCAAGTAGGAAATGCGACGCAAAGGTTGATATCGTTATTGGCACATCTGATTTTATTTAAAAAAAATCACATAGGTGGTAACCTTGTAAAACGTCTTAGTGGAAACACTTAAGAAGACGAGCTTCAAATGCAGCATATTATTCACTAGATATGTATATCGAGAAATGTTCATCCAAATGGGCAAGTAATATTTGATATATTAGGAGAGACGCAAATAAATAAATATAATAGTATGATAAGCCACCGTTAGTGGTAACCCTACCTAGAAAAATTTTTGGTGGAATACAATGTCAAGTACCGTTGGCTAGGTGATAAGAAGCGGTAGAATTTTTAGGACCTAAAAACTTGTAAAAGGGGCAAAACAAGGTGACGAAATAGGCAGGAAAAAGCAATAAAAAATATAAAAAAGGGCAATTAAAAGGTGGCAAAAAAAAAAATAATAATAATAATGAGCCCTTGTATTTGAACTTATAACGAAAAACTCCGTCAAAAGTTTGCGTGGTTATTAAACCGATTTGGCTTATTTTCACAAAAATGTTACTCTTTATACATAAAATGTGTGATACGAAAACTGCTCTTCGAGCTAGGGCTACCGCAACGTTGGAGTAGGCTTGTCTGAAAGAGAGGCGGCACCACGCCCATTAAAAAAAATTTTTTTTTCTTACACTGACACTTTTAAGGTAAAAAATGAAGTTATATGCTAATAATTTCTCGACGATATTACGAGTACCTATTATGTTCGTTATAGATCTTTTAAAAATTCGTTTATAAAAAGTAGGCGTGATCCTTTATCAATGTAGTCCATCTTTTGTAATAATTGTAATATAGCTGTCGAATTTTGTTTTGATATTTTAAACGGTTTTTGATTTCAGGTTAATAATATTTGTAAAGTGACTAACGGGATCATTATCTAGTTTAAAGAAAAATTTTTATTATATAAAGGCGTTCAATCTCTACAGTGACTACTGATTAGTGGGTCTTGCTACGTGAATTTGGTTGGTATTAGGTTAGGTTAGGTTGCAGTGGCAGCTAGTTACCACTAGCACACTTAGGCCACGAAGGGCCCGTTGTGATACCACATGGATCTACTGACCCCCTACTTAAACCAACTTGTGGATTCCGCAAAGCGGAGAATGTTCTTCGGCCTTATCTTGGATAAATCGACGAGGTGATTGAAATAGCCGCTCCCCATATATTTCAATCTTTTCCCCCACAGTGCAGGGCATTCACAGAGAAGATGCTTCACTGTTTCAGGCTCCTCTTCATCTCTGCAGCTCCTGCAGAAGTCATTGAAGGGAGTACCTAGCCTTTCGGCGTGTTTACCTATACATATGTGCCCCGTGAGGAAACCCATAAGTAATGAGATCTCTTCCCTACTAAGTGTAATTAAATCTTCCGATCTACTCGCTATGATATCTGGCCAAACCAGTTTTGTATGGTTGCAGGTGCTGATGTTTTTCCATCTGTCACTTGTCTGTTTGAGGAAGGTGTTCCTCGTTAAGAGCTTGCTAGTCGCTAGCGGCATGCCTAAACCCTTCCAGGACTGTTAAAGCGGAGCGGATGTGCCCCTCTGGCAAGCTCGTCTGCTATTTCATTACTTGGTATACCACAGTGTCCAGGCACCCATACCAGGTTAATCGAGAGATGCTCAGCCATCTCGTTGAGAGATCTGCGGCAGCCCTCCACAGTCCTGGAGTTACATGTGATAGCTCCCAGCGCTTTCAGGGCTGCTTGGCTATCTGAAAATATGAAGACATGGCCACTATCGATATTGGCTATCTTCAATCTTCCTACAGCTTCCTGTATAGCTGCCACCTCTGCTTGAAACACACTGCAGTGATCGGGCAGACGGAAACCTATATTTACTCCGAGCTGATCAGAGTAAACTTTGCCACCAACCTTATACAGGTGGGTTGATCCACTGTTTCTAGGAGGTCCTCCATGCCAATATTTTCTCTCTGGAATTGTAATGTCATATTTCATCTCGAAACATTACTTCGGAAGGTTTTTGAGGATGGATGAGTGCCCTTCATCAAGGGACCTCCATCCTGGTAGATTTCGTAGACGCAGTGTGCCGCATGGCGCTAGCAGCTTACCGCTTAGATCCACCGGCAGAACGTTCAGGACTGCATTCAGTGCCTCCGCAGCCGTGGTACGCAGCCCCCACTGACACATATGAGCGCACTTCTTTGTACCCTTTGTAATGCGATTTTATTCAATATCTTGTCCAGACCCGTCCACCAGACCAGAACTCCATAAAGGAGGCGGCCCTGCATGAGTAAAGGGCCCATGTGAGCTTTTTATCGATGCTGATACCAAGGTATCTTGCAGAATTACCCAGTTTAAGGGTGTATTGCCAATTATTGGTAACTGTAACTCCAGGATTTTATATTTCCTAGTAAACATGACCAGCTCTGTTTTTGCGCGGGTTAACACCCAGGCCTTTGTTCCTGGTCCACCTTTCGACTAATTTTAGGTTTCTCTGCATAATGTCACAGAGTGTTTGTAGATATTTACCACTCACTACTACCGCAAGGTCATCCGCGTACGCTATGACTTTTGACCCTCCCTCCACCTCCAGGGCTTCCAACAGTCCGCTTACTGTGGCTGCCCATAGAAGAGGTGAGAGGACCCCACCTTGCGGCGTGCCCCTATTGACGACCTTGCCCATCGAAACCCCGGCTAGGTCTGCATGCACCCTCCTGCTCGTCAGCATTTGGTGCACGAGAGACACGAGCCTAGGCTCGATTCCCATATACGTAAGAGCTTCAGTTATTGCTACCGGCGTGAAGTTATTAAATGCTCCTTCAATGTCCAGAAAGGCTATAATTGTCTAGTCCTTATTAGCTGAGCATTTTTCGATATGCGTTACAATATCATGTAGCTCCGTGGATCTACCTTTCAAGTACGCATGTTGTGATAATGCGATTTTGCTGTCCAACTTGTCCCTAAAGTGGAATTCTAACAGCCTCCCCTATCTTGTTGGTGCCTGAGGCTGTTTTCCGCTTCCGGAAAGTGTGTGTTACGGAGGAGTTGTAGAGTTTCTTCTAAAATCAACTCCGATAAATCTCTCATCGCTCTTAAGATCCATGCACCTAAAAACACATATAAATAGGGACTTCGAGAAGCTGCAATAGCGAAAAATCCAGAATGATTTTGCAACTCGGCTTCCTAAGAGCATAAGTTAACCCATCAACCTAACAGAATATATAAGCAGTGGGACAATATATGTCGGGAGCACTCATTAAAGTGTTGGCAAATGTCGATATTTAGAAAAATGGTTAAAAGGTAAAATGAAGATCACCATGTTGACCAGATGTTTGGTTTTTTGATCCGGCCTAATGTCAATGCATACTTAAAATGCCTCGGCCAAGGGATGTAGGGAAAGCGCAAGCCTTATGTGCTTTTCAACTAACCGCAATGACACATTTAACAACCAGCACATTGTCATTATGTTGTGACTTTTTGTTTAAATGTTGTATGTTGTTGTTTTTGTATTTCAGCTCTGCCTGCAGCTGCTTTTACTTCTGCTCGTATGAGCGTTGTAATGACTTTGTGCTAGATTACTGCTTTGCGTCTGATTCCCACAGTACCAGCTGTGTTTTGTGGCATGTTTACACTTGATTATGGCAATCATTCATCGTCTTATGAGTGTTGCTAAATTTAGAAAATTTATTAAGTTTTAAGTTGTTGGCCTCAACAAATACACTTTTGCCCTTTTTCGGTTGACCTTTTGACGCATTTTGTAGATGTGCATTACTCATACGCAGTGGCGGCAGCTGTTGCAGAGTTCAATATGTCTACTAGACTGCATCGAATATTTTTTTATAGAAAATTATATTGATTTTAAATTTCAGAATGGCTAAGAAAAACAACTGTACAAGTTTTAGACCTTAATATTAACTTTTAGTAGTCTATCATTGCTAGTTAAGACTTTTTGGGACTGATTTCATATATTCTTGAAAACTGCCAAATCATTAAAGCAAAAAAGTTCAGTTAAATGAAAAAGTCTTGCATGAAAGTTATTGTCAGACGGGTCGTTTTCGAGTAATCATGCTTTAAACCAGGCCTCGGACTTACTCATTTAGTCCCATTTTCACAGTGTTAACTCTAGATTTTCAAGTTCACTCTAGCTTTTAAAATTTGAAGTTGAGATAACTAGAGTTTAACCGCTCAACATTTGTGAGTTAACCTCGGGTTAGAATTCATAAGGTTGTCTATTGTGTTTTGGGAAGCAAATATTTATCAAAATAGCTAAAATAAAATTGTGAATCGATAGTTAGCTGTGAAATGTAAGTTAACTCGGCATTGTGAAAATGGCCCTTATTAATATTCAACTACGTTCTTTTACGAGTTCACACGCGAATGTGAACATTAAAAAAGGGAACCTTTTTGGGATCCGTTTGGGACTACTTTCGGACCTTTCCGGGACCATTTCATAACTTTTTCGAAACACTTTCGGGACCATTCGCGCATGTTTTTTGGGACTATTTGGGAATATTTTCAGGATAACTTCGGGGACATTTCGAGGTTGCTTTCGGTATAGTTTTGGGAATTTTTCGGGACCATTCGCGCATGTTTTTGGGACTATTTGGGAATATTTTCAGGATAACTTCGGGGACATTTCGAGGTTGCTTTCGGTATAGTTTTGGGAATTTTTCGGGACCATTCGGGTATGTTTTCGGAATAATTTCGGAACGTTTTCGGGATTGTTGTCGGACCATTCTGGATTGTTTTCGGGATCATTTAAAAAATATTTCGGGATTCTCTCGTAGTAGTTTAATTATAATTTGCATAACACCGAAAATATGAATGAAGAATAAGTCTTGCTAATAAGTACTACTTTGGATTTAGGGGGCAACTGAGAAGTAAGTGCTCCATCGAAAGTCAAAGATCGTGCTTTATATAGCGCTCAGCATACCTGTCCAGGTGTATAGCTCTGAATCAAAGAAAAATGTTCCCTGAAGAGAAAAATTGTCCGGAAGATCTATTGTCCCTACCGTGATTCCAACGGAGAGTATCGAAGGAAATTTAACGTTGAGTTGTCCGACCTCCGCTGCCGTTAGATACCCGAATTTAAAGCAGAGGATGGGGCAGACCTCGACTGACATATAATTTTCCACTTTAGTAGATTAAAACCCTATTTCCGCAACAGGACTGGAGAGAAATGGCTAATTGGAGCAGGTCTGTTGAATATTCATACAGATGGATAAGTCATTACTACCATTGCTTTATAAAAACGCTGCCTATCCCCATCACTGTATATATCACTACCCCCATTCCTAGAATTTATTAATATATTTTTCAATACATATAGATCCGCCTCTGTTTAGGAACGATTTAGCTCGCAGTTAAAGTTTTTGAAAGTAGCTATCAGCTGATCGGATAATGGCACCTTGTACTGAATTCGCCTTGTACAAGACATTGCAGTCTCATACGTTTTATGTCTGTAACGTAGATTTAGTATGACAATGATACCAGTGATGATTGGTACTATGAGATAACCTAAATGTAACAATATAAATAATATGTAAGTGTTTTTGTTGATGTATCTTTTATGTTGATTGTTTATGTTTGTACCTTTTGTGTTTGTACATATGTATGTATAAAGAATTTTAGTATTAAAACTATATACTATACAATGTTAATATACATATATTTTGTTTTTGAAAAATAAAACCAGATCACCCCTAAAGATGCTAGGATGTCTAGCGAAACGTTGGGTCGAAAAAGGAAAATATATCTTTTTTATTTTGCAATTTTGAACACAATGGTCAAAAAAGCCTAAAATCAAACACAACTATACATTTTTGTGTTTGTGTTCCGATGGTACTCTAATAATTTACTACAATTTTCGAGTTAGTTGAACATTTTGCACATTAAATTAATTAACCCTTTGCGTGCTAAATGGTTCCGCTTGTTTGATTCCTTTGCCAGCTACCCACACCAAACTAACCATATGGTGATGGTTGTACGAACGAAGCTAAAAGCATTGAATTGCCCAGCGTAATCAAAGAAGAGCAGAGTCTAAATGTTTTTTTTTGGTTTTACTATTTCTACTTAGTTTTTGGTATTTAATCCTTTACTGCACTCAGCACACTCACACCATGCATCTACATGAACTTCGATGTGTGAAATGTTACGAGTATATGACACAACCGAGGCATAAGTTGAGGTGTGGTTCAATCCTTTTCACAGCCAAAGGTTGGTATGCAAATAGTTTGGGTGTGCCCCGCTGCGTGATAATTCGTGAAAAGTCGTCTCACGACCCACTACACGCTTTAAGCACCGCCTGTACTATCCACACATGTTGGGTGCTCTTATTATTTTCTCTGTAGCTGCGTGTTGTACGACCCTTCACCTTGGATGGCATGATTGAATCCTATGATAATAAAATTGTGCCGAAATCACGCGCCGTTAGCGAGTATTGAGGAATTTTGCTTTAACTTTTGTCATTTTAACAAATTAGCATGTTTTGTTCATAATTGTTGATTCGTGAAAGATGTCCAACGGAGATAAAAGTTAATATTTCTAACAGATTTTCAACGTTCGTTTTTGGCTTTTGCTAGTATCTATTTTATATTTTGTTAGTTTTTTATTTCAATATAAATAAAAATACTTTGATTTTTTGTGGACAAGGGTTTTATTGCTATTTGGCGTGCTGTTAATTACTTTTGTCACTGCTTAAGTTGAGTTTGTCCCTGAAATTAATTATTGTTATCAATAATTTCTTATGCTGCTGTTCGTTTAGTAAATAAGTTAAGAATTTAAAGGACAGCATGCTGTGCTGTTTTAAGGAATTAGGGTTAGTATATTTTACAAAAATAGGATGTATATTTCTTAATAGTAGAGTTGATGTCTTACGTAAAGTGGATCCTATTGCAAGGAAATAGTTTAGTCCCGCTGTATACAGTGGTGGCAATAAAGTTGGCTATATTTTTTATATATCGTAGGTGTCACTGCAAAACGGCGTAACGCACAAATGCAGAACCACTTAAGTGATGTCTTAGTTTGGCGGTTTTTCTTTTACATATTGCTTGATTGTAAGCCGAATAGTGACTTTATAAAAAATCGATCTATCTATCTAAAATCTAAATTATCTAGATCGATTCTTTTTATTATTTACCAAACCAACATATAGTTTTCTTGAGAATAACTGCATAGATCTTGATGGCAGGGGCAAATTGAAATAATCCGATATTTGTGGGCAATCTCAATTCGAGCAACAGAAATCAAAAAAAAAAACTTTTCTTTGATTTTTTGGCTGCTTGTCGGTTTGTTTGCATACAATATGGAATTTATTGATTTCTTCACAAATATATTACTAGAGGCTTACCTTGGCTATATTTTATAAGCAAGTAAAAGTGTTAAAATCCCCTTTTTATTTAAATAAACTTTTGTCTGATTTTAAGTAAAATATAAGAGGTCAATTCCCTCTTTCTAGAAAGCATAGAAAACGTGGAAAGTTGTCCACATTACTATCAAAAATTTTCTTCACTCAACAACAAAATACAAATGGGCAGTTCCCTGAGAAAATGACCCTTGGAGAGAAAATAATTTTGTTTATAAAAATAGTGAATGTGTTTTTTTACTTTTTAATGTTGAATTGGCTAGTTTGTCAAATAATTTGTGATTCCTGTATGAAGTTATTGATAAGAAAAATAACTAACAGAACTCAACTTTATTCAAGGAATTTACATACTAAGTTTTGTAAATTTTCTGTCTTTACTAAACGAATATATAAGAATTCGAATTTCGTTCCAAATATATACCACGATTGCAGTTTAGCTTTTACGAAGTATTAATGAAACGAGCTCAAGGCCAAGAATAATAATTTTTCACTTTTTGAATTTTTATGAAAATTATTATTGTTTTTTATTTTTTAATAATCATTTAATTATTTATTAAAAGTTTTTTAATTGAATAGAGTAGGAAAAATGTTTAGAGACAACCGCCATAGCTTTTCTTATAGATCCATTTCGGAAGCTGCTAAGCTTCTTCATCAGAGAAATTTTGGCACACAAATAATTAATTGTTAATTGCAACTTCTACAATTAACAATTTTTGCTTCATAATACAATTATAAAACTAATTGGAATTTTTTCAATGGTAATTAACTTAATTTTAAATAATTTAATTGCAACAAGCAATTAAAATTTTAATTGGAATTAATTTTAAATCAATTTATTTAATTGCTAATTTAATTTAGTTGCAATTACTTTCTTAATCAATTAATAAATCGATTAAAAATTTGATTGATTAACGCCCAACACTGTCTTCAACATTGATTTCGGTTTCGTCCCGGTTTCAGTCTCAAAATAACAACAACGAAAAAATTTCAAGTGGTTTAAATAGGTCTGATTTTTACAAATTTTCCACTGCAGACATCATGGATTTTCTCTATTATAATAATAATTATTGTCCATGCTATGTATATCTATAAACCAAAATTAATTCTAAAAATTGATATATTTTTTTTATTAGAAAAGTATTAGATTTTTTTCGATCCCTGTATTCAGTCGATTTAATAGATATGTATCTATCTGTCATGAAAAAAGAGTGGTCGTTAAATTTAATACCTTACAGGTCACTAAAAAATTAACAAGTGCACAAATATGTCTAAGACAACAACATTAATATTTGCTTCAGAAAGTTTGACTTACTAGTTCGACCGCACATTTTGTAACGTTGATCGACAATCATAGATGAAAATTAACCAGGGTACCATCTTGTAAAAGAAAATATGTGTCCCCCAAATTAAGTAAAAACTAAAAAAGTCAAAACCGTTTGGAACCGGTTCCTTATTTTGAAGCGGTTCCGGTTTCGTTCGTGGTGGTTTCGTGCTCACACGTACTTGTTGTCGGCTCGCGTTGATGAAAATCAAAAATTTTGCATTTTTCCGTTTGATTGTTGGTCTATTTGATGGTGGCCGAAGTGTTTGACAAGCAAACAAGCTCAGTCGCCTCGCTGCTCTTACATATGACGAACATATGTACGGATAAAAAATTTGTAAACGGTTTCATCCTCTATGCCATAAAATGCAATATGAAATAAGTCTTGTTCTTATTACAACGCCCCTAAAATTAATAAACATTAAAGATTGTCGAGTAATCTATATAAATATATATAAATGAATTGCTGTTCGTTAGTCTCGCTAAAACTCGAGAACGGCTGGACCGATTTGGAAAATTTTAGTCTTGAATTATTCGTGGAAGTCCAGAGAAGGCTTAAAAGATGAGTAAATATAAAAAGTTGTATAGGCAAATGGATAGGGAAAGGCAATATTTCTAGATCCATGCAAGTAAATTTCTGGGCAGGACAAAGTCTGCCAGGCCCTCTGGTTAAGGAATAATAATAAAGTATATGAACAAAAACATCGTTCGGTAGAGAAATTCCTACCACCTATTGCTAAGAATTTTCAATGGATATGGCGATTGACACTTTCTAATTGTGCGTTGCCGGACAACCGACAATCACCCGAAACGCACACAACCACAGGTTGCTAGAGTTACCTTCAATTAGTTGTTGTGGGTGGCTGGGGCGCATAATGCTTGCAAATCAGTTGATTTAACCCTTTCGAATTGGAAAGGAAATCAGGAGGTCGACTCTGTCCTCTTGATTAATTTTCTCGAAGTAGAACTAAGTTTCTAATGTAAGGCAGGCTTATAACTAAATTTGCTGTAGGCCCTCAAATGTTAAAGAATGCCTACAAGGTGGAATTGAGACATATTTATACTAGGCATGGGACTATTCGACTAAAAATTATTCGGATAAAAAATCCACTTATTCAAAAGCTTTAAAAAATTCGAATAATTTATAATTTTGTTCGAATAGTATTATTCGAATAAATGACAACTATTCGAATAATAGGTACAAGCGATGAAGACAGTGAATTTCGCTTCCAACATCTCCCTATTTCAATACAACTATTCGAATACCACTATTCGAATAATACTTTTCGAATAAACGGATAAATTATTCGAATAAATACTATTAGAATTTTTTGAAACGAATATTATTATTCGTTTATTCGAAAAGAATTTATTCGAATATTATTCGAAAATAGTCCCACTACTAATGCTCATAGGTAGAAGCAATAAAGACAGTGAATTTCGCTTCCGACATCCCTCGCATTTCAATACAACTATTCGAATAATACTATTCGAATACAAGGATAAATTATTCGAATAAATACTATTCCAATTTTTTGAAACGAATATTTTTATCCTATCCCTATCCCTATTCCTATCCCTATCTCTATCCCTATCCCTATCCCTATCCCTATCCCTATCCCTATCCCTATCCCTATCCCTATCCCTATCCCTATCCCTATCCCTATCCCTATCCCTATCCCTATCCCTATCCCTATCCCTATCCCTATCCCTATCCCTATCCCTATCCCTATCCCTATCCCTATCCCTATCCCTATCCCTATCCCTATCCCTATCCCTATCCCTATCCCTATCCCTATCCCTATCCCTATCCCTATCCCTATCCCTATCCCTATCCCTATCCCTATCCCTATCCCTATCCCTATCCCTATCCCTATCCCTATCCCTATCCCTATCCCTATCCCTATTCCTATCCCTATCCCTATCCCTATCCCTATCCCTATCCCTATCCCTATCCCTATCCCTATCCCTATCCCTATCCCTATCCCTATCCTTATTCCTATCCCTACCGCTTTCCCTACCCCATTCCTATCCGCCCTTACCTTTCGAAATAGTTGCGGAGTAATATTAATTTAGATTATATCAAAAGGTTGACACCAATTATTTCGCGTCTTTAAGTGCTGGTGGTGGTGGTAATTTGGTGGCCAAAAATTTACTTGACTGCATCATTAAAATTTGGTTCTCTCCCTATCATTTTGGTCAATATCTTGAAAACGGGGCCTCCCATGGGACCAAGAACCATACCTGGTTAAAACCCTCATCATCACTTTTCATTTGAAACCCATATTGTACAAACACCTTCTAGGGCCACACCTGGTCCACATTTTGGTCAATAACTCGGAAAGGGCTTTGAATTCGCAAGAAAAAGCCTCCGTTAGGACCCTCTGCTGTAACAGACGAATAACTTTGTCTTTCCGTCGTGTGGTTCCGACGTTTTGCGCGAACAACACGAAAAGCGTTTCATTTTTATATATAAGATTATGATAATTAGCGGCTTAAAAATATTGTGTTTGGAATTTTTTTTTTGGGTGTAACAAAAACTTATCTCATAATTTAACACAAGCGAATTTCATAGCGTGCGTTTGTGTCCATATTGCAGACCCCTTTAAATAAACTCAACAAATGTGTCATTGAAGTCAACGAAACTTATGAATGAATATAGATCGCAAATAAGAAAAGAAACAAAAAATTATCGGGTTTATATGAATGTATCTAAAAATGTTATATATTAATAAGTTCTTAAGTAGCTAATAAAACTACGAATTTTAATTGATGTAGAAAATTTGATGCTCGATCGAATGTGTACCGCCTTTTATGTCACAACTTCTGTCGCTTAAATTTTTGAGTGAGACGCAAAAAAACACCACCAAGCGTTTGTAGCATGTGGTCAACTGGGGGCATACAAATTAAAATATGATTAAAAACTCATTATGCCAAACGAGTTGGGCAAAACAACCGAGGAACCAAAAACTAATGACATCTTTTTTTTATAAATTTAAGTGAGTGTCGCATCAATGGAATTTTATTAGTTTGTAGTAAATTGAAAAGCTTGTCTACTCAAATTTAACTATGAAGTAGTTTTAGCGCAAATGTGGGTATATCTATTGCGCTAGTCATTTCGGTATGATTCATTAATGATTCGCTTGGAATGGTTTGTAAGGCGAGGAATAAACTTTACAAAAATCTCGGGGTCATTGTCTGGTGGCATAATGTGCCCAACTCTAAATAAAAGATCCCGGTTCCGTACCTTAATCTCTCAAATCCTGTCTGCATTTTCAGGTAATATTTGTTTTCTACGGTCACCTTATAATATAGGTTTAATATCTATGAATATACTTCATTTTTTTCTTGAAAAAATTGATTCATTTTATAAGATAAAAAATGTTGTCCATACACATGATATTCGCCGCTCAAACAAGCGGCACCAACACGCGATGTTGCTCAGCCACGACTAAATCAATTTTGAACTGAGCCTGATCAGTTGTTTTATGAAACGCCGAGCACTGTGTGACCAGTAGCGCGATTCACTAACTTTTTTAACACAATTTGTCAACGATAAATTAACTTAACGACAATTTTAACAAACTATGCTATTCACTAACTTTTTGTCTACTTTAATTTCGGTAATTTATCGTTGTCAATTGGTAAATTGTTATTTTATCACAGATTCTTTTTGTGCTGCTAAAGTTTTGTTTACTAAAATACAATAAATGGTAATTGTTTCCTTTAGAAGACAACTGCTAAAACACGTCCGAAATTATCGGGAAAGGTATTAAAATACGCGTCTTGACCTCGGTAACAATAATCCGAAAGCGCATTTTTTAGTTTTGGTTTCAGTGAGGAGATATTTGCAACCAAAGTTGAGAATTTTTTGTCATTTTCATGTGGTTGTTGTTATCACAATAAATGGCAATTGTTTCCTTTAGGAGACAACTGCTAAAACACGTCCGAAATTATTGGGAAAGGTATCAAACGACGGGTTTTAACCTTCGTATCAATAATCCGGACCGCGCAGCCGGTATTGGACCGGCTAAGGGTTATTTTTTTGAAGCGTGGCCGAAGGCAGCCTACGCAGAAAGGTGTTGTGCACATAAATACCTTGGATCAGGGGGCTTGGGATCGGAACTAGGCCATTTTTGGGTTTTTTGCTAATAACTGAAACAAATTATTTAATTTCCGCTTTCGGATTATTGATACAGAGATCAAAACGCGTCTTTCCCGAGATTTTTGGACGTATATTAGCAGTTACGTGCTGTCGTATAGAATTACTATACCTTGTATCAAACCCCTTATTTGGGATCGGACCTGGGTCATTTTTGGGTTTTTTGCGAATAACTTTTCACTGAAAAAAAAAAATTGAAAATCCGCTTTCGGATTGTTGATACCGAAGTCAAAACGTGTTGATTGATGCCTCTCCCGATATTTTTGGGCATGTTTTAGCAGTTGTCCTACTTCCCTTTGCTGAAATATCTGCACAAAAAATCGGCGCGAACAATTATTTTTGTTCTATTCCTCTTTGAACTTTTCGTAAATTTTGGCATTTCAGTATCAGTGATGCCACTTTTTCTCAAATTGAAAACATTGATAACAAGTGTTGTTAAATCTGAGATAGTGAATCGCACAATCGTTAATGAAAGCAATATACGTTTACGGTAAAAATCTCGATTGCCGAAACGTTAAAAGTTAGTGAATCGCGCTACAGGTGTTAGAAAAAAAGATGCTAAATCGGCAAAAAAAAAGGTTAGAAAAGGCTAAAATTAAGATAAAAAGAAGCTAAAAAAGGTCAGAGATCTTTTTACGAAATCCATTTAAAATTTTGTATTTTAGTTAAAACTATTTGTATATAAAGCTGTAGACATAACTTAAAGTAACTATTCTTGTTTCAACAAACATCAGGCACATTTTCTTTGACTAGGAATTTTTTCAAAGAAATACTATAGAAAAATCACTACAAACTAATTAATTATACAAGGTGGCGCAAAAGTAATCCTCCTATCAGAAAATGCTATAAATTTTGCGATTGGCCCCTAAAGTCAGTTCTGTTTTGACATTTGTGTAGTAAACACATGCGAAATACACATTAATAAACAATGTTACGCTACACTGCTCCAGAACGCGGAATATTGCTGACTATTTACTCGTATTTGACCAATAATCGGTCGGTGAAAAACGGTTACTGCGCAAAAGTAATCCTCCTATCAGAAAATGCTATAAATTTTGCGATTGGCCCCTAAAGTCAGTTCTGTTTTGATATTTGTGTAGTAAACACATGCGAAATACACGTTAATAAACAATGTTACGCTACACTGCTCCAGAACGCGGAATATTGCTGACTATTTATTTGACCAATAATCGGTCGGGGCCAAACGGTTACTGTGAATGGTGAGCGCTACAGAGCAATGATCAACGAGTTCTTTTTGCCGCAACTTGATGAATTGGGATTGGAAAACATGTGGTTCCAACAAGACGGTGCAACAGCACACACTGCACGTGCCACAACCGATATGCTGAACATCGGAAGCTTACTTTTGCGCCACCTTGTATAATATTTTCTCAGTCTGATGAATCAGAAGAGCTTGAGTCTGCGTACAAAGTTTGTGTATTTATTATAGAGATGAGATCATCGGTAATTTCAAAATCAGTGCCACATTTGGATAGGGGTTTTAACGAACATCTAATAGTAAGCAGCTAAGCATTTTAATTTTTAATCTGTTCCTTAATTTAGTTTTTAAAATGTTCATGGCACTAAAAATTCTTTCAACCTGCTCATTACTGAAAGGTAATACCAAAAAACTAAATACAAATTCGACCAGTTCTAAAAAAGGGGTTCGTTTAATGAATTTTTATGTTCTCGGATTTCCGCCCAAAATTCTATGGTAGAGGTCACACTTGTCCACTATACGGTTATTAGGTTTCGCCCCTGCAGCTCAATCAATACTAATTGACTTGGAGAATACCTAGGCTTTTCTGGTTGAAAGTGAGAAAATACATCCGGCTTTGTAACTTTCAAAGAATTATCAACTGAAAAAACAATGTATCTTTTGTAAAGAGTTCATATTATCAGGTAGGCGATGTCGCAGTTGGGTTATCAACTCCATTAAAAATAGTTGACAATTCACGAATAATTTTCTGTATTTCGTCATCAATACGACCTTTATTTAACTTTAATTTTATATACAAAATATGGTGTTGGGACCAGAAAAGGTTTGGAGTAAAGAAGGCTAAAAAAAGTTACGAAGCTAAAACCAAAACTATGAGGTTAAGGGACAAAAAAAGGCTAACCTGGTCACACCACCTGTAGGCATCTTTGCTTAGAAATGCGACGCTCTTCAGCTTTTCAGCGGTGATGCGGCGTGATCCAGTGAGAGGCGAGTTGCCGACAGTCTTCTGCGATTGTACCCAACTATCCAAGCTGGCAGCTATTTTCGGAGCCCAAAATGAGCTAAACATCGTTCTACGCTGTTCTACTAAAAGGAGTCATAAAAAAGAATTCAAAATGATTCCGAATCCGATGAATTTGGAGTGTTTTATGACTATTTTTAAATGAACTTTGGAGTCTTTTTGACTCATATTGAAGCCTTTTAGTGACTCTTTTATGAAGCTTGATATATGTGCGAATCAGGTTTAGCCCAACAAACCATATGAGTCATAAATGAGTCAGAAAGGAGTCTTAAATGGTAGCGTTTACGCCAAGGCGAATTCAGTACAAGGTAGAATTATGCAATCAGCTGATAGCTACTTTTTTCTCGAATTCTGACACTACAAATTTCACCGCAGTAAGATTTTGACATTAGACCTACGAATTACAAATACAAAATTCATGGAAATGTGTGTGTGTATGTTAAGAATTCGCTTTGCTTCCACCTTATTTTGAATTCGCCTTGGTTTACGCTCTTTATGAGCTCAATTGTGCGTCCGAAATGAAGGTATTTCTTGCGATGGTCGTCCGATCCGAGCCTAATTTCATATATCATATGAGCTTCAATAAGAGTCATACATACATTATCGGTTATACTGCAAAACCGCGTAACGCATAAATCCAAAACCGCGTAAGTGATATCGCAGTTTGGCTGTTTTGCCACTACAAATTCCTTATTTCTTGGACGAATATTGACTTAATGGAAAAAGTTCCCATCAACATCGATTCTTTTAATTATTTTCCAAGCCAACATATAGTTTGCTTAAGAATAAACGAATAGGTCTTTATGGCAAGGGCCTATAATAGTTTTTGAACAAATGTCACTTACGCGGTTTTGCATTTGTGTTACGCGGTTTTGCAGTGTCACCGACGTTATATAATTTTGAAAAAATGATGCTAATAGTACTCTATTGAAAACAAGTTTTAAGGAAAAACTTTTTGTATAAGTTAGTACATTTAACATTTTCCATTTGAAACTTATAAAAACACACACAAAATATATTATTTTAATTAATTTTAAATGCATTTCCTTTGCCTTCCAACTTTCATGGATGGATATTTTAATGTTTTAGCCTGGTACTGAATATAATAATTTTTCGGACATCTTTTTTGGCCACTATTTTGATGTCGGATCGTGCAGTAATAATCGAGATAATTCCGGTTTTCACTTTTTAATGTTGATTTTCACTGAATGTGCAACTCTCCCTTACCTTAAGCATGATTTTTAAACTTCGTTTTATTATTCTGTGCCACGATTTCCTACAGTAGCTGTATTTAAAAAGCAAAAACCAGTTTCTATTAAAATTCCAATCTTGATAATCCGAAAATTGGCCACTGCAACATATGGAAGCATAGTAATTTTAGCTTGCAATTGGATTGCATACACAAAACATAAAGACAGCGCAAATAAAAGGGTTACTCAAAGAAACCAAAACAACAACAATATCAGGAAGTTGACTATTAACCCTCAAAGCATTTATTGCCTATTTATTTTGCTTACAAATCATGAATAAATTTTTGTGGTTAAATTGTTGCATAAACAGTATTAAGATGTATTAGGTACGTACATACATATGTACATACATACATAGCTACCAATGCAGGAAGCATAGGACAATTGAAATAAAATACGTCGAATGGGAAGCCAACACACGGCACGTGGCGGTATGTCACAAACGTGGGCTTGCCACTTGAGTAACTGGTTCGATGACGTAGCCCTATAATTATGAGATAATGCTCGATCTGCCACAGAGATACGGGACGCGTGTAGCTAGGTAAAAAAGTGTTACAGCGTAGAAAAGTGAAAAATTAAACGGAAAAGGTTGAAAATGGAACGGTAAATGGTTTAATAGCGGAGTGGAAGTGTGCGTATACAGTGGTGCTCATATAATTAAAAACACAATAGCAATATAAGATAAGTCTTTAAATTGTGAATGATTTTGATTAGATTATGGCTAGTGTTATCACTTTAAAACTAATTTATTATTAAGGCAGATGACCGAAGAAGTTCGTAAGAAAAATTAGAGGCAGCACACGCAAAATTCGCAGAGAAGCTCGGCCTTAATCTCTTTGGAGGTATATCGCACCAAATATTTACTTTTTTTTTATACAGCAGCTAGGAAAAAATGTGTTCTATATTTCAAGATAGATCTCTAACAATACATCAGTGAAGAAATTACCTAATTCCATAAGCTGGCTATTTAATGACAAACACAATCAAATACAGCCAGATAGTCACAATTTTTTAAAAGCGTTGTTTCTGGCTTTATTACTCAAATAAAGGCTCACGAATGCATTTTTCTTTAATATAATTATAAGTTTGTTGCATTTAATGATTTTTACCCAAATAGAGCCGTTACGGTGAAGAATGCGATCAGTACTGCGATTATGGCTACGGTTATGGTAGTGGTTATTTGTATGCTAACGTAGAACTCCGGTGCTTTTATTTTCAACTTTACATTTAAGACTGCAGTCTAGGCTGCGCATGTCAAGAGTTAAGACTGTGGTTAGACTTACGGTGGCGATTTTTGCCACGGTTAATGGAGTGGCTATTATCACAGTTGGGGCTACGGTTATGGCTACGGCTACAAAAGTCGGTATTGTTACGGTTTTCTTTCAAGTGCGGTACTGTTATGCTTTCTGTTTCAGCCAGGAATCTTTTCTCTTATTATGCTATTTCCGTTCGGATTATGATTTCTGTTACGGTTACGTTGCGAGACCGGAACTGTTCTGGTGAGGTCTATGTTTGCAGTTTGGGCAGGATTATGATTTCTTTTCCCGTTATGGTTAGGCAACAGTTGCATCTACGGCCTTCCTTCTCGTTTCGTTATGGTTACGGTTATGACAATGGTTATGGTTACGTTACAAGTGCGGCACTGTTATGGTTACTCTTTTAGCAAGGAATTATATTACTGTTACGGTAACATTACGAGACTAACACTATTATGTCAAGGTCCATGGTTGCGTTATGGTGTTCATCCTCGTTTTCATCCACGTCATCGTCTCTTTCTTATCATTACTACCCTCATAGTTACAATTCTGCTTCTGCGTTAACAGATTCCCTCTCCCCCTTTGTCTTTCACATCTTATTTCCCTTTCCTGGTGGTGTTGCTTAACTTTACTTCTCATTTCTTTTTCTATTTCCGCTTATCTTCTCTTTTCTCCATAACTCCTTGCCATCGTCTTTCTCACCATTACTACCATAATACTTATAATTGTTTTTCTTCATCAGCATCATTATCTATCTTCTACTTCCTACTTCTCCTTTTACATTTCTCTCTTATTTTCCCTGTCTTGCTCTTTTCCTTTCTATTTATTGTTGCCTTTATTCTTTCTTTTATCTTCTTTTTCCCAATTTTTTTTACTTTTTTTCCTCTCTTTCTCCTTTATCGCTAACTCTTTTCTGCATGCTCTCAATTCTACTATTTTGCTGTTCTGATTTGGATTATTTGCCCTCTTTGTGTCTACCTCTTGCTGTCCAGTTAAGCGTAACCAGTTATTCATAACGAGTTATTATATTGGCTGTCCCTCATTATTTGGTCAGCACTGTATTTGTAAGCCCTAACCCTATCCTGAAATTGATGCAACCCTTACGTGTATGTCAGTAAATACCTACCTATTTTGAAGGTTGTGTATAAAAGAAGTTACTTAATATGGGATAATGTAAACATTTGTTCAATGATGAGCTTTGTAGTGGGCGTTTAAATGTATCGCTTACGCTTTGTTACACATGTGACGACATAATTTTCTATATAAATACAAAGCCCAGCGCTAGTAGCCAAAACGCAAAAGCCAACACATGTCAGTTAATAAACTTGAAACGCAAATGAGCAAGCGTAAAGTCGAATTAAGCCTATAAGTATGCCACGAAAAATGGGTTTCGCAGCGCGTTATGAGTACTTCCAGGGAAATATGGATCAAACCTTTTTCTATTCTAATCTTTTAATTAAACTTTTTTCATTTACAAAGAGGGGTAATTATTTTAATTAGTGTGCCTTGGTTGGATAAAATACTGCGCATTTGCTATAAAATCAAATAGAAAGCAGTATTTAGTGTTGACAATGTCAGGCGCCTTGAAGTAGGCTACATTCGTTTTGTTGATTTAACTAAAAACATTCTAAAGTAATTAAGCAAATTATAAATGGTATAGTGATTATTCAAAACCAAAAAAAAAATAAAAAAGAGCAAGAGAACTACATACAATTACATGCACACAATCCTACCTATATAAATTAGGGTGCAGCAGCAGTCACTATTTAGCTCACTCGTTCACCTTGAAATTCCCCAAAGAAATCAAGCTAGAAAGTATTTAGTGTTAGCAACTAAATATACCCGTTACAACATGCAATCAACGCAATTGTGTGGGTTTAATCTTTTGTACCGGATACCAAAAACATTCGCTTAAATACTGAAAAAAAGACAAACATCATAAACAACTCTGCTGGTGCCACCATACACTTTAAGGATACGTTGACTATCGAGCTCCCTCTGTTCTGGTGGTGAACAGAAGAAAACAATGAATAAACCCAAAACAGTTAAAAATTTTAAAATTTTCTAAAACTGAAGCCATACCGGTGTAAACCGTTTTTTTTTTGTTCCATCCGAAAGATTTTGAAACCAAACGATAACCGGTTAAACCTATTTCATTTTTAAAATCAAGCCTTAAATATTTCGAACCGTTTCATTTTTATGAACTGAAAACATAGCGCTCAAAGACTGGTTCGTGTTTCAAGAATGAAATTATAATTGTTAAATCCTTTTCATTTGTTAACATTGAAACCATAACTGTTTCAAAATATTTAATTTTTCACAACGGCCACCATAATCGTTTTAAAAAGTTTCTACCAAAACCCGTCAAGGAATTTGATGTTAATATAAACGTTATCGTACCAGTTTCATTTTTCAGAAAAGAAAGCCCTTAAGCGGTTGGGCTTTAATTTTTCAAACCCAAAACCGCTACAGATATTTTGATCATAAGAAAAATCGTTTTAAATTATTTTTCAATATTTTGAAGTGAAAAAAAATCGGAACTGTTCAATTTTTGAAAACCAAAATCCTTATTTTGATCCGCTAACCGAAACTATAGCTGTTTACTCTCATTACATTTTCAAAAAAAAAATCAGGGGGGGATTTGGGGGTTCAATATATATTCATTTTCCTCTAGGACACCATGTCAAAAGAATTCGTTATCAAAAATCATAATATTCTATAGGCATCCAAAAGTTCAAAAACCAAATACTGTTTCTAATCTGCAAACTGAAGCCATAACAATTTAATTTCATAAATTTTTTCAAAGCAGCAACTGTAAGCTTTCGAAACCGTTTGATTTTTCAAAAACGGGAACGTTCATTTGATCTGAAGAAGTACGGAAACTTAAACTTTCAATTTTTAAAACCAAGACCATAATCATTTTTAAACTTTCCAATTTTTCGAAACCGAAACAATAACAGATTAGTCTCATTAAATTTTTCAAAGCCAAAACTGTAACGGATGTTTTATCTGAAAAAAAATGAAACTCGACCCATTTTCGGAACTGAAACTATAATAATTTAAAACGTTTGAACTTTTTAAAACCGAAACCAGCTTAAAAGGTTGAATTTTTCAATTGCTCTGAATAGAAGAAAACCATAACCGTTTTAAGCATACAAACATGCATATATAGGTCAACAGCCTTTAACCGCCTAAAGATTTTGACATTCCAAAAAGAGCCCCACCTGACTCTATCCTTTACAAGTTGGCGCCAAGTGGTCGCAGATCCTTCTCCACTTGGTCTTTCCAACGGAGTGGGGGCCTTCCTCGGCTTCCATAGGTGGGTTCCGACAAGAATTCCTTCCGGGCCGGAGCATCTTCTTCCATTCGCATTACAATGTCAATGGCTGCGTAGAGCTCATACAGCTCATCATAACCTTCCTCTCGAATAGTCTAAGCGCAGACTCATCTGCGGCTGTTATCGTCCATGCTTCTGCGCCATATTGCAGGACGGGTATTATGAGCGACTTCTAGAGCGTGGGTTTTGTTCGTCGAGAGATGACTTTGCTTCTCAATTACCTACTCAGTCCAAAGTAACACTTATTGGCAAGGGTAATTCTTCGCTGGACTTCTAAGCTGACATTATTGTTGTTGTTGATGCTGGTTTCCAGGTAAACGAAGTTCTTTACTGTTTGAAACTTATGGCTGCCAATAGTGGCGTGGGTGCCAAGGCGGGAATGCCCTGACTCTTTGCATAATGACAGAAGGTACTTCGTTTTGCCCTCGTTCACCTCTAAACCCGCTTTTTTCGCTTCTTTCTCCAATTTGGAGTAGGCAGAAATTACGGCGCCGTTATTTGAGCCAACGATGTCAATGTCATCGGCATACGCCAGTAAATGCACACTCTTTTAATAGATGGTTCCTGAGCGGTGTAGTTCAGCGGCTTGTATTATTTTCTCCAGCATCAAATTAAAGAAATTGCACGATAGGGAGTCACGCTGTCTGAAACCACGTTTAGTTTCGAACGGATCGGAGAAGTCCTTCCCGATTCTGACTGAGGTGGTGGTGTTGCTCTAGGTCATTTTGCAAAGCCGTATAAGTTTAGCTGGGAATTTAAATTCAGACATAGCGGCATATAGGCAGCTCCTGTTCGTGCTATCGAAAGCGGCTTTAAAATCAACAAAGAGATGATGCGTGTCGATTCTTTTCTCGCGGGTTTTTTCCAAGATTTGCAGCTGATGCATAGAAACCGATTTTAACCGCTTTTGTGATTACTCTAAAATTCAGTTCGATCTCAGTCAGTATTAGGGCTTTTAATTTTGAGGCATTTGTTTGTCTTTGTTTGTCTTTCTTTGTCTTTTCTGAAAACTTGATTGCAAGAGCTTTGAAGGCTCAGCTTACTCAAAAACTCGATTTTCCATTCAAATTACGTAGCTTGAAATCATTTTTTCAATAAATTTCTTAAAGTTTAAACGCCAAAGTAGCATTATTCGGAATCTAAATAAATATTTATTCCATATTTTTTTGCATACCCAAAACCGGAAGGAAATCCAAAATAATTTTAAGAATGAATACCGCGGATATTTTGAGTAGAAAACAATAGACGGAAGTAAAGAGCTTGGTTGTACTTTTGTAACTCGTTTACAAAAACATACGACTACAGTAAATAATAGATTTTCATTCGTTTTGAGTTTGTATGTAAAATATTTCTGCTTGTGTCTATATTCTGTTCACATTTGCATATTGTTGTAACAATTCAGCATTGTCATCGCATCGCAAAGCTTTCAACGCCCAAATTGTTGCTTAACTAAAATAAATATGCAACTGGGGATTAGGTTGGGCGTTAGCACTCTTTTCTTTTGCACTAAATGCAAACAGCACAAAAAAAAAAAAAAAACATATGTGCTCCTTTACATTAGCCCTTTTAACACATTTCTAGCTATCAACTCATTTAAGCCAGATTATTTTAAAAGTAGATGAAATACTAGGAACTGCTTGTTACAAATTAAGTGTAATTAACTGTTAAGACCTCCACATTGTCATATTTTCGCTTTAAATGACGTGAACTAGCTTTGGTTCGGTAATTAAGGTGACCATGTATTGGTTTCATAAAAAACCTCATGAACAAGGAAGGAAATAATATGTTGGTTTTGAGTGTTGGTCTCAGAAGTACTTAATCGTGTTTTGAGATAATTTGAAGAGCGACGCTTGGGACAGGAGTAATCTTTAAAGACTTACATAAATTTCTTAGCATGTTACGAACCATGCAGAAAGCCTCAAAAACGTTTTCGAACTCATTTCTCTTACTGGCTTATATTTATGTCAATGTGCTTTAGGACGAATCTGCTTGGTCGTAACGCGCCTTTGAAGTTTATCTGACATCCAGTTCGACTCATTGCTGGTGTGACCGGGGACCCAGTAGAGGTGTAAAGTTATATAATAGGCAATTTCCTGTGGATATTAGCCAGCGCAAGTTTTGTGTGAAACACTAAGCATGAAATTTCTCTTCTTAAAAGTTTGTTCCCAGGCTTTTCCGCAGCTTCCATATACCCAAAAATATCTCTAATATAATATTTTTAGGTATCACTATTTTGTTCGAGTCCTGAAAGTCCTAAAAGCTTCAAACCAACAAGCTTGGCATGTTTACTATGGAAGTCATACATACAGGGTGGCTAATGAAAGCCGCTACCAAAAAAAAATTAAATAACTTTTTTTCTATTTAATGAATCTGGTTAATTTTTTTTTATTTTGCAGATTGACTTTTACATTTAACAAAAATGGATAACTGGGACACTGAAACAAGAATTTGGATTGTCCGCCGCTATCACGCACTGGAGTCCGTAGTTTCGGTTCAAAGAGAGTATAGGCGCACGTTTGGCGGCAATCCTCCGAGCAGATGGACCATAATAAGACTTGTAAACAATTTTGCCGAGCATGGGACAGTCAACAGAAGACCTTACCATCGAAACCCTTCAGTTCGAACGGAGGAAACAATCGCTGCTGTAGCTGCTGCCATACAAAACAATCCACGTGTTTCGACAAGAAGCTTATCTGCTCAAATGGGTGTAAGCAGACAGTCATTACAGTCAATTATGCACACAGATTTGGACTTATTCCCATATAAAATTCAAATGGCCAACAAACTGAACGCTGCAGACTTGCCGATTCGCTTGGAATTTTGCCAGAAGATGCTTCAAATGGTGGAAGAGGATGGAAACATGTTGAACTGTCTTTTCATGTCTGACGAGGCCCATTTCGATTTAAACGGCAACATAAACAAACAAAATTGTCGAATATGGAGTGCTTCCAACCCACAGATACTCCATGAGACGGAATTGCATCCACTTCGTGTCACAGTGGGGTGTGCAGTTTCATCACGCTGCATTGTCGGGCCCTACTTCTTCGAAGAAAACGGTCACACCGTTACGGTTACTGGAGACCGTTACTTGAGCATGTTGAGAGAGTTTTTCTATCCAGAATTACGCCGAATGAGAATTTCTTTCAACTCTGTGTGGTTTCAGCAAGATGGTGCAGCTCCTCATATAGCCCAACCTGTTATGACAGAATTGCGACGAAAATTTCCCAATAAGCTGATATCCAGAAACTCCACATTCCGTTGGCCACCCAGGTCGCCTGACCTTACTACACCTGACTTTTTCTTGTGGGGTTATTGCAAACAGGAAGTCTTCAAAGCAAAACCAGCAAATTTGAATGAACTAAGGCAATCCATTCGAGAAACAATTGCGGCTATTCCTGTCTCAACTCTCCAAGCAGTAATGAACAACTTTTTGGTAAGATGCCGCACATGCATCGACGAGCAGGGGGGGCATTTAAATTCCATTATTTTTAAAACTAATTAAGCTTTATTTAATAAAATTTTAATTTAATGAGCTTTAACATGAATAAAAGAAAAATGAATTCCATACACTGAAAAAAAAATTATTTGAGTTTCTTAATGTAGCAAAATTCATCAGCCAGCCTGTACAATGAGTGAGCTGTTATTGTTGTTGTTGGTGTTAACAGTGTCCAATGAGTGAGCTCAACTATGGAACTTTCTCCCATAGAACTGTATATAAAACTCTAGACCAAAACATCATATCCATTTTCATGAAAGTATTCAGTTTAATTGTGGTAGCTAGGGACTGATCTCTGCTTCTTCTTATGCATAACACACCTAACTAACTGCAGGCTTTCCAGATTAAATTAGTTTATATAACAAAGACCGTTCCGTAGCAGGCAGCCAAACAACAGTCCAATGCATTAGCCTGGCTTTGAACAACGAATTTGGCGGGGATCTCAAGTCACAGATCCATTTCTAAAACCTACGCTGGCTGCTTTTTAGCCAGGAAGCTCACTAGTATGATCGAGGTGAAACCACCTAGCTGGATAGGGGTCTAGAATATAATCGCTTCAGGAATAGCTGTAGTAAGAGGCAACTAAAATCGACTACACTGACAGTTTTTCAAATCATCGGGGAGTGTTGTGCAGTTAGAAATGAGGGAGGTCTAAAGTAGCTCTATTTTTACCTCAAAGCACTGAGTGAAAAATCAACTGTATGAGACCGCTCTCCCTGAGCTCCTTGGTTGAAGCATTAGCAGACTCAAAAAGCTAACCTAAACTACAAAAAGGACTAGAAAATTTCTGCCAACACAGAAAACTAATCGGCCTAACCCCAGATTGAGTTCCATATATTTTTGTCAATCTTCTATAGCTCAGAAAATGAGTAAAAAGCGTTAAAAATTGTTTATGAAACTTAGCGATGATTTGTGGCGACTTTATGACCTCTCGTGCGGCACACACTTAAATTCAAATGAAATTTCTCTTTTTAAATTATTTGAATGATCCTTGTGACATCGTCAAGAATTACGCAAGTTCGGTTTGCTTTATCCATGAGCTGCAATGGGCTGGTGTTTACCACACTGAATTTAAGGGATTGATTTACTTCAATTAACAGTCTCAGCAGTTTATTTGAACTTTATTGACCATTTTCATGTTTGTACGCCAGCAGAAACGGAGAGCAAATGCTGCATTGCAAAGTCACCGCTCGAAAAGTATGAAACACAGAAATCTGCCCGTTGAAGGGCGAGCCAAGTTGCCACGCCACCAACGCAACAATTGAAGTTGACGGCAGATTGCGGTACGAAGCAAAGCGATTGCGTGACTGGATGCCATCTGGAGGCCGGAACGGATTCCAATATGAATTTAGTAGATTTGGTATGATGTTGAATTATTTTTTAATTTTATATGCACATTTGTGTTCCCACTTTTTTCATCAATTATCATTTACTCATTTATTTATTAAATCGGCAATTGAACAATTGCCGAATACGATCGGTGCTTCGAAAAGCAGGATTCATACTAGTGGCTGACTTGGCGGATTTTTACTTTGTTGTTAATGTAGCCTTATGTGAGTATGAACCGAAACCTAAAACGATTTAAGTTTTCAAACCTGAAACCGAATTCATTGTGAAAAACGTAACGAGGAACTAACGAAGTGACTTAGTAGGACGAAACCGAAACCAAATTATTTTTGAAGAAATTATTAAATAATTTATTAAACATACCCGTGACTAAGTTACAGCTTTTTAAATCGAATTGGAAATATTTCTGAAAACTAGAAATCGAAAACCGAATCGAGATAATTTTGGAAAATTTAACCGAAATAGTTTTGGCAAAAGACACCAAAACTGTTTAAAGAAAACTAAACCGAAATATTAAAAAAACCCAAAAATAAAAAAAAAAAAAACAAAATAAAAAGTTAAAAAAAAGAAAAGAAAATGAGATAATTATGGTACGCGAAACCGAAAAAATTTTGAAAAGAATCGAAAGCGACACCAAAAAAATTAGAAAAATAATTGAAACAGTTTTAAAAAACGAAACTGAAAAAGTGTTAAAATAGGAACCGAGATAATTATGGGAAGCGACACCGAAAATATAAAAAAAGGATCAAAACTGCGTTGATTATGGGAAGCGATACCGAAAATTTAAATTGTTCAAAAACACGACACATAAATAATTTCGAAAAAAAAACTGAAAATATTTTGAAAAAAAAATAGAGAAAAAAAGAAAAACCAAAAGTTTAAATTTTGCTGGCGAAGAATGTCAATACTGAAACACTCGGCAAACCCGAAACCGAAGCCGTAACGAAGTTGAAATAATTTGAACAGCTATCCCGAAAAGCAACACATTGCATAACCGTTATTTTGTAACGGTTTCATTCTTTTATATACGAACGTGTTGGCATCAAACAATACCAAATGTTATTTTCACCGATCGTGACAGTCTGACTTTGACGGTTTGTCGTTTATTGAGTTGTGGGTGAGCGCGCGTTGATTGTGCGTGCATGTGTTTATGTGTGTGTTAGCCAATTAATTGTTATTAAGCGCATTTGAAGATTTTTAATTAAAGCAAAATCTTCTTAATTTAAATTGATCGCCCCTACTGTTGCTTAATGATGTTGTGGTCGAACTGCCGATAAAGCAACAAATAACCATTTGAAGCGGCAAAAAGTTCACAAGCACCGCCAACGCAACGATCGCCAAAAATGGAAGAAGAAAAACAGCCAACACTCACGGAAAGTCGTAATAACATTTTGTTTTCGAATTAAACTCAACTGCTTTATTGTTTAATGTCTGTAGATTTATTCATTTGGAAAATGAATAGCAATTTTTTTACAACCACTTTTCGTAGCTCGTAAATTGTATGTACTAAATAAATGGATGAGAGAGTAGCGTAGGTTACATACATACTTTACATATTAAAGGCTGCGGCTTATAGCTCTACGTAAAGGAAGTTCAAGTGTGTTAGCCTTGCTTAATCCCCTGTCTTGAGAGTGGTGACTTTTTTTTAAAGATTAGTTCAGTTAGCTATAAATTGTATACTTTTTATTTCTCATCGGCTTTCAAAGGTTGGAAGTTTGACAAAGCTAATATTAGTTTGAGGACAAGGTAGTACCGAAAACCGTTCAGTAAAAAAATTATCTGAAGAAAAAATGAGTGTATTCTCAATATCAATTTACATTTTTTACTATCAAGTTTGAGTTTCTCAAAATAAACATACATTTTTCGCTTTCAAATTGTAATTTCTGAATAGAAGTTTATATTTTTCATAATCAATTTTTATTTTCTCATTATTTTCTACTTTCTCAATATCAATTTACATCTCTTAGTATCAAGTTTCATTTTCTCAATAAAACATACATTTTTCAATATCAAGATGAATTTTCTGAACATGAGTTTATATATCTCATTATCAGTATATATTTCCTCATTATCAATTTCTACTTTCTCAATATCAACTTACATCTCTTATTATCAAGTTCTATTCTCTCAGTACAATCAAACATTTTTCAATTTCCAATTGTGTTTTCTGAACATGAGTTTATATTTCTCATTATTAGTTTATATTTTCTCAGTTTCAATTTTTATTTTCTCAATATCAATTTACCTCTTTTATTATCAAGTTTCATTTTTTCAATGAAAACAAACATTTTTCAATATCAAAAGGAATTTTCTGAACATGAGTTAATATTTCTCATTATCAGTTTATATTTTCTCATTATCAATCTTTATTTTCTCAATATCTATTTACATCTCTTATTATCATTTTCATCTTCTTAATAAAAACATAAATTTTTCATTATCAAATTGAATTTTCTGAACATGAGTTTATAATTCTTATTATCAATTTATATTTTCTCATTATCAGTTTCTACATTCTCAATATCAATTAACATTTCTGAATATTCATTTGTATTATTGGCAGGAACATTTTACGACACAGTGACAGTATTAAATTTAGTTTTTTACTACGTAGGTGACTAAATAATTTCAATTTTAAATTATTTCTTAAATTACCATTTTTAGCTTAAAATAAACAAGTCAAATTTCGCACGAACGCACAAATAAATACAAAATCTAGTATTCAGGATTTGTTAAGCTAAAAAGTTTTATTTATGTTGAGTGCTGCAATCATTTTATTATTTTACGCCATTTAAAAATATTTACCATAGAAAAATAAATATTTTTGTCATTTTAAGCTTATGTAATAGCTTTGTACTGCCTATGGTTGTTCAGTGAATTTATAAAATACGATTTGATTACGCCATCAAAAAAAAAAAAGTTTAACTTTTCATTCAATTTTATTTCATAAAGGTACATACGTACATAGATACAACGTATATACTTACAAATCGGTGCACATATGTATGTACATACAAGCATGTGTAATGTATTTTTATTAGCATTTGCTTTTTATTTCGATTTTGCTAACTTTTATATACAACAAATTGTCAGTAACATTGCAAAACCGCGTAAGGCATAAATGCAAAACCACGTAAGTAATACCTCAGTTTGGCTGTTTTGCCACTACAAATTTCTTACATTTTAGACGAATATTGATTTTATGAAAAAAGTTCCCATCAAGATCGATTCTTTTAATTATTTTCCAAACCAAGATATAGTTTTCTTCAAAATAAATTAATGGATCTTGATCGCAGGGGCCTATAAAAGTTTTTGACACAAATGTCACTTACTCGGTTTTGCAGTGTCACCTATGAAATATTTTTATAAAGCGCCAAATGTATAATACTTACATAGATTGTCTATCTAATCTGTAGTCACATAATGTGGCTCCACCCAATAACTGACTTGTTCCTACACTTGTTGTTTAGACTTGCTCTCTCTCACTCGTACACTTGCGACAGCATTTCAACTACATACATCTATCGTCGTCTAACGCATAACAAATGCTCAGCACCTACACGTTCATGTTCGTACACACAGCAGCCCTCTATTGGCCGCTGATTCCATTGCTCTGCGTGTGTGTCGGGTATGAGTTTGGTTGCGTTGTTTGTTTGCTCCTACGTAGTGTGCGGTGTATAAAAACAACAATTCAATCAGGCTCAGTGAATAATAGCATTGAAAGCAAATGGCTATGAACAGGTTTGTGGTTGGTTTCTTCTACAGCTTTTCAAAAAGCTCACATACCGTATCGAAATATATAATATTTTACGATTTTATATATTTATATATGTACATACATATATATCGTACTTATGACTATGATTGTGGTATAAAGGGGCAGCTGTAATGGATTAATTGATTACACTGCGCTCCTCCTATAGCACAATCAGCACTTAGGCCAATCACAGCGTTGCTTTCGTTGCCTGTCCGTCGTTGCGCTCGTAAGGCTTATCATGTAGAACCTAGGGATGTTAAGTGGCCTAGCCGCGCCTGTACCCGCGCTCATACTATCGTTTAGCCTGCACATTTCGTCTTTTCTTCGCTTCCTCTGGAAAAACGTTGTCTGTTTTGATTGATAACAAAGCCATTATCGACTTGATTGACTTTATCGCACTAGAAATTGAAGTCGATTTGAAATTATGACAATCCGTATCAATTTTGTTTGTTTTGGCTTAGAGGCATGCACACATACATACTACAGGCGTACATACTTCGTATAGGTTTGTCAAGCAATGCTGTAATTCAAACGGAATTTCGGTATTGCTGCGACTTTTACGATTTCTGTGCTGGATAAGTAATACAAAAAATTATAGGTAATTGTTGTTTTAACAAGTTTATGGTAATTTTGGTTGTAATTGTTTCCTGAATAGCCGAAATATCTAAATAATCAAACTAGTTTGATTGATATGTCGTCGGTGACACTGCAAAACCGCGTAAGTGATATCTCAGTCTGGCTGTTTTGCCACTACAAATTCCTTATTTTTTAAGTTCTCACCAATATCGATTATTTTAATTACAACATATAGTTTGCTTGAGAATAAATGAATAGGTCCTGATGGCAGGGCCCATACAAGTTTTTGGCACAAAGGTCGCTTACACGGTTTTGCAGTGTTACCGACGATATTTGCATTTGTTTTCATTGCTGGAAGGGTTAAAGCCGTCTTATGAAAGAAATAAAAAAAAACTGTTTCTCCTATTTTGTAAACCAACTAGTTTCCGACCGATGCTTTGGTTTTAGGCGATGGTATCAACGGAACATCAGAAACAAGGGAATAATCCAAACAATGCAGGAAACATATTTAGCAGATTTATTACAGCGGGCTCAAATTAATTGTTTAAAACTTTAAAGAAAATAAAAAAATTAAAACAGGGCCAATGAAAACGAGGCCAATTATCTTCAATGCCGATGCCGAATAATAGCTCGGACTCTAATGCCAACAATTGAATTCTTAGTTTTACGGCCTGCACATTTTAAAGTATTCATGACTATAAATAAGCTTATGGCTAAGAATAATAGTTTTTAACAAATTTATTATTTATGTTATCGAATTATATGTTAATTCTTTTCTTAGCGTCCTTCGCCGGGCGAAATTTGGCTTTCTCCGGACTTGAATTTCGCCCATTAAGTCTCTGAATTTCTTTTTTTCACTGTTTTTGTATGTTCTGATTTACTGCTGCTACCATTTTGATTTTAGCCAGTCGTACTAACCATCAAGAATGGTTGTTTAATCGATCTAGGCACATAAACATACACACATAACAAATGATAATCAGTAAAATTGCTATGAAATACAATGTATTTCGGAAACCATAAAAAATAGATTACGATTCTCAATTAGATATTTATCGCTTTACTTAAATATGTACATATCGCCGGTGACACTCCTCCTTTGCAGAAAAACGGCTCCACCAACCTTTTGCCAGCAATATCGACCAAATTGACCTGTTCCACAACACCTAGCACTCTATTATCCACATACTTGCTAAGAAACTTCTCCAGGGAAAGCCATATCCTTAAAATATATCACAAACAATTTTAAAACAAATTTTTTTTTTTTTTTAATTTGGTTTCCTAAAAATATTTTTAACCAGAAACCCGAATAAACAGCTTTTTAGACTATCACAATTTATCATAACAATGCGTTAGTTTAAAAATCTTTTAAAATCGTCCTGAAATTTTAGATATTTTTAATCTCATTTTTCTTCATGTAGCGCATGATAAATGTTCTAAAATTCTAAAACCTCAAAGCGGTTTTTAAGACTTCAAACTAATACTTTTTTATACCTAGTAGTGCTACACACACAAGGTATATTAACTTCATTCGCCTAACGGTAGTATGTAACGGCATAAACGGATCGAGATATCACGTTTTACATTTTACAAGGAAATTTTTCAGAACCATGTTAAAAAACTGGGCGTGGCCGTTGACCGATTTTGCCCATTTCTACAACAAACATTTACCTTTATATGTACAAACTTTTCGCCAAATATCGTTTCGATAAATCAATTTTTGCCGAAATTTGGCATAAAAAGTTTTGTGGAATATTTCACTATTAAAAAGGCGGGGCCACGCCCATTTTCAAAAATTTATATTTTCGACTTGCTTCGTTCACGGACACTTTGATAGTGAAATATAAATTATATAAAGCTTTTGTACGCAAAGGTATTACATATTAAATATATCTATGATCCTTTTCAAACTCCTTCTTATAAAAGTGGGCGTGGTTCTTACCCGATTTCTCCTATTTTTTTCTGGAATATACCCTGTATTAATATAAATACGTGCGCTAAATTTAATTTTGATATCTTGAAAGGTTTTTGATTTATGAATTATATTATTTCTAATTTTTGACTTAATTAAAAGTGGGCGGTGCCACACCCACTTAAAAACTTTTCTTGACAAATTTATTTTGTGCTTTAACATTAATGTACACACAAAATTTAATTCTTATAAGTGTATTATGTACTGAATAATCACTTTTTTTGTATTTTCGAAAATATTCTATGTATAAAAGTGGGCTTGGCTATCATCCGATTTCGCCCATTTTAAATAGCGCTCGGATATGAGTGCCAAGGAACCTGAATACCAAATTTCATTAAGATATCTAAAAATTTACTCAAGTTATCGTGCTAACAAACGGACGGACGGACATGGCTTAATTAATTTCTCTTTTCCTCCTGAACATTTTGATATATATAAGTCAATATCTATCTCGATCCGTTTATGCCGTTACATACCACCGTTTGGCGACTAATGTTAATATAAAATTCAAGTAATGTTGTATATATAACTAAAATATGTCAATTCTGGGTGTGCTTTAATTATGAAACCCACTATATTTAGTTTTTAGTAAGATATTTTTAGTCTCGGAATTTTAAAATATTTGTTTTTCACAAATCCGCCACCTGAAAATGCCTGGGATCCTGGTTTTTGCATTCCTCAAATACATTGATAATTTAGACCAGCTGATAATCAAATTTTAATTAAACTTTTTTCCGTCAACAATTGCCTATTGATAATAAAAATGTTTAATCTATAAGCACATTAGCTTCTTACAGATACCTAATCACGTTTTCTACTTTCACAAAAACATATCTAAATATATTTGTATGTGTGCTTGTTGAGGCAATAACTAAAAAAATAAGTACATTTTGCAATAAATTAATAAATTTACCGCAATCCATTAGCCACTACTCCTAATGCTGCTGAGTAGATATGGCACTTATTTGTGTTGAATATAAGTGAAAATGAACATTTATTGCCAACAATAAAATATATTTTTTGACATGAATTTTCAATCAGAATCTTAATAACTTTTATAACAACACGGTTATCAGTAGACAATCGGTAAGCGACGATACACAATCGACGATTTTAGTTTTACTACTCAACGAATTTCTGCTGATAAAATTCACGGTAAGCTTAAATTCGGTAAATCATAAATGGAAAAATAAATAAACAAAAAATTATGATTTGGGCCTTAGGGTTGTTGTTGTTGGTGAAACAGAACTTCGCGGGTGTTTGGTAGGCAGGTCGATTGATGGTTGCGAATTATCCAGTTTTACACTGAAATAACAGCTCTTAGTCGGCTAAATACCCCAGTCATAAGACTTTTCTGTAAATGTTTTTGAAAATAACTTAAATTTAAGCATTCTATAAGCCTAAGGTAAATTTTTTAAAATAATGGATATTTTTTATAAATTATTTAACTTTAAAAGTGAAATGCAAATGTTTACAAAAAATCTGTTTGTGAATTTGTTCATATAAATCTATTTGAATGGACATTTTTCCTCAAGGTACTTCACTTTAACTAAGTATATATTTTTTTGTTTATAATGCGATTTTGATAACACAAAGTGAAAAGTCTCCGAGATCCTTCAGTTCAAACAGATAAACAGACAGAAAAAAATTACTTTAGTAATTTTCTCAAAGAAATATTCAATGTACACGATTTTTCTTGAGTCTTATTATAGTATAGGTTATTTTTATAGAAGGTTGTACTTCTTAACCGCTTCCACAATTAACAATTTTTTTTTTTTAAATTGCAGAATTCAATGTAATCAATAACATAAAATAAAATACTAAAAAATATATTTTTTTTGTTGGTTTTACTTACTAAAAAAAACTATAGTTTCAATAAAGATCTAAGAAATATTTATAAAAATCATGTTTTTGAAAATTTTTATAGGTTAACATTCTTAAGTTTGTAATCAAAGTGTAGTATTTATTTGGATTTATTTTAGTAAGCTTTTTAAAACAAGTGGGGCCTGACGGTTCAAATACTACTAGAGGAAACTAAACTCAACCTAACTAAAGTTTTAGAGGGGTACATTAAATTCTGAGTATGTAGTTTTTGTCTACTTTATAACGACTACGTCATACGTAAGTCTAGAAAAAAGTATTTTTATTTTAACTAACAAAATCCTGCAAAAAGGGATTTTTGAGAGGGTATTAGACATTCTGAATTTTGATTTTTTAGAGACAAGTTCGAGAGAAACAAAAAATTACAATTTTAGTATAAAAATTTCGTCCCATTCACCCTAGCGATGACCCTAATACCTCATTGTTTAATAAACCGTTGTACAGCATAAAAAAAAACATACATAAATAACTTGTTTATAGTCGGATAATCGTAATCTACGTATTGATTTTTTGAGCGTTTTGTTGTTGTAGTTTATAATATATATGGCTCAAGTATTGGCGGCATTTTTCGTAAAGTTATCAACAGAAGCAGAATGTGTTTGTTGTTGTTGCTTCCTTTTCATATTAATTTCACATGAAATCGTTTCAATTTTATGATAACAGAAAAACAAAAAAAAAAAAAAAAACAAGTAAGGAAAGGGCTGTCTGCGACTGTGCCGAAGACTTAAACCGTTCATGAATACGCATCACGGATAAAGTGTCCGATCCTTACTCACAATTAGTAAAAACTCTGCAAAACTGATAATTTAAAGATACATAACCCAAACCCCATTTATCGGAACAATCGATTGTATGGGAGCTATATGTTATGTTGGTCCGATCTTGGTGACTTTCATTAAACACATTACATATATAATAAGTACAAAACCTGCAAAATTTTACGTTCCTAGCTTTTTAATTGCAAAATTTATAGCCCAAAACCCATTTATCGAAACTATCAATTGTATGGGTGCTATGCGTTATGTTGGTCCGATCTGGGTGATTTTCACTGCACACATTACATATATAATATGTACCAAACCTGCAAACATTTTACGTTCCTAGATTTATAATTGCAAAATTTATAGCCCAAAACCCATTTATCGAAACTATCGATTGTATGGGAGCTACGCGCTATGTTGGTCCGATCTGGGTGATTTTCACTACACAAATTACATATATAATATGTATCAAACCTGCAAAATTTTACGTTCCTAGCTTTCTAATTGCAGAAATTTATACCTCAAAACGCATTTATCGAAACTATCGATTGTATGGGAGCTACGCGCTATGTTGGTCCGATCTGGGTGATTTTCACTACACACATTACATATATAATATGTACCAAACCTGCAAAATTTTACGTTCCTAGCTTTCTAATTGCAAAAATTTATAGCCCAAAACGCATTTATCGAAACTATCGATTGTATGGGAGCTACGCGCTATGTTGGTCCTATCTGGGTGATTTTCACTACACACATTACATATATAATATGTACCAAACCTGCAAACATTTTACGTTCCTAGCTTTCTAATTGCAGAAATTTATACCTCAAAACGCATTTATCGAAACTATCGATTGTATGGGAGCTACGCGCTATGTTGGTCCGATCTGGGTGATTTTCACTACACACATTACATATATAATATGTACCAAACCTGCAAAATTTTACGTTCCTAGCTTTCTAATTGCAAAAATTTATAGCCCAAAACGCATTTATCGAAACTATCGATTGTATGGGAGCTACGCGCTATGTTGGTCCGATCTGGGTGATTTTCACTACACAAATTACATATATAATATGTATCAAACCTGCAAAATTTTACGTTCCTAGCTTTCTAATTGCAGAAATTTATACCTCAAAACGCATTTATCGAAACTATCGATTGTATGGGAGCTACGCGCTATGTTGGTCCGATCTGGGTGATTTTCACTACACAAATTACATATATAATATGTATCAAACCTGCAAAATTTTACGTTCCTAGCTTTCTAATTGCAGAAATTTATACCTCAAAACGCATTTATCGAAACTATCGATTGTATGGGAGCTACGCGCTATGTTGGTCCGATCTGGGTGATTTTCACTACACACATTACATATATAATATGTACCAAACCTGCAAAATTTTACGTTCCTAGCTTTCTAATTGCAAAAATTTATAGCCCAAAACGCATTTATCGAAACTATCGATTGTATGGGAGCTACGCGCTATGTTGGTCCGATCTGGGTGATTTTCACTACACAAATTACATATATAATATGTATCAAACCTGCAAAATTTTACGTTCCTAGCTTTCTAATTGCAGAAATTTATACCTCAAAACGCATTTATCGAAACTATCGATTGTATGGGAGCTACGCGCTATGTTGGTCCGATCTGGGTGATTTTCACTACACACATTACATATATAATATGTACCAAACCTGCAAAATTTTACGTTCCTAGCCTTCTAATTGCAAAAATTTATAGCCCAAAACGCATTTATCGAAACTATCGATTGTATGGGAGCTACGCGCTATGTTGGTCCTATCTGGGTGATTTTCACTACACACATTACATATATAATATGTACCAAACCTGCAAGATTTTACGTTCCTAGATTTTTAATTGCAAAATTTATAGCCCAAAACCCATTTATCGAAACTATCGATTGTATGGGAGCTATGCGTTGTATTGCTCCGATCTAGCTGATTCCGACAAATGATTAATCTCATGCAAAATGGCGGCTCCATACCAAATTTCATCAAGATATCTCAAAAAATGAGGGACTAGTTTGCTTACAAACAGACAGACGGACATAACTAAATCGACTCAGCTCATCGCCCTGATCATTTCGGTATACTTATTGATGGGTCTATCCCTTCTTCTTCTCATACTTACAAACATCGGACTAAAGTTATAATACCATTTCATGTTCATGAAAGGTATAAAAAACACAAATTTATTCCTTGTGAATTTGTTTTCTCTTTTTACTTTCTTCATTGATTCCCTTCAGCTAATCGCTGAGAATAAATATTTATATTTATTTACCTGGTGATTACCAGCAATCAACTTATTGCCTTATGATCTTCAAACAACAACAACCAACATGTGTTTCATAAAGACAAGAAAATAGTATATTAGGTATATTGTTGTACTTTATGGATAGCAGCAGAAGCAGGGGCTTCCAGTAGACCGAAACTGCTTCTACCAGTACCACTCCTTCTGCTGCTGTTGTTCTGATAGTTAGACTAATAGTATCCATATATCAGAAGTAGGCACTATATACCATTATTGATAACATTGCTAACTTTATATTGCACTCATAAAACAATCGCGACTTTGATTTCGCCGACAACTTGTTTGCGTAGGGCATAAGAAAGGTATTGGCCCTCGTTGTATATTGGGCGCGAATATATTGTTGATATTAACGGTGGTTTTTATTCTACATACAAACTTATTTATAGATGTGGGACAATTTTTCCACAGAGTAAGCAATCGGTTAGTGTAATAATGTCACTGACAGTTATTTTACACGAAAAAAAAAAAAATTTTATAACGAATTTGGGATTTAAAAGCAGCTCATGCGAAATTTTGGAGAAAGTGAGGTATGCTGAGTAATTCGAAAAGCCGCCAGGCGTTGAGCCGTGTAGGTAGCTGCTCGGCACTTCGAGATGCCCTTGCATCCTTAACCTTTCTTTAACCTAGGGTCGTTTCCTTATCATGTCTACCAAGTATGTCGGTACCTTAAAGGAGCTTTCTAGAGCGTCATGCATGTGATCCCACCTGCCGGAGTTGAAGGCATTTTTAACATCCAAACTGACCAATAGTAGGGTAGGGCGGGGCTAGTTGAGCAATTTTTCACTTGAGCGGATATAGCTCCTCAATGATACGTCTCAATGAGTTGTTATGCGGCTTGATGCATTAGTAATTTATCCCTTATCAAAAGTGTTCATAGCAATTTTTTTTGTAACAAGTCGAATTTAAGAGCTACAGCTGTTTAAATGAAGAAAGTCAAGAACGCTCAATGTACCCCATAGGTGAGGTAAGTTGAGCAAGGGTATGGGGCAAGTTGGGCACTTATAATGTCTAACCAAACCATGGGTTCAATATTGACTAGATATGAAGTAAAATAGGTATTTGACAATTAGCTCTTTATTTATAGTATTTTAGTGACAGAACAACAAAACTTAAAGTAATTGTGTTTTGCAATTTAAAAGCAAATAGAATAAACAAAAGATCAACGTATCTTAAGACAACTTCAGGATTAAATTCAGTCTTTCTGTTTAAAATCAGACTTAAATATTTAAAAAAAAATATATTAATAAGATCTTAATAATAATTCCCAAACGGATTACCCACCATATCCGCATAACGCGCGGATTAGGCTTTGAAAGGCTTTGGTTTGTTAATCGTCGAGATCTAAAACTGCTCAGCTACAGAGAAAACCTCATCAGCTTAGTAAAGTAGATAAAAGATAGATTATACATTAAGAAATAACTAGTTACCAGAATAAAATTATTGTTAGAAGTTAATATATAAGTCAAAGAATAAGAAACAATGAGTAGCTCTGAATTTAGGATAGAAAGAATTGATTTTTTTATGCTGAAAAGCGAGTCTGAAATATCAAATCTACCAGAAAGAGAGTTATAATATTGACACAAACAGCGAAAAGGCTCACTTAACTGAAAATTGGTTCGGCACTGTTGTAAGACTAGAGGTTTAAAATGCCTTGAAGGACGAGATGGTACATTGAAGTTCACTTAGAAGAAATGGGCTAGATAGTGAACTATTTAGCAATTTAATCATAAAAATAGTTCCAAGCATTTCCCTCCGACTAGAAAGTGTGTGCAGATTAATGAGTTTTAAACGATTCGTATAGGGTGGCAGATTATACAAGGGATCCCAATGAAAATCTCTTAAGTCAAATAGTAAAAATTGTTTTTGAACTGATTCTAGGCGATCTACATGAACCTGGTACCGCGGTTTCCAAATTATAGAACCGTATTCAAGTATCGGTCTGACTAATGTAGTGAAGAGGGCTTTAGTTACATAAGGGTCGCTAAATTCTTTAGACCATCGTTTAACGAATGCTAGAACACCTCTAGCCTTATTGACTGTTGTGTTAATATGGCGGTTGAAACTGAGTTTATAGTCCATAGTAACCCCCAGGTCAACAAAATCATACACTTGCTCAAGACTATAATTTTTAATTGTATAGGAAACCGGCTGAGAAATTCCACCCGAAAAACCCATGTGTTTACATTTTTTAAGGTTAAGTGGCATATAATTTAAATCGCACCAAGTAACTAGTGTATCTAGATCTGATTGTAGCTTATTTCTATCTTCAAATGACGCGAATGACATGAAAAGTTTTACGTCGTCAGCATACATTAAATTTTTTGAAAATTTTATTATTGTAGAAACATCATTTATAAACAACAAGAACAGAATCGGGCCAAGATGGCTTCCTTGAGGAACCCCCGAAGAGACAAATGACATCGGATACTAAATTTTTAAACACTACTCTTTGTGTTCTGTCACTAAGGTAAGAAGAGATCCAGCGATTGAGACAACTGATCGAGTTTATGAATAAGTAATGAGTGACACACTTTGTCAAAAGCTTTGCTAAAATCCGTATAAATAACATCGCTGTGCAGATTTTTTCTAAAGCTATTTGAGGCATGACTGGTAAACTCAAGTAAACTCGTAACTGTGGACTTTCCCTTACTGAACCCGTGTTGGCAGTCAGCTATCAAAGTAGAGATCGGACCCGTAAGTTGATTTGTAACAATAGCTTCAAACAATTTTGGGATAGCAGCAAGCTTTGCTATGCCACGATAGTTCTCTATAGAAGACCTACTCCCGCTTTTATGCAGCGGTAGAAGAAACGATTCTTTCCACGCAGTTGGAAAAACACCACACTTTAGTGATAAGTTGAACAAATTGGTAAGGGGTTGGTAAATATGGTTCGCACACTTTTTCAAGAAACATGTGGAAATCCTATCACGACCGTATTTAAAAGATTCTTTTAAGGTTTTAAGGTAAATTAGAACATCTTTGGCGCATATAATTGGAGAATTAATGGAATTTGTCCCGTGTAGCTTATAGGGATAGTTTTGAAAGTTTGAATTAGTTACAGCCGAAACTTGCGCAGGGCTGCTTTGAGCTCTTCTTCGTTAAATGGTAGCACGTCGTAGATTTCTCAGTTTACTTGCTCCTCCTCTCTGCTATGTTGTGTAAGGAAAAGAGCATCTGCGGTTATACTCATATTTTTTCGTCCATCGTCTGCTTCGGCGTACGAAATTTATTCTTAACTATCCTGTACCCTTGTCCCCAGGGATCTTGATCTACTTTATCACTGCGCTTGCTTTGTTTTATGCCGGTGCCAAGATCTTTCTTCTCCTCTTTGTGTGCCCGTCGTTAATCTCTGCATTGTGTGGCATGTTTTGCCAGTAAGGTTCTCCATCACTTTCCACCTAAACGCGTTTCGCAAATGACTTTCTGAGACGAGAGTTATATCAGGGTTCGAGTACTCAAACCCGGTGGTCGTATGACCATACCGAGTAGGGCTGCCATCTCTTGAATTAACTTTCCTCTGGTATTATTTCGGGCATTCCCCATTCTACTGCTGGGACGCTAAAATCTTCTGCGACGATCATGTTCCCTGTTTGGTACCGCAAATCGTTCTCCAGGAGCTGGAGCTTGCCTTTAAACTTTTGTATGGGGTCATTTGAGGTAGGTAGCAGCTAACAAGAGTGGTTTGGGACACATCGCTTGATGTATCAAATGACTAACTGCAAAGGCAAACAATTAATTGCGATATACTAATCGATTAATTGACATATTCGATTGTATTTAATCAATTATACCAGAACTCAAAAATATCTATTCACAAACTTTATTTCAAATTAGTTTGATGTAAAAGATTTTTGATGGCTTGTTTTTTGATAATCCGCTATGGCATGGCTTTTAAGGTAGACGTTCTGCGGGTTTACAGAACGTGTCAAAATTTGTCTGATTAAGAAGCCTAGAAGCTTCCGAAATTGATCGATAAAAAAAGCAATGGCGGTTGTCTCTAAATTTTATTTTTATTAAAATAAAATCTTTTAATAATTTATATAATCAGAAATAACAACAGTCATAATAATTATTATTTAGGCCTTGAGCTCATTATAGCTTTCATTTCTTACCATGCCTCAGCAGTCTAAAATAGCCCATATAAAAAAATTTGCTGATCTAGAGAAAATTTCAAAAAATCGTGTGACTAGTCTCTACAGAGAGCGATCCACGATTAATCCCTTTAGTCTACAGTTGGCTATAATTCAATATACATACATAAGTAAATTTTTATTTGTGTAGCATGCTCATAGGGGTGTAAGTCAATTGCAGGTTTTGTAGCATACTTATAGGCGTTCAAAGTACCCGTTTGGGTAGAAATTGGATTATTCCTTACCCGCTCGGGTATAATGGGTACAATTGGTCTCTCCACAGGATATGCTCAAACAAATGTGAACAGTTCAACCCATATAGAGTTCAGAAAAGGCATTAGTCGCATCCTCCTTTGCGACTCATCCCGTATGCATCCTATACTAATCGCATTTTTTACATGGACTTTTTTTTAAATTTTCTACGGATGTTACGACGTTTTTCCTGTTAACCCATTTACATATACATACATACATACATACGTTAATAGGTCAACAGCCCTTCAATAGCTGTTTGTTTAACCGTCTAAACGATGTTAACCTTCCAACAAAGCGCCCCACCTGACTTCAGCCTTTGCCAGCTCACGGCAATTAAAAACGCAAAGGGGTCGCAGATCGTTCACCACCTGGTCTTTCCAATGGAGTGGGGGCCTTCCTCTTCCTCTGCTTCCATAGGTATGTTCCGACAAAAATACATATTGGGCCGGAGCATCTTCAATTCGCATTACATGGTCAAGCCAATGTAGCCGATGGGTTTTAGTTTTTTGGACTATGTCAATGTCTGCGTAGAGCTGATACAACTCAACATTACATCTTCTTCGGTATACACCCATAAATCCTTCGAAGAACCTTTATCTCGAATACTCCAAGCGCCGACTCATCAGAGTCTGTCATCGTCCATGGTCCTGCTCCATATTTCAGGACGGGTATTATAGAGCTTGGATTTTGTTCGTCGATAGATGACTTTCCTTACCAATTCCGTACTCAGTCCAAAGTAACATTTATTGGCAAGGGTAATCATACCTTTCATGGACATGAAATGGTATTATAACTTTGGTCCGATGTTTCTAAATATAAGAAGAAGAAGAGATAGACCCACCAATAAGTATATCGAAATTATCAGGGCGATGAGCTGAGTCGATTTAGCCATGTCTGTCTGTCCGTCCGTCTTTCTGTTTGAACGCAAACTAGTCCCTCAGTTTTTGAGATATCTCGTCAGGGGGGCCGTTTGAGGGGCCGTCATTTTGTAAAACATTAATCATTTGTCAGAACCAACAAGATCGGACCAACACAACGCATAGCTCCCATACAAACGATTGTTCCGATAAACAGGTTTTGGCCTATAACTCTTGCAATTGATGTTAATTGCGAGGCTTTTGTACTCACTGAGATGGTAGAAATTTATATTTAACAAACAGCTAGGCAGACGAACAAAGTGACTAAAAAGTTAAATTTATTAAGATTCACTATTATTAAGCTTAAGTAGCGGGAATAATAATAAGAAAATTTATTAATTGAAAAATGTGAATAAATGTAAAATAAGGAGATCTAAATTAAGTAAAAAATTTGTTTGTTCTAGACGTTAGTACGTATGTACTACATATCTCCAGTTTTTTAAAAGCCGACAAAAAATTGCAGAGCAATCATAAGCCCACAGCTCATGCGACCCACATTGACCGCTGTGAACTATAAAAAAATAGGGAGAAGTTTAAAACAGAAAAAACTTAGAAATTTTTGTTAATTTGCATAAATGTTGATATGTTTGTTTGAATGTAAATTGTTGCATTTAAATGTGCATACATACGTCCATATTTACCAACAAATGTTGCGTCTACCACAATTCAGTGGCAAATAAGTAATTTGAGGCCAACTGTATGACAGTTGTGACATTCACTACTTATGGGCCACAGCCCTAATAGACTTGAGGCAGACAGCAAGTACGAAATGATGGCGCGTCTGCTGTCACATGCGTTTAATATAGCGCCTTGCATAAGTATGATCATAAATATAAGTGAGTAAATGTGTATGTATGTATGTGAACTGCGCTTACGCTAAATATGCGTCACAGATTTACGTCCAGAATGAAGAACACAGCAACAAGAGTTGAAATGTGATTTAAAAAGTCAACTAAACATACTCGTACATACATACATACACAAAAATGTACTTTCTAGTGGTGGGAATATTCAAATGAATGGTTCGAGAGTCATTCGTAATTCGAATAATATTTACTTATTCGAATTATTTGTCCGAATATCCAAATAATAAAGAACAAGAACGAACTTAACGGCAGCGTTGTCAAGGAAGTAGTCTTTGGTCGTACAATAGGACAGTTTAGTCTCCACGACGTGATTGATTTCTTCTCTTCAAGAAATAGGGTCAACTGTAGTGCCATGAAAAGATTCACCAAGGAACCTGGCTGTGCCTTAATAAAAAAAAAAAAACTGGTCACTTCGTGATCGATGGCAGAGTGAGTCCAGCAAACAACTCCTATGGAGCGGAGCATTGGTAACCCACGGTGAAAGTGAGCGCTACCTCCTTTTAAGTAAATTTGAGCTTGAGATACTGGATGACAGGAATAATGTACGAAAGTTCTACCAAAATATCTGCCGATTGATGGAAGGTTTCAAGGCCAGGCGAATTGATTCAGTGACAGCAATGACGATCTCCGAAAGACAGAAAAAATATGAAATATTCTAATGTTACTGGAATACAATGGCGAACTTTTTGTTACTCTCTCGCTCTCTGCATTTCTGACAGTTTTACAAGTTTCAATCAGACAAGTCGAAGCAGTCAGTGATAATAACAATAGAAAGAGGTACTGACCTGCTACTTGAAGATCCTTTGAATACTCATATCCCCATACTATGTCATCCAAGCCGGCCAACTTCCAGAAATCCTTCCGGCTTTATTAAGCGTGTGCGCTTGCACTCTAGCCTTGGAAGCCCGAGCATGAACTGTATTTATCTAGAGAGTGTGCTCGCAGTTTTATTGCAATTACAGCTTTTTTTTTTTTTTTGGGGGAAATTATTTCTTTTATACAGCACTTTTTTATTAAAACACGTTTATATAAAAAAAAAAACAAAAAACTTGGTAAACTTCACCGAAAAAAACTGGTTCTTGGATAGGCTGATTGAGGTTATAACCACCCATCAGTCGCACTTCGACCATATGACGCCAGCGTACTCCCCCATATCCTCAATCCTTTTTTGAGGTCTTTCGTGGTGGAGGACCGCATACCTAGATTCTGGACATTTTTATCTGCCGCTTCCTCGGTAAGTTTATCAGCTTGCTCGTTGCACTCCACCCGCTTTTGGAATAGAATCCAGGCTAGTCAGCGGTTTTTTTTGCTAAATTAGCTGCCAAACCCAGCTGACTTACTTTGTCTGGTTAATTTGTGTTAAAACAAAAATGAAGCGACATTCATCCAAAAATATAAATTTTAGTGAAAATTACTGGAATCGCAAGAGTCGCCAAAAGTTGCCAAGATGTATTTAGAAACTTTAGGCGTTGGACTACTCGAATTCTTTTACTCCTAAAATTCGAAAGCAATCCCACCCCTAGTATAATAATTTCATATGTACGGTTATAAAGTACTTCATGCATTGTTCACATATTTACTAAATCATGTGTGTTATTTGCTTGAAAATCGTTTTCATATGTTGACACAAATTCCATATTTATGCCATATTTAGCATTAAAAGCTTATAAATATGTACATAAGTATGTTGGTATATAGTTAATTCGTAGACGAACTTCAAAACATTAAAATCTGTGATGAAAATTGAAAATATTTATGATTATGTTGAAATGGGAACACACAGCTGAAAATATTTTTAAACACATTTTTCCCGCACGACTTAGTATATTTTTTACTCTAGTTCGCGACACAATTGTCTACAAAACATGTGCTAATTGCGTGAGATTTCATGAAGATCATTTATCAAAGTTTGAGCAATTTTACTTAAGCCTTTGCTTAAGATTTTTGAATAATTGAAATAAGTTTGGTGAAAAACATTTTTTAAAAAACCGTAATGTGTGATTATATGTTAGGTATACAAAGTGACACTGCAAAACCGCGTAAGTGACATTTGTGTCGAAATACAGATTTGCTCACCAGGGCCTCAGGAGACTAGGCCCAATTCGATAGTACCAAAAATTTGGTTTTTTGTACTAAATAATGCCAAATAACGCCACCAATGCAAAACCGCGGATACATAGTTTCATAAAATATGGCTGCAAAACCGCGAATGTGTTAGCTCTACAGTTGAAATAAATGTACTTTCTAATGTAAATAAAGTTGAAATGAAAAAGATTGATCTCATTTAAGACTTATTATATTTTTGTTTCATTGTGGTGAATTAAAAGCTTTCTCGTATCTATATACAACTTTAAACAAGCCTAATACATAATAAATCACCAAAAATTATACCGATTCAGTTTTCAATATACGTTTAAAGCATAATTTTATTTAATTTACGGACCTGTAACCCTAACAGTCCTGGTGTAATCGATAGTTTTCTCACCTTACTGAATGTCCATAGTTCTATTCCCAAGAAGTTAATATAAAAAATTTAAATGCTTCTAAAAATAAATCGAAAAAAAGAAGCTTTAAAATATTTTCGGTAAAAGTGTAATATTCGAATACAAACCTGCCACTCAGGAAACAAGGATGGATATATCGCAAACCATTTCTAAGGATTTATTGATATGTGCCTTGTACAAGGATATTCAAAAAAGTACCTTTAAACATCAAAATGGAAACACAAACAGAAGTTAAAATCGATCGTTATTACTTATGAGATATTTTGTCCGACCTACTTTCTTTTTTAAATGTAAATATAAGTGTTGGCTTCTAAATAACGTTGGTTTAATTAATTCTATAAGCCTTACACTACCAAAACGCTTATATGTAGTTTGTAAGTCCGGGTTTGGAGTACACTTCATTACTGTGTAACCATCGTTTTTATATTCAGTTTGAATAAATACAATCTTCGAACTATTTATTTGCGTTGATAGACTTATGGAATCTTGCACCCTAACAGTCTGAAACTTCAACAGCGGCTTGGATTACAAAGTCGCCAAGAAAGGCTTGGTGTTTTGTTCAAGGTGAAAGTGTTGAGAGGCATGCTGAGAAGTCCATTCTAGCTTGGCGTAATTATATCTACTGTCGCTTTAAGATACATCCGACTCGATTTTCTTGGTGAAAAGAATTCAACACTATCTTGCAATAAATTGATCTAATGATAGGTTGGCTTGAAACCTGTCCTTTTAAACTACATAGTCATAGGTATCATTCGAAATTTGAAATCTACAAATAATAGTTATAGTTCTGCAGTGCTGCTTGCGCCTATTATTTATCCTACACTCCGTTGCTAGGAATCACATATATTTCGATATAAAAAATATATTAAAAATTAAAAAGTGAAAAATTATTATTTTTGGCCTTGAGCTCGTTTCATGAATACTTATATTAAATACGTTAAACTTTGTTTAAGCTCATGCAAAATTTTTTTATAATGATACTTAGAGCCGTTTTCTGAAGTAAACTTTAAAATTTATCTGCTTGGTAAACAAAAATTTTCTGTACCAAAAACGTGTTATCGCGCTGATAAATTTCAAAGTTTACTTAAGAAAACTGATCTTAGTCTGTAAGATTTGTTGGATCTGCAGACTTAATAAATAAATAAATGAATAGCAATTTGCTGGACGTCAGGGTAAGCTTTCACTTTTCTTCTTTGTTTTACAAATCGTCGAGATCGACTATAAACGGCATTCGCTGGATTTAAGCCCTGAGGTCCTGTTAAGCAGTGCGAGAAGCAAAACTATATTGAAAAACTTTTCAGAAGAACAGAAGAATTCTGATTTTAACTACCGTGGGACCAGCACTTTACGCACTATATCACACCGACCGCCTGACTGAAATTTAACTTGTATCTTTTTAAAATGCAACACTGAAGAAAAATGTATGTTTGCAAAACCGCGTATATGTACACATTGTACACAATGAGCCAAAAATAAATGTTGCAAAACCGCTTATGGTGCATTGAATCGTAATATAACTATGAGTATGCTTTTCTCACCAAAAGTTATAGTTGGATTGGAAATATATTTTAAAAATCTAGCTTTGTTGGAATTTAACCCTAAAATAAGTGTCACCGACTATGTATAGATCTCATGTCTCCAAAACAAAGCACCCAGACTTTCTCTAAAATAGTTTGAGATTCAAATAAGCTAGACTGGTTGTATTTGGCGCTTTTTAAGAAGTTGCGTTCAAGGAAAATTTTTATGACTCCTTTTACCAGTGTAAGGCTTCTTGTTAATTCTACAAAAATAAAAATAGTTTCAGTACAACAGCGCCAAGTTATGTGTGTTCGTATTTCTGTGAATCCAGCATATGAATCATGCATTCAAGCAATTATTTTAAGTTAAATTTTAACAACAAACAAACTGAACAAACTGATTTGAAGAACAAACTAAAAATCCTACTAAAATTTAAATCATTCTGTCAACGAAAAAATAAACCACCAAATATTTGAATTAAATCATTATTATACTTGTATGTATGTTACAAATAGAAATGATATCTTTTATTTGTTATTGCAAGTAATTTTATTTTATTTACTCCCAAATACAATCAGAGTGAAATCTCGCTTTACTCCTACCTATTTCTTCCCATTATTTTAAGCACTACAGTTATAAAAACTATAAGGTTGATATTGGGGATGACACTCCCGGCGTACCGTGCTTTTTTAAGTTCAGAAAATCCCTAGATTTGAGATTGGAAATGTGTTACTAAAACCTAAATTGGTTTGTTTATGATTTATGAAACTTATCTTAGTTCTTTGTTGAAATTAGATAGTTTTTTGTTAAAATGAAATATTTTTGAACATTTTACATTTTTGAACGTGTTACTGAAATCTAGAAACCAACTAACAAGTATTTGAGAATCTAGAGCACCCAATATTTTCAATAACATAAACAGAGTTTACAAGAATTTTAAACTTAATAAAAGTGACGTTTCCTTATATGCATTTTAAATTTATCGGTCTGATTAATAAATTTTTCACAAATACATTAAAAATCCCTAAAAATTTCGAAAAATCTGGGCCCTCACACTGTAGTTCTATTCGAAACAAAATTTGTTTGCTTTCGAGTGATTCGTAAGAAAGGACGAAGCCTACAAGGCAACGCCGAGATCGAATGCAACGAGGAGTGTGTGTGAACACTACCGCGAGTTGAAGAGGGAAGCGAGGCGGCTTTTTCGGGCGAAAAAAGAGAGGCAGAAAAGCGTGAAATAAAGGAGCTTGAGATGCTGGCCAACGGGAATAATGCCCGAAAATTCTATCAAAAAATTCGGCGAATGACAGAAGGTTTTAAACCCGGGGCAAACTCCTGTAAGAATGAGAACGGCGACCTGGTGGCCGATGTTCAGAGAGCACTCAGAATATGGAGGGATCCCTTCTCTGCCCTTTTAAATGGAGAAACTGAGCAAGAAACCAGAGAAGATGCCGAACCCGAGCCCACAATCGAAGATGATGGAATTAACGTTCCACAACCCGACTATAATGAGGTGCGAATAGCAATATCCCGATTGAAAAACAAAAAAGCAGCTGGCGCTGATGGTTTGCCTGCTGAGCTATTCAAACACGGAGGCGAGGAGCTGGTAAGGCGCATGCATCAGCTTCTATGCAGAATATGGTCGGATTAATGCATGCCTGAATACTGGAATCTAAGTGTTCTCTGCCCAATCCACAAGAAGGGCGATCCTGCAAACTGCGCCAACTATCGCGAAATCAGCCTTTTGAATATTGCATATAAGGTCCTATCAAGCGTATTGTGCGAAAGACTGAAGCCTGATGTGAACAGTCTGATTGGACCTTATCAGTGTGGCTTCAGACCTGGTAAATCTACCATCGACCAGATTTTTACAATAGGCCAAATCTTGGAAAAAACCCGTGAAAAAAGGATAGACACGCATCATCTCTTTGTTGATTTTAAAGCCGCTTTCGATAGCACGAAAAGGAGCTGCCTATATGCCGCTATGTCTGAATTTGGTTTCCCCGCAAAACTTATACGGCTATGCAAAATGACCTTGAGCAACACCGCCAGCTCGGTCAGAATTGGGAAGTACCTCTCCGAGCCGTTCGAAACTAAACGAGGTTTCAGACAGGGTGACCCCTATCGTGCGATTTCTTTAATTTAATGCTGGAGAAAATAATACAAGCTGCAGAACTTAACCGCGCTGGAACAATATTTTATAAAAGCGTGCAACTGTTGGCATATGCTGACGATATTGATATCATTGGCCTTAACAACCGCGCCGTAACTTCTGCTTACTCCAAATTAGAAAAAGAAGCGGAGAAGATGGGATTGGTGGTGAACGAGGGCAAAACGAAGTACCTTCTGTCATCATGCAAAGAGTCAGCGCATTCGCGCCTTGGCAACCAAGCCACTCTTGGAAGCAATAATTTCGAAATAGTAAAGGACCTCGTTTACCTGGGAACCAGCATTAACACCAACAATAATGTTAGCCTAGAAATCCGACGAAGAATTACTCTTGCAAACAAATGCTACTTCGGGCTGAGTAGGCAATTGAAAAGTAAAGTCCTCTCTCGACGAACGAAAATAGCACTCTACAAGTCACTCATCGCACCCGTCCTGCTATATGGTGCAGAAGCGTGGACACTAACAACATCTGATGAGGCGGCTTTGGGAGTATTCCAGGGAAAGGTTCTTCGAAAGATTTGTGGACCTTTACGCGTTGGCGACGGCGAGTACCGAAGAAGATTTAATGATGAGCTGTATGAACTTTACGCAGACGCCGACATAGTTCAGCGAATTAAAACACAGCGGCTTCGCTGGCTAGGCCACGTAGTGCGAATGAGCGAAGATGCTCCAGCCCAGAAGGTATTCTTATCGGCACCCGCCGGTGGAAGCAGAGGAAGAGGGAGACCACCACTCCGATGGAAGGACCAAGTGGTGACCGATTTGCCATCCCGCGGTGTTTCCAATTGGCGCCAGTTGGCGCAACGAAGAAACGACTGGCGAGCTATGTTGGACGGTTAAAATCGCCCAGGCGGTTAGATGACCATTTAAAGAAGAAGATTCGTACTCTGTAGGAAATTTTCGAGTAGAACACCTTCGTTGTTCAAGTTCCATTATGTTCCCTTCGGATTTGATTTATCCCCTTTCTATTGTAGAAAATTTGGTACTCACTACTTCGAAAACATATGCCACAATGGTCGAAAGTTAGAAAATTTTTTTCGACAACAATTTAGCAAACAGAAATCTACAAAAATGTATTTTCTTATGATTATAATAAAACCATTAGTATTTTTTTCATCAAGAAATAATTTTTATAGCAGAAATAGTTAAGCAATCCTTGTTGACAGAAAATAATTAAAGATTTCTAGGTTAAAATTTGGAAAAATTTAACCAAAGGAATTTTTGGGATTAGAATATTTAAAAAAATAAAAATTACTTGTGCAATGACTTACTTTCGAACCAGCAACCACACACGTGGTAGTCGAGATTCTTATCACCTACGCTACTGCGACATGTAAAACTGCGCTGCCTAATACCGCACTTGAGACTTATGCAAAGTGTTTTTGTATTTTGCTTTGCGCTTGAAATTTGTGAAACAGTGATGCCTACTATTATGGATTATTTTCTAAAGTAAATTCTAACGAACTACAGAGTGCCTATGTGTATTAGAATCGCTTTTTGCTTTCGAGTAGAACAGCCTTTCGAATAGAACTACAGAGTAAGGGCCCTGCTTAACAAATTCACATCATTTGAAAAAAATGTGGGTTTATTTGCTATTAATTGCCCTTTTTAAATAAACAAAACATTAAACATTTGTTTGTTATATATTTAAAGGTCAGATAGTACCCAAACAATTTACGAATACTCGAATGAGGGAATAATTACAGATATAAGCGATTGTAGAATCAGATCTGAAAAATCTCGGTATGTTTAAAATAGAAAAAACTCGCATCCCTAGTTGATAATGATTTAAGGGTAGTCCTTGCAAATCAAGTACAGATTTTACAGACTCACCCATTGATCAGTAATATTACGGTCAAAGATATCTGTGGAGAAATCCGAATTTTCAGGCTTTTCCGCATTGGCATTAGATTACCTGAATTTTAAAATAAAGAATTTTAGAGAGAACTTTCCCGGAGGCCAGGGAGAGCGTACAAATATGGAAGCAACTTCGCTCTGCACCGATGGTAAAAAAATGGACTCTTCGTTATTTCCCTGAATCGGCTAATGGTTTCCAAGCGAAATAATAGATATCTAACCCGCTTGCTGTGACTTGAAGTCGGAAGACAAAGTGATTGGGAGCGGCGTTTACAAATACTCAGGCTGCCAATCAACACGCAATGCGCTAAAATCTGTGGTTAGTCACTGCAATAAGACGCTTTGTAGCAGCCACCTTTTAAAATATGCTCTTTTTTGGGTTCCTGGTCACAGGAAGAGGAACGAACTTGTGAATGCGAGAATAAAATTGCATATCTCGTAAATCTCTTGAATTCCTAGGGTTTCAATGCATTGCAGAGTCCGTCTTATTTCTTGGTGAGCGTGCCCATCAGGAGACCGCTGGAAGAGAAAATGAATTGCGAGCAAATTTCTTGCAAGGACAACGAAAGATGCAGCTAATTCAGCTGGAAGGGCAGTGGTATCCAGGTCAAACGGTATGGTTAAAAGTGTAAACATGCAATACCAACTGCCAGCTGTTGTAATGCCATCTGAGTAGAATGGAGTGACGGCGCGGAAGATGCATTTTTTACTCGGAAGCGTAGTTATGCCACAAGAGAACATCTTTTTCTATAGAAGCATAAAATAGCCACAGACGAAATCAAATTCAGCGAAATCTTCAATCTACGTCAAACTAGGCAAAGAGCCAGCCACAGTTACGCTGCCAAATCCTCCCCTTCTTGTGCTGCGGACTTCAGGTGTAGATAGGAAAGCCTTCCCGTAAAGGGGTTAGCATATGCTCGAGGTACGTATGCCTTTCTTAAAAGGCGACTACAATTCACAATCGAACTCGGTTTCGGAGTTAACGAAATCACTAATACGGCAGTCGGGATGGTGCGTACCCGGATTAATATCTGGCAAAGGGCCCTCAACATCCGTATAACCTCGTTTTGTTCGCCATGAATAGGAGAAGGGCGAAATACTGCTACAATAATAATAAAAAAAGCCTTCTGCGGTGGGCATGCCCTAGATAGCGGAGACTTTTTGCTTTAATTCGCTGCACTTTTCCTTAAATGAGCTCATCGTTAAATTTCCTTCGATACTCGGCGTTACCATCACGGCGACAAATATACATCTTCCGGAGAACTTTTCGCTCAATGTCCATGATTTTGAACGTACATCAGGACAGCTTTGATGAGCGACTTAGAGAGCTTGCTCTTTGTTCGTATAGAAAATGCTTTACGAAGAAGTTGTGGAAAGTAGCACTTTGTACCAAGAGTTGTATTTCTCGACTTACACTAATTTCAGTGATAAGGCTGGTTCCCGTCGACGAAGTTACGCAACTTTCTTGCGTCATTAAGCGGAAGTAGTTAAGAAGTGTACAGCTTTTTTGCAGTATACATTTTAGTTCAACGAGAGTTACCTATTAGTGAAATATTTTGTCAAGCCTCGATAGGTAAAGTGAGCCTAGTGTCAAGTATCAACGGGCGGGGTGAAGTTGTCCAGGGAGTCTGGTAGACCACATTTATACTAGGTAATTGGTTTTGTTGGGCAGTTTATTTATGTGCTAACTTACGAAGTAAATTTAAACGGTTCATTTTGATACCTTGAGCCTTCCGTGCAACAATATGAAATGAGAAAGACTTCTACGATTATAAACAATGTTAGTTATCTTTTTAGAACTACGATATAATAATCTGCAATATCTTCAATAGCCCAATTTCTTTTTTTATTACACAAACAAATTTTTCCAAGAACTTTGATCAAGGTGCAAAGAACAGAAGAAATCAAAAAGAAATCAGTTAATTAAGAAGCCGATATGCCATTAAAATTTATATAACTTCCAATAATTTTTAGGCCTTACTATTAGAAATGGGTGTAGATAGCAATCACGAGCATAAAACGATAAAAAACGATTTTAAAAACAAAAAAAATTAAGATATAAGAAAAATAAACAACAAATTATGAACCGTAAACGCGAGCCACCATGTCTAAAAGTGGGCGTAAACGAAGTAACAGGCAGTCGCTCCTACACAGTGTATGTAAGAAAGAGAACACATGAACTATGAAAAAGTCAACAGAAAAACAAAAATAAATCAAAACAAACGCATTGCTGTTCACTCACACGCTTGTGCCATTCTCATTGCGTTCCGAAATTCCAATGCAGCAATAAAACTGGTGAGCGCATAGATGGCGTAGCGCATTGCTGGGTTAGTAACAACAAAAACAACAGTTACAAATCATGGAGTAATCACAGTTAGAGATTGAAACAGCTTTGAGCAGCAGATAGCATGAGCAATGTGGAGAGCAATAACAACAATAAAAACTTTGTTGCCTTGTTGGTTTGCATTGCGCGTGCATGTGAAGTGGAAATAAGAGCGCACAACAACAAACAACGCGCTCTGATTGGAATTAAGTAGTGGGATTAAAGCATTTCCAACTGGAAAAGTAAAAGAAGAGTGTGTATAGTGCGCTCTCTTGCGCTTTGTACCGTTATGGCGTACCTAAAATGGGTGCGAATGAAATGCTGAAAATTAAACGAGTGCGCGAAGGTGCCGTAAGCGGGGCGGTTATATGTTTGTCAACCACTGATTTGATGGTGTTATCATGGCATGAGGCGTTATGGTGTTGGTGGTGGTGTTTGTTAGATATTAATAGTTTTTGTTGTTATTATTTTCGTTTAACCTCGCATTGTTATCACCACAATTACAAACGATTAAGTGGTCGTGGCAATGCCATGTGGACTGGAATGTGGTGGTTAGCTGCCATGGCGCTCGTCGCGCATTCTGCGCTCTTTATGGGCTCCGATCGCTATTCTGCCACATGCAATCAGTTTGTACGCTGCACTCAAATGAACAGTATCAGTGTGTTGTTTAAGACTGCTTCGCAATCAAACGCAATTCCTATAAGCGGTGCTGGAAATCGTATTTATATAATATAGCACAGATTTCTTTAGCGCGAATCTTAAACGGATGCGTGGTTCTAAGCGCAAACACGAATAAATACATACATACATACAGCCAAATATACCTAAAAAAGCAAACGTCGCTCTCTTAAATTCACCTTGCAAAACTCTCATAGCTCAGTGTACGCCCGCGTTTCTACACTAACAATTTTTGGGCGCTACACCCGTCACCCGACGTCACCCACATCACCCATTCCAACGCAAACAATGCTGACCGTAATCGTCATAACCGTTAGTTGGCTTTCTTGATTTCTTCCAATCTAAGTCGAAAAATCGCATCAATTGGAAGTGCCGGATTGGCTTTTCGTTTTGGGTGGGGGAGATGTCGCCTTTTCTGCTCATATCATATGTTCGCTTTTAACTCACACCACGAAGAGCCCCATATTATGCACGTCTGGCACCCGCTCTCGGTTTCAAAGCAGGCACACACCACCACCATCACTGCCATTATCACAAGTAGTGTGAGGGGATATTTGTGACACAGAGCAGGCTAAACCTTAGCGCAACTACTTCAGCATCAACTTCGGTGATACGCAGCAGGAAAGCTATGAGGAGTGTGACAACAGTAGTGCCATTAGCGCGGGGGTTGCGAAAGCATAGAACACAATTACAAAAACCAAAAATCAAAAACAACAATAAAGTCGGCGGCTACAAGTGTACATATGAATGGATGGCTGGCAGTGCAAAGTCTCAGCGCCAGTTTTGGAAATCAGTTTTACTCAGTTTGCGACATTGCATATGGTAGCCACTGAAGCACTGATTAATTTTACTGTTAGTACTATAGATGCCGCTGAAGATACACAAACCAAATAACGGATAGTGTCGCGTATGGGTTGACTATTGTTTGATAATAGAAACTTTGATGTTGCAGGCGTGCGAGCTCAAGTTCTGCAATAAAAAGCAAAAACAATAACAAAATAAAATTTTAATTAAAGCAAAATAAAATTCAAGTAGACATGAAAAACGCAACATTCCAAAAGTTTTTAAGTACATAGATTGCAACGAAAAAAAACAACAACAACAACAAATTCTTAGTTATGAAAATTTAAAATCGTTAAATTGAAAATCCAAACGTACAATTCAAGTGCAAGTGTAGTAGTTAAATTACCACAATAAAATTTTTATTAGTGTTTCTGTGATATCTATTAAAGCAACAAAAAAAAAAAATTATAAAAAAAATTTAGTTATGGAAATTGTAAAAATTGAGTCGAATTTACAACAGCCACCGTCGGCTGCTACACAATCACCAACAACGCCGTCGGCACTACAGCCCCATATAGTACCTCCTACAAGTTTGTCATCCACTCAACAACAGCAAACGCAGCATCACCTACCACTCGATTATAGTTTGGGTAATTTTAAACCTGCTGTTGCCTCTGATTTTCCTAATAATTTTGTTGGTGGCACTCCCGGCGGCACAACTGGTAATATGCCATTGCGCGATTTGAATGGTATGCGCTCCAATATGGCTACAACAATACCAAATCCTACACAGTTACTACAACAACGCGTTCAACAGCAGCAACAACAACAACATCATCAACATCAAGGCAGTGATCAAACACAAGATTATCAGCCGGTGTCAGCGTTTAAAGCTGTTTTACCCAAAAAGAAAATTGCCGACGGTAAGTGAATGAATTTTAATTTTAAATATTACCGAAAAGTGGGGTGAAAGGAAAGATAAAAAATGGCTGCCCAGAAATTTGAAAATTTTATTGTGGCGGCGAAAAACAAAAAGAAAACAATTTTTTTGAATTATTACATATATTTTTATGATTCAAGAATTTTCTACCACGTCTGATAAGCTCATGTGACAAAAAGCTGTGTTCAATATAATAGTAGTAGAATTAAAATGAGACTTTGATGTTAATAATTTTCTTTGAAAATATAGCGAATTCCATAATAGAAACCACATAAAAACAAATTTCAAAGTTTACACAAACTTCAGGAAATTTAAATAAACTTAAAAAAATGGCCATCAAAATCTTCAATTTTTTTTGTGCAGAATTGCTAGAAAAATGTTGAGTACACAGTTTTGTAGACCAATCAATTTTAGCATGACGTTGTGCAAGTTAGAACTAGCTCAAAAATTTCCCTGAATTATCAGAACTTTTTTCGTCAAGAAATTAATTTTGTACGGAAAAAAATACCCAACATCCTTGCAAAAAAATTCTAAAAATTCAGGGAAAATTTTGAATTACTGCTAACATGCACATTATTATGACAGAAGTGATTGAGCTATGAAACTGCGTACTCAAAAATTTTCTAAAAATTCTGCCCAAAAACTATTGAAATTCTAATGTAAATTTAAAAAATTTTAATTAACTTTCCTGAACTTTGTGTAAACTTTAAAATGCCACTTTATGTGGTTTCCGTTATGTTAGCTATTTTTTAAATGAAAATTAAAGACAGATTCTTCTTATATCGTCTAACGATATCCAATTTAATTTCACTACTATTATATTAAACACAACTGTATATATATGAGAATTTTTCGACTTCTTTTTAAAAATCTTCAAAGTTACAAAAAGTCTTGAGAAAAAAAAACATACAGATTTGAGCTCTTCAGTGATATTGTTGTATGAGGACAGGGAATCTGTTAAAATATATAGAGAAATCATACATGAATTTACCTACCGCTGCTGTCTCTTTTCTTGGAGGAATAAATGTAATATCATTTATTTCTTGCCAAAACCAGATTTGTTTTGTGTTCGTTTTCTTAAAAGCTTTGGAATAAGTAAGTAGAAATTACTTTGGAACTGCATAAGCAATTTTGACAAACGACATTTTTCTTAAACTTTTCTTATCTGCCATTTTATATGGAAATTTTGGTTTTCTATTGAACTGCTACAGCGCTTGAAAAATTTGTTGTTTCGAAGAAAAAAGTTTTCTATCCACTACGAAATATAAATTCGAACTTTTATTAAGGTGCTTATGTAATAAATTTAGGAGAAATTTTTAGGAATGTCTTGAAAATTTTTTCCACAATAACATAAATATTTTCTTTTAATTTCCTGATCCTTTTAAAAACTTTTATAAGAAATCCCTTAACAACTTAAAAAACTTGTTTGAAAAACTAAAAACTTTCCAAAAATAGTTGGGTTGCTATTTGATATGGCTCTGTTAATAATGAAAGACCTTCCGGACTGTGTAGCTGAAGTTCCGTGCTTAAATATGCGAATTGAGTGGAGGTTAATAAAGCTTACTGGCACTAAGCAAACTGAAATCATATCGGACAAAATATTTTAGAAATAGATAATCTCCTACCTACAAATGAGTAAACTTTAAAAAAACCCACTAAAATACTATCGTGAAAAGGTAGATATGCGGTAAAAGATCACACCAAAAACCAGTAAGGTTAATTTATTTTAACAATATTATTATTATTTCAAATTTTGCGATGTGGTAAAGGTAGAAATTGGACGATATTTTCTAAGTGGCTTCGCTTAGCTTCCTTCAACTCTTTTCTGCAAACTATTGTTATGTTTTTGTAATTATCAGAAATATCCGATGATAAGGATAGCAAGCAAATTAAATGTATTGCGGTTTGTTCCATGAGGACTTCAGTGAAATTCCATTCAATCGCACTCGTACTTTGTAAATTGAACCTTTCACACGATATCGAAACCGAAATTAATTAAAGTCAAGTGCAACAAATATGGGTATTTTTCAAAAGTTCCGAAGATTTTCATAAAATAGGTATGTACAGTAGGGTGGGTCGATTTGTATGGACGAAAGTTAACCGATATCGTGCCATCGATTTTTCGATTGGTTTTGGGCTCAGGAAAAAGAAGTTCCACTACGCATAGCCAAAAAAATAATTTTCGAGCCTGCGAAATTTCATTTTTTTCGACTTTGATTCTAAGGGGTTTTTCATGACCTACTAAAAAAAATTTCATTTGATTTTAAAATTTTCATGTATACCCTGTCCAACCCAAAAATGTCGCTAAAAACGTTGACGATAACAGTTTCTTAAAATTTTATTTTCGGGTTTTGGGACTTGTTTTGGTCGAAAAATCGACTTTTCCAAAACCCGAAAATAAAATTTTTTTTAACTCGAAAAGTGGAGCGACAAAACTAAAGCACCATCGAATAACTATGGGAGAAACGCGGTTATTTCGTGGCATATCCCTGCCTCTTTATGGCAGGTGCACATCGTGTTGGCATTGAGTTTATTATTTAAGTAAAATAGCTTGGGAAATTATTTCCACGCCTGTTCAACTTGTCCGAACAAAGAGCCTTTGTTGCTGCATTTTTCCTCCGGATTTTTAGGATCCATCATTTATTATAGATTCTCTCTTCAGTTAAATAGCCCGGAGGAACGACAATACGTCAACATTATTAAGCAAATCTCTATACGTCTCGTCAGAATGTCTTCCTGAAAGATCCACCTTAATGGCATTTCTTCCCCTTCAAGAAAAAAATGAAGATTTAATGAATACCTATGTACATTAAACGATCCAATACCAGCTCAGTCGCATGTATTGGATCCACTCAGTGACCATAGAAACGTCTACAAACCTTTACACTGCCTCAACCGGGGGTTGGGTTTTCAAAGCTCCGAAATGAAGTAATCGGTCTTAAAGTACCCGTCTTTAAGTAGTCCTACATGGGGTGGATTCTTTCATAAAACTTCTGGTGGAAACAAGAAGTAATATTTTCAGTCCATGAACGATTGCCCGATCGTTACTATTCGGTGTTTTTGGCGCACAAGCACCTCCCTGTACAGTGCTAAGGGAGGCAGTTGAATGGAAAAACGAAAATGTTAAAACATTTTGAAATAGTATTTCCTGGGCCCGAATTACGACATACGTTCCGTGAAACTGTCCAACTTTTTAAAACAGTAATGATGTATAATTGAAACGACCGGTACTTCCAGTCAATTACTTACGTATGCCGTCATTCCGCATTATTGGCTTAGAGCTATTGTGATTACAAAATTCGCTTTTGCTTTCGATTACGGAACGTATAAAATTCTTTTGCGAAACACCACAAAAAAACTATTTCCAGCAAATATTTAGACTTCTAGAGACCATCCAAACTCGTTTAACGGCTAAATGATAGAAAGGAACCGTTGTTTGAAATATCTAAAAATATATCGGCGTGGTTACTAAGGCTTAGGTTTACTGCGATTTTATGGTTTTTACAACACATTTAAGGACAAACAAGACTACCTTGATTTGGTGCTTTAGTTGTGTCGCACAAATTTTTTAGTTAGCCAGAAAAGTGCAGTTATTTTTTTTTTAATGGACCATGAAAACGATTTTTTTGTTTCATATTTCAAAGAACTAATTTGTGGCCTTCATCAATAAGAACAAATACAGAATTTAAAACCTACACAAAGAATTATATTTAATCATGTTTAGCAGAGGCACTTTTGGTGCTTAAGTTTTTTCGTACACTGTACATATATCCCGCCGTGGTGTGAAGGTAGTGTTGCCGGCCTACCACACCGAAGGTCCATGGTTCGAGCCCTGGTACAGGTAACATCAAAAGTGATTTGAAAAAAGTTTTTCAAAACGGGGTCGCCCCTCGGCAGTGGCTTGGCAAACTCTCCGAGTGTATTTCTGCCATGACAGGCTTCTCAGCAAAAATTCGTCTACTTTGTAGATGCCGTTCGGAGTCGGCAAAAAACTGTAGGTCCCACCAATTTGTAGGGAAAATTCAAATCGGCACACCACAAATTGGAAGAGAAGCTTGGCGCAAAAATCTCTTAGGAGGTTTATGATGATATACCTGTTGTATATCGCGCCATAGAGATAGAGAGAGTACATATATCCCTGCAGGAAACGAATCTACATCGAACGTAATTTCAAATTGCTTACAAATCAACTAGTGTTAACTATTTATTGTAAATTTTCATATACGCGGACTAACTCTTTTTGTTCGGCAATGACCGAACTCCGGTCAACTATAGTTACCTCTGCATGAGATCTAAAACTAGTAGCTACTTTTCAACCACAAAATAGCAACAAGATTTTTTTCTTTTATTTTATATAGTTTTTCATTATTTACTTTTTATTTTAACATTTGTATTTACATTTTAATTAACCCTGTTTTACGCTTTATGTGCACACAATTTATTCTTTAGAAAGCAACGACTATTTGTATTCACCCAAAAACGAAAAAGCATCTATAATTTCTTCCTGCATGAATGCAAAAGAATATAAATTAGGTCACTTCTTGTATATCTATCAAAGCAATTAGGAAATTTGGCGCTTTGTAACAATCGTGATTTTTAATTTTTTTGAATACCTTTTACTTTTTACTTCATCATCATCATTGATTGGAGTTTAACCACCTGGGTGATTTTGGCAGTTAATTAATTTATTTGACTTATGTCGACCATAAAGCTCCAAATTCATACTTGGCTTGGATTTATTTCAGAATATCTATTGACCATCTTTAAAAGAACTTGTTTCAAAAACTTAAAATATGTAGATGGAAGTTCCATCATGAAACTTATATAGAGCGTTTTCGAAAAAAGTTCTTCAAACTTTTCATACATAAACCATAACAGCATAACAATGACCATCTTAGCTGGAGTGAAAGTTCAAGCCCTACTAGAGATGTGTATACGAAAAAATTGGATAACCGATTTTTTTTTTAAATATAATTGTTTTTAAATAAAATAATCGATTTTTGTTCACAAATTCATTTTTCACACGCTGTATTAGTAAAAATATATAGGTGAAAATCGTTTGAAATATTAATATATAAAAAGAAATAAATAAATGGACGCTTTACAGATTTTATTAATTGTATACAAGTTTCCAATACTTTTAAATATATTATTAAAGTAATAATAATGCTAAGCAATAAATTTATCTTATAAATAAAAATTAATGTGTGTCTGTGTGGTCTTTATATGCGTCCAAAGTACTCTACAATTTTTATGAAATTTTCACAGTATATTCTTGGTATCATGGGTTAAAGCATAGGCTATATATAGTTTTAAAAAAGTGGGCGGTGCCACCCCCCAGGCTATACAAAATTTCAATTCGTCACAACTCTGAACTTATTTGGTCTAAATCAATGATATTTCCTTTAGTCAAGATTCACATAACTTTGGAAAAGTTGGCGGTGCCACGCCCACATTTTTTGTGTTTTGTTTGTTCTTCATTAATGTCCAAAGTTTATAGGCGATCTCTATGAAACTTTCACGATGTGTTCAGAAGTTCGCTGGGTACGGCATAGGCTATGTATATTTTTGGAAAAGTGGGCGGTGCCACGCCCCCAGACTATATAAAATGTCAATTCGTCATAATTCTAACTTATTTGGTCTACATTAATGATATTTGGATATATCTGTCCTTTAGTCAAGATTTGCATAACTTTATAAAACTGGGCGGTGCCTCGCCTACATTTTTTGTGCTTTGTTTGGAGGTGTTAGAGGAAAATTAAGAGGGTAAAGAAGAGTAATGGTATATAGGGATGGGGAAAAGTAAAAGTTGAAACAAAAAGGAGTAGATTATTATAAATGTCTAAGAAGCGAAAAGTGGGGCGGGAAAGGAGTAGTTTGTTAAATGTAGGCAAGTAAAAGTTTAGGCAGGACAACGTCTGTCGAGTCTGCTAGCATACAATAAAAATTTAAGTATTTTATTTTCAAAACTAAAACATAACTCCATGACACGTTACTAAAGTGTAGTTTAGACAAGGAAAGAAACGAATATGAATTGTAAGTATTACAAATGATCAGTGTACTGTTTAACAATTGTTTGAATTAAAAATGATATTAAGTAATGGGTATTATATAAATAAAATTTGTGCTCTTCAAACTAAAACATTCAATACGTTTTTCTTAAAACATGAATTTTAATAATAAAGCTAAAGTAAATAACTTCCAAAAATTTTTAGTTTTACTCAACATTTGACAAGAATCCAGGTTGACTAGAAGTGATTTATACGAAACTATGTGTTTTCAGCTGTAGTGTGTAAATAGTCTTATCATTTCTCATCCGTTTTCCCTATTTCCCCGTTTTATCCTATTTCCAAAGTTCGACTTAAAATGTGTAATTCTTATAATCGATTTATTATAAATCAATTTTTTTTTCACAACCCTAAATCCTACTGTGGGAAAAAATACTGAAGAGAATTACTTGGTTATTTTGGCAAGAGATTTTGATTTTTCATACCGATCGAGTTTTTGTTGTTGCAGCTTTCCCAAATTTAACCAAAGTAAATGGATTCACATTCCTTAGCGGATTATACATTTTATCATATTTATAAAAAAAGATCTCGATAATAGGAATAGATAGTCGCTTACTGTTTTCATATATTCCATCAAGTGTGAGCGTTAATTTGTGTGATTTTTTTCGCTTCAATACAAACGATATTTTCTATTTGAATTAATGTTCTCCGACAAGCTATAAAATGGTGATAAAAAATGATTTAAAAAGATGAAAATAAAAAAATTACAATTATTTTTGTAAGAAAATCAGACTATTAGTAAAGTAAATAATGAATGTAAGAGTAAAAAGTACAACAAAATCATATTGTCAATTCGACTAAAAATTACTGGTATAACGTGCTAGAAAACCCAAGAATAGTAAAGAAATCAATTGAGTCCTTCATTCAAACTGGCGAATGTTTCGAAAAGCTTACAAGCCGTGTAAGCCTCGTAAACTTATGAGATATTTGTGAACTTGAATAAATTGTCTGAATAGAAATTTGTAGTTGAATATTTTGCGAGCGACCTTGATCTTTAAGAATCGCCACTGAAAGGGAAGTACATCTTGAACGAGGCATTTATAGCTGGTGTAGGGTTGCTTATTCCAATTTTAAAATACGTTTTAATGTTTGAAATTTATGAAATTTGTACTGTGGATTTTTGTGAAGATCAATTTTGCGAATTTTTTTTGGTTTATTTTTTTGTTTTTAATTAATATTTAAAAATGAAAAGATAATTTAATAGCTACAATCGCGATCCTGAAAACGAACTACTAGTAATTGAAATATATGTGTAGATCCTATACATGGATAATCAAAAAATCCGTTCATAATGTGCTCCAAAAATAAAAGGACCTAATTTCGAAAAAACGATGGACATTGCACTCAACCCAATTATGTTAAATATTAACGAAAGTTTCGTATTGGATTATCTGAACTTATACGAAATTTGACTTAATAAAAAGTTGAGAAAAGCTGATTTTCGTTTATATTTATAAGAGGTACTGTAACTTTACTAGATTAAAGTGTGTTTCCGAATATCGAACATTAAACATTTTAGCTAAATTCCTTAGTAGATTGACACTAAAAATGAAAAGCAAAAAGGATGAATTTAAAAAAAAAAAAAATTACAATTAAATTTCATAAAACTCAAAAGCATACATTTCACCTGATGAATTTCATCAGCTCGCCACCCAACTTGCCTGCGGAGCTTTTCTGTTGCTTGTACTCCCCAGTTAATTAAAACTGGCGGCGACGAGTCACGCGTTGACAATGCCACAAGAGCAGACAAAAAATATGCAACAACAACACAACAGCAAAGCCAAAAGCATCAAAGATAAAGCAAAATGGAAAAACATGAAAAATGAACAAAATAAAAGCAGAAAAAAATTAAAATTAATTTGAGTAATGTGTGATTTTAAAACGCGATGCGCCAACACTGCAACGCCAACAACACAACAATCACACACCAGAAAAATATATAAATACCCTACAGAAAATTGGACTAGCTACCCAGCAAACACAGTCTCAAACGTTAGAGAAATATTGTAGTTTTACATTAGAATTCTAATGTAGTTCTTTAATCGAAAATTAGGTTAGAGAACTAAGCTAGAATTCGATGAGAGAGCGATTAGAAAAACATTAGAAGAAAGTTCACATTAGAACCCAATTCGAATTTCACGTTAGAATTCGATTAGATAACTAACCTTTTTGTCGATATCGAGAACTAAGTCCCCTTTTTGTAGAGAATGCTATAATTTTCGACAGTTTCTCAAACCGTTCTCTAACCTTCTACCTTAGAGAAATATATCGGAATTTGAGTCATTTTCTAATCGACCTCTAACCTAAAAGTTTGCTGGGTAAGGACTATTCCCGAGTTGAACCGTTTGACTACACCAACAGTTCTAGCTTAACACCCAAGCAATGATTTCAACTGTCCACTTTTACATGGCGATGTCATTGACGGTGGCAATTGTCACCAGCGCATTACTATGCAACTCGTTCTTAACCGGTTTTCATTTCGACAGTTCTAAGCTAGCTTGGCTTTGGCTAGTTCTCAAGCTGTGCCATTACGGGAAGTGTCGGGGAAGTTTTGGTTGTGGTTGAGTGATTATCTATACCCGATATTTAAAACTGTCTTTAAACTTTCACTTTTGTAACCGGCACAGGACGATTCACAAAGCGTGTAGCTCAAAACTGCCGCTTTTGGATACTGGTTCGCAATTTTACTGCGGGGTATACTTAGTGTGTATACATATATGTACATACAGCAGGACAGTAATAACGTTTGGACAAAGAGAAAATCCAAAAAATCCATTATTCTGTTTGTGGATCAGTGTGCACTGAATTGGCAACGAAAATCTCCCAAGCGTACGACATGAACATGGAAAGCATGGCAAAATGGCGCAGAAGAAAAAAAAAAAAAAATTACAAAAAAATAAAACAACGATATGCAAAGATTTTTTGATTGAAAAATCCATACATATCAACAGGATATGTATGTATGTTTATGTATTCGAAATTGGAGGCAGTATAGCTGTATAAATATACATATAGATATACAGCTATGGTCAGCGCTTTAGCTCATCTCTACATAGTTAAAATATATATCTAAACAACTTAGATAAAGTGAATTAAAGACTTTTTGCGACGAATAAACTATGTAAAACACACCCACAAATGAAATGACATTGTTTGTAGATATTTAAGTTAAAAGTTGATTACTCATTTTTAAATGAAAATACTTGGATCTCTTTGTCAACAAATATACACTATACGCGGATGCCACTTGGTAGGAAAAAAAATTAGAAACAGCACAGCACAAATTATAAGAGAAGTTTGGCTTTAATATCCTCGAATGTTTAACTCTCCGAGTTATTGGTATTGTCGATTTTTTAAGAAGAAGTGAGTTTTTGTACTCTCTCTAGAGCCAATTATTTTTCTAGATCTAGTGACTGTTTTCGACTACCTTTAGACCGAGTGATTTTGGTTTGGTTTCTTTAAAACAAGTGACTTTTTTGGACTTTCCTTAGAACCAGATACTTTTCTAGAACTATGTAGTTACTCTTTTTTATTTAGGACAAGTGACTTTTTTGTAACCCGTGAAATTTCTAAAACTAAGTACTTCTTTTGACTTTTTATAGCAAGTTATTTTTACTTTGGCTTTCTTCAGACCTAGGAAGGTTTTTGGAACCGATGACATCTTTAGAACGAATACCCTTTTCAGACATTTTTAGAACAAGTGGCTCTGTTTAGATAACCTTTAAACTAAGTAATTTTTAATTGATCTTTTTTTGGACTCTTTTGGACTTTACTGAAAAAGTAATTTTTTTGGATTTTTTTAGATCAAACGAGCTTTTTATACTTTCTTTAGAACGAGTAATTTTTATTTTGGCTTTTTTTACAGCAAGTGACGTTTTTGAAACCTGTAAATTTTTTAGAAGAATTTATTTTTTAGACTTTATTTAGAACCAGTGATTCTTTTGAACTTTATTGAACAAGTAACTTTTTTTGATTTTTTTTAGAACAAGTGAGCTTTTTATACTTTCTTTAGAACAAGTGACTTGTTTGGAATAAGTGACTTCTTTGCACTAGAGTCTTTTTTGAAACCGGTTACCATTCAGGTATGGTTGCTTCTCCTGTAGTTGAATGATCAAGAGGTAGTGCCGCAATGATCCCGAAAGAAATAATCTCAGACCGGATACTCATCTTATAATGTTACTGACAAATAATAACTTGTAATTTCTTGAATAATGAATAACTGGTCACTCAACGAACTTCTCACTCAAGTCTCAACTGTTATGGTGAAGTCCGACACTGAAATGTATTAGTGAGAGAGAGGAACAGTACATGTTTGATATTAGCAGTCCTGCACTTAATATTTAATCTTTTTCCACTAATATAACTGAGAGGAAGCATGGAAAAGTTCGTGTAAACCAGAAAAGCAAGAACAAATAAAGGGAATTCGGAAAAGTAAAGATGGCTGCTATGCTTCATTGGAAAAATCTAGCCACACTATGAGTGTTGTATGGCGTCTTCTCAAACGCCGAGCACCTCACTTTGCTTACCAGATAAACTTTGGTTTGACTTCATCCTGATTTTGAACGCTCCCAAATTGTGGATTGATTAGAGCTCGGCTCAATAAACATAACACTGTGCAGTGAACTCTGGTCTGGCAACGAATTTTGAACCAAGCGAAAATGATCGAGCCCTACTGTTTTTATTTGTATAAGAAAACACAAATGTTATGTTTCTTTAGTTTGTCATGAATCGTTAAATAACTTATGAAGAAATAGAGTATATGTGGCTGAATTTGTTTAAGTATTTTTTTACTGAGTTTTATTTGTCGTTAAGAGAAGGTGCGCTTAACCTCTGACCATAGCTGTATGTATAAGCAGCAACATACATATGTACATAACATTTTGTAGATATGTATTTGATGAGGTTGACGAGTTGTCCAACAGAGCGTATGAGTAAAATAGGTTGAAATCGTTCATATAATTGGGGGTTGTATAGACTGTGGTATGTGCATAGTACACATGTAGGAATCATCCTTACATATATGTATGTATGGGAGGACAACAGATTTATGAAAATGGCGTTTTTGCGGGCGCTTTTGAAACGTCGATTGTGGTGTGAGGTACTACTAATCTATCAGTGCGCTACATTTACTGTTAGAAAGCTGAGATATGCAAATGTTAACAAAATTACCCACTCGCACATCGTCGCTGACACTGCAAAACCGCGTAAATGCTTTAAGAAATTTATAATTATTTGCAAGTATTTGGTCAATTCAATTGGTCAAGTTAGTAACTACTATATTCGTTGCAATAGAAAATAACTGAAGTGTGCAATTGTATATGAGCATGTTATCACGAGTAGCGTTACAATCCCGTAGAATTGGCCATATATGGAAGCTATTTCCAGTTTATGTGTACTAAATCTCAGTTGTCTCAAATCTCGCGTACTAGATATCGTCCGAAAGCAGCCTTTTCTCCTAGTACTTCTAATCTCTAAATCTCAAAAACACAGTACAGCTCTTACTCTCAGTTTAGTTTTAGATTTCACCCATGTATTTTACTTTTTGAGTTCAAAACATCGGTCCGTCAAGTGTCTGTGAAGTTTTCCACTTTTGACGTTCAATTATAATCTACTGGCAGACCAGGCAAACTTTCCCAAAAAACTGAAAAACTGGTCACATTGTACTTAAATTCTGTAAAAAAGTTCATACTTCATTTTCCCTCTGCTCCGCACTACCTCTCTCACCGCTCCACCATCTTTCCTGTCCCTATTTTTTTAGCTCTCCCTCCCACGCCCTCTCCCGCTCACACGGTTCTCCACTTACTCGCACTTCTCTTTCACTTCCCTCACCCTCTCACTCTCAGGACGTTTTCATACTATCTTCTTTCTCTTCCTCTTCATATCTTAGCGGATGTCTCGTGATCGGGTTCCCATATGGGGCTAAGAACCACTTCGTAAAAACACTATCAACACCTTATGGTATGATCTTAATGTGTATGCGGACTATTATGTTAAATGGTATATTTCTAGTACACAATTGCCATCTCGTAGGACATCGCCGTGTTCACAAAACCAGTTGCTAATATAGAAAAATTACAGAACTCGAAATAGTTGAGCCTTTTGGCAAACTAGTATTTGACTAGTATACAAGTAGAGGATTTGACTAAGGGAAGGCCTTGCTTTACTTTAAGTTTTCTCAAAATATTTTTGAGGAGATCTTCAAACACAATAACTTTTGTTAGTCTTAAAGAAAGACAGTATTAAAATTGTATAAAGCCATAGCCCATACGCATTCCTTAAATGTTCTCACTTGGAATGTGACCTCGCCTCGGGTAAATTGATTATTTAGTAGTCGATTTTTTTGTTAGAGATAAATCGGTACCTAAAAACTAGATTTTTTAAAGAAAATGATGAATTTTTGCTAATTTGCACGTTTTTCTCCGTCGCACAGATGGCACTTTTTACATAAATCGATTTTAAATATCGTCGGTGATACTGCAAAACCGCGTAAGCTACATTTGTGTCAAAAACTTTTATAGGCCCCTGCCATTAACATCTATTACTTTATTCTTAAGAAGAGTCAATCTTGATTGAATGGCCTACAAAACTGTATACTCAAAAATTTTCTGAAAATTCTGTTCAAAAATCTTGAAATTTTGATTGAAATTTTTAAAAGTTTAATTAACTTTTCTGAACTTTGTGTAAGCTTTGAATTTGCTTTTTATGTAGTTTTTGTTATGGAATTCGCTTTATTTTAAATGAAAATTATTAAAAATAAAGCTTCTTTTTATTTCGTAGAACGATATCCAAATTAATTTCACTACTAAATAAAGCGCATTTTTTTTGTGGGTATATATCGGATGTGTGTTACCACTTGCGCATATATGCCAACTGCGTTTGTATTTATATTTCTTTTATGCAATTTTTTTCTTTTCCACACTTTTTGTCATGTGATACTGACAGCTGTGTATTGCCAAAAAATCTTTCTGGCTTAAACAACTCAAATGTGATTACTTTTCAACAATTTACACCATCAGCGGAATCTCTTTGGACTTTGCTTTCATTTCAGCTGTCATACATTTCGCTTGTTTATACCACACTCTACCATTGGCCTTTTCGATGTAATTAAATTTTATGTTTTTGTAGAAGGAATTAATGTAGAATGAGTGAAAATTTATAAATGCATGAATGAATGAAGAAAGTCAATATAATCGCTTTAAATTTTTAAAGAGTTTTTATGCAATTTTATTTCATATATCTATAATATATATGGGTGGATACTCATAATACTGTGATAATCAAACGCAATCAGCTAGTTGATTTTTGGAAGTTAAACTCACCAAATAAAATTTTAATTTTCAGAAACAGTTTGTTAACAGTTTTCTTAAAACTTTACTGAACAAAATAGAGAAAATATTCTCCTTGGAAGCCAAGATTTAACTGATTAGCAGTTCTTGTACCGCTTCGCTGCCTAAAAATACCGTTCAAATGCGATCAGCGTAGGAATGCTTCGCAAAGTATCTTTGTCCCCTTAAAGTTGGCTACACAAAGTAAAATTTACTTATCACAACTAAGTCTATAAGGGACTGGTAGACGAAGCTGTTTATCTGGGGCGTCTCTCTTTAGAAATTAATCGGATGATTACTCGCCGAGTAGTTAAAAAATCAACACTTTGTACTTCGTGTATTTGGAAACCAGCGTTAATAATGAAAATAATGCCGAGAAAAGGTTCCTTCGGAATATTTATAGATATGCAATTGAAACCGTGAATTGTGTTTGAGACCAGAGTGTTATGCATTTGAATAAGATCAAGGGCTAACTATATACATCTTCGCTATGATTCCAGTCACTCTTATGGGCGTTATGGGCTTGAAACTCAGCCCAAAATGGTAAACGAAATTACTTACCAAGTTTTTCTTTCTGCTCTATGGGCTACATTATTATTTCTACCCAACAAACACTGAGGTTTGATTTCGATTAAGGGTAGATTAAGATAACTCTAATGTTAGAGGACGACTCGAGAAACACTGGAGAAACATAAAGTGTTCTCAAAGAAAACGGGACTAATTCTCAAATCAAGAAAATCATACTTCTCCAATCGCATTCTTATGTCATTCTCTAATTTTATTCTAAGGTGAGTTGAATTCGCATTTGTTCTCTAGTCATTCTCGAGTAGATTGCTAGTGTAGCTCTCTAACATCTTTCTCGACTCAAAAATCTATTGTGGCAATCAAAATTTCGCTAACGTTAGGGACTGTGTTTGTTGGGTATATATAGGCAGAGCCGTATTTAGGATTTGAAGTCCCAGGCCAGTACTTGATGGAGACACCAATATTTTTTAAATTGATAAAATTTTGGAAAAAGTTTAAATTCGACGGCAAAAATGCAAAAAAGCGTAAGTGACATTGTAATTATACGGGTTTGCAACTAAAAATTCGCTAATTTTAAGACAGTTAGCTACTTTATGAAACAAGCTGCCAACAAGTTTGGGTTTTCCGAAGCGATCATGGCTGTATGGCACCCTTACACCCAAACCATCACAACTCAAAATCATAGCAACTGGTTTACCAGTAAGGGAGATTAAAATATAGTTTATTATACAAGGTGGCGCAAAAGTAAGCTTCCGATGTTCAGCATATCGGTTGTGGCACGTGCAGTGTGTGCTGTTGCACCGTCTTGTTGGAACCACATGTTTTCCAATCCCAATTCATCAAGTTGCGCCAAAAAGAACTCGTTGATCATTGCTCTGTAGCGCTCACCATTCACAATAACCGTTTGGCCCCGACCGATTATTGGTCAAATAAATAGTCAGCAATATTCCGCGTTCTGGAGCAGTGTAGCGTAACATTGTTTATTAACGTGTATTTCGCATGTGTTTACTACACAAATGTCAAAACAGAACTGACTTTAGGGGCGAATCGCAAAATTTATAGCAATTTCTGATAGGAGGATTACTTTTGCGCCACCCTGTAAAATTTTTTTTCCAAAAAACAAAATTCGAACAAAAACATTTCTTAAACTGCAAATTAAAATTGCAAGTTCTACAAATTAATATTAAGGACTAAAACTTGGTGACCATTAACACTTCTACCAGTGGATTAATATTTTGCTTGAGCACCTATCGAAAACTTTTCATTTATTGAATATTTTCTTTCGTTTATTGAAATGCAGTATCGTTTGGAACAAAAAACTAGTTAACAAAGTGCAGTTTCCCCCTTTATATTAGCGGCTTATAATAAAAAAAAATCAAGATAATCTATTTAAAGATTGCATAAAAAACATTTCTTGGATATTCCAAAAATTTAGATCAAATATTCAAATTCAATTTTTGTTTGCTTAAAATAATGTTGGTTCTAAACAAACAAAAAAGTTTTGATAGTTTCTCAAACGATTTCTTAAATTTTTTCAACCTGTGGTTCCAGGATTTTAGAATCAGAAAACTTCGGGATAGTAAAAATAAAAACAATTGGCATGATAGTACAAACAAATTTATATACTCGTATTTCTCAGCTCATGGGGCCTCCGTATGGAGGGCTACTTGGCCCGTTATTCATTAAATACGGCCCTGAATGATATTATAAATTGGGTACATTAATATATAATATGCCCTAACTAGTACAATTACGCATATTAATTTAAAAAATAAATCCCTATTCTCTCATTTCAATTCTAATAAAGAAGAAAGCATTTTAGTTAGATAGCTTAGCTAGCTGCGAATTGTCATGAATAGAAGCTAACTTTATACAGTTTTTGTTACTAGGAAGATCAAGTTAGTTTGTAAATAAATCCCTATTCTCTCATGTCAATTCTAATAAAAAATAAAGCATGTTAGTTAGATAGCTTAGCTAGCAGTGAATTGTCATGAATAGAAGCTAACTTTATACAGTTTTTGTTACTAGGAAGATCAAGTTAGTTTGTAAGAAAAATCAAGCGCTTAATTAAATGAACGATTGCTAGAATTAGCTGTCAAAATTCAAAGCTAACAAGCGTATAGCAAAGAAGAAATTAGGATTTCATTGAAACGCTGCCCCTTCAAATGCCAAACGTATTATTTCTTAAGGGTTATCTGGTCTAAAGATTTCAAGTAAAAATACCATTTAAATCACATCCACCAATTCAATAATTTCAATTAATATTAATCGCATTGTTCAATGTTCAATAACTGAAATTTATTTGTTCTTTCGACGTTTTTTCGATTAAGATCGTAAATTATTTGAAACGAAATTTCTATACGACTGTTCTCCGTAGGATTTTTGTTGAACATATATCCGTACGTGCCCTATATGTGGCGTTAGGGCTCACTTTGACATATTACGGGTTAATGTAAATATACAGTGCCGGACATAAGTATTGGCAGTCGTTTTCTGCGATGTTCACAAATTTTGGCCTTATTAAAGTTATTTTAACAAATACTATATAAAAGTATGTGTCATTGTCAAATACAAGAATTATAAATTTAATTAATCGTACTAAAATTTAATGGCCTACAAAATAAATATCTTGGAATTTTCGCGAATTTCGCTTAAATTTTTACAACAAAATTTATAGTTCTTGTATTTGACATTGACACATACTTTTATATAGTCGATTTTTGTTGGAACGATTTTCCGTCATCCCTTGTCAACGAAACTAGGCATTAAAAATGGCAGAACGCCGAAACCGGTTTGTCACAAAACCAAACTTGACAAGGGATGACGGAAAATCGTTCCAACAAAAATCAGCTTACTACCCTGTCGGAAGATCAACACAACAAAATAAATTTTATATAGTCCTTGTTTAAATAATTTTATTAAGGCAGAAAACGATTGTGCCAATACTTATGTCTGGCACTGTATGTAAAATCAAAGTTTTAAATGAAATAAAAATAAATTAAACCACAACTGTTATGGTTGCTGTTCATCGGTGATGATGGCGATTTGTTTTAAATAAACCAAATCACCGAATAAATAACTAAACAGAAATAAATAAAAAAATAAAAACAAACATAAGCTAAGCTAAAACTGTCAACAACTTAACATACTTACATATATTATCAACATTAAGGTGCGCATTATGTTTGGTAGGCCTCAACAAGACACATATTAGGCACTTGATCCAGCTACCTTCAACGGAACTAGCTCATCTAACAGCAAACTCAAAGGCAGTTAAAAATGCAAATGCTCAGGACTTTCTTTAGAAGATATGGATTACAAAAGATATATACCCCAATCTCTGTTTATCGGAACAATCGTTTGTATGGGAGGGTCATATATTATATTCGTTCAATCTTACTGAATTTCTATATCCACCTTACGTATATAATAAATGCAAAGGTTAAGGCATTTTTCGCTCTCAGCTATTTGATTGGAGGAGTTATAACTAAAAAAAAAAAAGTACACCCTAATGTAACTATGTAGGTACAAAAAAACTTCGACTGTGAGCGATTTATGCTCATTTATTGCTGCTTAAGTGTACTAATATATTTTCGACTAAAGTAAATAGTTAATAATAATTCGAAAGTATGAGCTAGTGACCAAAACAAATTTGGAAAGAATAAAATCTGGGCCATATTTATGAATTTTTATCACCCACTCGGAGCAATTATGTACACGATTGATATACAATGTGTTGCACACACCTGCAATATCTTTAAGCTCGAACCTTTATAGCTACATTTGGATATACTTGTAGTATGCAGTCCCTTCGACGAATTTACTTTTATACATTAGACTGGACCCAAAAAAATTACGAATTTTCACAATACCAATTGTTAAAACAGCAAGCCGGAGAATTAAATTTCTCACAAAAAACATGGAGCGTAATTTTTTTACCTCAATGGCTTGGCAAATTCAAAGAGCAATTCAGATCAGTCCTTAAAAATCTATTCTAGCGATATAGGCTTTAAAAATTAATATTAACGTTTGAAACTCTTACTATATTTTTACACAAAGAAACAATTTTTTTTTTTTTGCCCAGTCTTTTCATACGTATCTACATGCACGAATGTTTATTGATTTATGGGTGTCAATTGTAAGTCTAGCATACATTCCAGTTGTAGGTACTCGTCGTTACTCATAAATTTACGAATAAAAAAATTCTACCTAGACTGTGTTTATCCAATATGTGGATTGCTAATCGACTTATCTGAATTAGACATTTTTGGCTGCCAAATATCCATCAGCAAATAATGAATTATATAATCTTCAAGCACAGTAAAACATTGTCATACAAAAGTTAAATAAATTTTATTTTGAATAAGTTCTCGAACATAACTACTAATTTCACTAAAAATCCGATTTAGGTAGTTGAGGTCGGAAATTTAAAATTAGTGGCTTTAAGTTTCACTTTACTTTTTTCCTGAGAGGATTATAAAATCAACTACTAAATTAGAAAATGATTTTTTATAAGGAAAAAGTGACCCGAAAACCATTGTTTCTGTATTTAAGTATAACTATAACCGCAGCTGTTATGCAAACCTTAGTCATAACCATAATTGTGACCATATCAATAGCAGCTATTGTTACAAAAATCATAACTGTATCAACTCACCTATTCGTTGATCTTTTAAACAATCCAATAATAAATACAATGATTCTCCGTAGTGCTATACAATGGAAATACAATGTTTTATTCAGCTCACTGATAATGCAACCTTACAGGTTCACGCTCGATATTCAACTAACTAACTAACTAATTAATATGGATGTTCGTTACTTTGATTCGTTGTGTCTCACACACTCACACAACCACTAGTGCAGGTCTCTACATCCCTTCCTTATTGTTGTCTTTCTTTTATCTTTGTTAAGCCTCTGGGTCTGCCGCTAGCGCTCCCGTCGATGAAATGGTGTCGGTTGAGATTTGTTGTGATGGTTGACCGTACTGCATGGATTCCCCTGAAGTTGTAGAATTGCTTTCGTCGTATGAGATCGTTTCGGTTGCCGGTAGTCTTTTGATGTGACTAATGTTTCTTCTTAACGTCTTTTCCCCAGCTACTATTATCACCTCATTGCCACTCCTTTCCTTTACTGTGTACTCCGTGGGATCGAAGTTTGGAGTAAGTTTGTGCGCAAATACCACGTTCTTTAACAAGACCTTATCCCCTACCTCAATGTCGCTTTCTCTTGCCCTTCGTCTCATGTCCGCCTTCTCTTTCCCTTTCCACTTGTTAATAGTGTCATAATCTCGGGCAGCCGAGTCCAACATATCGTCTGTCAAATCTTGAATGCCTGGGATTTTATCTCGAATGACACGGTTGAACATTAGCTCTGAGGGTGAGGACCCTGTTGTACCGTGGGGTGTGACATTGTACATCAATGCAAATTCTTCAATCTCCTTCTTGTAATCTCGTTTGTTGTTGTGCGCGATTATTAACCTCTTTACTAACGACTTGTTCATATTTTCAACTTCCCCATTAGCCTGTGGCCAGTATGGGGGAGTCGTAATTAAAGTGATGTTGTGGTTTTTGCAGTAGCTTTTAAATTCGGAGCTGGTGAATTGTCTGCCATTATCCGCCCTTATCGAGTTGGGTATGCCCAATCTACTAAACACCTCTTGCATGACGGAAATAATTGCTTCAGACGTGATCTTTTTTAGGAATTTTACCTCTTGGTAGCGGGAATAATAATCAATAAGGACAAGTATATAGTCGTTGTTAAGAAGAGGACCCAATAGATCGGTAGCAACACACTGCCAGGGCCCATTCGGGAACACATGTCTCTGCATTGGTGGCGGTTTACTAGGTTGGGACACCAGTAGGCAATTGACACATCTTTTTACGAAATTTTCTGCCTCTCTGTCTATCAACGGCCACCACACCTTTGATCGTAGCCTACGCTTCATTGCTGACTCTCCTGGGTGCCCCTCGTGCGCTAGTTTCAAAATTTTCTCCCTCAGTGTCTTGGGTATTACAATACGAGATCCTCTAAGTAAAATATCACCAACAGCTGATAGCTCGTACCGAAACGGGTAATAAATGTTTGCCTTATTGGCTGACCATAGGTCAGTTTTAACGCATGTTATAGTGTCTACCAACTCCTTGTCTTTTGCGCTCTCTGCCGCGATTTCGCTTATCCCCATCGCTGAGGGTGTCGCATTCTCAACAATATGGAAGATTGAGTGGTTGTAGCTGTCATCGAATGAGTTTGTCCGTTGGATTTTAGATAATCTAGACACCGAGTCGGCTATGTTCTCTTTACCAGCACGGTATACAACTTTGAACTTGTAGGGCTGCAACCTGAGAAGCCATCTCTTTATCCTTGCCGGGGGTTTTGACGTGGGTTTGAAAATTGTCTCAAGTGGTTTATGGTCGGTGACCAACTCAAATTGCAGCCCCATTAAGTAGTAGTGATATCTCTCAACGGCCCAAACTTTTCCGTATCTGATAGGCTTTTGCTCGCAAACGATATGATATGTGGCTCATTCTGATCGTCAAACTGTACAAGTACCGCCCCTAGCGCTACTGGGCTTGCATCTGCTATAAGACGAGTTCTTTTCTTCGCGTTAAAGTATGCCAGGTTTGGTACGTTTGATAGACCCTCCTTCAATTTGTCAAAAGATTCTTGCTGGCTTTTATCCCAGATAAACTTTTGGTTTAATTTGAGTAATCTTCTCAACGGTTCTGTTGTATCAGCGAGGTCCGGAAGGAATTTTCCAACATATGTCACGAGCCCCAAGAAGCTTCTTACCTCTTCCTTCGACTGTGGTGGGCGGAAATCCCTTATCGTTTCAATCTTATCAGGGTCAGGTGCTATGCCCTCCTCAGATAACAGGTGTCCCAAGAATTTTAGCTTTTGTGCCTTCCAAATGCACTTCTTTTCGTTCATCATAAATTGTTGTCTCTAAACACGTCTACCACTCTTTTTAACGCTTCGTCATGTTCTTCCTCCGTCTTCTCAAATATTATGATGCCGTCTATATAATTAAACGCATTCTTGCAAGAGCATAACAGTTTTTCTATAACTCGCTGGAAGATCTCCGGGGCTGAATTTATCCCAAACATTAGCCTTTTATACCTAAATAGACCCTTATGCGTTATGAAGGTGGTAATATAGCGACTGGATTCATCCAGCTCCAGCTGGTGATATGCCCACTTCAAGTCGATTCTAGAAAAGTACTTGGCACCCCTTAATTTCGTCATGAATATCTCAAACGTTGGGAGCGGATGATTTTCGCGCAGCACTGCTTGGTTTGCTTGACGCATATCTATACACAACCTCATCTCTCCCCCTTCCTTATACACAATGACTATTGGAGATATCCATGAAGAGGGCCCTGAAACCGGCTCGATAATGTCGAGTGCAATCATTTGGTTAATTTTTTTCCCTACTTGCTCTTCCAATGCTATGTATGCGACGCATCGGCTGTTGTACGGGTTTTACGGTAGGGTCGATTGATAATTTGATCGTGACTCCTAGCATTTTTGCGAAAGGTTGTGCAACTTCCACGCTATTTACCCCTAGGCCTATTTTTAAAACTCCCAGCTGCATAGCTGTATCGCGCCCCAATAAGGACTGTCACCCATTCTTTATCACGTAGAAGGTAGCGATTTTCTCAGATTTGTTCCTTACTGATATCGGTGCTTCGAAAACTTGAAGCACGTCCAGAACTTTATTTGACGCATAGGCCTTAAACTGGATTGTGTGGTCTTCCCGTTCATTCCATGTCACAGCCGTGTTCCTGCGCAGTATTCCCCAGTCACTCTCGCTCACCAGGTTAAGACGCGTCCCTGAATCAATTATCATTGATATCGGGCAACCACCGATACCACATACCAGTTTTTCGTCTACAGCCGTATCATTAGATATCTTGAAACAATTTACCTCTTCTTCTTCTTCGTTTGTTTCTACATTTCGCACTTTGTATGACTCTTTGCGCTTCTTCTTGGGAGAACTTTGATTGTAGCCGCTCTTTCGTTTCTTTGTTCTACATTTTCTAGCAAAATGTCCAATCAAGCCGCATTTGTTTCATTTCGCAGACTTCGCCGGACATTTCGGATCGCTACTAATATGCCCATTTTGGCCACATCTGCCACACTCATCATTGCTCTGTTTTGCCCCTCGTTTGCAGTAATTCGATTAACAGACTCGTCTGCCGACTTCGTAAACATAGACCCCGATTGCTTGGATATTTGTTCGTAAATTTGACAGGTTTCTACTATCTCATTTAAACTCTGGTCTTTTTCTAGAAGCTTTTTCTTCAAGTCGACTGGAGCCCACGAGTCTATTATCTTATCTTGAATGCAAATTTCATTTACTTCTGCGGCCGTTTTCCCAAATTCGCATTTCGACACTTGATGTCGGAGTCGTAGTAAGTATTTGTTGAAGTTTTCCCCCTCAACAGGAGATAAATTTCGAAAAAGATGTCTTTCAAACGTAGAATTACGCTTTGGCGAGAAGTATTCATTAAGTTTGGCTACTAATACTTCGTAAGAGTTCAACTCCTCACTTCCCTCGACTACGGCACCAGGAATGTTAAAAGCTACTTCCTGCAGTTGGGGGCCCCCCAGGTGCAGTAATTTATTTTTCTTTTTCGCTACATCACTTATGTCTTCGGCTTGAAGATATAAGGAGAAGGCTCGGAACCACTTTTCCCACTCAGACCGAACAAGGGCCTTCTCTATGCAAATTCTTTACGTACATACTTTTTCGCTCGCCTTCTTGGCTTGTTTGTGTATTCTGTATCAATACACAATCCAATGTCTCGCCCACTAGTTGAATTACATCTGAAACGAAACATGTACTCTTTATTTAGCTCAGAACGAGTGGATTTTAACTCTACAAATCACATTAACGAGTAGTAAAGACGAATGGCCGCCATTTTGCACTTGTGAAATGTGGTATGCCGAAATTTTCCACATTATGAATTACACTTTTCCCGGGTAAATTTGATCCTTTTCTCGTCGCCACTGTATCAACTCACCTATTCGTTCATCTTTTAAACAATCCAATAATAAATACAATGATTCTCCGTAGTGCTATACAATGGAAATACAATGTTTTATTCAGCTCACTGATAATGCAACCTTACAGGTTCACGCTCGATATTCAACTAACTAACTAACTAATTAATATGAATGTTCGTTACTTTGATTCGTTGTGTCTCACACACTCACACAACCACTAGTGCAGGTCTCTACAATAACCATAACCGTAATTGTAACCATATCAGTAATCATAACTTTTAGGAAAACCTTAGCCGTAACCGTAATTGAAACCATATCAGTAACGTCAACTGTTACGAAAACCTTAACCATAACCCTAAATGTGACCGAAAGTATTACGAATGCCTTGATCATAACCATAGTTATTACCGTATTTGTAACCGCAACTGTTATAAAAACCATAGCCAAAGCCGTACCATTAATTATCAAAGCCATAACCGTAACAGTAACTGTCATAATTTCCACCGCATTGTTAATAACGAAGTGTTACTTTTATTCTGTTACAGCTAGGCTTTGGCTAAGGCTACGGTTACAGCTTCGGTTCAGCCTTATTAGTTTAGTGGTTATGGCTATGGATCCACATTTCCATGGGCGTTATGGCTATGGTTGTGGTCTAGATTATGGCAATAGCGCGGTTAAGATGAGTTAGGGTGGATCTCCGTTCTTGGCTTGGCCTTCCTCTAAATTTCTATCTCTGTCTTTGTCTTCTCATGCATGTTATCATCACCCTTCCTAACGATATCAACTTCATAGCTATTTTTTATTTACCTTTTTCCCCTTTATCTTTATTTCCACTCCAATTCCAATTTCCCTTTTCCATAATTTTTTCCCTTCCCTTTCCGATTACCCTTTTATATCACTTTCCATTTCCTTCAAATATACATTTTTTATTAAGTTTGAAATGGGCCAATTTTTATATTTATGTTTGCTGGGTAGAGCATTTACGGCCATCCAAATTTTTATTTCAAGCTCAATTTCAATTTTAGTTTTAGTTCTCATTTTAATATTAATCTTAATTTTAATCTTAATTTTAATATTAATTTTAATTTAAATTTTGATTTTAATTTAAATTTGAAATTAATTTTTAATTTTAGTTTCAATTTCAATTTTGATTTTAATTTTAATTTTAATTTTAATTTTAATTTTAATTTTAATTTTAATTTTAATTTTAATTCTAATTTTAATTTAATTTTAATTTACATTTTAATTTTAATTTTAGTTTTAATTTTAATTCTAATTTTAATTTAATTTTAATTAACATTTTAATTTTAATTTTGATTTTAGTTTTTATTTCAGTTTTAATTTTAATTTTAATTTTAATTTACATTTCAATTTTAATTTTAATTTTAATCTTAATTTAAATCTTAATTTTAATCTTAATTTTAATATTAGTTTTAATATTAATTTTGATTTTAATTTTAATTTTAATTTTAATTTTATTTTTAATTTCAATTTCAATTTTAGTTTTAATTATAATTTTAAATTTAATTTAAATTTTAAACCTGATTTTAATTTTTTTCCCCCATTTTCGTTGTTATAGGGATACAACGAAAATTTTTACCTTTTCACAATTCCTCCTTCAATAGGACAAACAAAATTTTACTTTCATTTACTTTGACAGACAACACCAATCAATCAGTTGTTTGACCAAGGAGTCATTTGATGAGTGCATTTGTAAACACTGTATTTGTAGTACCAAGTAATTACATGAGACTTTAAATACTGTCTGCAATATCACCTAAAGTAAATATTGTAAAACATCTAATTGTAAATATTAATCGCAAATGTTAACAAGCGCACACGATTGACCAGCGATCGATTGCTTGACGGCGGCAAGCTTTGAAAGTGCACAACTTTTTATGGTCAATATCAACCATCGATAAAGAGTCAAAATGCATACAGCAATATATTGCACGTTGAAAATCAGATTGCACCAAAAGGAAGAAAAAGATAACAGCAACAACAGGCAAAGGTGCAAACTATAAAAAAGGCAGTTTTGAAAATTGTTTTCATATATCCGCAATAAAAAAAGTTAAATATTTAGTTTGCGCATATTTATATGTAATATTGATTTTTATACTTACATAAAAACATGTGCTTTGTATGTATATTTCTAATAATTATTGCAGCAGCAACAATGAACGTTACTAGTTACTATATATCGTCGGTGACACTGCAAAACCGCGTAACGCACAAATGCAAAACCGCGTAAGCTACAATTGTTTCAAAAACTTTTATGGGCCCATATTTATTTATTCCCAAGCAAAATATTTGTTGGCTTGGAAAATAATTGAAATAATCGATCTTGATGGGAACTTTTTCCATAAAGTCGTTATTCGTTTTAAAATTAAGCAATTTGTGGTGAAAAATCTGGTAAATTGAAATATCACTTGCCGTTTTGCATTTATGCGTTACGCGGGTTTTCAGTGTCACCGACTTTATGTATATCGGCACTGAGACACGACTTTCTTATCGACAATCATAAATCAGAGGACTATCTAGACTTTACACCTTTTTTCACTGATAAATTGATAGCTAATTGTTTATTCTTTGACTGTTTGGTGCTGCACACAAAAGACCTGACAACTGATTGACATACAGTGGGAAATTTTTGAAATACTTGCCACAAAATCAAGAAGGTACCAAGCGGAATAAAAACTCCGAAACCAAAGCTAAACTCGCAAAATATTATTAAAGAGTTCTTGGATGATTTATGATGAAAACATTGTTTTTCGAAAAATGTATTTTTATATATTTTGAAAACATGTTTCAACAATGGATTTAAAAGAGTTTTGAGCAATGTTTTTTATACCTAGTAGTGCTACGCACACAATAACTTTGCTTAAAATAGCTTTACATCATTTATATTTCAGTTTTAAAGTTTCCGTAAACAAAGAAATCCAAAAACTTAAAATTTTCGAAAATGGGCGTGGCCCGCCCTTTTTATAGTGGACTATTCCCCAAAACTTTTTATGCCCTAACTCCGCCAAAAATTAATTTGTGGAAACGAAATTTGGTGATAATGTTCTATATATAAAGGTAACTGTTTGCTGTAAAATTGGGCGAAATCGGTTAATGTCCACGCCCAGTTTCTTAACATAGTTCTGAAAATTTTTTTTGTGAAATTTAAACAGCGATATTTCTACAACTAAGCAAGCTATATCAATTAGATTTTGCATACATAATAAGATTTGTAAGAAAAACTCGGCCGCAAAAAAATTTTTTCAATTTCGAAGAAGTAGGCGTGGCGCCGCCCACTTTTCAGCATAAAATTTCTGCTATTTTCAAAGGCAATCGCTTATAATTCGATTTTGATATTTCATTGAAAATTGGTCAGCTGCTTCTCAGTAGTATGTATTATACTCCTACCAAAAATTAGCCAAATCGGGAAACACACAAGCGAAATATTCGGGGACGTACTTAATAGCCCACTGCAATAGCGAAGTTATATATCTTTTTTGATTTTCATACCTTTCATAAACATTAAATGTATGTAAGTATGAGAACAAGAAGAGAAAAGTTCACTAAAATGATTAGCACGATGAGCGGAGTCGATTTAGCCATGCCCGTCTCTCCGTCCGTCTGTCTGTCTGTCCGTCTGTCTATTTGAACGCAAACTAGTCTCTCAGTTTTACAAAAGAATGCTGAAATTCGTGGTTTGCTTTGGCCGTTTTATAATATACTAGCAAACCCGATATACGTTGTTTTGACGTTTTGATACATAGAACACATCTATATATAAAATGTCATTAACTTGAATCAAATAAACTCCTTACTATACCGAACTGCAGCTTTATATAACCTGGGGCTTTTCCAAAAGCTATATGCAGACTGTGTCGTGCCCAGCGAACTCCTGAACATATCGTGAAATTTCAAGAGCAAAACAAAACGCAAAATATGTGGGCGTGGCACCGCCCACTTTTGAAAAATTATGTAGATATTGACTAAGTGACACATACGAGTATATCCAAATTTCATTAATTTAGACCAAAAAACTTCGGAATTATGACGAATTGAAACTTTATATAGCCTAGGGGCGTGGCTCCGCCTACTTTTCCAATACTATATACTGTCTATGCTGTACCCAGTGAACCCAAGTATATATTGTGAAAATTCCATAAAGATCGGTTGAGTTCTTTGGCGCCTATAAAAGACACCCTTTTTTATATTTATTTTTGTTACACACACAAGGTATATTACTTCATTCGGCATAAACGAACCGAGATATATATTTATTAATGCATATCAAAACGTTCAGGATGAAAAGTAAAATATCCGTGCAAGTAGTTAATACCCCACTGCAAAAGCGAAGTTGTATATCTTTTTTGATTTTCATACCTTTAATGAACATGAAATGTTTGTACGTATGCGAAGAAAAAGAGATAGTCCCATCAAAAAGTATACTGAAATGATCCGGAGGATGATCTGAGTCGATGTAGGCATGTCCGTCTCTCGATACGTCTATTTGTCTCTCCGTCGGTCTATTTGAACACAAATATGAACTGAAAGTATTAAAATAGACCTGCGTAAATTGGGATGACATAATAGATCACTACTAGGTATATAATGTTCGGTTCCACCCACTCAGAGAATGCTTGAGGAAAGAAGAAGAAAAGGAATGAGAGGGATACTGGCGCAATGTGCCGGGCTTACGGCAATCCAAACTGCTCTTGGGGGGATACAACTCCTCTCGCTATAGAGCAATCATAGGCCTCTCTAAACCAAATTTAAGAATTCTCACTGCTATTCTTACAGGTCATTGCAGAGTCAACAACCACTTACACAAATTGGGTATAAGGGTGGATGACAATTGCGGGTTTTGTCACACGACATCGGATACTGCAGAGCATATCCTTATGGCATGCAACGCTATTGCCAGGAAAAGAGCACAAGTCCTGGGATCACCATGGCCAGAGCATAAACAAATACAAGCCCTCAAGCCAACTAAAATAATCACCTTCCTGAGGGAGATTGGCCTGGATGAGGTGTTGTAAAAGATGAGGGCACAATAGACCATCCGGTCGCAGTGCTATCCTCAAACAATCTATCTATCTATCTATCCACCCGAACTTAGACTTCCTTACTTGGTAAAAATGCAATTGATCCAATTTAGACAAAGAAAAAATAATATTAAAAATCGTTTTTGTAAAAATTTAGTTTTGCTTTTTTATCATATATTAATTGGAAGGATAACAATAGATACTACTTTCACTTAAAATTTAATTTTTTCTAAACAAATTTAAAAAAATAAGTTGAATATTGAAAAAAATTGTAAACTTTGTGCAAATTTCACCTTTTTAAAATTCATACGTAACTGTATGTTTATTTCAAAATATTCTTCAAGTTGATTTTTAAAAACGTTTTTGAAAAATTTATTTTAAAATATTTCAAAACATGTGGAAATAGGAGGTCCTTATGTATTATCAACGATAAGGCGGAAATAGATGTACTGAGAGTTAAGGTACTCATTAGTCATGGTGAGCTTAAACAAGTTGTTATAAAAATTTAAGGAAGGACACAAAAAAAGGTAGGCAATTTTTAATGGGAGAAGCAAGGATTATTTTTTTACTTATGCTAAATATTTAAAAAAAATGTCCATATTTTTCATTGTAAAACCGATGAAAAGTAAAAATAAAAAAATGTTTTAAAAACTTTTCCCCACTCCGTTTAAAGTTTTTGCCGATCACTGACTTAGATAGCCAAATTAAGCTTTCAAATGCCAATGCCCAGTGGTATACATATATTACTCTAGCTGCTGCAAACGTAAATTGGCGATTATTGGTTTTCACCGATTCTAAAAATAATATAAGTTTAAATTATCTTGGTTTTCTATGAACTTTATAACCCTAATTATTGCCGTGCACATTTGCTTTTATAGAAGTGCCTTTATTTGGTTAAAAATTGCGTGATTTTCGACTACCCCAAAAAAGTATATACATATTATACTCGTGCGAATATATGAAAAACAGGGTAAATATTTATGTGAAAAAAGCAACAATCCATGCCATTTTCGAGGCTTGTAATAAAATAATATTGCACATGAGCGTGACTAGCACTCCAATAGAAAAAAAACGGTTGCTGTTTTCGAAGCGAATTACGAAATTGATGGTGTTGACAGACTTCCCCAAAATATTTTAGCAAATTTTCGTTATTGTGCTCAATTTTTAAACCCCTTCATAATTTGACTTTTCATTGTTAGAGCAAAAAATAGCATTAAATTTTTGTCAGTGTTTGGGAGGCTTTTCAAAGGGGTTCAGGTAACACATACCTCCAAATTTTTCCATATAGTTTGCATACCAACAATTCAATTGAATTTTTTTTACAGCATGTACATTTAGAAAAAAAAAAGAGAAAAAAAGTTATTAAAAAAATTAGCTGAGTAGCCAGCGTCACTAGAGTTGTGAATAGGTTATAGATTCCTGTTACCCTAAATCAGGCTATACATCTCACTCACACAGTGGTTCAAATGAACTCTACAACATTCCCTACGTCACCTTCAGTAATTTTTTCGAAAAAAATATTCAATGTACAGATACGACTTTTTCGAGTTTTATTATAAATAGTATAGATAATAATTTTCCTAAAAAAATATACACTTAATATCCCATACATTGACAGTCATTTTTTAAAACCTTCAAGAGTTTATAATTCCGTAAAAAAATGGAACATTTATTGTTGTGGCACCCTAATATAATTTATATGATATTTATATTTTTACCTTTCAATATCTTTGTTTATATAAGTATAGGTTGTAGTGGATAATATCATGAATTCAAAGTACAAACTGAGCCTTTTTAGTTTATAATTTTACTGTAGTTTTTTTGATTGATACTCGTTAAAATTTTTATTATAGAAAGTACACAACAAGCATTACTGTCAATGATTTTCAAATAACTTAAAGTAAACTTGCTTTAGAGTAAGTTAGGGTATTGTGATATGTGTTGGTAAAGTGATATACCTGCGTATTTCCTAAATTATTCATGTCTGAGCAAGAATATCTTCTTTACTATAATGGTAATGGCCAAAAACCGCTACTGCAAAGCAACGGTTGGCATCGGTCAACTAGGTTACTATCGGTGAGAAAAAACACTCCATCGTGCGGTCGTCAATAATTTAGAGCACTCTTTATACAAGGATGATTCCGAAATCTTCTTAGGTTGTCAACTTCTTATATTTTATTTTCCTTTTTGGTAAATATAGGCACCAATACTACAAGTGATTACTTAATATTGTTAAATTAATTTTGGTGAAAAAATTGTTCATTCCTTTAAAGTTCTAGTTTGGGTAATGTGATATGGTAGAAGTAGTTCAATGTGGAACAGGAGTATGAAAAGTATAAATTTTCTTCAACTAGGATTTGGAACGTTGATGACACAGGGGTGTCTATCACGCCAAGTGAGCATTCGAAAATGTTAGCTACAACAGAAAAGCAAATTGGGTGCATAAGATCAGCAGAAAAAGGACAACTTTCTCTACTTTTGATGGAACATGCTCTTTCTGGTTCCGAATCAGATTGTCACATAAATGAATGGATGCAAATTACCATATCTACAATGTGGCGGTCATGCGGTTTACACATCTTTCATAAGAGAGCCAAGTATGTGGTATAGTATATCACATTACCCCCGTTTTTGACAAAACGGCTTTTTTGACATTTTATGGGTTTGAATAAATATCTTCCGGAATACTTAAGATAAATCGATCTCGTCTTGGAATGTGCTCCGTAATATTAGAATCTATCGTATTGTATGATTTTCTACCTGACTACTTAATAAAATGTTGAGTAGCAGCCGAAAAAGGTATGCCTATATCACAATACCCTAACTTACTCTAATAAAAACGAATTTTTATTAAACATTTTTCTATGAAAGTAAAATGCAAATGTTTACCAAAAAGCTAAAAAAAAAGCATTTTTTTTTAATTTAAAATGTTTCAAGTGCATTTTATAAAATTTTGTCCATAAGAATGGCGACGAAAAAGTAAATGTCATAACTGAATTTTCACCGCTTCCTCAATGTTATACAAATTGCTTAAAACTACATTTATATCATTTATTCATATCTTTGAAAATAACGATTCATTTTAGTAAATTCTCTCACTGAAACGCCTTAGAAATAAAGTTTAAATAAATATTTAGGAAAACCTTATATCAACATACCGTTTCTGCTATAAAACGCTAACATACTTTCAAACGTTTTGTAAACGAAAAATTAACGTTTTTTAAGCTTACCCCCTTATTCATATAAGATAAAAAATATTTATAATGCTCTTATAATTCAAAACTTGTATGGAAATGTCACTTTAAAAAGCTTTATAAATAAATTTAATTTTTATTTCCGCAAAGCTTTTCAAAATTTTACTTTGTGACCGAATATAGGTTGAAATACTTTGCCTAATGAAAATGTCCCTTGAATGGCCGCAAAATATTTTGTTTTGCTTTCCTTCCCTGCTAGAGCTATTCGCTTTGAGCCCTGTATCAAGTCCTGAAGAGGTAGAATTCACTTCTATATAATATGAAAATATCATCCACTTCTCGCTATATCCTCGCCAGGATCAAGTTGATGAAATCACTTTTCGAAACTTTACTTCTTTGCCACTATTGATGGAGCTTTGTCCGTTGTGTAATGCCATGCCAACACCTTTTCTAGCTATCGAAAGTTGATTTGAAATTGACAAAAATATGGTGGGTTTGGCTTTTTTCCACGGTATTTGGCGACGTTGGCGGTTAACAATGAGCGGAGGTATTTCCTTCATAACTTAATTACATTTAGTATGTCGGGCATCGTTCATCGCCAAAATGATCGTCGAGCTCATCAGTCATCTTAAATGTTGCAGTAGAAAGGAGTCTCTCGCCTGTGAAACAATTTTTGAACCTGTCCTAGTAAGTTTAAGCACTGAAGTTTTCTCATAAACAAACAAGGAGAGCGGTTTCTTGGCAGTGCTGACGGCTTTATACATTTCTTTAAATGGAATTACGATTTTCACTGTTTAAAATTTGAGGTTCTTAACTATTTAGTTGAAGAGTTTATAGCCAAAGCCCCGTTTGTTTGCACAATCAAATATATGGGAGCTATAACTTATTTTGGTCTGTTCTTCTTGGTTCCAAAAAATGTTTCAACCAAATTGCGTACACTCTTCTTCTCTCATTCTCAACAACATCGTACAATTATTATTATGGCATGAAGGCTACCAAATGGGATTTTCAGAGTACAAAAAGCTTTCCATTAGGACAAACCTACTCCATAACTAAATTCCACTATCATTAACGAATTTAATTTAAAGATTTGCTAAGCTATTCTCTAATCAATTTCATTAAGCTTCAGCTTCCATATACTGTTATTTTATTAGTTGAAATTATAGAAAGGGGAAAAACAGCAGAAAGCGCTTTAATGTGTGTGATTTTCTAATTTCCACCTTTTAACGACCACCGGATAATAATTATAGGCTTAACACCAAACAGCACAGCGTTCACCCCGTTCTAACCCCGTTACAAACAAACGCACAAGCAGGAAGTGCGCAGTACATACACTCAACGGTACATACAAACTAAAATAATTGTCGGAAATTTAAATGTTAAATGGCAAAACGAGGATAATAATAAGGATTGTCGATTTCGTCCTCTACCCCACACACATGGGGTGATTACACCTTCAGCACACAGCCGAAAGTAAATAAAAAAAAAATAAACTCAGCTTCCAACAAGTCACCAAAACAGCAGCACTATCCGGTTTAGTCGACAATTTGGAGTATTACAACAATAAACCGCCCCTTTTGAGCTTGAACGTCTCTGTATGTGTGTTTGTATACCGTCCGTGTGTATTAAACGGCACGCGCCCCGCGGGACTAAGTCATAAATTTGTACGCATTAGACATAGTAGACGGGGCGACCTGCCCGACCGCCTTCGATTTTTCATTGCCGCCAACACATTGACTGTCGACATCTGCTTTATTGTAGTACAAACTCAGCGGCCGGCGGCATAAGTTAAGTTGCTGGTATTTTATGTTTTATGCTTGGCACATGGGGATGCGCACTTGATCGAGCTGTGTGAAGTGTGCTCAGCTGAGTGTGGCACGTTGTTAGGCATTTGTTGTTGGAGAAAAAAAAGAACAAAAAAAAAAGCATGCCTAAGCTCAACTAAATATGTATGTAAATAGGAATTTGTGTGTTTATTTTGCGGGAATTGAAATTTCTTTGCCGTTGAACTCAAAAACAAAATTGAAGTTTAACTTTGAACATTAAAGCGCTTTAAGCTCTTGTAAAATTTTAAATCGACATTGGCTGCTCAGACAAGCTATTCCTGCTTTGGGCAGGACAGAATAGCAGCAAAAGATATGGTCAACAGTCTCTAGCTTCTCCTCATTCCTTCAGCTGAAGCCTTTTGTTGGGGTGCTCATCTGGCAGCATTCCTTGCTATGTCGTGGGGTTGTGAATCACTTATCGATTTTCTTTTAATCGATTTTTTAAATTTTGGATTTTTTTTGAGCGATCTTATTTTTTGAGATAAAATATATAAAAATATAAAATATTTAAGAGTAGATATTGAACATTTGTACATATGTGAATAACTCGAATCTGACTTTAAAAAATCTAAAAATCATCCATTTGTCTATTTTTTTAAACTTATTATCCTATATGATTTAATTATTCATAATCAGCCCAATTCTAAATATTCTCATGGAATAATTTTCTCTCGGATTTTTTGCTCCCTCGGAAAAATTCCTCCAATTATGTTCTCCTAGGGAGAATAATAATTGGGGAAGAGGAATTTCGAATTTTCAAAATCAGCTTTTTGGCAATTGGCATGGTATACACGGATTTCTAAACTGGCTAACGAAATTTAAAAATGTAAAAATTTAAATTAAAGAAAAAATGTAAAACAACGTTTAGTGTTGCTTTTCATACGTTTGTGGCAGAAATTAAGCGAATAAGAGCCACAGGAAAATAAATGCAGGATTTTGAAATAGTATATATACGCTTGAGTTGCCGCAAACGTTATCTACAATTTTTGTTTGTATATTTAATTTGATTTGTGCTGTTTGCAGATTTAAAGTGTTATAAAATAAACAAGCCCGGAACTCCTTACATCGCACACTCAACAACTCAAGAAAACAATTTCATGATGGCCTTGCATCAAGCTTAAAAACAACCATATCTGTTGTACATTTGTACTTTTCGATCTAAAATACATCGTGGTCTAATATAACATTATTTTAGTCTAGTATACACTTACACAAGTTAATAGCTTTCCTATAAAAATACAAGAAACATTAAATTTTATCCCGCGCTCCTTTCAGTTTAGATGGTGAAAAAATTCCTTAAAAATCACAGTGGAATCTCTCTTTTCCTCAAATTCGTAATAGCTACTTTTCTCCCTTAACTGGTTTTCCCTTTTTCGAACATTATTCAGAATAAGAGAAAAGGGAGAAGTGAAAAATTTTTTATTCAGACCACGAGGAATGGGAGAGGGGAAAAAATCCGTGCGGAATTTTCATTTAGAATTGCGCTGAGTAAATTTTTATAAAACATCGAATAGGAAGTTTTGGCATAAAAAATCGATTTGGGAACTAAAATCCATTACAAATCGATTTATGTCCCAGCAAAAAAAAGAATCGATGTTATAAAAATCTCTAATTATCAAGTAAAATTCGAGTTTGTTAACAGCGTAGTTCACGTCACTTTGACCTGCAGGCCCACTTTCTGCAGTGTTGCTCAGAAGAGCCCAAATTATGTATCAGCTGTGAAGAGTTTCAACCCTGAAGAGCTTTCATCGTTGGATTTTTTGATTACAGCCAAAGAACGTCCTCGTTTGTGGGTATTAGATCGTCCTTATAGAGGCTTCAATAGCTCCATAGCTTTAGTTTTAAGGAGAGCGGTCGAATTTCCTTGTCAATCTGATGGTATTGATCCATGGATATAGCCTTGTAACAATCTAAAGTCACTGTTGTCGAGAGTCGCTCGAAGTGGTGTAGTCTATTTCACACAAATTTTCGGGTGTGGTCCATTGAATACCTACTTACTCTACGTAATTGAATTGAATAACGGACCCCACTTGATCCTTCCATTCAAATGGTGGTTGCTGTTGTTGTTGGAGCAGTTTTTCTCTCGGCTTACTGGACACTTCCATTCAAGAAATGTGATGTGATGGCACAAAAGGAAGTTATATTGTTGCGAAAAGGGTTATACTGAAATAACCGGCGTTTGTCGGGTAAAAGTCGAGTAATTTTGTTAGATGTGGTTGTTGTCCGAATGATTTTTTTTTCGGTTCTCACCATGGTAAACCCGTAGAGGTTCATTCCTTTCGCCACGAACCTTTCTATCGAATACTCCAAGAGCTGCCTCATCAGATGTTACTGTGTTGTTTTTGTTCGTCGACAGAGGACCTTACATCTCAATTGTCTACTTAGTCCGAAGTAGCCAGACATCTGGTATGCCTAATTCTCATGTCGCTCGAATTTAGAGCAGTATTCAGTCTAACAGTAATACAACTTACCTGGTCTGATACAGGTTTATCGAAGGAAGGTCGATCATGACCTTCAGAGCTTAGCAGTGAGGGAAATCGTTCTGTTATATGGTGTTGTTGTTATCATTATTTGCTGATCAAAGCTTTGTTTTGGAGCTTTAACAACAGTTTGGAGTTAATAGAAAGAAATGTTCACCTCTAACCTTTAATTGTTGCTTAACTTTTACTTAAATACACCCACACAATTGAGCATATGCGAAAGCCTTAATACTCTTCATAATTGAATTTGTCGATTGCCATGAATATAGCTGATAACAAATCATAGGGGAATTCAAGTCACAAACATAGTTCTTAACACCCTCATCGCTTTCAACATAACTCCATTTCAGTCTCCATAATTACACTGCACTTTGCGTTTAACTGTGTATCACAGTCTGGTACTGGAGAGTGCGAGTATCCAGCTGTAAAAATTGTTCAACGCATCGTATTCTAGTCTTTGTGCTGCTCGTCTCTGCCTTTGGGGTCACATTGCTTAATGAAAGCTCATAAAATTTTTGTGGAACGTGACTGTATGCCTGGTCGTGATTCTTCGATGAAGCTTAAGTTTATATAGTGTGAATCTTATAATAAATGAATGTTTTATTGTGAAGGATTAGCAGATAATGATTTGCTTTGCCTACTACTCAAACGAAGTCGAAGGAATATTATAGCTTAATTAATGCTTGAAGTTTGATTTAATTTGGCAGGACAACGTGCAGGACGACAGAGCACGCTTTGGAGCTTTTTGTTTTTATTGTAAAATGTTTTTTAAAATATGGGTCCGCAAGTTGGCCTTTCTGGTTCGTTGCAACTCCACACTCTCTCTTGTAGAGTGCCCACATCCAGGACGCTAAAGAATGTCTGCGGTCTATAAGGAGGTGATTGATTTGAAATCTCCTTTTGTGATCGGAACATATCCAGATATATTGATGTGACTTTCAATGATGGAACCTATTATTATAGATGCCCATATTTAGAGGAACGGCTTTGTTAATCAACCTACCTCTGCAAGGAGATGTTACGACGAGGATACAGAATTTGCCGACCGTAGCATCAAAAAGTCCTTTCTTTTTCTACCCTAGCTGTAATGTTTATACATTTCCTTATGAGAAAATATAGTAACCTGCTAATGAAATATTTCATACTTCCCAAGTTTCCTCATGATATTGCATGGGGGCGTCAACTTGCAATTTCACAGTTTTATGAATAACCCAGGCCTACATCTATATACTTTAATGGGCTTGCCATTGACTTCCAATAACCTTCCATTCAGCAATAAGTCAAGCTGTCAAATATAGAGCATCCTACTCAGCATTGACGAGAATTGCGCTTTTTTTCTTCTCTTTCCACTTATTAGCAACGCCTTTCATTCATGTAATTTATCAATTTCCTATTGTGCAACAATTATAGCTTCTGAATGTGTCTAAAGTTAACAATAATTTTCCACATTCAACATTTCACCCTTTTAAATCGCATCACGTCTCCTGTGTAAGTGCATATGTATGTGTGTAGGCAAGGCCTTCGCCAGGATATTTTTTCGGAGGTTTTTAAATTTTTTTAAAATTGTATTTCAACGTGCTTCAATCAAAAAAAATTTTTTTTTAACTTATTTAAGCCAAATATTTCACACAAACAAGAAAAAACAAAAGAAATCTGAAAGTTATAACTCAAATATGCAAATCTGGTTTTTAGCAATTTATTAAAAATTGTTTTATAATAAAGTTAAGCCTTTTAGATTTTTTTGCATCAAAATCATTTACCACTTCTTCGGTGTCCAGTACAATCCTCCGGAATAAGAACACCTTTCAAACCAATGTTGATAGTACTTATACCGTTATATGAGTCAGGGATCTTTCCATAAAAATAAAAAAAAAGAAAGAAGAGTAGTGTGAAGGAAGGAAAATTATAGGTAAAAAACTAAAATAAAATAAAATAAAATAAAATAAAATAAAATAAAATAAAATAAAATAAAATAAAATAAAACAAAATAAAATAAAATAAAATAATATAAAAGATAATAAAATACAATTAAATAAAATAAAATAAAATAATTGAGCTCGTTTCTTAAATACTTGAAAATGTACAGGCCGTAAATCAACAAAAATTCTTGGTATAAAAAAGCAATAAAAAAACCGATAGCACGTGGTAAGGCAGTTCTGCTGATAAAACAGATCTGTCAAAAATCCATCATGATCACACTACTAACTGTCAAATGGCGGAAGTGGTTCATACATATGGTAAAGAAGAATATACTTGGAGTTTAGATGACATCAAGACCAGCGTATTGTTAGCTTAATGGTTAGCAATGCGTGCCAAAATTTCTCTGATAAAGAAGCCTAGCAGCTTCCGCAATGGATCTATAAGAAAAGCTCTAAACATTTTTCCTACTCTATTCAATTAAAAAACTTTTAATAATTAATTAATAATAAAAACAATAATAATTTTCATAAAAATTCAAAAAGTGAAAAATTATTATTCTTGGCCTTGAGCCAATATAAATAAAATAAAATAAAATAAAATAAAATAAAATAAAATAAAATAAAATAAAATAAAATAAATAAAATAAATAAAATAAAACAAAATAAAATAAACTAAAATTAAATAAAATAAAATATAATAAAATACAAGGCAATAAAATAAAAGAAAATAAATAAAATAAAATAAAACAAAATAAAATAAAATAGTATAAAATATAATCAAATACAATGCAATAAAAAAAAATAAATAAAAAAAATGAAAAAAAAACATATAAATTAAATAAAATAAAATCAGATGAAATAGTAAAAATATACGACTTAGTCTGAAGATGAATCGTGGCTGTTTAAGAAATAGTACTATATGTTTGTCATTTTGTAAAACAAAATGAAAAGAATAGAATAAAACAAAATTAAAAAAGAGGAAAAAAATATACAATATTAAATGCCTGCTAAGCTGTTGTTCTTGATATACGTCTAAGTCTAGGTAGAGTTAAAATGAGGGTAGCGGCCTCATTGGACACCCCCCGTCCAACACCCATGTATGATTTACGTGCAATTGCATTGTAAAGGGTGTTTTTTTTAGGGGTATAGAACTTCGAATTGAAATAAAACACAAGAAAATCATTTTAAGGTCCATCAATTTAGCTTTATTGGAAGCATAGTTTTATGCCATTAATGCTTAAATATCATTTCGGGCATGTGGCCGCCGCGGCTGGCTCGAATAAAGCCAATTCTACAGGTCCAATTTTCAACCACTTTTTCGAGCATATGGGGCTGTATGTCGGCAATAACGCCACGAATGTTGGCTTCCAATTCCCCTAACGTTTCTGGTTTGTTGGTGTAGACGAGCGACTTCACATATCCCCAAAGAAAATAATCCAATGGTGTCAAATCACACGACCTTGGTGGCCAATTGACAGGTCCATTCCGCGAAATTATGCGCTCATCGAATGTTTCCTTCAATAAATCGATTGTGACGTGCGCTGTGTGGCATGTAGCGCCGTCTTGTTGGAACCACAACTCATCCACATTCATGCCATCCAATTCGGGAACAAAATAGTCGGTTATCATGGCTCTATACCGGTCTCCATTAACGGTAGCTGCCTCTCCAGCATTATTGCGGAAGAAGTATGGCCCAATGACTCCACCAGCCCATAGAGCACACCAAACAGTCAGTTTTTGTGGATGTAATGGCGTTTCAAGGGTCTCATGTGGATTCTCTTCACTCCGAATGCGGCAATTTTGCTTGTTGACGTAGCCATTCAACCAAAAATGAGCCTCATCACTGAACAAAATTTTGCGATGAAAATCAGCATCGAAATCAATCTCATTTTCGGCCCATACACCAAAATCACGACGCATTGCATGGTCTCGCGGCTTTAATTCTTGCACAAGCTGGATCTTGTAAGGTCGCAAGCCAAGATCTTTGCGCAATATCTTCCATAAAGTTGATGGACAAAGCTCCAATTGCTGTGCACGGTGGCGAATCGATTCATTCGGGTCCTCTTCAACACTTTGCTCTACAGCGGCAATTGTTTCTTCGGTGCGCACTGTTCGACGTCTCTGCGGATGCGTATTATCACATAGAGTAAACGTAGTGCGAAAACGATCCATGGTTAACCGAATTAATTGCTCTGATGGACGATTATGTCGACCATAAAATGGACGGAGCTCACGGTAAACTTCGCGAACTGAACCATTATTTTCGAAATAAATTTGCACGATTTGCAAGCGTTGTTCTTTTGTCAACCTGTTCATGATGAAATGGCAAACCAAACTGAACATAAATGACATTAGAGTTGCCAGATTTGACCACAAAACGCCAGTTGTATCTCTATTCGAAAAACAAACCTGTAAAAAAAACACCCTGTATTTGATTTTTCCACAGCGTTACGAATTCGTTTTTTTTGTGAAATTACAATTTTAGTCCAACGATGCGCCATTTCGACATGCATTCGCCACACGTTCACAGCTCACAAAATGTTGCACCTTCTGCTCATCACACTCTCTTCACTGGACGTTGACGTAATAGTAGATGTCGCTACGTGCTTTTGCTTATACTTTGACGATTGCAGATTTTCCTAACCCCTTTTTCGCACTTTACACAAAACAACACAAACTCATTGTACGACATTGGTTGTTGTAATTTTCTAACTGTTTGTATATCAATGTCACCATGAACGCAAATCACTACACGTGTGTGTGTGTATGTGGTTGTATGAATGCCGCACGTTTGATGAGGTTTAGCTGGGCGTTTGTGTATTTTGTGTTTGGTCATGCTCCATTTATTCGGGTGTGCGGATGAACAGATGTTCTATTTAAACGCGTATTATTATTATTGTATTTTATTTTCTATTTTCTATGGTGCAAATAGGCTTGTGTGCCTATTGCCGCAATTGTGTGATGAAAGGGGCTGCAGCAGCATTACTGGGTGACAGGGTGGTGATGATAATGATGATTTGCCGATTCGTTGCGTCGTCTGTGTTGATGGGCGGTTGATTAGGGTGAATTAATGGTCATGTAAGGTGGATTATGTGATTGAATACGAAAATAATTATGTTTTGAAATTATTCGTTGCCGATACGGTCATACAGGCCGATTTGTACAGACAAACAAAGGTTTGTAGCAGTGGTGCGATTATTTCTATTGTATTGTTTAAGTGTAGGGGGTGTGATTTGTGAGGCAAGTGAGATTTTACAGGTGAACTACTGAATATATTTTTATTGTTTTTTGTGCGTGAATAATTAGAAAACAAAGTTTAGGTGATTTATGTGGGTTCTTATTTATTATATTTCAAGTCTCTGGCATATGTTGCGAAATATCATAGTGGTATATCAAATTACAAATAATGGCATGTTGAGACTACAACCACTTTCGGATCGATATTGAGAACACATTGAAAACGCCTTTTGTTGATAAAGGAGCGAAGGATCTTAGCTCCGACGAGAACAGTTTTGCTCAGTATTCATTGACATTCAGTTAGTTTTTAAACCATAACCATTGAAAACTGTGTTTTTTATGATGTCTTAGTTGTTTTCGGGAGTAATTTATGTACATACATACAAACGCAAAAGTAATCCTCCTATCAGAAAATGCTATAAATTTTGCGATTGGCCCCTAAAGTCAGTTCTGTTTTGACATTTGTGTAGTAAACACATGCGAAATACACGTTAATAAACAATGTTACGCTAAACTGCTCCAGAACGCGGAATATTGCTGACTATTTATTTGACCAATAATCGGTCGGGGCCAAACGGTTACTGTGAATGATGAGCGCTACAGAGCAATGATCAACGAGTTCTTTTTGCCGCAACTTGATGAATTGGGATTGGAAAACATGTGGTTCCAACAAGACGGTGCAACAGCACACACTGCACGTGCCACAACCGATATGCTGAACATCGGAAGCTTACTTTTGTACTTCACTAGTCCGAAGACAATTTGGTTATATGAGCATACTCCCCGAGTAAATATAATGAAAAATGTTGTTCCCACCAAGGATTTTTAAACTGTGTTAGAACTCATAGGGTAAGCTCTTTGGGTCACTCTCGCTTAACCCTCTAACAGGCTAATTTTTGTTGCAAATGAAAAAACGCATACCTAGTACTTTTAGTGGGATAAACTCGAATTTTAAGTGATATATACAAAAGGGGTTAGAAATCCTTTTTATCACTTTTTTGTAGCTACCAAAAACACCTCTCAAATCTAATTTTTTTTACAAATTGCACTCAATTTTTCAACGAGAATGATTATAGCGGAACTCTGCCACCACTTAAAACTATAAAATCAAGGTTACGACATATATAAAATATTTGGCGAAGACTATGCGTCAATAATTATAGAAGAAAAATAGAGGTATGCGGGTAACATCTATTTAACGTAGACCGGCTTAAAGTCGGTTCTGCCGGTTAAAGGGTTAAGAGTTTGAAGTTTGGCAGTTGTAGAACAGCACGTGCTTAAAGAGTTTATAGCAGGCTGATGTAATCTCAAAAAGTGAGTACGTAAATAATTATAAAGCTAATTTTAAGTGGCCTTCAAAAGAGGTGCCTGAAAAGTTTTCGAAACATTTTTCTTTAATGTAAGATATGATAAAGCACGGCAAATGACGAAATATCCCGAAATCGTCTTCACTTTAACTCCGATAATTGTTATAAAGGAAGTTATTAGAAGAGCATCATTTGGTATTAAAATAATTTATTGAAATTCAAATACTGTTATCACAAGCCAACAAAATTTAGTTAAGAATTGGGCCAAAATCCAAGTCATAAGTTTCAGGATATCTTTGACTGAACTTTAAAAGTAAAAAACACTACAATCTTTGCACCGTTTTACTTACCAACCTCACATATAAGGTAGAAGGGGGACTTTCACAATTTTACACTACGATATCTTCTACAAATTTGTAATTTTTTCAAATTAATTTTGGTACAAAAAAAGTTTACAGTGGCACCACCAGTTCTCATTTGTATGCTATGACGTAAAATTATGCTTGCAAGGAAATATTTTAAGCTGTGCCCCTAGGTGTCTAACGCTTACCTTGAGAGGAGATCAAAAATGGGTAAACAAATTTACGCCACCCTGTATAAACAGCAAAATTTTTTTCTGCAAGTCCACGGTTTTAACTTCGGTTTATACAGTTTATATTTTTTTATAAAATTAAAAACAAAGGTACATTTCGTCTTTATATGCCGTTGTTTTGCTTTATATTTGTGAGGCAAAACTTTTTTTGTAATATGTCCGGAGTATAGGGTGCCCTTTTGATTAAATCTCCTATAAAATCTGAGCTTGGCATCATAATGTAGTCGCTCCTATTGCTGAACTATATCTCTAGTCAATATCTTTACACAAATATATCACTCGAATAAATTGAATAGAAATGTTAGACGAAAAACAACAAATTTACCAGGTTTCACAGGGGGCCACAAAATAATAGTTTTCTAATTTTTGGAATTTTTATAAACTGGGGTACCGTTATCTTTCGCTAGTTTAAAAAATATACCATCGCATAAATTTTTTCCAGATAAATTAAAATTTATTATATTAGTAAATCACTCAACATTAAATCCTCTTTTCCAGATGAACTCGCCTTCAGCATCAATCGCCTTGTCAAATCGGAACATGTGTCCAACCATCATCCACCTTCGCTGCTGGGTGCTAACACTACCAACCCTACATCCGCGGCTAGTAAACATGACGAGGACAACAACAACTCAATTTGCATACTTAGCAAAAATCAAATACTTCAATGGAAATTACAACAACCATTGAATAGCAGTGAACAGCATCCGCCCTTTATTGTACGCGATATGAATTCGAGATCACGCAGTCATTCGCGCAGCTCATCACAAATAGATTTGGATGACGATAGTAATTGCCATCGTTCGTTGCATTCACGCTCGCGTTCACGATCGAGCTCGGTTGAACTCGAAGTAGATTCACCACCACCACCCGCCTCATATCACAATCAACGCGTCAGTCCGATTAGCTCGCCACCAACCACAGCGGAGCTACTAATTAGCTCCAGTCCCAAAAAGTCTGAAATGTTTTCGGTGTCGGCGTTATTGCGACGCGATGAGCCAGGGCATGGTACAACAGCAGCGAGACTGGCGCAAAAGGTACCCGCCAGCCACAATTTACCAATCGGTGTGAATCCTTTCGAAGCATTCCGGCATAGTTATGCTAGTAGTGGTGGTGGTGGCGGAGGAGGTGGTTATGAACCGCCGTTCTTTCAAAGACCGCTTATATCGCCTGCCTTCCCGCTTTTTGCCGCCTTTGCATTTCACCAAGGCCAACAATCTGGCCTGACCGCAGCGTAAGTAGCCCAATTGTACAATTAGCTGTAAGCTTGAGAGTGACCACATAAAAAGTGCAAAATATAAGCGCAGACAAAAAAAGAAAATGAAACATACAAAACACCAAAAACTTAATTAAAAGCTGCAAAATATTTAATTACTTACACGAACTCATACTAGCATGTGTATTAGGGTGGGTAGAAGTTTTTTTTTTTTTGCTTGGCATGGGTGTAGAACTTAAACTTTATAAAAATGAAAATTTTAATATTTTTTTAAATAATTTTTTACTTACTTTTAAAGTGGTTCACTGGGTTTTTAAATATTAAAGTAACTGTACGACCGAGCTTTGTTCTTCTTTTTCGAGGTTGCCATATAATTGCTCGTTTTTTTTTGTAGTTTAACTTATCACCCGTGTTCTAATACATAACTCTACTTACAATTTTCTTGGTATATTGGTAACCCGGTAAAAACCTCTTAAGTGGCAACACTTATGTAAGAAAGCTCAGATTGTAGCAAATAACCTATTCGTGTATATACAAAAGCTCTTAGAAATGTGTTAAGATGTCTTCGAGATAATAGCGGATATGCCAAAAATATGTATACAATGAGCTTAGGTGGCAACCCTACAAAACTGGAAAAAACAAGAATGGCTTAGAAAGTAAAATAAAAGTTTAGTTTTTACTTCTTTTGGCCCAGTCTAGGAAATACCCTGCAGATTCTGGAACACCCCAAAAAATTAGTTCTTTTTTACTTGAAGGTACCCCATTTGTTTAATTACATATTTAAACATCGAGTAAACCACCTTAAATGTTGCGTAAAATCTGTTTTTTTTTTTAATAAAGCGAAATTATCTTTTTATATAAATTCAAAATACAAATTCTAGCCCAACCCACCCTAATGTGTAATATACTTTTTATTGTACATATTTGCATTACATTAGTGTTACCTCTCTTTTTACCTTCTTCTTCTTTTCACCATTTAGCTATCATCCCGCATCACAGGAAGACCTCTTTCGCCTACGCAATTTGATGGTGCCGCTGCAGGCGAGTCAAAATGGCGATGCGTCTGGTCTGCCGCCAAATTCCCATCTCGGCCTGCCACATCCACCGCATCTACATTTTCACCACATGGCCAAATGGCCAGGCCTGCCGCAATTTAGTGACCTTTACTCATGTATGAAGTGCGAGAAGATGTTTTCCACGCCGCATGGGCTCGAAGTCCATTCACGACGTACGCATCATGGCAAAAAACCTTACGCTTGTGAACTTTGCAACAAGACTTTTGGTCATGAAGTTAGTTTGAGTCAACACAGGTATGTAAAATGTGAAATTGTCTCCCAAAAGCCTTTTAATAAACATATTGTGTTAAAGTTTAATCAGCAGTTGTCGACGTTTATTAGTGGGAGGGAGGTGTGTTGGAGTGGGTCTATGAGATGTAGTTGCATCTTTTAAATGAATTAACTTACAACAGTGTGCAATTAAATTAAAACCAATTTTAGCGCTACATGAAACTCATGCTTAATGCTGAGTAATACAGGGACGCATTATGCAAATGCAGGTAACTGACTATAGATAGAGCCCGTCGCGCAGAGGGGATCGAGTTTTGCTCATAATTTTTCGTTTGCTCTATAATTCAGTTTTTTTTGCAAATACTCATGAGTAAATATATTGCTGTTTTTGTAATATATAAATTTACTAACCAATAGTGGAGTTTTTGAAAAATATACTTCAAAAGAGTGTTTAATATTTTTTTGAAAGTCAAATAAAATTGGGGGTTATTATTTTATTTCCTTTTCGCTTATTCACTTAACTGTTAATAAAGATTTTTATAAGTTTAACGTTTCCACTAAAACTACTAAAACCTTTAGATTTTAGTTAATTTAGCTCAAGAAAATTTCAAGATAAAAGCTGAAGAAAATATATTGCAGAATTAGGTGTGTGTTTCTATTGAAATATTACTAAACCTTTATTGACATATCTCATTTAATTAAAAAAAAAATAAAAATTCAGACAGGTGGCAACCCCATAAAATAAGCCCAAGTAATTCCAGTTCTTAGAGGCCATGATGTCTTTAGTCCAAGTTTATTTGGATTTCATGGATTTTTACTGTAATCTCTACTCAAATCTAACAAATTGTAGACTCATTCGAATGGTACGAAAATAGAGCTCCTCTACTTAATCTGTGCAACTGCATTGTGAATGACCATTCAAGTCATAATTCTACATCTTCTTTATAAATAAATGTTTGGTGAACACTTTCACATCGCAAACAGGGCCGTATCCAGGTTTTTTTCCGGAGTGGGGTATTTAAATTTTATATAAAAGTGTTTAATCAAAACATTCTGATATAATAAAAATATTTTACACTTACAAAAGAAAAAAGGTAAATAACCTTAATGCTGCAATTCAAGTACGCAAATATTTTTTTTAAATCTTTTTTCATATAGAAGTGCGAAGTCCTCAACCGATCTTTATGAAAATTGTTGTTGAAACATGTCGAGCAACATCTATCTGCGAGTATTGTAATATAACACAAAAAACTGGGCACTGGTGACTAGGTATTTGCATTGTCATACACTGAAAATCAATTTCCATCATAGATTTTCGATTTTAAAACTTTTCCTCATTTAAGCAAACTACCTTAACTTTTTTTATTTGTTTTGAGAACATTGCCTCTTCAGTGTTATAACACATATGTCAGAAGTATACAAATGTTGGCCCTCGAAAACTTCATTACCTAGAAGCTTTCACATAGTTAATCCGGCCCTGACTAAGTAAGCTTAGCAAGCGCTTTTGTTTTCAAATAGCACTTTAGTTACTGGCTTAAGAAGTTTCACGAATAAGGTTATTTTATATTTGCTAAGTAATGAGCTACGCTCTGCTCTAAATAGTTAGCTGCAAATAATTATAAATGAAATGAAATAATTATAAATTTCTGTTGTTCTTGCACCCGTTTCAGAGCTGTGCATAATGTGGAGAAAGTTTTCGAGTGTAAGCAATGTGGTAAACGATTTAAACGCTCCAGCACGCTATCAACACATCTGCTAATTCATAGCGATACCCGGCCTTATCCATGCAGTTACTGCGGCAAACGTTTTCATCAAAAGAGTGATATGAAGAAGCACACCTACATACATACAGGTAAGAGGCGAAAGAAAAATTATATTTCTGGGGCAGTTAAAATTATTATTTTTTGTTTTTATGCACTTGGGTATATTATTGAGAAATTTTAATTTAAAGGGGAAAAAAGATATTTTGTTATTTAATTCATACTTAAGTCGTTTACGAAAAAAGCGACTAGTGTTCGGCTTTGAAAATTTGAATAAATTGTAGAATTGCGGGAAGATTTAAAAATTTGGTTTTCAATTCAAATAAGTTTAGAAGTGACACCACGATACTTCTTGCTTGAGTTGATGTTATTATATTAATCGCTGAAGAGGATCGTGTGAGAGCACGAATATTTGCTTTGTTGGACACATTAAGCTAGCAATAACAAACATGAGCACATACGTGTGAACGAGAAGAGCCTGATGACAATGTTGGATAAAAGGGGTGATACTTTAGGCAGGTTGAATAGTCGCTACCACAACAACAATGAGAAAGGAACAGTAAAGAAAAGAAAGGAAAGAATGCGAAGAAAGCTGTAAAATAAAATAAAACGCGATCGCCGTGGTGTGGTGGTAGTGTTGCTGGCCTACCACACCGAAGGTCCAAAGTTCGAGTTCAGGTAAATCAAAAGTAATTTGAAAACGTTTTTACAAAACGGGGTCGCCTCGCCGCAGTGGTTTGAAATATTCTCCGAGCGCATTTCTACCGTGGAAGGCTTCTTATCAAAAATCCATGTGCTTTGTAGATGCAGTTCGCAGTCGACAAAAAATTGTAGGGGTTACCAATTTGTAGGAACAATTAGAAACAGCACACCACAAATTGTGGAGAAGCTCGGCCTTAATCTGGTATACTGTGCCAAATATTTATTTATGTATTTTAATAAAATAAAGGAAGGGGCAGAAACGAAAAGGAAACCAAAAGAAAATATCGGGGGAGAAAACTAATGGCACTGAAACAAAAATAAATTAAAACCAAATAAAATTTAATAAAATAAAAAAAAATTGAAATAAAATAAAATAAAATAAAATACAAAAAATTAAATTAAATAAAATAAAATAAAACAAAATAAAATAAAATAAAATAATATAAAATAAAACAACACGAAATAAAATAAAATAAAATAAAATAAAATAAAATAAAACAAAATAAAGTAAATTAAAATAAAATGAAATTAAATGAACTGAAATGAAATGAAATGGAATGAAATGGAATGAAATGAAATGAAATGAAATTAAATTAAATAAAATGAAATAAAAATATATGAAATGAAATAAAATAAAGTAAAATAAAATAAAATAAAACAAAATTAAATTAAAAAAAAACACAAACAAATAAAAAGAAAATTAACTAAATAAAAAAAATAAAATAAATAACATAAAGCAAAAATAAATAAAATGAGTAAAATAAAATAAAATGAACAAAAAAAAATTAAAAAAAGTAGAGTAATATAAAATAAATAAAATAAAATAAAATAATATATAACAAAATAAAAAAATAATATAGAAAAAAATTAATTTAAATTAAATTAAATAAACAAATAAAAAAAAAGGCAACTAACTAAAAAAAATAAAATAAATAAAATAAAATAAAACAAAAGTAAATAAAATGAGTAAAATAAAATAAAACGAATAAAAAAAGTATAAAAAAATTAAAAAGAAAGTAAATATGACATAAAATAAATAAAATAAAATGAAATAAAAAAAAAAAAAAAAAATAAAAATTTATAAAATAAAAAAAAAAAATTATGTAATGTAAAATAAAATAAAGTGAAATAAAATAAAATAAATTAATATAAATAAAGTAAAATAAAATAAAATAAAATGAAATAAAATAAATTAAAATAATATTTGCAAAAAAAATAAAATAAATATAAAAATAAAAACTTTGGCATTAAATAGTGTAGAAAAAAAAGGAAAGGAAAGAAAGGTAAACAAAGCAAAAAGAAAATAAAAGGAAATAATATTTAAAGAACTTAAAGTCAAGTAAAGAATAGCAGAAGAAGTTAATGTATAATAAAGTAATAAAATGCATAGAAGCGTTATTTTATACAAGCATAAAGTCTTGATGGGAGATTTTTCTATTCGTCTTAAATTAAGTAATTTGTAGCTGCAAAACAGCCAAACTGAGAAATCACTTACGCGGTTTTGCATTTGTGTGTTACGCAGTTTTTCAGTGGCACCTACGATATGATAGATGCTCTTGTTTGCAGAGATAAAATACTCCCCGAAGGTTCATATGAGTGTTACAGATGCGGACAGTAATTTTCCGGATATGTATTCGTTACTCTCATCTTCTGATACAAGTTCAACTGCACCAGGAGCGATCTATTGATCCCCGCCGCACCATCGGGTTACTAATATTATTCGCCGTTTTCGACAGGCATACCTTACCAAGGGTATATTGCAAACTCCCCAACCCGCTAGGGCAGCGCTTGATCTACCAATTATGTCGTGGAAGCCCGAATACTGAACGCACAATGTTCTGCAAGTAGTCTTTAATTTTTAGTAAACAAGCATTACAACAAATCGTAAAGTTTGCTTTTACGGAAAGAAGCACGTGCACTCCACCTCTCCAAACATCTTTAACTAAAAGTAGTTTTTTGAAACAAACACCACATGGCACACATCAGCTCAATATTGAATATTGGTGCCAATGACACTGCGTAAAATGTAATTACAAAAAAAAATCAAACAAAAACGTCTATCAATGCCAATCTGAGCTGCACTGGAAAATAATATCGTGGAAATATACATGCAGTTGGTAAAAACAGCCTCATTTCAATTGATTTTAACACATAAACAAGCACAGTAAATGTTAATAACAAAGCGCTCAGCTTTATATGCCACTTTGTGTATGTTTGAATGTGTGCCAACGACCCACTGAGCGTCGCGCAATCACAGCCAACCAATGAAAATTTTAGTCAGGGGATTTTGATTTTCTATTTTATTCTTGGAAATTTGCGCTCCTGCTATAACACTTAACGCACACTCTCTCACAAACGGGCCCTCATATGCAGAGGAGCGTGCAACAAAAACACGAGCTCAATCGTTCTCAAACGCGTGCGCGCCAAAAATATCACAAAATAAAAACAACAAAAATCACTTCAAAAATTTATTGAAATGGCGCAGCTACGGAGAGAACACACCCCATTTCGCGCTCGCAACAAACAATGAAGCGCTCCAATATACAATACACGTATGTAACGCGTCCCCCAAAAAGCACTGACGTTATGCGATGATAAGCTCGCACAGTGGGCTTCGTTAGTTTTTAAGATATCGAAACTATTATTATGCAAGAAATGTCCATCTAAGCCGAAAATATTTTAAAAATTTATCAAAAAGGCAACTGTAATAAGCATATACGGAACTAATAACAAAATTATAGTGAATTCCAGCATACATTTTTTCACGACAAATTTCACCAACTTCTAAACAGATTTTGTATTGAAAGAGTATCATCTTCAACTTGAAAACTTCCGTCATGCTAGATATTATAATTTATTGCGTATTACTCTTAAAAGTCTTCCAGAGTTCCATTAAACCAAAACTAACTTAAAGATTTTGTTATTCCGGTGATTGGAAAATATTTTTCTGACACTTCGATGTAAACTTTTTGATATATGGTTAAAAGTATGCAATAAGAACGATATAATTTGGTAATGTGTTAAAGTTTTATACTAGCGTATTTTAGCATGCTATCAAAGTTGATTTTCCAAGAGCAGATCCTTCGCCAAACACTCCAACGTCATACTTATGCACTTTTAAAAAAACCTAAAAAAGATTTTTAATAAATACCGGTAAACTTTAGTTTAAATGCATTCCACCCCCATTTCTGTGGTTGCCGAGACTGCCAGAGAAGCGAGGAGGAATTTGCAGTCCCGCAAGAATACTCCACTCAGGACAGCGACGAGAGATCTGCTCATGATGCCGTAGCATCATTTACACAACATTATCATCACAGTACAGGCACATAATGAAATGCTCCAGAGGCAGCTCCTAAATAATAACATGCCTCCACGGCATATAAATAGCGATCTCCAGAAGCATTACGACGAGATCCGGCACCTAAGAATAGAGAAGTTAGATCCAACAACAACATCCAACATCCTCCCGCTGGTTATGGTTATCACTGAAGAAGAAGAGCTTTGAAGGGAAGCCCAAGCGATTATCTCTCAACTTCGGCCTGGATAGCAACAAACAGCCCACTTCTATTGATATTTCCCCTGAAAGGTTTTTTTTTATTTTAAATATTTTTTTATGAAGATGAGGAAAAACTGCTTGGAAAAAATTATTTAAAATTTCACTGTGCATTGCGGTCCATTCGCATATACTAGTCGACTAGGAGTAGTTTTTTATGCTTTGAGAAGTTAAAATTTTTTTTTATTTAATATATTTTTTACGGGCCCATATCTTGTAATTTCTTGAAATCACGCTTTATCTTGAATCACGCTTCATCTTGAAATCACGCTTCGCAATCAATTTTGAACAATTCTGTAGATAAAATTCGAAGTTAACAAAAAATTGAACAGGGGTAGTAATTAAATAGGTACACTTTTGAAGATAAAACACTGACAACCACTTTTCTATCACCTTTTCGAATTATATTTGATCACTTCTGGTGACTAAATACTTGTGGTGTTATAAATTTAAATAAAATGGTTAAAAAAATAAATATGTTCATTTTTGATGATAAAAAAAACTGATAATCCTTTGTGTATCACCTTTTCGAATCACATTTGATTACTAATGGAGACTATATACTTGTGAAATAAAATTTAATTGAATGGATAATAACATATGTTCACCTTTGATGATCAAAAACTTATACTTCGTACCTTATTAAATTATGCTTTACAATAAAATTAATTTTTCTACATTTCAACACATTTTTTATACCACGAAACTCAGAAAAGTTAATACATAAAAAATTTATTGAACGTCCATTGAACAAGCTGCTCATAGAAAATGTCTACACATAATAGCTTCCTCACTGCTTCTAAGAAATTTTTATATTCTTTAAATAACCATTTAGCCACAAGTAAGTTAATCAAAAAAAAAAAAAAAATAACAAAAATAAATACTTTTCAGAATACAATATCGTAAAGACGTGTTATAAACATTACCATCTTCCGTACCAAAGTTTGCCTAATTTAATTTAGACATGCCATTTACGATCAAATGAGTAAATTTAAATTTGTTCGAAATAGTAATAGAAACAGGCCCAAAATGTATCATTAAATTAATTTATTGTCATTAAAAATTATATACGAGTATAATATAATAAAAAAAAATGTTACAAAAAGGAGTCGAAAAAAAAAATAATTTCAATTAAACAAAAAAATAACTATAAAGTATTCATAAAAAATAATCTACTATGTTTCAAAAATCAAATTAAAAGTGATCACAAAATTATTGCGAAAAGCAGTCAAATGTTATCACAAAAGATATAGAAATCTCCAGTGATAGCAAATTTGACGAAAAAAATTTTAAAGAGTGTTCGAAAATATGATTCATTAATGATTATTCCTGGATAGTCATATTTAGGGTACACTTTTCTCCCGACGGTACATTAATATTCGATTTTTGTTCAAAATTTTCAAAAAATGCTTGCTGGGTAGCTTGCAGTTTTGCATACATACTTAAGTAAGTTATTTGGGTTCCTTTATTTTTAGAAATTTTATTTATTGTATACACACTGACGTGTTTCCATCATGTGTTTCGAAAAAGTAAATATATGAAAATTACCAATCAAAAATAATAAAATGACCCACAGTGCTTGGAGAGGTAGAAACGACACATGCTACTCACACGTGCTTATACACCGGCAGCAATGACGATGACTACTTTGAACTCTGGCAGCCATTTCTTGTACACAAAAAGCAACGGTAAAAACAACAACAATTGTGTGGATCAACGATGCATGCATTTCTGGTTCTTGCGCGTTGACGCTGCCATTTTGGGTGCTTTCCACTACCAAGCTCAAGCGATAAGTATTGAAAAATGGCTCAGTCAGTGTAGTAGTGAGAGAAATGATTGCGACGGCAGAGAGATGTTTGGTAGGAGATTAGAGGTGGGCACTTACATACATTGCAAGTATGAGCTTGAAGTTTGCGCAAGCACTCGACGGCAGACATTGATTACGAATATTTGCACTGCCAGCGACGCTGCAGTAAACCACAGAAGAAATCAGTAATGAAAATGGCAACAACAAATACCAAAGGAAAAAGTTGACTGCAATAGGAGCAGAAAACAAAAAATACTTCCGTAAATCAGGTTAACAAATGGCAGAGATAATAACTTTAACGCTGAATGTTTAGCAATTCAAAAGGCATTGGAGTTCGTATGGTTGGTAGGTAGCTATGAAGGTTGATGAGTGGGTTGCTGCAGCGGTCGGTTCCGTGTGTGGCAGCTCTTGCTTGTAGTATATAGTGGCGCGTCTATTGAACGTGGTTAGTGCGCGTTGGCTTGCCTCTCCATATCGAGTAAGCAAACAATATTTAGCCGCCAGACATTTTTATCGTTTTTGTCTTCGATTGCTTTTTTCCTCCATTTTTCTTTTCGTTCTCAAAGTTTCATCGGTCATTCTTCAATGCTTTTTCATGCATACATAGCTACCATGAATGCGTAGTATGTGCATATGTTTGGGGCGCATGGATTTGATGCCGTCAGCACAGGTCATGCATGCATTAGCATTCAGATTTAACCCATGGTGGCGTGGGATTTTTACTTTGGTTTACATATTTTATTTTTTCACATTTTTTTTCGCCTTTTAGCTTTAACCTTGATGCTTCCACCCAGCTTACTTCATTGCTACTGATGTGGTTTTCGGCTCTTGGTTATTTTACACTTACATACCATTTTTACGTTTTAGCTCGGTTAGTGGCCTAAGATTTCAACAAATATTTAGTATACGGATTTTTCTGAATTCTGATTTTCGCCCATCACACAGATTTATTTATGACAGCATATTGAGGGAAAATCAATATCCTCTGGCGGTAAGGTGGCTATTTGAGAGGAGTGTGGCATATGATAAACTAAACGACTTCTCTCCCTTGTAGGCAAGTAGTATTGTTTTGTTTAAATACAATTACAAATTCGGCGTCATTTCTTTAAATATTAAAGAAGCATGAAGTTATCCCTTTTTCTTTGGCACGCCCGGGTAAAAATGCGTGATGGAGGATCATGTTATCTCTACATGACGTTACAAGTTTTTGACACAAATGTCACTTATGCGGTTTTGAATTTGTGCGTTACGCAGTGCCACTGACGATACAATAAAATTGTAAAAGGTCGATGTCTGTTCATTGCAGATATTTAAGAAAAATCGATAGGAGGGACCATTATTAAGCCAATAGAAGCCAAATCAACTGTTTTTAGAATTTTTGTCTGCCTGTCTGTATGTTTGGTCGCGCATCACTAAAAAACTGCTGAATGGAATTGAATGAAACTTCTACCTTTGCATTACAAGACGTTCAATTTAAAGTTTAAAATGTCACTTGTACCGATAGCTCTACCAGTTTCAGAGACATCGACCGATATATGGACTAAAGTGCCGAAAATGTGGTAGTACAATATGGGTATCAATGAGTGCTGCAATAAGTTCCATATCTTATCTGGTATGGGATATAATGATGAAAATCGGACTCAGTCTATTATTAGTTCTGAGACGCTGCGAAGCGGGCCGGGTATGCTAATTTAAGAAACTCAGAAAGTTTTCAAATACGCCCTGTTTGAGAATTTGATTAAAGAACGCTCTATCTCAGAATAAATTTTATTTCTTTTAAACTGTATTGAATTTTCTTTGAGTTAGATTTTGAAATAGGCCGATTTTCCATTCAGCCATCGATATATCCCGTGAAAGTCTCGAAAAGCTATTAATCAGGGTGGAGAAAGATGTGTTGTTGGGTTTTGCCTGTTAGGCGGATCTGCATCAAGCAGATGGCTGAGTCTCTTTTTTAGGTATCTCTGAAAAACTAGGTAAAAGTAGGAGTGGCTATCTTTGATACCAAGATTTTCGTATGCAGAACCTTTAACAGATAAGCTTATTAACGATAGTTTTCTTTAGTATAATCCTGTTTAATCCGGATCCAGGAGTGTGAGCCTGTAAAAAAAACTACATACGTGCATAGCAATAAATTAAGCCTAATAATCCCAGGGCTTAGAATATAACAGCTGTAAGGTATGCATGCCTTAAGAGCTAGCTAAAGGTTAGGTAATCTTCACCTTGTTCTTTATAAAATTAAATTGAATCAACCAATCGTCTGCTTCTTAACCATTCTTGCCAAAAGGTACTAATTGGTCCTTGCAGTGGAGTGGAACATTCCTCTTTCTTTGCTTACATGAGTTGGTTTCGATAAGAACGGCTTCTGAGCGCAAACCCCTACATCCATTCGCATAATCCGTTTAAATGGAATCCATAACTGGACTTGCCCACTGAGCATGGCAAAGTACTGTTACACCAAAAACAGTTTCGTTTGCTATGAACCTTCCAAAACAAACTTCAAACGTTCGTGGAAACATATTAAGCTCAAAAAAAGTACCATCCCCACTCCAAAGGTTGGAAAACCATGCTTTTTGGAAAGAGGTAAAAGTATAGCTGATCTCCGCAGCATCAAACTCAAGTTCGCCATAAAATTTAATGCTCCAAAATGTTGTTTGTTGATCATATAAACTGTTCTGGTGTGTTGGCTAGGTCCGGTGGTAGAACTCATACCGCTTTCCAAACTTAATTTTCAATTCTAAAGGTCTCCTGCTGAAGTACTACTGACATCACATCGTCCCTCTTTCCTATTTATGAATATCCGTGTGTGATTTTTGCTGTATTTGCAAAACAATCCTCGAATGTTTTAGTAAGTTTTACGGATATAGAAAGATTTCGTCATGCTACTACCCCTTTAACTTAGGGGTCGCGTATTTTAGTCGCTTCTGACGACTGGCATCCCTTACCACGGGTAGTTGAAAAAAGACTAGCCTGTCGCGGGAACGTCATAGGTTGTGGTCTAAGCGCCGTATTGACGCAAAGTCATAGCAGTCAAACTCCCCAAAGATTGTGTTTTAAATTGAAACAGCAAAAACAGCAATAGAAGATGTTGTGGATAAACATTCGTTCTTCATAAATCCCTATATGGACTTATAACAATAAAAACAAGTTGGCGTAACTCCTTTGCTCGATTTCGATTTCGATCGTAAGGGACAAAAAACAAATTTTACAGGAGAGCATTTTTTCGTTTTTTATTACTTTTTATTGATTTATTGAAATGAAATTGAACACTCTGTTCGATAGTTAATTAATATACTGAACCTCTTAAGTTTGCGAACAAATCACTAATTTGTCTCTTACGATAATTTCGCCCACAATGTTTAATTAGTGTTTTTGAATAAATGTCCCTTACGATAAAAAAAAAAAAAAATTATATGACAAATGCAATTGTTTTATTATATAATTTTGTAATTTTAATGATAGAGTTTCTAAGCAGATAACAACAAAAGTAAGGATACATTGAATTCGAGTGAGATTGGTGTTAGAATAGTCTGCTCCGTGGAGCAGGTGATTGGCATCGTGAGGGAACCAGTTGCATGACTAGCATACATGCGCAGAATTTGGATAGGTAAGAGTTTGTGCTGTTACAGTACCCAGATGGAATTTCGACCAGGGTGACTCTTGTCTCCCCCTGTAGGAACATTGTTGAGGGCCAACCTATGTAGCTTTAGTTGTGTTGCTATGTGGTGTAAGATCTCAACGCAGTGCTTACGGATATGTGTCCTTATCGATCGGGATCAGGAGTGCTCAATCAATTACCTATTGATGATGCGGTTTGCAGAGATTTAACAGGAACTGCCCGCTCAGCATTTCATTATGCTCTTTTACAGCGGTGGCCAAGAACTTAGTCGGTAACAATGTCAAGCTCGTGCGGCGAAAAACCGGAAAGAGTCGGCAGATAGCTACTTATTCTGGAGAACAGCTCTTCGAAGGATGGACCCCTTAGGGTGGAAGAGGGATCATCAAAATGTAGTAACTATGAGTAGATACATGAATATGGGCGTATATATAGTTGTATTGTTTAGTCTTCATCATCGCACTCATTTAACTTATCTTTAACTAGGACAAAATGCTTCAAATATAAATACTCCTGGTGAAATTTTGATGGTATTCTGTTACTTAAACATAAGTTCTGCAAATCATAGAATTTTTGATACAATGTTTCTAGATTAAATTTAAAGTCAAAGTTATTCTTAGTCTTTTTATTGCAATTCTAAATATAATTCAAAATACCCATAGTTAAGTTCCACCGAGTCAAATGTTTTTGAAATGAAGCGATGCGAAGATTTCTTAAGCGTAGTTTAATTTTATTCGTAATTTAAAAGTTTGAAAACGACTTTCAATTTTTAAACAACGCGTGTAATATTTCAATACAATCTTATCCGGATGGCTTAGTTCGTGAATGTCGAATAACTGTGGCCCATTCACTGAGTGCCCAAAAGGTACGATTTCGTACAAAAGACTCGATCCTGCTGTGGATAGAATCAACTAGCATCATTGTATGGACGGAAAGTAAATATTTTATTTTTATTTCTTCTACGAGGTTCGAAGAATTTACAAAATACGCAATCATTGCTAACATGGATTTATTACGATTTTGACTAGAGCAACTGTCACAATATAGACATGATTCCTTAGGAAACAAATCAACATTTACTTAAAAATCAAATCTGAGCACCAACCACAGCACCTTTCACGCTTCAGGCCTCTTTCTCGATCCGAAAACACTCGAGTGACAAAATTCTATTAGATGCGCTATCAGCTGTGCTGTTTTCATCTGATCGCAAGCATGACTTATATAATATTTCACAGAGGCATTCTCCAACTTCTATAAATTACTAGTACCAGTAAGCTTCATTTGATACCCATATTGGTATATATAATTTTGAAGTTCTAAAAAGGTGGCAACCTTGTTAGAATATTCCGAGAGGCAGCACCTGGAAAGAATGTCATAGAAAGAAGCTAAAGAAGATGTGCTGGGGAACGTAGAACAAATTTGCATCAAAAAGTGAATTTCGAACAAAATATCCGTTACGATAATTTCGCGCAAAGGGGTTGATATGCTGAGACAGCCGCTTTTTATCTGAGAAACTTTTCTTGCCAGGAACTCTTATTAAAAGACGTCGGGCGCCTTTGAACAGTTGAACTTAAACTCGTTATTATCGGTATAGATAGGATCTCTAGTGAAAAGAAAGTCTATATTCTTTTGGCACGATTTACTGAAAATTCTTTAGACATTCTTAACCAGCATTGAAACTTAAATAAAACTAAGTTTAAATAGAAAAATCAATAAAATTTTCTTTATGCAACAAATACGCAAGACAAAAATTTATAAGTAGATATACATATGTACATACTTACCTATAACGGTGCTGGCATTAAATGAGTGCAAAAGAATCCCATAATGCTATTGCAGAGATGTGATTGCGAAACATGCGACCGTAGGGATGTGCTCTGATTCAACATTAGCAACGGATTCATTGCCTGGTCACAGCCAAGTTAGAGAAAATGAGGTGTAGGGAGTGTAAATATGTATGTATGTATGTATGCATATGAGACTTTACAGAGCTAGGAATGCTGATATGCCTTATGTTGGGATAGATAAACCATGTTCCTGCTTGAGTAAATATACATATCTTATTAGTTTAAACGAACTATTCTTGTATATTTGTATATTTGTATTCCAGACTATATCGAAAACGGCTCAACCGATTTGGATGAAATTTGGTATGTAGATAGTGCACCACATTCTAAGAATTTTTACGTAGGTGCTGCCACATAGGTTATTTTTTTGAGGTTGCCACCTATCTGAATTTTTTTAAATATGAAATAAAATATGCCAATATGGATATCATACGAAAGATATTTTCATTCGTATTTAAAAAATAGTATTTCGAGGTAGGGTTGCCACTTATTGCATTTTTTATATACATTTTTTGTTTAGGGTAACTACTTAACAACTATCTCGAAAACCGGTCAACCGATTTCGATGAAATTTGGTATGAAGATAGTGTACCACATTCTAAGAATTTTACGTAGGTGTTGCTACATAGGTTACCTTTTTGGGGTTGGTATGTACATAGGGTACCACATTCTGAGAACTGCTATCTAGGTTTTTCCTTACAGGAGTTTTTACGGAGTTGCTACCTATCAGATTTTTTTAAAAGAAATGCAATATGCCAATATGGGTATCAAACGAAAGGTATTTTCCTGCGTATTGAAAAAAAAAAAAAATATTTCTAAGTAGGGTTGACACTTTTGTTCGACAAGAAAAATCCGCCAAAGAAGTTCATATACCGAGAATCGCACTCATCCAAGGAGTGGCTAAGATGCAACTTCCAGTAAGGCCAACATTTGCCATGACTGCGCAAAAAGATGAGGGAGACTCTTTTGAGTTTGTCGGAGTGGAGCTAAATGCAACGATGTTCATCCATGGTATGTTATAAGTGGGGTTTCAAGAGTTAAGGGACCAAATACATTTAAAGTAATGTTTCCAGAAAAAAGAAACGTACTCGGAACATGGTATGGAAGGAAGTGTTGCAATGGATTTCATATGTATTGAATATAAAGAGTTTTGCATAGTTCTATCTTTAAAAATAAAGAAAAAATCACAGAATGTTGACCGATATATGGAGCTCTAACCGACAAATATACCCATGTGACCCTAATCTTTCTCGATTATTTGATAACAATCGACAGAATTCACCAAGAAATATTGTAAGCACTTGTTTGAGCAGCCACCAAGGAGTAATTATCTGTATTCAAACTTTGTTAATAATAAAAAATTTTAAACATATTTTTATTATCAAGATATGTCTTTAGAACGCTCCACTGCTGGTAAGTAACATTATTCATACCAACAACCAGAATATCTTTACTGATGATTATCTAAATAAACTAAATTGTATGGCAACCTATGAAAATGCCGAACAAAGCTCGGTCGCTCAGGAACTAGAAATATTTATAAAGAATCAGCTAGCACGCGCCAAATAGCAAAAGATAAGAAGAAGTAAGAATAAAAGCAACAGTATAAATAGTAAAATTTTTCCATAATACATACATATTCAAGTACATAGTGGTATATACAATACCTTTGTATGTAAGCAAGAGTACTTATGTGCAGATGGCATACAGCCTTAGGTTCCAAAAGAACTTCATCCTTTAGGTCCACCAAAATCTAAGAGCAACAACATGAAAACATTCTTAACCCCACAATATAAAAATACAATCAAGCATAAGTATGTATGTATGTCCATATGTTTGTACATAGAAACGAGTTTAATGTTGTCGGTACGCTGAACACGTTCGTACACTATCGGAGCAAATAACGTCACGTAGACGCAGAGATTATAGAGCAGCTTTTATTATTTATCACAGAGCAGGAATGCTGGGGGAATGAGTAAAACTAACGAGCAGTAGACACCCAAGTCAAATCAGTGTTATGAACATATCTACGTATGTACGTATGTAGATATATACGTATAACCAAAAACATATTCACAGTGCTATCTATGTATGTACATAGAAACTTTTGGTAGCACTCAACCATATCCTGGTAAAAAAAAAAACATCCTTGAATCATAGCATAAAAACCAAAGCAAGCAAAGCAGCGTATTCAGAGTATCAGATTGCTACTATTCAGTGTACTAGCACACTCACACAATGAGAATATATACGTAAAAGGATAGTCGGTAAAGTGGGAGTGCATACTATACAATGAATCCACAGTCATCTAGTGATATATATGTATGTACTAAATTGAAAGGCAAACTAAATAAGGTCGTGGCAAAAAATAGACAAGTGAATGGAATAACTAAAGTTGAACTATGTATTAGGCGGCCGGACGTCACATAAATGACTTTTGATGCTATGACAAAAGCTAATTCTTTAAAATTTTTGTTTTCTTCAATGTTTCTACAGAAATTTACGTACAGGAAGTATAGACTTAGAAGTATACACGAGTTTATTAAATGCAATTTTTATTATAAAACCAACTCTTATACTATATTTTTGAACAGGGAGCAGTTATTTTCGAAACTTTATTAAAATGGGGGAAGTATGTAATGCTATTTGCTAACAGATCTGAAATCACGTTTATTTATTGATATTATTTTGTTTTAGAAGCACAAAAATAACTATTAAATATTTGACAGAAGTCAAATTTTACCTTTCATTGTTCGACTGTGGTATAGCCGTTACGATCCCTGCTTCTAAAGAAAGCAAAACAAGTAAGGACGGCGCTGTCTTCGGCTGTGCCGAAAGGCTAATACCTTTCATGAATACGTGCAAACTTAAATACACATTGTTGTTGAGGGAGAAATGGCCATAATCCTCTTATCTGAACGATCGGTTGTATGGAATATATACTATATATAGCTCCGATCTTATCGATTTTTTTACCAAATTTTTTGTTATCTGTAAGCAAATATCTCACCAAGTTTCAAGTTTTAGTCTTCCAAAATGAGGGATAAATGGCCATAATCCTCTTATCTGAACGATCGGTTGTATGGGATATATACTATATATAGCTCCGATCTTGTTGATTTTTTTACGAAATCTTTCGCTATTCATAAGAAAATATCTCACCAAGTTTCAAGTTTTAATCTTTAAAAATGACGGAGAAATCGTCATAATCCTCTTATGTGAACGATCGGTTGTATGGGAGATATATGTATACTATAGTGACCCGATTATACCGGATCCGACAAATGTCTAATATAATACAAAAATACATCCATGTGCCAAATTTCGTCGAGATATCTCAAAAATTGAGGGACTAGTTTGCGTTCAAACAGACGGACGGACGGACAGACGGACATGGCTGTATCAACTCAGTTCATCGTCCTGATCAATTTGGTATACTTAATGGTGGGTCTATCTCTTATATTTCTAAACGTTACAAACATCGGACCAAAGTTAATATACCATTTCATGTTCATGAAAGGTACTCGTATACTCGTAAAAATTCATACATGAAAAGCTCTCTTGCTTGTTCTTCGCGCTATGTTTGTGTATTCTTAGTACATTTGACATTACAGCTGTAGCCATTGTTATAGGCACACAACGTAACTGCAATCGAGAGTTTGCCATTGGAATTTTCACTTTACATAAAAAAGTTCTTTTATTATTTCCGAAATAACAGTTACTGTAGCATTTTCAACTAAAATGAAACCTCTTGAGAATCAAAACAACTTTTTGCAAATCAAAAAAAGTATTTTTCAAGACAAATAGAAAGAATTCTTTTCAAGTTATATTACATTTTTTTTTCATTTCAAATTAAATCGTTTTCAAGACAAATCAATCTTTTTTTAAGTAAATTTAGGGATTTTCAAGTCAAGCCAAATCTTTCGAAGTCGAATGAAGCATTTTCAAAGGCAAATAGAAGCCTTTTAATTCAAAATAAAAGATTTGAAAAGTCAAATTAAATAGTTTCCAAGTCAAATGAAAGTTTTGTCAAATCAAAAGAAGAATTTTCCAAGATAAATAGAAAGAACCTTTTTCAACTTATATAACATTTTTTTTCAATTCAAACTTCAATCTGTGAACAAAAAAATATCCGCTAGATAACGCCCGGATCGAGATACACGGAAAATTGCTTTAAAATTTGGTATTTTGCTATTGATTTTTAAGTACCTTCCCCGTAGTTTAGAGCATTGAAATGTGACACATAGATCAACAATAAAATGTCATGCAATTCTCTATACACGAAATTCCGCTAGATGGCACCCTGATCTAGACAAATGAAATCGCTGAAAAACGGTGGGGAATCTTGCGATTAATTTTTAACCAACTTCCTGTTGAACTAGGGACTTAAAACATAGCTCAGGCCACGATGATAATACCATTTGCAATCGATTTTTAAGTAACTTCAAGGTAAGCTAAAGACTGTAAACTTGACATATGTCCACGCATATTACAGAACATATCCACTAACATTTGCTATCAGAGTAGCATTGGGTCAACTGTGCAGCTGTGTTACTCTTCCATACTATTTTGAGAGAATTGGAATGTTGAAACTAAAATAATCACAATTTGAATTGCATTCAGCAGCAAATTTGTCCTTAAACAAAGGCATGGTATTTGTGACTCTTAGTTTTGAAACTTTACTCATACTAATTGTAATCAATTACTGAGATTTGAAAATATAAAGGTGGAGTTGTTGCTTTTGAGCTTCGTCATCCGAACTGCAATTGGCATCCACTGCAAGAAGGAGCTGGAATGTCAACGCCACGTAACTTCTCATTCCCCAAACATGTTATCCAGCTTCTACTGCGATTTCGCACACTCCTGTATTTATAAGGCATGTTTTTAATAATCTCACTAACTAATTTCGATTATATTTTAAATTTTTCCGAAACGTTTAAGAAATCACGAAAGTTTTAAAAAATTTATTTTTGAAGACTGGCTCCTTTCACCTTACAGAAGCTTCATCCCACGTTACTTCCCCAAAGCGGTGACGTGTCATAATGTCAATGACAATTAATGTCTGAAAATGATCAAACTTCATTAAATACATTTTTTTTATTTCATATATTTACAATATTATACATATATATAAGGTATAAAATCAAAATTTTGAGTAAAACCTGCTTAGTCCATTATCTATGTAACTGCACCTGAAATAGCAGTTGCGTTGTTATTATAGAAATTAGTAAAGCATTTATGATATTTAGCGTTTCTGATATTAATTCTCTTTGTAAAAGCTAATTAATGTCAAATTCTTATGAGAATTAACATCACTGACAATAATTTAATTGACATTATGACACGTCACCCCCCAAAGCTACCATACAATTGTGAAAACATATTTAAATATATGCGAAAAATTGTTACAAACTCCTTTGGAAAACATTGATATCAACGTTTGAAAAATATTGTTTAATAAATTAGCTTACTTCATTGTTTATTGGGACAGTACAAATTTATACTTTTCTCATGCCATTCATCCTGCCAACTGATACAATTTTGTTTTATTTAAAACATTTGGGGCACAGTTTTATTTTAAACCAAATTTGGTTTAGAAATATATGTAGCCCAAAAATTTTTTAAATTTAGGCTTAAATTTTTAGCCGTGTAGTCAAATTAAACTTTTTCCAAGTCAAATGAAACTCAGAGCAGGATTACAAAGTTTGTTTTTTCGGGACACGTATTAAGTCAAGATTTAAGTAAATTTATTTTGTTTTAGAACTAAAGGAGGAAACATGTTTTCATGCAATAGAAATAACGAACACTCAAATCCAATGATTGGCCTTGCAGCACAGCTGAGTTTATTATATTCAATAAATTTCCTTACTTCAATAATTTCTCCTGAGGTAAATAATTCGGCTCCCAAGCACTTTTTTGATCGCCCTAACTTTTATTGTTGCTGAGAAATTTGATTTTGAGAAAACTTTTTCCAAATTGCACCACAGTGCGGCAAAAAGTTATTAGAAGACTTTTTTTCCGGGCTTTAAATGAAGATAACTCCATAATATTCTGAGCCATATACTCATTTCTGATATCTCTGTAACGTTGTAAACTAGAATGATTTTCCTTTGATAGCTTATAATACACAAATTTTGGAAAATTTGTATGGCATCACCAACATTCAAAGTTTAGTGATATTTATTTTAAAATGTTTAAATTTATTATAATTTGTTGAAAATTGGCAGCACTTGGACTGCGGTTCCTAATTCTATAACCTAAACTGTATATACACTATATACACTCATGCTTCGTAAACAGCACATAATCCCCTCCCCCAGATGTTTTGGCGAAAGAACAATTATATGCGACAAGTTTCCCAATACATAGGCACTCATATATGTATTTCAATAGTATGATCGTATGTACATAAGAATCCCTGGAATGCTGTTGAACCTTTATATCGTCGGTGACACTGCAAAACCGCGCAAGTGATATCTCAGTTTGGCTGTTTTTTCAACTACAAATTGCTTAATTTGAGGAAGAATAATGACTTTAAGGAAAAATTTTCCATCAAGATCGATTATTTTATTTATTTTCCAAGCCAACAATTTGTTTTCTTGAGAATAAATCCATAGATCTTGATGACAGGGGCCTATAAAAGTTGTTGACACAAATGTAGCTTACGCGGTTTTGCAGTGTCACCGACGATATGTGTCTTATACGTATATACAATTTTATTTCTCCACTTGACGTCCATTTAATTTTTCTTTTCAATTTCATGCCACTATTCGCTATATTAGAATAGAGTAAACTTTGGTTTTTATTGGCTGTATGCACAATCATTAGAACAGCGATGTGAGCAACAGTGGGTGGGTAAAAATCACATTAAATTGATTTAGTCTGTTTTCATTCCCCAAAGACATATTAGCGCTTTTGGCTTTCAACAGTTTTATTGGGGAAAAATTAGAAACGAGAAAAAGCAACAAATAAATGATTGAGGAGAGAGCTTCAAATGCGATGATTGTATTAATGATTTTTTGTTGTTGTTTTTAGAAATATTTTTGTTAGAAGTTCAGGGAAATATTATACACTTATAGAATCGGTCAAACTGTCACTACCCGGAAGAGATTTGCTTTAACTACATCAAAACTTGCAAGGCTACTGTTCAGCAAGTCTACTCATGGATATGGATTAAATTTGTTTATACTGAATTAATAGTCTTTAGTAAGGTAAAACCAGAATCATAGTATTAAGAGTATCTCTGTTCGTGAAGGAAAAGCAGGAGGCTTATGGTGAAATTGGAAAGGCGTGGATCAGTTATCGAGTTTCTTATCACTATGCTTGGAATGATTGTTGTTGTTATTAAAATTCTTCCCGACTTTTAGGACCCCGTCCAACGTTCGGGTCTTGGATTGTATATATTCTAGGTTTTTTACTCAATGTGGCTTCACTTGGTGTGTAACCCCCGCCAACGCACTGGTACGTATTAAATACGAGGTACATTTTAAGAGACTTTGCATTTGTTCTTGCAACAGTACTCAAGCCTTCCTAATCGGAAAGTTCATTACAGAAATTTCCATAAATCTCTTCTAACGGAAACCTTTGGAAACTGGTACTTTCAATACGTTGGAACATATTGAGTTTGCTTTTAGCACAGTCTTGGTCCGGAACTACTGTCATGAGGAACCTGGACTACCTATGCCGATGCACCTTTCGACCGAACGACCTTTAGATCTGGAATTTGTTGTTATTGTAGCAGTACTGCACCCTTTGGAGTACTGCCTCGAAGTCGGTTGCTGATATGGTGGAATAGAGTTTTGAACTAACTAAACTTTAAAAATAACCGTTTGACCGGATAGCCAGACTGCTCAGGAAGTCCTTTAAAAAAGTTAAAAAACATTACTTTTTGCTCCAAATGTCGTATAGACCCAGCATCCCTCTGCCGGCTTTTGAATGGCATATATCTCAGAAAAACTCGACAGCAGTGTTGGTCCGCTTATGGGACTTTCCAAAAATGCTGAGTGCTTCTCAAGCTTTTCATATCTAGATGAATAGCGATGCTAATTACGAATTGACTACTTGTGCTTGAGTTTAGAAAATGGGTCTGGAATACGGCGGTCTGTCTCTGTGAACACTAAACTTTTTCAAATCTTCTTTGGTATCTCAACACTGAGGAGTATAAGATCAGGATTTAAACTTGACGGCAGGGTAAGCCGTTAACTTAGATCCATTAGCTTACACATTCAACTATTTTCTTTTATATTAGATACTTATTGAAGTTTTAAACGACTCTCTAGAATAACCAAAGCTTTGCAGCTAGAACCAATGCAACCTTAAAAACTGTGCCCCAAATCTTCTAGCTGACTTGTTAAATCCCGAAATCCTCCCGAAATCCCGAGATCTAAACCACTCATGCCATATTAAATGCGAAAATAAAGATTTATTTTGAAGTACAAAAAAAAATTTATGAATCGTTATAAAATCAGCGTTAATAATGGCGCCGATTTTATTCGAATTGATTAAATTGATTGCGTTTATACCAATCAAAATACATACAGACGAACACACATTCGTATGTATTTGCAAACTTAGGTTAAGCGAGAAAAACATAATCTTCGACACTTGGATATATAAATACTAACGCATATAACCATTTTTGTATATAATGTAAAAATATATGGGCACATTAGAGTGCTTTCAAAATTAAAAAAAAAAAATGGATCTTGTGTAGAGTTGGAAAGATATCGCTTATTATAACATGAGCTTGAGTGAAGCTTCTCCTCCTCCCTCGTCTGGGAGATGTTATAAGCCAAATAGTCAAACTTAAGAAAACATTTGAAATTGAATTCCAAGTTAAAGTATCATGGATGATACTAAGCTTGTCCAATTGTACAGGGCCGTAGCCAGGGTATTTTTTCGGGGGGCATTATTTAAATAATTTTTTTTCTGATTTAAAAGTGTTTAATTAAAAAAAAACTTTATTTAAAGGAAATATTTCACACAAACAAGAAAAAGCAAAGGTTATCTTAAAGCAATAATTCAAATATGTAGATCTGTTTATTAAAATTTTATTGAAACTTTTTCTATCTCTATCTCTATAGCGCGATATACAACAGGTATATCATCATAAACTTCCTAAGAGATTTTTGCGTCAAGCTTCTCTTCCAATTTGTGGTGTGCCGATTTGAATTTTTCCTACAAATTGGTGGGACCTACAGTTTTTTGCCGACTCCTAACGGCATCTACAAAGGAGATGAATTTTTGCTGAGAAGCCTTCCATGGCAGAAATACACTCGGAGAGTTTGTCAAACTACTGCCGAGGGGCGACCCCGTTTTGAAAAAACTTTTTCAAACCACTTTTGATGTTACCTGTACCAGGGCTCGAGCCTTGGACCTTTGGTGTGGTAGGCCGGCAACATTACCGCCACACCACGGCGGCCACCAACTTACTCTGCCTTACATTTACTTGCCCTTTTCTTCCTCCTCTACCTATCCTCTACCTCTCCCTTCAACTTCCTACGCATACTCTACTCAGCTTCCTTGGATACTGTTTAGTTTAGCATACAAAAAGAGGAGATTAGAGAGCATTGTGGTTTAAATAGCAAGCATTATAGCTATGCAGATAATTCTTGATAAACTTAATACTTTAATTAAACATTTTTGCTATCAAAATTTCACTTTAAAGACACTCCTATGTCCTACCGAAATACGAATATGTCGTTTTAAAATTTGATTAATAGGTTCGGCCCAATAGATTGTAGGTCTTGCTCTAACGAATCTTTTTGTTTTAATTTTTAAACGAATTTTGGACTTCCTCCAGTTTTTAAGGTAAAAATTTAATTTTAAAAGCCCCCTAATGTGCCTATGGACATACACACATATGCTATGGATCTGCAAAAAAAAAAAATCTCCAAAAAGCATGCCCGCATAGCATCTCAGCCTACAGAGCCACAACAAAGCTTTAAATTCGATGCCCTTAAATTCACTTGCCATCTAAGCTTTTTCTTCAACAATACATAGTTATGTACATACACGCAGTCATACATATATACGAGTAATATAAAACCACAATAACCGCAGATGATCCGCATGTTGAAATTTAAACTTCTACAATGCAAACAGCGAGCAAAGTGAAGTGGAGCTGACAAGAGGGAAGTAAATATCAAAACCAAATCCACCACCCCATTGTGCGGTGTGTTGTTGGGTGTTTGGGGGGTTGCAAATTGGAGCAATGGGTGTTGCCTCCACATACAAAATCAGCGGTATGTCAGTGTGGGGTTAATGGCGTTAGGCACTGAGCAGCCTGCACATTGGTATCATGTTTGCGAGATTTCAGGCAACGGTCGGGTGTTAAATGAGGTAAAGATGGCAGACATTTTTATCGTTTTTGTGTTGGTAAGCTTTAAAAAGAAAAATCCCTAGCAATGATACTGAAAAACTGAGATATCTGCCAACAGATTTGTATGCATGTATGCACTATATTTGAGTTACATGGATGTGAATTTTTACATGCCGGCTATGTGAAGACCTTTATATAAGTATGTATGTATGTACAGACTGGCAAATACTACATTTATGTACGGTAGTTGTGGAGTGCTGTAAAAGCAAAAACATAAAACTAAAAGCAATAAAATTCAAAAGCAAAATGGCATGAACGAGAAACCAAAGAAAAATATGTTAAAAAATGAAAGCTTTGGCGCAGATTTCATGGATTTATCGATTTTTTACATTCAAAGTATTTTGTGTAGCCTGAGATTTCTTTAACATCCTCGTATGGGAATATTTGGGTTTGTAAATTTGTTAGAACATCTGCCAAATGTCAGGTTAAAATATTAAGAAAAGTATATAACGGTGTAGAGATTTTACAATCTCCGGTTAGCGCTAACTGGAGTTAAATTGACGTAAAGCGTTCGGTCAGCTGTAAAATTAATGGCCAGTTAGCGTTAACTGGATTTTCTTAACGCGGCTTTTAAGAAGCTACGAATATTCACCGAGTTGAAGACAACTGTACCGCCCATGTTGATGATTGGCTAGCAAGAGAGATCGCTTTGCTCTCAAGTGTCAACGCTACTGGCAAGATATTTCGTGGTAGGTTTTAGTAGAGGTAAGACATATCCTTACCAACTTAATTTTTAAAAATATAATAAAATACATCCTAGAATGCTCGGACCAGTCCGTAGCTAAGATCTCTTTAGAAAAAAGCAAAAACTTTCAAGAAAGCGTGGGTCTAAAAGAAAAACCGCGTAGCAACATTTTTGTCAAAATCAGAGGCTCCTGCGATTAAGGTCTCTTAATTTTTTTTCAGGAAAACTACATGGTCGGATTACGATTACATTTCAAGTATGACTACTGTAATTGCAATCCCTACATTGATACGATAACGATTACAGTAATTGCAATCATGTTTTGTTAGATTACGATTACAGTCATCGTAATCATGTTTTTGTTATATTACGATTACAGTAATCGCAATCATGTTTTTGATAGATTACGATTACAATAATCGCAATCGTACAATTTGGGGGTATACAATTACTGTAATCGATTACTGTAATTGTAATCCTATGAACTTTACGATTATTTATTAGGATTACGATTAAGTAAAATTTGGAGGATTACGATTACTGTTATAGTAATAATGCAAATTGTGATTACAATTTCACGATATCATTGTGGCGGAATATCTTGAACTCAGTATGAAACATACAGACTTATGGAGTAAATCCGCAACACCTATAATGCATACAGCTCAAATTTTTTTATAATTCAAGTATAATTTATTTAATTCAAAAGTGCTTTTTTAGAACATATTTAACATATTTCACCATTAGATGGAACTTCAGGTAATATTTTTAATCAAGATCGAAATTCAAAGTATTGTATTAGCATATTACAACAAATCAACGCAAATTCTTATCCTAGGCTCATTTTGCTTTATAAAAATTCATATTTGCTTAATCCAGAATAATCTTTCGAAATTAGGGTCCAATAGATCCTATATAAACGCAAAGTTGAATAACGTAGATTCCTTTACCGTATAGCAATTTATCGAAATTAAACGAAACTCTAGTCTTTATTACGTATTGGAATAGAACTGCTCGGAGCTATATTCAACTTAGAACTAATATTACTATTATTATTTATATGTACATATGCATGTATGTATGTATGTAGAATTATAAACTAAAACTTTACGATTACGATTACTGTAATCTTAATCATAAAATTTACAATTACAGTTATTGTAATCCTAAAATTTTTTAGGATTAAAATTACAGTAATCGTAATCGTAAAATTTTTATGATTACAATTACAGTAATCGTAATCATAAGTAATCAAAATGTAATCGTACATGCCATTAAGAGAAGCGCGATATTAATAAAGGAACATATAGCCATAGGACTTTTCTCCTGGTAACCGACGTGTGAAAAGCGTTTTCTTTGGTCAACCACGCAACTTTCCTTCAATACCTCAGTGGCGTCTTATGTTGTTGTATTAACAATGCTTTGTTCCGCGTAGTCACCAAGCTGGTTTCCTAATATTATCATCACTCTATCTTAATGGAAGTCCCAGTCAAACTGTCAGTTTTAATGGGGTTGCACCAGTGAGCTTGGAGTTTGAGGAGTCTGTTCCATCGTGCACGCAACAGATATTTGGTCTCGTGGGGGCACACACCACATGCCGGAGAAACAATCGGCATGCCTGGGTTCAGTCTGTATTGGTAAGAGATTAACGCGTTACAGTATCCAGTTCGAAGTTGGGACAGAGTGGCTCTTCTCCACCTCAGAAAGTGATCTAAGAAAACTTTCTTCTAAACCAGAATTTTGTACCACAATATCTTACACATCTTGGTCCACCAGGCTTTTAACGTCTACATCATTTACCTTTAAACTTTGGCTGCTATCTTCACAGCTCATGCAGACATCGCAGGAGGCAACTACTTAGGATAGTACAGCCTCATAGCTAAATAAATCGACATCTTCTAGATCTATGCTGAGATCCATCAACAAAAACACATCTGTTTGATCCAAAGGTGTAGGGTTTTAAAAGACATCCACGCACAGTCGGTAAATTCCTTTAATGCGTCCATAGTAGGCAAACTCAAATGCCACCAGCTTACGTTCTGTCTGGATATTGTAAGAGGTTAAGACCTTGTCTGTCCAGAGCATTTAATGTTTCCCTAAAAGGCAATCTGTTGGATAGAATAAAGTTTTCTAACACCACGATGGCCAAACCTCCTTGAAACTGGCAGGTTCTTTGGACTTTAAATACAGCGGGAATGCAAGTGACTTGCTGCAAGTCTTTTCTGTCTTCTCTCAACAGTTTTTTTGAAAAACGTCTCAACACTATCCGACTATTTTGATATCAGCAGCCTGATCACTTTTCAAATGAGATCTTTTTTGCGCATTCGCTGATTTGTCAGTTTTTTCTGTAAATTATGTTTAACACTGAGATCGAATATCAAACATTTCAACTCCTTGACTATGATGTTTGACAGGTGTTGAGGGTGGATATTAAATCTAAGATGTGATATACGGAGTGCGTTTGAAAAAATTGTCATTTAGAGTAAGTTAGGGTATTGTGATATAGGTTGGTAAAGTGATATACCTGCGTATTTCCTAAATTATTCATTTCTGAGAAAGAATATCTTCTTTACTACAAATGTTATGGCCAAAAATCGCTACTGCAAAGCAACGGCTGGCATTGGTCAACTAGGTTGCTATCAGTGTAAAAAAACATTTTCCATCGTGCGGTCGTCAATAATTTCGAGCACTCTTTAAACAAGGATAATTCCGAAATGTTCTTAGATTGTCATTTTCTTATATTTTCGTTTTTGGTTAATATAGACACCAATATTTGAGTTGATTACTCAATATTTTTAAATAAATTTTGGTGAAAAAATTGTTCGTTCCTTAAAAGCTCTACTTTGGTTAATGTGATATGGGGAAAGTAGATCAATGTGAAACATGAGTATGAAAAGTATAAATTTCCTCCAACAAGGATTTGGAACGCTGATGGCACAGGATTGTCTATCACGCCAAGTAAGCATCCAAAAATGTTAGCTACAATAGAAAAACAAATTGGGTGCATAAGTTCAGCAGAAAAAGGAAAACCTTCTCTACTTTTGATGGAACAGGCTCTTCTTGGTTCCGAATCACGTTGTTACATAAATGAATGAACGCAAATCACCATATTTACAATGTGACTTAATTATTTCATGCGGCTTACACATCTTTCATAAGAGAGAGTGGTATAGTATATCACATTACCTCCCCATTTTGACAAAACGGCTTTTTTGACTTTTTGTGAGTTTGAGTCAATATCTTCCGGAATACTTAAGATAAATCGATTTCGTCTTGGTATGTGCTTCACAGTACTGTAATCTATCGAATTTTATGATTTTCTAACTGTCTACTTAATAAAATGTTGAGTAGCAGCGGAAAAGGTATGCCTATATCACAATACCCTAACTTACTCTACTAATTATGACAAATTTCGTAAACTAGTAGTCCGATTTTGAAAATAAAACTAGCTGTTATTTCTCCTTTTAATTACAAGTTTTATTATATATCAACAACTTTGTCACTGCTATTGTTGTAAAAATCGTTTTAACTTCCCGACACCCCTTCCATTAACAATTTTATAGTAGTATTTGACACTTTTCGAGCTGCTGAACTCCACTTCTCCCGAAAGTCTTTGGCATTCCTTGCTACTTTGTTTGTTGCTTTAGTTTCTTTTTTGACCAATGCCCAGTATCTTCCAATTGGCCTGAGTTCTGTACAGTTGGGCGGATTTGCTTCTCGAGGCACCAAAAGCACATTCCAAAGCCAATTTGCTATAATGACAAGAAGCTAGGTCAGGCCAAAAAAAAGTGGAAACCTTATGTCGTCTTAGGAAAGGCTTTAATCCTTTTTCTAAGCATTCTTGAATGTATATTTGGGAGTTTATTTTTCCCGTAGTTACAAAAGCACTGCTCCTTTCTCCACAGCTGCAGATTGCTTGCCAAACCAGGAATTTACGAGGAAATTTTGACTGCCTTTTTAACATAAACTTTTCGTCCACATTCCCGCGCGAGTCTGCTGTGTAAAACTCCTGGCCTGGAAGCTGCGAAAAGTCAGCTAAAACATACGTCTCGTCGTTCATGATGCAGCAATTTAATTTTTCAAAGAAACAAATCTTTAATTTTTTTCGGCGCTCTTTTGCTTCCACATTCTTCACAGAGTTTCTGTCTGGAACTTTTTGAACCTTGAACGTTTTGAAACCAGCTTCGTTTTTTGCTTTACGGACAAAAAACTCGGAACATCCCACCTTCTGCACTAGTTTTCTACCTGGGGTTCTTCTGAAAAACGGTGAAGATTTTCTTTTTCATGTTTTGGTCACTTTGCCCCTTTTTCTACCCAAACCTGGCTTACGGGTAACTGCCGATTTGTCCTTAAAGTTTTTTAGCACCCTCGAAACAGTTTTCGGGCTTACTTTAAGTTCTCCAGCAATTTTTTTGAAAGCCCACTGACGGTGGTCTTGAAAACTTTTAACAATAGTTTTTCGTACTTCCAATTCGCTTGCCATTTTTATATGAACTACAGCATTTAGCGAAAATATCTTCAAACAGTATTTTTCTGACATTTATTTCCAATCATACTACAAAAAAATATTCAAATCAAATAATTAAGAAAAAACTTGTTGAATAAAATAAAGGTGACATTTTTTTCAAACGCACTCTTTATTGCTTTGTTTCTACTTATTATTTTCTCCATATCTACTGACCGTATGATCCCAGCACTTGTCTTACCTATGCTGCTCGTCTTATAGTGGACGTTTCACTAGAGCATTGTCTATACTTTTTTTTGTGCATTAGTACTGTAGCAAACGGAGATCACAGTCCTATATCGAAGGTCTTGAGGCGTTTCTTATTTATGCTAGGTGAATGTTTCTTTGCTGTCACCTTCGGGTCTCGTTGGAAATACCAATATTTACAATCATAAGGGAGCTTAAGTTCTCTTTTTCATATTTTTATAACAAATTTCATTATTCAGACGAAACGAATTTTAATAAAAAACACACCTTTTTCGTACTTTCCTTGCAGGCGAAAAACCCCACAAATGCACGGTGTGCGGTAAAGCTTTCAGTCAAAGTTCCAATCTCATCACACACTCACGAAAACACACCGGCTACAAACCGTTCGCCTGTAAACTTTGTCACAAATCATTCCAGCGTAAAGTCGATCTTCGACGGCACAAAGAAACCCAGCACACAGATTTAAGACCGCTAATCGAACGTAATCTCGGCGGTAAAGTGGAATTTATGGCTGCAGCAGCCGCAGCAGCGGCATCACAAATGAGTCAACAACATGATGGTATGCCACCAAATATGGCTGGTGGTCATCATGATGGTAGTGCTGGCGGTTTGGTGGGTAGTAATATGGGTAATGCAGCTGCGGCGGCGGCGGCTGCAGCTGCCTCTTCGATCAATACGCAATTGGCTTCGATGAATTGTCAAAAAGTATCGCTGCTGGTATAACAGGCACAATAACAACGACAACAACAAGTACAACTGCAACAAGAGCATGAAAGATTGTTGCTGGAGCAGCAGCGAAGAATGCAGGAATGCATCACAGTCGATTAGGCGGTGACGTGGGTATGCGTAAACGTATAGTATTTGCGAGTAAAGTTCAAAATGCATGCAGAGCTAAACACTAACAACGATTATGTGCAATAAGCCTTAAACAAATATATTTTAAAAATATGCAAACAAATCTTTGTGGATATATTGAAAAGTAATTCCATATCCAAGTCTACAAAAAAAGTGCTATCTAAGCATTTCTTCAAATTTCCAGTGTTGCCAAAGCAAAGCAAACGTTTTTTATTTGCTTCTTTTTTATGTATAAAGTTTTAGTTAGGTATTTGTTCCAATTTGACTACTATTATATTCCTCTTGCAAATAAGTAAAGACGAAGAAATTGAATGTATACACTTTGAATATTAGGGTGGAGCGAAAAATAAATTCTTAACTTAAATTCCCGATCTTTCAAAAAATATTACTTAAGTATATATTGCATTTTGTTATTCAACATTCTTTATTTTATGAGATTATTTTTATAAAATTAGTTTGTGTAAGTTTATTCAACAAAATTTGGCAGTCATTTAAACTAAAAAAAAAAACAAGCAAAGAAGGCTAAGTTCGGGTGAAATCGAACTAACAGAAATCGTATATGGCATCCCAGTACCAATTTCACCCATTTTAACAATGAACCTTTAGCATTATAAAATCAATATTTTTGCCAGATTTATTTATGAGAAATAAATTTTTGTTCGACTTCTGGCACACAAATATTTGATATGTAAAAAAGCCTAGCCGATTTTGTTAATTTTTTTCCTTGAAATAAGAACAAAATATGTGTTCAATTTTGTTATGATGTCTAAACGGGCTTTGATTTATGGTAAAAAATATTTGTAAAACTAACTTAATGGGCAGGGCCACACCTCTTGTCAAAAATATACAAAAAATATCTATTGAATGTCTTAATTTTAAAGGAAAAATATTCATTTCAGTCAGTAATTGTTTCTCCCAATAGCTGATGTGTTTTGAACAAAGTTCACATCAAGATACTTTATACGTGAAAATGCAAGACAAAACAACAAGGGAAACGTAACAGACCGTTATTTTTTAGGGGTAAATTTATTAGTATTTTTTTATATTGTTTATAATTTCATACACATATTTGGTTTCATTTAGTTATTCAAATTAACAATAGTACACCCAATTTTTCGACATCGTTTTTATCTTCTGCATAGTTAATATTCACACAGTAAATTTAATTTTATGCTTCCCTTTTTTTACATATCTTTCAATTATATGATAAATATCAATCTCAATATCGAAATGGGTATGTAAAAGTGCAGGACCAGTGAGTCTGTCCTGGGACATTGTGGACCGTAACCACGTTTTCAACCAGCGAAGTGTCGAAAAACTCCTTTCAGCACAAGCATTGCTAGCTGCAAGCGTGGCCAGAATTTTGATTCAGCATGTTATCAACAGCGCAAATATATCTGAGCATTGGACTGATTTGCATGAGCATTCTTACTGTTGAGCGCTAATATTATTTGAAAATTGATACTCAATTAAAGCATGCATACAAAAGCTGCATTATGAAAAGTCAAGATCAAATATCCATCATTATATTTATACAAATACTGTATATAAATAGTGGGTTTCTGGGACTTCGTGAAAAAAATTTTGTTCCGAATAAATTTTGAACAAAAAAAATCTAGTCCGGGGGGGCGATCGCCCCTTCGCACCCCCTCAAATCCGCTACTGGTGCGTACCCCATTTTGCAATCATTCAACACCATTAAATTGATATAAGAAATTTTATATATTTTGCATGTTTTATGCACAATACGTAATGAATCAATGCACAATAGTTGTTTTTTCCTGTTAAGGAACAAAAAAATAAGCTTTTTGACGCCCAGCATGCAATTTCCTTGCTCATTGTCAGCGATTTGAAATATATTTTTTTAATAAAACATTTAAATTTTAATGGCGAGTTGTCAAATGTCTACCTATTAACACTATATTTGACAGTAAAATTTGAACCTCACTAGCTTTTATACCCACATTATCGTTTATGCACCATGTATTTTATTTTCTAGTAAATATACTTAACCCTAGAAAGCTTTTACCTTCGCTCATTCCCTATGAAACCTAACCATTCGTCGATTCCACGAACCTTCTTTAAAATACTTATTTCTAATATAGTTCTTTAATTTTTAGTTTGATTTATTGTACGCATATGTGTACCAGTTTTTAATCGTCGAAATAAAACATTTATTATTATTATTATTATTATTTATTTCAAAAGTACTGTAAGACACTAGGTCTTTTCAATGTACATATTACAAAATTCAATTACAGAGGTTTTCCTTATATTAATTTTAATTCATAAGTGATACTCGTAGATGGTTTAGAAGAAATCAGTAATGAGAGTTTGTATAGTTTGAGTAGAGAAAAGCCTTATTGTGTAAAGAAATTTGTAACTGCCGCTTTGAAGCACCTCGCCGAGTTTATACTTTTTATTGACAAAGGTAATGAGTTCCAGAATTTTACTGCGCTAACAAAAAACAATCTAGATGACGCTAATGTATCGTATTTTGGCACAATCATATTATGGGTGCGCGATGACTGAGCGAACTTCAGTTTTTGAAAAAGATAGACGGGCTACCGAAATTTTATGATTTTGAACAGAAATATGATATTGCGTACATTGAGGTAGCTTTCCATGCTTAGACCCAGAATATTTTTACTGTATGGTGAAATATGATCAAACTTTCGCTTGAAATATATAAATCTAGCAGAATTATTTAGAGCCAAATTAAGTTTGTTTTTAGATATGCTGTCAAGATTACCATATACCGTCTCGAAGTAGGATATATGAGGGACGATGAGGGCCTGCACAAGCTTTAGTTTTGTATTGATAGGTAAAAGGTAACAATACTGCCATAGATTTCTGAGTTTGTAATATATCTTTGATATGCTATAATTAATGTGGTCAGTACAAGTTAGGTGTGAGTTTATTTTAAAACCTAGGCTGGTCACTACAGATTGGAATTTGATTGCCGTTTCGTCTAAAATAATTGGAGAGAGGTTAGCAAGATTAAATGAACCATGCGAAATTGGTAATGCTTGTGTTTTAGCTGCGTTTAGACAAATACCGTTTGTTTGAGCCCAGGATGATATTCTTTTTAGGTCATCATTCATTCTAAACACCAGGTCTTCGCCAAGGCCAATAGGCCGTGAGCAGTATATTTGAGTATCATCAGCATAGAGGTGTATAGATGAATTTTGACAACAGTGCATGACATTGCATTTACAAATGCAGCAAATAGTATCGGACCCAGTATTGATCCTTGGAGGACGCCAGAGGGTACTGCACTTTGATTTGAAATTATATCACCACATAGAACTTGCTGATATCTATTAGATAGGTAGCTTTTCATCAGTTTAACTGCTGTTGTGTTGAACCCAAAATAGTATTTTAACTTCAAGAGTAGGATATCATGGTTTACTGAATCGAATGCCTTTGAAAAGTCGAGGAGTACCAGTATTGAGAGTAGACTATTATCAAATGCTATCCGAATGTCATCCAATACCTTCATTATAGCGGTTGAACAACTGTGACCAGACCTAAAGCCAGACTGGGACTCACTTAAAAGACTGTTTATATTAAAATATTTCATTATTTGGATGGAAATGCATTTCTCAAATACTTTCGACAGCGCCGGTAAAATACTGATAGGCCTATAGTTGGAGGTCAAGTCATAATTATTACTTTTTGGGGTTGGGATTACGTTAGCTACCTTCCATTGGCTTGGAAATACCGAGCATGTTATGGCAAAATTTATTATATGTGTGAGTGTAGGTAGTGCATACGGAAGAATCAGTTTGATGAATCGTAAGTTAATTCCGTCGATACCAACTGCATCCGATTTTATAGCAAATATACACTTTTCAATTACTGCTTCGTTAACTACCTCAAATGAGAATTCCCGAGTTAATTTGGGAACTACGTTTTGGTTAATTTGGTATGACGCTGAAGCACTGTGGTTATTTAGTCCTATGAATAATGCATTCATCACATTTGCATCAATCGGACAGATTCTCTTATCCTTAGCACAGACCCCTATTGAGACGATGTTTTTCCATAAAACCTTTGTTGGGAGATTACCACTAAATTTAGCTTGCAAGTACGCTTTTTTAGCCTGGCGTATACTTGTTGTCACCTTATTTCTCAAGTACTTGTATTTACTCCACAGATCATCGGTGGGGCAACGCTTCCAGTATCTATAGGCAGTGTTTCGTTTCAAAATTAGCTGTACAATGCCTTTATGGACCCAAGGTTTTCGCTTGTCACAGACTTTCACACTTCGAGTCGGGACATATTTATCAAACAAATATTTTACCAGCATGCTAAATTGGGTTAGTTTGTCATCAATGTCTGGATACAGCCAACAAGTATTCCATTCGATAGAGGCACTTTCGTCAAGCAGCGCAGGCATATTTATGTTTTTATAGTCCCTAAAGGTTAAGTTGGAAACTTTGTTAGCTTTACCAACCTCGATATCATAGGATAAAAACATTAGATCGTGATCCGATACTCCAGGCAGAGGAAACTGGTCAATGTGTCTAACGTTACTAATAGCGCTTGCACCAAACAGATCCAACATGCTGGGCTTACATTGCGGTGCGAACCGTGTTGCATATTCATTCAAAATCGTGATCCCACTGGCAGTAAAGCTGCTCAGTAGATCCTTACTGTTAGCATTATTACTTAGCATATCTATGTTAAAATCTCCACAAACCAGTACATATACATAGCGTGCAGATCATTCAGACAATTTTCCTTCGATTTGTGTGGATTATACACACAGACAATAAGACATTTTTGAATGCTGTCACTCAGCTCAATAAACATACTTTCAACAGTTTCTGGGGAAAGGGATTTATACAAAACTTTACAGCTTAGCTTAGACTCATAGTATATGGCAATGCCACCCCCTCTGCCACCAGTTGATCTATGATTTCTTAATATTGAAAAATCGCATAGGACATAAGCTGAGTCTTCAATGAAGGGTTTTAACCATGTCTCAGTTACGCATATCACATTAATGTTAAGATTACGAAATATGTAATTCAAATAGTCAAGTTTGACCGCATTTAAACTTCGGGCATTAAAATGGCATATATTAAACCCTCTTTGATACTCACATATCAGTTTAAGAGCAATTCGTAGATTGTCACTGTTAGCCGCCATAATCATTTTATCAGTCAAACCTGCAGCAATTTAAAGATGCTTATAACCGGCAGTTTGCAATAAGAGAAAATATAATAAAAATGTGAAGAGAAAAGAGCATGGGAAGATGCAAAGAATTGAAAGTTAAGTGTGAGAAAGAGATAATAGGAAAGCTTAATACTAACAAACATACATGTAACAACTCTTTGTATCACAAATTAACAAATCCAAAGTATTTAAATAAAAATAGAAAAATAACGTGTACTGTCATGTAGCAGCTGCAATATCATCGACGCTTCTCTTATCAACAACCTTCACTGCTTCGCTGGTGGGGTGTTTTTTTATGTATATATGCCCACGAATTGAGAATGCACTCACCAATTGTTTATTTTCGAACAATTCAGATAAATTTTTTTTAAGCCTTTTAGAAAGGCAGTCTTAAAAAGAGAGAGACAATTTTCAATAGCGTATTCGTCGAATCGACGAAGGTTACGTGTCTAGGGTTAATAAGCATAAGCAAGCGGTTTTTAGGTTCTGATGTATTTGGACAAATAAAGGAAGATAAATGTATATGCACATCACAAATAAAATGAAATAAATATAGTTTTAAAATTTCAAAAAAATATATAAGAAAGAGACACAATTATGGGTGCACAGTTCCGCAAGAGTCGCGTCTACCACAATGCCTCATTGGTGCTACGTAATTACAACGTCCTTTTAACGTAGCCGGATAGCATGCAGAAACGTCGGTAAAACGTTTCGCGTATTCCCCATTTTGGTAGGTGGAACGTAATGAACATGTACAAGGTGGCGCAAAAGTAATCCTCCTATCAGAAAATGCTATTAATTTTGCGATTGGCCCCTAAAGTCAGTTCTGTTTTGACATTTGTGTAGTAAACACATGCGAAATACACGTTAATAATTAATGTTAGGCTACACTGCTCCAGAACGCGGAATATTGCTGACTATTTATTTGACCAATAATCGGTCGGGGCCAAACGGTTACTGTGAATGGTGAGCGCTACAGAGCAATGATCAACGAGTTCTTTTTGCCGAAACTTGATGAATTGGGATTGGAAAACATGTGGTTCCAACAAGACGGTGCAACAGCACACACTGCACGTGCCACAACCGATATGCTGAACATCGGAAGCTTACTTTTGCGCCACCTTGTATTTAATACGTGCCTATGAGTAGTGGCAAATAACTTTAAAGTCACAACATTAGTCCATGCTCCGTTGCTGCTGCTAATTGTGCTAGTTGGAAAGTAGTAGTGACTACAATCCGATTTCGCCCATTTTTAACAGCAATGGGAAATGTGTGCCAAGGAACCTGCATACCAAATTTTAATAAGATGTAATAAAAGTGTCTCAAACGAGGTTTTTGAGACTACTGTGGATGCAAATGTTCTGTTATTATTATTATTTTCGGGTAAAATTTTCTTTGTTTGAACCCTTAAGGTTAAATTTCTTAGACCCGATGGCCTTTGATGTGGATGATACCAAATTCCATTCCAATTTGAATATTTTATTTCGTTCAACCCCAATGGAAACCATTTCTAGTGAAGACGAAAAAGGTTGTAGTAAAACCAAGAAATATGTAAATCGCATTATATTTATTAGAAGGTTTCATGGTACATTTTTTTATATAAAGCACGCTATCCAACCAAATACAAAAATCATGTAAATACACGAAAGAATGGTTTATGGAACAAAAATTATTTCACAAAATCGGAATTTGAAGCAGAGCTTTTAAGACTTAGCATATTTGCTCGTTTTTTCCTTTCACATTCCCTAATAAACGCGACGTCTGGGTGTTAGATTTGCGTACTAGAAATTATTTTTTAAAAACGCCCTATCTTGCCGAAAATTCAATACATTTTTAGTTGAATTAAGCCGCTGTTTGAAAAACAATCTGAAACTGCTTGATCTTACATTCAGCCGTCGATATATAATATGTATATATTTGTCATGTAACATATTTAAATATGTATGTACATAGTAAACAATATATTGTATTTGTAATTTTTCGATAAATGTGAATTAATTAGATTTTAAAAAAATCATATGTATGTATGTGTACATGTATATATATAAAATAAAGTTGTCGCTTCTTAATAAATAGTTAGTCGTGAATTTTATTAATGCGTATTTAACACACGCATACACATACATGCATGTATACAAAGAATTATGTAATTATGTATGTATGTGTTAAACATAAATAAATTTTGATATTATTCTCATTCCAAAGATTTAGTCTAATTAATCTAATTGTAAAACAGAATTAAGTTTTTATTGTAAAATTAAAAAACAAAGATAATAATAATAAAAATTGCAAACTTTTATTTAATGTTAATTAATTGGTAAATAAAATCGATTTAAAAAACTATTTTGTTTTAAAATATAAATAAAATGAATTTATTGAAGAAAAAATTGCAAGTTTAAAATTTTAATTCTTTGAATTTGGCAGGTGGGCAAATTTTATAGGAAGAATATTGCAAAATTTTACAAAACTGATCTTTATTCCCAAAATAAGTTCCAGTACTTGCATTTGAATTTGAAGTTGACCATTTATTAAACTAAGCAAATTTCAATCAAGTCTAAGCTTACTAATTGCAGTTACTTTACAATTTTTAAGTAACAAAAATAACTCAGAGAATGTCTCATAAACTAAATATTTTTTCTAGATCTGAAAAAAAGGCCAAATATTTTTATTTGATCTAAGGGTTATTGACTAGTAGTTCTACCTACTGACAATCACCCTAAAATCTTGATTGTGACGTTTGGCAACGGCCCAATCTTCGCTTATCATGCCAGCGAAATAGCCTCAAGTTCCTCAAGTCACTTAGCGGCAGCACTTGGGGGAAAATAAAGTAACGTTGCTTGCTACGTGGCTGATGAATTTTGCTACATTAAGAAACTCAAATAATTTTTTTTTCAGTGTATGGAATTCATTTTTCTTTTATTCATGTTAAAGCTCATTAAATTTTATTAAATATAGCTTAATTAGTTTTAAAAATAATGGAATTTAAATGCCCCCCCTGCTCGTCGATGCATGTGCGGCATCTTACCAAAAAGTTGTTCATTACTGCTTGGAGAGTTGAGACAGGAATAGCCGCAATTGTTTCTCGAATGGATTGCCTTAGTTCATTCAAATTTGTTGGTTTTGCTTTGAAGACTTCCTGTTTGCAATAACCCCACAAGAAAAAGTCAGGTGCAGTAAGGTCAGGCGACCTGGGTGGCCAACGGAATGTGGAGTTTCTGGATATCAGCGTATTGGGAAATTTTCGTCGCAATTCTGTCATAACAGGTTGGGCTATATGAGGAGCTGCACCATCTTGCTGAAACCACACAGAGTTGAAAGAAATTCTCATTCGGCGTAATTCTGGATAGAAAAACTCTCTCAACATGCTCAAGTAACGGTCTCCAGTAACCGTAACGGTGTGACCGTTTTCTTCGAAGAAGTAGGGCCCGACAATGCAGCGTGATGAAACTGCACACCACACTGTGACACGAAGTGGATGCAATTCCGTCTCATGGAGTATCTGTGGGTTGGAAGCACTCCATATTCGACAATTTTGTTTGTTTATGTTGCCGTTTAAATCGAAATGGGCCTCGTCAGACATGAAAAGACAGTTCAACATGTTTCCATCCTCTTCCACCATTTGAAGCATCTTCTGGCAAAATTCCAAGCGAATCGGCAAGTCTGCAGCATTCAGTTTGTTGGCCATTTGAATTTTATATGGGAATAAGTCCAAATCTTTGTGCATAATTGACTGTAATGACTGTCTGCTTACACCCATTTGAGCAGATAAGCTTCTTGTCGAAACACGTGGATTGTTTTGTATGGCAGCAGCTACAGCAGCGTTTGTTTCCTCCGTTCCAACTGAAGGGTTTCGATGGTAAGGTCTTCTGTTGACTGTCCCATGCTCGGCAAAATTGTTTACAAGTCTTATTATGGTCTATCTGCTCGGAGGATTGCCGCCAAACGTGCGCCTATACTCTCTTTGAACCGAAACTACGGACTCCAGTGCGTGATAGCGGCGGACAATCCAAATTCTTGTTTCAGTGTCCCAGTTATCCATTTTTGTTAAATGTAAAAGTCAATCTGCAAAATAAAAAAAAATTAACTAGGTTCATTAAATATAAAAAAAGTTATTTAATTTTTTTTTGGTAGCGGCTTTCATCAGCCACCCGTATAAGGCTATCGGTAATCTTGTTGAAACCAACAGCAGGAATTTGGAAGTTTGCCAAAACGGAATGTCTAGATGCTCAACTTTGTTGAGCACACGGAACTGTTGAGAAGACAGTTTTCACTGAACTGTCCTAAACCCAGTCATCCAAACGGACATCTATTGGTTGAAGCTCCGCGATCTAGAGATATAAGGAAGCAACTCTCTAAGCACAATGATGAGAAATACAGGTGTGTTCTAAACCGACATCCACGAAGAGTCGTTAGACAGATTCCTCTGAACTTGAAGTAGCTGAAGAGGAGTGCGTCCTTCCAAGAAATCTAGACTAGAGTCATGTTAGTACAACTTCGTTCTGGATAATGTAATAGGTGAAATTATTACTTTTCCAGACTCAAACCCAATTTGTAAGGAAAATTCAAATCGGCACACCACAAATTGGAAGAGAAGCTTGGCGCAAAAATCTCTTAGGAGGTTTATGATGATATACCTGTTGTATATCGCGCCATAGATAGAGATAGATAGACTCAAACCCTCCATACCAAATACTTGACCCGAATGTGTTATGCTCCCTCATGATACTAAACATCTCTTTACCTGTTCCTGAATCTAGTTTTCAACACCAATATCACTATTTCCAACCTGTTGAAACTGCTCGTTTCCTTGGACTCCCGTTAAAAGAGCTTGATGACGATTCTCAGAGTGATGGTGCTCATTAGGCAGGGCTAAGCACTGTTAACAACACGGTGATGACGATGGAAATGTTGGTGCATATGGTGATGTTGACGGTGATGGTGATGGTGATTGTGATGAAGATGGGGAAGGTGATGGTGATGGTTATGGTGATGGTGATGGTTATTGTGATGGTGATATTATGGTGATGGTGATTGAAAAGTTTAACTTAATATTTTTTTTCCGGAATCCGATTTGGAGCTCTGGGGGAAAGAGACTTATGTATCTGCTCTTCACACCCGCCTCCCACAGTCCCCCCATATGTGGAGCCTCGGCCGGAATAAAATGCCATGTCATGGCTTGATGGCTATATTTGGAAATAGTCGTATCTCGGGCTTCCGAGATAAACGCCTTAAAGTCAGATCTTAAAGATCGTGAAGCTCCGACAAAGTTAGCACCATTGTCGAAGTAAATGTTTCTCGGACATCCTCGTCTAGCGATAAAACGCGAAAAGGCTGCTAGAAAGGATGGTAAAACATGCAAAGAGGCAAACGTAGCCCTTTGAAAGTCGACATCCTCTACCGCGGTAACTTTTAATGTCGAAAGGCTTGGCAAAGTCCACCCAGGTGTTGGTAAACGCGCGGGTGAACGTATTGCATTCGCAAGGAAGGGCCCCCATAAGTTGGGTTTGCGCCCTTTTTTTATAAATGGTGCAGACTGTACAGTTGTGGATGGTGGCCGTAATCATGTTCTTGACATTCGGAATCCAGAATTGGGTGCGGATGAGACGGAGAATTAGTTGGGTTTCCCCATGAATGGAGATTTTATGTATCATTTCTACAGTCAGACGCGTCAACCTACAATTGTACGGCGGTATGATTGGGTGGCGCTTGTTATAAGCGAGATCTTGAGACGCTCCAAGACGACCACCTGCCCTAATAGTGTCATCTTTGTCGATGAACGGGTTGAGTGGCAATATCTCGCTTTTCCTATCGACTACCTGTCCCTTCTTCAAGTTTACATATTCCTCACCACAATGTTGCTTCTGATACAGTTTAATCAAGAGTTGCGTCGTGATCTTGATATCATCGGATGAGATTAGGCACGTTGTTTCTTGAAAGGAAGCTGCTTGGGATGAGTTCTTCGAAAGAATCTCATAACATATGATAGTACCCTCAAAGCTCTCGGTAAATTCGAAAACCGGTCGAGAATCTCGAGTTCCTTTTGCATTGATATTGCGTAGGCCTGCGCTCTCTTTTCTTCCACGGATGTATTATATTCTTTTTCTTGTACTGGCCATTGGAATTAGAATTGTCTCCTTGCAGCCAAGAAGGGCCCTGCCACCACAAAGAAATGTATATGCTTGCAAGAAGATGATAAGGCATCATAACGTCTATCGGGTGCGCCAGTATAACATAAATTCGTAAAGCAAGAAACAATCAGCTACCCTTTAAAAGGTTAAAAATGCTCATTGAAACTAATAATTAGATATTAATTTTTAATTCGACTTTATGACTGAAAATGGCACCAAACAAAGCCAATCCATAGGGCTTAAGTCATTAATTAAAATGTTTAAAGTTATTTTCGCTTATTTGTTGTTAATAAAAGTTGTTGCAATGTATCTACTCATTTACAAAATTACAATTTACGATCCAATCAAAAGACTATTTCGGCAATCAACACGCATTTGGAAACTTTTGCCGCATGCGATGGCTGTGATCAAGCATTTTGCTTAAGGGCAAACATGCTAACTTTTTGATATACATATTTTGAGCATACGAGTACATATGTATGCTTGTATGAATATCAGATGATAGATTCTATACTGCTAAGTCACTGCCGACATTTTCAAACCAAGAAAATTTCACACATTGACAATTTTCCAGTCTGGGTGTGCATCAAACTCATCGATTGCGCAGCTGAGCTCCCTACGGCTACCTTTTGCCTAATTAAGCTTAATTCACACAAAAGACCCGCATTTACAAAATATACGCAAGCGTAACGCTCCACAACAACAACAGCATTTGATGAACACAACTAATTGATCTTAACTAAAGGATATAAAAATCGTTCAACTCATAGTCAATAAGAAGAGAAGCCGCAATAAAAGTTATTTGTTTGTTTGTATGTAATAGTCAACCGGCATGCGATCAACAAATATAAAACCATATTATTCGATTCATTACACCGGATATTGCTGATTTCTGGAAGTTTATAAATACAACTCATAAAAGGTATTACTACATAAGTGTGTTGTTGGCTCTAAATCAGCGATGCGTGGGGAGGCCATCTACTCCGCACTTAAGCCTCATAAAGATCGTAAAAAGCACAAATATGAGCGTAGGTTGTGTGCAAAGATCGAATGCGCTTTGCTTTACTTTGACGGCGGCAAACTTTTGTTAATTAACTCTTGCAGGATGTGATCCATCATCGAGGAAATGCCGGAAAGTATGTACTTTCAATAAATAATTTCTACTTACTTATTTACAATCGTTTAATTATTATATACATTAGCTGCGATCTTTTGTAATCGAGTTGAAAAAGATCATGCTACAAGCTTAATGGGCAGGTTTAGTTAAAGCAGAAATATTTGCATACTTTCAGGGGACTTGTATTAACATTGCAGTGAAGCACCAAACTAGTAAGGAAACATACCAGAAAACAAATACAATTTTGCTGGCTGGTACAAAACTATTCCGAAAGTTTCTACTAGTAAAAATTCAAAGTTTAGTAGACTGCTCAACTGTCCAGAGTTCGAAAAATCAGAGTAAAGCTTTTTACTATAATTTTCACTCGCCGATGTGAGTCGAATACTCATCCAATGCGCATTTTCCAAAAAGGTGCTTTTAAATTACTTTAGGCCTATTTTGGCCTGTGTGCCTATGCCCACTGCTAAAAGTGAAAGTCTGTGCCTCCGCTCTGAACCTGCTTAGTAGACTTCGTTTTCTCTTTTTGTCATAATCTGGCTAGGGACCTCTTGGTATTGCACAGGTAGCTGTATTCTGCCACTTTCATTGTGCAACTTTTAAGTAATCTCCATGGCTAATCCAACTTTACACCTATTTCTAAGCTAGTTATTCCCTCATTTTCTTCTGATGGGCCCTAAGTGCCGCTTTATCTGCCTTCTGCTTATTCTCAATGCCTTTATAAGCCGGAACCCAGCCTGGCAAAATCGCAAGAATTTCTGCTGCAAACGCGCTGCAATGCGACGGGAGTCTCTATGTTCGAGAATATTGCGGCGCACACATCTGAATCCATCTTGGAGCCCTGGGAGGCAAATGTGAAAAACTCATGTGAGACCAATACACGCAGTGTACTGACTAAATTATTTATCCGAGATACTTAGTACTGGGTGATAGAAACAGCTGCTGACCATTTAATCTAGGTAGTCCGAAAGTAGGTGGCTAGTACTTCCGTAAATTTTTTCCGTGCTTAGCCTCAGGCCACATTTCTGTACAAACCTACTTAGGTTTTCCAACGTTCTTTCTATTATTTGATTCATCACGGAATGGCAAAGACTAGGTACCAAGATCGCCACATCGTAGACGTACGTCACAATATTTACCCCGTTTATATTAACTTTTCTTCCCTAAATTGGGTGTAGATACGAAAAGTACTTTGCTATGCTCATATCTATGGAAAGCTTGTACATCTCTGCCTTAAATATACCCCACAGCTAGAAGTTAGAATAAGGGGAAGGCCAATAAATCTTCCGGATAACTTTTATTTCGTATACACTAAGGGCAATCTCATCTACTTTCGACACTGCCCATGATTCCGAGAACTACATGAGGACAGGTATGATGAAAGACTTATAAAGCGTGATCTTCGTTATTTGAGAGAGTACTTTACTAGTCAAAGTTTCACCTGTTGAGAAGATTGATAATTATTTTCTTCGTTTTGTCCTCTTTCACCATAATTAGAGTACTCAGCTACGTCAGATATTTTGCTACTCGCTGGCAAGAGATTTCGGCTTTACTTTGCACACTATCCAGTATTTGACTTTTTTAATCAATCTTGTTATGATTGAAGAATCACAAATTAGTAGAACAACAATCGACATTGGGCGTATTGGAGACTTTGCTCGTAAGTCAGAGTTCATTTGAACTTTTATTTAGCGATTGTGATTGATGCAATGCGTGCTTTGCAATGAGATGCACTTTGAAAAAATGTAGGGCCCTGTATGTGATATTTGTACTTTGATGGAAAAAGGGAATCTAGCTCACGCGCAACATTCATGCCTTCCGACAATATAGAGATACTGAAATCTGACGATGAATTTGAATATTATCGTTACAGTTTTTTTCAAGAAGGCGGTTTTGTTGTGTTCCACTGCAGGTGATGTAACATCCTGATCATCCAATGAAGCGACACCCGCTGTTTTATGCTCGCCTAGAGCACAGGATTTATTTTTAGGCTACAAAATACACATGTAATTATATGGTGCGCCGGACTTGTAGGCAAAGGTGAGTAAGCCATTTTGCAACTCCGATAATCGCATGATATATTTTCCCACAAAGTGCAATCATATGATATTATATCACATGATATATCATCAGCTTTGCACAAACTTATATATACTCCATTGAAGGAGGCCGATTTTGATAATGGACTGGACGCCCGTAAGCAGTAGACAATGCCATCAGATCCTGCTCCCTTTCATTATGTGCACCGTTTGTCGCTCTGTAGTTCTAATGCCAACGCCTTACTGATTAAATCATAAAGATAATCAACTTTATGAAAAGACATAAAATCCGATTTGCTCATAAAAACCAAACTCAGAAGACAATGCACCAGATGGCTCTAGTGAGAGGTAAAAGGGGCGGTATCTCCAGGGTGATTATCATCTAGTGAGTTGATCAGGCGAAAAATGGAATCATCCTCAATTATTTCAAAGCACATCACGACCTACGGAATTTCAGTCTACCGGCCGATGGTAGAGGACACAAGTTGGCAGATGAGACAGATGATACGACATTCAGCAGAGGGAGTGGATATTTCATCACCTTGGACTTCAAACCTTATAAACTTAAGTAAAGCTATCTGGGATGGTCGCCGAAAATTTACTGAGAATGCTCTCGGTAATTCCGCATGAACATTAATTCACCCACGACTCGCTTTCCAGCTAAAGCTGCCCTCTTGTAGGATGTGTACCTGAGTTCCTGCAACCTCTCTGCTCGCCAAGCTATGCTCAACTGATAAATCCCTACCTAATCCGTCAAAACTTAACGACAAGTTATTCATTGTCTTTTTGGCACACGATTGTGTAGGAACAGAAGAGATGCGCTAGAACATTCAGTCAGCAGTTTCTGATGTTCCAGCTGCAGAGGGAAAAGACGGGCCATCTAGTAGGTTAATCTGCAGAAACGATCGAAACATGAAAGGGTTCGACATCCTTAGGCCGTGATTTTGTTTTCATGCTGAGGCTACAACACCTTGGCTCTGACGGAGTTAGCTACATAACGTTGTCCTCACTTTTTTCTTGTCTAATTTAGTCATGCCCGCAATTTCGAAACAGGTAAGTGCGGTAAGGCTACTGAAACCTAGGATAGCAGTGCATCGGAGGGAGTCACGTCGTACATGCGCCAAGATATAAGAGACCGTTCCACGCGCTCATTATACAACTAACTAACGACAGTTTCAGTTTGGGAAGACATCATAAAATTCTCGGCGCTTAGATCAGTCGAAGGTCGGTAAGTTCCTTAGTAAGATGAGTATTAAGATTAGTCGGCAAGTTCCGTAGTAAGATGAGAAACTTTTCATATCACCTACCTATTTATTAATCACTCCACCATTTTATAGTTTTCACATATTCATGGCAGGTGAAAGGCTTTCGGCACAGTCGAAGACAGTCCTAACATTATTTTGTTTTCAATTACTATTCCACAACAGCTATCGCTTGTCAACCAAAGCATTTTTTCGATATCTTTACTGTCATAAACAATAAAAAAATGTCCAACCTATGGACTATTGAATAATGGAGCAGCGACCACTTGCCATTTTTTATCTCATAAATGCTTGTCTTTATGCATAGCTCCTTACTTGCAGAGGGGCGTATTATGGGCACTATTCATAAGCGATACGAAACTATATGGATAGTGCAAAAATGTACTCATATCCATCTAATATGCATGAGTGAAGCGTTTGCCAGACCAATCCATTTGCTATAATCCTTTCAAAAACGTGACTAAATTATAATCAAATGCAAAGTTATTTAAAATGGGCATTAGGGTGTCTCCTTTTTTTTTTTTTCATGCAAAGAACCAAAGATAGATATATTTTTGAGGATATCACGGCAACCAGAGGTCTATTCAACTCTCATTTCCTTCATAACACCTCATCCAAGCTGACCTCTCTTAGAAAGTTCATTATCGCTGTTGGCTTGAGGGTTAACATTATTGCGTACTCCGACCATGGTGAACCCAGGAATTTTGCCCTTTGGCACTGCGTCGCATGTCCGAAGGATGTGCACTGCTATCTCTTTTATTGTATAGCAAAAAAGGCATATATCATTTGACTCCATTCTTAATTTGTGCATATGGCTGTTGAGTCTGGCTTCTTAAATTACCTGTGGAGATGATTATGAACTCTGTATCGAGATGTGTTATATTCCCCAACAGCAACCTTAACTATCGTAAACCTGGCATATTTCGCAAGTGTCCTCTCTTTTTTCTTCCTTTTCTCTCTTCAGGTGTTCCCTGATTGTTTGAGGACCCACTGACAGCAATAGTTTCAGGTTCACCGGGTTTCTTGCTAGGCTGTCCGCCTGATCATTTCCTTCCATCCTTGAACCCACACGAGAGCACGCTGTTCCAGTTTCCTGGGAAGTTCAGCTTTTCAATAAGTGGAACATGACCATCGGCCACCTTTGGTGTTTCCAATAGGCTTCAGTGTTCGCTAAAGTCACGCAGAAAGGAGTTAGTTAATCAATTTGAAACAGTCCTTATTATAAGTTCAATGAGCTCATATTTCGGCGGTCTATATTTTACAGTAAAAAGAAGCATTTTCTAGAGAGTTTCACGAAATCGATTCTCCGACTATTAGTCTGTTTGGACTAGTTGAAATTTTTTCCCATCACCCTAATGTAAGAATAACTCTGCGCGTACAAAGCCCCATACAATATGAAGACGATACCGCTGCATTTGCTCTTTCTACAATTGAATGTCGTCAAAGCCGATATTGAGTTGGACACGTACGATAACGGTTTATGGGTTTATTTTTGTTTTTTGCTTGATATCAGCGAAGTCAACTTGTCAAAAACATTGAAATTCACGCAAACTAATATGTGCATTAGATGGTGCCAAAAAGTTTTTTTTAGGAACTTATATTGATATCATTTTAGACAATGGTTAAAAAAATACTGGTAAAATGTCATGCCTTACACGGAAAAAATTTGGCAGTCAATTTGAAGATATTCATTGGTTTTTAAAATTTTTAAAATTTTTTAACTTTTTTGTAGTTAATGCCAAACCTTCCAATTATTCCCTTAATTTCTTTCTTTGAATAAAATTTATTTAGCAGCATAAAGTTTTGTAGAAAATTTATTTCACGCAAAAAAATTCTGTATTAAAATTTTCGTTAGGTGGCCAATTCCCAAGTAAATAAGTTTTGCATGTTGATTTCACGTTTTTATTTTGGAAAATTTTCCGAAGCACAAAAAAAATACAGATTATCAGAATTTCATAACTAGTCGAGGTATGAACTTAACCTTACAAGAAAAGAGGCAGTGCTTTGTTTAGTTTTTTGAGGTTCGGGCACTTTTTTTTGGTGACTATGCCATTTTCACACAGTTGAACTAAATTTTCTCAAATATAACAGTTAATGTGCAAGAAAAAGCTTGAATATATTATGGAATTCGTATATTTTAGAAATAATATAAATAAATGTCATTGAATGAAGTCAAGAACGACACATTGAATATTCACTTTAACTTTATAAAACAGTATTTTAAAAAAATTTTCTTAGATCATTTAATTCTTTTAAGGATCTGTATTTATTTTTCCTTTATGTAGAGTCTTGGCGGCTATCGTGGTGTGTTGGTAGTGTAAGAGCCCACCACACCGAAAGTCGAAAATTTAAGTGACGGGAAAAAGTTTTTTTTTCCAAAACTGGTTCGCCTATTGGCAGTGGTCAGCAACCCTCCTAATGTACTTCTGCCATGAAAAAACTTATCAGCAAATATTTACCATCCGTTCGCGTACCAAAAATTGCAAGAAAAGTTCGGCATTCATCGCTTTGTAGGAGTTATTATTATTAAATATATTATTTGACAGTTTTAAAAAAAATGAGATCAGTCCTGAAAATTTTAACAAGCAATGATAAACCTCTTAAAATAAACATAAAGATATTTAAAAAAAAAATAAAAATAAAAGATGGGGTTATCTTCACAAAAAATAAAATTTTCATTATAAAGTTTATAATGACAAATCCATGCAAATTTTGAATTTGAAGAGCGTTATAAAATTTTTTATTTTATTAATGCGGGTAAAAGTTTAACTATTTCTTTTTGTTAATAAAAAATATCATTTTCAAAAAAAAAAAAAATATTTTTTTGGACCTGTCTAATGTGCACACATACATAATTTCATTCATACAGGTACATTTATGCACAGCTAGCATATGCTTAATATCTAAATATATATTTTTATTGATGAAATTGCTGTGCGGTTAACGGTTTTTTATGTTATAAGCAAAAACACCTAAACAAGCGAGTCTTATTAAAGATAACGAAAGGAAATACAATTTCGTTGAAACCACTTTGTACATACATAAATAACGTCTACAGCAAAAAGGACATGATATACCAACACCTGCAGTGTATGTCACACTCAAAGTCATATTCATATTTTCTACAATAACGGAACAAATGATAGACGTGGGAATAACATTCAAATAAAATATATTTTATTGTAAAACATTCACAACAAATACAAATGGCAAATGGACAAGCGCCCACGCAAGCTGCAGCCAATCGGAAAAACGTAGACGTATAAACCCTTTCATATCTTACCAATTCACATTTGCTTATGACATTGTAATCTTGTTCTTTTTTTTTAATTTTTTATAAATATATTTACATGTGCACATATATATGCATATTAAGGGCCACGAGAGCATGTGAGTTTTTATAACGGTAAACGTTTGTCAACCGGACACTTAAGGGAATAAACAATAACTCAACTGTGTGCTCTGGTATATATTTCAAATTTCAATTTTTACTCTTGCCATAATATGATAACCATAATTGGAAAGTTGAAAAGCAATATTTTTGATTAAAATTCAGTTTGTAGTATATGCAAAAACACATATACCTTTTGGGCAGAAATACATCCCAAGATTGTCAAACATGTTTGGAAGCTGTGATACGGGAACGATTTAAATATGTTTGAATTGCTTTTTATTTAGGTAAAGGGCACGTTGAAGCCCAGTATACTGTGCGCAAGAAAAATGATGTAAGGGAGTCTATATTCGGGTGCAACTGAACATTATTTATCCTGCTGTGGGCTTTTGGAGAAGCGTTCACAAATTTTCTAGAAAAGTTATATACATTAGACTGGTCAAATTTTTTTTATTTTTAGTTACATTGATATTGTTAATAAAAAATACTGCAAAAATTTCAGATATCCTTACGAACTAGTCTAAATTTTTAAACTAAGTTTTTAACAAAATTTGGCTACATTTAGTTTTGTATGAAATTAAATACCCCACAAAAAGTTTTTTTAACGCGCTGAATGGAAAAACTTGACTAACTGATCCTGGTTCTACCATAACCTCAACAAACGCAAACAAAGCACTGGCTTACTTACTTTTTTGTGGGGTTGAGGCAGAACCTCTATCCAGTGTGGCCAGGTTAGCCTTTTCGAGGCTAGATTTAGCTTTTTTTTTTGTCTTCTAGCCTCATAATTTTGGTTTTAGCTTCGTGGCTTTTTTTTAGTCTTTTTTTACTCCAAACCTTTTCTGGTCCCAACACCATATTTTTCATACAACTTCGAGGAATATATAAAATTAAAGTTGAATCAAGGTAGTATTGATGACAAAATACAGAAAATTATTCGTTAAACTATTTTTAATAGAGTCACACCTCCCCAGATTTTTTGAAGTCGGCATTTTTGAATGTGCGATGACGAAATTTCGACCATTAGCAACTACATGCCAGCAAATTTGTAAAAAAAAATCGGAATTTGACTAAATTTCCTATCTCAAAACTTGTAAAAAATTGATAATATAATCAAAATAGATTCATTTACCATACTTAGTTGTTCTACAAGTTGTGTTGTAAAATTATCATTCGGCGATTTGGAAGATATGAGTTTTTCAAAATGACGATTCAAAGCTGATGTTGACAGCAAATACACACAAGAAATATTACCAGATGGTGAATTTTTAACAATTATTCGGAAAATTCACGGCGTTAAATCGTAAATATTCGTTTAGGTTGAACTGGAGTTCATTAAAATGTTTTGAAGAAATTGGAAGTGCAATTCGAAAGATTTCTAATCACAAGACGTCGTATTTACTATTTGCATTTTATGTGCTTAAAACTGACTGTTTCCCAGTTTATTTTGATAATTTGAAATTACTTTTTTATACCAACAATTTTTGTTGATTTACGGCCTGTACATTTTCGAGTATTCATGAAACGAGCTCAAAGCCAAGAATAATAATTTTTCATTTCTTGAATTTTTATGAAAATTATTATTGTTTTATTTTCTTAATAATCATTTTAATTAATTATTAAAAGCTTTTTTGATTGAATAGAGTAGAAAAAATTCTTCTACTTTTCTTATAGATCCATTTCGGAAGCTGCTAGGCTTCTTCCTCAGAGCATGGCAGTTGTCTCTAAACATTTTTCCTACTCTATTCAATCAAAAAAGCTTTTAATAATTAAGTAAAAATGATTTTTAAGAAAATAAAAACAATAATAATTTTCATAAAAATTCAAAAAGTGAAAAATTATTATTCTTGGCCTTGAGCTCGTTTCATGAATAAATTTGAAATTACGAAAATACAGGTTTTTACAATGAACCTTTCGAAAAAGCAAATAAATCTTAGATACACCTTCCGATAAACAATCAGAATCATCTTACGGACTCGGAAAAATTGTGATGTAGACTAAAACTAAAAATCGAATTTTCGCAATTCTTGAAAAGTTCTGTTAATTCATGCGTCGGTATACACAAAATCAGATATCATAAGTTAATCGATGAACGATGATATTCAAATAACCGATTTAATTGCGAGTTCGGTTTCCTTTGCTTGAAAGTGGCAGATATGTCCCGAAACGACTTTTCAAAGCATCACAGAACGCGACGTGTGGCCAAAAAATATGACGAAAATCCGCAATCTGCTACAATTTTCGATTTTGAAACATTTTATAGAAAAGAGTTCAGAATTGTCCTTCAAGTTTTCACAAGTTGCATCCAAGAAAAGTTACAAGAAAGTTTGTCAACGTTCAAACCCATTCAGGAAATGTTTAGAATTCCACCAGACAGAAATAATGTTACCATTGATGTGATAAACTCTATTGTACAATTGGAACCCAAATTCTTCAAGGAAGAAGTCGAATGTTTGCTTTGTGAGTTACAAATTCTTTTTGACTCATGTCAAGGTTGTAAATCGTTCGAAGATATTTCCACGGTGGCATTCAAGTTAAAACGAGTTACCCCTTAGAATATAAAGTGGTTCGTTATATTTTGACTGCAGATTCGTCAGATTTTGTCAGAAATAGTTTCATGTTTATTTAGTTTTCCAAATCCGCTAAACTTCTTAGGTATCCTCGAATACGCACTCACCTGAATTAAATTTTAATCCATTATTATACCTATAAAAAAGAGTCGGCAATTTTTCGAGATCAGTCGGCATATCAGTAAGAATCAGCAGTTGATAACCCAATTGCGCATCGCCTACCTGATAATATGAACTCTTTACAAAAGATCAATTTTTTTTCAGTTGATAATTCTTTGAAAGTTACAAAGCAGGATGTATTTTCTCACTTTCAACAAGAAAATTCTAGGTATTATCCATTGATTGAGCTGCAGCAGCGAAAGCTAATAACCGTAGAGTGGAGAAGTGTGACCTCTACCATTGAATTTTGGGCGGAAATCCGAGAACATAAAAATTCATTAAACGAACCCCATTTTTTAGAACTGGTCCTATTCGTATCTAAATTTTTTGGTATTACCTTTCGATAATGCGGAGGTTGAAAGAATTTTTAGTGCTATGAACATTTTAAAAACTAAATTAAGGAACAGATTAAAAATTAAAATGCTTAACTCGCTGCTTACTATTAGATGTTCGTTAAAACCCCTATCCAAATGTGGCACTGATTTTGAAATTACCGATTATCTCATCTCTATGATAAATACGCAAACTTTGTATGCAGACTCAAGCTATTCTGATTCATTAGTTTGTAGTGATTTTTCTATAGTATGTATTTTTTTGAAAAAATTCCAAGTCAAGGAAAATGTGCCTGACATGTGTTGAAACAAGAATAGTTTCTTTAAGGTATGACTACGGCTCATATACAAATAATTTAAACTAAAACAAAAAAAAAATTATTATTGTTTTTTTAATAACTTATTTAATTATTAAAAGTTTTGAATTGAATAGGAAAGGAAAATTTTTAGAGACAACTGCCATAGCTTTTCTTACTGATTCCTTTCGCAAGTTGCTAGACTTGGATCTATAAGAAAAGCTATGGCGGTTGTCTCTAAAAAATTTCCTTTTCTATTCAACTAAAAGCTTTTAATAATTAAATAAATTATTAAAAAAAAATAAAAAACAATAATAGTTTTCGCTATAGAAAAATTATTAGTGGCCTTGAGCTCATTCATAGTTATGATACTTGAAAATGTATAGGCCGTAAAAACCAACAAATTGTTGGAATAAAAAGCAATAATAAAATAAAAAAATTTAAATGGATTTCTTAAAAAAATGTCTGAATTTTTTGTAGCTTCTTTCTTTCTTAATTTTAGCCTTTTCTAACCTTTTTTTTTGCCGATCACACTGCCTCTATCCGTTATTAAATTCTGATCATGGTTTCAGCATTCAATTCACTGTAAGAATTAGTTTTAGTGTTAATTCCAAATTAATTAATTTTTGCTTCGTTGACAAATTAAAATAAAAACGTGAAATTACAAAACCAGGTCAATCTTTAAAGGTTGCTGACTCTGAACCTGCCAGCTGACTAAATTGTTAGTCACAATTTTTGGTGTTTTTTTAATTTCCTTCAAAGCTACAGTAAACGACAAAACTAAAGTACCAATTAATTTTTTTTTAATGGACCTTGAAAATAGTTTTTTTGAAATTTGATTCCAGAGTTCCTGTGCTTTTTGGCCAATCAATCCTTGTTCTGACATATAAAGACTGTCATGGTCACTTTACACGCTCTAGAATAGGTTGTAGTCAGTGGATTCACTTGACCTTTGCATTTCCGAACCGCTCTGATACCAACCTCGAAGTTTGCTTAGGATCGCTATCTTGGTTTCTGCTATTCATTGAATTTATAATTGCAATAAACGCTTAAGTAGTTAGTATCCTTCAAAGTTTAGAATAACCGACTAAGTTGTTCGACTACAAATGTCTTTGATTGCACAGACATTCCAATGAAATTTTCTGAACGCTTATAACCCTTACCACAACGAGTGACGGGAAAGGCAGCATCAAAAAGTTTTTTCAAAAACGGGGTGGCCCACTTGCAGTGGGTGTTTCGAGTCGGCAAAAAACTGTGGGTCCCGCTAATTTATAGGAAAAAGTTAGAAGCCGCACACCAAAAACTAATAGAGAAGTTCATCCTTAACCTTCTGGAAGGTATATATTTATATTTAAATATTTAATTTTTATTTTATTTATATCCGAAAGAATTCTGATTCTCGGTATGGCATAAATTTTCACCGAAAATTTTGATCTGAAATATTTTGTTGCAATAAAGCGAACCAGAACTAAAATTCTTTAAATCTTGACTTGTAACTTCTCTCGAGATACGAAACATTTACTGGAAAGCGTCCTTAATTATTGAATTCAATTCTAAATCTTCGATACTCGATAATTGCATTTTTATTGCATTGAGCAAATGCAAAAACAATGTCAATATTACCATTATCGGACCATTGACCCCAGTCTCGAGATTAATGGCCAACTCAACGCCAACATCAACACTAAAGCATTGTCACTTTGTCACATAGATAGATACAGTCACAGTTAATTTCTCGGTGATCTCAGTTAACGGCTTTCAACAACGCAATCCCACAACAGCCCATCAATGCAATTGAATTAAATTGCTTTGTTGTTGTCCTTTTAATGTTGCATAAACGTTGATTTTATCATTTTTGTGCCTTTTGCTATCCATCTTTTGTTGTTATTGTAAATAAGTAAAACAAGTTGTGTTGTTGCAAAGCACCTGCTGACAATTTCAAGTGGTTTTCAAAGTAGGGTGGTTGGAGTGTTTTTACTCATTGCCACTTGAAACCAGCGAAAACAGCAAGCTAATAAATAACAAAAGACACAAAAAAAATATAAAAATAACAAAAACAACTGCACTATCAACTCAATGGCATTAGAAGAGGACGAATCTCATCATTACGAAAATTAAATTCAACCCCGAGAGAAGATGGGCGATGTGCATTAGTGTTGACAGTTATATTCAATGGTAGGAAGTAATTGGGTAGATTGAGTAACCATAGGTTTGAGTAAGGAGAAAAGTTAACAAAGTGCCACAGAGAACAGGAAATGCGAATAATCTGGCCTTGTGTCCCACACGATCCCATATCATGTTCAGAAACCTGCAAATCCTATCCCCAGCTTATATTGTAGAGCAGGTGGGAAGGAGCTTTACACATTTGCCGTTCGGGTGGAAACAAAGTACTTGTTGTTTTATTAGCAGTGTGTATAGATACTAACATCTTTTTTAGCCAGCCTCAATACTTTGATTTAATCACGTCGAACCTTCTAAGTCATCTCATCTTGCTTACCTTTTCTCCAAAAACGAAAGTAAAATGACCCTATAAAGTATAGAACAAACAGACACCATCCCATGGCAGTCGTTTCTCAGTACCGGAATGACTCGGTTTTTTTTTTACCGACCAAGAGCTGTTTTTTCAGTGTAACCCTGTCCAATTCATCACACTGTCTAAATCAGACTTCGAGCTTCACGTTGTTGTGCGATTTATGACCAGTGAAACCTTCTAGGTCATGTCACCCCTCCTTCCGTAAGGAAGTATAAGATGGATAATGAGGGGTGAGAGGCATCATATCCGTAGATCAACCATCGAGTTCCACGTCATTACCTTTATGCATATTAGTCGCCTCTTACGACCGGTATGCCTACCTCGGGCATATCCGCAGGGCTTAGCTTCACGTCGATGCTTTAGCTGACCTGACGGAGTCTCATATTCTACTAGGGAACTGTAGCGAACCGGGAAAATTGTCTTTAAGGCTTATATGACCGTCATAACGGAGGCCTCTAGTTACTAATCAATAATTATTTAAAAGCATTAAAGGCATATATTATTAATCGAAGGAAGCGAACGAACTGCCCTCACTAATAGATTTGATATCGCTGAACATCAAGGAAATCATGTGAGTCCTGGGACAAAGTCGTATTGCACGGAATTCTGGTTCTAATGACTAAGGTAAGTAGGGTTTTTATAAGACTGAGGTAAACCCGTGGAGAAATATATGTTCTCTTCTCGTTTTACTCAAGGTCTGCCTTGGACTGGCGTCACTGAAAAGCAAATGCCAAATGGGCAAAAGTACCCATATTCCTTCGTTACAGGGCCTAATTAACCGGCTCTCCCTAGGTATAGTGGGCTACTAATGGGAACATACTTCTAAGACAGATTACTTCGCTTTGACACGAATAAAGGAGATAAATAGTAAAAGATCGCTGCTGGCGGCTCTCTGGGATATCTTCGGCTATGAAGATTATATAACAGTTGTCGTTGTCGCCAAAAGACGGATCTTCTATAAATATTATACCATGATTCCATAGGAAGAATAAAATAAAGTTTGACGAATATCAGACTGAAGCTGGCAGGAAATACGAAAGAAGTAGCGCTAGTGAGCTCGAAACAGTCTGTAGAAGAGTAAGTCTCGACCGCGAGGGATCATTAAATCACCTCAAAGTCGCGCTTTACATACTAACGAGCATACATCGACTTTAAAATAACTTTCAAGGAGCACTTTAAAGGGGGGGAGAGAGAAAGTGATGAAAGGAAGAGGAACTTTTATGCAAACAATGCCTAATTTTGGTGGTTTAGGTGAATCTAGTCGTCAGGTATTCTGCACTTTAACAGGCTCTATAAGCAGAAATCTAAAGCAACCCATTAAAACTACCTATTAGGAATCAATCATCAAGTGGCAAACCATTGAGAGAACTTAAGCAGCGAACTAGTGCACGGAGTTCATGGTGCACGCATGGAAATCCCAACGAGATGCCGGAGATTCTAAAGACTATTGATCGTCTTTTCATACCTCCAGGAGGTTCAGGAGGTATGCTTGAATTCGACTTAGTAGAAGATCGGGAGAGAGAGAACATTTTCCATCTTACATTCTTGACTAGCCTACGAAGCAGTTTTCCTAAATACTCGATTACTCTCCTTTTAGAGATCCAAATGGCATCACTTGTACACAGGACTAAAATAGATACTTCTTGTGAACCGCAATAATAATTTCCGCTAGCACAGCAGGCAATCACACCACCAACTTATGCACTGCACAATCCCTCTCTACCTCCTCCCTTCTCTTTAATCACGCCTCACAGTACACTTGTCTACGGCACCGTATGCGGCAATGATGCCGTTAAAAGGCAAACGACTAATCAATGAATGCGCCCAGCAGGCTCGCACAGTGCGCAAACCCATGAATGAACTCAATATGCGCCGAACCAATCCAATTCCAATCTAACTGCTAAGCAAATTGCTTGGTAAAATGTCTCAATTGCAAAAACAATGGCAGCAGCAGCCGCAAAAGCAAACGACCTCTTACACTTGCCCATATGCCCGTCGTCTAACCTGGCATACGTGCAAGGCAAAGTCACAATCCGATTTCGGCTCTAGCAGCAACAGCATCAAGTGCAATACAATGCCAATATCAAAGTGCTGCTACCAACCACCTTTTGCCGAGGGTTGCTGTCTGCGCTCTGTGGAAAGGGTCGACGTTGGTTTGGTGCGTTGTTCGCGCGTATTAACAGCAGCCGCCACATTCCCACTGGAGTAATTTGGTACGAATATGGCCTGCTGCCGTACTGTAGCTGTGCGACAATTAAAATTCACGCACAATTTTCAAAACTTTATTGTGCTCACCCCTCTTGCGGGCTTTAAAATACATTCGACTCGATTGCGCCTGAAACACGCTCGGTGTCATAAGTCGTAAATGACGGGCGGATGGAATATGATTTTGCTTTTGTGCCTTCTACGACAATTACCGAGTATTTGCTCTTTTTTGTATTTCTGCTACCATCGCATTGTTTTATTGTTATTATGAATATTGTTATTGTTTGTTGTTGTTTCTGTGTGATGTTTACCTCTGTAGCTTCGCTGCGATTACCTCCAAGAAAAGGGTTCAATCTAATTCAATAAAGCAGTTTTCCAAATAAAAATATTTACCACTTTTCCAAAAATAATAAAATCCCACATTTTCCCACACGTACTCTACGTAGATTTGTAAAGATTATTGACTACGCTCATAAAGCCAAACTATGTCTACCACAAATGACTTTTGAATATGAAGGGGGTTAATTGTGATGTGTGGTTGAAATCGGCTTTCTGATAAGAAATTAGACTTTCTTACTTCTTGCTCTCACGGCGCCCGGTTAGACACAGCATGAGAGCACAATTACAGGACTCTGGCATGCTCATGTCAGTTAAGATAAAGTAAAAAAATACATTGCCAAAGTCTTGAACTTAGTGGGACTGAAGTAAATATCTAGGCAAGTTTAGGTTAGCGTGGATGGATCTGAACATTGTAAATCGCCGATAGGCCGCCCAAAGGAGAACCCGTTATGCTATAACTGAGCTAAGTTATACGATTTCGCCCGTCACATGCAAGGTGCTCTCATCGCTGAAGCTTGGTGTAGCGTATGCAATGCCCCGTAGTAAAAATGCGAACCAATGTCACAAATGGCACTCTTGGATTTACCCACTTCGTGTCTCGTTCTACAAAAAAGATAGACAAAATACACTTTTAAGTATCGGTTATCGACGACTATCAAAAACGCCACTGACATCGCCATAAAGCTGATATTAACAGTGCTTCGACCTGCCTAATAAGCACAATAATTAGGAAAATCGTCATTAAAATTCTTCCAAGGGAAGTCCAAGGAGACTAGCATTGGAAGAGTAGGTTGTAATGAAAATTTGTTATGATGGGGTATACCGCATGTAGGGATGGATCCTCTCTATTTTATTTTTACCGACTCGGTGTGAATGCCATTTAGAACAGATTGCGCAGATCGGACTGTTAAATAAGATCGGCATCGCCATGTAAAATATCACAGTTGAAAGCATGGTTTGGGAATTGAACTAGATTGAATCCTTTAATAAATGGATACGGTGTACTAAAAGCTTTGAATTGGATAATTGGCTGAGTTTTGGAAACTGTTGGCACATCTTCATAACTTATCCAGCAGAATTAGTAAAACTCCAGCAGAAAATTGGCCTAGCTCAAAACTATCCCTGAGCTAAACTGTTTGAAAACACAACCAGTTCTAGCTTAATACCCTAACAATGCTTTCAACTGTCCACTTTTACATGGTGATGTCATTGGCGGTGTCAATTGTCACCAGTGCATTACTTTGCAACTCGTTTTTAACCGGTTTCCATTTCGACAGTTCTAAGATGGCTTGGCTATGGCTAGTTCTCAAGCTGTGCCATTTCGGAAAGTTTGAGTGAAGTTTTAGTTGTGGATGAGTGATTATCGATTTTCGATATTTCAAACTGTCTTTAAAATATCACTTTTGTAACCGGCACAGGACGATTCACAAAGCGTGTTGCTCAAGACTGTCTCTTTTGGAGACTGGTTCGCAATTTTACTGCAGGGACTCTTGCAAAACAAGCAAGTATGGACTAAAAAAAAGAAATATGACGATCTAGAGTGTCTCTCTCTCAGCCTGTTTAATATTGAATACATGGTTCTATCTATATATCAGAGCGGCTTCAGAGCTGGTAAGTATATTTTAGACCGGATCTGCACGATACGGCAAATCCCGGAGAAGACCCTTGATAAGAACATCGATTTTAACAGCACGAAAAGTAGTTGCCTGTATACTCCTAAGTTTGTCTTGACCAGAAGCTCCTTGAGGATTCGGAACGACCTATAGAACTTTTCCCTCGAATGCTTCAAGGAATATTCTATCTTCTTTCGAGTAAGTGTAAAGTCATTTACCAAAACAATTATGAAAGCAGACGGAATGAGAGTTATCCTTGTTCGTTGAGATGGAGCTTAACTTTTGAACTCTCTACTTGTTGACATCAGTTATTCTTGTTGGGTTTAGCGAAATACCTAGACCGGAGAACGTCGCCTAGGAATGCTCTAGTCACTCTGGTTTAACTTTGGTTTAATAAAAATGGTTTCGAACGATATAGCTCCGAAGAGACAAGGGTTTTTTTTGGACTGAGTAGACAACTGAGAACTAACGTCCTCTCGGTGAACAAAGATCATGCTCTATTAATCTCTCATCATACCTGTCCTGATGTACTGCTCGGAATCATGGACATGGATCAGGTGGCTGAGTCATGTTACGAGTATGCGAATGGACAAAAAAGCTTCAGCCCAAAAGTTTTTCCTATCTACACCAGAATTCGGCAGCAGAGAAAGGGGAAACCTCGACTGAGTTTGAAAAGCCAGGTGGAGGCTGACTTGAACTCCCTTGGTGCTTCCAATTGCAACAGCCAAAGTCGCCCAGGCAGTTAAGCGCCAAGGAACTTTCTATACAGAGAGCTCTACACAGATAAGGGAATCAGAATCCGTCCGCTATCTGCACGGGGACTTCGGTGAGGCTCTACTTTAGGTACAATGGCCACGGTTTGTCAATCGAAGGTAATTGTCATACTTAACGTGGCGGATGGGATCATTTACGGTAGATAACATCAGTCTGCAGTTAAAGCTGCCTTCAATCGTACCCGCATATACTCGTAAGCTGTAGATGAACTTAGTAACTAAAAAAGATTAACAGAAACTGCGGAGTTGAAAGTATTAAACTGAAAACTGGTGGATCATCGGGGCAGCCAGAGGGACCACAACATCCTAAAGGACTAAGTATAGCGAGGGCTGTGAGTATGTTAAGAGCAACCCACGAGACGGGCTGGTACTCTGCTGACCCCTGTAAGATTATAAAGTGTTTTCTAAAAGCGCTGAAACAGAAAATAAGGGGCTAATTACTGGAAACCTCCAAAGGTCTCAATCCATGGTCGAAGACCTGACATGTTTATTATGTATGAGGGATGACAATCTGTCTGACATGATAATGGTAGATGTACATACTTTCTCTACCTCTATATATATTACAAAGAATCAGTTAAAAATCGGGTACAGTGCTTGGCCAGATATGAATTTGAATTCATCCGTTGCTTCAACTATCCTAGAAGCAAGCGATATTCTACTTGGATACAATTAATAAGCTACGCCAAGTAGCGCTACACAGTAGCACGGAAAAGTAGTTTACAGGGAAATATGAAATCGCTCTTGAAATAGTGTGTTTGTCGACTGAAAACTTCTTGGACATAACAACGGCAAGTGGGTATCTGGTCAGCTAGCAAATCGACACTTTCTCGTATAAGGTAATGTTGTTTAAAAGATAACGGGTTGGCGTTAAAGGGAATGCAGAAATTCTAAGGACCGCCAAGTCATAGTCCAACTGCTTTCACAAACACAGCAGAATCCCTCCTATTAATGAGATCATTTTGATGGATGAGGAAAACTCTCCAAGTGGATTTCTACAACGAGAAAGTTATCCACTTATGAAGAATTTCAATAGAGTTAAAAAGAGGGGGTGGGGTAACAAAATCTATGTAATGTTTGCATACAGTCATAAGCCAATGAGGCATCGTGACCGCATTCTGCAAAAACTCGTCAGCTCCTAAACATAAGCACATTATTTGTAAAGTAGTTTTAAATAAAATTTTTGTCTCATTTTACACACCAAACATAATTGGATTTACCATTTTGCGCAACACCAATGTGGTTTCAGAGCACTTCGATTTCCAGCTGATTCATAAGCTCAAGCATTTGCCATTCACTCGATTGCACCCCATTTAAGCTCATTGTTATTTGTTTCATATTTCATACCTCCCCAAGATAAGACCAATCACTTTTCGTTAATAAAAATCAAAATGTAGTAAAAATTATTACCAACAAAAACTGAACTGATTGTTACAGTCCACAAATGTGATTTATCTTATTTCAATGCAGGAAAAAGAGATCCTTCGCCTCTCACCCCATTCGATGCGCCTTTCCGCAAGCAAAATACTGTTTTTGCGCATTTCCGTACAATTGTCGCTGATTGCTATGAATTTGTATTTGCAGCAAATGAAAATCTACGTGCAAATGCATGTGTGTATGTGCCCAACAAAAAGTTCTGTAAGCGGTTTCGAGTAAAAGATCAGGAAGTGTAAGTTAAGGTGAAACCGAACTTTATGTTCCTAGAAGTAGGGGTGCCAATTTTTGGATTTTAATAATCCCGGAATTTTCTGGACATTATTTAATATCCCGGGAGGCCGAGATCAGTCCCAGGATCACTATTCTCCAATGGTTGGATTTTGAAAAATTTCAAAATAAAAAATAATTGCACTTTAAAGCGTTTTTTTATTAAAACCGAAAGTTATTTCATTAATATTTGAAACAAAAAAAATCAGGTGCTAAAATTTTTTTCGATATATTTGAATTGTGTAAGTGAATTGTGAAGGGATTTTTTGTGCAATTTAAAAACCCAATTTTATTGGAGACCGAGCGATTTCAAATTGGCGTTAGAAATCTGCACTTTTGTTTGGTACAGAAAACGTGTTAGCTCAGTTTCTGTTATAGAATATTTTACATTTAAATTACAAAATAGAATGTTGAATAAATAAATGGAAAAATGTTCATACTTTCAGTTCAATATTAAATTTTCTTTTGAATCAGTTTATATATCCATGAACGTATGACACAAAAAAAGCGTGGATGCAAATGACGCAGGGGAGCTCTGGTATTAATTCAACGTTCGGTAAGTAAATGTTACTTTGCACGGCTAAGCAACTTTTTATACTTTTTTGTTAAAAATTCCAAACGTTTCAATTACCTACACCAATTTTCAATTTATTGTGGTTTATAATTAAAACTAAAACTAAACTAAAAAACGTCTAAATTTTTTTTAGTTTCTTTTCATTTATTTTTGTGTGCGCCGTAGCTCAGTGAGCAGAGCAGACGACTCCAATGCGGAGAGTTCTGGCAACTGATACAAATGTTTTTTTTATGTTTTTTTAATTGTTAAGACATTTCTGGTTTAAAATTTAAACTCCTTGAAATGAAAATGAGCGGGAAATTTTCTCGAAAAATGGCATAATTTAAATGGACATATATGTAGCCCAAAAAAGTTGAAAATTTAGGTTCAAATTTTTAGCCGTGTGGTCACAAAAGCCAATATTGGGAAAGCGCCAGATATTTTGAACAAATTAAGCTGTTTTTCCAAACGAATATTGAGTTGGTTTCCTATAGCAAATTTTATCTCGCCTTTAATTGTTATTGCTTGCTGCCGTAGGACCACTTGAACTACTTACTTTTACTTCGTGAATAAAGATTGTCCAACATTGACAATCACTGAAAGAGGTCGAAAACATTTGAACGAAGTAGTTCGTTAGTTCAGTGAACTGAGTCGCTCAATTCAGCTGGTTTGTTCGCGAACGAGACAACTCGAACTGGATGGCTAAAGAATGACTTTTTTATATTTTCGACACTTAAAAATTGGGCATGGCTATCAAGCGATTTCATAGCGTCAAGAGATTAGCGCCAAGAAGACCACATACTAAATTTCCATAAGATATCTCAAAAAATTTGCTCAAAGGATCGTGTGTGATGAAGGGACGGGATTGCTACTGACACAAACAGATTCACGGCTTCATGTTATAAGCCTATTGATCAAATGAAATAAGTCTTATATAAGGTGCAGAACTTTTGTTGGGTGATTTTGAATGTGAAAGCCTATTTAATAAAAGTACGCAGATTTTGGTTTGAAAGCTGAGACGTGCAATGTAACTCAATGCCAGACATCGCCAACTAACAATGCTCGTCCGCCAGCTTACAAACTTTCTGCCTTTCAGTTTCACCAGCTCGCTGACGTAGCGTGAGTACTCGTACTAAGACGCAGTGGTCACATTTGTTTGGCATTTTAGGTGAATTGAATGCGACGCGAAATAGGCGAGTGGAAATTCGTATGAAATCTACTTTGGCTTTGGTATTCCCTGAGGATGAAAATAATTGTCTACCCTCAAACGTCAATGAATATTATTACTTATATTATTGTTGTATATTAGGCAGCTAATAAACAGGTTCACATGTAAGAAACGTAGCAGTCTCAATTGGCATTTCTTTATTGTTGTTGCTGGTGCAAAAGGAGACGTGGACAGGGCAAATCAGGAGGTAAGTAAAATAAATGCATTCGGGCAATGTCCTTGCTTAGTTATAAATTTTGTTGTTAATTTATGATATTTACGTGATTTACGACAGTAAATTAGATGGACCCAAAGGTACGACTATTGGTAGGATACTTAAGGATATTCGTTTATTTAAGCATTCATGCTATAAACATAAATACAAGGAGATTTAACATTTTAATTGAATTGGGAAGCATGACCACGAAACGAGCTGATCCAATGGCAGCTGCAATTCATGGACACTACGATAAGAATTCCTTCTGAAGGGATATGAACTATCCTTTGTCGTATATAGATCCCGTCGTAACGCCGTCTGGCACCAACTTTCGCGGGAGTGCTTTGTAGAGGCCCACAAAAGCTTCGGGCAATCTGCAATTGCTTATCTAGGCTCAATATAATGTTTTTAGTTAACAGTGACTTGTAACGTGAAGGAAATCTGAATATTACTACCCTTTCTGCACCAAGCACATACATGGAAAAGATAAGTTTCTTTGTCGATACCCTTCAGACAACTCAGAGTTACCTCTCGTTTGACTTTACGATCACAATAACAATAAAACAAATCATGCAGGTTTCATAATAAACCTGAAGCCAAGTACCATCGCCTTTCCACTGCCAATAGAGATTCTTCTTCTTCTTTAAATGGTCATCTAACCGCCTGGGCGATTTTGACCGTTCAACATACCTCGCCAGTCGTTTTGTCGTTGCGCCAACTGGCGCCAATTGGAAACACCGCGGGATCGCAAATCGGTCTCCACTTGGTCTTCCATCGGAGTGGTGGTCTCCCTCTTCCTCTGCTTCCACCGGCGGGTGCCGATAAGAATACCTTCTGGGCTGGAGCATCTTCGCTCATTCGCACTACGTGGCCTAGCCAGCGAAGCCGCTGTGTTTTAATTCGCTGAACTATGTCGGCGTCTGCGTAAAGTTCATACAGCTCATCATTAAATCTTTTTCGGTACTCGCCGTCGCCAACGGGTAGAGGTCCACAAATCTTTCGAAGAATCTTTCTCTCGAATACTCCCAGAGCCGCCTCATCAGATGTTGTTAGTGTCCACGCTTCTGCGCCATATAGCAGGACGGGTGCGATGAGTGACTTATAGAGTGTTATTTTCGTTCGTCGAGAGAGGACTTTACTTTTCAATTGCCTACTCAGTCCGAAGTAGAATTTGTTTGCAAGAGTAATTCTTCGTCGGATTTCTAGGCTAACATTATTGTTGGTGTTAATGCTGGTTCCCAGGTAAACGAAGTCATTTACTATTTCGAAATTATTGCTGCCAACAGTGGCTTGGTTGCCAATGCGCGAATGCGCTGACTCTTTGCATGATGACAGAAGGTACTTCATTTTGCCCTCGTTCACCACCAATCCCATTTTCTCCGCTTCTTTTTCTAATTTGGAGTAAGCAGAAGTTACGGCGCGGTTGTTAAGGCCAATGATATCAATATCGTCAGCATATGCCAACAGTTGCACGCTTTTATAAAATATAAAATAGAGATTAGTTCTTTAAAATATGTCAAAAAAAAGTATGGGATACCGAAGTTCAAACCAAACCAGCTGAGACCGAACAGAATCTGAGAATGAAACCCTTAACCGAAACCGTAGCCGAGGTCGAAATCTGAACCGAAGCTATAATGAAATTGCAATAGTCTTGTTTAAGTGCCTAAACAAAATGGGTAGTCACGTATCAAGGGCTGCTATTTCAGCATAAGCCAGTTCAATCCGCTTCAACAACAACAAAAAAATTAGCTGCAACTGAATTTAAAATGGAAAACAAGAACCTAGGGCCAATCCGAAACCTATGCAAAACGAATCAGAAGCGAAACTGTATTTAGATTTTATTTAGAACTGGGATCGAAGCGGAAGTTGAAAGAGGAACCGTGGCTGGAAATAAAACTAAAATTGATGCCAGAACTAAAACAGGAACCTACCCTAAACCATACAAAAAGCTTGAGCTAAAATACAGAATCCAAGCCAACCCGAAACAAAAAAAGATCTAGAACCGAAACGAAAGGAAGCAATACAAATTAAACATTATCCATATTCGGAAGGGAAGCCGAGGACTCAAGCGGAATCATGCATGGACTGAAATTAAAATTGAAGCCAAAACTGATACCGCACCAATCAAAGCTAGAGTCAAAATTTAAACGAACCCCGAAACCAAAAACGAATCCAGAACCAAATCGAATGAGAAGCAATAAAAATTAATCATTAGTTTAAATCATAACCAGAATGGAACGTGGAACCAATTAACCCCCTAATCGGGACATTTTTGGCACCGAGGACAAAATGGAAACAAAAGTTGAAGCTGAAATTACATTTGAAACCAATGCAACCCGAAATCGAAATGAATGAGAAATAAAAAGAAAAACACGATCTGAAATTGTAAGCAGAACCGAAAGCAGAATGAAACTTAAGCCGGAAGCACTCGAAACCAGTAGCGGATACAGGGGGGTGGGGCATGGCCCCAATTCAATTAATACCAAAATCGGCTGTGGAAGTTTTAGATCACTGCGATGGAAATGCTATTGCACATTCTGGCTACACTGCCAGTCAGTAATGCTTCTCCAGAAAGAAGTTTTTCTACCCCTCGGCGATTAAACATGGTTACGAACAACTATGACTGAAGAGAGGCTCATTAGTTTAGCACTTTTACTCGTACATTATGTACAAATGTTGAAAACATTATAGAAAGATTCGACAAAAAAAATGGAAGCGAAACATTGATTTTATATTATAGAATTGTATCATAACAGCTTGACGCTAATTTATGAAAAATAATAATGTATACTGTTTCAAAAACATCTTTATAACAAAACTACATACTTAAACTGTCGACGAATAAATTGAAATGTACTTAATTTCATTAAACATTATTGTTCATCTCTTTTTTTTTTGCATTGCTCCAATAAATATAGATTCAAGATAACTCCACTTAGTTAAAAGACAAAAGTGAAACTCGCTTATCAGAAAGAACTAGTTTCTACCTTTGACCTGTATAAAATCATTTCCTGATTGCTTTTTGTTCGAAAGCTAATTAGAGTGCTTAAAGATAAATTCAAAATGGTGTTCTGAAATTAATCATTTATTTGTATTACTGACTTTCATGGCAATTTGGATTTTGAGCTTTCGGCCATGATCGCCCCCCTCAACTAGAGACCTGTATCCGCGCCCGCTCGAAACCAAAGGAAAATACAAGCACACTCAGAATTTGCATGCTTTAGCCATATACAAGGTGGCGCAAAAGTAAGCTTCCGATGTTCAGCATATCGGTTGTGGCACGTGCAGTGTGTGCTGTTGCACCGTCTTGTTGGAACCACATGTTTTCCAATCCCAATTCATCAAGTTGCGGCAAAAAGAACTCGTTGATCATTGCTCTGTAGCGCTCACCATTCACAGTAACCGTTTGGCCCCGACCGATTATTGGCCAAATAAATAGTCAGCAATATTCCGCGTTCTGGAGCAGTGTAGCGTAACATTGTTTATTAACGTGTATTTCGCATGTGTTTACTACACAAATGTCAAAACAGAACTGACTTTAGGGGCCAATCGCAAAATTTATAGCATTTTCTGATAGGAGGATTACTTTTGCGCCACCTTGTATATATATTTTTTTTCTATGCCTTAGAAAAACTACGCAGGTCCTAACTGGTTTTGTTAACGCTAGACACGTATCCTGCGTCGAATACGCTATTGAAAATATTCTGTATTTTTTTAGGACTGCCTTTCTAAACGACTTAAAAAAAATATATTTGAATTGTTTCAAAATAATCAAAAAATGTTTTATTTCGAGGATTAATTACAGGTACACATATGCGTACAATAAATCAAACCAAAAATTAAATAACTATATTAGAAATAAGTATTTTACAGAATGTTCGTGGAATCGACGAATGGTTAGGTTTTATAGGGAGTAAGCGAAGTTTAGCCTTCTAGTGTTAATGAATTAGTACCCAGGCCCCGTTTAAGAAACACTAACAACTGGCTAGGTCCTGCGTATACTTTCCTTAACAGGCCCATGACTTAAAAGGCCCTAAGCAAAATTTATCGCATTTTCTACCCGGGCTACTTTAAGTCACACATCCAACAAAGAAAATGAAAGCATTTAAAAATTGTCGCGTAACAAAAATGGCTATAATTTTCATAAATAAATCACACATATTTCATTTTTAATAAAATATTTAAAATTCTGAAAATCCCTATATAATAAGAAGCAAAACAACGGAATACCGGGATTGTGTGGATGTCTGTGACTAAGTTTGAAAAATGCGTATAAATTTTTTACATAATTCACTTGTTTGACATTAAATATTCACAATAACAAAAAAAAACATATTTGCCAAATATTTGTAAACTATTCATTATACTCTTATGATGTGTATAGTTAGCCCTCCACGGCTTAGTGGGTAATAAAGATGTATGTGTGTGTGTTAGTGTGGCGTGTTAGTGAAATATTTGTTGACATTTCTGGTTCTTTGAATTACTATAATTAGTTGATTTCGAAAAATGCAGGTTGTTTGAATTTGTACTTGTTGTTGTTCTTTTTTCATTTCTCACAGTGTTTGGCCTTCATGTCAGTTCATCACGTCCTGTTTGCACCCATTCGACCAAACGACAGGATAATAATTAGAGCATATGTACGTATGGGTTATTTGTGTATGCAAACATTGTATTTGTCACTCATTTTTCGTGTTCGTGTTTTAACATACGGAACATAGCCGCGAATAAGGTTCGACGAGAGAAATTAAAAAAAGTTCGGTTAGTTAAAAAATGGCAAAATTAACCAAAGATTTTAAACTCTTAAATGGCGCTGATCGCCTATTCACAAAGTAGCTTTGAAGTCGGCAAGAGGGTGATATGTGTAGATTCTGTTATAGGGGGTCTTCTCCCGCAGTAAGCGTGTCTGGGGGATGACAAGCTAAGTTCAAGCCGACTAACGCGGTAATGTTTAACCCATTCGAAACTTTTCTCCATGACTCGAACTCACCCTCGAAATAAATAAATTTAAATAATTATCGTGTCTATCGGGCAGTGTTCTCTCCATAACTTAGGATCGTTCTGTATGTCGTAATGGTTGAAGTCGTCTTGCTTTTCTTCTTTCTTTCCATCGAAACACCGAGTGTGGTGCTCGTGGTCGTGCTGTAGGCAATTAAGCATTTCAATAATGTCAGCAGTGGTGATCTGGAGTGCGTAAGAAATAGCTTACATTGACTTCAAGGATTCCTAGTAATCCTGAGAGCACCTTCTTCGTTAGCATGCACTGAAAAAAATAAATTCTCACTAACAGCGCTTTTCATGGCTATGCTTCGTTTTAGTGTCAACATATCCGTCACTCAATCGTTTCGCTCGGTGGGAGTGTAAATGCGAATTAATCAGTTTGAAATAAATATTTATGCAAACAAATTTATGTTGGTATGTGTGAACATATGACATACTTTTTTGTCCTCAGTGACTGACTGATGCTTGTAAACCGTCATATATTCATTGACTTGACATTGTTGCTGTTCGCTGATGATGAAATATGTTTATTTTGGTGGAGTTAATTGAATGACATTCTTGGGCGGTATTTTGTAATGGATACCTTTTGGTATGCACATAAGCGCTAATTTCATGTAGTCATGAGGTAGTAGGTACTTATAAGCGGCAATTAGGGTGTGAGCTAAAACTTACTAATGCTGGAGCAAAAACTGACTACCAAAAGCAATGCAATGCTTTCGTTATAAATGAAATTCTATGTATTTTTCAAAGGGTTGAGGACCCGAGGTTTGGTACTCACTCTGGTCTATAACGAACTCATGTTTCGGATATCAGCTGGATTGTTTTTTCTCAGATGGAGACACTTTTCAGGAAATCTTAGGCAATTTTTGTAATGAACAGTACCAACTCATAAATTTCGCTAGCCTAGAAGCGATCAGAATAACTTTACTCTTAACCTTTATAACCATAGTTACAAAGACTTTTAATTTAATTTAATTTAATTTATTTTAGTTTTGTTTTAGTTTATTTTATTTTAAAGTATTCATGAAACGAGCTCAAGGCCAAGAATAACAATTTTTCACTTTTTGAACTTTTATGAAAACTATTATTGTTTTTTTATTTTTTAATAATCATTTTAAACTAGTTATTAAAAGTTTTTTGATTGAATAGAGTAGGAAAAATGTTTAGAGACAACTGCCATAGCTTTTCTTGTAGATCCATTTCGGAAGATGCTAAGCTTTTTCATTAGAGAAATTTTGGCACGCATTGCTAACCATTAAGCTAACAATACGCTGGTTTTGATGTCATCTAAACTCCTAGCTCTATTCTATATGTATATATATATTTTAATTTTATTTTATTTTATTTTGTTGTTGGTTTTATGGTCTGTTCATTTTTACATACTTTTGTAATTTTTAACGAGCTCAAGACCAGTTGATAATAATTCTTGGTTAATTATTATTATTATTATTAGTTTTTTCAAAAATTATTTATTTATTCATGAATATCTACTTCAAAGTAATCCCCATGAGATATTATACACTTGTGCCAACGGTTTTTCCAATCTTCGAAGCACTTCAAAAAATCATTTTTTTGTATCTTGTTCAGCTCCTCCTTCGATGCCGTTTTTATCTCGTCAAGAGAAGCGTAACGTCGTTCTTTCATGGGCCTCGTCAGTTTAGGGAACAAGAAAAAGTCACAGGGCGCCAGATCTGGGGAATACGGTGGCTGCGGCATCATTAGTGTGTTGTTTTTGGCCAAAAAGTCGCGCACAAGCAACGATGCGTGAGCAGGGGCGTTATCGTGGTGCAAAAGTCAATTTTTGTTCTTCCACAAATCCGGGCGTTTCTGGCGGATTGCTTCGCGCAAATTGCGCATAACTTGCAGGTAATATTCCTTATTGACCGTTCTTCCCTGTGGCAAGAACTCATGATGCACCACGCCCCTGCAATCGAAGAAAACTGTCAGCAAAACTTTCACATTCGACCGAACTTGGCGCGCTTTTTTCGGTCTTGGTTCGTGCGGCAGCTTCCATTGAGATGATTGAGCTTTGGTTTCCACGTCATAACCATAAACCCACGATTCGTCACCAGTTATGACCCTCTGGAGCAAATTTGGGTCGTCGCGGACAGAGTTTAACATCTCATTAGCAATGTTCATGCTGTCTTTGGTCACAATTAAGCAATTTTGGTACGAATTTCGCGTAAAAATCGAAGACGATCCAAAACACGTGCAAGCAAAGCAGCTGTCAACAATTAACTGAACATTCAAAATGGCCGAGCTTGTCGGCATAAGTGAGAGACATGAGTACCAACATAACGCCACAAAAAATTCGAAATTCGAATATACGTAACCAGCGAAATTTAAAAATTCGCGATACTTTTTGAACACACTTCGTATACATTGCTTTCCATTTTTCCTCTATTCAAAAATAATAATTATTTTATTTTATTTTATATTATATTATTTTATATTATTTTATTTTATTTTATTTTATTTTATTTTATTTTATGTTATTTTATTTTATTTTATATTATTTTATTTTATTTTATTTTATTTTATTTTATTTTGTTTTATTTTATGTTATTTTAATGTATTTTATTTTATGTTATTTTATTTTATTTTGTTTTATTTTTTTTATTTAATTTAATTTAATTTTACTCTGTTTTATTTTTTTTTATTTTAATTTATTTAATTTTATTTCATTTTATTCTATTATATATGTTTTTATGAGCTGCAGTATGATTGCTTGATATTTTATGCAGTCTGTCTTGTTTAATTTTATTTGATTTTAGCCAAGTTCGCATATTACTACATGAACTACGCAAATATTAGAAACTTGATTCATAGTTTGTCGTTCGAGTTTTACTTTTTGAGCATTTTTATGGGCGAATTGCATACCATAAAAGTTTGCTTGACGATTTGTTTGCTTAGTCTGTTGTTGGGTTAGCAATAATTTATAATTTCATAGCAATACAACATTTGCGCTCGTTTAAAAGCAAATCATGGAAAGTACTCGTATCTAAACAATATTAAAGGCATGCAATGTCAAGCGCCAAGAATTATGCATAACCAACTACTTGACAAATAGTAGGTGTGTCACTAGCAGTTGGCAAGCAGGCTTTGTTTGTCAACCCATTCCTTGGCTAGTTTACTTTGACAAACTAATATCCACGCTTATGGTCAAAGCTCATAAGGGCGTGTGGCATGCGTTTGGTCAATAATTGCCTAATAAATATTCGACATCTATCATGTTAGAGCCATCAACTAAGTTTGTATTTTCTTTAATGTCAAAACCATAAAATACGTTCAATAAATAGTTCCATAAATAGAAATACGAATGTTTCGAATATGACCAAGTCCCCCGTCGTTATTCTAATATTGACAACATTCAGTAAGTCTGGTTCAAGAGCCTATAAGATATTCATAAATATTGACTCTCAAAATCTAACTTCTTAAAGACATGGACAAATTTTAGGACACACAACTTTTCGGACACAGATTTAAAATGGCAGCCTATTCTAAGAGTGCATAGCTATGAAACGGCATACATGTAGTCCATCGAACTGTACATGTCTCTTTCTGTCATCCATTGTCAAATATAGTTTTGTAACACTGTACGAGGTGTGTTCAAAAAGTATCGCGAATTTTGTGTTTTCTCAAAAATTATTTATTTATTCATGAATATCTATTTTGTCCCCTTCAAAGTAATCCCCATGAGATATTATACACTTCTGCCAACAGTTTTTCCAATCTTCGAAGCATTTCAAAAAATCATTTTTTTGTATCTTGTTCAGCTCCTCCTTCGATGCCGTCTTTATCTCGTCAAGAGAAGCGTAACGTCGTCCTTTCATGGGCCTCTTCAGTTTAGGGAACAAGAAAAAGTCACAGGGGGTCAGATCTGGGGAATACGGTGGCTGCGGCATCATTAGTGTGTTGTTTTTGGCCAAAAAGTCGCGCTCAAGCAACGATGCGTTAGCAGGGGCGTTATCGTGGTGCAAAAGCCAATTTTTGTTCTTCTTTCCACATCTTCTCGGCCTTCTGAGAACATTTTGTACCACCGATAAACGTTGCTTCGGTCCAAGGTAGCTTCTCCGTATGCCACAGTCAACATTCGGAATGCATCCGCGCACTTAATTTCGTTTTTCACACAAAATTTAATACAGGTTCTTTGATCCATTTTTTTGAATAGGTAAAAATCGAAGACGATCCAAAACACGTGCAAGCAAAGCAGCTGTCAACAATTAACTGAACATTCAAAATGGCCGAGCTTGTCGGCATAAGTGAGAGACATGAGTACCAACATAACGCCACAAAAAATTCGAAATTCGAATATACATAACCAGCGAAAATTCAAAATTCGCGATACTTTTTGAACACACCTCGTATACTATATACTATCCTTGTTGTTGAATTTACAATATGGGTATCAACTGAAACGTGTTGATGACGGTTTTATCATGTATTATCTTATATACGAACCCGTTTCCGAGATAAGTGTTGACCAGGTGGGGCGCCATCGGATATTTGCACGATATGGGTATCAACTAGACTGAGAAATTTCAGAAGATGCTTTCGAAGAGGGGTTTTCCAAGAATTTGCGTTATACTTCGGTAATGGGCACAGGCTTCTAAACCAATTTCGAAACATGCTTTTTGAAACATTGACGTAAATTAGCAACTATTTCGTCTGTTTACGTTGTGCCTTTGTTTGTTCGTCTCGTATTTAAGGTTTTAGCGGATTTTCCGGCTTGTCGACCCTTTGTTTGTATAAATTATTTAGTAAAATTTCGAACACTTAACCAGATATTGGGAAACGGTCTGTTGATAATTGGTAGGCAACCTTGTAAGGTACATAAAATATTTTCTAAATTTTTTATATAAACTTAGACTCATAGTTTGTTTAGCACGTGTTGTTAAAGCAATGTTCTCCGAGTACCAGCTATTTTATTTAGATGATACCCTTAATAGGTCTCCGAAGTCTATCGAACCTTCTACCATAGCAGAAAAGCTGATGCACTTTGCAAACGCTGTTACAACACTGTTAAATTTAATAAGAACTGAAACTTTTAGAACCAAGTAAAGGGAGCACAACATAAACTGGTGCAATAAATAAAATCCAAATATATATATATATATATATACTATATGTACATATGTATGTATATTACAAATAAAGTTAATCAAAACATGTGAAGGAAAATCAAATAGTCAACTTTGTATAAATAAAACCCTAAAAGTCACTACGTCCACAAAGATTACATATGTTGTGATTTTGCTGGGAACACAGCTCTTTTGAATTAAAAGTGCATGGCAATTTTTCAGCTCTTATTAAGAGTTGATATGCTGAAATGCAGGCAACCGGCTTTAAAAACTAAACATATATAAACATGCATAAGCATATTAAAGATAAAAGCGTTACCAAGTATTCAATCCCGATATTTAGTTTTCTTTATCCCAAAACCGCTTAATGCGACATTTTAACCTGCTGGTCCAGGAGGTCCTGAAATGATTGATTGAACATTATGATACATTTTAAGGTAATTTGATTATTGATTGATGTTTACAGGGATTTTGGAATCGGGTGCATTACTGCCTCGCTAATTACAAAGAGAAGTGCTCCCAACATAACTTAAGTCCACTCTGGAGATCTGTGAATTTTTCTCCGAGCTTTTTCCAAAACCTACTTATTTCAGATTTTACTCCGCCCCAGAAGAGGAAGGTAAATGGAAGGCAAAAACACAGTGAGAGAATAAGAATAGGAAGACAGGAAGAAGAGGAAATTAGAGAGGAAGATTTCGAATAGGGATGGGATGGAGCAGAAGAAAAGGATAGATACAATAAAGACAAGGAAAGATACCAAGATGGGGAGCCGATAAATAGTTATAGGCTATAAATAATTTCAGGAAGGTGGTCAGAGCCACGCCCCAACCAATATAAAAGTTTAATTCACCACAACTCAGAATGCATTTGGCTTAGATTAATGATTTGTGTCCTTTAAGCAAGATTGAGTAGGAGAAAAAGGAGAAATAGGAATGGGAACAGGGATGAAAAAAGAAATGTGAAGACTAAGCTAAAAGGAAAGGGAAAGAAAAGAGGTTGAAAAAGATTAAGAAGAGGGAGCGAGTGCAGAAGATACATGGAGAAAAACGAGAGAGACAAAGAAAGAGACCAGTAAGCGGAGGAGTAAAATGGTTGTGTTCGTATTCGTTTATTGGTTCATCACCGAACTTTATGAAGTTTTCACAGTATTTTTGGGAAATGTGGGCCATGCCACGCCTCTATGAAATATTAAGCATCAATTGGCAGTAACTCCGAATCTATTTGGTTATCAATATGTATAATATTTTAGAAAAGTGGGCAGTTTTACGCCACCTACAAGGAAAAAACCAAATTTGCTGTATATCCACATAATTTTGTGGCTTAGATATACCATAAATAAAGGAGTACAAGCGTTATAGAAAAGGGTGACGAGGAAGAGGGAAAGGAGAAGGAGGGGAATAGAAAGAAGGATGCGGAAATTTTTTAGTTGATAGAAGGAGAAACATACGAGCCAGAGAAATGGGAATATTAAGGGCAGAAAAGGAGGAAATAGGCAAAAGGAAGGGAGAGAGGGCATAAGAGAGACAAATTGGAGGAAGGAAAACAAGAAGGTGGATCTGAAGGTGCCGATAAAGAAAAAGTCAGAGATGAGGAGAAAATATGCTAAAATTGTTAAAAAAAATTGTTGGGCATACAATGTCTGTTGGTTCTGCTGGTATAATATTAAAATACAACGCATTATATTTTAAAATTAGTCCCGTGTTTACCAGTGTCGAGCTCACATCTCTAGTAAATGTAAACATGTACTTAAGTGTTCTGTAACTCACCATATGACCTCTCTGTATAAGGCATTTAAGCGCCAGTAGCGTAAACAATGCCAACATATGTCCAAATAGTGGTTTTCCAATTGAGTGCATCCAGATATTTATAATACCCGAACGATATGACACTCACGAGTTTGTATACATATTTATTTAAGAATCATGATTAACCAAAATTTGTGGCAGCGATACGAAAAAAGTCAAACACAAGAAATTATAACAAACACTTAAAGTCAATAAGAGATGGAAGAAGGAGAAGAATATTAGGTAGCTAGAGATTTTATACTTTTCGAAGAGATAACAAATAAAATATAAATTTTAAAAAAAAAAGATCACTAAAAAAAATTGAATAAAAAGCAACAACAACGCGTCCACTTTCACTATAATTTTGGTAATAGCAATAAGTGCATATTCCACCTCCCCTCTACCAGCATTGCCTTTTGTCACGCACGTCCAGCTCATTTGGTTAATATGCTGTTAAATGAAAGTGTCAACCTTTATCCTTTCCAAAGTTCCACTTTTTTTATTTTCCATTTTTGTGAATTGTTTTATTTTTTTCTTATTTTTTACAATTGCTAGGGTGTACTTCTGGTTGTAACTAAATCATTTATCTTGTTTTTCTAATATCTAGAATTGCGTGTGGCAGTTAACATTTTAAAAAATGATGTCCTCAAATGAAATTCGCAAAACGGACAGACAGCGGACGAGTCGTGAATATGTAATGAAGAGCCACAAATAAATGAACACAAAGGTGGATATTCCTTTTTAAAAAATCGGCTAAAAAAAAACAAGTATGTACCTATGTGTGTATATATGTATACAAAGAAATGTAACAACCCTTTTTTCTACAAAAAATAAGCAAGACTAAAGTAAGAGAGGTATACCAAAGTAATAAAAAGAAGGAATATTAGTCAATCGCCAAATTGCAGCAATGATTAAGTTTTTTTGGTAAATTGAGTCCTTTTTCGCATTATTTATATTTTTTAATTTGCTCTTAGTTGTCTCACTGAAATATTGTTGCTCTTAATCAACCAGAAAATGGCTTCTTAAAATGAAAAAAGGAGAAATTTAGCGGAAAATTAGCTCAGAAAAATATTTTAATTAAAAATGTAGGCATATTTACTAGTAATGTATACACTTGCAAAAGAGCTATAAGTAAAAAATAAGCAAATGGATTAACATCACGATTATAAAACCCCATACTGCTATATGGTGTAATCGTATGGTGGTCTGCTTTAGGCAAAGGCGTCAAATCTGAGCTTGTTAAGTAAAGTTCACAGGTCTAGAAGTATGATTAGCATAGGCGGTGCTCTAAGGACTACGCCAAGCGAAGTCCTTCAGGTTATTCTTGGCCTTCTGCCTCTAGATATAGAAGGGTACCGAGCAGCGGAAACGTCAGCCCTGTGCCTCAGGGAATAGTCCAGCTTGAACACGCGAACCACGGGGCATTAAAGCATATTAAATAATTTCAGTTTTATTCCTGGAAGCACAGCTCGCTGTGTGACCACTCCAGTTGCAGATAGCAACTTCACAGCAAATATCCCCAGTAGAGAAGATTGGGGGAGTCTGATCGGTGCTACGGTACAGAAGGCAGCATATCTATCTACACCGATGGCTCTAAATGGAATGGGAGGGTTAGGGGAGGGGTATTTTCAAAGGACCGCGTCTTAGAACTCTCTTTCAGACTACCTGATCATTGTATTGTCTCCCAAGTGGAGGTTTCAGCAATCATGGAAGCCGCGGTTTGAATAGGAAAATACACTATCGCCAAGTAAATCTTTATGTTTAGCGATAGCCAAGCCGCTACTAAACCCCTGGTTCTCATTCGTTCAATATTGAACTATCACTAAAATGCCGCCGATCTTTCCAAGAAGAATCGTGTGAATCTTTCGTGGGTCCCGGGACACAAGGGCATTGAGGGAAACTGTAAGCCAGATGAGCTTGCTAGGCAGGGCACGACCAAGTATGTTCTTCTTGACAAAGAGCGTTTGGGTATACCCTTCGCCACGTGCAGGCTAATGTTAAACTAATACACTTACCAACAAGCCAGCGAAAGATGGCAACAAACCTAAGGGTGTATCATATCCAAGCAAACCTGGCCGATATAGGATCCAAAGAGATCACTTCATATCTACGCTCTAAAAAGGACCGAAATCACTTAGTTAATAGGCGCGCAATATCGTCGGTGCTGCAGGAGCTGCGGAGTATGACATTAAGGACGTACTGGCCTTCATCAGGTCCTCAAAATGGTTCGAAGAGGAGGAGTAACGGTGTCTTTACATGGTATCACAATCACAACAGACCTTCTGATACTGGCCTATGTGTGAACAAATTTCCTAGTTTTTTGAATATACAAGGTGGCGCAAAAGTAAGCTTCCGATGTTCAGCATATCGGTTGTGGCACGTGCAGTGTGTGCTGTTGCACCGTCTTGTTGGAACCACATGTTTTCCAATCCCAATTCATCAAGTTGCGGCAAAAAGAACTCGTTGATCATTGCTCTGTAGCGCTCACCATTCACAGTAACCGTTTGGCCCCGACCGATTATTGGTCAAATAAATAGTCAGCAATATTCCGCGTTCTGGAGCAGTGTAGCTTGACATTGTTTATAAACGTGTATTTCGCATGTGTTTACTACACAAATGTCAAAACAGAACTGACTTTAGCGGCCAATCGCAAAATTTATAGCATTTTCTGATAGGAGGATTACTTTTGCGCAGTAACCGTTTTTCACCGACCTATTATTGGTCAAATAAATAGTCAGCAATATTCCGCGTCCTGGAGCAGTGTAGCGTAACATTGTTTATTAACGTGTATTTCGCATGTGTTTACTACACAAATGTCAAAACAGAACAGACTTTAGGGGCCAATCGCAAAATTTATAGCATTTTCTGATAGGAGGATTACTTTTGCGCAGTAACCGTTTTTCACCGACCGATTATTGGTCAAATAAATAGTCAGCAATATTCCGCGTCCTGGAGCAGTGTAGCGTAACATTGTTTATTAACGTGTATTTCGCATGTGTTTACTACACAAATGTCAAAACAGAACTGACTTTAGGGGCCAATCGCAAAATTTATAGCATTTTCTGATAGGAGGATTACTTTTGCGCCACCCTGTATGAGTGACTAAACCTAATTTGGTTTAAATTTTAATCTATTCTAGTTTTCGAGAAAATGAGTGCGAAGAAAACTGTATAGTCGAATGCTGTTGTTGTTGTTGTTGTGACTATGCTTTGCCCAGCCTAGTCGTCACATTCCTTACCTATTGTTATCAACTGCCTGGTACGTTGCCAGCAACTTTTCTTTATCTTTTCCCCCAAGTTCTTCCAGCCAGTGACTTGAGGATTTTGTTGCTGCTTTGTACTTTGATGGCGATCGCGGTTGTGTTAGCAGCAAAATTGAGCATGTTATCAAACCTCGCCCCTAAGACTTTGGGATGTGGGACAGTCACCTGCTTGATGCCGTCGCCATATACGTCTAACTCCATGTTCACTTGGGCCTTGCCCGTCGGAAATGAGGTGGCTGAGGATTTAATCGATGGCAGTGCCAGCTATCGCCAAGCGAAGAAACCGGACAAGGGCGAAATATAGGAATTAATTCTTGGATACAGCTCATTTTTGGAAGCGCCAATAACTAAAATTGCCTGTAAAAGGCGCTCTCGCATTTCTTCGGTTTCGACTGAACCTTGTCATTTGGCTAAGTCGGATTGGACAAGGATTTGACCACAATTTGCGAAAACCAACAGAGAGGTTTGCAGGACATTCGGACGAATTTCCTTAATTCTGACTGACAGAATGTATTGAGTTGAAGCTGAGTCTATAATCATGCGAAACGCTCTTTCTATTATATAATTAATTAAAATTAATAAAGATAAAATTTTTCGATGTGACAAAGTCGGAAGGGCGATAGATTGAGAGGATAATTAGTAAATGATCCGATGAGGGTCGAATGCTCTAGCCACTGAATTACTGTCTGTTAACGTCTGAAATATGAATAAATTTTTTAACACTTTGGGTGCCAGTGTATTACTGGTGATCACGCCAAAAAACTACCCCATGTGCTAATGTATCACCGGTGATCACGCTTTAGACCCCTAAAAATAAGAATAACTCTTTCAAAATAACATTCAATGCTCACCAGTGATCACAGCATAAAAATATACCCAAACGAGTACCGGGCACATTTTTTATTCCCGGTAAAAAAATCCTGCTACAACTAAGAGCACAACATATACTTTTGTACTTGGCAGCTGGGGGTATTTTTTTTTCGTGATCACCGGTGATTTACTGGCAGCAAACGTGTTAATTTAGTCGTGGTTTAAAATTTTTTTTTAAATGGTATTTTTAGAGATGAACGTCAGTTATAGCAACAGTATATACCAACGAAATCAAAAAGTCTTTTTTTCAAAGCTTTGCATGGTAAAATTCATCCTTTCACTGAGCATCATAAGGCGCGATTTCACTTCAAACGGATTGTGATACCTTGGACGGTCGCCGACCATGCCCCATTCACACTTTTCGTCGTCATTTCTGTTAAACCTATTTAGGCCAAGAACACGATGTGTACACTCACAAAATTGTTTTAAGGAAATTTGAAATATGAGTAATAAATCAAAGGTTTTGAATTTACTACAAGAAAGTTTAAAATATTTTTTAAACTTATGAATGGTTTCAAATTTAAACCCAAAATTTTAACCATGTAAAACAGCTGCCTGCACGACACGATATTTACCCGAAGTTGCATTACGTCTATATACATCGAGGCACTGCAAGTAATAACTTTATCCTCCCAAGGCCAACGGCTTTTCTTATCGTAACTTTCACATTTTCCCTTTATTCCGCTTGGCCGATTTCTCAATCAAGTTCAGAGCTCATAAGTTGGCTCAGACGCATATTCTCGAAAATAATAGTCCAAATTGGCTTTTTAACTTTACTTCGGGTACCCTGCAGTGAAATATCACACTAGTCAGTAAACATACCAGCATCCGACTATAATTTTCTGGTTGAAATCATACTATAGAGAAAAGGTTCCATGCATACTAGTTAGTATACGACTACAATTTTCATAGTATGTGTTAAAGCGACATAAGCTGTAACTATTTCTTTCGTTTATTTCATTTGGATTGCATGCTATTGTAATTCGCAACCAGCTTATGAAATATTTCAAAGATATAGTTTATGTTTTGCAGTCCCAAATCGGGGGTTTTCACAGCGAAAATGATGAAAAATTAAAATGATGAGTCCATTTTCTTATTGTAATTCCTGCTAGAGGTTTTAGTCTACATTTGGACTAGTATTCTTTTATCTTTTTCGAACTAGTATGATACCAGTATGATTAGACTGCAATCTTACTAGCACATTTCCTTCCATTTTGAACTACCATGAAACTAGTATTTTAGGACCGTATGACACCAGTATATTGCCACTATATACAAACTAGTATTTCATGAGTAGTAGATGACTGGTATGTTCTGGTCGAAATCTGGCAATTGACATCTCGTAGGACATAGCCATGTTAAAAAAACCAGTTGCTTATATGGAGATATGACAGTTGGCTGACTAGTTGGGCTTGGTGCATATACTAGTTGTCAACTAGTCTGCACCTAGTTGATTTGACTGCAGGGTAATTCACGGCCGCCGTGGTGTGAAGGTAGTGTTGCCGGCCTACCACACCGAAGGTCCATGGTTCGAGCCCTGGTACAGGTAACATCAAAAGTGATTTGAAAAAAGTTTTTCAAAACGGGGTCGCCCCTCGGCAGTGGTTTGGCAAACTCTCCGAGTGTATTTCTGCCATGACAGGCTTCTCAGCAAAAATTCGTCTCCTTTGTAGATGCCGTTCGGAGTCGGCAAAAAACTGTAGGTCCCACCAATTTGTAGGGAAAATTCAAATCGGCACACCACAAATTGGAAGAGAAGCTTGGCGCAAAAATCTCTTAGGAGGTTTATGATGATATACCTGTTGTATATCGCGCCATAGAGATAGAGATAGAATTCAAACTTTATGTGTGAAGGAAAAAGTGGACACTTTCAGCTTAAAGCTTTGTAAGAATTTATTTTTTAGATTATAGTTTTTAGATAAGCTGGGTTTCGCATTTGCATTACCCACCGAGCTTGTTCCCTTAGCTTTCTACACAAAAGTACTTTTTGCTGCTCAATAATACTTTTAATTTCAAATACATTTTTTAATTTTATTAATTTGTTACCGTCAATGATTGATTCTAGTGCTGTCGCGAAATTTTTGCAAACATCAATCAAGAAATTCGCCAAAAATGACTACGGCACGTGCAATGTTCTTGTGACTCAAAGCTCAGCTGTGCGTAATTTTCAAATTTAAATTTTGCAAATTGCGAATGTGAATGTGAATTTGCTTGTTAGAGGGCCAAAAGTATAAAATAGAAAAACGAGTCTCCTTCTTCTGCTGCTACCAGCGCTATTCGAAAAAAAAGCTTTCTAGGCCTAAACATCTTTAATCATTCGCATTACATTCTCCTTTCCAGCTTAGCAGGTGAATTTTTACCCGATGAACCGAGTCCTCCCAAGAATTATCTCTCGAATACCGACTTATTCACGAAAATCACGGACTTTTCGTTATTCGGGGGAGAACGTACTTCCGATAACAGTAAATACTTTGTCTAGTCCTCTTTAGGCGCTGGGCAGTTTTTTGGTGACCTGGGGCTTATATTTCTAGTAACACTAAATATATTGTCGGTGACACTGCAATACCACGTAACGCACAAATGCAAAGCCGCGTAAGTGACATTTGTGTCAAAAAAAAGAGTTGCTCATCAGTGCCTCAGGGGACAAATATTCATTGGATAGTACCAAAATTGTGTTTTTTTGTACAATGGGATGCCAAATAACGGCACTCATGCAAAACCGCGGATACATAGTTCCATGAAGTATGGCTGCAAAAACGCGCATATTGAACCTAGTGAGTTTAAATAAAAGTACCTTCTCTAAAGAACCACCACAAATAAAGACACCAAAAACTATACCGAGTCAGTTTCCAATATAGGTTCAAAGAATTTTTAACTAAGCTTTAAGGGCGGGATTGGCCTCCTCATTTTCGCTGTGAGAAACCTCGATTTGGGATCGCAAAGCATAAATTATATCTTTGGAATATTTCATAAGCTGGTTGCGAATTACAGTAGAATGCAATGCAAATGAAACAAACGAAAAAAATAATTACAGCTTATGTCGCAAGAACACTTTTATTTAATTGACGAACCTGCAACCTTAACAGTCCTGGTGTAATCGGTATTTCTCTACCTTACTGAATACCCCAGGTTTTATACCCAAATAGTTGATGTAAAAAATTTAAATGCTTCGGACAATAGTTTGAAAAAGGGAAGCTTTTAATATGCTTTCGATAAAAGTGTAATATTTGAATATAAGTCTGCAGCTCAGGAAGGTAGGATGGATACATCGCAAACCATTTTTAAAGATTTTTCTGATATAATCCTTGAACAAGGATAACCGAAAATGAACCTGTAAATATCAAATTATTAGGAGAAATTGAAATCGCTCGTTATTATGAATGAGACAGTTTGTGAAACTTTTTTTCTTTTTTAAATGTAAATAAGGGTGTTGGTTTTTATTTACCCCTGGTCTAAAGAATTCAATAACCCTTATTTTGGGATACACGTCATTATTGTGAAACCCGCGGTTTCAGATTCCTTCTGACAAAATGGAATCGGCTCAAAAACAATTTTTTTCGCATTGGAAAATTTACGGAATTTTAACAGCCTTTTGAGTGGCATGATGAGTAGTCCATTCTAGCATGTCGTGATAGTATCTTTTCTTCCTATTAGATGCATCTGACTCTATTTTCTTGGTTAAAAGATTTCAAACCATCGTTAAATTATTAAAATTTATCTAATAAGAGGTTGGCTTTGAAACCTGTACCTTGAAACCATGCAGTCATAGCTGCTCATTCGAAAAGCTAAATCTACACTCTGTTATATAATTCGACATCAAAAAAATATTAAATTATTGTGAAATAACGTTTAAGCTCATGCAATGATATTATACTGTCATATTTATTTGTTGAATCTGTAGACTTAATAAATAAACAAATGAATAACAAATTTCGCTGGACGTCAGGGGAAGCTTCCAATTTTATTTTTGCTTTGTTTTTTTTCTACAAATCGTAGAGACCAACTCTGAACGGCATTTGCTGGAGTTACACTCGGTAAAGCAGTGGCGAAAGACAAATCTTTATTGAAATATTTTCAGTAGCTACCCTGGGGCTTACGGCTGGGATCTTTGGTAAGGTAGACCAGTACTGTTGGCTTCATTACTTTGCGTAACGAAATCGCTTTGACGTTTAGTTTGTTTACCTATTTTCCTCACTATTCATATAAGCAATTTTTGCAATAAAGTGTGCTTTTTCCAATTTTTGTAAAGTATTGAAAGGTTATCTAGTAATACACATTGAAATCAATAATTGTGCAGTATCTATTTCGGTAGGCACTTGTAAAAAGCATTTCCTAGAGATTTAGTCGCACAAACTACGTTCTGTGGAAAAGGCAAATCTCTCACACACCGCAGTTCATCATTTCTAGAACGTTACAGAAGACCCGCCATGATTGCTTGGAAAGGGGTAACCTGCAACCCGCTCGCAACTTAAGGTAATCCTCCACAACAAGCGCTATACCCACTATAACACGGCGACCGCCTGGCTGCCATTTACCATTTCCATTTTTATAATGCAACAATGAAGGAAAACTTATACTATTTGCAAACCGCGCACAATGAGCCAAAATAAAATGCTGCAAATTCGCATATGCTGCAACAAATCGGAATATAACCATGCTTTCCTCACCAAAATTTATAGTTGGGTTGGAAGTATATTTTAAAAAGCTAGCATTGTAGGAATTTATCTCATTAGATAACGGTTCGTGCTGTAAAAACAGTTTTTTGCTTCTCCTGTAAAATTTGAGTTTCCATACTTACGCAGATTTGCATTTGCGATACGCGATTTTGCAGTGTCACCAACGATATGCGGTTTCTTATTTAAACTCAAAGTTTAAGGAAAAACTTATTGAAATTTCTTTTCGGTTTAATACGAACGATTTCCCTTTTATTTATTTTTAATACTCATCAGTTAATTTCAATTTTAGTTTAGTCATTTTTTTTATAATAACAATTCACATTCGGGTTTTTCCATTGTCTATCCTAAGTTCTGGCCACTGATGTATTTTGGGTTTGAGACCAAAACTTTTTTATAATTTTTGCGCTATTTTTACAACAAACAAAAGTTGAAGAGTATTGAAAGTTTATACAAGGTGGCGCAAAAGTAATCCTTCTATCAGAAAATGCTATAAATTTTGCGATTGGCCCCTAAAGTCAGTTCTGTTTTGACATTTGTGTAGTAAACACATGCGAAATACACGTTAATAAACAATGTTACGCTACACTGCTCCAGAACGCGGAATATTGCTGACTATTTATTTGACCAATAATCGGTCGGGGCCAAACGGTTACTGTGAATGGTGAGCGCTACAGAGCAATGATCAACGAGTTCTTCTTGCCGCAACTTGATGAATTGGGATTGGAAAACATGTGGTTCCAACAAGACGGTGCAACAGAACACACTGCACGTGCCACAACCGATATGCTGAACATCGGAAGCTTACTTTTGCGCCACCTTATACTTATTACCTTATATTATTTTCACTTAATTATTCATAATAAATTTTTACAAACATGTACCTCCAATATACATTTTTTGTATGAGAAATCGATTTATGAACAAAAATCAAGTTTTTTTATTATAAAAAATAATAGAGTTTTTCTACTCGAGATCACATTTCTACAGCTACTTGGCATGGTGGATACGACCATTTCAATGTGAAATAAGATAACCACGTCGACTTTTATTTTTTTTTACTACCTAATAGCATAAAAATCTAAATCCAATAAATATCAATACATATGAAGCTATCTTGTACGCATTTACTAGAGCTATTGTTCCCCACACTCATATGACAATTTCAATTTTTATTTAATTAAGTACACAGCTTTTTATGTTTTTTATTTTAATGAAATAATTTAGTACCTTGACGTTGTTGGTGCTACATCTTAATTAGCTGCACACCGAGCGTACGATTATGATGGGTCGATTGATAATCGCATCAAAAATAACGAAATAAAGATCGGTTCCCTCCTGCTGCTGAAAACAAAGCGAAAACGAAAAAAACACCGATTAATGCCCATTGAGACCAATGGGAAAAGCATACAAAGACACGTGTTGATTTCATCAGCCAAGAAATAAAAAACGGAAACAAAATTAAGTGAGAGCGCAAATACAGAAACAACAAAAACAAAAAACAAGAGAATGACAATAAAAAGTCAATACGAGGACAATGGGAGACCCCTGGCAGCGCTATGAGTTGCACAAACAAGCGGAATGCGAAAACAAACACTAAATAACGCTGATGACTTAATTGATTAAGAGGGTACAACAACAACAACTGAAATTACCACCACCAACAGCTTACACCGCCAGCACTCGAGCCAATTGAATTTCAAGAGGTTTAAGGCGTTAAGGTGTGCACAGAACACAAAGTCGCCTCCTTAGCTATGGCAGCCAAACCATGGGAAGTTGCAACTCAATTGAATGTGGAAGGCTAGCTTGAATTACTGCGCTAACGTAAAGTATCAATCAAGTTGCAAAGACAACAAAAAAAAAATCGACGAAGTGCGTAATACCGTGGTTCGATGAGTATCCGCCTTTCGTAAATTAGCGTGGCTATCGGATATGTTTTGGGTTTGATAGCGCCTCATTGCAAAGCGTCGCATCTAAAAAAGCCATAGAACGTACAATGACAGTATCATATTGCGTTTTGGGTGTTAACGTCAATTAATGTAATATTTCTCTTTTTAAATCAATAGATAAGAAGCTCCGCACATTTTTATATTTACGGCTGTGCTTATGTGTTCTGGTATTTATATATGCATATTTGAATGGATGAATCATTCATACATATAGTTAACAAGTATAAGTGGGCATTAATAACAATTGAGGCGCGGTGTTAAACACAATGGTCGCATTCTTTTGTAACCACGTTGGAAAATATAAATATAATAAATATATAGAGCGCTGTATTCGGCTGTGCTACTACCATTTATGAATACGAATTATGATTTCAATTCAAACCTTATCTCCATCTTTACATATAATAAAATTGTAACAGGTCGATGTCTGTAAATTGAAGACATTCAAGAAAAACTGATAGGAGAGGTCGTTATTGGACCAGCGGAACCCTAATCTACAATTTTTAGAATTTTTGTCTGTCTGTCTGTCTGTCCGTCTGTATGATTGTGCGCGTATCACGCAAAAACTACTGAATAGAATTGCATGAAACTTTCACCGTTCTATCACTTAACGTCTAACTTAACTTTCATTGGATATCTGATCCAGTTCCCGAGTTATTGACCAAAATGTGGGAAAAATGTGACCAAAAATGTGGTTTTTTTACCACAACGCCCGCGTCACACAAAAACGACTGCATAGAAATGAATGAAAGTTTCAATAATCATTCTCTAGACGTCTCTCCTAAAATTTAAGATATATTTCACCTCGATATTTTACCCGGGTCCCAATTTATTGACCTAAATGTGGACCCAGGGTGACCGTTTGATTTGTGCTTTTAAGGCGGAACAAAGTTCGGCGGGTCAGCTAGTATATAATAAAATTGTAACAGGTGTCTGTATATTGCAGAATTTGAAAAAAAAAATAAAAATTAATAGCGATAATTATGGAAAAATAACACTGTATAAGTCACTCATCGCACGCGTCCTACTACGAGTATATGGCACAGAAGCGTGGACACTAACAACATCTACTGAGGCGGCTCTGGGAGTATTCGAGAGAAAGGTTCTTCGAAAGATTTGTTGACCTCTACGCGTTGGCGACGGCGAGTACCGAACAAAATTTAATGATGAGCTGTATGAGCTTGACGCAGACGCCGACATATTTCAGCGAATTAAAACACAGCGGCTTCGCTAGCTAGGCCACGTTATGCGAATGAGCGAAGATGATCCAGCCCAGAAGGTATTCTTATCGGCACTAGCCGGCGGAAGTAGAGGATAAGGGAGACCACCACTCCGATGGAAGGGCCAAGTGGAAACCGATTTTCCGATCCCGCGGTGTTTGCAATTGGCGCAACGAAGAAACAACTGGCGAGCTATGTTGGACGGTCAAAATCGCCCAGACAGTTAGATGACCATTTAAAGAAAGAAGATAATTATGGAGCCAAAAGAATGCAAATCAACAGGTTTCAGAATTTGTGTCTGTCTGTCTAACTGTGTGTATGTTTGGGTGCGCATAAATCATAAACTGCTGAAGGGAATTGCACGCACCTTTCACCTTTGTATTTCCAGACGTTTAACTGAAAATTTAAAATATCCCTTATTTCTATAACACGACGGTTTCGGAGTTATCGCACAATATGCGGACCAGGGTGACCCAAAATGTGTTAGTACAATACGGGTATCAAACGAAAAGTGCTAATGAGTGCCATAAGTTTCATGTCTCAACGGGGTTTAGAGATACGAAGACTATTTTCGGACTCGGTCTGTTATAAGTTCTGAGACACAGCTAAGCGTGGCCGGGTTTTCTAGTTTACAATTAATAAAAACTTTGCAGAATTTAACTTTTTACCTATTTATTTTATAGATATTTATCCCAAACACCGGAAATATCGATTTTATGAGGGCTATATCTTATGTTGGTCCAATATTTTTGTTTTTGACTATCCGTCTTATATCTGTGGCGATAAGCACAAACTACCTAACTGAAGTTTGGTCAAAAACGAGATATTACCACCATTGTGTTCTCCGTGTGAAGATCTATAATCAAACACAATTTCACGACTTTTACTTGAAGATTGTGGATGTTATGGACAAAAAACTATATCTCAATTCCATACATTTACACTATAATTTCAATTTTTAAAGCGCTCTACTAAATACCGCGCGAAAATGACTTTGGTAGTTTGTCCTTATTGCCACAGATATATGAAATAAGTGTAAAAGTTGCAAAATTAGCCTCTCTCAATGGGAAGCGCCTGACTGACTTCACTACGGTCACAAATATTTTCATCTCTTGCACTAAATTGTCTATGTCCATCTCAAAAAACCAAGATACGCATAAACCTCTGTACTGTCACAATAGACCACTTCACCAACTTTTATTTGACACAAGTTGATTCTCAGTAGCATCTAGCTTGTTTTGCACCTCAGTAACAAAAGATTGTGGTTAACATATAAAAGCACTCATACATATATTGCAATGAATGAAAGCAAATACAGAAATATGAATAGATAAAAAAACCAAATTAATATGGATTAAAAATACAATCAGCACTCGTGGGAGCGTTGCAGGAAGAGGTCATAGTAAACCAGCAAGGAAGTCTAAGATCGGGTGTAACCGAACATTATATACCTAGTAGTGATCTATTATGATATCCAAACGTCTATTTTAATACTTTTAAGTTCATATTATAAAGCCATCTGATTGTTTTCAAGAAAAAAACTTTTGTTATGAATTTTGATTGGTAAATTAATTTATTCGTTTATAAATAGCTTCCCTACCAACCGCTGCTAACCACATTTTTTCAAAATTCCACTACATGAACATTTTATGCTGGAAAAATTTGCATAAAAATAGACAGACGGGCAGACATACGGACGGCGATCCAATTACTAAAGATCACGCATTCCGGCAACCGTGTATTTGTAATTTTATTTAAGAAAACAGTTTTTAGGAAATGACGTCACGATTTAGAAGTTTTCAGTTAGTTTAACTGACTTTTCTCTTCACACTTTCATTGACGTTTTTTCGAAGTTTTAATTTAAATTTTGTAAACATTAATGTTTTGTGAGTGGTTGTAAAAATATTGACGAAAAGAACAAATTCGTCTATTGGTTTGGTCTCCCGAGAGATGCTAACGTACAGGAAAAGTAGGTGCTATTTTGTAGCCACAACGTTTACCAAAACGCCAAAATTTGTTTTTTTTGATTGTTGTTGGAGCAAAGCTCGAATTTTTATGTTTGTTTGTTAATTGATATTAGAGGAAAAATTACAACGTTATGCACAGCGATGGTATGGGATGACATGTGAACCCAAGTGTCTGCACCAAAGCCGCTGTTAGAGTACTCTAACAACTAAGCTATGATGCCCTGTAGGGTTCATATCTCAGTGTCCGAGAAGGGGTCTGATGAGAAGTTTGGCACTTCGAAACATGTCATCCCATACCATCGCTGTGCATAACGTTGTAATTTTTCCTCTAATATCAATTAACAAACAAACATAAAAATTCGAGCTTTGCTCCAACAACAATCACCATAACTATAATTGTTACAGGTACAGTGCGGGTGCATAACAAATAACACGGAAGTGTTGATATGCATAAAAGCCCTTCTGTATCTAAAACTGTTCTATGAACGCGCCTAAAAATATTTCCACTTTCCTTGAGTTGACATATAAAATATATGTACCAAAGAATGTATAAAAGGAATAAGCAAATGGCACATTAGAGGAAAAATGCATCGTGACGCTACAGGGCATCATAGCTTAGTTGTTAGAGTACTCTAACAGCGGCTTTGGTGCAGACACTTGTTTTTTTTTGTTTTAATTTTTATTCCCTTACTTATTACATTTCGGACATTTAAAACCAAGCAGACATGTTTTCAAAAGGGTGACGTAACAGCCAGATATTTACATCTTTAAAGCGAGATCTTGTTATTTGGATCATGGTTCTAATAATTTCAGTATACTTATTGATGAACCCATCTCTTCTTCTTCTCATACTTACAAACATTTCATGTTCATGAAAGGTATGAAAATCAAAAAAGATATATAACTTCCCTATTGTAGTGAGGTATTAACTACTTCTCCGGATATTTTGCTTGCGTGGTATCCGATTTGCCTAATTTTTAGCCGGAGTACACTGCATACTATTGAGAAGCAACTAACCAATTTTCATTGAAATATCTGGTTGGAACTACAAGCAATCGCCTTTCAAAATAGCAGAATTTGTATGTTGAAAAGTGGGCGGGCCACGCCTACTTCCCCAAAAATCCACAACAATTTTTCGCTATCGAGTTTTGCTTAAAAATCTTATTATGTGTGCAAGATCTTATTGATATAGCTTGCATAGTACAAACAAATTTTCCACAACTGGGCGTGGCCGTGAACCGATTTCGGCTATTTTTGCAACAAACAGTTACCTTTATATCGTTAACTTTTTCGCCAAATATCGTTTCTATAAATAAATTTTTGCCGGAGTTATGGCATAACAAGTTTTGTGAAATAATCCACTATAAAGGGAGCGGGCCACGCCCATTTTCGAAAATTTATATTAATCGACTTTCTTCGTTCACGAACACTTTGAAAGTGAAATTGATAATATAAAGCTATTGTACGCAAAGTTATTGCCTATTAAATATATCTATGATGCTTTTCAAAATCTTTGGTATAAAAGTGGGCGTGGACCTTAACCGATTTCGCCCATATTTTTCCCGAACATTCCTTGTATTAATATAAATATGTGTGCTGAAATTCGGTTCGATATCTTGAACGGTTTTTGATTTATAATTAATATTATTTCTAAATTTGACGCCAGTTTTTGTCTTCAGAATAGGATTCTGCAAGTTTTTCCACGTAATATGCTGCTGCACCCGAAATACAAAAATTTCGAAATTCAACCTGTTAGTTCTAAAAGTTATCCGACTCGAGTGAAATTTTGCATAGCTTATTTTTAGACCATACGGTTGTTTAAGCGACATAAGCTATAACTATTTATTTCGTCTATTTTATTTGCGCTGCACTCTCTTGTAATTCGCAAGCAGCTTATTAAATATCCCAAAGATATAGTTTATGTTTTGTAATCCCAAAGCGGGGTTTTTCACAAGGAAAATGAGGAAGCCAATCCCGCGCAATGCCTCAGAGCCAACAGTGTAAAAGGTGTAACATGTGCTCCGCACCCCCCGTTATACTCCTAAAACATCGCCCCTATGAAATATGTGCAAGGGGGCTTTTTCCCAACGAGAATGAGGAAGCCAATCCCGCGTAAGGTGTAACAAATGCGCCGCACCCCGCTCTATATAGAACAAATAATTTAAATAAATTAAATAATAATTAAATAAATATTAAAAAAGGTCTCCCTATTTAAACATGTGCTCCACACACCACCTTTTCCTCTATAAACCAATAATATAATATAAATAATAAAAAAAAATAAAAAATAACTCAAAAAAACTACTCGCCCTCCATAAAGCTTAGACACGGTAACAATTTACGATCGAAATAACAAAACAGCTGTAGTTGTATGCTGTCGGTGTAAGTTTTTTGTAAAATTTAATAAACAACTACTTATAAATATATTCAAACTGAAATATATTTATATAGCCTGTATATGTTTGTTGCTTTCAATTTTCCCTCTAATCAAAAATAATAATTATTAACCAAGAATTATTATCAACTGGTCTTGAGCTCGTTAAACTTACAAAAATATATTTATGAAAGTTTCAAAGATAATTTGTCCAATCCTTTACACAGTTCACGTCTGCAAAGAAGAGATTTAAGCGTCGAACTCATCAATTATCACCTAATTGCATTCATAATTACTTTTCAATATGTTTTGTGTACTACCAAATATTAACTATGTATTTGTGAAATTCATATGTAGGTATCGAGCATTCAATATTCACACAAACATACATAAATAGGTGTCCAAAAATTGTAATTTGTCCACATTTGAAATCTCTAAAATTTACGGTATCAAATATAAATTTGTTAACTCAATAAATGAGTTTTGTTAAATAAACAAACAATTTGCTGACAACAATACAAGATTAACAACAAAACATGCCAGCCCTACGACATGTTTAATGCAATTGCTCAACACAGATCAAATGCCCACATCAGTGGGTGAACCAAAACTTTATTGCTAATACAAACATTCGTGAATTGAATTTTCTAAATTGTGGCGTAACAAAGTGAACAAACTGGGTTTAATGCCTAACTTACGTTCATAAATACGTATGTATGTAAATTGTGCATAAATAGTTTGTTGTTTGTCCATTGTTTCTAATTCAACAATTGTTGTTTATACCCGTAATGCTAGTACTGTTTCTATTTTGATGTTAGTTACTTAGTTAAAATTTCTAAAAGCTCAGTGGATTTAAAATGATAGTTGATGCAAACAAATAAATAAAGGTAGTTCGAGGCTGAGTCAAGGATAGTAAAGAAATTGTTAAGTAGCAAATTTATATAAACTTGAATAAAGCTCTAGAACTGACAGGTTATGGCTTACAAAAAGACCACGTATCCTCATTACAGTAACACTTTTTTTATTCGGCGAGTAGAGATCTTTTCTTAAAGTCATCACAACTCATTGAAGATTTAAAGATGGTCTTAGGCGAAGAAAAATCAATGTCTATAGAAGTTGAAATAATATTGAACTCCTCCATTGCTCAAAAGATAGGAGCAATAGATGCATAGAGGGTCTGGGCACAGTCGGTATAAAACATATCTCAATTTCGAAGTGATCTTGGAGGGATATGGAAGCAGATGCTCTCAAGGAGACACGGTGAATCAATAACACCGTTAATAATGTCGAAGACAAAAGTGAGCGAAAGAAGTGATTGAAGGCTTATGAGTGCACATCTGGCTTTATATGAGGGAACCGGCTAAGAAAAATTCAATGACCTCAGGCCAAAGCGTAAAAATATTTTCTATACTCGTTCAAGCCTTTTGATATGACAGTCATAATAAGGCCTCCAAATAAAACAAGCATATTAGAGCGTACAAGAGATGTAAACAGTAGCTTCAGGGTATAAGGATCTGTAAAGTCAGAGCCAAACCGCCGAATAAAAGCCAATACCGAGTAGGACTTAGCGATAGTAGAGGTTATATGTGTGGTAAACGAAAAATGGGAGTCAAAACTATCTCCAAGTCAGCAATCTCATTACGATTGGATAGACGAGAACTGCCAATGAAATAGGTAGTGGGAATGGCGCATCGAGACTTGAAGAAAGTTAAATGAACACATTTACCAAAATTTAACATCAGATTATTGGTACGGCACCAGTTAGCAATATGGTTCAAATCAGACTGAATTTTATCTGAGTCAGAAAAGTAGAAGTAGTTGTAAAATCTTAAGATGATCAGCGCATAGCAGAAAATTCGAATGTTGAAAGCAGGCCGAAATATCATTAATGAAAATTACAAAAAGCAAAGACAACAGTTGTAAAATTCCTGTTGTTTTGAAAAAAGTATTAAAAATAAAGAAAATCCCAAAAATGCAGAAACAGACAGCAAAAAAGTGTAAACAAAATCGGCCAAATTAACCGCAACTCCCATCGAACTTTAGAGGTAGTCGTTTTTGACAATACTCACTCTGAAGCTTTGGTTTCCTCGGAAAGCGGTGCCGCTAATGACGGCAAGCATAGCGGCCCCTATATAGTATTTTCAACAACGACTACCTCTAAAGTTCGATGGGCGTTTGGTTTCCTCGGAAAGCGGTGCCGCAATGTAACGTTCGCTATATAGCGCCCGCTATGATTGCCGTCATTAGCGGCACCGCTTTCCGAGGAAACCAAAGCTTTAGAGTGAGTATTGTCAACAACGACTACACATTTTCGTTGATTAAGGTAGGACTTTATCCAAGTTAAAAATATAGAGTGTAAGCCCAAGCTAGCCAGTTAAGAAATCAAGATTGAATGACAAACTTTGTCAAACGCTTTGGAGAAATCAATATATACTGTATCGACATGGGAACGGTTACTAAAGGCTGATAAGCAAAGTTCAAAAAAAATTACTAGATTTGTCACCGCGGATCTACCAGACATGAAGCCATGCTGATTATCACTTATTAATAGCTTGGCAGCAAAATTTTTACAACGTACTCAAATAGCTTAGAGATAGTTGACAATTTTGCAATTGGCCTGTAATTGGCAACATTGTTTTTATTGCCACTTTTAAAAAAAGGCGAAATGAAAGTTAACTTCCACTCATCAATAAACTCACCACACTTGGGAGATTTGTTGAAGATTAAAACGAGTGGGATTGCCAACTCCAAACAATTTTTCAGAAGATAAGACGATAAGCCGTCAATAGCTGTCTGTGAAGATGATTTGATGTTCCGAATTCCATCAACAACATTCGATCGATACAAGCAACACATTGCATTTCAATTTTTTTTCATTGTCTAAACTGCGAGTGATATATTTTAGTTTTGAGACCAAATAACGCTATATATTTTAATCTCATTGTTTTGTATTATTTTTACTGGAATAAAATATTTAAGATTATTGCCAACTTTCATGTGACTAATTCAAATTTGAATTAATAAAATCTGCCAAATGTTCTTTTTAATTTTTTTATTCTTATTGTCCTAAATGATTATCTTAATAATTTTTGCTAATAAACCGAATAGAAAATCGATGTATGAACCAAACTCAACTATTTTCTTTAAAAATCGATTTTTACCGCGTAGATTTATCCATAAACAAAAAAGTCGGTTATTGAGTATTCGATTTTTCCGACTCGGGATAACATTCCTACATGCTTAGCTATCACATACCCAAAATAACACAGCGTCCGCCGTGAGCCATTTAATTATGTTTCTCTTCTTCGACTAGGATATAACCCACGATATTGACATCAACACATTAACAGTTGAGATATAAAACGTAACGCATAGAGCCCTATCTAACGTTCGCCTCGACTGCGGTTAGCCGACTAATCGCCAGTATTTTCATATTCATGTAAAAATAATCAACTTTGGCAAAAAAATAGAAGTTTGTACGAGCGCGAAACTTTTTTGCCTCATTTTGAAAATTTTTTGTTTTCTGTATTGAAAACTGTACAAAAATTACTGCTTTGGGCGTTCGCGGGTAACCGTCGATTGGCTAGAGAACATATAGATCAAGATCTTGCAACAACTATTAAACTCTATTAATAATAATTGGAGGCATATTTTGGAATGAAAAGTCGAAGCAACCCTGTGCAAAGTCTTTCTTTCCTTTCCGAAGTCTTCCTATCACCGCACAAAGTTTATAGTTACTCAAATTGGCTTGCTGGGAATGTGTTTAGAACAACATACCAATTTGATCATATAAACAGAACTCTCAAATTTATTTTAAGGCTTAAATGTAGACGAGTGGAGATATCCTGGATTTCATTTGGCCATCGTGCCAATGTTTGTGCATAATTGAATTTGAATTTTCTCGGACAACTATAATGCAAAATTTATTTATATTCTGTTTATTTACGGTTGACAATGTTATGCATACTTAATCGAAGGCAATTTCATGCATGTTCATAGTATGAACTTCATACGTACTGACATGTTGTTTGTCAAGTGCCCACGGCGCCGAGTGCAATAAGTTCATTTCGACTTTAACTCATTCTGTGCATTTGCACTTAGTGAATGTTGTCAAGTCAGAGATTTTAAATTTTATTTTGCAAAGATTACTTCTAGACATGGGCGCAGTTAGAAGTTCCGACGCTGAAAAAGCCATTTGGATACAGTAACTGAGTAATAAATTGAACAAACATTAAATATATCAGTCTCCCCTGTATTTTATACTTTTCGATTTATATGACCGGAAACTTTACAGTATCGAAATGAGATTGAACCAAAAGTCAAACTAAAAATAGTGATGATATTTGGATTTACAATCCCGGGGTTTAGAAATTCGCTATTGGCCAACAATTTAGTGTGAAACAAATTAACACATTTTTTGAGACATATCTAATCCTAAAATATAAAACAAATAATTGGATTTAAAAATGTTTTTTGTTTTCTTAAACTGACATTATTTCATTCACAAAAAATCAAATAGTTATCCAAATTTTTCTTTTCAAAGCTTTTAAGTTTTACGAATCGCTAAGTATTCTATATAATTTTTAAAAATGGTCATCTTTGTAAACACAATTTTTGTAAAGAATTTCTTCAAAATTGACATGGAAAACGGCACTTTTATAAAGTTTAAAAGGCTTACACGTTACTTTCTCGAATTCAATACCGGTTTTAATATATTTGTAAAATTATTATTTTTACAATTTTATTTGAATGTTTATTGGGCGTTTTTATTCGTCATTTCCATGTTTAATAAATTAGTTTTGCTTGCTTTAAATTTTTTTTTCAAATGAAAACACCACAAAAATAAACAAGCAGAAGAATTTATAAGTGTTCACAATTCTGGTTGGCATTTCGCAAGCGAGAGGTACACATTTGATTTTCAAAGTAAAACAAATTTCATTTTGTTATTTTATTTACATATATGGTCGCTAAGTGCTTAGGGAAAAAAATAGATTGTTATAAAGAGGAAATGTGCAAAACAGTAGAAACAAACAACATAGATATTTAGATAAATCTATTTCGAAAGCTGCCAAGTTTCACTTATTCTGATTCCACTTGTCAATCACTTGATCATCAAGCGGATTTCCTTTAATCTGTGTATATCTAATTTTAAAAAAAAAAATCAAAGACCAGTCTTGCATATGAAAATTAAATCATTTATAGATCAAATAACTTTAGTATGACGCTTTGAAATAATTTTTAATAAATTTTTTGATATTAAAGAGGTTATATTTACATTTATTGAATATCCTAAGTTAGTTGCTAAGACTTTAACTAGTAACTTTAAAAAATTAAAATATATTTCACACCAACAAAAATCTTGGGGCATAGTTATAGTCATAGTTAAGTATGACTTAAATTTAGATGAAGCTTTTCTAACAGATAGCCATATAAAATTGTGTTAAATAGCTACAACTAAATTTAACTCATACTTACCTTTGACTATGACTATGCGTCATTAAGTATATTTTCATTAATAATTAACATATTTCGTTTTTAGTAACAATCCGGGTGGAAAGTTTTGGATTATCCAGTGACTGAGTCCAAATGCCTTTTTAGGCACCACCACTTATACCACGGGTCTAGTAGTTTTTTTTAAGAACAAAAAATACCAGGATTTTCGACATTTTAAAAACAACGAGATGTCGCGATTGACATCTCTAATGCATTCTTAAAAATATAATAAATAAGCAGTTTCTCTTTTACTCAAAAATGTACGAAATCAATAAAATGAAAATCATGCTAACAATACCTCAAAGCAAAGCAGCAAATTCACTCAAATTTTTCTTAATCCTTTTTATATTTTCACAGTAAGTTTTTAACTTTCACTTATACATACATACATACATACAGATGTGTTCAATATAATAGTAGTGAAATTAAAATGGATATCGTTCGACGAAATAAGAAGAAGCTGTGATTTTAATAATTTTCATTTAAAACATAGCGAATTCCATAACAGAAACCACATTAAAATAAATTTTGAAATATACACAAAGCTCAGGAAAGTTGATTGAACTTTAAAAATGGACATCAAAGTCTACAAATTTTTTTGACAGAATTTCTAGAAAATTTTTGGGTACTCAATTTTGTAGACCAGTCAATTTTAGTATAACTAACTTGCACAAGAACTCGCTCAAAAATTTCCCTGAATTTTTAAAATTTTTTCCGTCAAGAGTGTTGAGTGATTTCTTCCATAAAACACATGAAGAAAAATTAATTTTGTATAGAAAAAAATACGAAACATCCTTGACAAAAGAAATTCTAAAAACTCAGGAAAAATTTTGAGGTACTTCTAACTTGCATGTGGTTATGCTTAAATTGATTGCGCTATAAAACTGCATACTCAAAAATTTTGTAAAAAAAGTTTTTAAAGTTTAATTAGCTTTCCTGAACTTTGTGTAAACTTTGAAATATCTTTTTATGTGGTTTTTGTTATGGATTCCGCTATATTTTAAATGGAAATAAAAACACAGCTTTTTATTTCGTCGAACGATATTCAATTTAATTTCACTACTATTATATTGAACACAACTGTACATATATGTCTCTACATAATTTTTAGGCTTCAAGTGCTTTATTGATTGTTTCTATAAATTTTTGCCAAAGTGCCTTCAAGTGGCATCTGCTTTTGTGACTTTTAAGCTTTTCGCAAATAAAATATCCACTTTCAATTGCTAATTGTGCTTAAAAACATTCAATGTTTGATTCTTTTCTATTTTTATTAAGAAATTGGCTTATTCATTGAAGTGTTTATGCATGTCTGCGAGTTTGTAGAGCACAAAAAAATCACTTGCAAATTTATGCGCCTGAAAACTTTTAATTGAAAACCAAGAATGAGCGCATTTAATGTCATTTCACAATAGCAAGCGAAATTCCAATTTCCAACTTAATAGCAGCCAGGTTTTGACTTGTGAAGTAAGCAATACGAGGGGGGTTTCGGAAGATGTGCAACACTGTGGAAACTACTGTTGAAATAGCGATATTATGGCGGGTGAGTTTCCTTCGTAAACATCTCCTAAATTTTTACAACTCCGGCTTATGTGGGAGATCGGGAAGCTATACTGCCGCTGGCCGATGCCTGGGTAAAAAATAATGCCTTCAAAGAATAATAGCCTAGGAAAATGGGTACCGAGGAAGAAGACACGACTTGTCCGACCACTCGATCTTTTGAGTCGTGAATTTTAGTAAGCACTCATAACAGGCATACTTTTCCGCGACTATACGAGTATTGTAAGCCCCTACCACATGTGTTGTATACGCTTGACTGCTTCCTGTAAGTATTTTAGCTCTAGGTAGTGTCATGAATGTTGGCTAATTACGAAGTGGGCTGACGGCAAACATCGAAGGACCTATAGAAAGCAAAACCAAACTGCTTATTTGTGTGGCTCTGAGCTATGGGCAGACACACTTAAGAAAAGGAAGCTCCTTGTTGAATTCTTCACGGCGAAGATAAATTCAGCTCCTTGTTGAATTCTTCACGTCGCCAGTGATAACAGAACGATCACCATCGGCCTAACGGCGCTGCAAAGAAGAAGGCTATGGAAAGCCCAAAAAAAACTCGGAGATTTAGAGCTCATAAGAGTCCTTCGCCATGAAATCAGCGAGGAAGCTTTAAGACTTTAAAAAGAGCGTTGGAAAAGTAAACACCGAGCCAGATGGACAACAAGGCTGGCCAGTGACGTAGTAGCAGAGAGTAGTAGCTCTGCGCTCGGGTACTTCAAAAAGTACTTATACAGCAGTGTGGAAGCAAGTCATCAACTTCGCAGAAGTTACACTCAGAGGCTGTACCTGGGAATACTTCTCTCTCTTATTCAGCACTAAGGCTATTAGGAGCGTGAGAAGATCTTCTAACGGAAGCTCGTGAATACTGACAGTTTAGAATAGTTGTACCACAGTGATTTTGTGTTAGAAAATTTTGATTTGAAGATTGGTTTATAGATTTTGCCCAGATTCACTTTCGATTCACTCAATACTTCTTTTTCCAGCAGAGGAAGATATAACTCAATCTTCATTTACAAACTTTAAGTCTTCAACATATGAATGACCGCCATGGAACTCTGCATGAGCTAGGAAATGATAGAACAATGCCGAGCTCCTCTTCGACCTGTAAACAAATTTGATAATGGGTAGGAAATTTTCGTATCCGCGACAAGTAAAAGATGTTAGATATTAAATTGAACATAAATCCATTGCACCTTCCATTTCGCAAAAGTCATGTGGCAACCCTCGCAGTCTCAATAGCACACCCAAATACACGCCAAGTAACTAACAACTATGCACATTTCTATGAAGATTCCTTTACAATCACACCTCAACCTGTTTGGTTCGTATCTGATAAGTTTCACATTTAATTTATGGCGCTCAATTAAGCTCCTTGTTGAATTCGCTTACACTCCTCACACCACCGCGAACGTTTATGTACTACCTGCATTCAGCAAATATTCGAGATTTCAGTATAATGTACTACATCTACTTTTCGAGTCATTATTCTTTGGCTCACAATTATTTTGCATTATCCGCCTACAACAACTTGCCATCAAGGGCTAAACACACTTCCGTACATTCGTAGGTATTTTGGCTTCCTTGAACGCTGTGACGCTGTCAGCTAAGTGAATTTATGCGTTTAGCTCTGTCAGCGTAGTACACATCATTCGAACAAACAAAAGTTAGCTGAGATAACTCTTCACCTTTGCCACCTTTGCGTTGTCGTCGTCATCGTTGTTGCCACAGAAATTCATTTGATCTCAACATATCCCTACGATATCCTTAAATCCTTCTACTTACACGTGCAAGGTGAACATGTGTGCATATTTGTTTGTCTACATACATACATACATACTAATGTCAACACTCACTGAGTACAAGCTCAGCCGGAACTTTTTCGATTTCGTACAAAAATTTCAATTGGAGCAATAACAAAAATCTGAAAGCCTCACTCAACCTCACGAGGACAATAGAAAGAAGCACGCAAACCCCCTTCTGAAATAAACAAACGCCGAAAAATAACCTCAAAAAGTTGGAAACCTTAATTTCTGAGCGGCTGTTTCTAGCTATGCCCTAACCTAAAGTGAACGCCTGAAATCGCATTCTCGCAAACTGGTACTCTATGCAAACTCAATGCCCATAATAATTACGTAATGGGGAAGCAGGGAAGGGACGGGGTAAAGTCTTACCAATAGGATTCGAAGGCTTCGGAGTTTAATTTTAGTTGCTTATTTTGGGCTTTTGTAAGACATACGATAGGTATGTGTAGCACTAGGCTATAATTTCCTACAAGTCATCGCGGTGGCTATGTCTTGTGCGTTAAGATTGTATAAATGTTTCTAAAATCCTTTAATTCCACTAATTACATTTGTGCTTGTGTGGAGTTAACTAAAAAATAGAGGAGCCTAACGAAACCCAGTAATTCATAGCGCAACAAAAACAGATTATGTATCTGAAGAGAAAGTAAAAGGAAGGAGGAAAGGAAAGGAAAAGATATACAAGCAAAGAAAGAAAGCTCAACCCGTAATCGAAACCGAAATCCCAAAGCCTTAATCGAAACCAAATCCGAAACTAAAACTAAGAGTCCATCCAAAGTTACAGTCATAATCAGAACGATAACCGAACTCGAAACTTGAGCGGACATTACCTCACTTCAAACCGTTTTTGGAAGAGAAACCAAAAAATTTTAGGAAAAGGTTTTCCTGATAGTTAAAGGAATCGGATTCGAAAGCATTAAGAAAGCAAAGGATAGGAACTGCAAAGAACATCAGTGGTTTTGCAACTACTCAAAAAAACATAAAAATTGCCGCGGGTTCGGGGGCTTAGAATAAAACTGCCGCCAAGTATGCTCGTCGTAAAACGCAACCAAAATGCACGATTCGAGTATTCGGTGGTTTGAAACAAATCTCTACTGAGTTAGTCCGTCTAGGAACAGAAGCGGCATGTATCGGAGCGTTGCGGCTCCATAACCGTTAATGAATCGTTCAAAACAGTTATACCCCAACACCCCTTCGGGGAGTGCTTGCGCCTACAAACCAAAATAACAACTAAATATAGGAAACAGGTACACACTCAAGTAAAGTCGGACTTGAAAGAATAGGTATATATGAAGGGTTAGAAGTAAAAGGATCTAAGTGAGTCCGACATTGATTGGAAATAGTCAAGTTTAAAGTTGATTACTTATTGTAAATTCTATGTAAATTCTGGGAAGTGCATTTATTGGCTGGCCAATAGATGCCACTAAAATGTCCAAATTGACTTGGATTTCTTCGTCAACAAATAAACACTATATTTAACTATACAAGTACGGATATAACTCAAATTTTAAAAATTTCACTTTTCTTGTGCTTCTAACCACTTCATATAATCCCTTTGCAAAATAAAATCGAAACCAGAACCCAAAACAATAGAAAGAAGCTGAAGCCTAATTGAAACCGAAACTTGAACACAGACCTGTTTAATAATTATTACTAATCGTAATGATTACCGGCACGATAAATTATTTTCTTGAGAATCCATTTAATGATTGATTACCATTACTATCAATTTTTAATTTTTATTTTCTAATTAAATAAAAAAAATATCAAAATCATGATTTTAAAGATTATTAAAAACAATCCAAAAAAAATCAAAAAAAAGTTTTTGATTTTTTCAATTTTTTTTTTAAATTTTTTTGTTTATTTTTATTATTAGTATTATTTTTATTTTTTTTAATAATCGAAAAAAATTAAAAAAAATCAACAATAGTCAAAACGACTTTTTTGATTATTTTAATTTTTTGTTTGTTTTGATTTTGTTTTTTTTTTCTTATTGTAATCAATTAATAATTGCCTTTTCTTAAAAAACAATTAAAATAATCATTACCAATTAAAAAAGCCGTCTAATTAATTGAAAACCAAACATAATCTAGAACAACAGCCAAAACCTAAAACAAAATCCAAAGCGTTACTTACGCGAAAACGAAACCGAAACTGGAACCAAAACTGAAAGTAGCAAATAAGTCTACCTGTTAGCTTCACATCAGCGGAATTGAAACCTAATTCTAACTAAAAACTAAGACGAAACCCAAAGCGGAACATCAGCACCAAAACCGAAACCTAAAACGATACCCAAAGCGGAACTAAAACTGAAAATGAAGCCAGAGTCAGAAGTGGAATCCAACCCGGAACCGGAATTTGAATTTGCCCAGCTTTGAAATGTTGTCGGAACTTACTCCATGCGCAAATTTGAGGCGGCCGCCGTGGTGTGAAGGTAGTGTTGCCGGCCTACCACACCGAAGGTCCATGGTTCGAGCCCTGGTACAGGTAACATCAAAAGTGATTTGAAAAAGTTTTTCAAAACGGGGTCGCCCCTCGGCAGTGGTTTGGCAAACTCTCCGAGTGTATTTCTGCCATGACAGGCTTCTCAGCAAAAATTCGTCTCCTTTGCAGATGCCGTTCGGAGTCGGCAAAAAACTGTAGGTCCCACCAATTTGTAGGGAAAATTCAAATCGGCACACCACAAATTGGAAGAGAAGCTTGGCGCAAAAATCTCTTAGGAGGTTTATGATGTTATACCTGTTGTATATCGCGCCATAGAGAGAGAAATGGTTATTAGTATATTAAGTTTCACAACAAAAGTTAAATTTTGTCAGATTCGTATAATTAATTACATTTACTCCAGTATAAACTCCAATATATTTTATTAATTTGCGCACACGAAGTTACATAACCACACATGTATCCTCCTTGATCTGAACAGCTTTCAACTGAAAAACGGCATTGCTCATAAACTGCCCACCCATACGAGCTCAAAGAAGTTGTAGTTTTTACCAACTCTTTGCTCGGCACGCAGTGTCGCTATTGCTGAATCAATTGTAATACAGCTAGGTCGGCACTGATCAACTTAAAAGATCGAGATGTTCCAGTTGACTCCGTTCGATGTTCTCGTGTGTGCTAAGGCCTGTATTTTGTGGCAAAAGAAAGTTTTGCGCTAAAACTTCACACCAGTCAAACTTTGCCTTCCATGCGTTGAAGCAAGCAGCCAACCACCAAATCCACCTAAAATGCTTTGATTGGTGATTTTAATGACTACAGCGGGGCGCATTGTCGGCAGTGGAATGCAATAATATCGCTCACCATTCATTTGCTTGAACAGCATTATTTGGCCCCCTTCCGCCTGGAGCCGCAACAAATGTTTGTTACCCTTCTACAAACTACGCGTATAATACATTTCTAATGCATCCACCTTGAGTTTAATTTCGTTTGTTTTTTGTTTGTTTGTATGTGTTGGGCTGGTTGATGTTGGCTTGGGTTTACCTGCCGCCTCTGTTTTACATTTGCTATGCCGTTATGTTCATTTTAATTAATTGCTTTTGTCATCACTTTGAATCTTGACATTATATCGTTACCAATTTGCTTAATAGTCGTCAGTGTTGTTGCTTTAATAGTTGTTGTTGCTACTCCTTCTGTCTGCTTTGCTTGTAAGGTGTGTACGGCTGTTGGTTTGTTGCTGATTTTCTTTTTGTTTTCCAAGTTGATTTGTAATTTATAAAGATTAATTTATTATCCCAAGTAGATCTCTCATCTGCCTAGGTAGCTGAATGCGTTATTTATTAAACATTGATTTAACAAGCTGACAGTTTGATGGAAATCATTAATTTGCGAAATTTGTAACAAAATGGTGGTATTTAAAGGTATTCGCAATTTGCGCCTAAGTAAATGTTCACAATTAAGATTAAATGAGCCCGCAATGAGTAAACTAACTTTCTATGGATTTCAAGGTTAAAGTTCTCGCCTGAGGCTAAATATTGGCTCTATCTCTTGTGCAAAACGATTTAGAAGACGGTCATATTAGGTTGGGTTAGATTACATTAAGTTGCGTAGCAACCTCGCTTTATAGAAGGCACATTGTCGATTTAATTACTTTAAGAATCGAGTAACTCTCCCAAAAGCTAGAGTAATTTTGCATAGTTCCGGAAAAATCTTGCCAACTAGCATGAAGTAACCAGCTGATTACACCTCGTTTTCGTCAATGCAACTGATACAAGAAGGGTTTTCCAATATGTCGAGATACACAGCGTGTACGCCAAGCACCAGGTATAAATAAGCCTTATTGAACCTAAAAAAGTTCCATAGATTCACTGCAATACAACCTGAGCCCGAAGGATCTCGTCCCATTCTAGAGATAAGGCCAGAGCTCAGTGCTCAGTTGGGTGAAGAAATCCGCACGAAAGTTGCCCGTTATGTTGCTATGTTATTCCAAATTAGTTGAGCATCTCACCTACTGCATTCTTAAGTGGGACTTCCGCTTTGAAAGACACCTGCTTACGGTCTACATGGTATAGCTTGCGGCAGTAAACTTAACCCCCAACCTTTCTTTCCAACTTCTGTATATCCATTGTTGTTGTTGTTTGGCACATCCGTTACTGCACATTGTCATCAATCTATACCAACGGAAGTATCAGGGGAGGAGACACACCACAAGCAACGAAAACATTCGGCACATCTTTGTTTAGTTTGGATGAGTCAGAGTTTAACCTATTAAATTATCCACATCGGACTTTGGGCCAGATTGACTTACACCTCTATCGGAAGTTAAGTTAATACTTGTGCTTGTGTGACGGTATTCACCGAGCTGAAGCTGATCAAACAGTTTTGTTATGTGATGACTAATCTCGACGTAATGCTTCCGAAGATGCTACTTATTTACGGGAAGGCGGCTCAGGTTCAAGCAATTGTCTACCAGGATGTTGTGGCTTGCAACGACTTTGTAGCCATAAGGAGACATACCGGCGATCAGTCCGTAAAACACTTAACAAGTCTTCATTCCCAAATAAATCCCTAGCCCCATTCCTCCTTATGGGGGAGTATTAGTCTGACGAACATCTTGTAAACCCAGTATTCGATGGCCCCTCTGCAGCAGATTAATAACTAGAATCTTAAAGAATCACCTTAGTAGTGATTTATGAAGGTCACTAAAGACTTGAGAGCCACAGGCTGAGCATACTATCAGGAAGCCAGGGCAGATGATGCTGCTAAGAACAATCTCCTCGAGTACGGTGATATCACCCTACAAAGAGGAAAGCATCATGGCTCACCATGAATAGAGCATTGGCATTCACGTTCTATTAGTCTGAAGAAAATCCATAATTTTCTAAAGGATAAAGAGAGATCTATCTAAATTCTATTATATTCTATTCTTCTGGGTAGCGAGTAGATACGTGAAACCAAGCTGCCTATATCAGAATATAGGTGAAGGATATATTTTATTGGTCTCGGGCTTTTTAGTTTTCAGTTTACATATTAATTTATTTAATTTAATTAATTTATTTACTAGAGCTAGCCAGGTGGTTGAAATTCAGTCACATACTTTATTTTATTTTAATTATTTGCTATTCCTTTCATTTGCTTTTTCCCCTTTCTTTCTCTGCTGTTCTTTTCCTATAACATATTTTCGTTTTCTTTGATTCCTTCTTCTCTCTCTATAGTCTCTATTTTCAATTTATTTTATTGTCTTTTTTTATTGTTTCCTTTTTTTCAATATCTTCCTTTCCTTTCTTTCCTGTCATTTCATTTTCTTTGCTTTTCTTTCTTTTCTCTCTTTCTTCACTCCACGAAGGTTTTGGGGAGTGTTGTCGAGAGTGACAGTCCTTTGCCGGATATGAACCCTTTACTCCCTTGCGGTACATGGCCGATTTGGTATGACCAGTGCAACCTTCTAGGTTATGTCATCTTTCTCCCCGTAAGAAAGGAGAAGATGGGCAATGAAAGGTGAGAGGCATCATGTCCGCAGATCAACCATCGAGTTGCACGTCATTACCTTTGTGCATGTTAGTCGCCTCTTTCGACAGGCATACCTCCCTTGGGCATATTCTCAACCCCTAACTGGCAGGGATTTCCTTTCCTTTCTTTTAATATTTTTTTTTATTTTTCTTATTTATTTAATTTAATTTCAATCCACACAAAACCAACCACAAATACAATGAAAACAAAACTAACTGTGGTGTTGAATCCTCTATGAATAATCAATTATTTTGTTTTTGTAACCACTGTTTGTATGATCAATGAAGTTTATATATTTGCTCATATTTTACATTACTTGTTTAATATATCCAACAAAGCAGCTCTTCGTGCTCTCAGGAGAGCCGCTGACATTGAGCATCGTATCCAATGATCAATGCAATAACAACGACTAAAGCAAAAATGCATGACATGTTTACTCACACAACCAGTGTGACCAGGTTAGGTTTTTCGAGGCTAGATTTAGCCTTTTTTTTTGTCCTTCCTTTAGCTTCATAATTTTGGTTTTAGCTTCGTGGCTTTTTTTTAGCCTTCTTTACTCCAACCCTTTTCTGGTCCCAACACCATATTTTTCATACAAAATTGAAATTAAATAAAGGTGAAGTATTGATGACAAAATACAGAAAATGATTCGTAAAAATTTTCAACTATTTTTAATTTTAATATTTAAAAGTCAGGTATTTTCCAGTAATGGGGAGGTTGAAAGAATTTTTAGTGCCATAAACATTATAAAACAAAGTTAAGGAACATATTAAAAATTAAAATGCTTAACTCGCTACTTAATATTAGATGTTCGTTAAAACGCTAATCAAAATGTTTCACCGATTTTGAAATTACCGATTAAACTCAAGCTCTTCTGATTCATCAGACTAAGAAAATAGTATATAATTAATTAGTTTTTTCTATAGTAAGTATTTTTTTGAAAAAAATCCTAGTCAAGGAAAATGTGCCTATTATGTGTTGAAACAAGAATAGTTACTTTAAGTTATGTCTACAGCTTTATATACAAATAGTTTAAACTAAAATAAAAAATTTTAAATGGATTTCGTAGAAAAACCTCCGATTTTTTTAGCTTCTTTTTATCTTAATTTTAGCCTTTTCAAACCTTTTCTTTTTTGCCGATTTGGCCTCTTTTTCTTCTATCACATGGTCACACTGCACACAACAGAGTCTATACAGTGCAGTGATGCTCACACGCATACAATGACATTTTGCGCTAGTGTTAGAATATGAGAGAACTCTCGCCTACACCCGAAAAATTTAGCCAACTAAATTTTTGCAAATCGATTGAGTTCACGTTAGTTGAATTATATATCCAAAATTATTGTGACATAATATATCATAAGTAGTTAATATAAAAAATTTATCCCCAAAACATTTTCAAAAAATTGTGATATTAATAATATCAATAAATATTTTTTTTTAAAGAACTTTTTATTCAAAAGTGGATTATAAATAAACCGGTCTCGATAAATTTATGAAATTTTCAGGATTAACTTAAAAAAATACATACCTATTTAAATAAAATATTTATTTGTAAAAATAATTTGTTTATTATCACTTTTTTAATTTACTTAAAATTTTTAAATGAAAATTTAATTGTCTTCTAAGCCTTTATTTTTAAAATTTAAAATTTTAAAGTTCATTTACAATGTGATAATAAACAAATTATTTTTAGCAATTAATATCTTATTTAAATAGGTATATATGGTTTTTTTAACTGACAAATCAGTTTCTCTATGACTGCCGGTTACAGTTACGTAACTGGAAATATTTCTAAAATAATGCCGTTTGACGTAATATTCGCTATTGCGTATTGCTATGTATTGGCAAATTAAACATTTAGAATGAGAGATTTTGTGGTCAACAGTCGTCAAGCAACTAATTACAAAACATACCTTCTTCTCGCAGTGCATAGAGAGCGCTTGCCTTGTACAAGGTGGCGCAAAAGTTAGCTTCCGATGTTCAGGATATCGGTTGTGGCACGTGCAGTGTGTGCTGTTGCACCGTCTTGTTGGAACCACATGTTTTCCAATCCCAATTCATCAAGTTGCGGCAAAAAGAACTCGTTGATCATTGCTCTGTAGCGCTCACCATTCACAGTAACCTTTTGGCCCCGACCGATTATTGGTCAAATAAATAGTCAGCAATATTCCGCGTTCTGGAGCAGTGTAGCGTAACATTGTTTATTAACGTGTATTTCGCATGTGTTTACTACACAAATGTCAAAACAGAACTGACTTTAGGGGCCAATCGCAAAATTTATAGCATTTTCTGATAGGAGGATTACTTTTGCGCCACCCTGTACGTGTGCGCTCATCGGTGTGAGAGCATAAAAAATCTCCGCACCGGTGATAGGATTTGAGCATCACTGATAAAGTGGGAATACTTCTTTTTCATTGGTCCACTACCAACTCTTCGTACTCACAGTGAGAGCCGATCACAAGAGTAATGCAAAAACATGCATGACATGTCTACTCACACAACTACGGCTCTATAGTGTGAATACTTGTTTTTCATTGGTCCACTACCAACTCTTTGGACTCACAGTGAGAACCGATCACACGAGTAATACTCACACAACTACGGCTTATAGTGTGAATAAATGTTTGGTATCTGGTTGGTGTAGTTTTTCTATATTATAATTAATTTTTTTTTAAGTTTTTTTGATTGACGGTACTGCAGTTTGGCCATACCTATCCATACATTTATATTTCTTAGTACCTTAAATGTATAGTTTGGCTATAAAGTGGGACCATTTCCCTCAACTTGCGCATTTACATATATTATAGATTATTTAACATTGGGTGTTTTCATTATTAGAGTTAATATTGAATATTCCACGAAATTTATGGAAATTGAGACATCTTCGTTAGGACAAGCCACAAGCGTGTGCGTTCGCGTGATTATGAAAAATGTTCGTTAATGTTGCATGGTCGCACTACATGCATGCAGCTAACAAGGTTTTGTAGTATGTGATTGACATATGTACGGATGTATGTACATATGTGCCACTTTTATAATTCTGCAATAGATATATTCATATTTAGTAGCATAGTATAAAGAAATCAAAACAAGGGTTGTCGCGCTCAATCCATCGTAAATCAACTAATCAAATAGCAACGGGTCGGTCACGTGTCACACGACGCTCTTCAATAATAATGCAACAAACAAAAAACAGAAGAAACTGAAAAAAGCAAAACAACAACAGAAATCACTGAAGTACATAAACGAATGTGCATAAATGGTTCCCATGCATTAACCACACACACACCCCGTTCCACACTCAAATTTCCACTTAACAACCATCCACCACAGTTTTGAAAAGCGGAAAAAGATTTTTAAGTGTTATTATTTTTGAACAAGTGTCAGGTCAAATTGTCGACAAAACAGGTTGATAAGCCTATCGGGCGCGCCTTTTGGTTGGCGCATACAAAAATGCATTGAATGCCAAGCAGAAAAGCAAAGACCGATGAGATTTGTGGTACGCATGTCGGGGGATTTCGAGATTGAGTTGTAGGTACGCACACGAGCTGAGATGATATCGGCAATTGGCAAGCGTGCGAGTGCGAAGAGTCTAGAATTACAAGGATAATACAATAATTACGATTGATTCTACATTTTTTTATTTCTAAGAACTTAATGCATCTAAAGTGTATGCCATTTCGTGTGAGGGTTGGTAGTGGGAGTTGGCGAGTCAATTAACGCTGGAATAGAGAGAATGTGGTACGGCTAGTTGAAGGTCCTCGAGGTGTCAATGGAATGCGCATTGTCACTGAGAGGCACTTTACCTAAACCAAGTTGAGGAATCCCTACGACAAGGTCTGATTGGTTACTTGCTTCAGGGCGTCTCCACAGACTTGAACAAGCGTCAATTTGCATAGACATACCTAATCTCGAGCTCCAACAATTTAAAGATATTCGGAAAGATAGTGATAAATGCTGAGTGATCCTGCTGATTATCTTGTTCTAGAATTACCACCGTCAAATTGAAATATTTACAAGTAGTTAGACCTAAGAGATCCCCATACCAATTACTGGGAAATTGCGATAGAGATACTCTATGGTTTATTTTACTCCTGGAAGACTGCAACTGCGGCATGCAAAATTAAGGTGCTGTCCTTAGGTTGTAAGTTCAAAGACTAAGCAGACCTGCAACACAGCTAGCTTCGTTATGCCTAATTTCAATAAAACACGGTTTAATCACCATCCAGAAATGTATGTATGGGCCGACTAACTATGCTGAAATACAGTTATAATGACAACAACATGCTGATGTTAAGGGATACGACCCTGAAAACCCATTTTGCAACAAATCCAGAAAACAAACCAACTATATATAGATTGCCCGATATACGCCTTTTCGTTTATATTTAAATTAGTGGTTTCCACCAACCAACGTGCCTCTGTACTTAATAGGATTCAGATTTTGATCAGAGAATTAAAAAGAGCCATACATCCTACAGAAAAGTTTCAATTGAATGACGCATGCTAAATCCAGAAGATGCTTACCCAGCGGCGGGACCGAAAGTGTCCTCATAGACTCCTTCGCCACACCCGCAGACTATCTTAAATGCAATGATATTTAATTGATTTGCATATCCTCCCACTCCTTCCTAATTGGGAAGACCTTGATAGGACAATCTCTTCTCGATATCATTCTGATGTAGGTATCGTTTAGGGTGGTACTACGGATATGGACAATCCTTTGGCGTAATAAATCCTGTTCGCTTCGGGATCAGCACATTCTTGTACTTACCTTTCGAACCACTAAGTAACGAAGTAAAATCCAGCTAGGCTAAGATAAATAATCAATGATTAGACGTTGTTAACCCCATATACCCTAGTGGCTTTGTTCTACTGCAGTCACAACGCCGAAATCCTGTTCTCTTTAAGTAACTCTTTTTGCACTGCCGGGTACTTCAAGTACATATGCCAGATTGCCGTGAAAACGAGATTAAGTTTTACTTTCGTATTTCACAAAGTTTTGCGTATTCTCGAAAATTTTTTGATTTTTGAATAAAATATTAAAGGTCTTTTTACTATTCTTTATAGCGTTTCCAGTGACTTTCTTATGCGAGCTAAGCATATTCATGTATGTATTCTAGTTTCCGGTCGAATGCATTTTTCCGTTGTCTAAAATGATCTGAACTCCATCAACTCCACAGCTCCCACAATAAGCTGCCTGGGCACATTCTTCCTGAGAAGCATTTGGTTTTCAAGAAGCTGTGCACAGTTCACCACCATTCATTGCAATATACCTTAAAATCTTCTAGCTGTCATAATAATTATAAACGATTATTATCACCCGATTTTAAATAAGTAAATACTTCAAATAAAAATGTGTACATTAGCGCTGGTAAAATTGTTTGCTTCGATGTCGTTCCTATCATAAAAATTTGCTTATAAAATGTAAAACGCGATATTTCTGTAACCATGCAAGATATATGAATAAGATCTTGCACACAAAATAAGCTTTAAAAAAAAAAACTCGACCGCAAAAAAAATATTGTCGATTTTGGGTAAGTAGGCGTGGCGCCGCCCACTTTTCAGAATACAAATTCTGCTATTTTCAAAGCCGATTGCTTGTAGTTTCAAGTAGATATTTCAATCAAAATTGGTCAACTGCCTTTTAATAGTAGGTAGTATACTCCTGTCAAAAATTAGGCAAATCGGATAACACACAAGTTAAATATCCGAGCACCACACTACAATAGGGAAGTTATATATATACACTTTTTGCTTTTAATACCTTTTTGTAAATATGAGAAGAAGAAGAGATGGGCCTATCAATAAGTAAACTGAAATAATAAGGACGATGAGCTGAGTCGATTTAGCCATGTCCGTCTCTCCGTCCGTCTGTATATTTGAACGCAAATTTTTCAAACAAAATGCGCATGTATTGGTATTTTGAAAAAAATGTGGTTAGCAGTTGTGGTGTGGCGGTAGTGTTGCTGGCCTTCCACACCGAAGGTCCAAGGTTCGAGTCCTGGTAAAGGTAACATCAAAAGTGGTTTGAAAAAGTTTTTCAAACTCTCCGATTGGTATATAATGTTCGGTTCCACCCGAACTTAGACTTCCTTAATTATATTTTTTTTTTAATATTAATAAAACGAAAGGGAACGACCGCCGATACCGGTTTGCCACGAAACCGAATTTGAGAAGGGAGACTGGGAAATTTCCGGAAATTTGAAACTTTCGAAAATCTTTACTCTTATTTTGATAGGGAAGTCCATTAAATAATCATTGTCAGACTTCTTTATAGGATTTGTGATGTGGGGCCACAGTTTGTGCTCTATTCATGCTATCATATTTGTTATTTTATTAAAAAAAGCTATGAATTTTAATGCAAGTTAAGTTGCTCCTCGTGACTTCTAGAATCTTTCAGTTCTCTGTCAACTGGGCAGTGGATCAACATCGGATGAGACCTAAAGGCAGATATGAAGACTCCAGCATTAAAAAAAATATTGAAAATTCCGAAAATTTAAAACAAAAATAACTAAAAATTTATTTTCTAAAGGGTTTTAAACTGAACAGATTATTTTGAAATGGGTTAAGAATTGTTATGTTTGACATTATTGTTTTGTTCCCATTAAGAGAAACGTCAAATTCAATCACACTTTGCTGAATACATTTTGGTTATAACAAAGTAAAAAAACTATTGTATATTGCACATTTAACGTCCTATATCAGCTTAATATGTATTGATAGGGCATTTTCGAAACTCATGTTGAGATCAGGAGTTGTTCAAACAAATTCTGAGATATCGAGTTTTTTAAAAATATTTTAAAATAGGATGCGAAATCTAAACTTCTTTTAAAATTTCACAATTTCGAAACCCTATTAATATTATATTATATTATTTTTCTTAAACATTTATGTAGAATCCAAATCTACTACGCAAGACGTCGAAAAAATCGTTCCATACAAAACGATCCGCCCTAATCTGCACCAATACATACATACAAACTTCAACTTTTATCAAAGCCGCACAATTACCTTAAGCTTTGTACGCAAATTAACAAAACTTTTAAGTATAATTGTACTAAATTAGTTGTCAGCGTCAAAATGTGCCACTAAAGGACTAAACTTTACAACATTTGAAATTATTTAGTGTTCGCAACGCATTTACCACAGCTTTAAATTTTAAGCTTCTCAGACAATTGGACAAATATTGCGGTTAAGAGATGTTTTTCGTCTCTAAATGGCTTGTGCAAAAAGTCCCATAAAAACAGACCATGAAATAATACAAAAACAAAATACGAGTATTATTTATTTGCAAACTTTCTGCCAGGCCGTTCTTTGTAGGAAAGATCTGGAACGAAAATCTATAATAAAATCAAAGCTCGGGCGGAATTACGACATACGTTCCGTGAACGTAATACATTCTTTAAGTCCCAATAACGTTGAAACTGTCCAACTTTTTAAAAGAGTAATAGTGCATAGTTGAACCAACCGGTACTTCCAGCCAATTATGCAAGTACGCCGTCATTCCGAATTATGGGCTTCGAGCTATTGCGATTTAAAAATTCGCTTCCGATCGCGGAACGTAGAACGTAATTCGACCCCTGATTTTATTTCGTTATTTCGATTTAAAAAGCATTCTGGCAGCGGTCCCCCAATGGTTTAGGGGCCTAGAATGTATCCGGGGCTAAAATTCAAGACTCGATGGTTCTATTGCATCAAGCAAATCTCTCACGTGCAAAGAATAACAACAACAATCGGGTGGCAGTTCTGTGCTCAGTACTTTGGCTGGGCTGCAATATCTTTTAACTATTTATTTTTTAAAACGGCGCGATACGACTTACCCATTGATTACCAAAAGGTCTCTCTGCCTTTTTCCACAAAATCTTTAGAGGATAATTTAGGCAAGCCATTATACTCCTTATTTTGCATTAATTTCCCGTGCTTAAGAAATGCGAACGTTCTTGTTGTTGCTGTAAAAAATACTGCTTTAACACAGCACAACCACAAAACGGTCCTTGGGCGACTATGTTTCCATAGCTTTCTAAGCCGACTTTATCACCCCTCTATTCAGTTTCTTCACATCACTAACCAAATCGCTGCGACTCTATTCACGTCGTCGAATATGTGGACTAGATGGTTGTCGTGGTTTGTTGTGTTAGCGACAAAAACACTCCCCGAAGGTTTTGGGGAATGTTGTCAGAAGTGACAGTCCTTTGCCGGATATGAACCCGGTACGCTCCGGTACTCCCTTGCAATACACGCCCGACTGTCATGGGAGCGATTTGGTGTGACCATTGAAGAAGAATGTTGGTAATCAGAGGTGAGAAGCATCAACTCCGTTTATCATCAAGCTGCACGTCATAACCCTTTATGGATTTTGGTCGCCCCTTACTACCGGCATACTTACCTCGGGCATATTTTAACCCCCTAACTGCCAACAATCCTAAAAACTTCAGTGTGACGTTTGACAGCGGACTTCCCTTTGCAGATTGCGCGGGTATAATATGGCTTCCGAATCTAAGTGTAATCACTTGTAGGATGTTACAAGTCTGCCAAAACACCGCAATCAGAACCGCCGGATGTCTTAGTATGGCGTCTGTGTCTCGCTTGCACTAAGATTGACATAAGGAGTTATCTCCATAAATACCATGATGAGATCCAACACAATTTCACTCATCCGTTTGATCGACTACATGGACACCGAGTCGATAGATGCCGCTGTCAGATCTCGGTCCGTAAATCCCGTTTAACATTTACCATCTGAAAAAGAGAGAATTCTTCCAAGGGAGACTGGAGTCACTCCGACTCAATTTAATTTGGATATTGTTATAGGTTAAACTCTTACCTACATACCCTATCTATGGATGCGCCCCACATGACACCAAACATCCCTTCAACTGTTCAATATAAATTACTCTTCTAACACCAATTTCGCTTTTGTTCAGCCCTGATGAAACTGCTCGTTTCCTTCGACTTCCTTAAGACTTATTCGAAGACGATCTTTAGGGCGATCCTGCCCCTTAGGCATGTCGAAGCACTGTTAATAGCAACAACAAAATAAAACATTGTTAAGCTAAATATGAATCATGGTCGCTTCAACGCTACAACTCTTCTATCGTGCTGACGAGTCTGATTATTCCTCTAGATACATATCTTAGACTCCTTGCTGTGGGAGAATAGTCAATCGTTGAGCTGTATTTTGATAAGTTGATCATAATCGACTAGAAATAATATCTTCGAATTACGCCTAACGGGCCAGACGTAATGTTAGAATGCCGGCATTCAGGCACAAGCTGTTGCCGAAGACGATGCAAACTATCGAGGGAGACAAGAGTCCCATTGGCCCAACTTCGATTTGAATACTGTAACAGATTAAACTCCTACCTATCAAGATTGAACCTTGCCATTCCGAATGTTTGCCCGGCATGCGCTGTGTATTACCATGACCTCCTAACACATTTCTCACACTAGAACAACCCGGTAAGAAGATCTTGATGAAAATGCTAGGTAAGGAAAGTAGACACTAGGAAAGGCGAAGCATTGTTACAACAACAACAGCAACTGGCTTAAACTCATGTTACATTGAGGATTGTAGATGAGTCTTTAAAATCTTTTCGTCTTTTCGTACTTCATATCATAACATCGTAGCATCTGCAGAGTCATAGCAGAAGTCTGCAATCGATTCCCACTTCGTATCTACATCTCTCTTTAAAACTACAAAAACGCAATGGTGCGAGCTTTAGGACTCTTTTCTTGCATTTAGCGAGGATGAGTGACTGCAGATCTCACCTGGAACCATATTCTGTAATTTTAGCCCCAAGTATTTCGCTTGATGTTGTCCGTCTTCTAAAAACACAAATTCGACCCAAAATCTAAAAATCCAATAGAGACAGCAAAATAAGACAACCCTTTGTACTTCAATGATTTAGCCTTTTGTCCTTTATTACGATTTTGCTTTTTCTATTATTTAATATTCATTAATTTCATAATTATTGCAGTTAAAATGACTTTGCCATTTAAATCTCCCAAACAATCAAAATAAAACGCTTCTTTCATCTGCCATTGTTCACAATCAACAAACACCCCTCCGCGCGTAGCACGAATACGCCCTCAGCTCATTCGATATCTATTTGTTTTTATGTTTGAATGTAAGTGCCAAGCGAGTATAATGTGGACATTGAGATAATCCGGATTCGGTTTGAGTGTCATCAAATTAACAATAGCCTCAATAATTTATCATTTGTTCTTGAGGTTTATACCTACTCCGCGTGTTTGCCTTCCAACAACAACTATCAACCTATTTGTCTTGCTTCTGAAGGCTTTCTGCAAATCATGTCAGTACAGATTTCAAATTCATATCTGGCCCTGAAACAACTACCCTTGTGACATGTGGCATGCCATAGCATATCCATATACATATATACCGACGTGAGTCCGAGGGTCACTCTGAAAGTTTCCAAGCGTCGACCATATTAGAGCAAACCTTTAACTCAGCGTACCGCCTCAGAAAAGCCAAGGCAAAACAAAAAAAACGGGGCATTAATCTTCTGTTGTTGGTGTTGTAACGACAAAAACATTCCCCGAAGGTTTAGAGGAGTGCTTTCGAACTGACAGTCAGTCCTTGAGCGGATATGAATTCATAGCTTTCTAAGCCACTTTATCACCCCTCTGTTCAGTTTCTTCACATCACTGACGAAATCGCTGCGACTCTATTCACGTCGTCGAATAAGTGGATTAGATGGTTGTTGTGGTTTGTTGTGTTAGCGACAAAAACACTCCCCGAAGGTTTTGGGGAATGTTGTCGGAAGTGGCAGTCGTTTGCCGGATATGAACCCGGTATGCTCCGGTACTCCCTTGCGGTACACGCCCGACTGTAATGGGAGCGATTTGGTGTGACCATTGAAGAAGAATGTTGGTAATCAGAGGTGAGAAGCATCAAATCCGTTGATCAACCATCAAGCTGCACGTCATAACCCTTTATGGATTTTGGTCGCCTCTTACTACCGGCATACTTACCTCGGGCATACTTACGGGGCATTAATCTTCTGTTGTTGTCGGTGTTGTAACTACAAAAACATTCCCCGAAAATTTTGGGGAGTGCTTTCGAACTGACAGTCAGTCCTTGGGCGGGTATGAATCCGGTACGCTCCGGTACTCTCTTGCAGTACTGCCCGACTGTCGTGGTAGCGATTTGGTATGACCAGTGGAACCTTCTAGGTCATGTCACTCAACCTTCCGTAAGGCAGGAGAGATGGGTAATGAGAGGTGAGAGGCATCATATCCGTTTACCTTGGTGCATATTAGTCGCCTCTTCGACCGGTATGCCTACCTAGGGCATATTCTAAACCCTGCTTAATCTGGTAGATATGCTTTGCAGACTGACAAGTGGTCTTAGATCGACTCATTACAGCTAGAGATTCTTGGCATAGGTTTCTCAACACAAGAGGAATCTGTTGAAGTTTAAGTCACCAGGGTCATATGATATCTGTACTGTTATGCTTAAAAATTTAGGTAAAGGATACCGAAAATAGCTATTGTGAAAACGGAGAGTCTATGCATAAGGGAAATGGAGAGTAGGCCACGAGAAAGCTATTTGCTTGGGTAGCACTTCCCAACAGAATGTGGCGATCCGCGGATGGGGCACTCTTAAAGACACTATTTCATTTCCAATACAATATGGAGCACTATCACCCACCACACCCACACCGAAAGCTTATGACGAAGAGAATCCTATATAAACCCCAGTGATAAAAGTTAAAAAAACATAAGACTTATTTTCATAAAGGCTGATCCAGAAGAAGAACCCTTTTAAATAAATCAAAAGCTACTCTGACGTAGAGTGAATTTATCAGAAAACTGCAGAGGGTTAGTGATAAAAGCATTGATAGCATCCCTGGTTGCAAATTGTTTAATGCATTTTGGACAGAATAGAGCGAGAGAGGATCTCAACGTTTTTCACTGCTGGTCTTATCGACATGGCAGCATAGTGGAAACATAGATCGCTGTTGAGATGCACGCGGCCTTTATGTGGTATGCTACTAACATTTACGGCTATGAACTACAGAACAACTGAGCTGAGTAGGGATGTTTACAGATGTCATCGGCGGGATAAAACCTTCGTCGGAAAAAGGCCCTGAAAAGAAGAAAAATCAGAATATAGACAAAGCGAATTATATTTCTGGGTACAGTTTTTTGACGGAAGACTTCGCTCCCTCTCATTTGTATAAGCGAGAAAACTCTGACCACATCGCTTGCGCGACAGTTGGGGCATGTGCCGCAAGAGAGTACCGGTTAATATTCGGAAAATGAATGTCACTTTCGACAACACTCCCCGAAAACTTCGGCGCCCAACCCTGTTAACCCCCCTAGGAAGGACGAGGCATCGTTACAACAACAACATGACTATGGCGTTGGGACAATGGATGCTCAGCTGCATATCTCAAACGCAAGGCGAATTCCTTTACAGGTGATCTCATAAGATCATATGAGCAGTGGCTTCTGCTGTCAAAATAAAAACATGCTAGGCAATGTGACAGGAGAAGCCGCCAAAGGAAAAACAAAACACATGAAGTATGTGTGTGTATACAGCAACAAATTCGCTGTGATATCACCTGGTATAAATTCGTCTTGCTCAAACGTAAATATTTAGAAAACAACAAAAAAAAAGTCTAAAACTCTCAGCGCTACCCTCGTACACCCATGTAAAGCGCAAACACTACAAGTGCCTTAATGTTGTTGGGTGGAAGAAGGTGGCAACGAGAGCAAGTTTGTGCTAATAGTTTTGTCAGCAGCTGTTTTGCAGCTTAGCTCTACTGCTTGTAGTTGTGTTTGTTGTTGCCGGAATGGTAAATTAATGTTTGAGGAGGAGGAAATGTTATTACTTCTTTCATAGCGGCCGACAAAAGCGCAAGGCTGGGACGTTGGCTGGGATTTTGTGTATAATAAAAGACAGAAAAGTAAAATCAATGGTTTGCCTCAATGTGAATCATAAGCGAGAGGCTCAATTATTTGTTGCGGGGATTTATATTTCTTGCTTTATTATTCATACGCATGTAGGACTTGTTAGCCGTGGCTGTTGATGGCCTATGATACTTACGACGAAGTGGACGCAAAATAGTTTTGTAAATCGTTTATATCTTCTTCTTACTAATAATTCATGAATGCTTTTCCACTTACTGTCATTGACGAGATTAGGAATCACTGTTGAGAAGTGAATGTAGATGCTGGCGGAAGGAGGAGAACGATGTGGAAGAGCATAAATAAATCGTTTTATTTTGATTTTTAATTAAATTTTCCAATAATTTGCTGTTACTAACATGTAATCAGTGCAAAAAAATATGTTAACCATTCTGAGTTTTCGCAATTTTGCTACTTTCCGGATACCTAGCCGACGAACATTCGTTTGATGCTGAGGTAAAGTAAGAAGAGACGAGAAGCTTCGGATCACCGAGAAATCAAATTTCGGTCTTAAAGCTAAATAGTGATGCGATGATTTTCGAGTCCGCCCCCTCCAATCCACATCCAATGACAATGCAGAAAAGTTTTCGATAGGACCACTGCGCCAAACTAATTGCAAAAAATGGTTAGAGTATACATATCATTGTTTACCCCTACTAGTTTGGCACCTTTTTTCGCTAATCGGAGTGTAAGGCAGTAGGTGAAGGCATTCGAAGTGAGTGGAATGAAGTAAATCGCGTTCAGATTTTATTCGAAGTAAAAATTAGAACTAAATTTTTAGTTCAAACTGAAATTTACATTCTATAGGGACTGGTAAAGTGTTATAACTGCTTTTTATTCAATAACTAGCAGGCCCGGTAGACGTCCTGCCTAAAAAATGTAATGAAAAATTTATCTTTATAGCGATGGATTTTATTTTGCCCAAAGTTACACTAAAAAAATTTTAGTTTTTCCAAAATAAATTTTCGTTTCACAGTTCTACGACACAGGATTGTGAGTTTTTAAATATTGAACGTAAAACACAAAGAAGGTTTAACGCGACGAGTTTACATAACTCTAACTTTAATTTTTTTCGTGAATATTTTTAGTTAAACACAGTGAATTTAAGCAATCTACAGCCAGGTACAGTTGTGGCAGCAGCCACTTACATTCGCTGTTTGAACTTATTGTTTTACGTTCTTTGCATTGCTATAATTTTGACAACTTTGGGGCGATCAAGTTATTTCCGTATTACATCTTTATACCTTTCATGAGCGCAGTCGATTTATCCATGTCCGTCTGTCTGTTTGAACGCAAACTAGTCCCTCAGTTTTAGAGATATCTGGATGAAATTTGGTATGGGGCCGCCATTTTGTAAAGCATTAATCATTTGTCGGAACCACCAAGATCGGACCAATACAACGCATAGCTCCCATACAATAGATTGTTCCGATAAACGGGTTTTGGCCTATAACTGTTGAAATTAAAAAGCTAGGAACGTAAGATTTATGCAGGTTTGGTACATATTATATATGTAATGTGTGTAGTGAAAATCAGTCAGATTCGACCAATATAACATATGGCTCCCATACAACCGATTGTTCTGATGACTGGGGCTTGGGCTATGTATCTTTAAATTAACGGCTTTGCAGAGTTTGCACTAATTGTGAGTAAGGATCGGACACTTTATCCGTGAAGCGTATTCATGAAAGGTATAAATCCTTCGGCATAGTCGAAGACAGCCCTTTCGTTACTTGTTTTACAGCTCGATTCTGTGCGTAACCGGTAATTTTGTACCTGGAAGATTATCTAACCGAAAATCGCAACCGTTGGCAATGCAGTTCATGTAACCGCGATTCTAGCGTACATGGCAACGCTGTCAAAACAAACAATGCGAAATGTAGAATAAAATACAAACGTGAACGAAACTTCGAGTAAAAAAGTGCTTATATTGTTTATTAATTCTTGTGAACTAGTATGTGTACAAAATTTGCGGTATTTTCTGTCCACAAAAATATTTACAAAACATGTGCAATTTTTCGCGGTTACGCGACGTTACCACGTATTTTGGCGGCTACGAAATTGAACTACAACTTAAGCCGGCAGAATACCAAAACAGTGTAAAAGTTTCCAAACTATTTATTTATTTGCCGGGAAAACGAATATTTTTGCCACACTAGAATTAAAGCGTTATCGTAACTTTGAGCACCAAAAAATCTATCGTTATAAGGATAACATTCACATCAAATAATTAATTGAAGGTGCACACATTAATTTTTCTATATAGACTTACAGACCCGGCAGATGTTCTGCCAAAAAAATTACTTGACACTCCCATCTCATATTAGATACATATTCTTATGCCTGCCCACCTTCCTTTTTTCCTCTTCATCTTCTCCTTTTTCACATTGTTTATCTCTTATTCATCTTACCCTATCTCTATGACTATCCCTACTCCTATCCCTATCCGTCTCGCTATCCCTATTCCTATCCCTATCTTGGAAACTTTTGCTTGTGTAAATTCGAGCGTGGTGCTAACTTGGAGCGGCGGTGGCTCAAAAGCACGGCGGTCGAATTTGTGCTCAAAATAGAAAAGAAAAAAGAAACGAGAATTCTCGTTATAAAAAATGTGGCCGTATATTTGTAAAAAATATAATTTTGAACAATTATTTTACCTTAATTATTGATGCGGGCGAAGAATCCTGGGCTGGCTGTGATGCGGTCGTGTCGACTGTCTCTGGAAAAGTAGACGGTTTTTCGATCGAGGACAACCGTTGAACCTGAAAATCATCCTCCGGTTTTAAGGGGAGGTGAACCCACACATGCACACCCCCATGCATGTATATGTGTGCTGACAAAACACGAATATGCATGCATGCCCACACAGGTGGGTGGGTTGGTGTGAGTGATTGGAAGGGCGCTAAAGTTACATTAGGGTGGCCCATTTTTTGAGACTTTAGGCATCTCGCCTAAACATGCCGGCCCCCTTGCGATACGCAACATCTTACCCCGCCCCAGGATTTTCCACCGCGCCTCCTCTTAAGCTAAGGACTTAAACTATCCTAGTGAGTGCCGGCTGGCGCAGTCCCAGTCGTCTGCCTCCGAAATGCCGTTTGAAGTTTGGCGGCTCCATCGTATCGCACCTAGAGCTAAGAGAGAGGAGGAAGAAACTTTAGAAAATAAGAAAGCTGTATATTTCTTGCCAGGAAATTATATATATTATTTATTTTTTCTGTAACGAGAAAAGCTGGAAGTCTGTGGTAGCTGGCGCGGCTGAAGTGCCAGTCTACCGTCGAAGTGCGCGTTGATGCGTAGCTGGCGCGGCTGGGAGGCAAGTCTACGCTCGTCCGTAGGTGTGCGGCGATTGTCGCTGGCGCGGCAGAGTGGCCAGTCGACGTTTGCTGCTATTTCAGTGGGCGCGCGATGTAGCGTTCGCAGTTGCGCCGCTCGTGGGATAGCAGGGGTCGGAACGGCAGTGGGTCCGATACTCCCTGCGCCGGTCGGAACGGCCGTGGTTCCGATCTCGGCTCGGCGATTTCGTTGTACTCTGACGTCCAAGCGGTCTCCGACGCAGAGAAAAGAAACAAAAAAAATCCCCTTGAATATTTGTATGGACGCCCGTATGCGTGGGTGGCGAGCGACCTCGTTCGGGGTTTATAAATGCCATATAATGTGGCATTATTCTAATCTACGGTGAAATTTTATAATTACAATGCATATGATTCGTACATGGGAACTGGTTATTTTTTCCCACACGGCACGGTAGCGACAAGTTGATTACGTTGATCGCCTTGTATTCCGATTCGCCACTGGCCCTCATGCAGAGATTTATTCTTACTTGCATGGTCGCCGTCATAAGTGGCGTCAGTGCCGTGCACACAGCGGCATTTTCGCTTTTTTCGGTACTTGGTTTCGGCACCGAACTGGGTAGAGAGTGAGAATGTGGTGACGGTTAGGGTTTATTTTTTGTTGTTTTGTGGGCAAAACAGTCCTGCCCCCTCCGAAAACAACAAAACAAAAACAAAACCCCGAGAACAAATGAATAACAAAAAACAAACACAAAAAAATTTTCGTAGTTCGAAAAAATTTTCCAAATTTTTGTGTGAAAATTCTTTATTTATAGGTTATTTCCTATTTTACTAGAAGCGGGATCTTCGCCGATCAGGTACGAACGTAGATTTCGTTACCCTACTGATCCCGCAGTGAATGGTACCGATTTTGGCAGATCGGGATTTCGGTACCCGGTGACTAAAATATCGCATCACTAACGTGATGGTAAAATTATGCATATATACATATATACATATGCTAGCAAATTTTTTGCGAGTAAATGAGCTCGCATGGCGTGATGGTTGAAGACTTGCACACATACATATATTTATGTGCGTACTCACGCCTTGCAAAATCGTGAAAAAGAAACAAAGAAATTCATTGTTCCAATTTTTCTCTGCCCTAGCGTAGCAGAAAGAATTGGAACAATTCATTATTTTCTTGTTTCCGGCACGCGTGGGCAGCAGCAGTAGCAGAGGTAAGTAAAAATTGCATTTTATTGACAAATTGTATGAAATCTAATTTTTTCTTTTATTTTCAGGGGCACATGGACAAATGGAGATGCAGCTGTGGAAGATCGCCTGGCGCATGGACAATATCTGGAGAAGGTAAGTATTTGTTAGCGCTGCCCGAAATTCTGTATCGATTCGGTAGCAGCGCAAATTACTTAGGAACCAAAAAATGTGTGAACATATATGTCCATATAGTTAGTATGCAAATATTAATTGTTTTATTTCTTTTCATTGCAGGTGATCAATAGCAATAATCACTATCAGCAACATTCATCTATGATGCAACATGAGGGACCAATGTTGTTAGGTCAACAATCTCTACAGCATTCTTACCAGCAGCATAATCATTCGTATGGCCCTGTGCAACATCATCATCAACAACATAATATTGCGCAGTCTCACCATATGCAGCACCATCATCACAACGGCGACAATAGTCATCTATCTCTACCTTCACCAAATGCAATACATCTTTCAGCTCACCATGGCATGTCATCAGCTGCAAGTAACTCGTCGGGCGCATCAACATCAGGTTTGCTAGATCCAAATACAGCTATGCTCGCCACCAAGCCACTGATACAAAACGTAAGTCCAACACATTCGACCTGCAGTTCCAATGCAAGTTCTCGCGGTATGGGTTATGCAAAATTTAGTAAAAATTCCTCTTGTGGGTCTTCGTCGATAGTGGCAACTGCGTCACTGCGTAGTGTTGCTGTGGCAGCAACAGCAGCTGGTATTTTGCCACCATATTTTTGTTTGTCGCGGTATCGTCATTGATTGATGTTGACCATTTTATTGAAGCGTGTTCGTTGTATTTAGAGGATGCTACCAATTTACCACGTCGTCCATTTTTACACTGCTCCAGTATACTTTTGGTACTATTAATTTTTTACATATGTACCGCCAGCCTAAATTATTTTAAGACATCGTTAACATTTGGAGTGGTGCTTTGTGCCTTCATCACCCATCATACGCGTGATGCTGTGCGCCGTGGTGACTGGTTTTGTCCAGTCGGGCATACTGGTCGTGTGCCATACGTTGGCTATATTATACTAACTTTATTAATACCACATTTATTGGCATATTTGCATGGCATATGCCGCAGTGGACCAATATAATACTTCCTCGGTCAGTATATAAAGCTAAGTGATAACTACCGGATTGGAAGGGGAGGCTATCGTTACATGAATGTATAAACTTTTGCTTTTGTAGAAAATTTGTTGAGTAGTGATATTAATACATATACTATAATATATATAACATACAATAAATGTTTCCTTACAATAACGTGCGAAGTGATAGCTCATCTCCTGAATCATCATTAGCACCTTCTGTTTGTACACCTTTTTCTTCCATAATGTGATCATTAATTTTTATTGGTTGATTAGCTGAACCGAATTGTTTGGAAAGTTGCAATAATTCACGTAATATTTGGCTTTCTTTACGTAGCCGTGACATTGTTTCCATATCACGATGCACTGCATCATCATCCGCTGATGCAGCACACTGCATTACCAAGGCCATTTCTTTGATTTTAGCACGCTGTTCGCGTATAATAATCCATAGTTCTTCATTATAAACTTCTTTGAAATTTACTTTGCTTTCGAGTATTTTACTTGTTGTATGTTCACGATATTTTTGCATTATAAACTCCATGGTACGTTCGTAGTCCTCAATGCATATTTATATGGTAAAGATCTCTGATCACTTTGATCAATCTTGTTTTGGTTGGTTTTGGGCCAGTGCACGAGAAGGTTGCTATGCAACTTCAAAGAAATAACCCTTAGTCGGTCCAACACCGGCTACGCGGTACACAGAATTGCTGCGCAGAACATACCTTTTGCACCTTCCGGAACACCCTAATCTGTGATTACAACAACCATATGAGATGACAGAAATCTTCCAACTTTGATTTCCAATATCTCTTCACTGAGAAACAAATTCGAAAGTCCGCTTCCGGATTATGGTTACCGGGGTCAAAACGCGTCTTTTGATACCTTTCCCGATAATTTCGGACGTGTTTTAGTAGTTGTCTCTTCAGGATAACAATTACCAAAATTCACTTCACGTTCGCCATATCCTGGTTTGCCGGACGATTTTTTTCGGCTGACTATGAATATTGACTTTGTTGGTGCATAGATAGGTGTCCATCCCCTTGGAATATACTAATGTTTGTCCTACTTCCAGGTACGGGAGCAGTTGCGGTACAAAGGGTGGCTGTGAGCGGTAAAACTCCAGCGCGCTACTCGACAATATGGGATTGGAGCTAGAGCCAAGGATAGGGGTGAGAAAATATTTGTTTCATATGTATATTTGAAAGATATGAACGTATAGGTATATGTATATGTATACGAGGGTGGGACCATCTGCTACCAACTTGTCGTGGCAGATGGATAGATTTTCAGTGGCAGATTGGTCCGCCTTTCTGCGATAGGTTTTCTTGGGCCTCGATATCGAGTGCAATCGCGTTTTCTGTGGCAGAATGGATCGCCCTTCTGCGGTAGGCTTTCTGGTGTCCTCGTTAAGGGTAGCGAGTGAAGGGTGGAATTTTGGGAAAGGGGAGGTCAAAAACGGTTGGGAGGTGATGGAAGGGGATGGTTAAGATGAGGCCCCCGGCCTCTCGCCAGCCATTCCCTCCATAGGGAGCAGAATCAGTTTGACCAACGGTCTTCTGATCTGCCCCTTCTCGGTCATGAGGTCCACTACACGCACTCGGTTATCTTCGCCGGGGTGTACGTGGGTAACTCGGCCGAGCCTCCATTCATTGGGAGACAAGTTGTCTTCTTTGATGACAACGAGATCCCCCACATTAATATTTTGTTTCGGATGCTTCCACTTCACTCGTTTTTGAAGTTCGGATAAGTATTCCACCTTCCATCGCCTGCAGAAGGTTTGATGAAGAGCCTTGAGCTTCTGCCACCTATTGATAATGGAGGCAGGGCTCTCATTCACCTCGGGTTCTGGCGGAGCCAGGAGATGACTTCCAGTCAGGAAGTGCCCGGGGGTCAAGGGTTCCAGGTCCGCGGGCTCATTTGAGGCTGGACTAAGTGGCCGCGAGTTGAGGCATGCCTCAATCCGGCACAATAGCGTATGGAATTCCTCATGCGTGAATTTATGAGGCGAGGCTAACTTCTTGAAGTGGCTTTTGAAGCTCTTCACTCCCGCCTCCCAGAGTCCCCCCATATGTGGAGCCCCGGCCGGAATGAAATGCCATGTCATGGCTTGATGGCTATATTTGGAGATAACCTTGTCTCGGGCTTCCGAGATAAATGCTTTAAATTCAGATCTCAAAGATCGTGAAGCGCCGACAAAGTTAGTACCATTGTCGGAGTAAATGTTTCTCGGACATCCTCGTCTAGCGATAAAACGTGAAAACGCTGCTAGAAAGGATGGGGTGCTAAGATCACTGGTCGCTTCCAGATGGATCGCTTTAGTCGTGAAACAAACAAAGAGGCAAACGTAGCCCTTTGATAATCGACATCCTCTACCGCGGTAACTTTTAATGTCGAAAGGCCCGGCAAAGTCTACCCCGGTATTGGTAAACGCGCGGGTGAAAGTAGTGCGTTCGCAAGGAAGGGTACCCATAAGTTGGGTTTGCGCTCTTTTTTTATAAATGGTGCAGACCTTACAGTTATGGATGGTGGCCCTAATCATGTTCTTAACATTCGGAATCCAATATTGGGTGCGGATGAGACGGAGCATCAGTTGGTTTTCCCCATGGAGGGAGATTTGATGTATCATTTGTACAGTCAGACGCGTCAACCTACAATTGTATGGCAGTATGATTGGGTGGCGCTCGTTATAAGCGAGGTCTTGAGACGCTCCAAGACGACCACCCGCCCTAATAATATCATCTTTGTCGATGAATGGGTTGAGGGGCAATATCTCGCTTTTCCTATCGATTACCTGTCCCTTCTTCAAGTTTACATGTTCCGCATTATAATGTTGCTTCTGATAGAGTTTAATCAAGAGTTGCGTCGTGGTCTTGATCTCACCGGATGAGATTAGGCACGATTTTTCCTGAAAGGAAGCTTTTGTCTTGGGATGAGTTCTTCGAAAGAATCTCATAATATATGATAGTACCCTCAAAGCCCTCGGTAAATTCGAAAACCGGTCAAGAATCTCGATCTCTTTTTGCGTTGATATTGCGTAGGCCTGCGCTCTCTTTTCCTCCACGGATGTACTATACTCCTTTTCTTGTACTGGCCATTGGGAATTGTCTTCTTGTAGCCAAGAAGGTCCCTGCCACCACAAAGAATTGTTGACCAAAGCCGATGCCGGTAGTCCTCTGCTTCCTAAGTCTGCTGGATTCGTTTCCGAGTTGACATGAAGCCAGTCCTTGCTGCCGACTAGGTCGATGATTTTGGTAATCCTGTGTGCGACGAATGTTGACCAGGAACAGGGTGGTTTCCTTATCCATGCCAAAACGATGGTGGAATCCGTCCATAGGTACTGTTTCACTGGTCCAAGTTTGATGTTTCGGAATATTGATTCCATCATCTCCGCAAAGTTCCAAACGCGGAAGTGAGATGGTCTTCACTGGTGCTACTCTGGTTTTGGCCAGAAGTAGATTGACGAAGATATCATCATTCCTTTTGACTCGCATGTAGACAGCTGCAGCGTATGCCTTTTCCGAAGCATCGCAGAATCCATGTATTTCGACATCATCTTCTGGTGAAAAGTTTACCCATCGTGGTATCTTTATGTTGTCGATTTCGTGGTATTGACGTCTGAAGTTTTGCCATCGTTCCAATGTATTGGACGAAACTGGTTCATCCCAATCGGTGCCCTCTAACCAGATGTTCTGCATCAAAATTTTTGCCACAATGACCATTGGTGCAAGCCATCCTAAAGGGTCGAAGAGTCTGGCGATGGCGGATAGAATCGCTCGCTTTGTCAACTTTTCACTTTCTTCTAGTGACCCTGCTTTAAAGTAAAACAGGTCTGAATGGGCATTCCATCTTATGCCCAATGCCTTAACGGTGCTGGTATCTTCGAAAGCCAGAAAGTCCTCGGTCAGCCGATCCGATATTGGGATGTCGTTGAGAATTTCCTCAGTATTCGAAGTCCATTTTCGTAGTGGGAAGCCCGCGGAGAGTAAGACTTGTCGAATCTCATTCCTCGCGTTAATGGCCGATGCGAGTGTGTGTCCCCCCGCTAGTACGTCATCTACGTACATGCCTTCCCTTAATATGCTAGATGCTGTAGGGTGAGAACTCTCTACTTCATCTGCTAGTTGTAAAAGGGTTCTAATTGCCAGATAAGGCGCACAATTAACCCCGAAAGTGACCGTTTTCAGCTCGTAAAGGCTTATGGGTTCTTGAGGCGATGTTCGGTAAATAATCCGTTGGAATTTGACGTGATCATCGCTCATCCAAATTTGCCTATACATCTTTTCGATGTCACTATTGAATACGAAGCGATATAGTCTCCATCGCAGTATAAGTACTGGAAGATCTGATTGTAGTACTGGGCCTGGCAGGAGAATGTCGTTCAAACTTGTGCCATTTGCCGTTGGGCTCGACGCATTGAATACGACGCGTACCTTAGTGGTGGTACTCTCCGCCTTTACTACGGCGTGATGGGGCAGAAAGTAATTGTCCGCCGAATCGGCGGGTACAATGGCAGTGACTTTTCGCATATGCCCTAATGTCTCGTATTCAGACAAGACCCTTATATATTCTTTCCCTAATTCCGGGTTCTTTGCTAACCGTGTCTCATTTCTAAAAAATTGGGAACACGCCCGCCTAAGAGACCCTCCTATGTTTATCTGATCTGGGTAGTCCTGTCTGAATGGAAGAGAGACGACATATCTTCCATCCTCTCTACGACTTGTAGTTTCCCTATATAAATCTTCGCAGTACTTGTCATCTGCGTTTGGGCTTTTGTTTCTGGGCAGATTTTCCAACTCCCAGAATGCTGTAAGCTGTTTGTCCAAAGCAACTTCGCTGTAGAAGGACACTATATTTCTGGTTGGATTCGGTGCTTTTATGCGCCCGGTTAATATCCAACCGAACACCGTTTCTTGGGCGAGAAGTGTACTAAGTACATTCTTTTTCAGCCCACTCAATATAATTTGCGGATATACGTCTCCGCCGAGTATAATATCAACTTCCTCGTTGATGTAGAATCGCTTATCTGCCAAGACTAAGTCTGGGAAAGCCTGCATAGTCGTAGCATCGATATGGCAGGATGGCCATAGAACTGATGTTGTTAAGCTGAAGCAAGGGTCCACTGGTGAACGGAGTTCAATATTGGAGGCCTCCTTGACTTGAGCGGGCACGGCATTAGTGATGCCCGAAACTTGAGCATGCATCCTTTTTGCCGGTAAATTGATTCTGCGTTTGAGTCGTTCTGTCATAAACGAGCACTCTGAACCAGAATCAATCAGTGCTCTTGCTGGGAAGTCTGTGCCATTATGATGAATGGTTACTCGAGCTGTCCCTAGCAGCACACCTGCTCTTGAATGCACATGGCAGGATTTAACGTTTCTGTTTATGGCCGAAACAGATTTTTCCGCTTCCCGTCTCTCTTGTGCCTGTTTTGAAGTTGAGGCAGCATTATCAGCATGATACTGATTAGGGCTGGTGGTTGCCTGCGTCTGGAGAGACTCCGCATGCAGGAGCGTATTATGTCGAGAGTGGCACTTGTTGCAGTCATAAGAACTGGTGCACTTCGACACAGTATGTCCTGGGGATAGGCAATTCAAACAGCCCTTGGTGGATTTGACAAAGTTAATTCTCTCCACCGGAGTTAATTTGAGAAAACGGGGACAGTTTCGTAATCTGTGGGCATTCGATTTGCACTTTGTGCACAGTAGTTTAGTCACGTTAGCTTGGTATGTACCAAGTCTTTTTGCAGGGGTTTCGTTGGCAATCCGCGTACTTTGCGGCTTTTGCACTTTCGAAGAACTCCCTATGAACCCAGACACGGTTTCGAGTGTCTGGAAGCGGTTGGACAAAAATTTGTCCATATCCTCCCACTTGGATATTTCCACTTTGTGGTCTATGCTTTGCTCCCATAGACCAAGCGTACTTTCCGGCAATTTCGTCGAACACAAATACGTTATAATTGCGTCCCAGTTCGAAGTGTCAATTTTATGACTTCGCAGGGACGAAAGGCAATTATTTATTTCGCGCTGAAGTGTTTTAATCGCGCTACCACATTCACTCTCTACCTTTTTCAAGTTGAATAAAATTTGGAGTTGCGAGTTTACTAAGATACGTTTGTTTTCGTATCTCTCGCATAAATTTCTCCAGGCCGTATCAAATCCCTCATTCGTGAGTGGACATTTTCTCACGATATCTTTTGCCTCACCTTGTGTCTTATTGTTCAGATGGAACAATTTCTCCACTGGTGTTAGGCGTTTATTTAAGATGTATATAGCCGTGAACATGTCACGAAATGTTGGCCATGACAGATAATCGCCCTTGAAAACTTCAGTATCACATGGAGGCAGGCGGATACTATGTTCAAATTCGGGCTTTTCTTCAGATTTATTTTCTGTTTTGTTGTATGTCGCTTGGCGTGTAGCCATATCTGACATGCAGCGTAAATATACTGCATATGATCTCTTATACTTCTGTTTGACAGAAACTATACCAGTGGCCTCTAACTTATCTGAATTAAGTAAGTCGTCATAAGCCGTTCTGGTTTTTCTCCACATTGCCTTCAAGTCCTCTTGTTGAAGCCCAAGAGTGTACTTGCTGTGGACTGAATCCTCTAATTCATTGTAGTCTGATTCGAATTCAAAAATCGAATCAGCCAGCCTAATGAAACTTTCCATATTTTGGACTTAGAGGATCTGTAGAATCAAAACAAAACCGAAAAAAGAAAGCTGAAGGTACGATGAAATGCTCAACCGTACAAGAAAAATGCTGAATAGGAAAGGTAAAGGCAGTATTTTACCCAGGAAAAACAAACCAACCTCAATAAAATTGTAGTAAACTCAACTAATGTATAATTTAATTCAATTATTTTTATTTATTGTTAATTTTTGAATTATATTGCAGACTTGGCCGATTTGTCTGACGAATAATAATAATAATAATAATATTTGTTTGCTACAAACGCAAAATGTAAACAGAATCTTTGTGACTTACTCGCCACCCACACGTATAAGGGGAATATGTATATATAAATGTGTGTATGTGTTGCCGCAATAAAGAAATACACAACAAACACAGATAAAGTGCGCGGTGTATCAAACGAGCGAAAGTGAATATTAAATGAAGAAATGTGAAAACAAAGAAAAGTGCTATAAAAATAGTGAATTTTATCAGAAAATAATAAACTAGCCTTCGATTAAAATTCTGTTCTATAATTACGGAAAAAAACAAGTGGAAAAACCAAAAAAAACAAACTGAAGATCGAAAGGCTAAGTGAACTTATTTGTGAAAATGAGGTTATGTTACCTCTTGCCTTGCGCTGTGTCCAAAAAACCTTACCACTGGTGGGGGGATAATCCGGATAGACACAAGGATTTTTAAGCGTTTAATTTAATTTAAAATTTAAAGAAAACTAAAGCACTTAACTGAACCAAAAAAAAATCACTATTATTAAATATTCACTAAACGCACTTACGTTTGATTACACTCGCGGGCGGCACTTTTATACAATTGTATGCAACACACAAAAAAAAAAAAACTAAGTGGCAAGAAATATACAACTTACGTGCTTTGATGTGGTGATCGGCCGAATTTGTTGTATAAAGTTGATGTTGTTTGTTGTGGTATGTGGCAGAGTGTATGGCAGAGTTGTTCGCTTTTTGTAATTGCGCAGAGTGTGTGGCAGAGTTGTGTGTAATTTGTGATTGCGGCAGAGTGTGAACAATATTGAGTATTTTCTCCTTTATTGTGTGGCAGCTTCTGGTAATACAAATTAGATTCTTGATTAATACTCCAATTGTTGTTGTTGTGGACTGTATGCTGGTGTCTCTTGACGGGGAGATGGACCCTGTAAATTCGAGCGTGGTGCTAACTTGGAGCGGCGGTGGCTCAAAAGCACGGCGGTCGAATTTGTGCTCAAAATAGAAAAGAAAAAAGAAACGAGAATTCTCGTTATAAAAAATGTGGCCGTATATTTGTAAAAAATATAATTTTGAACAATTATTTTACCTTAATTATTGATGCGGGCGAAGAATCCTGGGCTGGCTGTGATGCGGTCGTGTCGACTGTCTCTGGAAAAGTAGACGGTTTTTCGATCGAGGACAACCGTTGAACCTGAAAATCATCCTCCGGTTTTAAGGGGAGGTGAACCCACACATGCACACCCCCATGCATGTATATGTGTGCTGACAAAACACGAATATGCATGCATGCCCACACAGGTGGGTGGGTTGGTGTGAGTGATTGGAAGGGCGCTAAAGTTACATTAGGGTGGCCCATTTTTTGAGACTTTAGGCATCTCGCCTAAACAGCTTGCTTATACTCTAATCAACACTTTAAATTTGATACCCATATCGTAGAAGCATCTTCTAGGGCCACACCTGGTCCACATTTTGGTCAATATCTCGAAAATGGAGTCTCACATGGGACAAAGAATTTGTCCTTGTTAAAACCCTCATCAACACCTTTCATTTGATACCCATGTCGTAGAAACACCTTCTAGTGCCACACCTGGTCCACATTTTGGTATATAACTCGGAAACGGGTTCTCGTGTGGGCCGACATACTCATTATTACCTTACATTTGATACCCATATCATATCAACACCTTCTAGGGTCACACCTGACCCACGTTTTGGTCAATAACTCTTGTTGACTCCAGCGCCATCTATCGAGTAAATTTTTGATAGAAACGGTTCCCAAGCAACAACACATGTTCCTCATATTTATTAAGCGGTGCAATAGTTTGGTAGCCTACAATGTACGGAAAACTCAACAAAATTGCGAAATCGTGGCCTCGCAGCTCGGTAGCAACAACTAAATGCTTTGAATATTAAAGGTCCCAAAAAGTACTTTTTACACAATGGAAATCGGTTTAGCCGTTGAGACATCCTTCGCGGTCATACGAAAGATATTTAATTTTTATATATATAGATAATTTTGCGGTCTAAATCGTTTCATGACTAGTAGATGACTAGTATATTTCTGTCCGAAATCTGACAATTGATATCTCGTAGGACATGGCCATGTTAAAAACACCAGTTACTTATATGGAAGAAAGACAGTCGGCTGACAGTTGGCACTTGGTTGTAAAGTAGTTTTCAACTAGTTGGTTTGATTGCAAGGTTGCGCTTCTTGTAGACATACATATACTATGACATTGACGGGGATGACGTACATTATGAACTCAAATCTTCTCGACATGATTGCACACTCAATACTGAAAAAATCGTATTGCTGCTGACAAAGCAGAAGACATGACAGCATTGCCAACGAGCTTTGTGCGTCATTTGAAAACAGTTCAATTGGCCTACCATAAACGACTGGAAAACCAAAAACTAGTAGCTGGATGGTAAAGAGCTAACCATCCCATAATTTACACCAGTGGGGTTAAAAAAAACTTTTGTTATAGACCTGGGTAATAACAGTTTTTTTAGAGTGTTGACACTATTCTGTTATATCCCATGGTTATTGCTTATAACCACCACCGGTTTCTTAAATTTAACAAAAAGTTAGGTATCAGAAAACGCGTTTCGGTCCCAAGAAGAAAAATGTTTAGTATTTAAGAAAATATTTGCAAAAAACCCTTTTGAATGTTTTGTGTTTTCGTTTAAACAATTTAACTGTCAAAAACTCCCGAAATCATTAACTTAATATTTATATAATGGCGCATAGCCATAAAGTTAAGTATGACTTAAATTCAGATGAAGCTTTTTTGACAGATAGCCCATATAAAATTGCGTCAAATATCTTCAACTAAATTTAAGTCATACTTAAGTTTGACTATGACTATATGCCCCAATATATTTAAATCAATTCTAAACCGAATTTACAAAAGAAACGAACATCTTAACGGAAAAGTGATTGAAGTTGACTAAAGAAGAAAGGTGTTCTGCACACACAATACCTTGGATCACGCCCCCTATTTGGGATCGGACCTGGGTCATTTTTAGGTTTTTTTGCGAATAACTTTTCTCTGAAACAAAAAATTGAAAATCCGCTTTCGGATTGTTGATACCGAAGTCAAAACACGTTGTTTGGTACCTCTCCCGATATTTTTCGACGTGTTTTAGCAGTTGTCTGCTAAAGGAAACGATTACCCAACTATGTTATAACTGAGTATTGACATTCGATAACCAAGGTTGCCTTCAAATCAATCTGTAATCAAAATTTTAATTCAGTTGCTTAAGGGTTAAGCGCCGTTTGCACCATCTCTGGCTACCGACAAAATATTTTGTATTTCAGTGACTTAAGGGCTAAGCGCCGTTTTCACCATCTCCGGTTACAACTAAATTTATCTAGTTCAGCAGGAAATTATTGGAAAACCGGTATCAACATTTTCCAATTATGCTGTGAGTTTTCTCAATAAAGAACGACCTGTAGAATGGTTTGTTCGCTTTATTTCGCATTGCAATACAGTTGTTGTTTAAGGTATCTGTGTTGCAGGAAACCTTTTATAAATTACCCTAAATATTATAAAATTATCTTTCCACTTATTTTCTTCAATATTGTATTTACACTAGAAAGATCCATATAAGCTTATAAAAGCCCCGGAAAAGTTATAAACTATCCAAAAACCACCAGATAGCGACCAAATATCTCCACACTAGTAATAGTTGCGTTCCAATCAGCTACCAGCAGTGGAATTCACTAGTATTTAAGAAAATATTTGCAAAAAACCCTTTTGAATGTTTTGTGTTTTCGTTTAAACAATTTAACTGTCAAAAACTCCCGAAATCATTAACTTAATATTTATATAATGGCGCATAGCCATAAAGTTAAGTATGACTTAAATTCAGATGAAGCTTTTTTGACAGATAGCCCATATAAAATTGCCTCAAATATCTTCAACTAAATTTAAGTCATACTATATGCCCCAATATATTTAAATCAATTCTAAACCGAATTTACAAAAGAAACGAACATCTTAACGGAAAAGTGATTGATGTTGACTAAAGAAGAAAGGTGTTCTGCACACACAATACCTTGGATCACGCCCCCTATTTGGGATCGGACCTGGGTCATTTTTGGGTTTTTTTGCGAATAACTTTTCTCTGAAACAAAAAATTGAAAATCCGCTTTCGGATTGTTGATACCGAAGTCAAAACACGTTGTTTGGTACCTCTCCCGATATTTTTCGACGTGTTTTAGCAGTTGTCTGCTAAAGGAAACGATTACCCAACTATGTTATAACTGAGTATTGGCATTCGATAACCAAGGTTGCCTTCAAATCAATCTGTAATCAAAATTTTAATTCAGTTGCTTAAGGGTTAAGCGCCGTTTGCACCATCTCCGGCTACCGACAGAATATTTTGTATTTCAGTGACTTAAGGGCTAAGCGCCGTTTTCACCATCTCCGGTTACAACTAAATTTATCTAGTTCAGCAGGAAATTATTGGAAAACCGGTATCAACATTTTCCAATTATGCTGTGAGTTTTCTCAATAAACAACGACCTGTAGAATGCTTTGCTCGCTTTATTTCGCATTGCAATACAGTTGTTGTTTAAGGTATCTGTGTTGCAGGAAACCTTTTATAAATTACCCTAAATTTTATAAAATTATCTTTCCACTTATTTTCTTCAATATTGTATTTACACTAGAAAGATCCATATAAGCTTATAAAAGCCCCGGAAAAGTTATAAACTATCCAAAAACCACCAGATAGCGACCAAATATCTCCACACTAGTAATAGTTGCGTTCCAATCAGCTACCAGCAGTGGAATTCACTAACTTCTATAACGACATTCGCAATCGAAATTTTGTCGTAACGATATTTATAACGATATCGGTATTCACTAACCATTTTTTTATCGATATTCGTTTATTCGCGATCAGCTGTGTCGTTAAGTAAACAACACACAATTTGGGGTTGTTATCTGTGTCGTTAAATAAACAACACATAATTTCAAGTTTTTAACGAAAATTCAAATAACATTACTATTTCATCAATATTATTATCAAAAAAATGGCATTTGAGTACTTAGCGTACGTTTTATAGCGGGATGAGGAATCTTAACCCCGAATCGTTATAGCTAAGTTAGTGAATAGTACAGTCGATAATGCAGGATACAAAATCGTTAATTAAAATTTCGAAAAATCGCATCGTTATAAGTTAGCGAATTCTGCCACAGATCCGTATTACGATCAATATCTCACCGGAAAGATACCGATCAGCTGTTTGCGAGTTGTTTGTGTATATACGTGCTACCAAGCAAATAAGCGCTGCCTGTCAAAAATTCTATGGTAATTGTTTCCTTTAGGAGACAACTGCTAAAACATGTTGAGAGGTATCAAACAACGCGTTTTGACTTCGGTATCAATAATCTGAAAGCGGATTTTAAATTTTTTGTTTCAGTGAAAAGTTATTCGCAAAAAACCCAAAAATGACTCAGGTCCGATCCCAAATAGAGGGATTGATCCAAGGTATTTATGTGCAGAACACCTTTCTGCGTAGGCGGCCTTCGGCCGCACTTCAAAAAAATAACCCTTAGCCGGTCCAACACCGGCTACGCGGTCCACAGTATTTCTGCGCAGAACACACTTTTTGCACTTTTCGGTACACCGTAACATGTGATTACAACAACCACATGAAAATGACAGAAAATTATTTGCTACCGAGGTCAAAACACGTCTTTTGACACCTTTCCCGATAATTTCGGACGTGTTTTAGCATTTGTCTCCCAAAGGAAACAATTACCAAATCTACTACTGATCCAGAAAAATATCAGAATCTTAACGTTGTTGTTGCATTTACATGCAAAATATCTATCTGAATCTGTAAACTCCTGATTGGAACGCGTCTAATGATACTGATAATAAAACTCAACAGGAAATTGAACCACCACACGATTTGTACGAAGCATGCTCAAAACGTAATTTGGCTTAAAGGTATGAAAACATATTTTTTTCTAGCACCCTGCAAATGTATACATTTCTTTCTCAGCCGGCCATGAACACTGCCCAACTAAAACAGCTGTTACAAAAACAGTGTAGTCTACCCAAGGTACGAGCCAAGGCAATTATTATGCAATTTGAATATTATGAAATTTATTTATGCTTAAATTAAAAAGGAGTATAGAAAAAGTTATTAAGTTGCTGCTGTTTTCGGCATAGCATATGTTGGCAATCACAGAAGCTATGGTGAATAATTGTTTTAAGAGAAAAGCGTAAAAACCGTTTTCAGTGGCCCTTTTTTCCGCCAATGGTTGTATTAAAGACACAGCAGCACTGTTTTAGCATATATTTTGACAACACGCGTGTTTTTGTACCGTGCTTATTTTGGGATCAAATCTAAAATTTATTGCGATTTAATTAGTTCCGTGCATTTAAAATAGTAGGAACGATATGGCCACCTCACTTCAGGAACAACTACGCCGCCTGGCCGTGCCCCAAACAATGGCACTGGCTGATGCCCGGTCTCGTGCGTCTGTGTTGTTTGATCGCAAGGAAGCAGGCCTTAAAACACGACGCACCATCTATGAAATTGGGCTTGCCGGACTACAGGAGCTCACAGCACTGAATCGTAACTTTCAAACATTCGAAAATACACTCTTCAATGAGACTTCCATCGATTTGGAACGCTCTGTTGAGGACAAGGCGGTTAACAAGCTGCTCGATAGTAACATAAATAAGTTCTTACAGCAATTGTCACCTTATTTCTTACTGCGTTCAACACTCATGTGCTTGGAATGGCTGATACGTCGTTTCCACATACAAGAATATAATCGTGATGCTTTGCTTGCTTTAGCTTTACCATATCACGAAACAAGTGCCTTTGTTGTTGTACTGCAAGCCATACGTATACGCCAGACAGATGAACAATGGTTATTTTTGAAACCATTACAGAAGCCTGGTGTCACTGTACCCAAATCATTGTTACTTAATCGTGCTGCCACCGATGTTGCATTCCTCAAATTTATCTGCCAAACCACTATGGATACTGTGCAGGAATTGGGGGCACGTGCCCACTCGCTACAAACTCAACTCAGTTTTTATGCTTCAGTGGTTGTGGGTGCGCTGGAGCATGCACATACAGTAGAAGAGTGGCACATTATTACCATATTACCATCATTGTTGAAAGGAATGCAATCAGAAATTGTGGATTTCGCATCAGCCGCTTACATTGTGGGCACGCAATTGGTGGCGCGCACACAATTAACCACAACGTTGTGTAATGCTTTTGTGGAACGTGCAGCGAATATAGCGTTGGAATGCCTACGTACAACAGCTGTCTTGTTTTTGGTCTTTCTTTTTGATAGTCAAAAGAGTGCAGAACTGCGTTTAAAGGAAAGCACTTTACTTTATTTGGCTACACAGAAATGGCTCACCATGACTTTGGCCAGCTTGGCAAAAGGAAACGTCTATGTACATGCGTTATATGTATCGCTACTTGAAGCAGCTTTACATGCTATACAAAATGAACATGAGGAGGCAGATACATTGAAAGCGTTTTTGGAACATCTGCTGGGAGATGTTACATTGAAGGATGACTCAGCTCAAGAGGTTATAAAGTAAGTAGACCTCATAATAAAAGTAAATCATAAACTTATTTTCATCATGTTTGTTTGAGTAACAGCAAAAACAGTCTCCAAAGTTTTAAGGGAGAGTTTCCGGTGTGCACATTTCTTTCCCGGATATGGATCTGGTAGTAGCCCAACTGCCGCGGGATCGATACGTTTGACCCCTACAAACCTTCTGGTAGTATATTTTAGTGTACTTTTACTACATTGATACCAGGTACCTAAGCCGGAATTAGCTTAGAAAGCTATGTCGTAGTCAAACTCCCTGAAGGTCGCGTTTGTAAGTGAGGTGAAGAGATGCCGACGTAGTGAGACCCAATTTGCTAGATGTATTTTGAGTGTTGAAGAAAGTTAAACCTATTGCGCCCTAAGCAATCTCTCTCTTCCCGAGATTTGTATCAGCGATTGTAGTTATTTACTGTGTCCAACTTTGTATCTTTGAGCCTAGACACAACCACATCTAACTTCGCACAAAATCTTCAATTCTTTGCTTGACAGAAGGAATAGATTAAGAAAGCTGCTGGCAACTGGCTAGGCAATCGGGCAACCAATTCACTTGGTAGAGGCTTGCGGGAACACTGCACTCAGGCATGCCACTAAGTTTGACATGCCGTAAGTTTGGTGCAGACCCTTCTAAAAGCAAATTCACTATGGTCCAACCCGAAATTGAAAGTGACGGATCCCTAGGACTTCCATTAGAAGAGATTGAAGCAGATAAGAGGAGAAGAGAGTTTTTGACACCTGCGGGTTAGGGAGTTAGAATATGACCGAGGGAAGCATCCCTGTTGTAAGACGTTCGCAAAGGTAATGACGTGCAACTTGATGGTATACCTGGGTATATGATACCTCTCCACTGGTAATACCAACTCGTTCCCTTGACAATCGGCTAGTACCGGGTCAATATTCGGCAAAGGACTGTCACATCGATTACATGATTAAACAATGAGATTGATTACAACTAGTGGTAATAATAAATTATATTTTTACTGACAGTGCCTTTCTGAATGCTTACAAACCGACTGGTAATCTATCACCACAAAAACTACAAGATGGTGAAATGATTGTGCTCAGTTCAGATGATGAAATGGAAGATACTAGCAGCCGTTTCCATATTTGGTATTCCGATTACCTCCGTAAGTTAGAGAGAAAATATCCGAATGCATTTGATCGTACCATAAAAGAGGGGCTATCATCAGACAATGTGGAAGCAAGCAAACGTAGTGTACTGAAAATTGCTTTGGGTAAATATATCTAGGGATATCATTTGAATATGTCACTCACTAAAAATAAATTGCTTCCACAGGCTTCCGTTTGAAAACCTTTGATCCCAGCGCTACTGATATCTACGAGCAACTCTATCATCATACCGCCAAAATACGCGCCTTTGCGGTACAAACTCTACTAACCAACTTAAATGATTATCGTGCACGTCCACAAAATGGGCAACTATTGCGTGAATGCCTAGCCGATCGGTTATGTGATGATAGCGAATTAGTTGTTGCAGAAATATTAAAATTGCACACCCAAGTATTTTTAGATGTTTTAGGTATAGATAAAGTGGTTGAAGCAATATTTACCATATTACATAAGGCACAACAGGATCCCTCACGCTGGACGCCACTCATAGTGCCAACAGTGCAACATTTAACCTGTGCAGAAATTGTGGATGTGTATGATACAAATGTCATAATCTTAGCATTAATGCCGATTTTGTTTCCTGATAACAATACTGAAGCAGGATTTGAAGCGCTCGTTGAAATATTAAAAAGTCCACTAAGCATCAAAATTGGTTTCCTTGGCGAACTCAAGATATGTAAAAAAAGTAAAGATTTCAACGTTGTAGAATTTAAAAAGCAATTCTTGGAGGTCGTATCTAAGTCAAAAGCCACACCCATATGCATGCAACTATTTCGTAGCATTGAGGCACATGGTGACCGTATATTTAGCAGCGCATTGCGTTTCGCGCATTTACTACTATTGGCCACAGCAAGTTTCAATACGCAGTTGAGCGGTGCTGATGCGCATTATATATTTGCGCAGATAAATTTACATTATCGACGTTTTCATGTGCGTCAGCTAGAAAGTAAAGAATGGCATATGGTTAAAGAACATAATTGTATACCATTACAACTATTCTCAGATTTTGTGGTTGCATTAGCGTTGCATACACGTTTCGAACATTTGTTTGAATGGGAGAGCATACACGATGATTTACGCACCTTTTTTGATATTTTCAAACTACTCGCCGGAGAAGGTTTAAATCATCAACCAAATAAGCGAAATGATGAACAGCAATTGGAATGGTTGAAAACGTTGCAAGAAGTATTTGACAGTGTATTTACTACCGCACAACAGAAATTGGAATTCCTTAGCAACTTCTATGTATATGAAAGTAATGCTGCTTTTGTTGATGATGAGGAATATGCGCTATTGCGCATGCGTGCTTTTAAATTAACCAATGCTTTGATAAAGAATGAGAAAAATGATCTTAAATTGAATACCTCGCACATATTTCGCATAGCCACTGCGCTAAATGCACCTTTAGAGACTATCCGCTTGCAGACGCTGGAAACGTTAAAGCTATTACAAAAGCGCGAAAATTTGAGCGCTTCTCTGGTGCAATTTGTTGAAAGCATTTTAGCGCACAGCTATGAATTTAGCATGGATCAGGAACAATTTCCGCTCATCTTGTACACCATACTCAAGCAGAAAAAACAACAAACACATAGTGCTAAAATTTTAAATGAAATTGTGCAGTTGATAACAGCCGAGGAAGCCCTACACTGCGCTGCCTTTACAGCACAAATACTGAAAACGCTGAAACATATAAATGATGCTAATTTGTTGGCTGATCTAATACCACTTGGCGCGCGTACTTTGTCTAAGGCGTGCAATGAAAATGATTTGCTACTTCTACGTACACCTTACAGCAATATATACCAATTGATTTGCGATCGCTTTGAGACGCACACTATCGAGCATGTTTTAGCTGATCAACCTGAGACATGGAAATTTATTCAGCAAATTTTTGATGCACACAATGTATATATAACGCATGGTAACAAACTACGTTCAGTGCCATGCGTGTTACTCGAAGCGATAGACGAATCTTGCTATGAGCAAATACCAGAATTTTATAAAATTGAATTGTTGAAATTAATAGTAAAAACAATGGCAGCATCAGATAATGATGCAGTATTTTTGAGTGCTAATAAATTGTTGAAAAAACGCACCATAAATTGTAAGCCACTTGTAGGCTTGTTAACGGAAATGTGTCGTGTGGATTCTGGTGCAGCTACGGTTGCTAAACGTAAATCATTTGCTACAGAACAATCAGCAACACAGCGCCACATTAGCGCATCCCAGGTTGGTAAGAGCAATCCAGCTGCACAGGTACACACAGTGGCTTGGAAACAAGGTGTTGCTTTACTTGAGCTGCTTGAACATAAGAAAACGCTCGAGGAGACAGAGCAACTGGTGCCCGCACTTTTTGATTTGTTGCGTTTTTGCCTTGAGTTGGAAGAGCAAACACTTGTTGAGTATACAAAGCAGTTGACACTTAGCACACTTCTTCATTGTTGTCAGCTTGCACAATCAGCGGGTGTGCGTTTGTCTAAAGCTTTATCGAAATCCACTTTTCGTATTGATTTGATTGTACAATGCGTGCGTGGCACACAGAATCCACAAACACAAAATAATGCGCTTCTACTACTCTCACACTGTGCCGCGCTCTTTCCCCAGCAAGTGTTACATAGCGTTGTTGATGTGTTCACATTTATGGGTTCATCTGTGGCGCGACATGATGATGCATTCAGCTTTCATATAATCAGCAATGTTATTGAATCGATTGTGCCAATATTAGTGAGAACAAAACATGCGGAAATGGATGACAATAATACTGTAGCTTTAGTCATACCTGTGCTTAAGGTGTTCTCCGATATATTGCTCGATGTGCCAGAACATCGTCGCATGCCGCTATATAGCAAACTCTTACTAACACTTGGCGCTGGTCGTTATCTTTGGAGATTTCTTTGCATTGTTTTTGAAGCTCATGTTTTAGAAGATGAAAAGCAAAAGTTACAAAGCAAACAAAACAAAAGCTTAAAACCCACCACAGTTGCAACTGCTGGTGGTGAGAAGTTTTCTAAGCGATTCGAAGTCTGTTTAGAGCTAACGAACTTCTTTGAGCCACAAATCACGCTCGAGACATGCATACAACTGCTCGCTTACATCAGGAAGCTGTCACAAAGCAAAGAAGATAGCGGCGATAAAGCCAAGAAGTTAGCATCCTCCACAGATACCACGGAAATGAGCCTATTTGATGTGAATTGTCGCACTGCTAAACAACTGCGCCACTACAAGTATGTTATTATGCAATTCCTATCCAGCATGACTGCTACAGCTGAGTTCTTGAGCAAGATCGCCTTACTCAGCGAAGAAGAGCAATTGGCTATCAAACCATATTATCAAAATTTCATAATACACACACTTTCTTATGTACCTATCGTTAATTCAGCTATCGAAGCCGCAGAGGGTACATCACAATCAAAATTTTGGAAAGTAATATTACATCATTTACACGATGTGTTAGATAATGCTATCTCTTTACTCTCATCTGATATGTTTCTTGTTGTCGTACATGGTCTTATGCAACACCAATTGTTGAGCATACGCAAAAAAGTTATAGAACTTTTTATCAATAAAATTCAACAACGTGATGGCTACTTCGATAATAGCGATCACAAAAATTTCTACAATTTGTTAGCACCACTAAGCGATATTATAAAGGGTATACTTGCGCCACATGACAATACTCCCTCAACACCTACAATTTCAACTTCAGATAGTTCATCATCCACCAGCTCGCCCTCGAATGAGTTGATCTTGTTACAGCAGACTGCACTAATCGCAACCAAACTATTATCGAAAATGTTTGCTCTGCAACATATAGAAGAGTTCAAGCTCCTTCTTTCTCATCTCGTTAAAGTGTTGAAGCAACGTACGAAAATATCGAAAATTGTGCTGGCAACGGTTGTGTTAACTATTGTCGAAATCTCAGCGAACTTGAAAGCGCATTCATTGGCGTTGCTACCGAAATATATGCCTCACATGGTGGAGATCTTGCAGGATCAAGCTAAATTGTCAGTAGGTCAGCCGCCTGATAATGTATCCATTGCAATAATAACAGGTGAGTAAATTCTTGAGAATTTGTATCTTCTGAGTGTCATGGAAACATTGAGTGTACTATTTATTTGCATCGAACCTGACTGAACACTAAAACCACTCCCAGTCTCTATAAAATGTCCTTCATTGGTCTGTAAATTATTGTAGTGATGTTGGCATTACATTTCTAAATAAATATTAATAAGAATTTATTAAACATCTTTTCTAGGTACCCAAAAGCTCTTTGAGTCCCTGCCACTATTCTTGGGACCATACGTCATGGATGTGATAACTGCGCTGAGTACAATTTCCGCCAACATAACAAGTCAACAAAATGAACGCGATCAACGTTCCGCCACTGCGCTGCATCGCATATCTACAATTTGGACGAGAATAGCAAGCGATGTACCAGTACGTATACTTGTACCCAGCTGTGAGAATGCATATCACAAACTAATGGCTGCACACAATTACGCTGATATTGGCGTGCTTATGCAACTCCTACCGCTATCTATCAACAAAACAGCGCCTACCGATCTCAGCGCTGTACAAAGCGAATTGAGCGCATTCTTTCTGCTTACCTTAGAATTCCGACTGCAGGTAAAATACGATAATGAGTACGCACATGTGGCAAAAACTGAAAAAGTCATTATAGATGCGTTTGTAACATGGGTGCTAAAACTATCTGAAAGCAGTTTTCGTCCCATCTATCAAAAGGTATATGAGTGGGCTATCAAACAGAAAGCGCAACGTGAAACTATACTCACCTTTTTCTTACTCACCAAACAAATTGCCGAAGCACTCAAATCGCTATTTGTACTCTTTGCACGTGATTTTATTAATGACGCCGCGAATTTGCTGAGCGTTTATAATACAACAAAACAAACAATTGATGCTGATGTAGAGTTGCTGACTGCAGACATTGTAAAATCCATTTTGAATACACTCTATATATTATTTATACATGACAGCAAACATTTCATTAACACTCAACGTTTTGAGATGCTCATGCCTCCTTTGGTCGATCAGTTGGAAAATCGTTTAGTATTGGAAAGCGAAGAGTTGCAACAAGCTTTACAGTCGTGTCTTGCCCAATTGGCGGCGGCTGTATCCAATGATATCATGTGGAAACAACTTAACTATCAGGTGTTGATGAAAACGCGCACCAATGTACCGGAAGTGCGTATTCTCTCATTCAATTGTTGTTTGGAAATTGCACGTAAATTGGGTGAAGACTTTACGCCTTTGCTGCCGGAAACAGTACCTTTTGTCGCTGAGCTGTTGGAGGATGAGAATCAACGTGTGGAGAAGAATACGCGTAAGGCTGTGCAAGAGCTCGAGAGCATACTTGGCGAGTCGCTACAGAGTTATCTTTAAGTCGAGTTTGCATTGAGTTGTACAAGGAAGACATTTGTAATAACTATATATTTTACCAATAGATAAGAAGGTTAAAGTATACAAATGTGGCATGTTTTTATTTTTACATTATTCTCCAACAAGAGCTGGTAATTTGCTCAAAATTTCCAATCATATCGCGATCTTTGGTTCTGCGGAATGCAGTGAGTAACTTCCAGTGGTATTTAGGGAAGATAGAGAGCATTCCTCAAAACTTTTAGAGAGTATTTTTTTTGCCAATTCAAAGCTTCTGTGAGAACAAAGCAACATCAAGCTTTTCAAGTCTCTGAATCATGGACCCTACCGGTAGCAGATGAGATGATTATTGAGAGTTAACCTTAAGAGAGTGTTTTGTCGCTAAAAACAACAAGAGCAAAAGATTAGCTGTTTTGCCGATTTTTCAGCACTGGATCCTCTTAGTGAGAATCCGTTTCCTGCATTCATGCCAAAAACAAATCTGACCCCTTTCCTTTCAGGTTTAACATTTAGCACAGACTTTATTGGTTGGAATATTTTTATCGATATATAATATAATTATTTTAACACTAAATTTATGCTTGTAAATAAGAACAAAAACAACACTTAAATAATAGTCATAGGGTGGTAGGTGTAGGTATAGTATCTGTAGAATAGATAAAGTTATATCCTACCGTCGATGTCTTCTTAATATTTAGAATTTCAACATACTCGTACATACTACTTTACATAATTTTTTCTATTCAGCAAACAAAATTAGTTCCCGTGATTTGGAAGTTGATATCGCCCAAGCTCAAACTTTAAACTGCTTACATGTGCCCCTAATATTATTTGAACATCTTTTAGCAATAGCAATTTCCAGATTCCGAGATCAGGAAGAAATAACACGGACAATTCGTTGAAGGGCACATACAGAATAATACAGTTCGAAATCACGTTGCAATTTATGATTATTGTCCTTGAGCTTTGTATATAAAATTGGCACAACTTGCAATTCTGGAAAAATTTACTAATGCATATAACCAATATTATTGATATTTGCGTTCGATTGTGTGTTATCGACCGTAGTCTTATCCACAGGTGTTTCTGGATCTTCACGCTCCTCTTCCTCGTCAATAATACTAATGTCACGTATGGATGGACGATGACTGCGGCGCCAACCTGTAATAAGAAATAATAGAAGTAGAAAAGTGATCAGCTGCAAAATAATATTTCTATTTCAACTATGGTATTAGCTCAACAGATCGGATTGGTCATATCGGAAATAGTTGCATGAATTTAAGGGAATTGTATTAAGTTACTATCTAAGGTTTGGAGGTATGTAGGGAGAGCAGCCTCTTTGTTCAAGTTCAAAGAGTAGAACGTGGGGGTGCGGATCACATGTTGCCCGGAGGTCAACCTTTGAGTAATATTAAATTACGGGAGCACCTATTACACCTTGTACGTATTTAATGGGTTCGAGCACTTGGGGCTCTCAGGTATTGAAACATAATGATTGAATCATCTGGGGAGCCTAAGTAATACTATGTGGGTTTATCACAGAGTTAAGTGCTGTAGGAAAATCCTATCGAAATGAAATGCCAAATCTTCTGAAATAAACGTCGGCCCCATCCTACGCTTATCTAGGAATTTTTGTGCGGTTGGATGAAAATGCTTCTGCCAGAAACTACTTTTTTTGCAAGTGAAGTGAGACAGATCTTTGCCTCGCTTTTTGGCGCCATTATGATGGAAGGAAAGGAATGCTCGCGGTTACAAACGCTGTCAGTAAGATTCAAAGTTGCTTACCTTCCACTACTGGTGGCTGTTTGGTTCTTGTCAGCAATCGCGGACCGGTAAGTGTGATCAAAAAGGCGCCCAGAGGAGCTGTCAAGACAATACTCAGCACACAAACCGTTTGTACGATGTATGCAAATCGTCTTTCCTCATCAGAGGCATTCGCGCTCAAATTCCGCTGAGGGACTGTCGCTAGCGCCGCTTGTACAGTAGCCTTTGACATCCACGACATGGCGACAAAGAATTTTTCTTTCGTATTGAGACGGTCACCAAAAGCAATACCAGCTGTACAAAAGATACGGAGCACACCAGAAACTGCAATGCATGAAACGCCCAAGTAGACGAGATCGCCTTCCAATTCGCTGATCTATAAAATAAACCAAAAGTATTTGAAATTTAATGCCTGATTCAGTTTTCTTATAAGAAGGTCTACACACCTTAATTGTAGCGCCCGTAATACCAAACAAAATCGGTTCGAATATCATCCAAATAATTTCAAATGCCGTACCCACCGGATTATCATCCGCCTCCCAACCTTGTTGTATCCAAAACATGTTTGACGTAAATGCTGCAAATACAACTGCCAGCGGGCCGGCACCTTCATAGCCAATCTCCTCGCTGCCATAGATAGCCATCAAACCGCCTGCAAACAATAATATCGCACGTAAAGGTACCACATATTCGTCACCCTTTTCTGGAAAGAAACGTGCCATAAAACCCCACATGACACCGAATCCTATACCGCCAATAACACAAATTGGCGCTTGAGAGATTCGGTAAGCAATGCCACTATCCGTAAATAGAATACTGCTTATGATACCGAATAGTGCCACCGAGAGTGCATCATCGATACCTGAGACGGCTATAATTAAAGTTGGTATACCTTTCGCGACACCATAACCTTTAGAGCGTAAACGCAGCAGACATGGCACAACAACAGCTGGTGAGACGGCGGCAACCACTGATCCCATAAGGAATGCCCACATCCAAGGTAAGGCGAGTAAGAAATGTGTAAAGACAGCAACAACGATCACTTCAAGTGCCCATGGTATGACGCCAAGCTTGAGTATGGTTTTGTAAACTTTACGAAAAGCATCGGGCTCCATTTCGAGACCAGCTCGAACAAGTATAATAGTCAACGCGAATTTTCGTAGATGCCCCGTTACAAGTGTGAAATCTCCATCCAAATGTACCCAGCCGACATTCTGAAAGTTGGAATAAAAGCTCCGTTTTAAAAGTGCGAATAAACTTTGGTTTGGTAAATAAAAAGAAAGTATAGTCTTAGAAGAAAATGCAGGTTTGAAACTCGAATCATGTTTTACTTGTTTGGGCTTTACCTTTCTAGGAGGTTCGAATATGTGACCACTGGCTTTGTTAAAACAGGAGTTTGGGCCGATAAGTCTATGAACTATAGATCCACCTAGTTTACCTATGCTGGCCTGTAGTATGGACTATAGACTGCTGACTGCCGTGGGGACATGCACGTTTGGTTTCTGAGGCAATCGGCAATCAGGGGCCTCCGATAGATAAGATCGCATTCGAGGCTATTTAGACAGCGCTTGATTTCAGATTGGTTATGGAAATAGGATTTTTCGAAAAGTATTTGGTTGAAAGCTTGACGTGATAGCTATCTGAGAGGACCAGCCCACACTAAACGGAATAGGTCAGTAGAACCTCTGATCCTTACACGTTCCCATACGATAAGCCCATATAGTTGGAATGACTTTCGTTTTTGGAAATGAAAATTTGAATGTGAAATATGAATTTTATTGGCCACGAGCTAAAAATAGCTAGATGAAAGTTGCAGCAGTTTCAAAGTTCGAAACTGAATGCCAGAACGGCAATGCAAAGGATAATAATATGGATAACTGAGTAAGACGACCCCAAGGGACAAATGAAAGAAATCGGTTAAGCCACACTCGGCGTACTATTTACAAGAAAGTGCTAGTACCGGAGCGTTTCTAATTCATATCGGTAACACCCCTAAAACTTCGGGAATTAGTTTAGATTTAATACAACAACAATGCTAAGTTCTGAAAGTTGTGGAGACCCATCGCGTTCTGTGAAGTGGTGGAGTAGGCGTAAGCTCGATAATTGCCGAAAGGCATGTTGATCATCAAAGACTTACTAAGCTACACATACTCCTTCCGGATGTCTCATAGATACCTTTTCAAACCAAGCCAGCATATGAGTTTGGGTTTCATTAAATTTCCGTCGGTTGAAATTTGGTATGAAATCTGATGAAAGCACGAACACTTTTTATATTTCGAAAAATACAAAAAGTTATTATTCAGTACATAATACACCTATAGGGACCAAATTTGGTGCATAGATGTTATGGCATTTAGTAATTGTTTTGGTAAATTTTTGAAAATGGCTGTGGCAAAACCCACCTTTGATTCAGTCAATTTTACAAATATTATTAATCATCACATAAAATCCGTTTAAGATTACGATTATTGCAAGGGATGTTTCGAAAAAAAAGGACGGGAATCGGTTAAGGATCCTCCCACTTGCATATATAAAAGATTTTTTAAATGATAATAAGGAATAATTTTAATTCAATTCTATTTTAATCCCAAGGTATCTTAAGAAAAAGTGCACAAAAATATAAATACCGAAAAGAGGTGTCTTTTATTTTTATTTTGTGAAAATGCTCATTTTATAATAGCAACTGTTTGTTATAAAAATAGGCGAAATCGGCCCATGGCCACCCCCACTTTTTCAGTGTAGTTCTGAGAAATTTGTTTCTAAAATTGAAAATGAGACATTTACACATGTAATAAAATTTTTAAGCAAAATTCGACCGCAGAAAAGGATATGTAGATTTTGCCAAAGCAGTAGTCGCTCTGCACAGTGGACTGAAATTGGGTGTTAGTAGACTTAAGGCATACAAAAAATTGCTAGTCATAATGAAAAAATTATGATGGATTTTGATTATAATACTACATTTACACCGCACCAAATGCGTCATTTTGGGCGAAAAAATCCAAATGCGTCGCATTTCCACATATAAATCGCATTTCCCAAATGACTGATTTCATCGCATTCGCTCGCATTTTGGCCGTTCTAACATGACATTTTTGCGTTGCGTTTGAAGTTTTACATAAAGGAAATGTGAAACAAAATGCAAATGAGCTAATGTAATTGAGTTTGAAATGACTCGTTTGAATTTTCCAAATGCGGTTCTGTGTAAATGTAGTGTAAACCTTCCCAATAAACAATGAAGTAAGCTATTTTATTAAACAATATTTTCCAAACGTTGAAATCAATATTTTCCAAATGAGTTTGTAACTTAAAAATTTCACAAATGTTGAAATATGTTTTCACAATTGTATGGTAGCTTTGCGGAACTAACTTGAGGTGAACTTTCAGCGGGTGAACAGTTTGGCAGTTTTCAAAAATAATGCTAAATAATTTACCTACTTGATTTATATGAACTTTATTATATGGCCGACGTGGTGTAGCGGTAGTGTTGGTGGCATATCACAGCGAAAGGCCCAAGGTTCGAGTCCTGGGACAGGTAACATCAAAAGGGTTTGAGAAAGGTTTTTCAAAACGGAGTCCGAGAGTATTTCTGCCATGGCAGGCTTCTTAGTAAAAATTCATTTGCTTTGCAGATGACGTTCGCCGTCGGCAAAAAACAGTAGCTCCCGCCAATTTGTATAAAAAGTTGGATGCAGCACGCTACTTATTGGTAAAGAAGCTCGCGCCGAATATTAAAAAAAAAAATTTTATTATACTTGAATCGGAACTGAAATAACTCTAAAACATTTAATAGAACAAGTTGCGGAAATTGTCGGGATTCGAACCAGCAACCTTCGGAGAAAAGGTCTAGTACATATTCATTAGGCTACTGGCCCGTTTTACTGTCGTTGCCTAAATTGGAGTTTTATCAATTAGTTTTCAACAAACCCTTACTGTACGTTGAATAAAACGTTAATTAAATATTGTTTTCCAAACCTCAATCGGAATTTAAAAAAAAAGGATCACTTTCGTTGATTCTACAATTTTTTTCAAACGGTTAACTATAATTATAGTAAACGTTTTCCAAACGAAAAGCTTGCTAAAGTAAGTTTATCGTAAGCTTATAGGAAACGTGTTTTGCTTGTTGGGTTATAACATGAGGTTTTTGAATATGAATAGATTTTCATGGTCTTTAACGAAAAAGTTGTAACTAATTAGTAAAATTATGTATTGAAAATATTATTAGTTTATCAGCTGCCGTGGTAGTATAGAGGGTATTTGCAGACCTACTAGCCTTAATTTAATAGGATCATATTTTGGGAAGGGTAAAATACCTAAGAAAAAAACTAATTTTTGTTTTGACAAAACAACTTATCTCATAATAGGAAACTTTTTAGATATTAATTGCATAGGACCTTCCTCTGTGATATGCATAAGGTTATGTCACTGACTTGATTCTACGATTTTTAGTATAGTTATAAGACACTTAAAATCAACTTAATTCATTTCACATTTCAATCATGTATATATAAGTTATTTCGCTCTCCTAAAAAGATTTAAAATTTGAAATAAGTTGTTTTGTCAAAACTTCACAGATATGGTTTTGACAGATGCTGATAAGTGTCGGTATAAAGCATGTATGCAGGTCACTCCATTTTGCAGGGAAAAATAAAAAAAAGCTCGCCCTAATTTTTTTTTTTTTTTTTTGTAACAGGGACTTGTAAAGCGTTTCTGTTTCGTTATTGTTTTTTAAACGTGTAAAAAACTCTGAGAAACGATACTCCTGTGTGACAAAAAACTAGTAACAATTTCCTTAAAAAGGTTCGAGCAGAAACAATTCCTGTTCAATTGAACCTACTCTTCTAACACCAATATCACTCTGGTCCAACCCTGTTAAAACTGCGTGTTTCCTTGGACTCCCGTTAGAAGAGATTGATGACGATTTCAGAGTGGTCATGCCCATTAGGCAGGGCGAAGCACTGTTAATAACAACAACAACAACAACAGAAGAAAACACATAGGGTTTTGTTACAGAGGTAGCATTTCAGGTTTCGTTTCTGTTCCCAATGTTTCGTGCCAGCTTAAGGTTCCCCCACTTTTGTTCCGTAGAATTTGTTTACACTTCTGTTACTCATTGGGAACGGCTCCAGTCACTCGGTTTCTAATAATGGGTATATATTTATGTGCTTCTGGGAACAATAACAGCAGGACCGAAGTTTGGTTTCTATACAAAGTTTTGTTACAAATCTCTGGTTTGTAGTAATTTTTACTATTTCAAATTAGTGTTCCTCTCTTTCTTTTTTGTGCTTGTGTTTTGTTATTATGTACTTTTCTTTTTTAAGAAGAAATTTCTTGTTTATGTTGTTGTTGTAGTTACGGCAGTGCGTATTGCAAATGTTTTTGTATTTGCTTTCATAGTTGCTTTGCTATTATTACTGCTGTCCTTTGGGTTCTAGTTAGTTTTATTGTTGCCTTTTGTTTATACATGCCGTATGTACTTATTGGTGTTATTGCTTTTGTAAATCTTTGTTGTCATTGTAGTTGTTAAATTTGCAGTAATTGTCATTGTTGTTAATTTCGTTGTATTTGTTAATTTTCTTGTTGATTACGAATCGTTACTTTGAACTGAGTAGGCAGTTGAGCAGCCAAGTCCTTTCTGGACAAATAAAAGGCTTACAAGTCGTTCATAATACCCGTCCTGCAATATGGAGTCGAATAATGGACGATGACAGCCGCTGATGAGTATTTTAGGGACAAGTTCTTAGAGGCTTCTTTTATGACAGAACAGCCATGGCCGTAGCCAGGATTTTTTCGGATGGGATTATTGAATTTGTTTTTCTTAATTTTCTTTAAATTTGGTTTAATCAAAAATTTAAATTTATGGCGGACACTCTTGAGGGTTAAGCCATTTAGTCTTTCTCTGTCGGTCGATTCAAGTAAAAATGGTTTAGACGTCTAAAGGTGTAGTATACGCCACGACAGACAACCACAACAGCAGACAATGTTTATTACATTCCCAGAAGAAGTTCCACACCCAGCTACGCTTCCGAAAACTCTTTTCTAAAATAAATTTATTTTTTATTGAATTACAAAAATTGTGTTTATCATGCCATCAGTCTTCGAATAATGAAAGCTAGTAGATTACATGGTATGATGAAATCGCGTATTACTTAACTAGTCGAAGACTGCAAAAAGTGTTATTCGACTAATCCATTAGCAGGATAACGGATTGTAAACAATATTCGTACCTTATCAATCCCTGCCTAGTAACAAAGTGTTTTTCAAAATCCTAAAACATTATGCATCCAACCTTGATCTTTTATTATTATTTTTTTGTTTATTGATTTGAGCACAAATCATTTCAATGACGAAAATAACATTCTAATTAGACAATCAAATTCTCGGAATTTATTGCGCATATACAATCGACACAAATCACCCGCATAATAACCTATCTACATACCCTCGAACCTATCTACAAGTAGTTGTAAAGCAATTACCATATCATTCGTGATTGTTAAAGCTAACAAAATACCGATAAAAAAGCCGAAAACAACAAATTTAAAATACAAATTATTATGAGCAGTAAAAACCTCGGTTTCTTACGAACGCACCATATAACGCACATACATATAGCAGATATGCAGATTGTAAATAATCATCATATATAAGTCGGATTGATTGTAAAGTATATGCTTGTACAACAAACAAATGAACTCATTGGACTTACCTGAAATAAAATGCCGACGAGCAGCATACCAATGAGACGCGGCAATGTCGTCAATGATAATAGCCAACCGCCAAAATTAGCCGCGACAGCAAGCACAACTAAATTGAAAAGCTGTCCACCAGGGGCAGCAGATTTGCCAATAATAACAAAAGCGGTGAACCAAAGCAAAACACCTGTTTGAAAACAAAAACAAAAGCAGAAAAATTTATAGTCGGTATATTTAGTTATTTCCCCAATTGAACTTACCAATAAATATGAGTACGAAGAGGCGGGAAAATTGGCGGTAGGAGGGACATAAGGGATATGGACAAACTTTTTGCCAATGTGGTGGCTCCCAAGAAGGTCGATTCTCATCACCACGACACTTCATGCAAAATGTGTAAATCCATGATTCTTCCAAATTAGTCTGACCGTAGAAGGCTTCTTCTTGTTGATGCTGATAGATCTTGGCGTTCAAGTTGTCGAGCGCAGATGATCTAAAGGGTCGGTTGTTTTCGCCTGTAAAAAGAGAGAGAGCGGTTAATGAGGTTTACGGGTCAAGTCTGTGCGTAACAGGTAATTTTGTACCTGGAAGATTATCTAACCGAAAATAGTAACCATTGGCAATGCAGTTCATGTAACCGCGATTCTAGCGTACATGGCAACGCTGTCAAAAACAAACAATGCGCAATAGAGAATAAAATGCAAAGGCCAACGAAACTTCGTGTAAAAAAGTGCTTATAATGTTTATTAATTCTTGTGTACTAGTATGTGTACAAAATTTGCTGTATTTTCTGTGCACAAAAATATTTGCAAAACACGTGCAATTTTTCGGGGTTACGAAATTGAACTGCAACTTAAACCGCCAGAATACCAAAAGGGTGTAAGAGTTTCCAAAATATTTATTTGCCGGTAAAACGAATGTTGTTACCACACTAGAATTAGGGCATTAGTGATAGTTTGTGACTGGCAGAGCCATATCGAAAGTAAAATCTCAGTTAATGGTGACATATCTATATTGATATCAAAGAGCTGATCCACTCAAACTTAATCATCTTAATATATAAAAAGCTCGAGGATGGTTTAGATTCATAATCCGGACCAGTAGATGATGTGGCCGTGGCCACCTTCCATACAAACCAGATTTTCCGAACCGCATATCTCTAGAAGTATTTAATGCAGTATATTGAGAATTGATAAGGAGCTTAATGAGATCAATCACTAACACCTCAACAAAAAAGGAGTGGAAGGGAGAATTGGGCGTGGCACCTCACATACAAATGAAAATTTTCATACTGCATACCTCCGGAAGTATTTAAAGTATGATATTGAAAATTGGTAAGGAGTTATACGATACCAATCTCTAACAGCTAAAGAAAGAACAGGAGCAAGGGAGGAGTGGGCGTGGCACCTAATATACAAATACATTTTTTGTACTGCATATCTCTGGAATTATTCGTGGCAGAATACTAAAAACTTGTACAGAGCCATAAGAGGTAAATATACACATATCAAGAATAAAAGGGAGGAAGGGAGAAGTGGACGTGGCACCGCCCTCAGTCAATCTCTACCACTTCAAGAAAAAAGGTCGGTAGAGGGAAAAGGAGGCTTGACGCCTTTTGATATAATCTAAATTAATATTACTCCGCAACTATTTCTACGAGCTTTGAAATATTTGCTATAGAGATCTTTTATATGAAGGAAAAGGGAGGATAAGGATAGGGTAGCGAAAGGGGTAAGGATAATGATAGGGATAGGCAATATTTCTAGATCCATTTAGATCAATTTATGGGCAGGGCAATGCCTGCCGGGCCCTCTAGTAACTTATTAATTTTCGAGTAGGGAAATTTACTAACTTTGTCGCCATCTTTGAGATGAAAAATTGAACCGGTTTGGATAGTACTAGAAGATTTATTTTGAAGTCTTGAGCTAAGGGCTTTATTAGGGCTTTTGAAGATCACCCACAAAAAAAGCGATTCTGTACAAAAATACTGTTGATCGTGAAGCCGGCGTTGGTTTGGCTAAGGGATATATTTTATAAGCGCAGCCGAAGTCCCGTCCACCCAAAAAGATTTAATATGTCGCTTGGCTTGGGATTACGAATAAATATTACTTGAGATCATGTCGTCACATCGCAATCCAAACCCGCAAACCATACTGACTATCGCTAAACCAATCTCTCTTATTAGGTTATATCTAGCGTGTTGTGCGAGATGACAATGCTATCCATGAACCTTTTGATCTGCCAGAATTGCATAATACTCCTAATCCTGGATAGGATCCAAGAAACAGAATCGATAAACACAACCTTTTTGTGAATTTCCAATAAGGCTTCCTAAAATAGGATTAGGAGGGATCTCTCAAGTCGGTCGAAACCAACTTAGGCATCACACAGAGCGTCTCCATATTGCACTTAGTTTTGTTGCAATATTTGTCGTCAACCACTTGCAAATGTTCCTTGTATCTTACGAAAAACTTTCTCCAATCTCATCTTCCGTTATCAGCCCAACTTGTTTCATTCCTATATTTTTAAATAACCTAGCAAATATGTCTTCAATCGTATTAACTTAGTAAATAATAAGTCACATGCATCATGTGAAAGTTCTAACTAAATAATTAGCGAGAATGAAAAATAACACGAACCTGGCATATCACATCAGAAATGTGTAAATATCTAAGTAAATTCAATAAATTAGCGAAGTTCAAAATATTAGGCCACAAGTTAATTACGATGAAAAATATCAGCTGAACACATTTCCGGCGCTTGGCGCAGCTGCGCAGACGCTACTTAAATATGACGCGCTGGCATGATGGCTGTCAGAGAAAACATAAACTTTTTTCGAAGAACATCGATGGAATGCACAAACATTTTATCAGAACTGTTAATAGGCAGTAGTATGCGCTTGTACGGAGAGCCGAAAAATAGCTTAACACATGAAGGCAGGAACTGCAAGAAAGCCTGATGTTCAATGTAGTTTTTAATAAAATAAATAAATAAATATTTGCCACGATATACCCCGAGAAATAAGGCTAGCATATCTATCAATTTGAGGTGTGCTGCTTCTCATTCTTCCTACAAATTGGCAGGACCTACATGTTTTATGCATTCCAAACGTCTTCTGCGAATGCACATGAATTTTTTCTGATCAGCTTTTTTATGTCAGAAATACGCTCGGAGGGTTGCCAACCACTGCCGAGATGCGACCCTGTTTTTTAAATACTTTTTCCAAACATTTTTAATGTCACTTATCCAGTCACTTCTACCTGGGTCCTTCGGTGTAGTAGGCCAGCAGCAACAATAGGGTTCTACCTACCGTCATGAAGTATTGGCAGTCGACTGAAATCCAAGTCCCGAAGGTTTAAGAGGCTAAACCAATTGTTCCCGCATTAGTTCGGCTACTACCAGAAGGTCCTTGTGCTGATATCCGTAAAAGAACAACAGCAAGAATGCCCCCTACTGCGCTCGGAAAACAATAACTTGAGGCCCCTTTTATGAGATGCATTCGATGTTCGGTAAGGGAATGTCAAATTCGTATTATGGCTGTGTGTTGCTGTTGAAATTTCCTTTGAGCATCGAATTTTTTGTCGAACAGAAATTTTGCTTTCGACAGTATGGAATTATTTTAAATAATTGTCATTTCTCCGAATTCAGATTATAATTTTATGGGACCGAATGGCATCTTTTGAGACCTCTCCGGATATTTTGCCAGGTGTTTTAGCAGTTGACGCTTAATGTAAAGTATTACCTTATCTCATAATAAAGATTCTGCATCTTCTGGCGTTTTCAATTGACAGCCCAAATAGGTCGTGAAGCTTCATTTAATGAACGAATGAATTAAGAAAATCACTTCGCCCTACTGTTAGCTTTCTATAAAAGTTCCACCGAATGGAAATAGGGCAATACTGTAGTCCCTAAATACTTGGTTAGTTTCAAGGGTAACTCCAAACTCGACGATAGCTTAGGACGCGGTATCGAAGGAGTTTTAATGATATGGGCAATCTTTTGTCTGAATTAAACGGAAGGCTTTTTATGGTGTTCAGTGTACTTTGTTTTCATACTTCAATGTCTCAAATTCAATTCATGCGGCAGGTAAGATTAAAAAGCTTCAGAAAAACCAGTGTAGTCACAATGCAGTAGTTGGACGAAACCTAAGCATATTTCTGCAGCTGGAATGGTTTCTTTGACCACTTAAACCTTCAGATGTTGTTGTTAACAGTGTTTTTTTTTTTTTAATGCAGCAGATCTAATCTCTTAGTCCAGGGCTGGGTTCGACCCCAGCCCGTAACAAGAGACAATGGAGCAACCCCGCTGCAAGAGTTTGCTCCGAGGATGACAATTTAAGGGTAGGACGAGACAGATTAGACACGGTTACACTGAAATAACAGCCCTTGGCCGGGTAAAAAAACTCGGGTCATTCCGGTACGGTAGAACCTTCAGATCGTGGAGTTTAGGTGCCTCCTAAGACAAGCTTACCTTAACGCGGGTATATTCGAAGGACGCTAAACTGCTGCGAGCCCCTAACTCAACAACATAGGTTTTGCCCGACAACTGCCTAGTGCTGACTCCGATCGAAGTCTTGATTTTACCTGCTCCGTAAATCGTATTGGATGAATTTTTGTGCGAAAAAAGTATACTGAGCACTATACCAAGGCGTCACTCTCTGAGATAAACGTATTTTATTTAAAAGTCTCTAGCTTTTATCGTCTCCATTGTACTTACCACAGCTGTGTAACGATCCCCGATCTGATTCATTATCATGTCCAATTGTAGGTGGTAGTGTCGCGGTGCAGGCATTTGAGTTCACCAAAATACTTTTTCTTCGAGTAGGTCCAATTTCTAAATGTGAATGTGTAGAAGTCTGGAAAAGAGAGGAATGAAAGAGAACGTTGAGAAGGTGCAGTAAAAAAAAGGAGTATTCAAAGAAGATATTTCTGTTTAAATATACCAAGGTAAACATGACCCACCAGAAGAAAAGAGAAACTCGGCATATACTCGTACAGTCAACTGTGACCTTAAAACCTAGACTTAGCAGTATCAAAGCAATATCCAATCCCTAAGCATTTCGAATTGAATAGTCTTACGACTCATGACCTCATATTTCTAGTGAAGCGAAGGATCCTGTGTTTATCTGCGGATATTTCGCTAAAGAACATAAAAAACTCTATCAATACATTAAGTGAACCCTTTGAAAGAGCATATGGAGTGGCTCTATCTTGTTACTACTAATGTAACCCATAGAAGAAGTAGCAAGCGATCTGTTGAGTTCCACATTAACTGAATTTTTCTCCCCTGTCCTCGTGATTTCAACGTGTCAAAGGCTTCTGATACGATCAACCACCAATTATCTGAGTGGTCGGCAGACGTCTGTTGCGTTCAGGAACGCCAACAAAATTCCGGAGAATTAACCAAAAGGTTGGGCAGGTTGGTCCTCTACATCTCAAAAATGTCTTCCCACCAGAACAAGTTTCTATCGTTTTCCACGCAGACGACTTCCCGGTATTAACAACAAGCTAAGGTCCGTCCTTTGACCAGCTTTGTTCCAGCTGTTTCACGGTCTTATAAGCTTTTTCCAGCTGGCGGAACTTGATGTTCCTCGGTCACCATGTTAACAGCATGGAGCGCACAAATGAGCATGATATTAGACATCCCAGTCCATGGCACGACGTTATCGACTGCGAAAAAGGTCCAAAGCTGCAACTTATAAGTGAATCTGCCGACAGGTCCTGAACTAGGAGTCGCCAATACGGAAGCCGAATTTAACACATACACATTGGAATAAGTTGCAGTATTCAACTCAACCCAGCGTGCAGCAGCATGGTGAAATTCTAGTTGAAAATTTAAACTGAGCCGCCTCCACCTTAAAAATCAGGCATGCCAACAAACAGTACGATGAGATCCCTGATAATTTAATAAAACCGTTTGATACAGAGGTATGCCGGAAGGCCCTCCACAACATCAACTCGGAGCCGATAAACTTATTTGTCAGATCCGGAGAGCACCGTCTTACAAACTATATCACCATCTTTAGTTGCAGAGGAACTCTATCTTTCCAGGGAAACAAGAATCACTCTGGCTCAACGTTTGTTTCTATATTGCAACCTTTACATATCTAAACTAAGGCCCGACATAAGCTTAACGTAGAAGACTTTTCAACAGCAATTTCATTATAGGCCAACCCTGGTGAAACTGCTAGTTTCCTAGAACTTCCGTTTGAAGAGGTTAATAAAAATTATTTGTAATATAAGTGCCGATTAAGCAGCAAGCCCCACAACTACTAAAGCAATAACAACATTATATTATCGATAATTCAATGCTATTGCTCTGCCATTTATCTCTGTACGCCAAGCCTTCTACCATTCTTTGGATCATCATTTATTTAGACCTATTCCTTTGCTTTGTTTAGAAGTTCTGCTAGTCTTGAGATATCACTAATTATCTTGGGCATTTTATAGCTTAGGTATGCACACGAAATTGAAAAGTCACGACAATTCAGAGCAATAAATCTTAAATTTACAAGTACTGATTTACAATCCGTATAAACCTTGTACATTTAACTTTTGATTCGTTATCGATACCATGCCAGCCGGTTATTGCTTGAGCATTGGATTTTACGAATTTTATTTTATAATAAACCTTATCGGCCATGATTAACCCAAGGGTTTTAGTTAAGGAAATATTTACAGACATATCGCAACAGAAAGTCGTGTGAAACAGGCCTTTGTCTTGTGACAAGAGTCGAAATGGGGCCATGACAGGAAAATGAGAATGGGACTATTTCCTGATGTTGAGGTGGCGGACATGTTATCGGTTCTACGACATGATATCAGCAAGGTACTGACAGTAGGAAAATTATATAGGCTTTTTGGATAGCAGAGGTGCGAGCAGGATATCATCTCTTGTGGTGCTTGGTGGCAGACTTTCTGTTAAAGAGCAATCTATTGAAAGCTGGGAAAGTTCAAAAACTAGCTGCCCTAAGAATATCTGACACGGTAAGCAGCACCCTCAGTAAAGGCTAAGCGTCATTTTCCACTTGGTACCGATGCATGTGTTGGTTAGGGGTTTGACCGCAAAAGTAGTCAGACTGAGGGAATACAGCATGTGAAAGTGAGTCAACAATGTACACAGAACTATAAAAGATGGATTAGAAAAGGGACTAAACGGTGTCAAAACTCACATTACATCCGACGCGGACTTCCTTACATCATTTATGGACTTCCGTGCTTAGAAAGAAGAGTATACTTAGAGCGAAGAATGGGAGCAGGATTTAGTCGCTTGTAGAGAAATTACAATCGACTCTCTGAGTTATGCAGTATTGAAATCTAGATCATAGAAAGGGCAGCTAGATTGCTGCGGGAGAGCAAAGTACCAGTAACGATCTTCGATGACAGCGAAGCTCTGGGTCATCCTAAACATCTTAAATTTCTCTACTGCATCCACGATGAGGAATTGTTTCGAAATAGACATAACGGAGACGGAGAACTCAGTGAGCACTTCTTCTTTAAATGGCGCTTAACCACTTAAGCTTCTGCAGCATACGGCAGAACGGGTACGCTAAAAGACTTATAGAGTGTTATTTTTGTTCGTTGAGAAAATTTTCGAAGGAGAACCGATTAACATATTTTCAAATCCACTTTCAAAAGAAATCAATTTTATTTGCGATTTGAATCGTGAACAAATAAAAGATAATTTTTATTTGTGATTCGTTTCTTCAGCCGAATCAAAGATACTTTTTATTCGTCATTTGAATCGTCGACTAAATCAAAGATACTTTTTGCTTGTGACTTGATATGTGTTACAAATAAAATTTATTCATGATAAACGGTTTGTGGTATCCATGGTTCCAAAAGTCCTCTTGCTTTATAATAGCTAAAGGCTACAAAGCAAAGCAGCCAGAGTTCAGACATATTTTTAATCAAAGCAACGTTCACTCTCATTCGCTCGTATTCGCGAACGTGAACTTTAAAAGAAAAGCATTCCCAATCGAGAATCAGAACGCATAAAACATCGATATAGTTTACGTTAGCGAATGAATTCGCATATGTATTCTCGAATCAAAGTAAGAACGCTCTTTCCTGAATGCATTCGCGAATCAATATAGGAATGCTCTTCTATTCATTCATCAACTTTAGAAACAAATGTACATGTTGCGTGGAGTATTCGCAGAAGGTTGGAGTAGTATAAAATGATATTGCAGGTATACCAAAATATTGGTGAACCAAAAACTCATTGACCACAGCGAGTACCGCAGAATATTTAATGATGAGCTGTATAAGCTGTACACAGACGCCGACATGGTTCATCTAAATCAAAATCACGCAACCCTGGGTACAATGGCAATCTCAAGCGACATCTATAGTATAAATTTATAATATAAATGCGCAAGTTGAGGTGAAATTGTCCCACTTTATGGCCAAACTATACATTTAAGGTATTTACAATTATATATCTATGGATAGGTATTGCCAAACTGCCGTGCCGTCATACCCAATCACAAATACAAAAACAAAACAAACTCCGGTGTTGAATACGCTATATAAATTTCTTTCCTTTCCTTTCCTTTCCTTTCCTTTCTTTTCCTTTCCGTACCTTTCCTTTCCTTCCCTTCATTTTCTTTTAATAAACTTTGTTTTGTTTTTTATCTTATTTCATTTATTTTTTTTAATTTTATTTTATTTTATTTTATTTGACTTTATTTCAATTCACACAACCCCAACCACAAATACAAAACAAACCTCGGTTTTAAGTATTCTTTATGAGTAATCATATATATTGTTTTTGTTTGTAGGTATCAGCAATGAAGTTTACATATTTGCTCATATTTTACATTGCTTGTTTAAAGTCTCCAACAAAGCAATTCTCAAGAGAGCCGCTGACACTGGGCATCGTAGCCAGTGAGCAATACAATAACAACAACTAAAGCAAAAATGCGTGACACAACAGAGGCTCTATAGCGCGAATACTTGTTTTTCATTGGTCCACTACCAACTCTTCGCACTCACAGTGAGAGCCGACCACACACATGCCTGACATGTCTACTCACACTGCTACGGCTCTATAGTGTGAATACATGTTTGGCATTTGTGTTAGTGATTTTTTAAACAAATTTTTCAATATTATAATAAATTTTTTTTTTAGGTTTTTTGGATTGACGGCACGGCAGTTTGGCAATACCTATCTATAAATATATAATTGTAAATACCTTAAATGTATAGTTTGGCCATAAAGTGGGACAATTTCACAATTTCAGAACTCACCAGAGACTCTCGTACTCTGGTAACCACTGCACTGGAACCAAAAGTTTAATAGAATAATATAAGCTTATCTCTTCCGGAGGGTTTTAACCATTTCCCTATCTTTTGGGTCGCTTCTTAAGGCGTTAAGTACTACTTGCTTGAGTGCATGCGAATGGCGGTGGTCCCGCTCTACCACAATTTCATTCTTTATATTTTTGTTGTTGTTGTATTCAAACAATTTAACTTACCTGTGATATTTTACGATGTGGATTTTGTTCGAAAGCCAAATTATCGTACGCACCAATATGTCGACTCTCACTTGCCGGATCGGACACAATGCTCACTTTACGTCTCGACTGATTATCGATAGCAATGGAATTTTTATAGGTGGCATCGCTGGCACCAATATGATTGCCAGCTGGCATTGGCGCTGTATTGATAACTGAGATCTCTGCATTGGGTACAATCGCTGCTGTTGCTCCCGACATCGGCGTTGGCACTGTGAGGGTAGTATTATTGCTGTTATTGCTATTGTTCGAGTTTATGAGAATGCCCGCATTTCCATTTCCATCATTTGCAGATGCTATTAGAGTACCACCATTGGGCTGTCCATTAGTCAGGATGTCGGGCGCAGTTTCTGCGCGTTCAGTCATATTTTTAGGATTCTGTGAAATGAAGTGAATGAAAACAACGAAAATATGAAGTAAACACAATAACAAATAGCACATTTAGTATTAAGCTGGTATTTTTTGTAGCTTAAGTGATTCTAATTTAGCTTAGCACGTATGTTAATTAATATGTCATTTATGCAAATTGCAAAATATGTATACCTGTTTATGTATAGCACACACAGTGGCGGACATAAGTGTACATACAGTCGTTTTCTGCGATTTTCACCAATTTTCAACTTTTTTCATAGAATTTTCAGACTTTTTTAGAGTATGAAGTTTTGCAGGCCATTAAATTTTAGTACAATTATGTGTTAATCTTAAGTTCGTGACACATTTTGCTGATTTTTGGCAATTTTTTTTCCGACGAGCTAAAGTATTTTCCTTCATACAAAAAAAATTGCGTTCATAAACATGTATGCCTTCAAGAAAAAAATTGTCAAAATCAGGGAAATGTGTCACGAACTTAAGATTAACACCTTATTGTACTATAATTTAATGGCCTGCAAAACTTCATACTCTAAAAAATTCTGAAAATTCTATGAAAACAGTTGAAAACTTTGCTAAAACTTCTCGGAATTTTCGAGAATTTTGCGTGCATTTTTAAAGCAAAATTTATAATTCTTGTAATAGAAACTGACACATGCTTTTATATAGTCTTTGTTAAAATAATTTTATTAAGGCCAAAATTGGTGAAAACTGCATACTCCAAATTAATAAAATTTCTTTGAATTTCCACTTATTTTGTGTACATTTTTAAAACAAAATTTACAGTTGTTGTATTAGACCTTGACACATGTTTTTACTCAAGCTTTGTTAAAATACATTTATTAAGGCCAACATTTGTTAAAATCGCAGAAAACGACTGTATGTACACTTATGTCCGCAACTGTGCGTATCTATATACATAAGTATGTTCGAAGCGCATAGAGCACAGATTTATTCCAGTTTCAGGCAGCTTACATATGTTATTAAGTATTTAAGTACATATAAAGGGTGTTGCAGAGATCTTAGGCTTATTCGTGCCTTTTCTTTTCAATTGACAGCTGTCACATGTGACAGTCGAGGGTATGTCATAGCAAAAATGTTTGTTAGGGAGCTTGTTGTTGTAGTTTTTGAAGTGACAAAAACACTCGCCGCAGCTTATAGGGTAGTGTTGCCGGTGTGAAAGCTCTTTACGGAATATGAGTGGTAAGACCGATTTGATTTGATAGCGACGAACCTCCTATGTCATTTCACCTTGCTCATATGCTCCTAAAAAGATGTTTGAATTTTGCAATGCAACTTAAGCTCAAGTTATCGATGCGTTATCGGTTACCTTATAAAACAGCTGATTCGACCAACATTATGAGAAACAATGCAATCGATTATTGGTGCAGTATCGTAATTCCCTATCCGTAATGTAACCTTACCGACTAATTGCATATTGGTTTTTCTCTTACGTTAAGAATACGACTACAGCGATTCGATTAACGCACCAATAACTTCAGCTTAAACCAGCGAAAACCTTACGGTCAATAGCAATAGGTGCCTTAAGATGATGTTGCTTTCTTTTCAATTCACAGCCGTCACATGTGACATTTGGAGTTATGTCATAGCAAAATTTTTGTAAAAGAGGTTAAGCTTTACATTGCCCCCTTTGTTGAATAAGCCTTCGGTAAGCTCGAAGAACTGGATTTCCAGCTTACTTCCAGGTAAACTGTGGATACCTGTAAGAAGTTGCTACTCATAGAAAGCGGCAGACAAAGCAAGTAAGTACTCTACGGACCCCTGTAAGATCATGAAAAAAATTCGCTTGAATACTTAAAGAGTAGAACAAATAGCCTGATAAGCAGATCAAGGAAATCAAATATATCACGCGAGGAGAACGGAAATCCAAATAATGACGAATGCGGGAACTGCAGCCAAGATGGTTTCGCATAAACTTCATTAATTTCTTTGATTTCCTCTGCGAATGCACAGCTCTAGCTAATATCAGACAGTCACCTGCGGACAGTGGAACATATTTCATCTCGCACGAAAATTGCCTCAAGAAATTCACCTCAAAATATTGCTCGGAGTCGCCATAAAGCAATACGTCCTGGCTATTTGAATGAAAAATGAAATTAACACAACCTCAAATTGGGAGAAGCTTGGACTCGTGAGAGGCAATAGTAGAATTCCGAAATGCAACATCAAAGCCTAGACGACATAAACGAAGGAGACTCCCATCCTTTCCGAAGAAAATCAACAAAATCTGAGACGTTGTTGGCTGGTCGCTAATGACGCCAGGCACCAAAATTGATGGTGTTTGTTCCAAAATTAACGGTTATCTCTGAACTTTGAAGCGATTCCACTTATTCACGATATGGACAATGTTATTTGCGGAGCTCAACGTCGAAAAGGCCACCAAATTAGTATCTGTCGGATTGTTCACTTTGCTAACAATCCCCAAATTACTTTGCAAGTTTGCAGCTAAAACAACACGGAGCTCTGCGGTCTGCTGCCATAAAAGAGAAAGAGGCTCTGCAGAAAGCGGAAAACTGTCTATATATGAGACTCACTTTTTTGATCCCCCAATGTCCGTACATATTACTTTTCATTCTTATACCATTTTCGGCAGAATGCTTCAATTGAGGCCAATCACTATTTATTACAGCGCAGGAACTTAGTCTGAGAAACACACTCACATTGGCAGCTGATTTTCACTAGGGGAAACGAAATTCGAGGATCGCGTGACATTGATATCGATTTACTTTTGTTTTAACAATCAATATAATTTTTCTAAACCTTTTTTGTTATTGTTTTTAATTTCTACAAAGAGATATTCTCTGAGGCATGTCATAAATAGTATTGGCATTGATAAAATTGAAGGTGCCACTTTTTTCAGACTTTATATCAGATTATCGATCTTTTCGTTTAATTTTCTTATAAAATTCACAATTTTTTTATTAATTCCAAACGCAACACCCATTATTATCCGGAATTGAAGACACTTAAATCAGCAAATAAAAGCCTTTAATGACCTTTGGTGACCGTCATTGCTCACTTACGATATGATAAACATCCGAACGCATCACTAATCACTTTTTAAGTACAACTAAGTTTGTATGTATGTATTTATGTAGAACGCAAGCAGGTGATGATGACCGTCAAGCGTTGATTGATTTTATGATCCGTTGTGTTCACCGTTTAATAGCGAAATAAGTAAGAGACGTAACCCCATAGGCAATATGCGCCCAAAAGCACCTAGTCTTATGTATGCAGGTAAGTATGTATGACTTTATCACATTTATTAAGTTAATATGAACAACAACAACAATAACACATTTGTATGTACTTAAGAAATTAACACTTTTATTTGATATATCCGAATAGCCGAAATAAATTAACTAACAAAAACAAGTGCTAACATTAATTAGCGTTGATTTGTATTTTCATGAACAACAACAATTACAACAAGAATTTGTAATAACACTAATTTGTATACGATTCTCATCTGATCACCGATGGATGTGATCTGATCTGATTTCTGTACGCCACTATCCTCACTTAAAAATTAACTTGGGCTCTGACGTTGTTCTGTCGCTGGATCATATGAGTAGGAAATTTGTTGTTTTTTTCTGATTTTCTTTCTTTTTCACATTTTATACCAAGCTGTGTAACGGCGGCATGAACTAATCAAGATGCATACTACAGGGTGGCTGATGAATTTTGCTACATTAAGAAACTCAAATAATTTTTTTTTCAGTGTATGGAACTCATTTTTCTTTTATTCATGTTAAAGCTCATTAAATTTTATTAAATATAGCTTAATTAGTTTTAAAAATAATGGAATTTAAATGCCCCCCCTGCTCGTCGATGCATGTGCGGCATCTTACCAAAAAGTTGTTCATTACTGCTTGGAGAGTTGAGACAGGAATAGCCGCAATTGTTTCTCGAATGGATTGCCTTAGTTCATTCAAATTTGTTGGTTTTGCTTTGAAGACTTCCTGTTTGCAATAACCCCACAAGAAAAAGTCAGGTGCAGTAAGGTCAGGCGACCTGGGTGGCCAACGGAATGTGGAGTTTCTGGATATCAGCTTATTGGGAAATTTTCGTCGCAATTCTGTCATAACAGGTTGGGCTATATGAGGAGCTGCACCATCTTGCTGAAACCACACAGAGTTGAAAGAAATTCTCATTCGGCGTAATTCTGGATAGAAAAACTCTCTCAACATGCTCAAGTAACGGTCTCCAGTAACCGTAACGGTGTGACCGTTTTCTTCAAAGAAGTAGGGCCCGACAATGCAGCGTGATGAAACTGCACACCACACTGTGACACGAAGTGGATGCAATTCCGTCTCATGGAGTATCTGTGGGTTGGAAGCACTCCATATTCGACAATTTTGTTTGTTTATGTTGCCGTTTAAATCGAAATGCGCCTCGTCAGACATGAAAAGACAGTTCAACATGTTTCCATCCTCTTCCACCATTTGAAGCATCTTCTGGCAAAATTCCAAGCGAATCGGCAAGTCTTCAGCGTTCAGTTTGTTGGCCATTTGAATTTTATATGGGAATAAGTCCAAATCTTTGTGCATAATTGACTGTAATGACTGTCTGCTTACACCCATTTGAGCAGATAAGCTTCTTGTCGAAACACGTGGATTGTTTTGTATGGCAGCAGCTACAGCAGCGATTGTTTCCTCCGTTCGAACTGAAGGGTTTCGATGGTAAGGTCTTCTGTTGACTGTTCCATGCTCGACAAAATTGTTTACAAGTCTTATTATGGTCCATCTGCTCGGAGGATTGCCGCCAAACGTGCGCCTATACTCTCTTTGAACCGAAACTACGGACTCCAGTGCGTGATAGCGGCGGACAATCCAAATTCGTGTCCCAGTTATCCATTTTTGTTAAATGTAAAAGTCAATCTGCAAAATAAAAAAAAAATTAACCAGATTCATTAAATAGAAAAAAAGTTATTTAATTTTTTTTTGTAGCGGCTTTCATCAGCCTTTACTAATGTAAAGATTTCCATATATCAAAGTGAGAAACACCCAAAGAGAAATCGATCGGGACACAATAACCGGAATATATTATGTTAGATTAGGTTATGGTGGCTGCTTCTCTACGAAGCAGAGAGTCATTCACACATTGTGGTACCGCTGGTGATAAATAGAGCCAATCTCTGCTCAAAAATCAATGAATGAATAGCAACCAAGGGCACCCGAGTAGCTATTTAGAAGTGGTTTTGCTGCCTTAGAAATCGTGAAAACCTACCGAAGTAGAGTTGCGGATGAACTCAAGAATATTTTGGATCTCTATAACAGAAAATGTTTCAAGATTCCCGAAGACGTTAAACGTGTTGCGGCTAAAGTCAGTCACATCAGATACACACCCTTCGCAAATTGCTCATCGACCCGTGCAGACTGCTAGACGTTTATGGGCAGCAGCTCTGGTACTACGCAGAAGGCTTCTTGGCTTCTTTCCTTTATAGTCTGTCTAGATGGCTATTGATATTGCGCAAGTAGTTCTACTCTTCCACTTTGATAGGCTACTTTTAAGTTTATGCCTACTTCGAAGTTGGTTATTCCCTCTTTTTCTTCTGAAGAACGTCCATATACTTTCTGTAGGCTGGTGAGATTCTACCTTTAGACCTTAGTTCAGCACCACCTCCTCTCACAGTCTATTTCGAAATTGTTCAGACATTCCATACGTTTCCTAGCTAGAGCTTTCTATCTTTTAATGGCTAAATTAAATCGCTTGCTTCGATATGTAGCTCGTTGTAGTTGGACATATTCAAGTTAGCTCCCGATTTTTCTCTGTTTTTCGTCCTTTGGACCTACTTGACATTCTTCATTGAGATTTTTAGTACATTTGCTTAAGAGTGTCAAGATCCGACCACTTTTGCTTGACTCAAAAGCTTACTTTTGCTTTTTCTGCGGCTATTTTTCGACTTCACTACTATGAGATTATCAAATCGTCAAATACCTACTCTTAAAAGTAGTGAAAAGAGACACTTTGACTTACTATTCTAACGTAGGGCCCACCATTTACTTTAACATAAACGTAGAAAGCTCGTTAGTTTAACTAAGCAGCCTACTGGTGACTCGAGGTTTGGCCTTTCAAGTCTAGAGTTTGAAACGTGAATATCTGATTAGGTAGGTTCTAGAAACCTTAGGGACTGAATCTTTTTATGGCAGATATGCACAACTGCTAAAGGAATTTGTGATCATTTTTTAAGCTATTTCCCGGTGAGCTTAAGTTTTGGACTTAGTTCAAAACGAATGGACAAGGCAATATATGGTAAGAAAAATTTCGCCAGGCAACGCACGTAGCAAGATATTTGAGAATCTTCCAATAGATTTTAACCCTTATCACCCTAAGTAAATTTTTGAATTCAAAAAAGGGTGTTTGTTTATAGCTTCAGTGTCTGTAAACTATAAAAGACTGTACATACCATTTTATGGGCGGGTCGGCCTCAGATTGTCTGCATAATTTTGACTGTTATAGTCGCTTGAAAACACCTTCCTCTTGCATTGCCATCTGGCAATCCTAAGGTGATTCGGGTTAAGTAAGCTTCACTGAGCTCAGACCCCAATAACAATTCAACAGTTGAGGTAAAAAATGCACTAGATGGCATAAGGATCGAATTATTTGGAAACGTGTAAACCAGTGGATTTATGTGACAAATTTTTAAGTTACTTCCCCGTAACCTGGTGAAAAATACACTAAGTATCAAAGGGAGCTCTAGCGGAATTTTGAAGTTTGCCATCCTTAGCAAATGGATATGCCACACACCAAAAATACTTTTCCGAAAATCACAACTGGGTATATAAAGTTCAGGTGCCTTACTTGTTCATCTTTCTTGTTGTTTGTCTCTTTTAATGGCGAAATTTTGTCTTTCTTTGTAAATCTTGTACTTGAATTTATTTAAGCTGTTTATATTTTAAAGCTAATTAGCGTTTACCGTTTTTCCTTTTGGTTACTAGTTCGGTCCCTTATAGTTTATGCTGTTTTTTTTTTTTTGGAAATTTATTGTGTGTTTTGGATCCTTACTTGTTTTTTATTGACATTGTCTCCATACACGTAGTAATTTTATCTTATTCACTTTTTCTTTTGTCGGGCAGTTTTAACTTAATTATATGTAAAAAAACAGATCTATGTCGATTTTTTATTTATTTATTTTTTATATTTTTTCTTGAAATTTTTTATTTTCTGTTTTGTTATTTTAAGGTTGGTGGTTTTTAAATTAATTTATTACTTCGCACATGCTAATTAAAGCATGAGACAGTTTGAAGTATGTAAATTTTGCAATTAGGTGTTTTTGTTTACAAAATCGTTGAGCCACCTGCTATGCACAATTTTTTTTTATAAATACAAATATTTACTTTTAATTAATTATACTTATACGGTTTTTTCCGAAAAATATTTTTTAATAAATTTACGAATAAACATTAAAAATATAATGGGTTCTCTTGGCACCATTTATAACTAGTTGTTAAGTAAACTAGTTTGTATATATAAACAATATCTGAGCAGATGAATTTTGCTCAGCATTTTTCGAGGTTACGTTATAATTAGTTTGTTCTAGATATCTATATATATAAAATTCAAATTATGTATGTATATATATATATATATGTATCTATAGATCGGCTTGCGTCCTAAACGTATAAACCGATCGTAACCAAATTTGAAACACGAACTGGATACCTTACCGGGATGGTCATGGGCTAAAAAATATTTTGATATATATAGGGGGCGTGGAACCTCCCATACAAATGGAATTTTTAACTGTCCGTATTTCTGGAAGTATTTACGTTAGACTACTGAAATTTGGTAAGGGGTTATATAACATTAATCCCTACCACATCCAGAAAAACTGCGGATAACGAAAAAGGGGGCGTGGCACCTCCCATACAACTGGAAATTTTTATAGTCCATATTTCTGGAAGTATTTAGGCTAGACCAATGAAATTTGGGAAGTGGTTATATGACATTAATCCCTACCACATCCAGAAAAACTGGGGATAACGAATAAGGGGCGTGGCACCTCCCATACAACTGGAATTTTTATAGTCCATATCTCTGGAAGTATTTAGGCTAGACCAATGAAATTTGGGAAGGGGTTACATGAGGTCAATCCCTAACACCTCCAAGAAAACTGGGAAAAACGAAAAAGGGGGCGTGGCACCTCCCGTATAAATGGAATTTTTCACTGTCCATATCTCTGGAAGTATTTGGGCTAGACAAGTGAAATTTGGTAAGGGGTTATATACGATTAACCCCTACCACCACCAAAAGACTGGGGTAACGAAAAGGGGGCATGGCACCTCCCATACAACTGGCATTTTTGATAGTCCATATCTCTGAAAGTATTTGGGCTAGACAACTGAAATTTAATAAGGGGTTATATGAGGTTAATCCCCAAAGCCTGCTTGAAAACTGGTGATAACTAAAAAGAGGGCGTGGCACCTCCCATACAACTGAAAATTTTCAAGTCGGTCTATAGATACATACTCGTACATACATAATTTGAATTTTATATATATAGATAGAAATGTGGGTTGAAGCCCACGGGTATAAGCTAGTTTATCTATAAAGAGCATCCTTAGTGGCAACACTTAATAAGGAGAACTTAGATTGTAGGAGATACCTAGCCTGTATACACAATTTCATAGTACAGTGTCAAATCGTTTTCGAAATAAACGATATGCAAATAAAAAATCGATTGGTAATAAGTTACAGCCCTATGCCTAGAAATTTATATCAGGTGATATCGCGGCGAATTCATTGCTGTATACACACACCTACTTAATGTGTTTTGTTTTTGCTTTCGAGGGTTCTCCTGTCAAATTGCATAGAATTTTTTTATTTTGACACTAGACGCCGCTGCTCATATGTTCTTATGATATCACCTGTAAGTGAATTCGCCTTGTTAGAGGTCCATATTGGCATTATCTCACTTAATTTTTGGGAAATTTTAAAGTTTTTGTCAACCATGTCAAAAAATTCTCAGTAGCAACACCCCAGTAGAAAGTCATAGAATAAACTATCTACATACCACAAATATCATAATTTATCATTTATTGGCACTTAACCGTCTACGTGGTTTTTGGCGTTGCGTACAAAACATGCAAGTCATCACTTTTTAGCGATAACTCACGCTGATTGAAAACACCACGGGAGATCAACTCTGTACCTGTTTTTTGCATCTCAGTCCAGGTCTCTCCCTTCCTCTGCTGCCGAATTTTGGTGTCGATAAATTTTTGGACTGGACTTCCTGTGTTCATTCTTATAACATGACCCAGCCAGGGAATCCTTTAGGCTTTAATTCGCTGCACTATGTTCATTTAGGTTTATGTTCGATGACAGAAAATACTTCGTCTTGCCCTGGTTCACCGCAAGGCCACTTTCTTCGCTTCTTTATTTAGACCAGAGAAGGCAGAGCTTTCGGTGCGGTTGTTAAGGCCAATCATATCAATATCATCGGCATACGCCAGCAATTGCACGATCTTGTCTGAAGCCACACTGATATGTCCATTCAGCTTGCCAACGATAGGCGGTGCTTTACAATTCTGAAAGAGCTTTTGGCATTGCTCAACATCATTCAGCATAGCTCTATAAGCCTATCGCTTATGTGCGATATTGACGAGACTGCTCCTGCGGCTGTTGTTGCGGTCAGCGGATCGCCTTTCTTGTAGATTGGGCAGAGCACACTTAAGTTCTATTCTCGAAACCTTCCGTTACCCTTTAGATCTTTTGATATAATTTTCAGAAGTTATTCCAGCCAGCATCTCAAGTTCCTCATGCTTGCTCGCAACATGGCAACGTCCTTTTTTCCGAGGCGGAGAGGACTTCCGCATAGTACTAATTGTTTTTATTGAACCCATTGGTGTGCTTAGCGGCGTTATGTAGTGAGTGGGATATATACTCCCAATGCGCAATTACATCGTTAGGTCGACAATTGCTCTCCGAGAACAGGTGCGAGATTGAGTGGAGAAATTATGAACTGTCTATATATCTAATAAATAAAAGTTGTGTGTATACTCTTCCGATTTTGATGAAATTGCATATGTATATATATATAAAGTAGGTCTGAGAATAGGTTATTTGACACTTTTTTCCGGCCAATGGACCAGCGACTGATCTATTCAAAAAAGTTGTGTTAATGCTGGGGTTTGCTTAGAGTTTGGTACATTGGTAGCCCTTTGCCTATACTAATACTCAGCACTCTTTTTTTGTTATTTGTTTAGTGTGTGCTAGAGCTAGAGGTGAGGAGGGAGGAAGTAAATATTTGGGCAGGGCAACGAGTGCCGGATGTACTAGTGATGATAAAAATATACACGAATAAAACCTTTAAAAATATAATTTAAATTATTTAATAAATTCAATGTTACAAAAAGTTAATAAACAATTGAAGACAAAAAGTTTTAAAAACGTTAATTTAGTGTTAATGTGAAACACTACAACAGCTGATCCATACAGCATTCAACACTCGGTGTTCCTACTGGGTATGTGAATTAACTTTTTAAGGCGAATGCATTGCTTAAATTACCTCATACATTTGAATATTTTAGTGTGCCGTTTATGATCCATAAAAATTGGGATTTATACTCGTACATATCAAGTTTTCTTAAAAAATTCAAATAAGCAATGATTGGGCAGTTTTTCCATTTCCTGCTAAGGGTGAAGAGTGAAAAGAGTGTCATTAAATGGATATGATATACTATAGTGGCCTCCTTCAGAGTATAGTTCCATTATTTCGAAATACATACGTTCACTTGATTTGATGATAATAGCTGCTTAACATTTGATTCTGGTGAGATTTGGGTTAACTGGCTCATCTCTCTGGTATTTTTGATCTTGAAACAAAGTTTGATTAACATTTCGATATCTGCCATTTTTTTATGGTTTTTATGAACTGCAAAGCTAAATTTGGTTGTGACTCCTGACTAATTCCTTGCAGCCGGATAAAGAGAACTCAGTACGGTCCTATCTGTGGTGACTTAAATGAAATAGCTTCTCTTCGCTCGGATTAAAATGCAGAGATCCGGTGTGATACGTAATAGTGGCGTTCTGAGCGACTCTCGCAGCCCGATGCTAAAAGAGTCTTCAGAATGGAGTCCGGAAGGCCGTCGTGCATACTATAAAGGCCTCACTTCCGATCTGATCCTACGGACTGCTGCAGATCAATGAGCCTGATTAAAAGTAGTTTTGGCCAGAAAGAGAGTTCTGCTTCCTGGAAGATGTGAGGAAACTTTGGAGGGAGATATTTTTACTTTTAAAGTTAGCAAATCTGCTAAAAAATGTTGCTGATGTTGTTGTTTGCACAAAGGCAGTACTTTTATCGGAATGTATTCGGCCCCCTCCCATACTTTCAAGACTGCCGCGGGAACGATTTGTTTGAACCGTCGAAACTTTGGACCCACTCACTTTGCTCAACTGTTTTACTATAAATATTTGGAGTCAGCGAAGCTGTCTAACGTGAAGGAAATTGGTTGAATGAAGTAGGAGGCGTTTAATTCAAAACGTGTACTGAAATTTCTTGGGAAATATTTGACAACATATTTACTTGCCAAGATGCTGACATTACAACAACATCTGATTGACAATACAACAAGTACTTAAATTTAATAAACTGCACAAATAAAATATTATTATTTTGAAATTGATAAATATAGTTATTACTATAAAAGTATAACGCAGAAAATAAGGTACAGTAGGCGCTCGTTAAAATCTACCAGCACACTTTTAATGGTTAGTTATTGATACAAAATATTCATTAATTTTGCCAAATGGTTATTGTTTAAGCGACATAAGCTGTAGTCATTTTTTTCGTTTGTTTCATTTTCATTGCAGGCAATTTGCAATCAGCTTATGAAATAGTCCAGAGATATACTTTATATAATGCAATCCTAAATCGAGGTTTTTCACAGCGAAAATGAGGAAGGCAATCCCGCGCAATGCCTCAGAGCCAATAGTCCTCGCCCCCAATTAATAAATACAAGGTGTAACAGGTGCCCCGCACCCCCTTTTTACATAGAACAAATAATTTAAATAAATAAAATAATTAAACAAATATTACTGAAAGGATCCCTATTAAACATGTTCTCCGCACTTCCCCTTTTCCTCTCTAAACCAATAATACATTATAAATAATAAAATATTTAAATAAAATAACTTAAAAAAATTACTCGCCCTCCATAAAACTAAGACAGTTATTTTTATAATTCTGTTTTAATACTAGTAAACCCGTCCCCGCTTCGCTGCGTCTCAGAACTTATAATCATCCGAGTCCAATTTTAATCATTATATCTCCCACACATACCAAATAGGATATGGAACTTAAGTACATTGCTTGTTGAAGCACTTACAACACCTTTCGTTTGATACCCATATTATACTAAACACATTTTGGGTCACCTTGGTCCACATATTGGTCTAATTATCGGAACATATGATATCTGAAATTTCAAGTTAGACGTCAAGTAATATAACGGTTAAAGTTACATTCAATTCCATTCAGCAGTTCTTGAGTGATGCGCGATCAAACATATAGACAGACAAAAATTCTAAAAATGGTTGATTTGACTTCTACTGGCTCGATAATGATCCCTCCCGTCGATTTTTCTGAAATATCTGCAATGTACAGACATAGACCTTTTACAATTTTATTATATGCAGAGGTGGCAAATATGGAAAGTAAACAATTAAAAAATTTATATTTGGCCCAGTCTAGTATATACAAGGTGGCGCAAAAGTAAGCTTACGATGTTCAGCATATCGGTTGTGGCACGTGTAGTGTGTTCTGTTGCACCGTCTTGTTGGAACCACATGTTTTCCAATCCCAATTCATCAAGTTGCGGCAAAAAGAACTCGTTGATCATTGCTCTGTAGCGCTCACCATTCACAGTAACCGTTTGGCCCCGACCGATTATTGGTCAAATAAATAGTCAGCAATATTCCGCGTTCTGGAGCAGTGTAGCGTAACATTGTTTATTAACGTGTATTTCGCATGTGTTTACTACACAAATGTCAAAACAGAACTGACTTTAGGGGCCAATCGCAAAATTTATAGGATTTTCTGATAGGACGATTACTTTTGCGCCACCTTGTATATAAATAAGTCCATACACATTTTGATTCGTTTATGCCGTTACGCCCTAACGTTAGGCAAACAAAATTAAGCTGAGTATAAAAACAAAGAATTATTTGATACAAAAAAGTTTGGATTTGAATGGCTAAGAAAAATCGGCCAAAGCCGGATCTGTAAAGTCTGGTCAATCGCCCTAGCTGTGAAGCCTTTAATTGAAACAAAAGGTGTTCTTAAACCATAGATGTCTTGTTTCTCGACTATCCTGAGGGTGTTGCTTTAATCGGGCAGTTAAGAAATATTGTGAATTTGTCACATCGCTGAATTTCGATAAACGACGCTAAATCATTGCGACTGACTGTAACATGAACTGCAACATCAAAATATCAAATGTGCTGAACGCTACAGTTAGAGACCAATTAACAATACTCGTCGAAAACGATGACAAAGTAGAAGAGGAGTACTGACCTGGGGCTTGGTATGGGCTGGGATTTACAACAAAGATTGATTAATTGCGCCTAGTTTTGAAAGTTAATTTTTTTTTTAAAACAGGAGCCAATATTAGAAATTTAAATATAGTATGTAGTAACTGCTTGCAGAGTCAATTTTTTACATCAACTGTGCAGCTATAGAACAACATTAATAAGCTGTATGACTATATTTTCGATGATGATCTTGTTGTCATGGTTTGTCACAGGGATTTCCATAGTTACATTCGATTAATTGCGATGTCGAGTTTTAACGAGTGCTTACTGCATTTAAATACCTCAGTTTAAAGGTTTCGATTTTCGTGCTTTCTTTGCACTCTCAGTGTTTTTTATATATTTTATGCTATTGTTATTATTTTAACAACACCTTAAATTAACAAGTCAGTTAATTCAAATATCAACTTGACAATCAACTATCAGTTTGATATATAGGTAGCATCCAAACGATTCGCTGTAAGTAATTTTTTTGCCAGGAAGGTGAAACTATAAACATATTTGTAAGCTTTATAGTACTATTTACATATATATGCAGCAGTTATTGACAACAAATTAACACTATCTGTACCTACTGACAACAGCGACAGGCTATCGTGATATCTTACAGTGTTGAAATTTACTTTAACAAGTAACTACTGGTTAACTAACAATTATTATTTGCTTAAGGAAACAATAAAATACGATCCCGTATAGTCTATACAACCAAGAAAGCGTACCAGTGATTTTTATACCCAGTTGTAGTTTTTAGCATGCAGGGTATTATAAATTATTTTGTGAACATTTCAAACTAAATTAAAATTTCTAATATTCCATTTTCCTGGAGCACAATTCTGTTATCTTTGCCAACGTTTTTACTACGTTTTGGTTTTTTTGTAGTAGGATACCATTCATTGTACGAAGCCACAGCAGACCTGAGAGGACCCCCCCCCCCATGTTGTGTGCCCCAAGTTAAATCTTTTTAGGTAAATTTATCTAAATACTAATAGTAACAGTTGGTGTAAGATATTGTTTTTAAATCTATTAAGAAGAGATTCACTGTAGGTAAGTAACACTATTGATGTATATAAAAATGGCTAGAACGTCTTTACACTTGAGTTCCTAGAAAAAACAAAATTATTTAGATACCTTGAGAAAACCCGAGCAAAGCTAGTTCGCCCAAGTACTTAAGTACTAAATATAGAACACGCAATATCTGTGAGGTTAAAAATAATATTATATTAGTATTAAGCATGAGTCCCTGCGGGATATAGATGCTGAAGCGCACAGCTGGGTATATAATGCTCACCCGAACTTGGACTGTATTGCCTGTTTTTATTTGTAAAATTAATAAGCGTGCCACGTCGGCGATAATTTCGCGTAGAGACGACCCTGCGGCTGATTTTTTTATCACTTAACTTTTTATCACTTATTTATACAATTCAATTTAATTTATGTATACATAAAATTAAGTTATAGGAACTATTTGCAATTTGTTTCACGTTCAAAAAAAAAACTTGCAAATTGTCAAAAAAAAAATTTTTATAAAAACTATTACACAATTGCTCGTTAACCTGTAAGACTGCTATCGATTTTGTTGCTTTTATCTATATTTTTTATTTTACTGTTATTGTCTTACTTGCTAGTACTATATGTGTGATAATTTGTTGTCATTTTACGACGCGTAATACTCGCAATGAATACTAATTATTCAGTGATTTTGAGGATGTGTCGCACGTGATGCCCTCTGCGCATATAAAGTTTGCAGCTCACGAAACACGTATGTATTTATGAAGTTAACGACGGCTGCTCCGTTGCGATTTAGTATCAACACTTACAGTTGTGTTCAATATAATAGTAGTGAAATTAAAATGGATATCGTTCGACGAAATTGAAAGGAGCTGTGTTTTTAATAATTTTCCTTTAAAATATACTGAATTCCATAACAGAAATCACATAAAAAGAAATTTCAAAATTTACACAAAGTTCAGGAAAGTTAAATAAAATTTAAAAAATTTACATCAAAATTTCAATAGTTTTGGGCAGAATTTTTAGAAAGTTTTTGAGCAGGCAGTTTTATATCTCATTTAAGTTAGAAGTACCTCAAAATTTCCCCCTGAATTTTAAGAATTTTTTTTGTCAAGGATGTTGGGTTTTTTTTCATACGAAATAAATTTTTCTTCATGCGTTGTATGGAAGAAATCACTCAACACCCTTGACTAGCACAATGTTATACTAAAATTGATTAGTCTACAAAACTGCGTACTCAAAAGTTTTCTAGAAATTGTAAATATCAGCAAAAAAAAAATAGACCCACCAATAAATGTACCTAATTGACACACCCCTTTCCGAAGTGGGGGTCCAGTCGCTCTAGATATTTTCAGCCCCCGTTGGAAAAAATCATTGAGAAGTTCAGTTTAATATTATTGAGCACAAAAGGAGTTTCCAGAAATTTTTTGGAGTTTCTTTAAGGTGCTCTGATCCGCCTCACGAACCCGGGTCACCACTCATTTCAGCTACTCCGCCACAAGGTTTGTGCTTTCAATTTTTCATTCACCGCTTAGTATTTGTTGCTCACTTAAAGCTAAGCACCGACTTGCATGCGTCAAAATTAACTTATTATTTGTTCAAACATTCGCATTTATACTGTATATAGATCTATACAATTATGACTTGTTAAGTTTGGTAAGTCTCCGCATATAAAATCACGTCTTGATCGGTTTCAATATATTTTAGGATGCGCAAGCAAAAAATATGTAACACTAACCTTAATTGAATACAAGCAAGAACCAAAATTTCCAAAAATTTCTTTTATAAATATTTGACATCAATTTGGACATCGAAAATCGTTGGCTTATTCGAAGTTGCCAATATCGCCATGATGCTAATTGTTGGTGATAATTGAAAATGTCGCATAATTTGAATTTTTTTTTGTAAGTTTTGCTTATTGACGCATTTTCCCCTCTTTTATTAACTTGTTTGTTCGTATCAATTTCGTGGTGCACTCATTATTAGCAGACCTTAAAGTGGGTAACAAAACGGATGGTGTTAATTAAATGATTATTTGCACATGATCTTGTTGAATGTATCTTAACTACATTTGGTATACGAGAGAAAAGCAATGTTGGAGAGGGAGAACTAAATACTCCATTGAAGGTACCGAAAACGCTGGGGAGGCTAGTTTGTAGTTTGAATCCTTTAAATTAAAGGACGAGTAGTTCTAAGTAATTGAAATCAGGGTGCAAACAGGGAAATATGAGAAGGGAATCATAAAGTTTTTCTTTATTAAAAAATAGATGCCGGGGTCATACGAGGCTTAGCCACGCACCCCAATAAAAAAAGTTCCAAAAATGAATTGCATATTTCAAGAAGAAACCATTCAGTTCCATGTATTAGTTAGGAACGCATTTTTCTCTAATATAGTACAAAATTCACAGAGATCGGCCTGTTACAACTTTCTTATACTCGCATACCCGGCAGACATTGTCCTGCCAGCATTTAACAAATTCTACTCTCTTCCCTCCCCATTTCTCACTTCATTTTTATTTACCTATATATCTCCCTTTTTTTCTTCCTCCTTGTTTGATTCATATCTCCTTCCTGTTCTTTTCCCCTCTGCATTATGGAACAGGAAAGGGAATAGGAATCGGAATAGGAGTAGGGAATGGAATATTATTAGGAACAAGAAGGAATAAGAAATGGAATAGGAATTGAAATAGTATTCGGAGTCGGAATAGAAATCGAAGTAGGTATAGGTTATGGAAAAGGAAATATTGAAGTTATATGTTGGTGAGCTCAAGGCCAAAATTGAAATAAAACACGGTGTTTTTATTTTTAAAATTTTTAATGGTCGGTCGATATTTCGACTTCAATCTGAAGTCATTATCAAGATTGCATGATGACTTCAGATTGAAGTCGAAATATCGACCGACCATTAAAAATTTTAAAAATAAAAACACCGTGTTTTATTTCAATTTTGGCCTTGAGCTCACCAACATATAACTTAAATATAATTAAATAAGGCCAGCAAAACTAACAATAAGGAAAAGGAAATGTTATATACTATTTTTCTGAGACGCGGCTGCTCTATTGGCATTTAATAAAAAAGCGTTGCAGGCGAAAATTTGGAATAAAAATTGCGAGTACTTTAATTCTAAATATTCTTTTTTTATTTTGATAAAAATTTTTAATATTTAGTTCTATTAATTTGAAATTTATTAATGGGAATTTCATTTGTGATGTTTATCTATGTAGTGCATGAGTGATATCGAATGAATGAAACACTGAAAAATACTGAAAAAATTATCAAGTACCCACTAATAGTCAAAATATAAAATGAAAATATATATAAAAACAAACATCATTAATAGGCCTTATTTCTCAATATGGCCATTTGGCTTTATTGCACCGCCTACTAGTACTAGGATAAGGAATCTAATAGAAATACTAAAGCAGTAATAAAATAGGATGGAAATGGAAAAGGATAAGGAATAAGGAATGGGAAAAGGAGTAGAAATTAGAAAATATTGGGAATTGTAGTAGGAATACAAATAGTAACAAAAATTTAATATGAATGCTAAAAGGAATATGAATAATAATGGGAATAAAATAAAAATAAATCTATGGACCGATATACAACAGGTATATCATCATAAGCCTCCTAAGAGAATCTTGCGCCAAGCCTCTCTTCCAATTTGTGATGTGCCGATTTCAATTTTCTTTACAAATTGGTGGGACTTATAGTTTTTTGCCGACTCCGAACGGCATCTACAAAGGAGATGAATTTTTGCTGAAAAGCCTTCCATGCCAGAAATACAATCGGAGAGTTTGCCAAACTACTGCCGAGGGGCGACCCCGTTTTGAAAAACCTTTTTTTAACCACTTTTTATGTTACCTCTACTTTGGCTCGAACCTTGGACCTTCGGTGTGGTAGGACGGCAACACTACCGCCACGCCACGGCGTCCGCCAATAATAATGGGAATAGGAACAGGAAAGGGAATATGAATAAGAAATATGAATCGGAATAGGAATTGGAAAGCAGTTATAGGAATAGGAGTAAAAAATTTGTTTAATGCAGCGCAAGTCTGCACAACAATTTTATTTTCTTTCTTTTATTCATGTCTCTAACTAAATAACTGCTGTTTAAATATTAAAATAAAGAATTTACATCTTAACACAGTAAAATTGTAACAGTCCCACGTCTGTATATTATAGATAGTGAAGAGAATATCTTTTCTAGAGTAATAGAAGCCAAAACTGAGGTTTTTTAGAAACTTTGTCAATATGTTTGTTCGCGCATCACACGAAACCCGCTGAATATAATTGAATGCAATTTCCATCGATGCATTGCTTAGTTATCAGCTCAAGGCTTTTTTTCCATTTTATGCATTTTAATGCCACTTTTCATCTTCTCTACTTTTCGAAAGTGGATCAGGCAATGCCTGCACTTTATTGATATTCTAGGCTGTTTTTATGTGCGTTTGCATGCGCTTCACTAAATAACTACTGTGTGTAACTGAATGGGTTCTTCATAGATATATTGCTGGAGGTCTGTACAGAAATATAAGATAAATTGTTTTAGATAGAGGATATATCCCGGAAGATTAAAGTTAAGATTTTCTTGCAATTTTGGTAACAGCGTTTTTCTTAAGTATTTGTATATGACGAGGGATCTGAACCTAGATCCCTCTTTGATCAGCACCGACTTACTATACTACATTAAAAACCCTCAATAGAGTAAAGGTTTTTTTGTTTTAGTGCGAATACGAAATAAATTCCTCGTTAACTCTTATTTTCAAGCCCAGATCTAAGGAAAGACTATTAAAATGTCATAAAATTTCCATGACTTACTGTACGTCATAGGATTAGAACGCTTTTGACTCGTTAGTTTATTAATTATTTGCAAAGATGGAAATGCATTTAACTCAAAAATATATTTAATAAGTAAGGAAAATGCTGTCTTCGACTGTGCCGAAGACTTTATACCTTTCATGAATACGCATCACGGTTTTAAGTGTCCGATCCTTTACTTAGTAAAAACTCTGCAGAACTGATCATTTAAAGATACATAGCCCAAACCCCAATTATCGGAACAATCGATTGTATGGGAGCTATATCTTATGTAGGTCCGATCTGGCTGATTTTCACTACACACATTACATACATAATAAGTACCAAACATGCAAAATTCTACATTCCTAGCTTTTTAATTGCAAAATTTATAGCCCAAAACCCATTTATCGATTGTATGGGAGCTATGCGTTGTATTGCTTCGATGTTGCTGATTCCGACAAATGATTAATCTCATGCGGCTTAAATGGCGGCTCAGTACCAAATTTCATCAAGATATCTCAAAAACTGAGGGACTAGTTTGCGTACAAACAGACAGACGGATAGACGTACATGACTAAATCGACTCAGCTCATCGCCCTAATCATTTCGGTATACTTATTGGTGGGTCTATCTCTTCTGCTTCTCATACTTACAAACATCGGACCAAAGTTATAATACCATTTCATGTTCATGAAAGGTATAAAAATATCCTGTAGGTAGAATCCCTAGCTTTGAACAAACTGTTTTATAAAGCATTTAAGAGTCGCGGTCCATCTGTTTAAGGCTTTTAATATTTGTTATGAACGTCACCTGATTGTCTTTTTTGAAGCGTGAACATTTTTGGTTACAACTTTGTTTGCCAGATTGGCAAGTCAACACCAGCTATTTGTCTTAAGTCAAGGCGGGTTTGTAGTGAGTGACAAGCGGAACACGCATGCTAGTCTCTTGACAAATATACACATATATATAAATAGTGTATGTATGTGAGTATACATATATGGAATATAACAAAGACTTTTTAAGACTTCTGATGTTAATTATTTGTCTATAATCTACTAACGCAAGTAGACAAGGCAAATAAATTCTTGAAAAGGAATTAACTCACAAAATTTTTTATTGAGTGAGTTTGAGTTCATATCACAATGCAAAAGCTGGGTGTGTCTCTTTGATTCTAAACCGAACAGAGTAAATAACGAGAGATACAAATTTTTTATTACTTTGCTGAATGGGATGGACTGTCTCCAATTGTTACCACTCGGTTGCACGATTCCGATCCTTGTCAGGACTTCAGTACTCTCACGAATTTGGGCACTGGCACGATTCCGGTTACTAGCATTTTTGCAGTTACTCTCACTATTCCCCTCACTGTCTCTCTTTCTGTAATTAAATTGTTACCACTCGGTTGCACGATTCTGGTTCTTGTCACGGCTCCAGTACTCTCACGATTTTGGCCACAGTCACTTCTACATCTTTTTCTCTCCCTTGTCCTCATTCATCTTCTCTTACTTTTCCTGGTAATTGTCTCTGATTTTCCTTCACCTTCTTCTTCTCTTCTTTATTTCTCTTTTCCTTATTCCTAAATTTAATTCTTCGGTTTCGTTATTTTTATTTGTAATTATTTTTAATATTTTAGATGAAATTGGGCTTATAATACCTTCCGTTAGTAAAAGCGATATGCCAATATAGATACCTAATACTCTAACCGTCCCGAATATGAGTGAGCCCAAAGTAGGAATGAAAAACATGGCAAATCAGAAGAATAACGAGGCATCTATCTGATGCTAATGAGTTACGAATTTCTTACTAGGTATCAGTACAACGAACAAACGCATTGCAGCGTAAGCCAGGGCTAGTGTATGACACCTAGTAGATGCACTTCGGTAAACTAACCTTTCCCATTGTAGAGATAACAAAAAAAGCCTTTAATTAATTGGTACTTCAACTCAATTGTTTCGATATGAATAATTTTGTTCAAAAAAAAGGAATATATAGATATATACATACATGTATAAATACAAACACTCAAAATAGTTTATATCACCTGCTTATCTTGACTCAAATAACTCAAAGTATTCATAGATGATTTGCCTAGAATAAGGCCTTCAAAGGAAGGGAACAAATAAATCTTGATTTCTGTTTATATAAGGCCTGAACTGATGGTGCTTGAAAGAGTTGAATAGCCTATTATTGGAAAAGTACTTTATACAAATAATAACAAACTAAACAGGGTGACTTTAGGTTATCGTTGCTGGAGTCGATTTGAAATCACACTACAGGAACAACATTCAGGAGATGTATTTAGGTATCATCGACTTTATAATTAGACGTTCATTCGAATGTTCTTCTATGAACTGAAGAAGTGTACTAGCCAGTTTAGTTTAATTCCTTAGAGGGATTGAAACCACTCGAAAATACAAACTAGTTTTTCTACACAATTCCTTGTATAATTGATGTATGTATGTTTCTTCCCAGGTATAATTGATGTATGTTCCGTTTTCATCTCAATCGAAATTGGGCCGGAGCTTCTTCGTTCATTTGCCAAACATGACCCAACACTATGGCTATATCCGCGGCAGTCGGGATGTACCCGGAATGCTTATATCCGTAGCACTCCTCAAACCTTCGGTTTTCTTTCGAGAACTATCGAATACAACATGGCCCATCTTATGTTTTTTTCGACACTATCCATGATTCCGAGCCATACATTAGGAAAGATATGATGAGACTTGTCCATAGTAGCACTTTTTGGCAAGAGTGTTTTTCCTCTGAATTCATCGACTGACATTAAATGTGTAACTCTGATTGAGCGATATCTTCAAGGGCATGCTAAAATTCGGTGTGGTCCTGTTTACACTAGCCAATTGTGTTTCAATTCCATTTGTGCTTTATGGAACCCAATAGTACAATGTCCGGTCAACTAAATTAATATGTTGCCTTTAACCATCTTAAGAATGGCTCAATTACGTATTCTGTTGTGTAAAGGTCCCATATATTTAAATTAGAAATAAGAACCAGGGGTGCACAGAACGTCTCCGCTCCTTATAGATAACTCTTTACAATTCCCAAAAATACTCAATGTTATCCGTATACGAAATATACTCTCTCAGTTTGTATCGAAGACTATCATAGGACAGATGTAGTCCGCTTTTTGTTTTGATAGAGGGCTCATTAACATTGAGCAGAATATAATCAATCATTCCAGAGTCTCAATCCCTACAGCCTTAACTAACCTAGTTGAACTTTTCTTAGCACGTTGTTCACGTACCTTGGTTCGATGTTTCCTACCACACCAGACCTTCAGAAATCGATCGAATAATCACTATGTACAACAGTTTTTTGCCTGGAGTGCAATTTATGTGTCAAAGGGTTTTCCACGTATTTTACAGTATTAGAAAGCCGCAATCCTTTACAGTTGAGAAAACTAAGTTGAAGCTTGGAAGTTTTAAGCCAAAAGCACTAGCTGCGACTTTAAGTTGTTTCCATTTTCTAATATGATCCCCAAATCACCTTGAGACACAGATCAACACTTTAACTATTTTCTCCGTGCAATGATGTCAACACAAAGAAATCTTGAAGTCCCCCGCCACTTATGATTCTGAACCGCAAAGAAAGTCCAGCAAAGTTTATAATAGGGTAGTCAATACCAAGGGCAGATGTGGTGACGCCTTGTATCCACATCAGCAGCTGCTGTTGTGCAGATAAAGCTCAAGGGCGCACTGCAGCTAAGGCCACATAATAGACATATATGTATGCTTCTAAGTAGTAAGTAAGTGCGTATTAGCTTGATTTAATTTAAAAATCTTAGGCTTCTTATTGATATCTACTATAATTCTATACCGGTGTCATTGATAATGCTAAGTGCACTCGTGATCGAGAGCTACAAAGCTTGTATATTATAGACACAGTATATCTGTGGCGGCCGCCGTGGTGTGAAGGTAGTGTTGCCGGCCTACCACACCGAAGGTCCATGGTTCGAGCCCTGGTACAGGTAACATCAAAAGTGATTTGAAAAAAGTTTTTCAAAACGGGGACGCCCCTCGGCAGTGGTTTGGCAAACTCTCCGAGTGTATTTCTGCCATGACAGGCTTCTCAGCAAAAATTCGTCTCCTTTGTAGATGCCGTTCGGAGTCGGCAAAAAACTGTAGGTCCCACCAATTTGTAGGGAAAATTCAAATCGGCACACCACAAATTGGAAGAGAAGCTTGGCGCAAAAATCTCTTAGGAGGTTTATGATGATATACCTGCTGTATATCGCGCCATAGAGAGAGAGTATAAACATTACGTGCATTAGACTGACTTGGTCTGCTTATGTCTTTGAGTCTCCGCACTTGCTCGGTTTTTCTATACAGCTAGGGGAAAGCGAGTTTTAATGCAGCCAATAATCTATAATATAAACGCGCAAGTTAAGAAATATTGCCCCGCTTTACGGCCAATCTATACATCTAAGGTATAAACAATTATATATGTATCGATAAGTCTGTCCAAGCTGTACTACAAATCAAAAAATATTTTTAAAAAATTGTATTTTAATATAGAGAAATTAGTTTAAAAATGACACCACTACCAATGCCAAACACATATTCACACTATAGAGCCGTTGTTGCGTGAGTAAACGTCTCATTCAATTTTGTTTTAGTTTTTATTATTGTATTGATGTAATAGTTTTAGATAAATAGTTTTAGCGGCTCTCCTGAGAGCACGAAGAGTGGCTTTGTTGGAGGCAAGCAATGTAAACTATGAGCAAAAATATGTAAACTTCATTGATGATACAAACAGTGTTTACAAAAAATAAATAATTGATTACTCATAAAGAGTATTCAGCACTAGAGTTAGTTTTATTTTTGTATTTTATGTGATTAGGTTTGTGTTAATTGAAATAAATAAAAATAAAATAAAATAAAATAAAATAAAATAAAAAACCAGTAAGGAAGTCTAAGTTCGGGTGGAACCGAACATTATATACCTAGTAGTGATCTATTATGGCATAGCAATAAACACACTTCTGTTATAATTTTTGAGGGTAAATTAATTTATTGGTATATAAACATCTTCGCTACCAAAAATCGCTAACATTTTTTCAAAATACCAGTACATGAACATTTTATGTTTGAAAAATTTGGGTTCAAATAGACAGACAGACAGCCGGACATGGCTATTTCAACTCAGCTCATCGATGAGCCCACCTCTTCTTCTTCTCCTACTTACAAACATTTCATGTTCATGAAAGGTATGAAAACAAAAAAAAAAAACAAGTAAGGGAAGCGCTGCCTTCGACTGTGCCGAAGACTTTATACCTGTCATGAATACGCATCACGGTTTCAAGTGTCCGATCCTTACTCACAATTAGTAAAAACTCTGCAAAACTGATAATTTAAAGATACATAGCCCAAACACCATTTATCGGAACAATCGATTGTATATGAGCTATATTTTATGTAGGTCCGATCTGGCTGATTTTCACTACACACATTACATATCTAATAAGTACCAAACCTGCAAAATTTTACGTTCATAGCATTTTAATTGGAAAATTTATAGCCCATTGTATCGGAGCTATGCGTTGTATTGCTCCGATCTTACTGATTCCCATTCAAAATGGCGGCCCCATACCAAATTTCATCAAGATATCTCAAAAACTAAGAGACTAGTTTGCGTACAAACACACAGACGGACAAACGGGCATGGCTTAATCGACTCAGCTCATCGAACTGATCATTTCTTCTCATACTTACAAACATCGGACCAAAGTTATAATACCATTTCATGTTCATGAAAGGTATAAATATATAACTTATCTATTGCAGTGGGGTATTAACTACTTGCCTGGATATTTTGATTGTTTGTTATCCGATTTTCATAATTTTTGCCAGGAGTCTACTACATACTATTGAAAAGCAGCTGACCAATTTTCATTGAAATATCTAGTTGAAACTACAATCAATCGCCTTTAAAATTAGCAGAATTTGTATGCTGAAAAGTGGGCGGCGCCACGGCTACTTCCCCCAAATCCACAAAATTTTTTTTCGTCCGAGTATTGCTTATCGCGTTTTACATTTTACAAACAAATTTTTCAGAACTATGTTAAAAAACTGGGCGTGGCCGTCAAACAGTTACCCTTATATATTCAATATTTTCGCCAAATATTGTTTCGATAAATCAATTTTTGCAGGAGTTATGGCATAAAAAGTTTTGTGGAATAATCCACTATAAAAGGGGTGGGGCCACGCCCATTTTCGGAAATTTATATTTTTCGACTTTCTTCCTTAACGGACACTTTGAAAGTGAAATAGAAATGATATAAAGGAAATAGAATTGATATAAAGCTTATGTACGCAAAGTTATTGCCCATTAAATATTTCTATGGTCCTTTTCAAAATCTTTCGTATAAAAGTGGGCGTGGACCTTAACCGATTTCATCCATTTTTTTCCGGAACATTCCTTCTGTTAATATAAATATGTGTGGTAAATTTCGTTTCGATATTTTGAACGGTTTTTGATTGATGATTAATATTATTTCTAAATTTTACTCAATCAAAAGAGGGCGGTGCCACACCCATTTCCAAAAATTTCTTCAAAAATTTATTTTCTGGCTTAACGTTAATGTGCGAACCAAATTTTATCCTTATAAGTGTATTATGTACTGTTCAATCACTTTTTTTGTGTTTTCGAAAATATATTATATATAAAAAGTGATCGTGGCTGATATCCGATTTCGAGCATTTTACATAGCGCTCGGAGGAGGTGAGTGCCAGGGAACCTGCATACCAAATTTCATTAAGATATCTCAAAATTTACTCAAGTTATCGTGTTAAAATATGGGCGGGCGGAATCAATTTCTTTTTCCCTCCTGAACATTTTGATACATATAAGTCAATATCTATCTCGATCCGTTTATGCCTTTACATACTAACGTTAGGCGACAAAAGTTAATATACCTTGTGTGCGTAGCACTACTAGAAAGGAAGAGGAAAGAAAAGGAGAAGAAAGGAAAGGAGAGGATGGGAAAGAAAAAGAAAGAAAGGGAATGTAAGGAAAAGTAAAGAAAAGAAAAGAAAAGAAAAGAAAAGAAAAGAAAAGAAAAGAAAAGAAAAGAAAAGAAAAGAAAAGAAAAGAAAAGAAAAGAAAAGAAAAGAAAAGAAAAGAAAAGAAAAGAAAAGAAAAGAAAAGAAAAGAAAAGAAAAGAAAAGAAAAGAAAAGAAAAGAGAAGAAAAGAAAAGATAAGAAAAGAAAAGAAAAGAAAGGAAAAGAAAAGAAAAGAAAAGAAAAGTAAAGAAAAGAAAAGAAAGGAAAAGAAAAGAAAAGAAAAGAAAAGTAAAGAAAAGAAAAGAAAAGAAAAGAAAGGAAAAGAAAAGAAAAGAAAAGAAAAGAAAAGAAAAGAAAAGAAAAGAAAAGAAAAGAAAAGAAAAGAAAAGAAAAGAAAAGAAAAGAAAAGAAAAGAAAAGAAAAGAAAAGAAAAGAAAAGAAAAGAAAAGAAAAGAAAAGAAAAGAAAAGAAAAGAAAAGAAAAGAAAAGAAAAGAAAATAAAAGAAAAGAAAAGAAAAGAAAAGAAAAGTAAAGAAAAGAAAAGAATAGAAAAGAAAAAAATAAGAAAAGATAGAAAAAGAAAAGAAAGGTATGGATAAGCTAGAACAGGAAACAATAACAAAGAAAACAAATAAATTACATGTAGAGACTCTAGAGAGAAGAAGAATTCAAAGAAATTTTCAGCAGAGAAAGGAAGGGAAAGACGGCGAGTGAAAGAAGTACCAAATATTTAAATAAAATAAAGTTTTGTGGTTGAATTTCAACCACTGGGGGAGCTCTAGTCAATAATAACACAGGCCGATAAGAAATTTCACTATAAACCAGACCATAGTTTCCTAAAGGTTTTCGATGCGCTGAATTCAAATCATCACGTCAGGATTTTGAGATATCCTAACCTAAATATGCAAAAAACACCGTTTTTGCCTATTTTTGAGGTTATATATAAACGACATATTTTTTTTTAAGTTTATAAATTTGCTAATTTTCCTATAGCTGAAAACCACTGAATTAACGTAGGTATGATGCAGTAGAACACATACCTCTTACGATAAGTCTACTTTAAATTGCTCTATCTTAGCGAAAAAAAAAGATATTTGAGCAAACGCAACGCCATTCGTAAGAGAAAGACTTCTTCTTTAAGATGCCATGTGTGCTTTTTTAAAAAAATTTTTATATATAACCTCAAAAATAGGCAAAAACGGTGTTTTTTGCACATTTAGGTTAGGATATCTCAAAATCCTGACGTGATAGCGCAATTCTGCGTCCAGATTTGAATTCAGCGCATCGAAAACCTTTAGGAAAGTATGGTCTGGTTTATGGTCAAAAAATCGGTCTCATTTTGTCGGCCTGTGTAATCCATCTGGTAGTTTTTATGACTCTTTAACGCTATGTAAAAAGTCATGATTAAAACGATTAGATGGCAACGCTAGCTGGTAACCCTACCTAGAAATACTTTTGTTGAAATGCGAGGTGAAATACCTTACGTTTGATACCCATTTTGTCCTGTCTCATTTCATTTAAAAAAAGATCAAATAGGTGGCGGCCGGCTAAGAGCATTCTAGCAAGTCACACTTAAAGAAGATTAGGTGGTAACACTAGCCCTACCTGGAAATATTTTTATTGAAAATACTCATTTCATTACAAAAAATTCAGATCTGAGTGGCAACATCTAGTTATAAAGTCTTAGAATATATTTACTACATGTCGATCACATGACGGAATTCCCATCTGATTAGTGACTATATTCGTAACTTTTTTTTATTGAACCAGTCTAAAGTACATATAAATATAGAGCTTTGTAAATTGGCTATGTATACATCTCCAATCACATACAAATTAAAGCCTAATCAATAAAATGAATGATAAACAACTTGATTTGGTCGGTGGCTTTCCCCAAATCACTCTATCGTCTACTAACTCAATAACAAACAATAAAGTTTTAGCTCATAAGTACCGCTAATTCATGAAGCACAATTTTGTGTTGGTTTTGGAAAATTACTTATTAGCTGCGATTATTTACTTCCATCCATTGTAGATTCTTATCAAATAACAATGTTAAGATTTGTATACGCTGGTCTTTGGTATTGTTAGTTAGGATATCGTTGTAGGCAATTCAGTTCAACCGACTGATTTTGAACTAGTGGAAGACTAGTTCACGTGGCCTTCAAATTTTGTTGTAAATTCCAACGAACGTTCGTTTCGCAATAGAGAATGGGGCACATAGTATAGGTGTATAGCAAGATGGTATGTTGTATCTCGTCCTTACCTATAGTAATTTTAATGAATTTCCAGCGAAGAAAGTTGGAGCGGGCTTAGAATAGAAATTTCTGCTAAGCTCTTTAGGTAGCTGGAACTAGCGGCGAGCTTTTTGTAAAAGCGTTATATTTTTTACTTTTTATTTCTTTGCACAACATTGAGACACATATAGATAACCCCCACGTCCTGTATACGAGTGCTATCAACACATGATGGTAGACCCAAAGAATGTCACTTATGGTAAAACGAAGAGCGAGGACTTTGCTCTAAGTTCCGTACCAAGGCTCAAACTCCTAAATGCATCCAGCAGTCTCAAGTTATTCCAAATCCACTTTCTTTCCCTGGGTAGGTTTGAAGAAGGGAACAATTTTGAAGGTTTTGGAGTCCTAGCTTCGATTAGATCAGACGTAAGCGCAATAATTACATCCGTGGGGTTGTTTACGCTATAAAGTCTGAACTGACGAGCTAAGAAGAGTCTGGTTTCTGAACCACAGGGCGCTTCCTGTCTTTACATCAGGTGGGTTACTGGGACAAGTTATATCAAAAGTGGTTTGAAAAAGTTTTTTCAAAACCAGGAAAAGATTATCAGCAAAAGATTTATCTGCTCTGCAGATGCCGTTCGGAGTCGGTAAAAAAATGTGAGAAAAGATTTGTAGAAAAAAATCCAAAGCAGCACTCCATAAATTGGTAGAGAAGCTTGGATTTTATCTCCTCGGATGTATATCGTGCCAAATATTTATTTATTTTTATTCCGGGATCTCCAGGGTCGCACCTGCTCTCCTTTTCTGGTCAATCACGTATTTTCAGGTGGAAATTGGCAAAAAAACACTGATTATTAGAGTAGGTTGAACTTGTTTTCGGTAAAATTTTTAGATTTAAAAAAAAATCTTAAATAATGAAAATGGTTTACTCAACATTGTTAATTGTCTTTTTTTTTTTTGCTTAGCATGAGGGTAGTGTGTACTTTATAAAATAAAATTGAGCCCCATTACAAAAAATTGTAATAAAAATATTTTACTCAACATTAGGGTGGATCGAGTTGTTTATTTATTTTTTATAAAAAAAAATTTTTTTATTTGAAAAAAAGCAAAATTTTTTACTCAACATTTTGAGGTGCCCAATCGATTTATAAATAAATAAAAGTTCTAGCTCAATTTTTTTTTTGTCCAAAAATTGTTACTTAAATTACAAAACTATTAGGAACACAATTTTTTAAACCTCTTCTAGATCTAAAACACCTTAAAAAACTGTTTTTATGGGGAAAAAAATATTTCAAAATAAATTTTCAACCAAAAAGGTAACTACGCACAAATTGTACTTCACCGAACTACACCTTTTCCATATTGAAATCAGAAAACGACCATTGAATTTCAGAATACGTAATTGGATTTCAGACTTTGTCATTTGGATTTAAGTATAGTTATCTGGATTTCAGAAGATATCAATGGGATTTAAGAATAGGCAATTGGAAATGAAGTACCATCTGTCATAATGCAAAGAGTCAGCGCATTCGCGAACAAAAGCCACGCTCTACATGTAACAAAAGCATGGACCACCAGCCGCAGATAAGTCGGCCCTTAGAGTATTCGAGAGAAAGGTTCTTCGAAGGTTTTATGGGACCCTACGCGATGCAGACGGTGTATACCGAAGAAGATGCAATGATAAGTTGTAGATGTAGTTAGAGTGATCGAGCCCATTGGGCAGGGCGAAGCACTGTTAACAACAACCACGACATAAGTTTTATGAGCTCCACGCAGTCATCGACATTCTCCAACGAATTAAAACCCAGCGGCTACGTTGGCTTGGCCATGTAATGCGAATGGAAGAAGATACTCCGGCCCGGAAAGTATTCTTGTCGGAACCCACCAATGGAAGCAGAGGAAGAGGAAGGCCCCCACTCCGTTGGAAAGACCAAGTGGAGAACGATCTGCGATCCCTTGGCGTTTCTAATTACCGTCAACACCGGCAAATGATAGAGTCAGGCGCACTTTGTTGGAAGGTCAAAATCATTTAGACCGTATTATGGGCTGTTGACCTATATATTTATGTAAATGAGTTGCATTTCAGAGAATTGAATTGGATTTCAGAAAAAGATAATTCGATTTGAACTGAACGGGATAAAATTAAAGAATTGATTTATTCAATAGCAAATAATATTTGCATATTCCATGGACTCTATGTATAGAAGCAAGTATAAACACAGCAAAAACCGTTGGAAATCTATTTTCTGAAACCCACTTGACGATTTCTGAATTCAAATTAAATATTCTTAGGTGCAATTTTAGTTTTCTGAAATCCAATAATCGTTTCTTAAATCCAAATGACAAATTCTGAAATCCAACTAGCTATTCCAAAATTCATTTAACATTTTCTGAAATACAATTGGAGTTTTCTGATTTCAATCTGGAAATGGTGTAGTTGCATGCAAACTACTTAGATCATTACTACGTGTGCGACAACTGGTCGCTAAATCGTTAACATTGTAATATTCGTAAAACAATAATGCAATAAAAACAATAAAGTTAAATCATTGCTATAATCAATCAAAATAGGTCCGTTATATTTTGATTGATTGAATGATTTTACTTGAATTACTAACACTTATTGGTGGATTTTTTTTTACTTCATGCAATCATGCTAACAAATTGCTTTGAAAAGTTTTTCCTAGCTATAAATCGCTAAGCACACAAGCGTCGATATGTACTGTATTTAGGTTAGCTTAAAGTTTGATGACCGCCAGACTTCTTCCAATACTTGTAGAACGTGGAGAGGCTAACTTAGCACAGCTGATACATTACTCTGCTATGTATTGGTATGAGATTTGATTTTGGCTTTTCTTTGATAAACGTACATAAAACCAAATAGAGCCATAGTAACGCTATGTATGTCTAAGGCAAGGCGTAGGGTAGAGCAGAAGAGCTTTGTTATCCTTGCAGTGTTGTTAAGTGGATGCTTAACGTAGGGTAGGACCGAATCGCCATGTTCTTGGTGGTTGAAAGCTTTGCGGGCTGATAGAGAAATGACGTATTATTCAACGCGCTTAGTGGTGTGCTTTTACTTTCATTCATCATACAAATATCTGTGTCCTTGAATTTATAACACTTTCCCCGTGTCGATGCACTACACAGTGCCGCAGTCAGCTATGAATCATTGTCATGCTATATTCATCATTCGCCAAAATTCGTTAATCTCTTTACTAAAAATATGAAATGGAGCGAAAGACAAAAGGGCTGTGTCAAGGTCACTATGAAGTCTAGAGAAGAAAGGAAAGCTTTTCTCACAAAATTCGTTTTTATTCTTACTCTGCTTAATTGATGTTGAGCTTCCTAGATGGATTGATCAGTTGGAAATGTCAAATCAAACGAAGTCGTTCTCAAACGCAATAGGGTCTTCCCTCACCTGTGTTTTTTTTTTATGGGTGTCGAAAAGAGCAATTATCGAGCCAAAACTCGCATTACATTGCCAAGCCCGCGAACTCGCTATTTTATTATTCGTCGTATAACTCCAAGATTGTGTTGCTGTTGTAATAACGGCAAACAAAATACCGGTAGCACAATACTGGTACGCTCCTATACTTATGCCTTTCCATACTAGCCCGACTTTACCTTCTCTGAGTTGTGGCCTTAAACGAGTTGCTCCTGGATCTGGAGTGCAGTGGCTCCCAAGTAATGGCATATTCACTCAACTTGTCAATCTTTGGCAGGGTAAGTTAGTAAAAGCTCTTAGGGACGTTTTGCAATGATATCTGGGAATGGTGACCAATTAGTCAGAAGCCAGTGGTCAACCCAAGTAAAAAGGGGGCGGGTTCAGGTCACAAGAAGTTACAAAAGCCCTGAATTCAGACGACATTATTAGAGAGAGTTTCATTGGTTGTGTCTGAGAGGCTCAAGTACCTACATATGTATTAAATTTACCGAAAACTATCATTAAAGGCTTATTTGAATAGGCATGCCCAATTAGGCCTCGGACTTGACGCAAATTGAAACGACGCGAAGTGAATTATGCTATTCACTATCAAGTAAACATCGAAATACTACTTTATTAGAAGAAAATCCTAGCCTAGGCGTATGCACAAGAAGATACAAGAGGCTACGTGGCTGTCCCCTGATAGAAAAACAAGCAACCAGATTGACCACGTTGTAATAGACAGAGGGCATGTTTCCAGCGTTTTAAATGTTCCAGGTACTAAACTCGACACCGACCACTATCTTGTCGCAGCCAGATTCGCGCTCGCCTCTGCGCGGTTAAAAACGTGAGTGTAAAGGCACAAGGAAAGCTGGACGTCGAAAAACTGCAATCGCAACGGACACCCAATGATTTCGCAACTGGACTCTCACTCTCTCTCAATGTACAGAGAGTGCTTGGATTATGGAGGGAGCACTTCTCCACCCGACCCCACAATCGAAGATGATGGAATTAGTGTTCCCCCACCCAACTACAAGGTGGCGCAAAAGTAATCCTCCTATCAGAAAATGCTATAAATGTGGTTCCAACAGGACGGTGCAACAGCACACACTGCACGTGCCACAACCGATATGCTGAACATCGGAAGCTTACTTTTGCGCCACCTTGTATAATATGAATAATATGGTCCGAAGAATGCATGCCTGGCGATTGGAATCTAAGTGTCCTCTGCCCAATACACAAGAAAGGAGATCCTACAATCTGCTCTAATTATCGCGGGATCAGATTGCTTAATATCGCATATAAGGTCCTATCAAGCGTATTGTGCGAAAGACTGAAACCCACCGTTGACAAACTGATTGGACCTTATCAGTGCGGCTTCAGACCTGGCAAATCTACCATCGACCAGATTTTCACTATGCGCCAAATCTTTGAAAAAACTCGCTAGAAAAGAATCGACACACATCATCTCTTTGTTGATTTTAAAGCCGCTTTCTATAGCACGAAAAGGATCGGCCTATATGCCGCTATGTCCGGATTTGGTTTCCCAGCAAAACTTATACGGCTGTGCAAAATGACGTTGAGCAACACCACCATCTCAGTAAGAATCAGGAAGGACCTCTCCAAGCCGTTCGGAACTAAACCACGTTTCAGACAGGATGATCCCCTATCGTGCGATGAGGACAAAACGAAGTACCTTCTGTCATCATGCAAAGAGTCAGCGCATTCGCGTCTTGGCACTCACGCCACTGTTGGCATCCATAAGTTTGAAATAGTAAAGGAGTTCGTTTACCTGTGAACCAGCATTAACACTAACAATAATCTCAGCTTAGAAATCCAGCGGATAATTACCCTTGGCAATAAATGTTACTTTGGACTGAGTAGGCAATTGAGAAGCAAAGTCCTCTCTCACCGAACAAAAACCATGATCTACAAGTCGCTCATAATACCCGTCCCGCAATATGGCGCAGAAGCATGGACGATAACTGCCGCAGATGAGTCTGCGCTTGGAGTATTCGAGAGTTGGAAAGACCAAGTGGAGAACAATCTGCGATCTTTTGGAGTTTCTAATTGGCGTTAACTGGCAAAGGATAGAGTCAGGTGGCGCGCTTTGTTGGAAGGTCAAAATCATTTAGACGGTTAAACTAAAATCTACTAAGGGCTGTTGAACTGTATATGTATGTGTGCGTATTAGAAGAAAATTGAACAAAGTAAACATATAAAAAACAAAATAGTATACATTTTGTTTACATACATACGTACAAATAACAAAAAAAAAAATTTTGTTAAAACAAAATAAATTATTCAATTACTTTATAAAAACATAATAAAAATTAATCACTGTCTGATACGTGCATAGTGGCTGTTGTCGTAAGTCGACTTTCTTTCACAAAAAATGTATTGGCGCAATTAAAATTGCGTTGATTTTAAGTTAGAAAAGGAATCCCCGAGTTTTGTTGGCATGGCGCAGTTAAAAACAAAAGTCGTGCCATCTCTTAGAAAAAATTAATAATTCCAAAAAATTTCACAAATAAAAATTAAAGACTCGAACCCAAAACGAAACTACGCAAAGCGAAGTATTGGTGTAATATTTTGTTGACTTGTACATAAATATACATATGTACGCGTAGATGTAAAAACATGTAGATATGTTCAATGTGTAAAAACTGAAGTATATAACAACTAAGAGGTTATACATTATAAAATTTCACAAAAAAACTGGATTACACACGAACTATTTAAAAAAATACAGTAAGTTTATTTTTTTAATTTTAATAAATCATAAATAGATAATGATTTTGCTGAGTCCTTAGCTCATCCACCGGAAAATAATGAGCTCTGGACATAAGAATAAATACACGCGTAGCATGACATTATAAGTCACATGGTTGTCACGTGATGTACTGGTTTTTAGCCTCTGCATGTCTGAGCTTTATTGTCCCCAGCGCAACGCTTAACCAATTACCATGCTACAGTGGAAACTTTATTCAGCGATTGCCAATAATTGTCATGCCTTTAAAGAACTTTAATCAAATAATATATATGATAAGATAATAATCATAATGATAACAATCTGAGACAGTGAAAAAGGCTTAAGTTGTAGGTCTGGTCAAGCATAAAAAATTTTACATACCCCAGATTTTGTATTCTTCCTTAAAACTGGTATAAGCGGCCAAAAACCAGTATTCTTATTTTGAAGCATAGATAAGCTCCTTACTTTATTCAAATTTTGAGATAGCAGATATTGTCAGCTTAATTAGGTCTTATATTCATTTCGGTTATAAAGAAATTAACGGATCGAAATATGTATATCTAAACTGTCACAAGCTAAGTGCGTAAATCTGCACCGTCTTGTAGGACAATATTTTGAGAAGTTTTACTTCTAACTATAATTGCCGGAAAATAAGCTTTTAATATAAATTTAATTTTCTTTTTAGACTACACAAAAAATATATATTTAATTGAAAAATAGTTTTATTTCAAGCTTAAAACGAGATTAAAAACAAATCATTTCGTCGGTGACCCTGCAAAACCGCGTAAGCTACATTTGTGTCAAAAGCTTTTATAGGCCTCTGCCATCAAGATCTACACATTTATTGTCAAGAAAACTACATGTTGGTTTGGAAAATGATTAAAAGAATTGATCTTGATGGAAAATGTTTCCATAAACTCATTATTCGTCTTTAAATTATGCCATTTATTGTTGAAAAACAACCAAACTGAGATATCACTTACGCGGTTTTGCATTTGTGCATTACTCGCTTCTGCAGATTCATCGACGCTATGTAGACAAAATATTTTAAGAAATATCTTTTTCTTTGTTCTGCTTTTTTTCGAAATTTCTTTCAGTGGTAGAGGGTTCTTATATATTTTTAACTTTAACAAAAAAATCAAGAGAATAAATATATTTTTTTTTTTTTAACTTTTCGTTTTATCAAAAAAGTGTTGAAAATCAAGTTTTATTATTTTAAGTGAGAAACATTATTTTTAATAAAAATAAATATATCAGTTTAAGCACATATTAATAATAAAAAATTTTGATTTTCTCTGATAAATAATTCTTACTTGCTGGAATTTTGATTAATGTTTTTTTTGAATAAAAATACCAATTATTATAAAAACTAATAATTGAATAAGTAATGAACACCAAAAAAGAAGACGCATCGAATTTGGTAGACTATTACGAGTTTTTTAAATTTTAGCAAAAAAATTCTTTAAAGTTTACTCAGTTAAAAGTAATTTTTTAAATTTTTTTTTGCTTAGGTAATTTCCGACACGTAGTAAGATGATGGTTTTTTTTTTTTTTAATTTTCACCTTAACCTTCAGTTTCTTGCTTTTTTTTATATATATTTCCAATATCAACACTAAAAAACACAAATATTCATGACTATAAATGAGTTACTGTCCAGAATAAGATTTTTTATGAAAATTTTTATTATTTAAATTATTCTAATATTTACTTTTTTTTTTGAAGTTGTTATTTGAATAGAGAAGGAAAATTTTAGAGACAACCGCTATAGCTTTTCTTGCACAGATATCTATTTTTTCGTATCCATTCTACTAAAAAAAAAAAATTAAAAAAAAATAAAAAAATAATAATTTTTATAAACATTATTATTATTGGGCTTGAGCTCATTTGTGGTCATGAATACTTTAAAAATATACAAGCCGTAAAAACAACCATTGATTTGATGGTATACAAAATCTTTAAAAAAAAAAATTATATTGATTTAATACATATCAATGAGATACATTTTTTAATTGAACATTTGAGTTTTATTCTTATTAAGTTTTTCTTTTTTATATTTTTTTTTATATTTTTGAAGTTTTAGTCCTAATAATTCACTGTTAGTAGTAAATTTGAATATGCTTTTCAATAAAATATACATCTCGAAAGAAGTAAAAATCAAATTCTTTTGTGAAAGTTTTTAGTCACACGAAAAAAATTTACACACGATAAGTTAACAATTATAATAATTTGAAATCGCACATACTTGTAGATTTAACTGCATTTACTTTGTTACGCCAGCCAAGTGTTTCAGTTTTGTACAAAAATTGTTGGGCACACAAATGAACTTTCGAAGTTTTGAAATATTTTTTTTTTCACAAATAAACGTTTATTCCATTAGCATATATTTGGGACAAAAATTACGCACATACATGCAAACAAAATTAATATATGTAAATAATATTAATTTTATTTTCAAAATTTTATCATTGCACTTTAAGCTCGGTTCTTTTTTATGCGGATTTTTTGCACTCAACGTTTTTTCTCGCGTACCAGTTTTTATTTCGTTCACTTTTCTCAGGCAATCTCAGTTAAGTCACACACCGACTGATAATACGCGCGCACTGTTTCGACGCTTTATACTAAGGCTCGTTTGTTCAGACCGAGCAAATAAAGCCAACCAATCCACTGAACGTAACAACACTAAACATTGATCGGCAATTGAGCACACGATCAACAATGAAATTGTAGACGAAAACAAATACAAAAATACATGTGATCATGTCGAGAAACAGAATACGAAAAAATAAAGCAACAAAATAATTTTGGTTATGCCGGTAACGTTTGTTACGACAATCATCAGACCCTCACAAAAAAGTATATAATTTCTTAACGATTTTTGTAGGTATGTGTTTGATATTTTTTACAAAAAAAAACCCCGTATGTAGTACCGAAGAAATTAACTTCTTAAATTGAGAATAATTTGACTAAACTATTAGTATTAAAAAGAGTAGCAGATAATAGTAAAATATTCTAGGCGAAAATTTACTTGACGGCGCTAGTTGTTTAATAGTCGAAGGAATTGGTTTGGAGTATCTAAAATATGAAATATATGTTTTTGACTTCACTTTTGGTATATTGTAATTGCTCAACTCTGTCGTCCGCGGCTTTGGTAAATCTAGAAAAAATCTCGATTGCGAATATTTTGTAGCTGGCAGCAGATTTTGTGACAACGTCTTGAAAAATAAAATAGGATAAGGTGGCAACCCTAGGTGAAAAGCATACTTATAAATATTTTTTTCGAAATACGTCGTAAAATCACTTTCGTTTCCGATGATAGCATATCTTACTCAATTAGAAAAAATTTCAAATTGCTTGCAACCTTTTAAAAATATCCTAAGTGGCAAGACTTAAATAAAATATTTTAGATCACAACAGGTAACCTATAAAAAAAATGTCATGGCAATCTGTCATTTCACTTCCGAGATAATAGCAATAAATAAAATAGGATTAGGTGGCAACCTTATTTATAAATATTTCTGTTTAAATACGACGTCAAATACCTCGCGTTTGATACCCATATTGGAATATTTCACTTAATTAAAAAAAAAAGTATATGGTTGGCAAAACGGTCTCACATCCTCAGTGCCAACACCTGGTAGTAGTGGATATGAAACATAAGTTCGTTTATAGCTATAAACTGCAAGCTTCCTAATAGGAGGATATATCATAAATGCTTCCAGATTTACTCTGCTACGATCTAAATTCTCATCGCCTCAGTTAAAATATTCTTCCAGCGAACGTCGAACTTCGTTAGACGATTTCGTATTCTAAAACCGTCATCAAAAATTTATTGGTAAGAATACTATAATCATAGTGGTAATGGCTTAGTCGGCTATGAACAGCCAACTTTGCCGGACGTAACCACGGCAATGAGAAAATATATTCTGCTAAAGTAACCTCCCAAATCTAGTGCGTCGATTTCTCTAATTAAAATGTCAAAGTGGGCTGGGACAACCTTTTCTCGAAAAGAGTTAAATTTACTTTATCTTCGCTCCCTTTTGCACCAGGAATAGAAACAAGGAGGATGGGGAAAATGAATGTAAAGGTGAAATACAGGAAGAAGAGAAATATTGCGAAATAGAGGAATAAGAAGACAGATATGTAGATAAATTATTTCCAGGTAGGACACCGTCTGTCGGCTCTTATACTTTATTTTAAAGAGAGTAGTTAATTATAGAAAGCTTGTAACAATTTTAACTTAAGATGGCGCATACAAAAAAAATTTTAATTCAGCAGACTTCTATGTAAGTCCATGCACTGCGATGCGTTGGCTAATGGATTAAACGCGAAACCCATTGAGCCTTCAGAGAGAGCACACATGCCACGCAATGCGATGCTATCCAAATATAACTAAGCCATAACACTCTCGCTAGTCGAAAAGCGTAGCAATCTGTGGGTATCAAGCGAGCACATTTGTGAAAAGAAATGACGGTGCCTGATTTGAAACATAATTGATTGCTACGGTTGCCGCATGTCGTGTTACGTATTAAAGTCACCCTGTAATATGCTCTGATATTATAAGTACTGTTCTTGGTGGTGTAACCCCAAAACACAACCCCCAAAGGTTTGTCAAGTCTAATGGATATGTACAGTCCTCTTTAGGTACTCTTCAGTATTAGCAGATTCTGGTGGGAGCCCCTCAAACTTTCGTCCCCTCCCCTTTTATCGCCCCCCTTAGTAAAATTTTAGATGCGCCACTGATTCCTATGTACATTTTTTATTTGAATGATATCGAGAATGCATTTTAAACTGATTTTTTGTGTAATTGCGAAATAATAATGAAGATAATTCGAACATACAAAGTATATACAAGCCTCCAGGTATCTAATCATACTCGTAAGAACGGAAAGTTTTTTCAAAGCATGTACGTATATGAGTAGGATTGATGGTATTTAATTAGCCTTCTGCGAAGTTTTAGGTGGCCACCCTACAGGGAGTCTTGGATTTCGGAAAGGGGATTTCTGCTTTAAGGTAATGTACATGGAACACGCTGACTCTTTCTGCGGAATCTGCCTCTGAGAGGCTGCTGTTTGTGGTCGTGGTTGCAAAAGTTGTAATCACCGGAAGATAGACGCTACAACGGGCAGTGTGGGATGAACTCTACTTGATGATCTTATCATCAATTTGAAGGTTCTGCCTTTTAGTGGCACAGTTGCCTACAGCCAGGGATTGGGGATCATATAAGCGAGTTAAGGTGGCCCAGAAAGCACAGGTTTAAGATGTCTACAGTAAGTTGCTGGACATGAGTCTAGTACACACATGAGCTAGTTCTTCCTGTTACTATCCCATATTTGTTCGATCTGCTAACTCTTCGAGTAGTAGACGTTGGTCGCGTCGTACTAGAGGCAAGCCCTACCGCATAAATATAATAAGAAACTGCCCCGGCGGAGAGAAGGAGATCTGTAGATCATCTCTGGGGAGTGTTCGCTTCAAATAAAAAAGAAAACTGAGCCCACAAGCGAGATTGTTCCGAGTTCAATACCTTGCTTGATAGGAATAAAAATAATAGTAATTTCGAGCAACATACCTCCGAGGAGATTGAGGCCGAGTTCTATTTTTCACCAAAAATTGGAAGGACTACATGTTTTATGCCGACTCCGAACGAAATCTGCCAAGGCAGATGAATTTTTACTGAGATGCTTTTTCATAACAGAAATAAACTTTAAGGGTTGCCGAACACTGACGAAAGAACTTTTTCTTAAAATTCTAATGTTCTTTGTCTTAGTACTTGGACCCGGGACCTTCGTCGAGGAAGCACATAACCACACCATGGAGGCCGCCTGATAGGAATAATGAGCCAAAATTAAATTAGATTGTTATTTGTATTTAGAAGCGATTTTATGGTTAAGGTATGGCATCGAATGATATAATCTGATATCAAAATGTTTTATCTTGTTTATTATCGACAATACGAAAGCAAAAGTCATTTTAAACTATAAAACATAAATAGTTCTTGCTGGTACGTGACTGAGTGTGCAGTGTAAAAATTTTATGAGGGAACTTTTTTTGACTAGTTCTTTTTGTTGCTTTTAATGGCTTTTTAATGACAAAATTTCATTAAGGCCCAGTTTCTCAACCAATTTTGTACTGTGATGCTTCTAATTTTTCCTGCCAATTGGCGAGACTCGGAAAGGCATTTGCCAAGAGGGATAACTCTTTGCCGAGAAGATTTTTCATAGCAGAAGCACATTCGGAGTGTCACACGGAAACCGTTTTAAGCTTTTAGCCGGGAGATTGCGCTGGTCGAATATCTAGTAGACTTCGTCGCCTGTAAATATAATGCAAATGTATGATCACTTGGTCATCCGAAAAGAGAGTCATCACTCGACGCTTTGTCACTGCACTTTCAATTGGAAGTGCTTTCACCTGGCGGTGCTTGGCGCTGCGTCAAACCTAGCTAAGTGTTAAAAGGATTCATAACGCTACCTGGCAGTCCCATGACGAAACGCAAAATTGAATTGAACACGTCGTAAGTCACGAATTCCGTGAGGGAATGCATCGCATGGCAGCAAGGGAAGAAAAAAGAAACATTTGCTAGGGTGACATGACCTATAAGATTTCACTGGTCATAAATCGCTACCACGACAGTCGGGTAGCACCGCAAGCGAGTACCGGAGCGTACCGGGTTCAAATCCGGCCAAATAGTGTTAATTCGACAACACTCCCCAAAACCTTCGGGGAGTGTTTTTTTCGTTACCACAACAACAACAAACATTTGAAATGCTGGCTCACAGGAGTATTAGCCGAAGATACTACCAAAAGATCTAACGGATGACGAAAGTTCCAAAACTAGAGCGAGTTGGTGCAGGGGCAATAATGGTTATCTGTAAACCACGCACATAACGTGCCAAAGCTATGGAAGGTACACTTCTCGGTATTGCTAAGTTGTGAGGCTGATTGCGATCCAAATACTCTAATCCCTGAAGATGAAAAAAACGTATCACCATTCGACTATGATGAATTGTGAATTTTTAAGCAGCTCTTAACAGCTCGAAAAGAATCTGCTGTCGGAATAAGACTTTCCAGGAAAGCTTATACGGCTATGCCTAAAGACGTGCTACTAAAAGCCCCGAGTTGATTGAAAAGGACTCTTTTGAAGAGTACGAAATCAAACGAGACATCAGATAAGAGGGCTTGATGTTGGAATAGATAATTCGAGCAGAAGAGATCTAAGTACTGGTAAAATCTATTAGAAGAGCCTGCGATTTCTGGTTGATTACATTAGCCTTAACAATTGGCCGTAAGCAATGACTTTCTTGTTTGGATCAAGGAGTATTTGTTTTCAACAATTAAAAAATATTCACACACTTGTCTTGGTAGCTACCACAATGTTGGTAACATTTTTTCCCACCCTGCCGTTGAACCCGTAAAGCCCAAATGACAGTACTTGGCGACCAGTTATCTTCCACAAATCAGGCATCGGCTTCACGAGAACATTAAAAGACCGGACAATCTTACAACAGGGTTTTCATTAGAGGACTTTCGTTCTTTTTCATTATGATTTAATATGGCGGGTTCGAGGTCCAACGCTTGTTACGTTACAGGGTAACGCATCTCATGGTGATCACACGCTGTTAAAGAGAAATGCCCCATCAAACCTTAAAACCGACTATTTCGGCTGTTTCATACTTTCTGCCACCAAACAGGTGCTCAGTACCTACCCAGAATATATTTGGACTTTCACAGGTAAATGGCATTCAGAAATGTTTCTCACCGATGTGGCATTCTCCATCGATTAACTCTTATTTTGGCGCCCTGATTGGAATCAACAACAACAAAATCAATATCTTCATCGGCACTCCATTTGAGTATGTTTATAGTTATTAACTTTCGCGTGACTTCGCTTGAATTGTCATTGACAATAAATGAGAAATGTAAACAAAGCAATGAAATATGAATATGAAGGAAAGATCCGCTAACTTGCAGACATCGAGTTACATAGTTGGATGTGCATTTCTTTGATGACGCAAGCGCAAATGCTTACAAACACGTCAACAGCTATAAAATGAAGAGTTTATTGAACTTGTCTCTAATCAAGATCCAATTAGTACACAAATACGCACCAGAAATACGCCATGGTCCGCTATGCGTAGCTGCTTTGGTGTGATTGGTGTCGCAAGAGACCAAGCAGTCGCAGATAACATAGGCATGTAGCCAGAGATCGTTGGGGACAAAGAAAGCTGTGCCTCTGGCTGTAATATTCACTTATTCCACAGTCAACCTAAGATCTAAATGCATCTTTTTTAGGGTCAATGATATACAAAAGCTTTTCCGGAGAATGGGTTAGGGTTTGTTGAATCATGGTAGAGTCCAGGGGCGTAAGCAGGATACTTTTCGGAGGGGGTCATTTTCATTTTGTTTCAATTTTTTTTGACACGTTTCATAATCAAACAATTCTGATTAAAAGCAAATATTTCACACAAAAAAACCAGAAGGCAGTTTAGAACTGTAATTCAAATAAGTCAGAACAATTTCCTTCCTAAATAAGGCCGTGTTAGTATCTTCCATGGCTGTGAACGGCATGCCAGCACGTGATACTCGGTTAGGGAATGTGCTGTTTACTTGGAGAGCCAAGTGGGTGTTAATGCTGTGAGCTCAACAGTGGTCCGGTTGAGGGTGGTCTGGGAATACCTGATCTGGCTCTCGACATCCTAGAACTATTAAAAAATACTCATCATTAGCGCACTGGCGCATAGCAAGATCGCAGGCAACTTTAAAGCTGATGTCTTAGGCCAAGTGAGTTTCTCCTACAAGGCGTGGCTGTCACGCAAACTAATGGAATCAAAGAGTCCTAAAATCTTTACCGATACTCTCATTTCCAGACTCTAGACCAGTAATTGTGATCAAAGCAGTCGTTAGTTGAATTTTTCCGGTGTTCAGATCCGACCTTCGAAGTACCGACTCTAGCTTCGACTAAGAGGATGTAGCTACACCGCAGGAACTATGAAAGGCATTCCTTTTCATACTAGCGACACTTATTACCTTGTAAACGGCTAAGGCTTTAGAAGAAAAGTTTAAATGATGTGGCGATTGGAGGAGCGGAGAAAAGATGGACGATGGGAAGGTGATACTCACCTGCGAGGAAAAATCCAAACAGACGTGTTTCTACATAAATTCATGGATATTTGGATGGGCTGAAGGTTGGATTGTGGGCTGGCTTGTGCGGCTAGAAATAGAAATATTAGTTAACGGTTAACATTAAGATAAATGAACTTACATACAGGCGACAGATGGATATTCTTATGGGTTAAGGAGAGGTGCAAATCACCACCTATCAGGTGGAAGGAGGGCGGACGGAAGAAGTGTTGTACTCACTGCCCGAGGCAAAGAATTTCGTCAGAATGGATGGTTCTTTTACCTCAAATGGGTTGTGCAATAATTAGGTATTAGTTGACTAAAAGAACTGAGAGATGCCTGCGACGTGCAAAAAGATAGGTGGTCGAATATATAGGAACATTTGAACTGGCGAATATCTCGCCAAGTCCTAGGACAAAGAGACAAGCTCACGGGCCTACCGTAGTACACAAACTATTTCTATGTGGGCAAAGTGACCAAGCAAACTGATCATACAAAATCAATTCCAGAAAATATTCCATTTCATAAAAAACCCAGCAACCTCAAACAAACACACAACATAATCATCGAGTTTTCATAAACATGCAACCGTGGTGAGTAAAAAGCAGACTGACTAAGCGTGCATGCAGACAGCAACAGAAAATAGCCCGGAGCAGCAGAAGGAGCATTTATGGCTTGATGATGGAGATGGTGATGACAGGCAGTAAAAGTGAAAAGCCACACATACAACAATCAATTAAGGCCAATTATCATTTAGCATGAGGGCGGTCGTGGGGACGAGCACAAGCACGAATAAGGATTCGAAGTAATGAAGTGCACAGCAGAGGCATCAGTCAGAACCAGCGCTACTACAGATCCCTCAAAATGAATCAAAAAATAATATCACTCGTGAGATGACTGAAAGCGATGGACGGTCTGGGCTGGGAATAAAAAAACAACCAGAGATGAGCAAACAAACGCTACAAAATATAAGTACCACAAGCGCGCGAAGGGGCGATTTAACCCCGGTTCGTAGAATGAAGGATATGTGTGCGTAGGTGACGTGGTTTGTGGTTGTGTGATGCATCCCCAAAAGTGCAGGCGTACCGAAAGTAATTAAAACAAATTTACACTTTAGACACTCATGGAAAGTAGACAACAACATTAAAACAACAATAAAGAACTAACAAAACAAAAAAAATAAATACAAAAAACATTTGCAGCCATAGGTTCGAGCACTTAACATAAGTACTGAGCGCCAACGAGAGTAAAATGAGTTAAACCCAATCTAAAACTATGGGCAACAAAGCATCTACGCTGCTGCGAAGCAATAACAATAACAACTTATCAGAAACGAATTGAGAACAATGCCGTAATGGAGAGAATATTATGTAGAATATCCCAGTGAAGATAGTTGCCACTTATATAAATTTTGTTAGGCCAAAATGTGTCACAAGTCGGAGTAAAATATATCTCAAAATGCATTTCAGACTGCCATTAGCATGACTCTATATGATGTGATATCGTATGAATTTGCAAACATTATAACATTTGTAATATGATCTGATTTGATCAAATTTTACGTGCGTCCTCTAATTTGATTTTATGTGACCTTATATGCTTTCATATGATCTCATATAAGAGGTGTGTTCAAAAAGTATCGCGAATTTTGTGTTTTTTCAAAAATTATTTATTTATTCATGAATATCTGTTTTGTCCCTTTCAAAGTAATCTCTCTTCTCTTTATGGCGCGATATACAACAGGTATATCATCATAAACCTCCTAAGAGATTTTTGCGCCAAGCTTCTCTTCTTCTTTTGCTGAGAAGCCTGTCATGGCAGAAATACACTCGGAGAGTTTGCCAAACCACTGCCGAGGGGCGACCCCGTTTTGAAAAACTTTTTTTCAAATCACTTTTGATGTTACCTGTACCAGGGCTCGAACCATGGACCTTCGGTGTGGTAGGCCGGCAACACTACCTCCACACCACGGCGGCCGCCAATCAAAGTAATCCCCATGAGATATTATACACTTGTGCCAACGGTTTTTCCAATCTTCGAAGCACTTCAAAAAATCATTTTTTTGCATCTTGTTCAGCTCCTCCTTCGATGCCGTCTTTATCTCGTCTAGAAAAGCGTAACGTCGTCCTTTCATGGGCCTCTTCAGTTTAGGGAACAAGAAAAATTCACAGGGGGTCAGATCTGGGGAATACGGTGCCTGCGGCATCATTAGTGTGTTGTTTTTGGCCAAAAAGTCGCGCACAAGCAACGATGCGTGAGCAGGGGCGTTATCGTGGTGCAAAAGCCAATTTTTGTTCTTCCACAAATCCGGGCGTTTCTGGCGGATTGCTTAGCGCAAATTGCGCATAACTTGCAGGTAATATTCCTTATTGACCGTTCTTCCCTGTGGCAAGAACTCATGATGCACCACGCCCCTGCAATCGAAGAAAACTGTCAGCAAAACTTTCACATTCGACCGAACTTGGCGCTTTTTTCGGTCTTGGTTCGTGCGGCAGCTTCCATTGAGACGATTGAGCTTTGGTTTCCACGTCATAACCATAAACTCACGATTCGTCACCAGTTATGACCCTCTGGAGCAAATTTGGGTCGTCGCGGACAGAGTTTAACATCTCATTAGCAATGTTCATGCTGTTTTTGGTCACAATTGAGCAATTTTGGTACGAATTTCGCGTAAAAATCGAAGACGATCCCAAACACGTGCAAGCAAAGCAGCTGTCAACAATTAACTGAACATTCAAAATGGCCGAGCTTGTCGGCATAAGTGAGAGACATGAGTACCAACATAACGCCACAAAAAATTCGAAATTCGAATATACGTAACCAGCGAAAATTCAAAATTCGCGATACTTTTTGAACACACCTCGTATATTGGTTTTTTGTTTGCAGTTGACATTTTGCGATATGACACCAAACGAAGGATTTATTTAGTTGTTTCAGGTTGGGATATCTCCTTAAAGCCTGGAATATGATCAATAACACCCACATTCCTAAGGCAAGTAAAAGCTCCCGCGTCTATTCTAAGGCGCAATCAGCTTGTGCTCTGTCATTTCGAAAGCATTGGAATGTCTGATTGATCTATATTTACGTTGTAGAATTCCACGAGAGCGCTTGTTGGTATCGAAGCTTGCCTATCTTAATCTACTGAAACGGGAGCAATTGGTAATGACATGCCAGTTGCTATCGAAAGGTTGAATTTGTTAGCAGGCTCCTAAAGATCGGAACTCTCTTTGCCTATAAGGAGGAAGCTAACGCCCATAGGAACGCCACAGAAAGGGCTGCCAAGTGGTGGCATATGTATACGACATGGCATTACTTTTCAGACTTGGATAAGGTTGCCATACCAGGTAAGGCGAAGCTGATTCTGTTCACGACCGCCCTCAATTAAGGGAGTTTCGCTGGTGGGAGAGGGTCAGGTACCTTTGTATTCGAAAGTTTGAAAGCTGTTAACGAAGCCAGCATCGTCGTTAGTTAAAGTGGTTTAACAATGACCGTTTAAGTGTCTAGGTCGTTTGGTCATCAGTTGAGATAGCTGCCATATCATCATCATATGATATAGGCGACACAAAATTCTAAACACCAAGTCATAACTTACAAATCTTTAGGTTACATGGTAACCTCCTATGATGTTCTGTGATGTGATGTGATATGATCAATTTGTTCCAACTTTCATTAAAACATCTTGGTGTGGCTGCTATCTTAAATTATGTGATTTTATTGGGTCTAATATGGTTTGATAGTTCGTTTATAACTACATGTAATGATACATTTAGATATATTATATATTTCACAGCATGATCCTGTCTATGCCTCGATCTGACTTTACTAGGTACTATCTGATTTGATTAAATACGAGTATTTGATGAGACGTCACCTCCACTAATGTGATATGAAATAGTGTCATGTGATATTTTTCTCAATCGCGTTTAAAACAAAGTGTTATTTACTGTTACTGCAACCCAAGGCTTTGAAGTTGTGCCGAAAAATGTCTTGATTACATTTTTGTGATAAAAGGAACTTTATGCTTGCAACAATATACCATTTTAAGAAACGAAAAAAAATTCACCAAATTTGGTTAAGTTGTACAAAAACGACAACTGTGACATCATCAGCCATATACTGAGTATGCGCCAAATTGCGATTGGGTGATAAAGCAACGACAACGCCGATGATGACAATAACAACAACGACAATGCCGTAACCGATTGTGGTGACGATGCCTACAAAACAGATAGTCATGCGTTTGATAAAACAGCTCGCGCTCACAGTGTTAAAGTCAGCTTCATAGCTGGCATCTATCCATCCAAAGGAAATAAGCGAGGGATATAAACAACCAACCGAACGGCGGGACGACCTAACGACCAGCTTAGCTACATACAAGCTTCCTTAGTGTGCCACAAAAATAGAATTGAAAACACTTACGCTCCTTTTATATTTATGTATGTATGTATTTAAAATCGCTTTGTGCGAACCGTACCCACTCGTACATGACACACAACAATACTTTATCCCGACAAAGGATAACAGCCCTTGGAGCACGTACTCATTCATATATGTATGTATATACATATAAAGGCGACCGAAGTTCAAAGCTTTTACTCGTACAACGATAATAACACAACAGCATCGGTGATTGCACTGTGGAGCATTTGAGTAAAGTAAAATATCACTGTTCTAATAGTGTTTTCATGTTTCAGGTCACATGTTTCACATTGAAAGATGATTACCCCGTCGAAACGAAAGTGCACTAGTGGACTTCTCACATAATTCTTCGTATGATCAGCCTTCGTTTGTAATATTTTTCTTGAATAAGGGATGGCCTATTATGCTAGGTTATGTTTAGTTTTTTGTATAAAAACAATATGGAATGTTAGTAGATGAACACATATTTTGTCATGTTACGCTAGGTAACGTGTTGTGTTGGGCTATGTAATAACGTACCGTATTTATTAAACTACTCAATGTTGTGTTATGTTATGTTATTTTTTACAAATTTTAGAATATGTCATGCTAAACTGTGTTAAACTATATTATGTTTTGATATGATTTTCCATGCCAATATTATTATATACAATGTTGTGTTACATCCTTTTATGTTATAACCTTATGTCATGATATATTATGTAACGTTTTGTTGAAATATTGCTTTAAGTTATGAGAAGTTTTTTCAATTTCAGTTACGTTGGTCGTTGACTTATCTTATGTTTTGCTGTTATATGTTATGTTCCTCTATATAAATGTCATATATGTGGTACATGTAATGTTATGTTACATCATATCATTTATTCTCTTTTCTACTGTTTAATATAGTTTTTGATGCACAATACAAAATTACGTAATGAAATATTATTTTATGCTATGTTATGCTACGTTATAAATTTATGTCGTGGTTTTTATTATATATTTATGTAATATTTTTTGTTATGTTATGACACTATCTTATGCTAATTTTGTGTGTTATATGTAATGTTGTGAAATGTGCTATGTTTGGTTATGTCATGCTTTCTTCTGTTTATGCTATTTAATGTTGTTTTGTGATGCAACATGGAAAATTACTTTATGCTAATAATCGTATGCTATGCGATTTCAGCTAATATTATGTATGCAATATAATATTTAAAAATATTATGTTATATTATGCTATGTTATGTTATGTTTTTCATGTTATGTTATGTTATGTTATATTATATTATGTAATTTTATATTATGTTATGTAATGTTGTATTATGTTACATTATGATATCTTTTGTATGGTCTCTTATGTTACGTCACATTATAGCTTTATGTCCTGGTATGTTGTGTATTGTCTTGTTACACAGAAAGATATATTATCTTATAAAATATTAACGTTATTTTTTATGCAATATTATCTTATGTTAAGTTATATTTGTCATGTTATATCTTGCTATGTTATGACATAGCTATTTACATCAGGTTATTTTATTTTATAAAGTTTATCCTGGTATTCTCATTTAATTTTAACTATATTTTTCTCTTACTCTGAACCACTGTTCACTTATGACATCCGACAATAACAGTGAAAATAACAACAACAAAAACAAAATTAACTTCAATTGCAACAGCATCAACAGCAGCAGGAAGAGCACACTGAATGGAGAGCAAACACAAAAAAAGAGACGAATACAACAAGCATAAGTGGGAGCACAAATACACGGCGCAATGGCAATGGCAGTGGTGGCGTTGGCGACAGCGACAACCACGATTCAATCGAAATCCTTGTAAGCGAACCAATCTTAACGCAATTAGAGAAGACGAACGCTTGGTCGCACCGACACGGAAAATTGTGCAGCAGAGATTTTCTATTTCACTTTGGGTACATTTAAAATATTTGATTTTGCAAGAAAGAAGCTGGAAAAAATTGTGTGCTTGAAATAAATGTGGGAAAAATTTTAAAAAAATATTTAAATAAAAAATGTTGTCAATTCTGTTTTCAAGGGCAACAAAAAAACAGTGAAAGTAGTGAAAAATTGTTAAAAAATAGCAGATGCTAAGCAATTAAGACAACAAAAATTTTTAAAAAATTAAGTAAAAAAAAGTAAAGTTAAAAAAATATATATATAAAAATGTTTGAAAATTATTTCTATTAAAAGTGAAGTGTTACAAAAAAAACTACAGTGAGTGACAGTTTTTTCCCTTATACATTTTCATGACCAGCAACACCAGCTATAAATGATGCGAATACTGGTGCTAATATTGGCGTTGACGATTTGGAAATAATAAAAAGGTGAAAACACAAAGATCATAAATGCAGTATGTCATGGGACGGTAGAAATTCCCTATTCAATAGATGCTAATAAAAATTTATGTCTCCACTATTAGGTACCAGCATCAGTAGAACGTAGTAGTTCACAGGCAGACACACATGCACATAAGCGGCGCCACATACACGACACACATATGGCACACATACACACACACGTAATTCAATACAAAAACTCATTTGGTTATCTTGAACAAAAGAAAATAAAAAGAAAATATAATGTGAGTGGGTATTACAGCGAAAATTCCCAAAGGCATTGAAAATGAGAAAGCTGTAGAAAAAAATGCGTGCAAAAAGTGAAAGGGCATCAACGCCCAAAAAGATGCTATACAATTTCTCGCAGCATTTCATATTAATTTCATAGCATACATTTAGAGGCTTCCGAAGTTGCCGTTGCTGCTACTACAACGCTGCTGCTATTAACTCTGCCACTGCTACTGTTCGGCTTGTTTTTGTTGCTATTATTTATATGGCTTGCTTGGCCTGGCTAGTTGCCATTTTTCCTGCTGCGGCAGTTTCTGTTAAAGTTAAAGCCCCCTGTCGTTATTACCGTTACAGTAGCTATTAGCCATTTGCCACTATACTATTCAATACAATGTGTTTTGTTTCTGTATGCGTACATGCATATGTAGTTGTGTGTATGTGCGTATGTTTGTCGTGTTGCTTTTGCCATTTCCGCTTTTGCGTTGGAGACACAATTCGGTCGTTGGTTGCGTTGTGCTGCTCTCGGCTCGTTGGGGGCTGTTAATCATGGCCTAACACAGCAGGCGGCAAATATCAGCTCTACACATACATACACACACAAACACACACACACACACACACATCTTAGTATGTAGTTGACAGAAATACTAGCTCACTGGAGAGCTGGAGGGCTGATAAGCAAATGCTCTTTGGTATGTTAGCAGATGTATGTTTGTATGTATGCATGCTGATTTCGAAGGAGACCTGGTGGGCTGAAAGAGCAGTTGTGGGGTTTGGTATTGTTGATATTATTTAGTGTTGTTGGCGGAGTACTATGGAATAGCACTTGCGTTTATACAGCCTGCAGCACATAGTGTTGCCTCAGCTTTAAATTTTCCTTATTTTTTAAGCGAAAGTCTTTGTATTTTTCACATGTCTAGCATAATATGACATAAAAGAAAACAACATAAAATTACATGGCATAACAAAACATACCATTACATATCACATATTTGTTTACAATAAAAGTGGCGATATGGTTACATAATGAACACCAAACTTATCAATAACATAACATAACTTGAAAGAACATAAAACATAGCACGACATGACATAACTTAATATATCATAGCTTAACATAACATAGTGAAAATTAACTTTGCAAAACATAGCATATCATAACATAAAAACAAAGTACATAAAGTAACACAACATAAAAACCCATACCATACCAAAACAATAACATAAAAAATTTTGCATAGCACAATATACCTTATAACAACATATGAACAAAATTTGACTACATTACATACGTAGCATGACTTTAGAAAACGTGTCACAACTTAACATAACAAAACATATGATATATTGTTTATAACACCTTTACACAAAATCAAATAACACGATATAAAATAACGCATATCATAACATTACATAACATTTTATGAAAAATCATAACATAACATTACAAACCTTCTCATGGCATAATATAACATAACAAAAAACTCAATCAAGATAATGAAGAACTGTTTATCCTACAATATCGAAAAATAAGTTAACTAAACTTAACATAACAAAACATAAAACAATTTTTATAACTCAGTGGGGACTACTCTCTGCCTCTATTGCCACATTCGGCTCCGATTCTTACGTTGGAATCGTGGGAAGGACCATAAATCTTCCAAATACTCCAAAAGCCATCTCAGCTTGCTTGGACGCTGTCTATGACTCCGAACCTTCACAAAGGCAGGTCTTATGAGAGACTTATAGAGCGTGCCCTTTGTTCGTCAAGGCTTCTCAGTTTCTGAATTAGTCCAAAGTAGCACATGTTGGCAAGAGTGATCGTTCGTTGAATCACTCGACTGACACTATTTTCGCCGTTATCGCTGGTTCTTAAATAGTCTCTCACAGGTTGAAATTTGATACTAGCAACGTTGACGTAAGTCTAAAGGCACTATTTCGGATAACCCTCGTAGCTTTCCCGGAGTTGGCGTGTACCAAGATCTGTTACATGGGAGACATACCTGGCCTGAGGACACACTAATAACGTCCGTGTCGACGATGGGCTTTAGTACACGGCTAAAATTTTAAGCCTAAATTTTCAACCATTCGTCGGTTTAGGCAATTTTTTAACGGTTTATGTAATAAATTCCAAACCGTTTAATTACCTACACCAATTTTGAATTTATTGCGAATTAGATTTAAAACTGAACTGAAAAAAAACGTCTAAAATTTTTTTAATTTCTTTTCATTTTATTCTGAAAGCTTTTTCAAGTCATTGAATTTTTGTCACTACAGTTTTGTGTGCGCCGTAGCTCAGTGGGTAGAGCAGATTACTCTGATGCGGGAGTGTCGGTTCGAATCCTGCTAACTGATACAAATGTTTTTTAATATTTTTTAATTGCTAAGACATTTCTGGCTTAAAATTTAAACTCTTTTTAAATTTGGTTTAAACATATATGTAGCCCAGAAAAGTTTAAAATTAAGGCTAAAATTGTTAACCGTGTAACATGAATGTTCATGCCCCAAAGGCTTAGGAAGTGCTTTCCCGCTACACGAGCAACAACGTTTAGACATTTTTGTGACTTGCGTCATCGCTCTTCTTGTGGATTGCGCTGAGCACACTTAAATTCCACTTTGGAGGCATGCACTTCAACCCCCGTATTTTGCATAAAAGTAGATGAATCCTTTTCAAGACCTCTTCGCCTCCATAGTTTCAATAAATTGTCTTTGGAATCATCCACTTCGGCGCAAAAGGAGCGTACGCCTGAATTTTTAAGGTGAAATTTCCCATAGTTCAGGATATATGGCGCTTTGAGTTTTATTATAAAAATAAAATATACTCAAGAGTGAGTAAAAAATCAAAATAGTATAGGAGCTATATGTTTTCTTAGTCCGCTCTGGCTGATTTTCACTTGTCACATTACTTATATAAAATGTATGAAACCTGCAAAATTTCAAGTTCCTAGCTTTTTAATTGCAAGATTTATGGGTCAAAACCCGTTGATCGAAACAATCGATTGTATGGGAGCTATGCATTGCATTGGTCCGATCGTGTTGGTTCCGACAAATGATTAATACATTACAAAATGGCGTCCCCATACCAAATTTCATAGAGATATCTCAAAAACTGAGGGACTAGTTTAAGTTCAAACAGCAAGACAGCCGGAAAGACGAACGGGCAGACGGGCATGCCTAAATCGACTCAGCTCATCGCCCTGATAATTTCTGTATACTTATTGGTGGGTCTATATCTTCTTCTTCTCATACTTACAAACGTCGGACCAAAGTTATAATACCATTTCATGTTCTTGAAAGCAATAACTATTGGTATTTGCATAAATGTTACTCATACGCCGTGTCGCACAAATATTATTTTTGTAGATTTCATGCTAATTAAAACCAATTAACATTAAAATTTCCCGTTATTCGATTAGAATTATTTCAGTTTGCCTTTTTCATACTATTTTTATCAATATTAATTACTCTATTCTCAAAAAGTAGGTTTGAACCAATTATCCGACCACAACTGTACTTGTGCGTGCATGTATTTGTTTAAGCGCGCATGCAGTCATAACGCCAGCGACCGCAAGGACATAGAAATGGTGACAACTAACTAAAAGCACAAACAACGAAAATCCACCATAAGCCACAAAAGCATATGCATAGAAACAACCGCAACTTCAATGTACGAGTATGAATGTAACTAAAGGCAACAGCAACTGTGAATACACATGTCAGTGTAACAGAGCATGCGGCTTACATACATACATGTACACACACACATATATATGCATGTATGTGCGGTTTGAGTACGACAGACAGTTACTGCCGCATAGGCTGCCTTAACGCTTCAGCAGGCGTACTAAGTCATATAGCGCCATTTTTGGGTCAAATCGACAATCGGGGCACCAAAACAAATTTTTCGTCTATGCATATAACTGTATGTATAATTTTGTGCAATTAAATACATATTTGTACTACATATAAATGGTAGGATGGGTTCAAAAAAAAATTATTTTTTTGGCGCTTAGCATGTGGTATAATTTGTACTTTTTAAAAAGTTAAAAATATTGAAATAATTTCAAGACCGCCAATTACCTGAGTAATCGGCAAGCTTCTGTGGAGGCCAACAATCAAAACGTCACAGGATTACGCAGGGGTGAACAGGGTGGTGTCCTATCCCCGTTCCTGTTTAATTACTACATATTGAGGCTGTCCTACCCACCAGAGGGTGTCTCGCTTGTGCCTTACACCATCGATGAGCTGTGCTCAAGAATGAACTCCTATGTTCCGAACTTATCCACTTTCTCCGACGGCGAAACCTGGCATAATCACCGAATGAGTTCTGGCCCACCTTATTCACGACTTGGATAGCGCAAGTGCATATGGAATTAGATGTCTACGTCGATGGCATTAAGCTTCCCACTGTCCCACATTATATAATCTTAAGGGTGATAAAACGATCGCCACCAAAGTATAAAGCCGCAACAAAATCTTCAAGTCACTGGCTGGCAGTACTTGGGGAAAAGATAAAGAAACATTGCTGTAAGCGTACAAGGCAGGTGCATCGGCACGCCCTCAACAACATACGCACAGAGTTGGTAAGCTCCCTTGTCAGCACTCGCGCTGTGAATGCTATCATTCAGGCGCAAGTTTCACCTGTTGCCGAAGACGAACGCCAACTTCCACAGGAGACATGAGTCACACTGACTCAACTTTGATATGGGTACTGTAACAGATTAAACTCTTACCTATCTAGACTCAGGGTTCAGACATGCCGAATTTTTTCGCGGAACAAGGTGTGTCCCTCCATGATACCGACCATCTGTTTACCTGCTCGATAGAGCAGACTGTTTTAACACCAATTTCACCAAGGTCCAACCCTATTAAAGTCGATATTATTTTCGCGAATTTACTACGAGAAGAGAACGGTTAAGTCGCAGCCGGATACAGGTTTCACTAAACCACGATTCGCTCTTGTGATATGCATGGTGAAGGGAATAAAGGCCTATATCACTTCCTTGAGAAATCGAAAACTTAGCGGTGTGAGATTCTCCAGTGGCTCAGAATGGCCTAATCACAAATCCATAAATGGATCAGTTTCGAATAGAGGTCGAGAAAATTTGTCTCAGTCAGGCGGTTGGAAGAAGTTATCCAACAACAGTAGCTGCATAATCGCGAGAAGGCCCGGGACGGCATCCCTGCACCCAACGATGTTTAAGGAGAACCACTAATGGACTAGTACTGCTGCTGAACACTGAGGGATGCAAACGGGCGCTATGCTGTGGAAAGGATACGACAGCCGGAGTTATTGGGACTCAAGCTGACTGCTAGATAGTCACAGGTTTTTCCTTTATTGAGCGAGTATACCGGCCTCTTTTCCTTGATTCGATGGCTACCCACAGTACCAAAGTAATATTACTATTGGTCGTAGATAGCTAGCTCCCTCTTAGTCGAGATGTTTGACACCATCTGGACTCAGAAGTATTTCAAAAGAGAGATGCTGAGGCTTTCTGAAATGCATTTGTAGTTTTCTGAAAAATGTTTGAGGCTTTCTAAAATATGTGCTTAAAGTCGAAGATACATTTGACTTAATCTAGAATACATTTGAGTTTTTTTGAAAAATAATTGCCCTTTTTAGGCTTTCTGAAATTCAAATATGTGCTTGAGAGCTTCCTTATCTCTCCTCCTTTCGAATGTATGTTTGTGTATCGAGGGTTTGACCCTCTCTAATATACAAACATATGTATATGGCAGCAATTCCACACATTTCTAAATACATATGTACATGTGTTGCGTGCGGGAAAAGGTACTTGGGTGAGATGCTTATGTTATGCGAAATATGTAAACTTGCATGAACGCACAAGAACCTCATTAAATGATGCCCCCCAAAAATGGCACATATTTCACATGCACGAATATACATATATAAATCTCCTTGGTTTCGTATGTGTTATTGTGTGAATGTGTTATAAGGCGCCTTTGTAAGCTTCCGATTTTTTGGAGACATTTATTTTTGTAATATTACTGTCTGTTTTCTTTTTTTCTTACATGAAAGTAAAATGATATTGAATATGAAGAAAACAGATGAAGACAACTCAACAACCTGTTAGGCATGGAACTCACGTACATACATACGTACGCCATACATAAATATGCTTGTATGTACTCAATTGCACATATGTCAAAGTTCAAGATGGGCTCATAAATAAATATGATTGAATATGTTGAATTCCTTTGAAGCTATTTATCATCTACATGGAGGGCGTAAGTTCAATATGATTGATTCTGAGGGGAGGGGTTTTGTACAACACGTATGCTGCCCACGAGTAGCCTGTTTAGTGATGGGCTATAAAAAGTTGATTTTAGAGGTCGTTGGTGGATTAAACCAGAAAAAAAATACGGCGAATGATGGAAGTTTAACAGAGCAGAATGAATTCCTAAAGGTGCAATAATGACGAATTGGCAATCGAAGTATAGAACGTATTTAAGTCATTTAGGGAAAACATTTCCTCATTGTTAAATTGCGAGTTGAACGACGAAAACGCAATCCCTGATGATGAAAAAAATGCCTTTACTGGAGTCAGCACTACCGCCGAGGGATTCAAAGGAATGTTTTTATAATCACAAAACACTCCCCGAAAGTTTGGGAAGCTACAGTTACGGACAGAAGAGCGTGTCACAGAGAAAAGTTTAAAATATTCCCCCTGGTTTGAATAGTTTAATTAATTAATTTTTACGCTTGCGATGCCAAGAGAAAGGGCACTGTAAGTACTCCCAACATTAGCCTTACAGTCCTCCCCTTTTAGAGACAAGAGCAGTTTAGTTGACCTCATGTCGTATGCTTTGCACATGATCTTGGAAATTTTGCAACCCCGCACTTGATTCCACGCCTTTATTTGCCTGGTCGAGACTCCTACCATATACTCGTCCAGGGCCGCCTCCTTCTTTGCCAAAGCATCAGCCTTTTAGTTTCCATCTATTTCCACATGACAGGAGACCCAATATGGATGTGAGTTCCTCTCCGTCGCAATTTTTCGAATGCAAACTTCAAAAACATGATACAAATTTTTCTTCTTGACTCTTTATCAATATTGACCATTTGTCAAGAAGGATCGGGGGTATAGCTTTTTGAAATGGTATATCCTCCACCAAACTTTGATATTCTGCGAAAAATACCTTTAGTACCTGGAGTAAGAATCCTTCAGTTTGTAAAGGGAATGCCATAAGCCCTTTTCAGATACTGATACCAAATATCTCCATACCAATTTTTAGATCCCTACCATGAACCCTTTAAGCCTGTAAAATCACGTTTGCATGGGAGGTGCCATGCCTCCTTTCCCACAACCCCCATTTGTTTTCCCGTGAGTATGGTATTGATCTCGTATATCTCCATACCAATTTTCAGGTCCTTACCATAAACTCTTTTAGAGATATTAAGCTTCAAAAATTTAGTTTGAATGGGAGGTGCCCCCCCCCTCTTTTCCGTTAACTCCCACTTTTTCCATGAGTTTGGTATTGGTATCGTATATCTTCATACGAATTTTCATGTCCCTAGCATGAACCCATTTGGAAATAGTACGCCTATAAAATCAAGTTTGTATGGGAGGTGCCACGCCCCTTCAACATTTTTGTCTTTTTTTTCCCACTCAATTTGCGCGTATTAATTAGAAACAATCCCCAAAAGGAAGTATTCAATTTGGTTCAGTCGTTTTCTATCTTTAGTGTGACGAACAAAACACGATTTATTTTAATATATATAATAACTTATAATGTCAACTTTAGCTCTTATTCAAAATTATTTAAAACCAATACCCTGTATTAAAAAAAATAAGAATAGTATAGTAAAGATAGCTTTAAATACCATGTGTGCATCATTATCTGATTGGAAGAATTGTCTATTATTAATATTATGACTAAACAAGGAAGGAAGTCTAAGTTCGGGTGGAACCGAACGTTAAATACCCAGCTCTGTATAAGTGGTCGTGGTAAATTGTTGTGGAGTTATGACCTATAGTGGTTTTAAACTTTTTCTATTACCATGTGGGTAATCTTATAAATAAAAATGAATGTGTGTCTGTGTGTCTGGCGTCCAAAGTACTTACCCTATCTTTATGAAATTTTCGCAGTCGATTCTTGGATTCACTGGTTTTAGCACAAGCAATATATAATTTTGAAAAGCGTGGATAGTAAACCTCGTTTCATGTTTCGAAATTAATAATAGCTGAAATTTGACATTTTGCTCATTTATATGTGGGCGGTACCACGCCCATTTTCCAAAAAATCATTTATAAAATCATTAGGTCATTGTAACTACGAAATTCTAGCATTCTATCTGCATCAGTGAATGAGATATGGCATGTTCCGGTTTCCTAACCCTCTTTTAGAAAAGCTTGGTCCAAAAGTGGGCGTGGTCTTTAACCGATTTTGCTTATTTTCCGTGGGCTTACTCTACATATCTATAGTATACCTCGTATCAAGTTTCGTAGTTCTATCTTACACCGTTCTGAAGTTATTAACAGTGCCAAGCCCTTTTTCCCAAATGTTGCAAAAATCGTATAAAGAATAAGAAAATTGAGGAAATTGCCGAATTATATTATTATACCTGTATCAGTTAATTAGATATGGCCACTTCAATATTTCTACCTCCTTTCGATATAACTTTTATGAAAAAGTAGGCGTGGTCGAAAAGCGATGTCGCTTATTTTCCATGGTGCATTTTGCACAACAATAGTATGCCTTCTACGAAATTTCGTTATACTAGCGTAAACGGCTCTGAAGTTATTAAGAGTCAAATTTTGAAAATTTCTTCACTCATATGTGGGCGGTGCCACGCCCCTTTCCCCAAAAATTTGATAACATCGTTAATGGGACAACCAACATAATAAATCTAGCAAAATTGCATCATTGTAGCTGCTTTTATTATTGAATTAACCCATTTTTTACGTTTTTCGAAATTTTCGATATCGATATGGTTCGATTTCGCCTATTTCAAAACGCAAACTACCTTGGCCGGAAAGCAACCTGTGTCCAAATTTCATTCAAATATCTCAATTTTTTCTCAAGTTATCGTATCCACGGACGGACGGCTCTGTTCATTCTTAGAACTTTGATATATGGAACTCAATATCTATCTCTATTATTTTGTACCGTTTCAAACCACCGTTATATGACAAACCCTGTGTACTAGTACACGCTGGGTATAAATATATCATTGTCGAAAATCAAAGATAAAACATTGAAATTATAAAAAAAAAAATCTACTCTTTTTACAGGGTGCCAAAAAATGTTCGTTTTCCGGAATTAATCTGGTATGCTCCGGTACCAGTACCTTCTAGTACTAGTCGTACGATTTGCTTGACCACTCGAACCGTCAGGTCGTGGATATTAATAGCCTCCTACGACAGACATACTTAACATCGGCATTATTTAAGCTCCTAGCCCGTTTGGTTAGGAATCCGTCCCCTTATTATAGCATATAAAGTTTAATCCAGCGTATTGTGCGAAAGACTGAAGCCCATCGGTGATAAGCTTATTGTACAGGGTGTTTTTTTTACAGGTTTGTTTTTTGAATAGAGATAAAACTGGCATTTTGTGGTCAAATCTGGCAACTCTAATGTGATTTATGTTCAGTTTGGTTTGCCATTTTATCATGAACAGGTTGACAAAAGAACAACGCTTGCAAATCGTGCAAATTTATTTCGAAAATAATGGTTCAGTTCGCGAAGTTTACCGTGAGCTCCGTCCATTTTATGGTCGACATAATCGTCCATCAGAGCAATTAATTCGGTTAACCATGGATCGTTTTCGCACTACGTTTACTCTATGTGATAATACGCATCCGCAGAGACGTCGAACAGTGCGCACCGAAGAAACAATTGCCGCTGTAGAGCAAAGTGTTGAAGAGGACCCGAATGAATCGATTCGCCACCGTGCACAGCAATTGGAGCTTTGTCCATCAACTTTATGGAAGATTTTGCGCAAAGATCTTGGCTTGCGACCTTACAAGATCCAGCTTGTGCAAGAATTAAAGCCGCGAGACCATGCAATGCGTCGTGATTTTGGTGTATGGGCCGAAAATGAGATTGATTTCGATGCTGATTTTCATCGCAAAATTTTGTTCAGTGATGAAGCTCATTTTTGGTTGAATGGCTACGTCAACAAGCAAAATTGCCGCATTTGGAGTGAAGAGAATCCACATGAGACCCTTGAAACGCCATTACATCCACAAAAACTGACTGTTTGGTGTGCTCTATGGGCTGGTGGAGTCATTGGGCCATACTTCTTCCGCAATAATGCTGGAGAGGCAGCTACCGTTAATGGAGACCGGTATAGAGCCATGATAACCGACTATTTTGTTCCCGAATTGGATGGCATGAATGTGGATGAGTTGTGGTTCCAACAAGACGGCGCTACATGCCACACAGCGCACGTCACAATCGATTTATTGAAGGAAACATTCGATGAGCGCATAATTTCGCGGAATGGACCTGTCAATTGGCCACCAAGGTCGTGTGATTTAACACCATTGGATTATTTTCTTTGGGGATATGTGAAGTCGCTCGTCTACACCAACAAACCAGAAACGTTAGGGGAATTGGAAGCCAACATTCGTGGCGTTATTGCCGACATACGGCCCCATATGCTCGAAAAAGTGGTTGAAAATTGGACCTGTAGAATTGGCTTTATTCGAGCCAGCCGCGGCGGCCACATGCCCGAAATCATATTTAAGCATTAATGGCATAAAATTATCCTTCCAATAAAGCCAAATTGATGGACCTTAAAACGATTTTCTTGTGTTTTATTTCAATTCGAAGTTCTATACCCCTAAAAAAAACACCCTTTACTTCAAACTAAATCCTGCAGAAGACCTGTGAAAAGAGAAGTGACAAGCACCATTTGTTTTCGAGCTTAAAGCAGTATTCGAGATTCGATCACGTGATACAAATTGCTTACATCGAACAATTTTGATTTGCAACTCGATGGTTGATCTACTCTATTCTCTTCCAATACGGAAGGAGAGTTGACATGATCTAGAAGGTTGACCTGGTCATACCAAATCGCTACCACACAGTCCGCAATATCCTCAAAGGACTGTCACTTTCAACAACACTCCCCAAAACCTTCTGGTAGTTACAAACAACAACAGTAGAATCCATTTTGATTCTGCCTCTGAGGCGAATAAGGCACAGATTCCATTCCAGTTTTTAATGTGCTGCTTTTAGTTTTTCCTACATTTTATTGGAATCTATGTACATGGTTGATGCTAACTCCGAATGGCATCTGCTAAGGCGAATGAATTTTTGCTGAGCATTTTTTCAGGGCAAAAACATACTATGAGGGGTTTTGAGGAAAATTGTTTCTAAAAGATAAGGATGTTATTTTTTCTGGTTATTTGAATCTAGGAACTTGCAGTATAGTACGCCAGCACGCTACCACGGCGACCGGCGATTAGTACACCCAATTATAGACCACAAGCTTCAATGACTGAGTCATTCGAGGGTTCTGGGTTGTGTGAATGGACAAAAACGCTCCAGTCCAGAAGGTTTGCCTATCGAGAAGTGACTTGGAAGTAGAAGAACGGGAAAGCACCCACTAAATTAAGATGTCAGTATTCCCTAAGAACGTGATTTGATTCGCAATGGCCAAAACGGGTGAACCGAGAGTTACTTAGTTTTTAAACTATTTTTGTGTGATGATGCGAGTCGCAACCGGAATTTTTAAATTCTGTGGTATAACGAGCAAATTGCGCCAAACTTCTAACATTCCGTTCAAAATGAGGTCCATTCCCCATTACACTACTGGATGCACTCAAGTAAACTGAATCGTAGTGCTCCCACTCCGAAAAAGAGTTTCTATTGTTGGTCGCCTTATTCGTTTTTTTTAGGTCGACCCTGGTGCACCTCCCTTTCGTCAAACGTAGTGAACTTTTTATGACAACACAACAGTTGCAGAAAATCCTATCGTCATCTTCCAGTATGAGAAGATTTCAAGTATGAGAAGATTTCAAGATGCTCGAAAACCTCAAGGAAGAGTGATACAACTCAGAGGCGCCATCGGAAAGTTCCACACAACCAATCTTCATTTTAAACCACTTCATGTACCCTCTTCCTTAAATGGACAAAGTTAGATGAGCTAACACGAAACGAAACCGAGGTAGCACAGTAAACTCATATTCGGAAGCATAGTCATAACTCATCGCAAAGTTGACGTAAGCATAATATTATTTCATTTTAATATAAACTTACATTCAAACAAGTAAAGGGAACTAAATTCGGCTATAAAGGAACATGATATACTCAGCTGTGCGTTTTAGCAACAAAGTTTGAGTTAGGTTTTCCTTGATATATGCCTTGCCGATATAAAACTTATTTGTTAATACTAAAAACTTTGTGAACTACTCTGATGAAGCTGTTCTGTGTTTCAAAGCCTAATTACTATACCTTGATAAAAAAATATGGGCGTGGTTTTTAACAGATTGATTTAATTTTTATCACTTTAATGGCTACAAGTACTGCATACGCGTGAACAATTTTCATAAAAGTGAATATATAGCAGGGAAAAATAGTTATTGTAATAGTAATTGCCACGCCCCCTTAAAACTAATTTTAACATGCTTAATTTTGGTTTACCTAGGTTATTCTCTTTCCAATGTTCAATCACTCAACTCTTTTATTTTCAGAGACATTGTTATTCCAAATTTACTGAAGCACTATTTGACACTATTATCAAATATAGGCGTGGTTATTAACCGATTTTGCTCATTTTAACAAAGATATATCTGTTGTACTTGAAATATATATTATGATACATATACAACTTATTAAGTTATCAATACAGAAATTTTATAATAGGCTAGGTCAAAAAAGAGGCAGTACCGTAATTGAAACTCCACTTTGTAAATAAAATAATAATATCAGTAGGTGTGATCCGTAATGATGTCGTTCATATATTCTTATAGTATTTTAAACGGTTTGTGATGTATGCTTAATAATATTTATAAAATTGTATTAATCAAAGCTTTTGCAAAAACAAATGACTGCACCAAATTTGGCCAATATAAATGCAGACCTGTTAAATTTGATTAGTAATAAGTAAGAATTTTTAATTGGTAATTATTATTTTAATTGTTTTTCAAGAAAAGGCAATTATTAATTGATTACGACTAGAAAAAATCTAACATAATCAAAAAAAATCAAAAAAAGTTGTTCTGATTACTTTTGATTTTGTTTGTCTTTTTTTTGATTTCTTTTCGATTATTTTCGGCTATTTTGTATTTTTTTTAGTATTGTTGATGTGTTTATTTATGTGCTACTACAACAGTACTGAAAAAAATAATCAAAAAAAAAATAAATAAAAAGACATCTCAAATAATCAAAACAATTTTTTTTTTATAAATTTTTTTTTTTTCGTAAAAAATCACATTTTTTTCATTCATTAAAAACTGAAATTAATTGGTAATCAATCATTAAATGGATTCTCAAGAAGGTATTTAATTGAACCAGTAATCATTACGATTAGTAATCATTATTTAACAGATCTGTTTTATACTTTAATTTTAAAAAATTCAATTACGTGGCAACTTTAAAAATAGGCCATATTGACAACAAGAAACTTCACAGAAATGTGTCAAATTGTTCCCGAGATAATAACGGATATACAAAAAAAATAATTGGTTTAGGTGGCATCCCTTTATGGTAACCTTACCGAGAAACATTTTGGTTGAATAACGACGTAAAAACCTTGTGTTTGATATCCATATTGCCATATCTGACTTAATTTAAAAAGAATTCAATTAGGTGGCACCCCTGAAAGTCTTAGAATGTAGTGGACCATATCCGAGACATTAATGGATATACAAGAACAGCTCGTGAAAAGTTATAAAATACTCTCTTCGCAATACACAGCTGCGTATAGAAATATGACACACAAAGTAACGCACAAAAAAACGATAAAAATTAAATTAAAAAAGTTTTAAATTTAACTTTCCCCAATACTAACTACCCGGCGCCTTAGTGGCCTACTTGTGATCTCAACAGAGCGCGAGAGCATTCTATCCTTACTATCTGTATGCAAAATAAAAAAAGTAGAAAACAAAATAATAAAAAATACATCCAAAAAAGTTTAAGTTTTTGTTGTAGAACAACTGCTGCTACAAATCGCCGGAGGTGGCAGCCAAATAAAATAACTAAAAAAGTGCTAAAAAGAGAATTGGAAAAAAATGCCTTCCAGCCGCACCATCAAATCACGAAGAAAAGTAATTTCTCGCAAATAAAACCACTCGCCATAATTCACAGTCATGCCAACTAGCACTTTTTGTATACAAACACGCGCACATACACACATACTTGATTATATAATATATACATAAATGTTTTCACACTCTACTCAATGGGTAAACATGCAGCTCCTCATGACCCACGCTTAGAACAAAAGCAATTGCGTTGTAGATACGCATGTGCAAGTGTGGGCGTGGGAAGAGTTCGTGCCATTGAGTACATACATAAACACCTAGCATGGTACACCACTGTTGAGTTGTGATTTTTTTTCGTAGAATCGTAAAGAGTTCAAGTTAATAAAATTAATCTAATATTTCCAGCTCTTGCTGCGCTCGTACAAAATATCACTTGCATGCGGTGTCCGAGATGCTAGTTCGTCCACTTGTGCAACACACAGATAAGTAGATGGCGCTAAACATCTTCAAAATGTTTTACTTATAACCTTGACAGATAGTAGCGTTAAGCTGGATTCACGAGATAGTGTGAAGAGGCGCTAAAAATTAACTGTGGCATCTTGCGAGAACTATTACAGTGACTATTGCTTTGCAACCCACAGTTTATTGGTTAATCTATGTTGTTCATACAAAATTAAAAACGAAATTTTTGTAGCAGCAAAACACCCAATCTACTGCGCCGATTCAATTAATTCAAGTTTTAAAATGACATATTCACGTCATTCTAAGGCCCGGTTTTTCAGTACAAGTTTAACTCAATTTGTCAGTTAAACTAAGCTTAAACTTGTTACGCAGTTTTTCAGTCAACTTTAAACGTAGTTTAAGCGTAGTTTAAGTGGTCAATTCGGCAGGGTTAAACTCTAGTTAACCTGTCAGCTGTTTTGCATATTTGATGCTTTTGGTTGTGAAACAATAAGCTGAACGCAATTAAGAAAGGACGATATTTTTATATTTAATTAAATACTGGATATATCATCTGACGAAAGTGATTATAGTGATGCAGAAATTGGCGAAATGCTAACTATTACAATACTGAGGAGAAGCAATGGCGTTGAATATGTATACAAATATTATCTTTTGCCGTATCTAGATAAAGAAAAATCCAATGTTGCCGTGTAAAAAGCAAATATTAAAAGCGGCCTTCAACTCGCACTGAAAACCCGCTCTGCAGTTTAACTGGAGTTTAAATTTATGCCGAGTTTAAGCAAACTTAGTTTAAACTGAGCTTAACCAAGGACTGAAAAACCGGGCCTAAGACATAAGGGTAAAATAAAGGGGAGAGCTATTGAGACATATCTTATAACTTTAAACGAGCTATTCGCAACAAGCAAAGTAAACTTGAAATAGATCTTTAAAAAGCTTTCCGAATATATATATTAAGCATACAAAATTCCGATTTTTCTATTATAAAACGTTTGAAAATAAGAGCTGTATAATCAAAACGGCACGCTGATTAAAAGCTTATTAATGTAAGCCTATACAAAATTTTCAAAGAAAGCTTTTTATACATGTTTTTTTTTTAACTTTATTCAAACGTAATTTTTTATATTATTTAGCTATTGCCATAATATAACATAACATAAATAAATAAGTTATAGTCATACATTTAGTGCTGCAACTTATACCAATTATTAGCAGATTGCGGAAATGGTTAAGATGCAGCCATAATTTTTGCCATAATTTTGCGCCGTCATTCTCTTGTAAAATCTTTGCTAAAAAGAATTAGAAATATTTTAAGTTGAAATAAAAAAAACTAATAAATAGTTTTTGCTGAATTTTTGTAAACATTTGCATTTCACTTTTAAAGTTTGTTCTTGAAGTTTATAAAACTTTACTTTAAACTTTCAAATAAATTAGAACTAAAAAAGCTTACATGTCGCTTATTGCCGCAAGTTTACTTTAAATTATTTTAAAAAACATTTACAGAAATGCTTGTTGGTATCTTGTATATTTGTGTATCCAGGCCATCTCGAAAACGGCTCAACCGATTTGGATAAAACTTGGTATGCACTTAGTGTACCAATATCTAAGAATTTTTACCTTAGCGTTGCAACATAGGATGTCACCTATCTGAATTTTTCTTAAATAAAATGAAATTTGCCAGTATGTGTATAAAAAGAAAAGCATTTTCAAGCGTATTAAAAAAACACTAGCTGGACCCGTGCGCTCCTTGCGCAAAAAAAAAAAAACAAAAATGGTTTGAAACCTTTTGTTAGTCCAGGTCCAGGATTTTTCAAACCTTTTTTCAAATTATAAAAAAAGATTTTATGCTACACTTGTTGTGAGACCACAAAAAATTATACAAATATGTGCAAACAGCTATTTGAAATTCCACCACTTATATTACATTCACATTGAGCCATAAACTTGAGTTGATTGACAACAGCAATATGAATTAACTCAAAAAATGTCCCTTTAACTCGAGTTTATGACCCAATGTGAACGCAGTCTTATTCACTTATTTTAGCAAATGTTCAAGTGTAGATGGCGCGCTCGCAGTGGGTTGAGCGCTGTGATATTCGCAATGCCTTTAATTATTCTAGCACTGTCCAGTTTTAGTATTCAAATGTAGATGTCGCGAGGCATGTGAATGTCACAGTCACAATAGCGTTGCAGTACAAATTGATTTTTTTGTGCATCCACAATCGTTTATTTTAAAGAATTCTATCTCTATGGCGCGATATACAACAGGTATATCATCATAAACCTCCTAAGAGATTTTTGCGCCAAGCTTCTCTTCCAATTTGGGGTGTGCCGATTTGAATTTTCCCTACAAATTTGTGGGACCTACAGTTTTTAAAGAATTTATTTTTATAAAATACGCTTAAACAAAAGCACTCCGCTAATTAAAACATGGTTTCGCATGTAGAGCTAACCCCCACCTTTAAAACGATACCTTATTTATTAATATTGGTTCCAAATGAGAGCAGAAAATTAGGAAATAACACAAAAAGACCTTACAGAAATAATATATATGATGATTTCTAAGTAAGGTTGCCCTTATTGTTGCCACCTAAACCTTTATTATATCTTATAACTTTAAACGAGCTATTCTTGTATACAGTTTTAGGCAAATTATAATTGTTAAAACAATTAACAATTAACAATTAATTAATTGTTAATTGCAACTTCTACAATTAACCATTTATAGTTGTTAACTGCAACTTCTACAATTGCAAAAATGTGCAATTAACAATTAATCAATTGCAATGCCCGCAATTGACAATTAATTAATTGTTATTTGTGTTTCTCTATAATTAACAATTTGTTAATTTTGTTGTTTTATTGCGACAAACTTATACTGCAAGAACATGTAGGTTATATATATGGCAAAAAATTGTGTGATTTCTTTCAAATATCACTTTCGTGAAAATTCTGTGCCCCTGATAAATTGTATTGCATATTTGAATGAAATCAATCTAGAATTACCCGGGTAATTGTGAAAATCTGATTTGGAGAAATTTGGTATGTAAATAGTAAACCAAATCCTAAGAATTGTTACACAGGATGTTTTTAAATTGTTGCCAACTATCTGATTTTTTTTATATGAAATTAAATATGCCAATTTGGGTATCAAACGAAAGGTATTTTTGTGTGTATTTAAAAAAAAAAACATTTCCACTTTTTGTTGCTACCTGAGCTTTACGCGTTAGTGCTAAATGATAGATATCGCCATTGGAAGTTGATTGAAGCAACCTCCGTCGCCTGGTAAGATCCGTCTACGTGTGATGGTGTTGAGATATCAACAATAGTTTCTGAGGTGAAAAGTTCAATCAGCTGTTCAAATTGGCGAAATCAAATTTTGACATTTAACGGTTAACGTACACCAACAGTAAAATAATTTTGCTATTTAAAAATATTATAAATTTATGATATATAATAAAAAAATTTCTGAAGTTAATAAAAATTCGAGTGGAGATGTTTGGAGAGAATATCTAAGCGAAAAAGTGTAGCATAGTTTAAAATTTTTTGGACAACAAAAATCCGGAAAAGAAGTATATACACTCATTCAAGAGCCGCTAGAGTTCACCATGCAACGGCATGAATTTCCAATATTGTCCAATATTTTCCATGACTGTACAAAGCTCTCAGGTACAAACTTTTAAATTTTTCGTAGCGGAGCTTAATTCAGTGGTGTTCATGCATGGAATTTATATGTGGCGTTTTTTTTTTCGGAACATGGTATGGAAGGAAGTGTTGGCTTAGATTCCATATGTATTAAATATAAGATAAATTAAGAAATCAAAAGTTGTTGAGCGATAAATAGAGCACTAACCGACAAATATACCCATCTGACTCTATTATCTTTCGATTATTTTATAACAACCTAGACTTGTCGAAAATATGGGGAAAACTTTTTTGAGCAGCCAGGTGTAATCATGTGTATTCAAACTTTGTTGCTGTAAGTAAAATTATACATACAAACAACCAGATTATATTTGCGGATAAGTATCTAAAGCGAACTAACTTGTATGGCAACCTAGGAAAATGCCGAGCAAAGTTTGGTCGCTCTGGTACTAGATAGGAGGTACGGAAAGAAAGAAAACTAGGGAAATAGGAATAGGAACAAATGAAAAAAATGCTAAGGACGAAAAGGGGAAAGAGTAAATTTTTATCGAACATCGCAACGTTTTGCGAGGACTGCTAGTTATCAATAAAAAATGTTAAAAGAAAGCTGGCAAATGCTCAAAGGTCATGGTGCGAATCCCGTCCCAGTATATGAATGTCGTTGAAATATTTGAACAGCTTCACATTTTCAATATCGTTGAATTCTGAGAGGTGCTCGAAAAAGTGGTTTCCTAGAAATTTGATTCTCCAAAATGCGACAAGAGGTGTTGTGCGCCAGTCCCAAACGTAGTAGCAGAGCCCCAATAATTCGATGCCCGGTGAGTACCGTAACTCATCTAAATATGTCCCTTCCATTCAACTTGTGCAAGGAGGAAGATTGTATATCTCTGTATGTGGTCCACAGACTCCTAGACACTCCCCAAGAGTGCAATCACTTCCATATTTTTTTACTTAAATCAAAGCGGAGCGATTATTAACAGAAAAGCAAGGACTGCTTCTCTTAGCAGGAGATCCACGCGGAAGCAAATTATTTCCATTCCAGCTTTTCTATATGTTACGATGCCCGGTACTCGTATCAGAGCTGTGTCGACACGGCAGGTTCATGGCGAACTCTCTGTCGTTGCCCAGCTGGCTTTGAAAGAAATTATTATAGTATTACCGGTGATGTCTGCTCACATCAATTCCCTCAATAGCTGGAACCACTTCACTTTCAAGAGCCGACTGTCTAGAGAAGTATTGTGTTTGTATTGTTGTAGAAGCAGTACTTTGCTCTGCCTAGTCGGTGGGCGTGGGAACAATTTCGTTAACAACGGAACTACAAAGCCACATCGAACCTGCCAATGTATTACTGTCGTGGTCTCAGTACTGCTAATCTATCAACAACGTATTTGAACCAGTGAATATGTAAGCGGATCGGAGTTGGAAGGAAGGGCTTAACAATTAGGCTGATTGGCTACTCGTACAAGGGCTTTAGAGAATTTTGGTTTCCTGAGAGTACCTTTAGTCTGGTCTTGAACAGATGGAATACGGGTCAACTGAGGAAGTGCTGGGTTCACTTTAAATCTTACAAAGTGGGGAGGTCTTTCTGGACTTTTCATTACTGTTCAATTGCAGTACAGTCGGCACTGTTGATCTGTCTTGGAGGACACTTTCTGTTGCAATTGCGTAAAGGATGATAATAAGCAATCATCGAGTTATTTCATACTTAACGGCTCAGCATTAGTCAGAACTGAGCACAGGTATTGACTTACTCAAGTGACTTATCCGCCGTCGAGGTCGAATTGTATCTGTGCAATGCAGCTGTTTTTAAAGTAAGCAAAGCTGTCAGCAGTATTTTATGTGGTGTCACAATGGATCTTCATGTTGGCCTAGTGAGCTGCTCCTACAAGAGGTGGCTACCACTCAACCTCACCTAACCTACCACAGTGTCTGTGTACTTTTTAAAGTTTTGTAGAAATATTTTGTTTGACTTTCGCTCAATTAACTTTTTTGATGATTTATTAGAATATGTTAACCCTCTTTCAACCAGACTTACAGAAAAGAAAAAAAAGAAAAATGAGCTGAAATTTGTGTCTTTCATTTGAAATAATTCACATTAATTTAGGATTTTATTTGACTAATGCTTTATTGACTTTTTAGATGTCAAATTGCTCAAAAATATTAACCCACTATCATGCAGACTATCAAAAAAAGCGTAGGTCTTAGTTAAATTTTATTCTTCATTTTTTTATTTAAAAAATTTACACTTACTAAATATTTTATCTGACTTATGCTCTTTGACTTTTGCTGACTTGTATTTATTTAGAAAAAATTAACCCTAAACCACCCATACTATCAGAAAAGAGTAAAAATTTCGTGAAAGAGCTATTGCATTGAAGTCCTTTGAAATGTTTTCCCCAATTTCTTTCAAAATGTTTAAAAATGGAACCCACTTAGCCCACTACTTACCACTTTTTTTTTAATAATTCTAACAAACAACGACAAAGCGGAAAACTCTTTACCTGGCATTTTCTAAGTACTTCAAACACAAACTACATACGCATTAGGTTGGGTCGATTTGTATGGACGTAAGCTAACCAATATCGCGCCATCGATTTTTCGATAGGTTTTGGGCTCAGGAAAAAAAGGTTCCACTACGCATACCCAAAATAATAGCTTTCGAGCCTGCGAAATTTAATTTCTTTGACTTTTTCATGACATACTAAAAAATTTTCGTTTGATTTTAAAATTTTCATGTATATCCTGTCCGACCCAAAAATGTCTGCTAAAAACTTTGGCGATAACAGTATTTTGAAAAAAAAAAATAGAATATTTTTTGGGTTTTGGGGAGTGTTTTGGTCAAAAAATTGACCCCTTCGCCATTTTTTTAAGGGTTTTTTCAGCATACATGCAAAAGTGTTTTCGATAAAAACGAATTTGTCTCATATTTCCTGTCCCACTTAAAATTATGCGCTAAAAACGTTGGCGATAACAGTTTTTTGAAAATTAATTTTATTTTCGGGTTTTGGAAAAGTCGATTTTTCGACGAAAACAAGCCCCAAATATAAAATTTTTTTTCAAAAAACCGTTATCGCCAACGTTTAGGGTATACATGAAAATTTTAAAATCAAACGAAAATTTTTTTAGTAGGTCATGAAAAAAACCTTAAAAATCAACGTTGGAAAAAGTTAAAGAAATTAAATTTCGCAGGCTCGAAAATTACTTTTTTGGATATGCGTAGTGGAACTTTTTTTTCCTGAGCCCAAAACCTATCGAAAAATCAATGGCGCGATATCGGTTAATAAATCGACCCAGTCTAATACGCATAGAAACTATATTCCTAAAACGAATATGAATCTTCAAAGTGGTTGAAATACTTTTAAACTTTTCGTTTAAGTAAATGTACTCATTTGTTTTCATTTTGGAACGCTTTTTTGTGCTTTTTAGAAGCACCCAACAAACAAAAGTGAACGTTAAGTAATTTTAGAAAGGCTTATTGAAATAAATACTAAGCTTACAAAATTATGATTTTTCGCTTACAAAAGTAAGCATTACATACTCGCAATGATAAGCTGATTACAATTTTATGAATGAAGACCCATAAGAAAATGATCAAAGAAAGCTTTTTATAAATGTTTTTCGAATTCTTTATTTTAAGAATTTTTTTTTATTATTTTAGCCACTTGAGAAACCGCCTACGATGCAGCTTTGGCTTTTGCTTTTTCGTCGCCATTCTCATGTACAATCTTTTATAAAAACAATTTAAGCTATAAAAATTTACAAAGAACATTTTCCGGATATTTTATAAGCATTTGCATTTTACTTTTTAAATTTATAAAAAATTATATTAAACCCTTGAACAACTGGAATTTAAAAACCCGTATATATCGTTTAATTTAGCAAGTATTTTGTAAGTAATTTATAAAAACATTTACAAAAAATGCTTGTTGGGCTTTAAAAAATATGTATTTGTGTTAAGGAAAAAAAATAATAAGAAATAAGATCTAACAAATATTCAGCTTTCAAATGTATCCTGTGCTAAAAGCAAGAGCGTGAGAGTGTTAGTGCTTGAATGTGTTGGTATGTGTGTGTGTGTGTGTCAATGCACAGCCACCTCACAATTACTGCAGCCATTTTCACTACGCCGATGTATTCGCATATATTGAGCTGGCGTTTCGAACAATTTCTCTACTCTACTCGTATTTGTATTTATTTAACTGAAACAACAACAACAAAATACTTCAAAAAGAAAACAACACAAGCAACAACTGCAAAAACATCAACATAACATCTCGGAATTTTTATCGTTCAATTTCATATTTAAGCAGCAATTTATATTCTCTTTTTAGTTTCGAATCATATTTTTTGTTTGTTGCTAGGAAAATCGCCCTGATAGCTACCGAACTGAGGCAACGCCTCCGCAACACGTACTCCATACAATTTGGTTGTAAATTTCTGGCATATCTGTGTGTGCGTGCGTGTACATGTAGCAATTATAGGGTGCTGGCTGCGTGTATGTACATTAGAACGTATCACGAACTGGTTCGATATTTCAAAAATGGAAAAAATTTTCTTTTTAGCACCCTGTAGAAATGACGAAATTTGTTTTTCTTATAATATTTCTATTTGACTTTTAATTTCAATGAGCGTACATTTTTGTAGAGGTGTAATCCCGTGTCACACTTCGTCTATATGCGCCCTTAACTATCATGCCAACTTTAGCTTATATTCGAATTTATTTAAAACCGACACCCTGTATTAAACATAAAATTCAATATCTGGCGAGTTGGAATAATATTTCCTTAGTCAATACTTTTCTAAAAATTTATAATTTTGAAAATCGAACATAAAAAAAAAAAATTATTGAACAACAACAAATTTCGCTGATTTTACAAAATCTAAATTAACCTCTAAAAATTATATTAAGGTCTGAAATATTGACAGTATTTTTTTTAGCCACTGTGAAAAATATTATCCATATAATGTTTAAAAAAAAAAATATTTTTCTGGCCCAGTCTGATATCAATATATACGTGTAAGTTTTGCATGTGTACATTTCATTTTCGCATTTTCACTTTAGCCATGCCATCATGCCAACATGTCGTGCATATACAACCAAAGAAAGCCAACACAGCAACTGAGACATGCAATCATTCGTACGACCACCACAACCAAACCAACGGCTAAAAGGACTGACCAAAAGTTCGACCGACCAACCAATCAACCGACTCAACCATTCAAGCGTTCAGCTGCTGCTGTTGCCTCTTTGCTCCGTTCAGAGAAAATAAGAATTTCCCGTTTGTGACGTCTTCTTTTATTACGAGCTTTATCTTTGTTATAGCTTTGTTGTTTTTATTCACATATTTAGAACAAAGCTGATATCGCTATTTTCGATTTACTCGTTATAGATATACATATGTATGTATGTATGTACAAATACACACAATTTTTGTTGATTTTACGGCCTATACATTTTCAGGTATTCATGAAATAATAATTTTTCAACTTTTGAATTTTTATAAAAATTATTATTGTTTTTATTTTTTAATAATCATTTTTAGCTAATTATTAAAAGTTTTTTAATTGAATAGAGTATGCAAAATGTTCTTCATCAGAGAAATTTTGGCACGCATTGCTAACCATTAAACTAACAATACGCTGGTTTTGATGTCATCTAAACTTTTAATAATTAATTAAAAATGATTATTAGAAAATAAAATTTTAGTTAAAAAAAAAGTTTATTGAACTAAAAAAAATTTAAGGGGATTTATGAAAAACTAAATTAAAGCTTTCAATAAATTATAAAAAAAAAAAATTATTTAATACAATTTTTGAAATTGGAAAACATTGAAAGATATTACATATTTTTTACAGATATTTAACAACCACAATTTTTAAAGTTTAAAAGAAAATTGATTTGAAAAAATTTCAAGCTTCCTAAACTGCATTTTGCATTTCTTTTATTAATGTTATGACTAAAATTATCAGTAAAAATTTGATGATTTGCTTCTAAAATAATTCGATATTGGACGTTTCTCAACTCAAAACTCTATTTCTAGTGTTAAATTTACTTAAACCATACAAAAGAAAACCACTAATTTTAGCGACAAAGTTTATTAAAAAATGTTGCAGAATAACTTAGCCGACAAAATTCTGCAATGCTTTCTAATAAAAAAAAATTTTGTTTACTTTTTATTTTGCTTGTTCTATTAACACGTATTTATTGTTAAGAAATCTACTGTATTTAAAAATAAAATTTAAAAGGTTAATGTTGTTTCTAAATATTTTTTGTTTTCAGAAAGTGTTCTTTTTTTTCAAAAAAGCCATTATTAAGATTTAAAAAAAAAAAAAATAATAACAAATGTGAGGAATTAAAAAAAAAACTGTCTTTTACTTTGTGAAATTTTCTTAGTTCTACTATTCTATTTTTTTATCATATTATTTTTCTATTGTTTTGTGAAGAAAATGTGTTGTTTCTTGAAATATTTAAAAGAAAATTTACGGTCAGAAGTTGTCAACAATCGTGATTCTATTTTTATATGTTTATTTATTTATTTATTTATTTATTTATTTATTTATTACGACTCTTAGAGCCTAGTTCAGTACTTAAAAATAATATTGCATTAGTTAACAGATGTACAATATTTTATGGAGTAAAAAGTAAAAAGTAAAAATAAGGATACATTGAAATATTTTAAATTGAAATATATAAATTAATTATGCTATGTTAAATTGCGTTGAAATATGTACCATAAATTTACTCAAATCCCAATATCAATCTCATACATTCATAGAACTCGTGTAATCATACAACCTTTTTTAAATAAATTATTATCACAATTTTTGATGTATTCTGGTAACTCATTGAAGCATTTTAATCCTTTATAAAAAAGGCTATTTTTTTCAGCTTCGGTTTTATAATTAGGTAGTTTGAAATTGTTTCTTTGCCTTGTATTCCTGTCATGGACCTCATAGTTGAATTTAATACCTGATCTTAGATAATCAGGCAAGTTTCCGTTTTTTATGTTGTAAATAAATTTCATTGTATAAAAATAAATTTGTTGCTTTACACTCATCCAATTTAAACTACGTAGCATGTCTTTTATGGGAGTATCATAACGTTTGCAAAATATAAAACGCATGGCTTTATTCTGCATTTTTTGCAGTTTTTCAATTTGAGAATCTTTCATTATAAAGAGGATTGTAGCACAATAGATAAAGTAAGGCTTAATTATAGACCTGTATACTTTCACTTTATAGTAATTACTTAAGTTCTTACAAGTTCTTTGAATAAACCATATTTTTGTTGCTATTTTGCTTACTACGTAATCAATATGAGCATCAAATTTTAATTTGCAATCTATTAATATACCCAAATACTTAATTGTATGAACTTTTTCAATTTCCGCATTATTTATTTTGATAGTTTCAAGATCAGTAACGTTCTTTCTTGTAATTACCATAGATTTCGTATTTTCAAAGTTAATTTTAAGTTTGTTAGCACACAACCATAAATAAAGGGCATTTAAATGTCTTTGTAATTTTTCTCTTATATCATGTTCATTCTTTCCACTTATCGATATAAGCGCATCATCCGCAAAGAGTTTAATGGAACTGAATTTTAAGATTGTGTTAATATCATTAATATAAATGTTGAATAAAATGGGGGCAAGAACAGAACCCTGGGGTAGGTCAATCTTAACGCCCACTTTATCTGATACCGCCGAACCAATGATTGTTCTTTGTTCACGCTTTGTAACAAAATTTCGAAACCATTCTAATTCTACATTTCTTATACCAATGCATGCTAATTTCTCAAGTAATATGTTTTGATCGATAGTTTCAAAAGCTCTTTTGAGATCAACGAAAACTGCTATTATTGTCTTTTTATTATTGAGATCTTCTTTCCATTCGGCTAAAACCATGTTCAATGCTGTTTCGCATGAATGCTTTTGTCTAAATCCCGATTGTTGCGGTATAAGTATCTTGTTAATCTCTAAATATTTGACTAACTGATTTTTTACAACAACTTCTAAAATTTTTTCATCACTGGCCAATGTGTTTATTGGTCATAACTCTTCTGCTTTAATCGTATTCTTGACCTTCTCTATAGGGACAACAGTTGAAGTTTTCCACATGGCAGGGACTAAGCTACTGCTCAAACTTTCGTTTACTATTTGAGCATAGAAAAAACCTAGGTAAGGTATCACATCTTTGATTACTCCATCGGACAATAATTTTTTTCCACCCCTCTTCGCTTTAAACTTACTGACAAGTTCTTCAATGTCAACCGTGCTAACTTGGAGAAATTTAAAAACGCAATTTGACTGATTACTAATATTAACGTCTCTATCAACTACTTCAATCTTACTGCAAATATCTTTAATGCTATCTACAAAATAACTGTTTAGTTTGTTTGCAATATCGGATTCATCATGGTATAACTGATCGTTAATTACGATCTTTTTGATTGATGAACTTTCCTTCACCATACTCACTGCCTGTTTTAAATATTTCCACATTGTCTTACTATCATGACTATTGATGTCAATATTGTACTCCATATACTTGGCTTTTTTGATTTTGATAAGCTTTTTATATTCTTTTTTTATGTTTCTATATCTCTCTATCTCTATGGCGCGATATACAACAGGTATATCATCATAAACCTCCTAAGAGATTTTTGCGCCAAGCTTCTCTTCCAATTTGTGGTGTGCCGATTTGAATTTTCCCTACAAATTGGTGGGACCTACAGTTTTTTGCCGACTCCGAACGGCATCTACAAAGGAGACGAATTTTTGCTGAGAAGCCTGTCATGGCAGAAATACACTCGGAGAGTTTGCCAAACCACTGCCGAGGGGCGACCCCGTTTTGAAAAACTTTTTTCAAATCACTTTTGATGTTACCTGTACCAGGGCTCGAACCATGGACCTTCGGTGTGGTAGGCCGGCAACACTACCTTCACACCACGGCGGCGGATATGCATCCCAATATTCTCCCAATATTTGGGCCCGTTTATATAGTTCGAACTTAAGTTTGTTCATTGTGGCTAGCTCATTGTTATACCACTTATTCATAATTTTTAGCTGAACAACTTTTTCGTACGTCAAACTTCGCATAGCATTCAAAATATAGTTATTAACTTGCAATACCTTACTCTCCAAACTAATTCTACCAAAATTACTGAAATCACCTAATCGTAGTAAGTTTATAAGTGATTCATTGCTATAGTACTCCCATGACGTTATATTTATAGTGCTTCTCATTTTAAATTTAGAGCTATTTTTAATTTTAAATTGAATGGTTTCATGATCGGATATTTGATGATCATCTAGCTTTTCACATATGATATCATTTGTATTCGAAAATAGTAAATCAATTTTTTTCTTGGAAACCTCGGTTACACGTGTATCAAACTCAACTCTTTGATACATAGAGTATGATTTAAAAACATCAATTAGGTGGGTCTCACTGTATCGGTAAACATGCGCATGTAACTGTATACACCTACATATATCACTACATCCCTGCCAACCATGGCTACCCGTGGTGAAACTCTGATACCACAAATTCACAAATTTTTACTAACACCAATGCATATTTTTGGAATTTGTATGGAAAACAACAATCGCCTAAAAGTATGCACTCACACCTACAAGGAAAAACATTTTCAACATGGTTAAAAAGTGAACCTCGCCGAACAAAATTGCCCACTTTGTTATCCACTTTTTTGGTACGCGCGATTTAATGTTTATCCAGATTTTTATCCATTGCTGCCTGGCAGGGATATTTGTTGTTGATACATATATCTCTACTGGCTTATCTGTACAATATTTATGCAATATTTGTGGTTGGTGTTTGTTAATTCTGCTGGCACTTTTTAAGTGAGCCAAACATGAAAAACAAGCCAGGTTGCGACGATAACGCCATCAAAAGTCGCCAATTTCTCTTTGGTCTTCTCACATTTGTATGAGCGCCTAGAAGTATGCAAATATTTACATATACACAAATGCCCGTATTTTTCCACGTGTAAATTGTAGCTTTGATGTGTGCATGATTTTAAGTGGACTTTCACACATAAAGCTAGACATATCTATCCACTTGTGTCTCACTTTCATGCTTTGTCATAAATTATTCAAATGTAAACAGCAACACAACAACCCAAGTGAGACAAACAACAGCAGCAACAACATCAACAACAATCGTAACAGCTTAGAAGGGTTCACGCGTCTACCAGTTTGCATAAGTGGACACACTGTACATATCTCATTCACTTGAATCTACCAACACATACACACCGATCCTATTTAATCACATCGTGTATATGTATATATGTTGCTATGTAAGTGTGTGAAAAAACTTTACATAGGCACCTCAGTTGATCAGCTTTATCACCTTTCGCTTCTTTACTTTTGATACTTGGCTGCTTTTGTGTTCGTTGTTGCTTCTCTGGCCCCATTGACGGCATTAACTCGACGGTGTACTGTGTGCCTGTAATGATTTTAAGTGTGAAATATAAAATTAACTCTTCATTGCACATGAGGGAATAAATTAAATGAAATTTTTAATGCTGACAAAAGACCAATTTCAGAAAACTTTCAAACTAAATCTCTTAGTATATATTTGCAGTCGATGTGTATTGCTTATAGAGAAATGGAAAGTTAGAAAGAAAACTTGCTGGCAAATATCTAAACTTTATCTAAAAAAGAAGCAGAAAAGCTGAATCTAAAGGGTGTTTTTTTAGGGGTATAGAACTTCGAATTGAAATAAAACACAAGAAAATCGTTTTAAGGTCCATCAATTTCGCTTTATTGGAAGGATAATTTTATGCCATTAATGTTTAAATATGATTTCGGGCATGTGGCCGCCGCGGCTGGCTCGAATAAAGCCAATTCTACAGGTCCAATTTTCAACCACTTTTTCGAGCATATGGGGCCGTATGTCGGCAATAACGCCACGAATGTGGGCTTCCAATTCCCCTAACGTTTCTGGTTTGTTGGTGTAGACGAGCGACTTCACATATCCCCAAAGAAAATAATCCAATGGTGTCAAATCACACGACCTTGGTGGCCAATTGACAGGTCCATTCCGCGAAATTATGCGCTCATCGAATGTTTCCTTCAATAAATCGATTGTGACGTGCGCTGTGTGGCATGTAGCGCCGTCTTGTTGGAACCACAACTCATCCACATTCATGCCATCCAATTCGGGAACAAAATAGTCGGTTATCATGGCTCTATACCGGTCTCCATTAACGGTAGCTGCCTCTCCAGCATTATTGCGGAAGAAGTATGGCCCAATGACTCCACCAGCCCATAGAGCACACCAAACAGTCAGTTTTTGTGGATGGAATGGCGTTTCAAGGGTCTCATGTGGATTCTCTTCACTCCAAATGCGGCAAATTTGCTTGTTGACGTAGCCATTCAACCAAAAATGAGCCTCATCACTGAACAAAATTTTGCGATGAAAATCAGCATCGAAATCAATCTCATTTTCGGCCCATACACCAAAATCACGACGCATTGCATGGTCTCGCGGCTTTAATTCTTGCACAAGCTGGATCTTGTAAGGTCGCAAGCCAAGATCTTTGCGCAAAATCTTCCATAAAGTTGATGGACAAAGCTCCAATTGCTGTGCACGGTGGCGAATCGATTCATTCGGGTCCTCTTCAACACTTTGCTCTACAGCGGCAATTGTTTCTTCGGTGCGCACTGTTCGACGTCTCTGCGGATGCGTATTATCACATAGAGTAAACGTAGTGCGAAAACGATCCATGGTTAACCGAATTAATTGCTCTGATGGACGATTATGTCGACCATAAAATGGACGGAGCTCACGGTAAACTTCGCGAACTGAACCATTATTTTCGAAATAAATTTGCACGATTTGCAAGCGTTGTTCTTTTGTCAACCTGTTCATGATGAAATGGCAAACCAAACTGAACATAAATGACATTAGAGTTGCCAGATTTGACCACAAAATGCCAGTTTTATCTCTATTCGAAAAACAAACCTGTAAAAAAAACACCCTGTAGGTTGGCAGGGAATCGACGGCTCTCTTTTAACAAGATTCCTCAACTTCTATGCTATTCGTCGCCTCCTTTCTATGCTTCTTTTTCTCTTATTCCTAATCTTTTATTTCTCCTTTTTTTTCTTCTTCTCTCTTTTTTGGGAGCCCTTTTACTTTTGCTCGCTCCTTTTTCTGCCTTTTTCCATCCTTACCTCCTTCCTCCTATCCCTTTTTCTTCATTTCTCAACTCGTATTCCTCTTCCTTCTGATTATTTTCTACTTTACCATTGGCTTATCTTTCTACTTACCTTCACTTTCCTCTTTATTTTCTTTTTATCAGGCTTCTCTTCTTAATCTTCGTCTGCCTTTTTCTCTTATTAACCTCCATCCTCATTCGCTATCTTTTTCTATTTATTTCTCTTCGACTCTTTCCTCCTGTACCTTTTCCTGTGCGCCTTTTTCCTTTTCTTCCTCTGCTTCTGTTTATTGTTCTTTTCCTTCCCCTTCCTTCCCTCATATTCTATCTCTTCGCACTTTCACTTTTTCCCTCCTTCGTTCCCTACCTCTTTCTTGCTACTCACTCTGTCTTCCTGTTACTATTTCTTTTCGTTTTTCAATTTATAATTCTCTTCCGCCTCATCCTTCTGTTCTTCTTCCTATTTAACTTCATGTTCTTCTTTATCTTCCCTTTTTCTACTTCACCCTCTGGTCAACCTCTTCTCTACTTTTTATATTTCTCATACTTTCTTGTGCTCCTGCCTATGAAGGCGTGGTTAGGCAAATCTTCTCTTGGCCAGGCAGCGCAGTGTAAAGACTATCATTGAATGTTAACCTACCTCAACCAAATCCAAAGCCTATTGTAACTGACTCAAGCTTGGCATGTTAGGTAGCAGTTGTACGCCGACAGAAGGTGTATGGGTAAGCCGAAAAACTTTCCCCATTTCCAAACAAAGGGACTCCTGAAAATAGAACTGTACCGAACATTTTCAAAGCTCCAAGAGTTTAACAAGCAATCAAAAGATTTCCAAACGAAATTAAAGAACTTCTTAAATCCAAACCCATTAAATACCTTTTGTGGAGAGCCACAGTTTGGTCCAAATCCAAATAGAATTAGAGCCGAACCTCGGTAAATATCGACCGCGGACAAACAAAATCAGAGCCGAATATTTTGCAACGAAATTATTAAATCTCGAGTTCTTTCTTTTTTGTAGAGCACGACATACGATCGGAGGGTTCCCTTAACCTTAAGTGGTTTCTTGTGAAGAAATATGTAGACGATGTTAGGCCAAAGTTTGTCCTTTTTTGTGTAAGCCTGAAAATAAATATGAAGTTGGATGGTTCTCTACTTTTTGGTGATAAGTCACACTGAAGATCTGAGGCCGAAGATCTCTCTATGGCGCGATATACAACAGGTATGTCATCATAAACCTCCTAAGAGATTTTTGCGCCAAGCTTGTCTTCCAATTTGTGGTGTGCCGATTTGAATTTTCCCTACAAATTGGTGGGACCTACAGTTTTTTGCCGACTCCGAACGGCATCTACAAAGGAGACGAATTTTTTGCTGAGAAGCCTGTCATGGCAGAAATACACTCGGAGAGTTTGCCAAACCACTGCCGAGGGGCGACCCCGTTTTGAAAAACTTTTTTCAAATCACTTTTGATGTTACCTGTACCAGGGCTCGAACCATGGACCTTCGGTGTGGTAGGTCGGCAACACTACCTTCACACCACGGCGTCCGCCAGGCAGAAGATCTAGCTTAAAGAATATTTGCAAATCTTTAGATCTATCAAGACTCAGGACATTGAAAATAAGACCAATTAGCTAGCTATATGTTTTCCGTGTTATGAATCATAGCACAGCGCAAATGTAGCAATCAATCTATTAGGTCCCGTAAAAGCTTCCAAGTTTTATGGCGCCATCTAGCGCAAGTTTTTGTAAATGAATACTAAGCTTTTCATAATCTCTATGGTTTGAACTTAAGCAAGGGGGAAAATATTAGGAGAAATATTTGCTTAACTAAAAGTGAAATTTTGATCAATCTTTTAGGTTTCAAGTTTCAGTAAATGAGTAATAAGCTTTTGGTTAGCCTTTGGCAAGCTTTTGAACTTGAACTTTATCATTTTATTTGTTATTTGTTATACGAGAAAAATTACAAAGATTTTCACAGCATTTTACATTGAAACCCATTTCAGCACATATTGATTTCTGTTGCAAGGGGGGACAAGTTTAGAAACAGCTTTGCTTGTCTAAAGCTTTAGATCTTCCAAGATTTAGGATATTTAAAATTAGATAAGTATCCATTTCGCTGGACTACGGTATTGTAGAGCGATCTCGCGCAAGTTTTAGTAATTTTAGTAATTTTATTTAGATTTCAAAAAATAAAAATAAATCAAACAAACTTTTAAAATTGCACGCCATTGCCCTGAGCTTTGTGTTAGGTTTTTAGTATTGGCAACATTACTTAGTTTTTCATGAATATTTTGAAAAACAAATCGAAAAAGTAGTTGAAAATTAAATTTAATATTGTTGCCAAAAACAGCAATATTTTTAAATAAAACAATGTATTATTTTTTTTTTGTTTCATTTTTATCCTTCTCCCTCCATTGCAAATAAAAAACACTGCATCCCATCCATGAATTTTTTTCACGTCACATGCTTTGAGGTCATAATGTGCTGAAAAATAGATGAACTCTCGTGTGTGCTTGCTTTGGTGACTGTTGCTCTTGTTGTTGTTGGATTTGGTGTTGCCACATGCATTTGGTATGCTTTGTGGCAACAACCACAACACCAATGAGTTTCGCTACTTCGTAATGCATGCATAAGCCATATATCAGCGCGAGCTTCTGAGCTGGTGATGTATGTGGCTACAAATAAAGCGTTTGCGAGCATGACCCACACAAACATGGATGATGTTGCAGTTTCTATGGTAAATTTCACATAACAATGTAGTTGGTGGCGCTGACAATTGGTCCCTTTAGAGGCAATTCTGCACTAAAGCGAAAGAAACAATTGACTCAAATATCTATTTTTTTTTTGTTTATTAGTTGCAACGTGGAGATTTTAATGGATTTGTATATACATTCACAGATTAATAACAGTATATATCTTTATGGGAGTTTGCATATTAGACCGTATCAATAAAAAAAGTAAACACCCAAATATTAGGTATTTTTTTCAACAACCTAAATAAATATCACGGTAGCTTTTTTATGTTCTTAGTCATGTCTGCGACATTTTTTTTGTGCAGTTGAGGGTCTGAGCAAATCGGCTTTGCAACATAATTGACGAAGTAAGTTTACTTAAAATCACATCAAATGATATGAAATCACATGAAATTAAATTAGATCATACTCATCATAAGATATCACATCAAATGATATGAAATCAAACCATTACACACAAAGTCGCACTTAATCAAAAATTCCAAAAAATACCACGTTCAATTAAATCACAGCAATTAGAAGAAAGTTCACAATACTTTTAGAAGCTACTCAACAACATCGATTAAACAAAGATCTCGCTACTAGCGCACAAAAATTAACATCAAACATCACAAAATCAACACATATCAAATCGCATCACACCAAATGAAACTAGCTACAGTCACATCATACCAATTAACACTTTTACAAATCAGTTTTATCGTCTTGCATTATAATTTAATATATTTGTTGGCAATAAAATTAAATGTAATAGAATCTGTATACATCATATCACACCGTACCGTTTTATTAAAATGTTAGAAATTCAAGTAAACTAACATCACTGCAACTAATAAATTACTTCCCTGACATGACTTTAGCAACATGAAATTATATCAAACAATTCAAAGCGCCATACCATTAAAATTGAACAAAGGACTCCCTGACATCACTTCACATCGCACCATACCATGCGCTACATCACATGTCACCATACCACATAAATCAATTGAATTGAAATGCAATCAAGTCATATCAGCTCACAAAGCTGCATATCGGATAAAATGGAATTTTATCCAGTCACACCAAAACAAATCTATATTCACATGACATATTAATAATTATCAAAACACTAAATTTATGACCAACATGGAAATGAAATTAAGTAAAACATATGACATCACCTCATACAACATCTATGACATGAAATATAATCAATTCACAATATTTATTTCAAAACTGCCCTGCAAATATTTCGAATTTACAAGGCATTTTTTCTATACAGCCTATTATCTATACAGACATACATTTTTACACATATTGAATTGCTTTAAATTTGTATGCAACAGAAGTAGCGTGGAAGCTGCAGCGCATATAAAATAATAAGATAAGAGAAAGTCTCATCCAGAAAGTCAACGACGGTGGCAACAAAACCCACTTAATTGTGCTTGACATCGTCGTTAGTGAAGCTGCCAAGCAATTTTTTATGAAGGTAAATATGTATTCGTGCATGTGTGTGTATTCCTGCTATATAGCAACATAACTCTTTGACTTTATGTTGTGCTCACGTGCAAGTAAAAGGACTATATTTAAAGCCATACGTGTATACAGGGTGTTAAAATTTAAATTTTAGCAGTGATATAAATTCTTTTTTCAAATATTTTGCTCGGTTTTAATAGTGAATTGAATTGTTGTAATATTTTGAAGAACTGAAAAATTTAATTGAATTTAATTAGTAGTTATAAACAGGTGGCAACCCCTTTAAAGATATTATCTTATAAATCATTTTAATTTTTTCTAGTGTTTCAATATTTCAGTTGTCTAAAAAACGCTTAACTGTATTATAAAAATAGATGACATCCCCTTTTAAAAATTAATTTCTTAAAAACATTTTTATTTTGGTCCATTTCAGTGAGTAAAAAACTAGTAACTAACATATTGAACAAAATCGTTAAAAACAGGTGGCAACCCTTTTAACTCAGCTACTTCACCAGGTATTGATGTCCCAACTCAACTTTTCTCTCAGCAACACACTTTTCAGCGGTTCTCAGAAGACGTGTTCTTTAGACTTACCAGCTTAGCTCTCGTTTGTTCGGAAGTTAGAAGGATCACTGCCCCTAAAAAGAGGGCTGAAGACGAAGCAGTGGAGGTGATGAGGAAATCATCTCACTTGGCCCGGATATATTCAAAATGGATTATCGCTGGGTTGTGGAGTACAGCCCTTAATTCCGTTGTTAGCGTAGTAATATGCATCACATTATTTTACCCGCCAGGTTTTAAAACTTTGTAATGAGGAGAGAGGTTTCAAAATCTCATCCATTCCATGATAGATGTCCGTTTGTCTCACCCTGTATAATATATCAAGGATATATGTATTTTAAACTGTGTTATCTATATTTATGCATGTTTCTTGTACAATATGAGGCTCAGTAATTTCCGTTTTTGTATTTAACCCAACTACAACCCAAGATAATATCGTCAATTGGTGTAGTTGCCTTTTACCACCTTTTTACCGACCTCAATTTACAAAAAAAAAAAAATTGCTACATAACGTCTTTGTTTTGTACTGAATGTACTTATTTGTTTGTTAGTATACGTGTATGTATGTATATGTAAACAGAAATATTTATGTACTTACCCCGCCGTGAAACATCAAACTAGTCGGAAAAACGTACTAGTTCGCAACTGGTATTATTCTGTACGAAATCGAACTAGTTTAAAAAAAAGCTGGACTACAGAAAATAATCTTGATAGGTTTTAGGTGTACTGTGAACCCTCTGATTTTTGGCAAAAGCTTGAAAGCTTTGTCGAAAAGCTCTGCTTTATGCGGTTGACCGTTGATCTATCGAATCTCGATCCCCTTTTACCTGTCTCTGATGCTCCGATCGGATGCCGTTTAAATGCCATAAACTATAACTTGAGCAAGGAAAAACTCTAGTCTAAGGTTCTCTTTAAACAAGGCTACACCAGACTCGATTTTATCTAAAGTACTTCACCAGTCTACATGTAATCGTTTGCCAGGGGTCCGAAAATCCGACTGGCTATCTAAGCGGACGCCTATTCTGCTCCCAATGTTCAACAAAGGCAATATTGTCCACCTGGATAGCAAAATGACTGAAACAAACTCAGTATGAAAAAAAAAGAAATAAGCATTGGAATAATCTCGCTCCCATTGCGTAGGCCATTTTAGGCACCTCCATGAAAGGTGAGAATTCCATTTGTTGCTAGTATGACTAGTCTTATAGTTTCTATGGAAGATTGTCATAAGATAGATCTAGTTCGTTAAATGTTTTGATGAATTGATGAATGATTGGTCAGAATACGGAATACAGAATACCACGTCCTACGATTGTTCTAATTTTGTTGTCCAGACCCAGCAGTATATGTTGTTGTTGTAGTCTGCCTTTGTTCTAATGTAAAAGAGTACGATTTATACCCCCTTCCTATCTGCCTAATCAGTAGCACGCTTTATAATAACCCAGTTTTGTTATTGTTCTAGCAGTACTTCCCTTGCTTACTTCGCATGTCCCTTGAAGGCAATTTTAGAGGGCGACTTCACAGTTAACCAGCTGCCTCGATAATATATACACGCCTTCGAAGGATAATGGCCCTACACTTGTAATAAGAAATAGCACAGTTTCACTTGGATTTCCATTAAGCCTACTTTTGTTTTGGCCGAAAAAGGTAAAAATAGGGGCAGGTAAAAATTCTAAGTTTTGAAAATAGTGGAGTAGTCCGAAGAAGCTCAAAGTTGACCCAGGTTCTAACCCAAAATTTTGGAAATACTGGAGTTGTTATCTCAGTTGAAAAAATCCAGTGCTTTGATTCATATATCAAACTAGTCCCAAAAAGTGTAAAACTTCAACCTAGGACAAATCCCAAGTTTTGGAAACACTGCATTGTTTTGAGTTGCAAAACCCAACGTTGATTTCCATTCTCAGTTTACTGTTTCCTGTACCATAGATTGCTCAAATGCATTTTCGAAGGAATTTAAATTATCCTGACTATCCTTGGTAGAACCAGTTTGTTTTATTTTATCTATATTCAGGCAGTATAAGGCCACTTGCATATATTAGAAAAAGACAGCTGTTTATCTAGTTTATCATTCCAGCACTAGTAGTTTACAGTTAGTTGACTCACTAGTTCCCTGACAGTTTACTAACTAGTTGAGCTTCACTTTCATATAAATTGTGAGGTATTTTATATCTAGTTGGTTTGACTGCTGGGTGTCCCTTTGGAAATAATGTTTCTCACTTGTGTGTGGGTTTATCACACAGTTAGATGAAAATAGAAATGAGTCTAATAGGGGTGGAGTGTTTGAGGGTTATGCAGCTCGATTAAAGTCTCTTATTTCTTTCTAAAGAAAATTAATTAGAACAAATCTAGATTTTTCTTCTTGATTTATTTCAATTTTGAAATTCTTAGAAGTCAAGTTGTATACTTCTTATCGAATCCTTTTGGGATATCCGGCAAGCGTTGGAGTTTTTTATAGCTCTTTTACTTTTTAATAACACGAGATTTAAGTTAGAAAGCGTGTAAAGCCTTACATTCTCTTCTTTACATTTCGCTGCTTTTATTTCATTCTGTAAGCCGGGAAAATAAATGCGGACCATTGCTTCAAGCTAAAAGGGACCAAACGACATCTGTAGCGACACCAACAGCCATCTTTCTTATTCCTAATAAAACGGATTTCAGCACGTTTGGAATACCTTTCATTCAAATAAGTTTGAGGTATTCTAGGTTAAAACAGGGCAACAATTAGCTCGAAATCAATTTATGATAGCTAGGAAGCTGTATGAATTATAGGAGCACCTAGTTATGCTCAATACAGTGACAGTCCATACTGTAACCGAACTTTCCTTAGCCTCATCAATAGACCACAATGAGTTAGGTAAGCAGTCAGAAAGTTCTGCTAATGAATGGTTTAAAATGTACCAAAGTAAACTCAAAGCAAAGCTGAGTGGAACCCTTAAGCCATTACCCTGTATCCAACATATAATTCCTATCTCTTCCGCGAACTCTGTGGTGCACAAATTTTGGGATGCCAGTTATACTAGCTCGTATAGGTAGCGACTACATCCGATAGCTAACTACAACCACACAAATCATATTTTTAAATGCTCAACTGACTCTTCTATCAGGAAATCTTTGCTCCAAGCTTTAGATGCGATTGCTGACAACTTTGGTAGTGGATGTGCTGATTAGGCAGAGTGAAACATTGCAATATTTCTAGAAAGTCGTTGAGGTACATATGTAAGTGATCTTACGAGTAGATAACATAGTTGACACTGGCTTACGGTTTTGAGTCATCGTTGATTCTGGCGCAATTTTCCAGTTTTATTGTATATAAATCCGAAGCTATCAATTCCCCTGACAGCAGGACAGCGAGCCTAGAGCTTTCTTTATGGCTTTATTGGAAAAAGGTTGAGCATAACTTTCATGGCTTTTGTCGAGTTATGGAGAAGAGAAATTTTCCCTGGCCGAAGCCGAAGAGTAAAGAGCAGTACAGCTCTTCGGTGACTACCTGATGACTTGAACAGCGTTATACTAAAATTACTGTCTTTCCTCGAGTTAAATCCGAGTCTTTTTGTTGTAGATTCCGTTCCGCCGTATATTTCGATCTCCTCCATCCCGTATTTGTTTATTAATGCTGGATTCCATTTACTTTTGCAGTAACCGTTTGTAGGGCCCTCCAAAGAGTGTGAGAATTGAGTTTCGAACTTTTCGGCTTGTTAAAACAGTTCGACTCACATATTGTTCGACCAACTTGTTTAATTTGCATCGAGTGAACGTTACGACTAAACAGCGACAACAACCCTGTAAAAAACGTTGGAGCATCAGAGTACTCCAACACTTATCCTCATTCATATAAAAAAGGTGGTACAATTTACATAGCGATGTCCGGTGATTGGATCACCTAATCCTATTCGGAGTACCATTTACTTTGCTTCTGAATAGTCTATAGAGCACCAACGTTGGAGTACTTTGAAAATGCTGCCAAAAGATTATTCTATAGAGTACTCTAGACGAAAGCGAGAAGGGAGTATATGTTCTTTTGAGGACCACCTACTCCCGCTCTCGCTTTGCTGTTGAATACTCTATAGAGTAGTCCCATGGGAGTATTTTGAGAGTACTCTCACGTAGGTGGTCTATAGAGTATTTAAAAGCAAAGAAACGGAGTACTCCGAGATGGATTAGGTGATCCAATCACCGGACATTGCCATGTAAATTGGACCCCCTTTTTTATATGAATGAGGATGTGTGTTGGAGTACTCTGATACTCCTTTAGGAGTATTCTATGGAGTATGAAACGGAGTATTTCCGTTTTTTGCAGGGAAGTTGGTCACTTACAAACTGATAAGTTTGCGGACCGAACATATAACCGCAGCTAACACCCTCGCCTCACAGTACCATAGCAAACATTCCAGGCGGATACCCTTTCACCATACGCCTAGGATATTGTAAAAACAGGTTTTTTAATGCGAGTCCTTGGAAGTCTTTTCACATCGTCAACATTCACATTCGTCGCCATACACACACAATCGCAACTTCAGCCAAATCCAATAATAATATAATAAATCTGAGAAATCATAAACTTTTGAAACCTTCTTGGCAGACTAACAAGTAAGATAAGTAAATAGTTTTGGCCACAAAAGCAATTATTGTAAATTTAGATTAAAGCCGCAGTTAAGAATGTAAGTTCGTTATTTTACCTCAAATGACATTTGACATACGAGTGACAGGCTCACTCAAGCTCATGCAACTTTGAGATGTGGCTGAAATTAACGCCAATAGATTTGAACACATGCCTACACACATGCACACAAGCATACGTTAAATTGTAGACAGACGACACCACCAATGAACTTCGTACTCTGCTGTGAATGCAGATCATTTGAGAAATAGAAGTTGAACAGCATGAAAGACGATAGATATACGCTATACTTCGTAGAAGGAAAGCCGAAGCGGATATTCACAAAGACTATGTCTATAGCCTCTATGCTCTTTAAAATCGCATCAGAGAGAACCTGGTATACGAAATCACTCAATTTTAATAATAAAAAAGTTTGTAATCTTCCCTTATAACTTTGCTATTTGACCTTTGATTTCAATGAGCGAATTTATTTAAAACCAACATCCGGTATTAAAAGAAAAACTAAAAATGAAGTAAACATAGCATCATTATCTGAGTAGAAAAATTGTCAGATTTACACCTTTAAGAGCGGTACGCAGATCAAAAGTAATTGCGCAAGAACATTTTAGCCGTTTTTCTTGCGTGAAAAATAATAGTAGGGAAGTAATTTTGACGTCTAAAAATTCATGGTGAATAGTGAAACATGCGAGAAGAGCACATAGACACAAGAAAATAAGCTAAAGTAAATAATGGAATTGTTTTCTTTTGGAGACAATTGCTAAAACACTTCAAAAAATGTCGGGAGAGGTATTAAAAGAGGCGTTCAATAATCCCAATGCGGATTTCGGATTTTTCGTGTAAGTGAAGAGTAATCGCGTCTTTTGATACCTCTCCAGACATTTTTGCAGTTGTCTCCCTCCCTTATGAGTGCGCGTTTCTCTTCCTCCGTAAAATTCACGACGCGCATCTTGTGTTTCGATGGCGCAACAATTGTTACATCCATTGTTGGGATAAAATAATAATTATTTATTGAATAAATATTAAAAAAAAAACCGCGCGTTGACTTATTTTTCTCGTTTTGTTTACTTTTTTCCTTCATGAAATATATGACGCTTTAAATATATCTTTCGGAAACCTGTGTTGCCGTGCTCAAATTTCACGAAAAAATCGTAGTAAAGTTTCGTATTAAACTTCTTGAGATCTGCGTACTCCTCAAGAAAATTTAACACAAGAAATTTTCTTGAGCATTTTTTGAGTTTTTGCTTTTCTTTTCATCTGCGTGCTATGCTATAAGCCGATTCTTTAAAATAAGGCGTCATATGGGCTCAACTTGTAGATGTGCAGGCAGGGATTAATTAATAATTAAGGGTTACCACGTGTTTAAAAATTAGTTTTTCTGTATAGTTTGGTGGATTTTGGAATTTTTTTTTTTGCTTCATGATGTGACGTTTTGGCGCCATACGGGCTTAATACTTAACATTGTTACTAAAATATAATATTTAAAAATCGACCATAAAACATAAAGGTTATAGGTTGCCAAAAAAAGGTTTCTTATTTTGGAAACCGCTTAAGGTAATTGTGTAAAGGCCGGTATGCAGATCACAAGAAATTGCTCAAGAAAAATTTAGCAATTTTTCTTGCGTGAAAAATAGTAGTATGGAAGTAATAAAAATCCATGGTGAATAGTGAAGCAGCAAGAAGAAGAGCACATAAGCAAATAAACGTATTACACGTTTTTTGCCAATAACTTTTCACTGAAACAAAATTTTTCTTTTCCGCTTTCGGATTATTGATACCGAAGTCAAAACGCGTCTTTTGATACCTCTCCCGACATTTTTGGACGTGTTTACCGGTTGGCGTATTACCAAATTACTGTTTTCTTCAAGAAATAAATGCCGCTTGATATATTTCTGGCTGAAACCTGTGTTGCCGTGCTCAAATTTCACGATAAAATAGTAGTAAAATTACGTTGAGAACTGCGTACTACCTCAAGAAAAGGTAACCCAAGAAATTTTCTTAAGCATTTCTTAAGCGTTTTTTATATGGAGTTTTTGCTTTTCTTGTGATCTGCATACCGGCCTTAAACTCGGAATGTTTTTAACTGTTCCCTTTCACATGTCGATGTTATTACTTGACAACTCATTGTCGAACGAATATGAAACGATTGCATTTTGGATAGTTAGGGGAAGTTCTGTTTAGGGATGGGTGATTATCGATATCCTATACCCCAAACTGCATTTTAACTATCTCTTGTATAACAGGCACAGAAATAGATACGAAGTGTGTAGGTCTTAAACTGTTTTTGTGGAGACTGGTTCGCAAAATTTTACCTTCTTCAGACTGCGAAGCAGTTGCTCCAGCTGCTGAAAAAATCTCATATAACGTGAACCCTTCTTGACTTAGATCTCACAAAATACAAGAAGAGCTTAGGTATGTAGGAAGCTATGCGGGACAGAGGAGCTCAAAGATATACTAGCCAGAAAGGGTGCTACGGGAAAAAGTTCCTAGAGCCTATACCGTTATTGGTAATAAGACGTCACACTATACGAGATAAACTCAGGCAGGGTGCCCCTCGGGTTAGGGGTTTAGAATATGCCCTAGGTGGCCATACCGGGTCGTAAGAGGCGACTAATATGCACAAAGATAATGCCGTGCAACTCTATGGTTGATCTACGGATATGATGCCACTCACCTCTCATTACCCATCTAATCCTTCCTTTCATGACCTAGAAGCGCCGATTCATCTTTCAGCCAACTGGCGCCAATTGGAAAAACCTCTGGATCGCAAATCGGTCTCCACTTGGTCCTTCCATCCGAGTGGTGTTCTCCCTCTTCCCCTGCTACTACCGGTAGGTTCCGATTAGAATGACTTCTGGGCCGGAACATCTTAAATCATTGGTACAACATGGCTTAAAAAACGGAGCCGATGGGTTTTAATTCTTTGAACTATGTCGGTGTCTGCATATAGCTCATTATTAAATATTGCAGAGCCCATCCTTCCTAAAAGAAGGCTATCGGTTGTTGCATCGTCTGCCCACTGTGTCCAGCTCTAAGCGGGGGAATGGTTCGAATATATTATCGGTCACGGAATGTTACTGTGTCAGCAGCTCTCAAATTTCCCGTGGCGATTTCTGCTGCAGTACTATTAGGTTAGGTTGACAGTGAAACACTGAATTCCCTACAGCTGATGTTTCCCTACATATGTTATATATCCCTAAAAAATGCTTTGGCCGATGCCACTAGCTCTCCTATCACTTCCCCTTGACCCCCCTCACGTGAAATGAAATACATTTTGTATGAGCAACCTAATCCGGATCAACGTAGTGCCTGTTATTGCTCTTATATAGGATATTTTTGTGAGAAATACATACACATTTTTTTGTATATATCTCTGTATACAAATAGTTTTTGCACAATGTGCGCACATTAAAACGACCATCATTACCGACCGAAAATATTCATTGGCTTTTGTGGTTGACATCAACTGGAAATTCATTTGCCACATGCCAAACATTATTTCATGTTGTCCCACGAAAAGAAAAAACTCATATGCTTTCTCCCGTTATTTACACCCTAACTGCATTTCAAATATAATCATGCGTTATACGTGAGCGTAAAATTATACGAGCGAGTGCTGATAAATTCGTCATATAAGGTGCACAATGAAAAGAGACTCGAATTTTAGCACGATAGGAATCCATATCGATGATAATTTTACGGGATTATTTGTAATGATACATTCAGTAGTATCCAATAGCCATATCAACGGTGAGTTCCCAATGTGGACACGTTTGTATAAGAATTTCCGACGCTAGGATAGACTTGCCATAATTACCGCAAACTTAAGATTAGCTCCTAGGGCGTGGCCTTTGGTCTGAAACCAACTTTGTCTCGTACTCATTGGATTTTTGTGTACTCGATAAAGCTGAAGTTTGAGGTAAGATGAGCAAAACTAGATAAAGAATGAATTGATTTCTTTCATACTATTTGCCACTATTAACTCTTAGCACTATGAGAATATACCAATGTTTGGCACGTTCTAACAAATTGACCCCTCTATTGTCGAGCCAGTACCAGAGGTACTAGTATTGGCCCAAAGGACTGTGCACATCCTTAAGACTTCCTTAAACCTTTCAGGAGCGTGTTTGTCCTTAGAACAAAAGACAACAGCAAAACTCTATGGGAAACACACTCTTTTTTTCGGCCATCTTCTTGTTTTTAAAAATACTCGGTTCGACCATCTCTAGAAGCAGAAACGGTTTCACCAACAGTCATCTATGAAGTAAGCAGCCTGGCGGGTATAGACTACGCAAAGGAAACCAACCAATAAATTAAGGAAATTACATCGACTGGTCTCCGTGGACACATCAGTAGTAACGTGCTTACCCGCCAAATACACTCAATGTCCGAATGGAAACTCCCTAAGTCTAACGGAGTGGATGACCACCTCCTGTACATAGGATCTTATGGATTATCAATTTAAGTCGAGAACTCCGGGTAACAGAGTGTCTATATTCTGATCCCAAAGCAAAGGGCAAAGAGATAAAAACTGAATAATACTAAAAAGGCAGAGCTGGGTAGTCGTACATGATTGCAAAGACATGAGATCGGCATGGAAGTCAAAAATAAGATGACTTCACGGGAACGAGGGGCATAAAAACACTGATTGACGGAAAGGCACATGAAGAAGGCTATATAAGCTGAGGAAATGAATAGTTTGAATTACACTACGAGTACATTGGTCACCCATAAAGGCAAGCATAACAGTTCATACTGAGGCTAGACGCTGTTATCTCCTCCAAAATATGATTCACATAAGAAAAATGTCACACGAGGAGGGCTATAAGTAACTGAGAAAGTAAACAGTTTAACTAACGTTGGATTGAACACCTGCAACAAAGGCAGCTCACACAGTTTATACTGAGGCTATGTGTGAGGCTAAGTGGTTGACCCAAGAGCCCCTGAGAAAACGAATGAGTAACTGAGAAACGAAACAGTTTAGATAACACTAAGACCAACAGCTGTCAGACACACTATTATGTTGACCTAAGCACGCACAAGGAACTCCATCGGTAACTGAGAAACTTGTCAGTTTAAGTTGCACTGAATTTTTATCTACAACACAGGCAGGCTAGTGGCACATACTGGCCGACAGCTGTTGAATACACCAATATGTGATTTATTTGATCAGCGATATATAACTGGCTTTGAGTAACTGAGAAACTAAACAGTTTAAGTAACACTGGATGGATCGGCTATAACAAAGGCTGACCAAACAGTTCATAATCAGACTAATTTTCAGAAACACCAATCTATGGAAGGTATCCCAGCTAGATTGTCTGACTCTTTATCCATTTGAGAGAAAGAGCACAACCTTAATCACAGATGGTTAGAGCGGGCTGAAAATTTAACGCCGTTTGCTTTTAGAGTAGCATAAAGATATTCGCCTCTCAAAGAAAAAAACCGTTTTGCTTTCAACTAAGCCGTATTAACAAGTGCCATTTTGAGAATAACTGAATCCATCAGCCGCCACTCGTACATGAAATAAATTGTCTCCATTCAGAGAAAATTGTAAAAAAGATCTCTATGTATGAGCGTGTAAGAGTGTGGAAACATTTCCGGAAAAGTATTCTTTTTGAATGAATTCTTTACACTCAGAATGTCAGCCATTCAACCGCGCCAAAGTTATTTATATGTAAAATTGCATTTATATTTTTTACTGTATCTAAAAGCAAACATTTCAAAAGCCTCAACAAAGCTGAAGATGTCTGCATAGGCACAGAGGGCAAACTTAACGAAACGGAAGACCGAAAGATGCACGGAAAGTGAGACGAAACGGACGTACTGATGGACAATGAGATGGACGACAGGTATTTTCCTATTTTTAAGCATCATTCATCTGGCTACTATGCGCTTATTTACATACATACACATACACGTAGACAAATATTTTTTTTTTTATATTTTACCCAAAGCACTTGCATTAACTTTAAACGCACTTATGGACGTGAATTTTTACTTACGGATAGGAATACATTAGTAGTGGTTAAATGAAAACAGTAAGTATGTATGAGTGTAAATGACCGTACTCATATATATGAGCAAGTACACATGGGCGCAGCTAGGTAGGGAAATTTTTAGTTGGTATGTGAGCACGCACTGTGCAATTAGCCTTGGCAGCCAACATGCTAAATCGTTACAGCCTTGGAAATGCCGCAGATCTGTAAACGAGATGAGCTAACAGTTCAGTATCAGTCTTATATGGGTAGCTGGGGGATATTGAAGGCCACTATAGAGAAGACTAGTTGACCACTAAGGTTAAAAGCCTTCCGCTGAATGATTCGGTAGGTATGCAAATGCCGTCTTTTAAACTTCGCGTGAGTAAGGACACCACAAATAGGACAAATCTGGTCTTGGATCAACTGTTTCTCAATGTCCTTACCGGTGGGGTATCAAAATTTCAATATGTGTTGTTCTTATAGCTTCTTTCCAGCCCTTTGAACCTAACTTAAGTTCATCACCTAATAAGTTATAGCTTAATAAAGGTTTACTTCAAATAACAACAGGTTTCGTGATCTGCAAAGTGATTTATTATGAGCTGGGTATGACAAATGGGCATACTCCAAGCTTTTCAACACAAATCCCGCAATACTGTCTGACCTCTCCTCAATCTCATTTAAATATCGATGGATTAATAGATAGTAACCGTGTGTTTCTGAAGACTAATCCATGATTAACATACTCGCGCCAGTAAACAAGGCTAACATATCCCAACGTTCACCCCTTGCTAGGAAAGATCTACTGCTATATTTGCTTCTGCCTACTCCTATGCCCATATAAGTAGTTTTTGCGGGAAATCACTTTTCTTAGATGTAAAACGGAAATGTTTGCATTTCCTACTTCTGCAATATTTATGTTTCTCTATGCACACAAGTGCTCATGAATGGCATTTGTATATACTTAAATGCAGCTAAGTGTGTCTAAATGAATGTGTTTGTGTGCATTAGTGTGGCCATACAAAAAATCATTATTTATTTTCATTGCATATTGACTTAATTGATCAGCATTAACCAGTGCCAGCAGTACAATTACTTCAGTAGTTACTCAGGCTAATATACGTATAAGGAAGGTTGTTGTTTAAAATGCATGAAACCATTTGATTAGCGCGCGCCTTTTTCGAAATCATTTCAGCTAAAGAAATTTTCGTAAGAGCAAAACAGCCAATCTACTGGACCGATTTCTCTAATTCAAATTCAATTTTAAATGAAGGTATTTGAGCTGTCAAAGGTTATAGGGGGTTTTTTTAATGAAATTATTAACTATGCTATATATATATTCTATATATATAAAACTCAAACTATGTATGTATATATACAAGGTGGCGCAAAAGTAAGCTTCCGATGTTCAGCATATCGGTTGTGGCACGTGCAGTGTGTGCTGTTGCACCGTCTTGTTGGAACCACATGTTTTCCAATCCCAATTCATCAAGTTGCGGTAAAAAGAACTCGTTGATCATTGCTCTGTAGCGCTCACCATTCACAGTAACCGTTTGGCCCCGACCGATTATTGATCAAATAAATAGTCAGCAATATTCCGCGTTCTGGAGCAGTGTAGCGTAACATTGTTTATTAACGTGTATTTCGCATGTGTTTACTACACAAATGTCAAAACAGAACTGACTTTAGGGGCCAATCGCAAAATGTATAGCATTTTCTGATAGGAGGATTACTTTTGCGCCACCTTGTATATATATGTATCTATAGATCGACTTGCGTCCTAAACGTATAAACCGATCGTAGCCAAATTTGAAACACGAACTAGATACCTTACCGGGATGGGCATGGGCTAAAAAATATTTTGAAATATATAGGGGGCGTGGCAGCTCCCATACAAATGGAATTTTTAACAGTCCGTATTTCTGGAAGTGTTTACGTTAGACTACTGAAATTTGGTAAGGGGGGGACATTAATCCCTACCACATCCATAAAAATGAAATTTAGGAAGGGGTTATATGAGGTTAATCCCTAACACCTCCAAGAAAACTGGGAAAAACGAAAAAGGGGGCGTGGTAGCTCCCGTACAAATGGAATTTTGCATTGTCCATAACTCTGGAAGTATTAGGGCTAGACAAGTGAAATTTGGTAAGGGATTATATAAGGTTAATACCTAACACTTGCATGAAAACTGGTGATAGCTAAAAATGGGGCGGGACACCTCCTCTACAAACAGGATTTTTCATACTGCATATCACTGGACGTATTTACTTTTTTAGGCTTATAACTTTGGCCAATTATATGTAGCCTGCCCCAGAGTTGGCGCACCGAAAACCCTTTTTATTTATACTCAAAATAATATAACAAAAAATGTCGTATTTTCGATCGTTTTAAATAATGCGTAAACTGACTTAAAAAAGTTAAAGTTGTTTTATTTACATTGCATACTTTTTGATAGAAATGTGGGGTGAAACCCACGGGTATAAGCTAGTATACAACTAAAATCAAAATTTTTGTAAGAGCAAGACTGTACCAATTTCCTTAATTCAAATTTTAGTATAATATAATTCAGCCACATAAGGTTATAGGGGTATTTTTAAAGGTTTTAATATTAATTTCACAATATTTCTATGCATCACTACACCGTTTATCATTCATGTGTTTGTGCTTAGAAGCAGCAACAAACCACACATTGCTCTCTAACAATCTAGCAAATCTAGAGGTAGAGAAATTAATAGGCAAATAAGAAGAAGTCGAGAACGTGTATCATATTTTCTCATATTTTAGAGCCACTCTAATGCGCATACTAATATTATCAGCTTTTATAGTCGTCTATGAGATGAATGAAGATGAGATTTTCAATATTCAACTTAGCATATGTGTACTTGTATAACTGTTCATAAAAGGGTAGTAAACTCAACCCACAATGTAAATTTTTGTAAGGACGTCAAAATCCTGCTATAAATAAGAACTGCCACTATTGAAAGGCGCCCTAGAACATCTGCTCTCTCTCGGAGTCTGTCTGAATGTTTTGGTTGCCATGGTTTGAGGCTATCCATGTCAGATAAAATGTGTCCAAGTAGATTTGTGAAAAATCACAACGAACAAATAAAGAGTCACACTGCCTAGGTAGCGGATTCTTGGTATTGCTCGATCAATAACGCATACTAAATTATCCAGTATAGTATATTTTGATACAAGTATAAACATTTTGGCCTGTCTGCATTTAGCGAGCCCAAGCAAAGCATACTGGACCATAAAATTCTGATATAGCGGGCTGTAGGTAAAATACTCTGCATGTCCCTCGTGTCCAATATTGTTTAGAACATGTATGCATTCAGCGTTAACTTTCTGAGTAGTTGTGCCAGATTTAGAGCCCACAACCAAGTTGTCTGACATAATTTAGTGCTGCCTCAACGATAAGCCTCTTCGAAACCATTCTACATCTCAAGCTTCTACTGCACGGATTTCTGTCTGAAAGATAGTGAGGTTGTCGTATCTATTCCCTGAAATTCGGCACGTGGAACCCAGCCCCCTACTTGTCATCAACCAGTTTTGCGCCATTCGTTTCCAAGCCATTAAATCAAGGTTTGAATCAAGTTTTTTGTCGAGAAAGAATACCTCAAATTTCCCCATTAACCAATGATCACCCAACAAGCGTATAGGTCAAACATTCTTGATATTCAAAGTTATAACAATATACCTTAAATTATCTTTGGTACTTACCTTGTCTACAGATCAAGATTTTTTATTTCCTCGACAGCTCGAGTTTCCTTGGTATTTCTTGATTTACAGCCAGTTCACGACCACATTATTGGAAACGGCTGATCAGCTAGTTTGGCTCCTAATTCATTAAACGACAAAGCGTACCTAAACATCTCCATGTCCTGATCATCAGACAACCGCAGAAACGCCGCTAAAAATATTGAACTATTTATGTCACTAGCCGGTACAATTCAGCGAAGAAAATGAGGGAGCACATTCTAGTACCGACCAAAAGAACGCACTATTGATAGTCCCCTCGTACTTCATGTAATTTAAGGTCTTTCTGGGAGCTCACCAAAAACTTTACATTTTTTTGCATAATGAAGCTATATAACAAATTTAGAGCATGCTAGGCTTGTACCCTAGGCTTGTACTCTCAACCCTGCTTGCTGCTGGACAAATACTCGGGTCTATGACAGGGGAACTTAGTTTAAACTATGCAACAAACCAACCAAAAAAAAAAAGAAGACACAATAAAAACAAAGAAAAATACAACAAAAATAAAAACAAACCAAGATCAAACAAAAACAACAATGACCTCGACAACAAGAGCAACAACGACATCACCTACGTACAACAGAGAGCAACAGAAACAACAAGAACAAATATGAACGATATACAAAGATAAAACAACAATACCATCTTAATCGAAAACAACAACGACATAAGAACAAACAAAAACAACAGGCACATAAAAAAAAAAAAAAAATTAAGAACAAAGCAACAAGATTTTAAACGCAACCACAACAGAAAATGAACATCAACAACAAATGAAAAACATAAAAGATTAAAGACGGTGAGGAGTACAATAAGAATAACCTAAGCAAACTACAACAGCAACATCACCTACAAACAAAAATATAAGACCAGAACCAAAATTAGCAACAATAACTACACAGAATACGCAATAAAAATCTACAATATCCACATACAAACAATAACAAGTAAAAGCAAAAGTAGAAGCAAACAAAAAAATTAAAAACATACCAAACTAAAAACTAGAAAACAACATCTATAGAAAACAGCTAAAACAAAAATAATGAAAAATGCAACGCCAAAAACAATAACGAAACCAACAACAATACCATTAGAAGAAAATATGTACAGCAAACAATAACAGAACAGAAAAAATTACAACAGCTGTAGTAAAGGCAATGAAAACGACAACAGCGAAAACCATAATAATAATAAAGAGTAAAAGTATGTACTACAATGACGATGAAATCAACAAAAGCAATGGAAAGGACGCAAAACAAGCAACACCAGCGGGTTCGAGGGCTTAGTATAGAAAGGCAGTAAGCTATGCCTGTTGACCCAATATTAACCCTGTTTGGCCCATCGCGTGCCATCCCATAAATAGATTCGCCAACGAAATACTGCTACTAAAACAACAACCGAAAGGTCTAATGGGGTCTCCCACGCCCCCAAGTTCTATAATAACCTCAAAATAGTTCAAAATATTTCATTTACACAGAATCACTTTTAATTAAGACGAAATAGTGCACCTGCTACTCACAACATCCTGTGGACAACCCCCCACATTGTATGGTCTACCATTTACGAGCATACCCAGTTAAGTAAACATTATGAAGATATACTTGTACATATACTTGTATATGGTATAACTAAGTATGTGTTTAGTGGGCTTAAGACATGCTAATGCATGATGATAGCTTCTTGCTTATACGTTGTACAAGAAAATCACACAAAACACTCTCGTGGCTGGCTAGCAAATATCTAATGCGGTCGCATATACGACCAACCACAAACCGAGGCTACTTAAGCTGATGCAACTAATCTCGGAAGCACAGTCTGCATTCAAACACGGAGTGAAAAAGGTGTCAACACATAACAGTAGCAATATAGCTGGTGAAAAGATCCAGGCAGTTAGTAAGCCAGCAAGCTAAAAACTTTATCTACTACACGCTAACAAATTCACTCAAGTGACACACATTAGGGTGGGTCGACAAAAAATACAAACAATTTTGATAAGAAAATTGTATAAGTAGTAAAAATGAGTCTATAACAATAATCTCAGTATGCAGAGTCTGTAGGGAAGTTCAAACCCTTGGTCAAAATAGCGAATCCGTTTGGAAAGCTTGGTTTTTTTTTTCTAACTTCAAATTTACAGTGTGATGGGTGCGAATTTCAACGTGCTACAATAAGGTTGAGAAGGACTTCTCATAACAGTACGAGACCAAACAAAATTTGAGACCAGGTGATTGATTAACTAGATGCTGAAGGAAATTCCTATAAACATTCACCGTGTAGTAAAATCAGGACAAGAAATCGAGTCAAAATCTCTTTAGTCATCAACTGTGATAGCTCTTGAAGTTTTTGATACTAAGGTGTTCCTGTTCAGAAACTCATATTGCGTGCACCCCCAGTGGCACCCTGAAGGTGATGAATAAAGGTGTACCTGTTCAGGAACTCATATTGCGTGCACCCGCCAGTAGCAATGGGCGAAAGTGGGAGCCATCCAATGTGTTGGAGAGTTAAAGTGGACACTACAGGATATCACCAAAAAAGTTCAAAATATTCCCCCTGGTTTTATTGTTTACTTGTTGGAGATTTCAAAAATGGACAAATGTTTTTCAGCACCCTGTAAAAATAGCGAAATCTGTTTTTTATTCTTATAACTTTTCTATATGACCTTTAATTTCAAAGAGCGATATATTGGGTTAGACCTGTTAAATAATGATTACTAATCGTAATGATTGCCGGTTTGATTAATTTTACGATTTATTACCGTCACTTCCAATTAATTAAAAAAATAATCAAAAAAATCATGATTTTTTACGATTATTAACTAAAATCAAAAAAAAATTTAAAATAACCAAAAAAAAAGTTGGTTTGATTATTTTTGTTTTTTTTTAAATTTTTTTTATAATTTTTGATTTTTTCAGTATTGTTGTATAATCACATAAATATACATAAAATTGTTTTTCAAGAAAAGGCAATTATTAATTGTTTTCGATTAGAACACAAAAAAAAACTATCAAAAAAGTTTGTTGGATTACTTTTGATTCTTTTTTATTTTGTTCAGTATTGTTGTAGAAGTACATGAATATATGCATTAACAATACTGAAAAAAATCCAAAATCAATCAAACAAACTTTTTTTGATTGTTTTTGATTTTTTTTTCTCCAATTGAAATTAATTAATAACACCGGGACACAAAAAAAAATTAAGTGGAATGTGCATTTGACCGGATGTACCTACGGGTACGTATTTTGGTCCGCTGAATCCGAATTCGAGGTCAGTTTGACCCGTTTATCTTCAAATTTCGAGAAAACTTCGAAAAACCGTAAAAATTATGAAAATCGGCAGTTTTAATGATAAAAACTTGTTTGGAACTAAACTAAGCGTGATTTTCATGTATTTCCATCCGCTGAATATGAATCGAAACTTTACTGACACCACGAGCCATTTTAAATGTGAAAAAATCACACAAAATTCTCGAAAATTCCCAAAAAATATAGTTTTCATGATAAAAAAAAAAATCTTCTGGTCCAATTCAGATAAAATTTAATCTCGAAATTTGAAGATAAACGGGTCAAACTGACCTCGAATTCGGATTCAGCGGACCAAAATACGTACCCGTAGGTACATCCGGTCAAATGCACATTCCACTTAATTTTTTTTGTGTGCCGGTGTAATTGCCTTTTCTTGAAAAACAATTAAAATAATCATTACCAATTAAAAAAGCCGTCTAAATAATTGATTACTAATTACTAATCAATATTAACAGACCTGTATTTTATTAACCCATGTCACATTTTCTCTACATTTATATTAACCTGTCATGTCAACTTAAACTTTAATTCAAATTTAAAGAAAACCAATATTATGTATTAAAAAATTAAGAATTAGGTATGTGTATCATATGTGGATCATTATCTGAGTAAAAAAAGTGTCACTTATTACTACTATCACCAAAATATGTCATTTGAAAATCGAACATAAACATAGAAATTATAGAGAAAATTCGAATTTCGCTGTTTTTACAGACTCTTAGAATTTTTTTTTCTTCATTTTTGATAACTCCATAAGGTAAGTGTCCATACTGAGCGGGAGGAGAGTGGGGGTGGACATTTTCAACTTTATTTTTTTTCTCCGTGTACCCTGATACGGTCTAATGAACACACTATAATAAGTGGGAGCCATCCTCTGCTTTGAAATGAAAAAGAGGACAACCAACTTGGTTCTTCAAATTGGCCCCATAGTATTGCTCAACAAAATTCGAAACGGTTTTAATAGCTATTTTTCTGGATGTCGAAAAGGTTCTCTCTACAAGCAAATATTCTTAGTCGAAAATAGTCCATAAATAACAATTGAGTCGGTATTATGCTCATATTAAACTTAAGTGCAACAACTTCCAACTTAAGTACAACACTTCCAATACCATGAATTTGGTTTAATTAAATGACTTTATAGTGTAGGATTGCCACGAGTCTCTGAATTAAAACAAACTATTTATTTACTGAAAATAACATTATGTATTTTTGGGAGTAGTTTTCGACCTTTTCAATATTGAAAATAAACTTATTGGTAATAGGGAATAAAGGTGTTTGTGAAGTGCTCCCACAGATTTAATAATTTTTTTCTAGAGGTCAAAAAGGTCTGGCTGAAATGATTGATCTAACTAATAATCTTTTTCCATAAATCCGAAAAAAAAAAATTTCTTGAAAGCCTGCCACCGACCACAAAATAAAAACACAATACTTTGAAAAAATTTAAATATTTTGGATATTAGTCGGTAAGTCAAAAGAAAATTGAAATCTACCACAGCACCGTTTGAAATCTGACACAAAATTCAAAAACCATGATTAAAATATATTTTTCTTCACTATTTATCTATATTGGCAATTTGTCAAGAACGTATTATAAATTTTTTTAATAAATTTTAAAGAATTTCCTTTCAAAATTGTATATTTTCTAAATTCACAAGAAATCCAAATATGTTTATGTAAATATAAAATTTTTGCAGTAATAGTTTCAAAAAGTTTCCTAAGTCTAGTCTTCCTCTAAACACTAGTCTTCCAATAAAAAAAATACTGAAATTTTAAATTTTGTTAAATGTATCAAGTCTCTTTAAAAATTTCAAAACCATTCAATGGTGAAAAATAAATCAAAAATATATTGCTTATAGGATTGAAAAGAAATCTATGGGCACCAAATTGGACATATTCCGATTCTGAAGTTTTTTCACCTCTATTGTCTTCATATAAAACATAAAAATTATTTTATGTGGAAGAAAAACATGGCTTCAAATTCAACGCGATTTTGAAAACTCAAAATATATATTTTATTATAATGAGCCACAAAACTGCATTTTCGGTTTTCTGATTTTAAATAGTTAACAATTTTTTTTTTTTAAATTTGAAAGTTTTTTTGAACTTTTTATTAGAATAACACATTATTTCAAATACAAATGTATGCGAGTCTTTAATTAGATTACTTTGAAAAAAAATTTTCAAATTTATTTGATAGTATATTAATGATTAAAACATATAGATTTCGAGTATGCTATTCTTATGAGGGGTTAAAAGCTCTTAATTTCCATCCTATATTCACAGTTTCTAGGATGCAAGAAAAGTAGATTCAGGCGTCTAACAAAATATAGTATAGTACACGCGCACTGTATCGAAACTTTCGAAAATGGTAGAAAGTGTAATAAATCCGACTAACAATAATATTAAAACCATAAAACTTCGTACCTCCCAAAAAAGTGTTGATATTCAAAAAAGTGAAACCGAATAACCGCGCTCACTTTATCCATATCGAAAATTTTGATTAACCCAAAAATAATAATATAGGGCTCATATGAAAACCATATGAAAACCATTGAGTTAATTTTTTCATCTTGTCTGAATATTTTAGAAAAAAGGCGTGGTGCCGCCCACATTTATATAACAAATTTATAATATTTAATATTAAGTTCAGTCCGAACATTGACTTTTTTTTAACATTTTTATGTATTTACATTTTTGCATCAAAATTTTATTGTTTCTTACGACCCACCCTAATATACATAAACAGATGCATTTTAATATGGACATTTAACTATCTTCTATTACAAATACTAATTGCAGTCTAAAAGAGTAGCAAAAAATGCACTAACTTTACTTTTGCAAATTGCTATAACAGCAACTAAAACTTGAAAAGAAAACTTTAATTAATCTTAAATTCTTTTTACTTAATTTCGTTCTCGTTTTATATGCGCTTGCTGCAGTTAAGTGACAATATACAAATACACATCGAGAAATTTGGCGCAAGAACGTTGAAGGATCTATTGTAATTAAAAGGTTTAATCGAGCGAAAGCAGAAGCAGCGGAAGTAAAAGAATTCAAAAAGTGAAAAAGTTTTCAAATTTATCAAGGAATTTTTAAACGAAACGACCGCATTGTATAAATTATATAATATTTGAAATCAAAGTACATCGCAGAGAAAATGTTGATAAAAGCGCGAAGAAGACAGCTGATGTGGTACACAACAGCTGTGAAAATGAAAATAACTTGACCAAGCAGACAACCACAAACAAAACAAAGTGGTGGCAATGCTGTAAAAAGTATGAGCGAAACTGCAACAACAACATAGGTAAAAACAACAATAAGAAGAACAGCGACATTAGCTGCATAAACGCGCACACGACCGACTGCACCAATAACAAAATCAAAATCAACAAAAGCAAAGTATGCGCTTACAACAACAACAATAAATTACAATTACGGTCAGTACATGTACAGCGTTGGCTTCACTGGTTTTACCAACGCTGTCGCTCGATCTACCGTCTGCTGGCGCATTCAATGATGCTCAACAGCAAGCGCTACAACAAAAACAATTGCTGCCAACGGGTAGAACCCATCACACAACTAAATATTTACTTTACGCTCTTACATATATACTATATGCTTATACTTAATTACTTTATGGGTAAAACAAGCAAAAGCATTCGTGCAAGTGGGACCCATGCAGCAAGCAAGCAAACGGCAACACTTAATGTTACGTATACGCCACAGTGCGCCAGTAGCAAGAAAATGTGTAAAAGGAGCAACAGCAGTGCGATGACGACTGCAAGCACAGTCAGCTGCAATGCAGCTGTAACCGTAAAAGCAATCAGTAGCAAATATAGCAGCAGTAACACCTGCCAAGGGCTAAATAATAATAACAAATACGAATATGAGCAGAAGAAGCACGAATGTGCAAGTGCATATAAAATATTGGCAACGTTACAGCAGCACTTAAGTCATATTTTCGTTTATATAAAATGGCTAATTTTTGAAAATATTGCAAATTACTTCATTAGCATGCAAATTGAGGCAACGAAAATAGCAACAACACAGTGTTCACCCATTACGAACACAGCTAACACCACATGCACCGCCAGCGCAGTTTACACGCACAACTACAGCAATAACGCAATGACACGAAATATTCACCACACCTACAACAATACGAGTGAAACATGCAGCGTAAATAGCACCAGTGCAGCTAACAGCAAGAAAGGCAGTGAAAGCAGGAATAGAAGCACGACGCCGTCGTTTAAATCCAAAGTCAACTGCAATGCATCTATAACGGTAAAAACGATTTACAGTAGTAACACGCGCCAGAGGCTAAATAATGAAAATAGCAACGAATTTGTGCATGAGAAGAGTGAGGGTAAATGGAGAATAATTTCTTTGTTTTACCATATGTTCGTTTATATAAAGTGGCTTGTTTTCGAAAATATTGCAAATTGCTCAGTTAGCAAGCAAATTAAAACCACAAAAACAACAACAAACCTAAATTTAGAGGTAACAAATACAACCATCAGCAACGCCAATTCAAATATCACGCCCGAAAGCATTAACAGAGCAACGACAGTACATACTCACCACATTTTCAACACTTCGAACGAAATATGCAGCGAAAATACTGAAACAAATATAAATATAGAAACAACAACAAATACATTAAAAAGTACCACAACAACGACAAGTGGCACGACAGCAGCAATCAAAATTTACACAAAAGCAAAAAAAACTAAGCGAAGAAGAAGAACCATCAGTTTGAGTAATACTAATTCGAGATCTTGTTGTTGGTGGTGGTGTCGTTGCTGTAGTACTCTGAGTAGTTGCGCAATAAACTTCAACTATATGCGTTATGCGATAACAACAACGCAGCGCATTAACGCACGCCGCCTAAAAGGAATTTGCTATATAAGACTGATATCATTTAAATTAAAAAGATTTCTACAAATTCCTTATAAAAGCAAACAATCACCAAATTTTATATTTAAGCGTTTAAAAAACTGCCTGAGCGCAATCAAAAGTCATGCACGCACAAGCGTGAAAATGTGTTTGCTGCGTGCGCTGATGGCATTCAATGTCAAGTTGTTAAATGCGAAAATGTTAGATGCAACACTGCGTGAACAAACAACCAAAACAAAAATAACATCTCAACAGTCAAGGAAACCAACGCCACAACTACAGCCTCCTGGTCACCCCCAATACCTACTAATACAGCTAAAACCTGTACTCTCAACACAATTACTGCAGCCACAAACAGCTTCAACACCTTCCCACATCACACCATTGAGAGCGAAGCAAATACAGCCCCAAGCCCAAACAAAATCAGCACAATTATCATTGCTACCGCAACCGTCACCACAATTTCTGCTACCAGCACAAATGCAGCAACCGCAATCTCATCAGCTACTACATTCATATTGCGGTTTCTTGCAATGCATCATCACGGTTTTAGTGAAGTCTGTGAGCTTAGCTCATTTAAGGCAGTACTTTGCTATTGGCGCCCGCCGGTGTTTTCATTGGCATTACCGGCCTTTGTCGTTGTTGCAACGCTCGCTTACCGTGTTGGTTTTGCTGTCGTCTCTATGGCATGGCACAGAGTGTTTTCATGGTAGCGTTAAGTTGACTGCGAATACGGTGAAGACGAAATATGGTCTGCTGCGTGGTATTGTTGTGCGTTCGAGTCCTTTGGTTGAAGCTTATCTTGGTATACCGTATGCGTCGCCGCCAGTTGGAAGTTTAAGGTAAATTGTAGATATTTTTAAATACATATTTTTGATTGTATCTGCCTCTGCGATGGTTGATATCCTTTAGGATCTTTTTTTTTTTAATATTTATAGTGGGAGTTAAATTCTTGCGAAATTAATAAATTGTATATGTGAGATTAAACCCGAAATGGGACTACATTTGGATTACTAGGGTAGGTTGTAGCCCAATATTTCCGTTAGCCAGAGTGTCCCCCTGGTGTATATCTACTTACGCGTCTGTCCGCCTCTCTTTCTTTCAGTGCATTATTTGGTCCCTTTCGTGGCCATTAATTTATCAGACCCATCCACTAAACTGCCGTCGGTTCTTCGTTAAGCTAATTGTCGTTGAGACCGAAGGATTTCAAATCGTTCTCCACATCGTTGTTCTTGTTTGTTTGTCCATTGAAGTGGAGATTGCTGTTGTTGTTGCAGCAGTACTGCTCCTAGAAAGCAGCAGTGGACCATTGTGAGTTTTCAGTTAAAAGAGTCTGCTAGACTGCACAGTTAAAAAGATGATTTGTGATGCTTTGGCCAGTGTGATTTGATATGATTACTTTCTAGGCGTATGTCCTCTGCTTCTATCCGTTCGTATACTTGTTCATCTAACTGTTCATATAATCTTAGTTTCACTTTCCCCTCTTTTCATACATTTTTTGAATGAGGTTCGTTTACCCATATCCCGGTCTTTACTTGCTGTTCTTCTCATTCGCCTACAGAATCCGTCTGAAGCCCCGTTTGTTGATCTCAGTTCATATGCACCTTATCTTATTTACCTTGTTTTCTTTTTTATTCCAGATTTATGCCACCCATTACGCCATCCACATGGAAATCTGTACGAAATGCTGATCGCTTTTCAGCCGTTTGTCCACAAACAGTGCCCATACCACCCAATGGACCCGAAGCACTATTAGAGGTGCCGCGTGCACGTCTCGCACAATTACGTCGGCTATTGCCGTTACTCAGTAATCAATCGGAAGACTGCTTATATTTGAATATTTATGTTCCATATGAAAACCGACGAAAAAGACGTAAGTAGAACAAAAAAAGAATAAAAATTTCTATAAAACGACTTTACGTAAATGTTTGAAATTTTATTTGTGCGAAAAAAGCTTTTAATGCAAAAAGCTGTGGCGCCATCAATTCCGTAGTGCATTGCAGTTTATTTATTTAAGTTACTGCAAGCATTGTGGAAGTGATAATACCCTAGCGACAATCAACATGAAGTGTAAAAGTGAATAATTAAATAGATAATATGTAAAATGGAAAAGTGAGGTTATAAATGATTATAAACATGGTTGTTTCTTTGTAATTGCATCCACTTTATTTTTTATGCTTCACTAATAGGTTTGTTTCGTTGTTTTACGTTCTTTTCTGTTATGCGATGTTTTGTTGTGTAAAGCGAAGTTTTTTTTTATCTTATGTTTGAATGCGCTTGTTTTTTTTTTAAGTTTCTATGTTTTATGGAAGCGGGCACCATGATATAATGGTAGCGTGCTGGCGTTCTAAACTCAAGGTCCCAGGTTCAAGTATCGCTACAAGTGACACTTTATATTAGATTATGTTATGTTTTGTTTTTATTTATTCTTACGTTAACTGACATGTGATTTTTTGACATCTTTTAGTTTATGTTATGTTATGCGATCACGATATAGTACGTTATGCTATGGATTATTATTTTATGTTATGTATTATTATTATTTTATGTTATATATTATTATGTTAAGTTATGTTTTGTAATGTTTTTTATGCAATCTCATGTTAAACTAGGTTCTGATTTGTTATGTGATATTTTGTCATGTTGTGCTAAATATCTTGTGTTCTTATAAGTTTTTATGTTTTATGTTATCCTATATTATTCAATTGTATGATATATGTATGTTGTGTTATTCTATGTTGTGTTATTAAGTTATGTTCTGTTCTTTTGTTGTATAATATTATGAAAAGTAACATTATGTTGCATTACTTTATATTGTGCTCGGCTTTCTAATTTAAATTTTTTTGTTATGTTATAGTACATTTTTCAATACTATGCTATGTTATATCCCTGCCAACCAGCAGTGAATAAAGATCTGGATAAACAGCGAGTCACCCTTACCAAACAACTGGATAAAAAGTGGGCAATTTTGTTCGGCGTGATTCACTTTTTAACCATGTTGAAAATGTTTTTTCCCTGTAGACGTGAGTGCATACTTTTAGGCACTTTTTGTTTTCCATACAAATTCCAAAAATATGCGTTGTTGTTAGTAAAAATTTGTGAATTTGTAGAGTCAGAGTTTCACCACGGTTAGCCATGGTTGATAGGGATTGTGTTCAGTTATATTATTATTGTGTTATGTTATTTTGTGTTGTTATATTATGCTATTCTATGCTTTTCTAAGTTGTGTTTTGTTTTTTCATTCAGGTTATGTTATTTAAATTATAATTTTATGTAACGTTATGTTATTTTCAGTCGTGTGTATTTTATATTATACCAACATCACACCACACTTCACTTTGATTTCAATTATTTTATTTCCCATTCCATCAATGACATAGGATCCACCAGCACATCCAGCATGGAGCACATACACGATCCACCTTCATCCATACTCGCCACCGTACTCCTCATACATGGCGAATCTTATGAATGGAACTCGGGTAATCCTTACGATGGTTCAGAGCTAGCAGCGCACGGTAACATTATTGTGGTTACGATTAACTTTCGTCTTGGCATACTCGGCTTCCTCAAAACTGGCGGCAAGGAAAGTGCTCAAGGAAATTTCGGTTTAATGGATCTTGTTGCCGGCTTACATTGGCTAAAGGAAAACTTACCTGCTTTTGGTGGTGATCCACAAAGAATAACACTACTAGGGCATAGTACGGGAGCGGCCTTGGCTAATATTTTGATGGTTTCGCCAGTGGCAAGTGGTATGTTGTAGTGGTTATATTTAATCTATGACTATTAACATTTGGTTAAAAACTCAATTCAACTCTCACAGATCTTGTACAACGTGCCGTTTTAGTAAGCGGGTCAGCGCTCTCACCATGGGCTATACAAAGGAATCCGTTATTTGTTAAGAGACGTGTAGCCGAACAAACGGGTTGTCATGGTGATATGTTGTATGATGATTTGGCGCCTTGTTTGCGTACGAAATCGGTTGCTGAGCTATTGTCGGTGAAGATCGATCATCCAAGGTGATTTAGTTGGGTTTTGAAGAAATATAAGTAAGCATGTAATACTTACTTTCAAAATATAGATTTTTAAGTGGGTTCGCGCCATTCATAGATGGTACCGTTATATCGCCGAATGCCGATCCAGTTGGGGAATTGACGCTGCCTATAGGTGCAGCCATAGTTAGGTCAGTGCTACTAACTCAGGATGGTCATAGATGTATTTATACCAATTTTTTTCCTCTCTCTTGCAGTACTTCAGGAATTGAATTTGCAAACTTTCCAAAACGCGACCTCATTTTTTGCCTTACCTCAGTGGAATCGTATTTGGATTTGAGTGCACAAGATTTGGAATTTGGGTTTAATGAGACGCGTCGTGATCGTATACTAAGAACTTTTGTTCGAAATAATTTTCACTATCATTTGAATGAAATATTTGCCGTTCTAAAGGTGAGTATACCACTAGGAAATCTTTCTGTAGTTACAAAAAGTGCCTTCGATAACTTCCAAGGATCGAAACTGCCGAACAACTTTTCGACAGCCCTTTTATTTTTGGCAATTTAAAATATCGATATCGAACTCAGAACCTGCAGTATCTGCACTGGACTATTTCGGCTGCTAATCGCTGTTATTGATTTTATTGTTACTTCGAAATTGCTTCTCAAATTTTGAGAGCTTTGGGAGGTAACAGTCTTTGGTCATGAAAATGACTAAACTAATGGAGATTTTAATTGTATCTTATGGAAGTGGTAGCTTTGGTCCCTTACAATTAATAACCAAAAAATCTCAAAAGCTTGAATATACTTCTGAAAGTTCGGACAACTTATCACAGATCTTGACTTGAACTAAAAGCTTCAGCAGCACAATATACTTCTGATGAATCTTAAGTTACTAGTTAATTGGTAACTGTAACCTATAACCTGATATACAGTGCCTGATACTTGGTATCCGATATGTTTAACTTATGTTTTTGCGATCTCCGGCAAATGATCCGGGCCTTTAGAATGCAAAATACTTCCAACATAAATTGTTCATAAATCTTTTTATTCCCTTAGAACGAATACACCGACTGGGAGAAAGCAATCCGCAGTCCACTAAGCTCACGTGATGCCACGCTATCTTTTTTAAGTGATGGCCATACTGCAGCGGGGCTCATAAAACTAGGATATATGCACAGTTTACGTGGTGGTCGCAGTTATTTTTTACATTTTAAACATAGAACAGTTGAAGAGGAGTATCCTCAGGTATGTCCAGAGCAATAGTGTGGGATAAACTAGAAAAACATGTTTTTCAAATAATTTGTATTTTGTTTTTTCAAGCGAATCGGTTCCGTTCGTGGTGAAGATGTGCCTTTCTGGTTAGGACTACCCATTTCACCATTGTTTCCGCATAATTATACAACTCAGGAGAAACAGATCAGTCGCCTTATGTTGCGATATCTCGCTAATTTTGCTAAAACGGGGTAAGTATTTGACTGTGTGAATAGTCCCCTGGTGGTGCTTATTGGTACCGTTCTTCCACTATATTAGGGAACCTCATGGGGAACTGGGTTTATTGCATGTAGAGGTGAATTCCCAAAAAATTTCTGTGACTTGAATCACCCGACAGTCCTTTTTGCGGACTTAGCTTCATATTGTTGTATGAGGTCATTGTATGGTGGCCTGCTTTGGGCAAGGCCCCAAACCTTAATTTGAAAAAAAAAATTAGGAGATCTAGTAGGATCAGCATATTTGGTACTCTAAAAAATAACGCCAAGCAAAACTCTTCAAGTCATTCCGTGCTTGCCGCTCTTAGATCTAGCAGGTGATCGAGCACTTAAGCAAACTAAACCATTTTAGTTTTCTTTCTGGAAGCACAATTTGCTACACAGACTACCAGATGTCTTCCATGCTGAAGTTACAGCAATCATAGAAGCCGCGGCTTGGATAGCAAACACAATATCTCAGACAATTGGCTCTTACTCTTTCAATGTGGCTCAACAGAACCGTGTGAACCTTACATGGGTCCCGCGGCACTAAGACAACGAGTGGGAGGTGAACTTGCTAAGCAAGACACGACCAAGCAGGTTCTTTCTGACAAAGAACGCTTAGGTGTACTCTTTTTTCACGTGCAGGCTAATGGACGTCTACTGTTTTCGTCATGTCAACGCCCTAAGAAAAGCTGAAATTTCCAAATTAATAATAGTTTGTCAGGCGTATTGCAAAACGACTATCAGAAAAGCTAGGATTGCCTTATCGATGTGTAGGAGTTGTAAAGAGGACAAATAGGAGGAAATGGTGGAATACCTCATCGGCAACTGCCACCCCCTGCGGGTTAGGGGTTTAGAATATGCCCAAGGTAGGCATACCGGTCGTAAGAGGCGACTAATATGCACAAAGGAAATGACGTGCAACTCGATGGTTGATCTACGGATATGATGCCTCTCACCTCTCATTACCCATCTTATTTTTCCTTACGGAAGGAGGGGTGACATGACCTAGAAGGTTTTACTGGTCATAAATCGCTACCACGACAGTCGGGCAGTACCGCAAAGGAGTACCGGAGCGTACCGGGTTCAAATCCGGCCAAGGACTGTTAATTCGACAACACTCTCCAAAACCTTCGAGTGTTTCGGAGTGTTTTTGTCGTTACTACAACAACAACAACATCGGCAACTGCCCACCGTTAAGTGGCGCCAGACGGCGCTTCCTAGGAGTTCTCTTTCTGGATAACCTACGCCAAATGACGGAGTTTGGCGTCAAGGACTTAATGGCCTGATCTGCAGTAGAAATAATGCTCATATATTAATCATAAACACCTTCGCTAATTTATCAAATTTCTGATCTACCTATCTAGCAATCCGAATCAATCAGGTTTAGACACACCATTCATAACTGCATCAGCATCTAGATCGCCGCAACTTGATTATAGCAAAGTGAAACGTGCCTCTCTGAAATCATTAAATGCCGTCAATAAATATTTTAATCTCACCACATCCCATTTACTCACCACTCCCCAACACGATAATACAGTGGATGCGCCAGCAGCGGTAAATCTGGCATTATTTTATAATCAGCGGCGCAGCAGTTTATTGCGCGATCGTCGTGCTTACTACAAGCGTCATTTGCTTAGCAATAGCGAATCGAATGAAATGAAAATGCCCAACACTGTTGAGCCAAGCTACATGGAACATTTACCCTTTTGGGATGCTTATGACGTGGTGAATCAACTGTATTTGGAATTGGGTAGGGCATTTGGAGAGTTTTGTGTTATTTCTCACAAATTAAGTCAACTATCGTCTTTTTTTTAAAGGTAACAAAGCGGAGGTGCAAAGTCATTATCGTGGTCACAAATTATCAATGTGGTTAAATTTATTACCACAGCTGCATAAGCATTCGAATATCAATGATCAGTCTATGCGTCATCATCAGTTCCCAGAGGATATAAGTAATCGTGATTTATATGAAGGTAAAAAATATACTTTACACTGTAAGTCAGTGTTGGGCAATTTTTCGTGTACTATTTCAGCGTGGTTTGAAAAACTTTAGAATATAAGAGTTTGCCCACCACTGCCAATTTATTTTAATGGTCATGACATTTTTCAATTTTTATTTCTCAGGTGTCGTACGTCCGCAAATGCAAACGAAGCCAACAGACGACGAAGATACGGTTGTAGTGAAGTTATCTAAATCACCCACTAAGGTTGTGAGCAACAATACAAAGACTGGTGACAGCAATGCAGCAGGGGGCACTGCAACTACCGGTAAAGACTTTCCGACATTACAAAATCTGTTGCGGTGAAATAAACATTGATGGATTTTCCCAAAACTTTGAGCTCAGATTAGTTTTACAGCTTTGTTTCTTCTCGAAGACGATGTACGCTACGGAACTACAATTCCATCTTCAGCTCAAGTTTCTTGGGTAAACATCCATACTGCCATTAAATCCACTAGTTTGTCTAATGGCTATATCGAGGGACTATCCTGGCCCCAAAAGAAAATATACCCGCAAATCAGAACATGAAAAGTTACTCAATTATCTCAAGGATAACTAGGCTTTTAAAGCTATTTTTTGTCTAACCCAATGAAAGTCAACCCTTTTAGATTGATGGTTAGAATTCTAGAAAAGTTTGGTGCATGCATTATCGATTCAGATGTGGAATAAAACTATGTATATGTATGAGATCAGGGCTGGTACAACATCCGACACGATCTATATGACGTCAAAACTTGCAAAGACTTCAAGCAGGTCTACACTTTAGAGGGGGCAGCTAAGTGGCGGTAGACGAGTAGTCCGCTAAACAGGGGCTCAAGTCCAAGAAACATTAAAACACTTCAAACTTTTGAAACAACAGAAAAAGGGTTGGCCCTCGGTAGTAGCTATCAAACCGCGCGATAGCATTTCTACCTTTACAGATTCCGTTGGGTGTCTAGGTACAAGTTTTATAGTCTGGAATCAAATGCATAGGAGTAAACCTATATAGTAAACTATTATGGAAGTCTCAATTTAAGCAGAAAACTTCTAAACACAATGCCGAAACAGGTTTGTCTCCGAACCTAATTTGACATGGGAAATCATTAAGCTTATTCATCACAGCTAATTTAACATATAATAGTAATACCATAATAATAATAACTTGGCTCGATATACCTTCGAATAGGTCAAGTACGAGTTTCTCTACTAGTTTGTGGTGTAATAAGGATTTTTCCTACAATTGGACATATATGTTTTATGCCGACTTCAGGGCAGATGTAGTTTTACTGAGAAGCTTTTTCATAATTGAATTGATATTATAAAATTAGAACCGCTGTTGTATTTTTTACTTCTCAGAGTTAGATGGGCGATCATTTATTATCCATTTAGCGAATAGAGCAACTTTATTTGGGACTCATAAGACAACTTGAATTTATCGTCCGACATACCGAGTAAAATTCGGCTTAAATGATCATGTCCATTTGGTGTGTAGAGTAACTTCACGTGGGAATTATAAGACGACTTGGCTGATAATCCACTACCTCTTGACGAATAAGAAAAGTGTATCCATAAGGTTTCAGAACTTTGATATGTATGTACCAATACATATTAGGACTTGTTAAGACTACCTTCCCTGTCTAGGATCACACAACCTTATATGGAAAATTCAGGCGGTATCTTCGCCTTTTATCAAAAAGCTTAACGAATTGGACCCCAGCACTGAATCGGTCATCATTCTCTCCATTGAGGTTTAGATTTGCCTATTCAAATCACCATGCAGACTCGTTAAAGGACGTGGACTGTGTTTTATGCTGAATAGAAGTTCTGTCGAAGCCAATGTTCTAAGTCTGCTATATACATTAAGGAGTCATGCTGAATACACCGTGATCGAGGGATATTTGACGAATCATTTTATTCTTTTAATAGTTGTTGTAATGGCAAAAAATACTGATTCAAGCTGGGTATAGATCCACTCTTTCGCTGTACGTTGAGCCGAATACTCCTAACCAAACCCAGCCAGGTGTGTGCGTATGAGGCATGAAACCTGGTATTTAAACAACGTATTACATTCGAATATGTCCAACCATCCTGTCTTACCATTGAATGCCAAATCTGGGGTAGGGCCCAAATCAATGTGTTACTCCTATAAACTTTCTAATGGTGACGTGGCTAATGGAAGTAATCGACTCGTGACTGATTAAAGAACAATGGCAAATTCAATTCACTTTAGACTACCATTAGAGAATGACGAGAGAGTTCGATTGGAGAACCATGATTTTCTCATTTGAGAAATATGTCCCATTTTGTTTGCGAAAACTATGCTTCTCCAGTGTTTCTCGAGACGTCATCTAACGTTATAGCTAAGAGTATGGAGCTAGTTATTTAATCTACCGCTAATCGATATCTAACTTCAGTGTGTGTTGGGATAGGACCAATGGTAATCGATCTAACCGTAAAGAAAGGTCGGAAGATTACCGGGAACCTATCTGTAGGATGATGGAATGGAATTATATATATCATTAGGTGGTCTGCAGGAGTTCCAAAAATGTTAACAGTATTTTGTTAGTAAGGTGCAGTGGAAGAATTTGTAGAAGAGTTTTTTAAGTTAATTTTCTACACTGTGTGACAAAGTTAAAAATTTTAAAGCACTTTTCTCCACTCTTATATATTTTGTAGCCCTTAACAAGCATATTAAAACTGTATACTCAGAATTTCGAATACCCTCTGGAATCTGGAGTCATGGCCTTTTTTCGTAGGAAGTTTCAAAATCATGTAAAAGAAAAACTCAAGCTTTTCTAAAAATGTAAATTTTGACGGCTGAGTGGAAGATCAGCCTATTTGAAAATATTTTTCAAAGACGCCCTATCTCAAAATTTCTTTGAATAACGCTCCAGTTCAAAATACTTTTCAATAACGCCCTATTTCAAAATTTTCTTTAAAAATTCCCTATATCAGAATGAGTTTTAAAAACGCCCTATCTGAACGAAAATTTAATACATTTTTAGCTGAGATAGGGCGTTTTCGGATAAAATTCTCAGCGTTATTTAATTTAGAGCGTTTTTGAAAATTATTTTAAATTAGGGTGATCTTCCACTCAGCCGTCGATTTTCACTGTGCATCAAATTTAAAAACGTTAAAAATTACAAGATAACACCCTCAAGTTTATTTGGACAAATATTTAAAAAACACTCTTAGGCAAACCCTTGCTTTTGATTTAGCTAGCAACACGTCATTTAAATTTTTGGAAAAGGTGTTTTGTGCCCTTAGGTGATTTTGAACCCTCCCTTCCCAATGTGCGCCACTGCACTTTTAATTCAATGCAGCTCACATAGCTTGCTTTTAACAATCGAACTTCCTAAACCAAGAGTACTCTCTACTAAGAAACATCCCCATACACCCAACCTAATCAAACTACTTTTTTATATAGATATACTAATCGTACGTAACATCTTTCCTTTTTCAGAATGCAATACGGACGGCACTGCGTATACGAATCTCGGTGACAATAGTTCCACCCAACAACCTGTGCTTTCAAAGTCGGACAATCGTTCGACGATTGTAGAAGGTGGTGTTAGTGGTGTTGGTGCTGGTGGTGGTGGTGGTCAACAAAAAGACTTAGCCACTGCCTCGACTGGACTCATCGGCAATTTAGAAATGTTTCGGCGTTTCAATGGTAAACAATTTTCCGATTATACCACTGTGCTAGTTGCGACGATAGCTGTGGGCTGTTTTCTGCTCGCTCTCAACATACTCATCTTTGCTGGCATTTATCATCAGCGCGAGAAGCGTGCACGTGATGCTAAAACCAAAGAGGAACTACAAGATACAGATACCAGCAAAAACTCTAGCATACTCAAATTAAATGCGTTGGCTGCCGCTGATGATGATGGCTTGGTACACTTTGATGGCATCTCGGGTAAAACTACCATACTCTTCGGCGAATATAATTATTATGATGAAAAGCCAAAAAATGTCGGAGGTGCTAGTGTTAAAGAGAAGTTGCTGGTTGACCTGACGCCAGGAGCACATACAACAACTGCACATATGGAATTGAATTGGCCCGGTGGTGTTGGCTCCACAAGTACATTGGATCTATTAAAAACGAAACATCATCATGCGCAGAGTACGAGCGTGGAGATGCCTATGTTTGGCGGCAGTAGAGGTAATTTGAGTGATATTCAATATTCACAGGGCATTGGCGGTGGCGGTGGTGGTGGTGTTGAAATGGCGACGTATAGCGGTAGCGGTGCATACCCTGTGTCCTGTGCACCCGGTTTGACCGTGCTCGAGTCGGTTGCTTTGCCTGGTAGACGTAGCTCGTTTGCTGCTATACCCAGTGGTAGTCAAACTTCAATGCAGTTCGACTATGCTGTGCAATCATCAGATCAATTATCATTTAAAGATATTGAAGCTGCGGTTAAGGCGTCCTCGGATGATTTAGCCAGAGATATCATGGACGATGATGATATACCGGAACCGCCACCACCACCAAGATCATTTCAGAGCGTACATCATCAGCAGCAACAGTTACAACAACAACATCAGCAACAGCTGCAACAACAACAGCAACTTCAACCACAACTACAGCAACCCCAACAACAAAGTGGCATATTAAGACCGTCTGGCTCGAGTACGGTTTCGTCTACGTCCGGCAAGAAACGTGTACATATTCAAGAGATCTCTGTGTAAATTGATGATCTTACGTACGACGAATACTTAATGTAACTAATTAGTACTAGGTATGCTCATAAAATTACTAACCACTCGTAAATACTTACTATCTATCTATAATGAATAACGGTACAATGTAGCTATGTACTTAATTACATTCGTATGGATTTACTATTTAATGTAGATTTCATTTTCACTAGTTTAGAAAGTTTTTTTTTAAACTACTATATTAATAATTTTGATACTAGGGTGGTCCGGAAGTCCATACTCCGCAGACATGGCCGAAGCTGGAACTAGGGCCCTTTATTACCGCAATATAAAATCTTAGAAGAGGCGATCTTTAATGTGTAACCCGCTTATGGCTGATCTATTGATTCGAAATGTTTCGCCAGCAATATCTTGATTTTCTTTTCCGTTAAGTGGCATTGTTAACCCGAAACAACTATTTGGCAATCAAGTCACGGTCATTTCACACCTTAAATAGTCTGAGTCTGGATAGGAAACAGTTTAACTTGTTACAATATCTAGATCGAAGTTGAGCCAGAGTGACTCTAGTATCCATGAGAATGGAGCTATTTTCTTCAGCTATTTAAGGTGGTAGGATGTTAATAACGCGGCTTACAGGCCGAGACTTGAGAGAGTTATCTATGATAAGGCGATCAACGATGTCTTTTTGAATGTCTAGTTCAGTGGTCTTCCTGTCTAGATTGTCGGCAATGTAGTTTCCATCAATGCTACCCCACTTCTGTTGCGCATAGCGAAACGGACTCCGTAAGTGATTGTCCACATGCGATCCGTACCTTTTTAAGAGGTTAACTAAATTGAAAGACTTTGATCGCTGCGCAAATCTCAAAATAAATACCAACCTCGGACATATTCTAACCCCCTACCCCGCAGGGTTAGCGGATTTAGGGTCTCAAGCAATAACGTCTTGCCATTCGTGCCACTCAGGGACTCTGAGGGGAAAACTACAGATTATGCGACTATTGTAGTGCGACTGAGCAAAACTTTCGGTTTTGGTTTAGAACTTTAATTTATCTAGTGAAAAAGTGAGGTAACTAATTGACCGCAAAAACTCTGATATTTTTAATACATTTAATTTTTAAATTTACTATAACTTTTCGTTAAAGGCTTTATGAAAAATTATTCTTAGACTTAGAATTAAATTTTTTCATAATTTCTTTGTTATAAGAATTTTTTATGTTCCCTTAAGTCCACAAACAGCCAATTACAGCCCACTGTGCGCACTTTAGAAGTCTCTTATTTTCTGTGCTATTGATTTTACGACTTTCTTTTTTTCGGAGCATCATCTAAACAAATAAGAAAAATATCGAAAATATTTTTGGATCATCCTATGCCAACCCTTTCAAAATACTTTTGCATGTGGGTTAAGCCTAATATATATATTTGACAAACAAAATTAATTTTAATTCAAGGGATGTATTCAAAATACTCGCTACACTACAAACAATTTTACTTTTCATTCACGGGTAATTCTTTATACAGCCCCCGCTCAGACTAAGTAAACTTAATAGTTGGCTTTTTATTTAAGAAATATAATAAATAAATAAAATTTAAAATATATATATTTATTATGCTGTAAATTATATTGTATTTATGTATTATTATTACTATCATTACTATTATAATTATTATTAAAAAAATATATGTATGTAAGGATTTTCAAATGCACTATATGTAGTTGTGTGTATTAAAGTAAATAAATGAAAATTAAAATTATTTATTTATTGTATAATATTGTGTGGTGACTATGTGAATGTAAAAGTAATGTAAGAATCAAATTCTTTTTTAGTAATAATAAATTTATATTTATTGTTGGACAAAAAATTTTAATGAACTTAATTTTGAAAAGCACAGCACTGATAAAGATTGTAGGAGACGCTATTTTTAGGGTTGCCAGCTACTTAAGACCAAAAATCAGTACGGCACCAGTAAAATCAGTACTGCACCTACGAAATTGGTAGAAATTAATAAATGTTATGTATTTTGTTTAAGCTTTAATTCACACCAGACAATTTCCAAACAAAGGCTTAAACCATCGTCAACTAAAGAAACAGTCTGTTGCAGCGTTCGAATGTGGTATGGAAAAAATTAAGTCACAGTTTCAAGGGCTTTGACTCGCAACTTACAGCCTATATAATGCAAGTGGCAACCTTGTCTAAGCAAAGAGAACTCTGTTAAAAAAAGTATTAAGCAGGCGAAGCTTTGGCGGAACTGGAGTACCTAGAAAGTTCTGTGGCAAACCGTTCGCACTGTGCAAAATATGGTCGGACGAGCGCATGCCTCCAGATTGGAACTATAAAAAAAATAATATCGCATATTAGGTTATATCTAGTGTATTGGGCGCATAACTAAAGACTTTCTCGACAATCTGATTCCGTTTTTCAGATATTCACGGTACATCTTTCTAGTAGTCACGAAGTTTGCGTCCAGGTTCTTGTTGTTGTGGCTCAACAGTTCTTGTTGTAACCATATTTCTCCATGTCTAATCGGCACATTCTTTACCGAGCATTGTCATGGATCTCTTCTAACGGAAGTCCGACGAAACTAGCAGTTTCAACAGGGTTAGATGTATGTTTAGCTGCACCACACCCCAGTGTGGTTGATATTATATAGCGTGGTGCTATTATCGTGCAGTCGTCTGAGTAAGAAACGATGGAGACTCCGTCCAAGAAACCTCGCGGCTTCAACAGGGGTGGACCAGAGTGAAATTGGTGTTAGAAGAGTAGGCTCGGTTGAGCAGATGAACAGATGGTTAGTATCGTGGGGAGACACGCCGCATGCCGGACAGGCATTTGCCATGTCAGGGTTCAGTCTGGATAGGTAGGAGACGGTCGAGACACCTTCTGGTGGGGACCACCTTTGCCTGTTTCCATCTTTGTGGAATGACAAAGGTGGTCATAGACAGATTAAAGACAGTTGTTAGGTACCTTACTCCTTAGCATCAGCATGGATATACCATCTGGGCCAATAGATTTAGAGTTTTGGGACCCCGGTATGGCCTCCCGAACTTCCGTGGTGATGGCGCTTGGCTGTTTTTAGGCTTGTGCGCTTCCCTGATGGCACGTCTGATTTCCTTGTCAACCGGAGGATGCAGTACAGATTGCCGGCAGAAAGCGCTCGCGCATCTCTTTGGTTTCGACTGTACCTTATCACCAAAGGTGATGGATATTTTGTCATTAGGTTTGGTCGGATTTGACATGGATTTAACAGTGGACTATAATTTGCCAACACCAGCAGAGAGGTTACAGGACCTTAGATGCTCCTCCCATTTGGCGCGTTTGTGTTGATTGACCAGCCGTCTGATTTCCGCATTGAGATCTTGAATTTGGTGATCCGTAGGGTTCAAGCGTCGCACGTGGTCACGTTCATTAGCCAGGGCCGCTGCCTCTGCGGGGAAATACCGACGTATTTCCTTAATTCTACCTGACGGAATGTATTGATTGGAGGCTGAAGCTATGACCATGCGAAACGCGTTTCCCTCTTCTCGTACATCAGACGGGATGGGAAGAGCAGCGAAGGTGCTCTCAGTGAAGTTAAGAAAACCAACCCAATCAGCTTTACTGAAATTAGTGAATGCAAGAGTTAGCATTGGTCGCCATTCAACGCAGCTTATGAGACCCGCGCTGACAATTGTGAGGTCTGGCGAACTAGAACAATTTACTGCAACTCTCGTGGGGGCATCCCCGTTCACAGTGCAAAACGTGGAATCATCTTTTTGTTCATCCAATTCCTGTCCCCTACCATCAACCTGTAGGCTTGAGTGCCACAGATCGTGGTGTGCGTTGAAGTCTCCGAGGATTACACGATTATCGCCTCTGAGTAACGCACTGATGTCAGGGTGGTAATCCCTCGGACAGCAGGTGGCAGGAGGTATATAAATGTTAATTATTTCTAGATCGACATCGCCTGTCCGGACAACCATACCTCGACGTTCTAGGAAGTTGTCCCTCGGGTCGACGTCAGGCTCAAATAAGCGATATTGCACAGATTGATGAGTGATGAAGGCAAGTCCGCCCCCAAGTCCTCTCTCTCGGTCACGTCGGTGGATGTTGTAGCCGTCACAAGTCCGAAGATCTGATCGGGTGTTTAACTTTGTTTCCTGAATAGCAGCGATCTTGCTGTTTTGTCGCCTCATGAAACCCACTATTTCACCAACTTTGCCGGTCAAACCGTTGCAGTTTAACTGTAGGACACGAAAGTGCGAAGGGGGAGAAATATTCACACTGGGTGGGAGTCAAGGTCTGGTGCGTATGCCTCGGTGGAAGCAGGCTGGGTCGCGCACTGCGTCGCACTCTAGAAGACGAGGGATCCGAACCAGCGGAAGGTGGCGAATCGGTCGACGTTGTTGGTTGCGTACCTCGACAACATGGCGCAACGTAGGTATCAGTCCATAAGTTCCTGTTACCAAGTTGAGAACATATAAGCAAGTGACATAGGCCAAGACAGGAATTGCATTTGACTGATGTCGTAGGTGTATATAATCTCAACCGACAAACAGTGCACATGGTGTAAGGGACCAGGATCTGGTGGCTTTGGCTTACATTTGTGCTAGTGCTGGAAGAAGGGGAAGTGGAGAGTGGGAGGGGGGTCGGCTGTGGCTTAGCATTGCTCACATCTTAAGCAGAGGTGCTACGTAGAAAGTAGCTGTGAGCAGCTGTGTGAGGTGTTGGCGCCTTTGGGCGTGAGCTGCAGCGAGAGTTACAAATTACTTGCTGGGCATTATTGGTGCTGTTAGTCGTGGAGACTGTATCTGAAACTTGTGGCGGTGCGACACTGGATCGTCGTTGGCCACGGGACGCCCTAGGGCGTGAACAGCAAGGGGCCACAAAAGTTTTGTAAAAACTAGGGGGCCTGTGTGTGGAGGGATTTAGCCCGGAGCACCTAGTTTTGTGCAACCATCTTTTACAGGAATTACATTGGATGGAGTGTGAACGTTTGACGTAAATCTTCTTCCAGCAGACGCAGCAGATCCATTCTCTTGGACCGGGGTTGGATTCGACCCCAGCCTGGAGCAGAAGAGTTTTGAGCAGCCCTGCTGCAAGGAGCGGCTCGGAGGATGACAATGTTAAGGGAAAAGGTGACAGGTTAGACAGGGTAGTATCGAAATAACAACCCTTGGTCGGATATAAAAATCCAAGTCATTCCGGTGCGGTAGAACCCGCTGTTGTGGGAAGGGAAGAACCTCATCTTGACGTGTTAGGCAGGGTTACATCATCGGCTTGTGCCGTCATTCAGCCACCATCTCCACCTGTTGCCGAAGATTGTGAAGATTTGTGCCTTAGTAGTGAAAATATAAAGTTGGTATGGCCCTTGGAATATTTGACAAAATAGTATCCTGGAATATTTATAATAATTCGAATGACGATGATGATATGTACGTAGGAGTAAAAAACGTTTTATTTAAAAGTTATTATTGCAACAAAAAAGTAAAAACTTAAAATAGTTAGGTAGTTTTTACATGCACAATGTATTGAATGTACCTTAAATTTATGTAGATTTAACTTATATAAATTAGTTTAGTTTCCATTTATACATATTCACTCAATCGAACTATGTAGTTATGCTCAAATCTTTAGGAGTTTACCGAAATATGTATAAAAAGCATCATTCAGTAGTTGTTGATTTGTAACAGCAAAACACAACCAGACCGTTTATGAGAATTAAGATGGAGTTATAATCCTGCAAATGTTATTGACGATTGCTGCTGGTCCGACAACTACTTATTCTTAGTTGTTGTTTGTGGTTGCGGTGATGACAAAACAATCACCAAAGTTTATAACGCCATATATGTATTAGGTCTGACTGTTATCTGGACGCTCTACTTCAGCCCTATTAAAACTGTGAAACAAGCAGATCGTGGAACTGTCACTCTAATAACATTTCCTAAAATATTCGCTATAGAAATCAAAAAATTAACCACCTTTTTGAACTAACTGCCTGAATGAATAGTGCGTTGCTCAAAACATTCATTCATATATGTAGTTACCTCACAACTCCTTTGATTTAAGTGTCTTTACATTTGTTTTATATTTTTGGGATCCTAACTTCATACTTCTACCGCGTTTTTCTTTTATTTTCCATCCTTTTTCTTTTTTTTCTTTTTTCTGGGACTATCCGATTCCTCTTCTTCTTTAATTTCAATATCATTTAAAAGTTCGCTCTTTAGTTTCTTCTTTTTACTCATAGAATTATCACTCGCGTAGCTATTTAACGGGTCTTCGTTGGCAATATTATTATGCTTCTTTTTCTCTGCGCTTGGCTCTACTTTGATTATTGGTGCCTCCGTGGAAAAAGGTTCATTTAAGCTGACTTTTCGTTTGCGTTTAGTAGCACTACATTTCTCCTTTTTCTTGCCAACTTTAGATGCTGCTTCATCTTCCGACGCATTTTCTTCTTTAATTAGTTTTACAAGCGCATCTAAATCATGGCTTTCACGTTCTTCAATACCGGAGTCGTGATTACTATCTCCACTTCCTGGTTCTACTTTAATGAATTTCTCCTGAAGAGTAGTGAATAAAAGTTACTTTTGGAAATTGATGCAATAATTGAGACTTCAAATTACTTACCAGCATTTTATCTCCATTTGCTGTCACAAGATCACCTTCAATATAGGGAAATACATTTTGCAGATTATAATTTTTAATACGAAATCGTACTGTATCATCCATGTTGATTTGTTCTTTATTAAGTTTTCCTGCGAATCGTATGCTCACATTAAAGACTCTATAGATGATTACACCGATGTGATGATTGCCAACGTGCTTCACTACACCGCTCAATATCGCACCAGCAACAGGTTGGAAGACATAGCAATCGGCATTGATATCGACATGCAGTCGGGAATCGTCTGCTCTCATGGCTGCTGTAGTGCCCAATACTTTGATATTCTTTATATCTAGCACAATTCCCTGGAGATTTGGATCATAGTAGCCCACCTTTCTACGCATTATATGAACATGGAGCGCATGTTTGAAATCAGCCATGCAATAGGGTCCCAATGACACATGTAAGTGGGTGTTCACTTTGCGTACACATGAGCCCTCTTGTATGGTGTATGATTCCAGCTCATTTAAGGTATATTTTACATATTCTTGTAAACGTTTTGCCATTTTTTACCTCATTAAATTAGAACAATTCCAAATATTGGCCCTGGCACATTGCAAATTCTTTGACAGTTTCGTTAAATGTCAAATGAAATTTGTAGGCGCACTGAATGTACCCCATAATGTCAACATGAATCCAACTAGTGTTGGGCAACCACGAGCAAATACTCGATAGCTGGGTTCAAGTACCGAATACTTTTCGTACGCTGTTACATAGCACGACTGCGACGATTAGAAACGTCAGGTAAGTGTCATGTGTATTCTTACTGCCAATCAAGAGACGAACACGCTATGAACCTGATTTGCCCTCCTTTCCTGCTTACTGTTTAGGCTTGGATTCTGCGAAACCTCTCTTCTCCAGAATCTATGCCGAGGTAGATGCATTAAAAGGCCATGTCTGAGAGTTCCAGTTGATTCTTCCAACATGGCCCAAGCGGAAATGGTGGCAATGCACAGATCTCTGAATCATTTGATGGCTATGCGTAAGGATGACAAACGAGTTTTTATCTTCTCACTAAAGGCTGCACTAAACGCATCGCACTTATTCGTCGACAACACAAGGTCGATCACTGGATGCCGCCGCAGATCTCTTAACGAGATGGCTTATATGGGTACCTGTGATATAGTCAGCCCTTTTGTCGTGCGAGGCATCCAGTCTAACTTGGCCTTCATATGATAAGGGAACGTACTAAAGCACTTCTGACTACACAGTTCTAACGGAGCACTGTTTAATATACACTCACGACGCTAGAATGGGGGTTACGTCCAAAGATTACTGTTGCAGATGTACCGGAGAGGAAGAGAGCGTCCACTGTTAATAAAAACAACAAGAGAGCTTCCAGCATCTGCTTTGTCAAGGTGCAGGTGACCGTTTCTCTATCACCTCCCCGAGATATCAAGAATGGAAATAACGGCTATAGCACCACGAAGTGGTTCGACTCTCTGCTTTAGGCATATAAGGGGCTATACACCGTATAGGCTCGATTTGGCGGCCTAAGTGTCGGGGTGAGGTGTTTCTGGTGGTGTTCTGGTGTTTCAGGCCAGCCCTCGCAGCCTACCTTTATATGTTTGGATTGAAAAACATTTCAGTGGTTTGGTAGAGTGATAAATTTAGGCATGTCTTTTTCGAGAAAACTCTACCACCCGATCTTCCATATAACTTGGAATCATTAGTACAGTTGTTCACAATTCCCGAGAAAGCATTTTTCTCAACAGTAAAAATTACTGTTTTGGGGTCAATGTATTGAACTTACTTTCGTTTAGGCAGTATGCAAAGCCAGGCTCACGTTCGAGCAGTTTAAATTAATGAAGTGAAACTCTCAAAAGCCTCTAATATGCGATGAAGACCTATTGTTGTTTGTAAAAGCTTCACCTCGAACATAAATAAGATTTACTATTAAAATAAAATGGTAAAATTCAGTTCTAGATTTAATTTGTCTCGAGAGATGAATTATATTAACAACATTTTAAACATGGTTTCAGTGATTTGTGCAATAATATTCATATTCAGTTTATAGTCCTTTCCAATAAGTTTAAGAAAAATTATAAATTATTTAACAAAAATTTGTTCAATTATTTGTGTTTAGTCAATATTATTTCACTACTGAAAATTAAAAACAAATTCATAACGCAAAGTGTAGTATTTTGCTTTAGTACATAATTTGTATGATATATGCAATACATATAACGCACACCTGGATCTTAACAGCGGTCAACTTAAAAAGTGAATTTTTAGCTTTTACCAAGTACTTTTTTCGATCTTAGTGGAGCTTTCGCTTAATCTATTAAACGGTGCACATGGTGCTGGAGTAAGAAACCCAGATTTTTGTGTTAGAGCAAGGTGTACGATATACATATGTATTTTACTTTAAACCATTTGAACCTTTATAAGTTTTATTTACTGTATACACAACGGTGCATTTTTTTTTTCAAATATATATATATATTGCCTCCTCAAATTTAGGTTTTCGCCCTAAAAGATCCATAAGAATTCCAAGAAAGATATCCTGATTGATGAAAGATTTTTTCAAGTTAAAAATATGTTTTTTCAATTGCATATAACATTTAATTTCTTATAAAAAATTCAGTAAATGCAAGAAGTTCAAAAAATACCTACTAAAACTTTTATGGAAAATTATTTAAGTTTATTTTTTGATTTGAGACTTTGAGGATAAACACTTGAATTTGAGCGAGGCAAGCGAACGAACAACTTGGAAATAAATCACACCCTAATGTATACGTATCTACATAAGTACATGTGGCACAATCTATAAACCGTATATGATCTGCTGAGTGGTAAATACTCCCTGTCTCACCAAATTGTTGACGAACGTCCCCTATCCGTATTTGTTTTATAAACTGTTTAGGTTGTTGGTCGTTCCATCGCGTTATAGTTTGTTGATACAGGCCGTTTCTTCCGCTCAGTTGTAGATATGCATACACATGTACAAACGGACATAAGTAACTTTGTAAATATTATTACGTTAAACAGAAAAAAATTCTTAATCTAATTCTATTCGATTTTCCATAAATAAACTACCAGTATGCATTTTCGATTCTTTCATTTTGTCATGCGACTTAAGTAGATCTTCCATGGATATAGCAATTAAAGGATTTCTTAATTCAACTGCAGCGTATGCAGACGATGTAGATGGTTGCGCTGCTGTTGCTGCTGCTGCTTGTTCAGATAATTGATTTTCATTGGACCGCATAAATAAACGCATACGATAGACTGAAGCATTTCTACACATTTCTCTTAAATCTGAGCCAGAGAAACCATTCGTCAATTTGGCTAAACGATTATAATCAACATCATTATGTACACATTCAGTTTCCAAAATCAATTTTAATATTTGTAAACGTTGAATTTCGGTCGGTAGACCAATATGAAATTGTGCCGGCATGCGACGTATAATGGCCTTATCCAGATCTTGTGGACGATTAGTAGCGCCCATAACAATTACAGTCGAATTCGAATTAGTACTTAGTCCATCCCATAACATCATAAATTGGGTTTTCATCATTGCTGTAGCCTCGTGATCGTTTGAGTTGCGACTGCGCAAAAATGAATCAATTTCATCAATGAAAATTATGCAAGGCTGTATCTTTAATGCTAATGAGAAAACAGCCGAAGCCAATTTTTGTGATTCACCATACCATTTATCAGTAAGTATGGCTACGTCAAGATTTATAAAACGCATACCAGCTTCTTTGGCAGTCGCTTTTGCTATTAAAGTCTTACCGCAACCAGGCGGTCCATGCAATAGTACACCTTTTGGTGCTTGCCATAATTTAGATTGATTGAATAGGTCACGATGTCGTACTGGTAAAACAACAGATTCACGTAACTCCTGTATAACATCATCTAAACCAGCAATATCATTCCAGCTAACAGTTATATCAGCAGGCACTACTAAATGTGTAGCAATCATAAGTTCATAGTCATTAAATTGCTGTGTATTGACTTTAAAACCGTTGTGATCTCCCAATCTAAACAACAAGAACATTAGTATACTCATATATTAAATATATAAATTTAATACCTTTTCAATTGTTCCTCGGCACGCAATTTAGCCTTCTTCTTGTTCTTGCTCGTTGGATCAAGTTGGTTCATCATCCATTTAACCGAATAAAATGTAATGACAGATGCGATGGACACACGTACGAGTAGTTGTACCACTTCATTTTTGGAAAGCTGGGAACCACCGAAGTTAAAGTTATCCATTTTAATTATTGTGTAATTAAAATTTTTATTTTAGGCATACAGGCTTTCCACGCTAGCCCAAGTGACACTTGGATACACGATTTTAACGTAGTACAATCGAGTTTTTAAAATCGATTGCGCTTACTTTTCGATTATTTCTTCTCTGGGTTCGGTGACTATAAAGTCAAGTAAGTACACGCACAAATGCTGTAAACAACTAGCTAGTTTTATTTACTAGTAATAACCTCAGGGTTACAGGATGGCATAGTAAAACAGGTTATAGGTCCTCAGCTGTTGAGACGATATTACCTGTATAGCTATGCCATGGTTACAAGTTAAGCTCTTAACTTAACTTATAACATGAACCATATATTCATTTGCTTAATTGAGCAGACTCTTCTAACACCAATTTCACTTTGGTCCAACCCCATTGAAGCAGCGAGGTTTCTGAGACTTCCTTAGAAAGCTTGATGACAATGCTAGGTAAGGAAAATGAAGACTAGGCACAGGGCCCGTATTGATAATTCAAAAACAACAACAGTAATAACCACAATACTAATTCACGAGTTAGGTAACTCCTGACGGTGGAAAAAAACGTTGACGAAAGATTTTCCACCGTCATGACGGCCGTAATATTTTATGCTTGCCGCTATATTACGTTACGGTAAACTTCAACGTCTTCTTAGTTTACACGTAATTACTTTTACATTGCAATGTTTTTGACAACCTACTATACCGCTCGCCAAATCTGGGTCTTCCTCCTGACATATCCGAATATTTTTCAGGAGACAACTGCCCCATCCTCTGTCTTGCGAGGCTTCTTCAGCTTCCCCCTAAGGTCACTCCTTTGGTGATATAGCTAATTTTGTGTCCAAAGATCAGAGGTACTTCTTGGCCATTGTAAGTCATAATCCGGTTCCTTACATTTATGTGAATGTTACTCTTAGCCAAGAAGTCACTCCGTATGATGGGATGTGATGCACCCGTATCCACCGTCAGCTAGCGCTCTTTCCCGTCCACGTACCCTTCAACAGTAACATTACTCGCTTTCTGTCAGAGTTATGACACAGAGATTATGGGGCATTCGTCTGGCTCATCTCCTCAGCCTTTCCCCTTACCCCCACTAGCGTTGCTGGAGTCTCTGGAGCTGATCCTACAATAACGCGAAATATGACCAGATTTCCCGCACTAAAGCATTTAATGACATCATCACTCTTCTGTACTCCCTTCAATTCTTCCAAAATTTTGTCAACCCAAGCCGGTATTTCCACTTCTACGCGATGAGCCTTGTATGCAGGCCTGCTCCAAAGCAAGCCTGTTTCCTGCGTTAGAGCATGCGATGCAGATTCAGCGACTACCATTTGGGGTATTCATGTGTGGCGCGCTTCGTTTTCACATCACGTATTCCCAGTAGCGGATACAGGGGGGGATCTCCCACCTCAGACCTGAAGAAATATTGGACGTGCTTAATTTGCCAGAAATTCAAATGCATTTTTTTAGATTTCCGTAAAATTTAGATCGAATGAAATCTTTCTTTTCTTCTTTTGTCTGCTTGTCTAGCGTTAAATGTAAATCTATAATAAGTATATTCTCTCAAAGCTCAAGAGAGGCTCATTGATTTAGCACTTTTACGCGTACATTATGATATTAAAATCGACGTTGAAAATATTATAGAAAGTTTCGAAAAAAAGGAAAGCGAAAAATTGATTTTATAATATAGAATGGTATCATAACAGCTTGACGCTAATTTATGAAAAATAATAATGTATACTGCTTCAAAAACATCTTTGTAACAAAACTACATATTTAATCTGTCGACGAATAGATTGAAATGTACTTAACTTCACTAAACATTATTGTTCATTTTTTTTTTTTTTTTTCATTGCTCCTATAAATATAGATTCAAGATAACTCCACTTAGTTAAAAGACACAAGTGCAACTCGCTTATCAGAAATAACTAGTTTCTACCTTTGACCTGTAGAAAATCATTTCCTGATTTTCCTTTTTGTTCGAAAGCTAATTTGAGTGCTTAAAGATAAATTCGTTACGGTTATTCGTAATTACGTCAAAATGGTGTTCTGAAATTAATAATTCATTTATATTACTGACTTTCATGGCAATTTCGATTTTGAGCTTTCGGCCATGATCGCCGCCCCCTCAACTAGTGACCTGTATCCGCGCCTGCGTATTCCGTTTATAAAACTTTGGATTTTTATCCTTTCTATGTTCTCTACGGGTGCGTCTGCATTCGCTAGATGAGCTAACCTGTCGATATCCAATGCGAATTCTTGCAAAGTCTCATTCGTTTTCTCAAATCGATTCTGTAATTTTATTTGGTATATCTGCTTTCAATGTTCGCCATATCGTCTTTCAACTTCACCTATCAATGTTTCATAATTATTTCGTTCGCCGTCGGGAATAATTTGTAAGATTTCAGCTGCAGTTTCCCTCAATGCCACAGTAGTTTAAATACCTGGAATAGAAGGTGATTTCACCTTCAGAGCATTTGCTGAAACCGCTGCGCGATTCAGTTGTCATTCCTGGATACTGCCTCTCAAAGCATATTTTCTTCAAACTGCATTATTTGCTGTGATATGCGATAATAATTGTCTTAAATTTTGTGACGAAATTTCGGAAATACGTGCATCTTGTGCTTCCAATTGAGATAGCATGTACGTTTTTGTTCTTTTTTTGTGCTTGAATTCTGGACGAAAGTCACACATTATACATGTCTCCTGTTCGTCCAACTGAGATGCCATGAGTGTCTTGTTGTTACTGTTATTATTAACAGTGCTTCGCCCTACCTAATGGGCACGATCACTCTGAGAATCGTCATCAATCTCTTCTACATGACCTTGAAGGTCATAATAAATCGCTACCACGACAGTGGGGCAGTACGCCAAGGGAGTACCGGAGCGTACCGGATTCAAATCCGGCCAAGGACTGTTAATTCGACAACACTCCCCAAAACCTTCGGAGAGTGTTTTTGTCGTTACCACAACAACAACAGTACAGGAGCTAATATTGGTGTTAGAAGAGTAGATTCCATTGAAGAGGAAAATAGATATTTGAATGTTAGGAAAGGATATGTTTAGATGTTAGATGCAGGACACGTATTTGGTATGGTGGGTGTCCGTCTGGATATGTCAGAGTTTAACCTGTTACAATATCCAGAACGAAGTTGTGCTAGTATGACTCTAGTCTCCCTCGGCAGAACGCGCTCCTCATCAGCTATTTCAGGTGGTTGGATGTCAATTACGGGGTTCACAGGGTCTGAGGATATGTCTACCGACTCGGTATGGAGGTCGTTTACAGCCCACCTATGCTTACGCAGATCGAATTTGCCATAAGTGTCTTCTGTTGCTCAAGCTGCGTTGAAGTGCTTGATGACATCTAAGTCAATACAGATAACAACGTCTTCTTCTCTTCTAGTGTTGTAACTCTGATTTATTGCCTATTGTATTTAATCCGAGTTGATTCAACTCATTTTCGGTTCTGTGTGTTCTGTGTATAAATACCATGCATCACGTCTCCCATTTGCGTTGAAACCAAATATTTATTTCCCACCGTCGGATTATTGATACCGAGATCAAAACACGTCTTTTGATACCTCTCCCGGTATTTTTGGAAGTGTTTTACCTGGTACGTGCCGCCGTGCCCATACATACTATGGCTAAAGTTCGCCGTAATTGTGATTTTCGTATGCAAGGGAATATGAAAAATACCGCTGTGGGTAAACGCCGCGAAATTCGTATTGCCGAGAGAACATGGCTAATTATTGCCAATGGGACTGTAAGGTGGCAACACCACAATACACCTTGTTTTTTGTTGCGAGTTTACACGTTTGTTTTAGTTGCTGAAGATTTTATTAAACAAAAAATGGATTCTGGAGCCGAAGACAATCTTACGGTGGAAGAAATGCATTTCATTGCCGATTTGGATAGGTATATTTGCAATAATTACTTTAATATCGCAGAGATATTCAATAATTATGATAATTTCATGTTTTGTATTGCGCACACAGTCGCCACTTTGGTTTTCTAAAATTGACAGCGCCAGAAAATGCTCCCATACGTATCATTGTGGAGCGTGCGGTAAAAATTCTTCAACATTGTATTTTATCAACAAAAAACGGAAAGGAACAAAGTGCAAAAACAACAATAAAATCAGAGGATGAAGTTGTGCCTCTAGTATCAAACTCACATGTGATGAAGATAGAGCAGGGAAATGATGAGGTGTATAAGGAAAATAGTACCCAAGTGCCTGTTGTTGTTGGTGGCTTTCCAAGTCCCAAAACAAAAGTGGAAGAAGGAAAATGTAACCAAATAGAATCATCCTCAACTGTAATTCGGGAAAGAGAAGATACAAGTACAACGGACGTAGATGTATTAACTTATTGTAAGCTGGGGCATCTTCATTTACTCCTGGAAGAGTATGACGAAGGTATGTATGTGTGTGTGTGCATAATCTTTGTGCGCATATAAATATCTTTATACATTATATGCATACCTAACTCTGACTAGTGAGTAAAAACTATTGACTATGAATTTAACGTTTAGAAAAGTTACATAGCTTAGCCGTTATTTAATGTCGCCCTAATACCGAAATAATTAATTACCATATAATTACTTATTTACCCGCGGTGGTCGATCCCATTTCTCCTATCGTATTTTTTCCTTGGTTGTAATGGCCCAAAAATTTAGGATAATGCTACCTTTGGGGATTTTCTTTGAAATCCGGAGTTTGTGCTCGAATTGTCTGGGGTTGACAGTGACGAAAAGTAGGAGATTGATAGTGCGAGTATAAGTATCAGCCATAGAGTTGCACATCATTTTGTAATATATCGCATTGTATTCTTATACAGTCAATGCTAGTGCTAGCATTACAAATCCTAGTTTATTATATTGTAATAGAACACGCTATTTTATTATTTCCATATCCTAGTGCTTAAATTATGTCGGAACGATTTTCATCGTAACTTAACAATTTTTGTTTGGAGTCGTCTCATATTCCCTGTGTTTGGTATATACATATACTTTTGTGTTGAAGCATTTTCCGATGCTTTCGGAGCTATTTTTTATTCTAAGCTAGTCCATGCTATGTTTCATAGGACGATGTGATGTCATACTATATCCCAATCATTGCATGCCAAATTCTACCAAGTAACATCAGGCATTATATTTTGCCATCAAATCACATGATAACATCGTATAAAAATACACCCGTACTGTTTTTGCCGTTACGTGGTCGGATGTACATAACATTAATAAAGGCAAATATCATTTGTCTTTGATTCCGCCTTGGCTTACTTGTTATTCCAGGCTAGCATATATATTATAGCACATGATGTCGTATTTTAATTTTACATCATATCACATCGTTTTAATCATTTGTTAGTCTCCTAAGGGATATACATACCTATCTCGGACATATTCTAACCGCTAACGAGCAAGGCCATCTCCTGAGTGGGAATTTTTTGTATGTTTATTTTTGTTTTAAATTTTATAAGTTTTTTCTCGCAACCTGTTTTAGATCGGTCGGTATTGGGCTGATCACGTTTAATTGTGAATCATTTAGGATCCGGTATAATTTGGTAGTGTATAAGTTCGTATTCCTCCTTCTATATCATATTATACCACATCGTCTCATATTCAAAATAAGATTTAAAATTTGTCTATGTTATTTACAGCACTAGTTGCTTACAAAAAAATTATCACCAAATAGATTTAAAATTTGTCTTTAATTTATTTTTTAACTATTTTATTTACAGCACTAGCTGCTTATCAAAAATATTATCAATTGTGCTCTAAAAATTGGAAAAATTTACCCTTCCTATATGGTCTTGGAATGGTTTATTTTCATTTTAATGCCTTTAGATGGTGAGTTGAAACAACTTTTTTATACGATAGTAAAACATTTTTTAAGCAAAATTTTACTGAAAATGAAGTTAAGAAAAATAACTTTGTTTGAAATGTTGTGTATAGCTTTACGGCGGAATGTAAGTAGTTCCTCCATCTGTATTTCGTTTACTGTGAGCCAGTTTCTTAAAGTTGAAGAAATAAGTTATTCGGCAATTCCTTACATAATACTGCATTATATAAGCATCGAAATCGTTTGAAATGATATGAAAGTATACCTGTATAAACTTTATATAGAAATTAGGTCAGTTCGGCGAGCATACAATTTTTAAGGGTAATTTTCTCAATATCCCGTTAACGCTAACCGGTAGTTTAATTGACAGAAGTGACCTCGCGACTGTCATGATAAAGAGATTCGGATGTAAAATTATAAATGCTTTCATCCTTTATGCGATGTAATATTAAATGTTCTTATTTTAATGCCTTTAAATTTGATAAACATTAAAGTTTGTGAAAAGCAAAGAAATAATAAAAGTATATAAAAAATCCCTACAACATATCGCTAAAAATTCTCAATGCAAATGGCGATTTACGCCTTTTGATTGTTTGCCCCATAGCTTATCCCTAGCGAACAGCTGTTTGATCAATGACAACTCAATGTGCGTATGTGTGCCAGTCTACCTTAGACCTGAATATCAATCAGATGTCTGGATGTGTTGGTGCGCATCAGGATTGTCCGTTAGGGATGTTTATCTGTGCTGCCAAGCAAGAAAGGGGTATGTCAAAAACTCAAATACAAAACCAAAACGAAACGAAATACACCATTGAGTTGAAAGGGACTGACAAATTTCTTAGTCTAGGAGCCGTTTTCTCAATGTCTGGTTATGATAAACTTTATCATATAATAACCTAATCATGGGTTGGCTCAGAATGACACATTCGCTTACACAGAAGTCTCATTATGTTATTATGATATAGTTGGTCATTGTAAAAGTTTTTTGAAAACATTTTCAAAAGTTGCATTGTGAACGCATAAAAAGTGGCAGCTGCCTTTGTATCCAATTTTAAACGAATAATTTCGGCGTACAAATTTCGATTGTGGTATTTTTTTGTATGGATATTATTACATTTTTGTTTTTTGTTACACGCAGAATTTGTTAGCAAAAAAATTCATCACAAAACCAGATTTTTACTTTCAGCTGTCACTTTTTGTTTTGATAAGCACATAATCAAAGGCCCATCCTACTCTACTCATTAACTCTACTTATACACATTTAAGTACATTGACACTATTACTACAGCTGGGTATAAAATAATTTGATTTAAATATCCCATCCCATAAATAATGCTGCCAGTACAGTAATTGTTTTGAGTCGAGATAAGGCAACACCTGCATTCGATAAACGATGGCAACACTAAGTGAATTATTTCCCATGTTTTCTTTTTTAGTTCGCTACTAAACACTCCTTCCGTAGGGCACGATGCACTGCCTTTGTGCGGTTCAGTCCGCCATATTTATTTCTCACTGCCATTGAGTGATTTTAATTGTAGTAATAAAAAAGTAGAATTTAGTGTATTTGTAAGAAGTTAAATAACCTAAAATTGGCAACAGAAGTATATATAAAGTTTTGATGCGACGTTTGATTGATTATAATCAATGCTTTTGTGAATAAGTGCGATTGAAAAATTTGCTGCAACCATTTCGCACAGTGACTGACTAGACAAAACACCAGAGAAAAGTTATTCTGAGACTTAATTCTAAGCAAAGTACGAAACTAACTTCTTAAAATATAAATAAAACATCAATTTTGAATTAAGAAAAGTGTATAACATTTAATAAATTAAATAGAAACTACTGTAAACATTAAAAGAATACTTGATGTTAATTATGTACATGAAAGCTGCTTGATTGTGTTAGTATGTGTATACACCAATACTTCGACAAGGGAGCCGTAATCATCTAATGCATTTGTTTTTATGAATGTTGTACCTACCCCGCTGTCGGCGCTTGCATGAAAGAACAAAAATTTCCCATTCTCTATTAAAGTCAGTGAAATTGTAATAGATTACACGTAAGTTAAAATGCAAAGTAAAAAAAGAAAACCTTTTACGGAATGTACATAGATACATCTCTATATACTTAAATGCATATGGCTATTTAGGAATATGTATATAAATAGTGCACTTGTGGATATATATTTATGTCTGACCAAATGTAAACTTATACTTAAGTCAACAAAAATTTAGTTAGGCTGATTTCGTAATCAAACAAAAACTAAGACTTGCAGGTATGAAAATGTTTTAGAATTTTTCTAATGTGTATTACATGTTTGTATGTAATAGGTACATAATGTTATATGTCTGGTCACGTACGCAATAGTTGTACCGCACTGTAGTGCAGTGAAGGGTCGAAGGGGGTTATTTGAATGGTTGTCAACCCGCACGCTTTTTGTTTGAGCTGGTAGGGTGTTCTTATAGTCGGACAGTTTATATATCAAACGCTTCGTTAGCGAAAATGTCAAATATACATATGTATATCTGCCTATAAAAATTTATATTCAATTCAAAGGGGCTCGTCTGTCAGTTTGTATATGTATACGTATATGTACATACATAAGGCGGCTGTCTTTTTTTTTGTTTGTTGAGGCCCATAAGGCAAGGTTATCGGCTATCTCGTTAATTTCTATGCCTACATGTACAGACATTCAGATTATGTCACTTTTTAGCATACCTCTGTATAGGGAATAATGGATTTTATCAGTTATATAATTATTTGAACGGTCTATTAAATGACATGCTGGCATACTGTCAGTAAAGACTAAAATTTTGTTACCCCTGGGGGTTAGGGGTTAAGAATATGCCCGAGGTAGACATACCGGTTGTTGTTGTTGTTGTTGTTGTTAACAGTGCTTCGCCCTGCCCCAGATTGGACAGGGTTACACTGAAATAACAGCCCTTGGCCGGGTGAAAAAACCCGGGTCATTCCGGTGCGATAGAACCGGTCGTAAGAGGCGACTAATATGCACAAGGGTAATTACGTGCAACTCGATGGTTGATCTACGGATAGGGCTCTCACCTCTCATTCGCCTTACGGAAGGAAGGGTGAAATGACGTAGAAGGTTGCACTGGCCATACCAAATCGCTACCACTACAGTCGGGCAGTACCTTGCTTTAATGTGGGAAAAAAGTTTTGCACCGTTAAAGTTTAGAATAACCCCATTTGGGATGCTATTACTCTCAAAACCTATTTTAACCGAAAAAGAAAAGTCGTAAACCTAGTCTTACTATCCCTACTTTTCTTTCTCAAGAATGAGAACTGACTGAGGCACATTCACCTCCGATTGAAAACCGTCTTTAATTTCTTTATCCGTGTATTCTACAGGAATGCCCCGAAATACTCCCTACGTTTCAGGAAAAAAAAGTTTTAATGTTAATTGCTTTTGACTAACCTGTTTGCACACATTTCATTTTAAAAAAAACTTTCATTTAAGTTAAACCTGCAGCTTCCATGGTGGAAATGCCCTCAATATTAAACTCCAATATTTTTCCCCACAAATATAACATGTTTCTAATCCTTCTTTTGTGCACTGTTTCAGTCAAAGAACTATCAAAAAGTACACAAGCTTTACCCTTATGGTTGGCTGGGTATACTAAACCTTCTCGAACTGTATTTTTTACACTGTTCCTGTATAAGTATTGCTAACCGCTTTGACTTGGCATCATGCATATATCAGTGCTTTTGTTGGAGTCATTCACCGCGTCTTTTGTACCGTTATCTTTCTCCGCTACTAATTTTTTCTCAAAACATCCTGAAATTCTATTACCTCTTCTGTTTTTTTTTCCTTTTTGGTCTTACTTCTGGAAGAAGGCCCTTTATTGACCCATCCTCCATAGGTTCAACCATATTTCGTCCAGACGCCATAGCGTCTCCTACCCTAACCTCAAACCCGCGTTTCACCTTTCTTGCACTTTATCTCAAGAACACCAGAAAATATAAAGACATAAACATAAATATTGGCACAGTCGTTTCCTGCGATGTTCACAAATTTTGGCCTTAATAAAATTATTTTAACTATATAAAAGCATGTGTCTATGTCTAACACAAGAACTTGAAATTTTAGTTTTAAAAATGTACGCGAAAATTCCAGAAATTAATCAAAATTTGAAATTTTTTGACAGAGTTTTAGAACTTTGTGGGGTATGCAGTTGTGTAGGCCATTAAATTTGAGTATATTAATCTTAAGTTCGCGACACATCTTCCTGATTTTTGGCAATTTTTTTCCGACGATCTGAAGTTTTTTCTTTCATATAAAACACAGAAGTCCCCAAGAAAAAAAATTGCCAAATATCAGCAAAATTTATCACGAACCTAAGTTTAACACCTTATTATACTAAAATTGAATGGCCTACAAGACTGAATACTCCTAAAAATTCTAAAAACTCTGTGAAAAAAATTTAAATTTTGATAAGTTTCTTGGAATTTTCGCGAATTTTGCGGCCTATAATCATAGTCGTTGCTTAACACGCTTTTTAATTAAAACCTTTACTTAACTTAAAAAGATATTTAAAATGTTGGTGAATCATAGTCATATTAAACCAAGATTTCAGCTAAAATGAAAAGTAACAGGGTCCTCTTATGAAAAAAAATTAGTTGCTTGGTTTTATGACGAAATTTTTTATGTTTTGCAAGGTCACCCTACAATCGCAGAAGACGACTGCGCTAATAATTATGTCCGGCACTGTATCTATTTACATAGTAGGTATGATAATCTCGTTTTTCCGGTATTAGAAATATTTTGCTATAAAATAAATATGACTGATTTATCTATGAAAATTATGTTCACTAACAAGAAACTGTAGGTATATCGCAGTGTTCCTTTTTCAATATAATTATTTTTTTTCTTTAAGAAAACATTGAGTTAAAACAGATCTTAAGCTTTGAATAAGTTGGGTTTTTTCATGTCCAATTTAAATGTATCGTTCCTAATAAATACAAACACAAAATCAAAAAGCACATTTTAATCACAAAAGTTGTGTTTATCAAGATAGTCCTGCCTACAAATATCCCCAAAACATTCGAAAAGTTTGCTTAAAAAAATAAATATGTATTTAAAAAAATGTGCTTCCCTGTTTGATTTTGTTACTAGTGCATAAATTCTGATGAATACAACTTGGTGGGGTATGAAAATAGTGCGATTGCAATTTTTATTTTTTGCTTGGAATCCACTCACATACTATGTATGTACATATGTACATAGAAAAATGCATAATACCCCACAGAGGGCAGGCGCAAATATTTTGAATTTGTTTGTTTGTTTAGTTGTTAGTTAGTTTGTGTAGTGAAATGTTTTGAATAAGATTTTAGAATCATTATTGAATTGTTTTACGGGAGGCTAGTTTTGATGTTGCATTCAAATGCGAATTTTTGGTTAAAAAAAAGCGCCTTATACAAGTTTTACCAAAAATACACCAATTCTAAAGACTGCCTCTTGATTAATTTATAATGATTATTTTAATTGTGGTACCATTGGAAACAAATTAAAACAAATCATTTACACTATTGTTGAAAAGAATAAAAAGTAATCTACATAAAACAAACAAAAAATTATAATTTTTTGGAATTTTTCAGTAAAACGCTTTGAAAGTTTGAATTTTTCATTTCATTTATTGATTGTCAGTATTAGCACAATAAGATCCTGGTTGAGTGCAAGTTTGTCAATAAAATCCACAATTTTTGAGCAAATGCTGTGAAAATTTGTGTTATAAGAGATTTGTGTACGGAGAACAAAATGCTGATACTATCTCATTATAAGCAGACATTCCGTAGCACTGTTGCCGGCCAGTGGCTTGTGGATCTTGTTCCTGTATCTTTGAGGATATTTCGGTGGCGTTACTAGTAAAGGTGACGCCGTTGTCAAACGTCACGCCTAAGATTTTTGGCGTGGTTGACAGTAGGTAGAGGTACTCCATCTATCCCATCTGCGCATTCCACGTAGTAACAAGACTCGCCGTCGATGTAGTCGTAGATAAAAAAGCTGTGCTCAATAATTAACTCTTACCTCCCGCCCGTTTGCTCAAGTCACTAGCTGGTAGCACTTAGCGAAAGGACAAAGAAACGTTGCTGGCAACGTACAAGGCAAAACATCACCTTCATAGTGAGCCAAAAATGCTTGGAGTTAAAGGCCCTAGTGAAATGTTGACCTTCAATTGTTACAAACTGCAACATGCGAACACTGCATCGACAGGCCCCCGACCTCATCTACACAGAGTCGCTAAACTCCTTTGTTAGCTCTCGCCCAGTGAATACCGTCATTTAGGACACCTGTTGCCAAAGAATAACGCGAACTGCTTTGGGAGACAAGAGTCATGCTGGCCCAACTTCGTTCTGGAAATTGTGACAGATTAAACTCTTACTTATCCAGACCCCTGACATGCCAAATGTCTGCCCGGCATGCGGTGTGTCTCCCCATGACACTAACCATCTCTTATCTGCTCAGCTGAGCCGACTCTTTTAACGATAATTTCACTCTGGTCCACCCCTATTGAAGCCGCAAGGTTTCTGCGACTTCCGTTAGAAGAGCTGGATGACAATGCTAGGTGATGACAAGGCAGGGCGAAGCATCGCTACGGCGGGGGCACACATCAAAGATGAGTTAAATGTGACTGCAAGTATTGAGACAAGACACATTCCAAGAAAAGTACCCTTTCACACTACCTAAGTTTTTGGCCGCTCAAAATTTTAACCAGTTTTTCTATATATATATATTTACATCTTATTGAAATAAGGCAAAGCATGAGCTTTTATGTGACATATGAGCCCCTGCGGGTTAGGGGCTTAGAATATGGCCGAGGTAGGCATACCGGTCGTAAGAGGCGACTAATATGCACAAAGGTAATGACGTGCAACTCGATGGTTGATCTACGGATATGATGCCTCTCACCTCTCATTGCCCACCTTATCCTTCCTTACGGAAGGACGGGTGACATGATCTAGAAGGTTCCACTGGTCATAAATCGCTACCACGACAGTCGGGCAGTACCGCAAGGGAGTACCGGAGCGTACCGGATTCATATCCGGCCAAGGACTGTCAGTTCGACAGCACTCCCCAAAACCTTCGGGGAGTGTTTTTGTCGTTACAACAACAACAACATGTGACATATGTTTATTTTGATATTAAGACTACTAAAAGAAAAAACCAAAATATTTTATAAATGCCTTTATTTATAAAAAAAATATATTCGAAATAAAATGTCTTAATTATCCTATATGTGGCAAGAAAAAGTAATCCCTCTGGTCATTCCTCAAAAGTTTAAATTGCTACAGATTTGGCTAGTTATTCAAAGTCGTAAGTTTATTTAAAAACGGTTATAAAAGCGTTTGCACCTTGTAGGGCTAGTACATTAAGATGATAGAATCCTTGCGTACTTGACAATGACTCAAAGCCGAAGCACTTACAAAATCCTTCGGGAAGTCTAGTCAAACAAGCAAACAGAGAAAAATTATATTCACTTTAAAATTGATTAATTATCTTCTCTTTCTTAAATTATTTCAGGTCCATTCGCGCCTTTCGTAGCTTAATCTACCAAGATCCAAATTTTATACGTGCAAGTGAAGCTCATTTACGCATTGGGCTTATGCTCAAAGTTTTTGGTGAATATAAATTATCGCTGAAGCATTTGAAACTAGCACAGATTGATAATTCTCCATGTACATTTTCAAAACTACAAAGTGAGCTGCTTTTAACTTCATTGAAACGATAAAATCGTTAACTTTTTTTGTTCATTGCAGTAAAATTCCACATTGCTCATCTATATGAAGTACATAACAAACATAAAGCGGCCAAAGAGGCCTACGAGCATCTTCTCAATAGTAAAGAGCTGACATTGGATTTGAAAGCAGATATTTATAGACAATTAGGTGCGTATATGCTTTATTTTTATTTTTATATTTATCATTTATTAATCATTTAATGTTTTTTTTAAATATTTTACAATTTAAATTTTCTTCATTTCAAAGGATGGATGTACCATTGTGTGGAATCATTGGGGGATAAGAAACAACGAGATAATTATGCAATAATATGTTTACAAAAGTCAATTGAAGCAAATCCAAAATCAGGACAATCATTGTATTTATTAGGCAGATGTTATGCTGGCATTAATAAAGTTCATGATGCATTCATAGCTTATAGAAATTCTGTAGAAAAAAGTGAAGGGAACGCCGATACATGGTGCTCTATCGGGTAAGGTTTCAGAAATATATAGCGAAACAGTTTACAAATGCTTAATAACAAGTTAAATTTACACAGAGTATTATATCAACAACAGAATCAACCAACAGATGCATTACAAGCATATATTTGTGCTGTACAATTAGATAAGAATCATAAAGCGGCGTGGACGAATTTAGGCATATTGTATGAAAGTTGTGGTCAACCGAGAGATGCCTATGCATGTTATTTAAATGCAACGAGGAGCTTAAGAAATGTACGTTTTATATGATGTTTCGTAAGCTAATTGAATGTATTAGCAATTAAAAACTTATTGAAAATCCACATATTCAGTTATTATCTGTATCCCATTCATATAATATATTAATATTAACTATTGTATTGTTACTCTCTCCTGATTATATTCGTTTTTAGAACACCCAACCCAAAGATTCTCCTACCGATACCAATAAAACTGGAAGTTTAAATTTGAAGTTGCGTACGACCGGCAATTTGTCAATACGAGAGTGTCAAGGTTTGGGTAAGGGTTTAACCCAACGTATAAAATTTTTAGAAGCTCAATTAGCTCAAGCGCCTATGCCAAGTATTACTTCGAAAAGAAGACAACTTTGTTCAATTGAAGAAGCGTGGAATTTACCTATTTCATTGGAAATGAGTTCGAGACAACAACACCAGCAAGCTACACATGCACAGCAAAGGCAATATGGCAAAAGTCAACATGGAACGGTAAGTAAGATTATTAGTTATTTTAAATAGTTCATAATATTATAATCTTAACTTATCTGCTGATGATTTCTAAGCCTTATCTCAACTCAAACAAAGCTAAAAGTCCTTAAAAACCACTCTCAAACACATCTCTGGAATATCACAAATTTAACACTTATATTTTTTTAGAATATGGTTCATAACACAGTATTCTATTAACTTATTCATATACCTGACAATCCTGATCGTTTGATCAGTGACAACTCAGCTGATACTGAAATCTTAGAGGGTACACATACATTCCCACAACAGCCGGTTCTATCGTACCGGAATTACCCGGGCTTTCCCACTCGGCCAAGGGCTGTTATTTCAGAGTAACCCGGCGTAATTTGTCACGTCCCAGCCTCAAATTGTCATCCTCGGAGCAAACACTTGTAGGGGGTCGCTCCATTTTCTCTTGTTACGGGCGGGTATCGAATCCAACTTCGGACCAAGAGATTTGATCTGGTGTGTTTGATAGAAGAAAATGTATGTTAAACGGCAGAACACCCATCAGAACTGCCACGGGATATCCGGTTATGTCATCTGAGTCTCACCACCATCCATAGGCTAAAATTCTCATTGTTCGTGAGCACGCGGAACTGTTGAGCAGACAGCTTTTACTCAACTGCCACAAACCTAGTCATCCAAACCGTCAGACAAAGGAAACATCTCCGTAAGCACTATGATGAGATCCGGCACCACATTGCCTTGCCTTTTGATCTGGGTAACCATAGGCGGGCTCTAAACGACCTCCACACCGAGCCTGTAGGCAGATCCCTCAGATCTCGGCCTGTGAATACCGTAATTGACATCCAGCCACTTAAAATAGCTGAAGAGGAGCGTATTCTTCCGAGGAAGACTAGACTCATGCCAGCACAACTTCGTTCTAGATATTGTAATATATTAAACTCTTATCCAGACTGAGCCCCACCATATTAAATACTTGTTCTGCATGTGGTATATCCGCTCATGATACTAAACATCTCTTTTCCCGTTGAATCTTCTAACACCGCTATCACACTGGCCCAACCCTGTTGAAACTACGCGTTTCCTTTGACTTCTGTTGTTGTTGTTGTTGTAACGACAAAAACGCTCCCCGAAGGTTTTGGGGGTTGCTGTCGAACTGACAGTCCTTGGCCGGATATGAATCCGGTACGCTCCGGTACTCCCTTGCGGTACTGCCCGACTGTCGTGGTAGCGATTTGGTATGACCAGTGGAACCTTCTAGGTCATGTCACCCCTCCTTCCGTAAGGAAGGAGAGATGGGTAATGAGAGGTGAGAGGCATCATATCCGTAGATCAACCATCGAGTTGCACGTCATTACCTTTGTGCATATTAGTCGCCTCTTACGACCGGTATGCCTACCTCGGGCATATTCTAAACCCCTAACCCGCAGGGGGTTGGACTTCTGTTATAAAAGCTTGATGACGACTCTCAGAGTGATCGTGCCCTTTAGGCAGGCCGAAGCACTGTTAGTAACAACAATATAAATGTTTAGATACGATTTTGCACCAGTAGGTCGATTCTGTAACTATTTTAACGCCAGGTGTTAGCGTTAACTTCGCTTAACACCATTTTTAACGCTTTTCCCTATTCACTAACTTTTAATCACACGAAAAGTGTTAGCTAACACTTTTTGTATGGTTAGCTGTCGCGAATTATTTTCGAGGTGTTAACAATAGCGTTAATATATTTGCAAGTGTTTTAGCGTGTGGAAAAGCGAAAAAATTAGTTTTGAGTTTTTTGCATGTAATTTAGTGCAAAATACGGCGACAAGAGAAGTATTGCCAAATTTTATCACCATCAAGAGTCAGCTGTTAGCGGCGTTAAAGGAGAGTTACAGGTTCGCACTTTCGTTAAGAACAAACGCCGAAATTTGGCGATAAGCTTAACGCTCGGCGAGTGGTTAAAAGTTACAGAATCGAGCTACAGGGCCATAGAAAGCTTATCACAATTCAGATGCCTCACTACCAAAAACCTGAGTATCATCTGAGTTGTCACTAATCAAAAGGCAGGTCGGTAGGGTATTTATCTAGATATTTGATCGCTATCCATATTGTTGGATCGCAAACAAATGTCACACCTTTAATGTTTATCGCGTCAGTAGTTTCGTCATTCGTGCGAAAACTCCATGCAAAAACACTCAAAAAAAAGCACTACACCACATGTACATCATGAAAATTCATGCTACACTATCAAGAAATATCGCGATCTGTGGATCATGTAATAAGTACTGACCATGTGACATATGCCTTATTATGGCTTCTGTAAAGTGTACTAAAAACTCTGACTTCAATATTGCAAGCTGGCAACGCTTCACAATACGTCAGAAAAACGTGTTCATTTCGTTCATTTCCTTTTTGTCATTTTAAGGGCACGTTTCATGTTCTTGTAGAGGTAGTCTTTCTTAAAATAACGAGGAAATATTTAGTAAATTTTGTAAATGTGTCGTTTTAGGTGATACAAGGACCACCTCCACCATATCCACATCAGCAAAATGTACCAACAAAGCGTTTTAAAGATGAATCCCTCCAGCAGCAGCACGTGGAGTCGGGTAATCGCCCGAATCAACCAGCCTTCTTTCTTTCACAACAACAATTACAAACCTTACAATTTTTGCAACAAAACCAAAGCACACTTAATCATCAAGAGCAGGCGATGTTCCAGCAGCTCAGTAATCAATATCGCCTTATGCAACAATATCAACAGGCTATGAGACAACAGAACACGAGTCATATACAACAAAATGCACAGCCTCAAATGTTACAAAGTCAATCGACAGCGGCGACAAGGCATCCTATGCGTTCAGCAGCATCGTTGACACATGGCACTGTAAATGATGTTGCAACGGGTACGTCACAATCAAATGCGAATCCACCACCTGCGTATGTGGGGTCAACCATTGACGAGCAATCAAGAGGAGTTTTACCACCAAAACCATCATCGTCAACCATAGAAGCAGAAGAATTAACGCAATTATCGACAAATAGTGATCAATTGGGTGAGTATTTGTATAAGTATTTCTCTCAGCACGTGCTTTTCCCCAATTTACAAATCTAGAACATAACCTCAACTTGCAATGCATTGTGTATATCGTGGTTTTCTACCTTTGTTTTGGGCCAACTATACAGTTTTTACTTCTTTAAATGGTCATCTAACCGCCTGGGCGATTTTGACCGTCCAACATAGCTCGCCAGTCGTTTTTTCGTTGCGCCAACTGGCGCCAATTGGAAACACCACGGAATCGCAAATCGGTCTCCACTTGGTCCTTCCATCGGAGTGGTGGTCTCCCTCTTCCTCTGCTTCCACCGGCGGGTGCCGATAAGAATACATTCTGGGCTGGAGCATTTTCGCTCATTCGCACTACGTGGCCTAGCCAGCGAAGCCGCTGTGTTTTAATTCGCTGAACTATGTCGGCGTCTGCGTAAAGTTCATACAGCAGTTTTTACTACCAAATGCAAAAATGGAATAATAAAAATCCCCTGCATAGAAAGGAAAAATAAAGACTTCCATGAGATTTACATACCATCTTTGTTCTTGACGTGTGAAGCTCTCCGTAGTTGTGGTGTTTATTTTTATTGATTTATTTATTACAGTCTTGGGACTTAGATTACATCTTTGAGATCGAAACGATTAAATTTATAGTACATCTAAATATTGTCTAATAGGTAGAGCCTTACAATAAGTAAATAATAATTTTTTAAATTTTAAAATATTTTTACAGTCTGATATTACTTGGTAGATCATTCTATTCTCTTATTCCCTCATAAAAGACGCTTTTTTTTCAAACCCAGATCTTACAAAAGGCAAATGAAAGTCGTTAATATTTTGAGTTTAATAACTATGAATGTCATTATTACATCTCACACGATCTTTGATATAATTTGGCAGGTTACCTAATTTCATGTTGTTTATGAATTTCAATGTGCGGTATTTAACAATTTGCTTCACACTAAGCCAGCTCAACCGGTCAAGCAGTTCCTGGATTGGCGTATCGAAGCATGAATCGCATTACTTTGTTTTGCTTTATCTGTAGCTTAGATATTTTTGAGGAGGCCAGAGTGTGCTTCGTAAGCATCGTACACCCCGCCGGCGAAACTGCTGTTGGGTCTTCACTGTCTGTTAAATTTTAAATTGTTGACAAAAATAAGATATTTTTGAAATTTATACCCTAGAAAAGAGGATTTTGTAGTAAATAAAGTAAAATTATTTTTTAATTTCTAAATCTGAAAACTACTAAACTAACTGAAACTACTAAGTTTCGGTAAACTCCTTTGTCAGCTATCGTCCGATGAATGCAGTCCTACAGGCACAAGCTCCACCTGTTGCCGATGAGGAACGCGAACTGCCTAGGGAGACAAGGGTCATGCTGTCCCAACTTCGTTATGGGTACTGTAACAGACTAAACTCTTACCTATGTACATATAAGCGAGAGTGCGTTGAAAATTGTGAAAAAGATTGAACGTAAACGAGGCAGTACAGTGGTTTGCGACATAATAATAGAAACTGAAAAAGATGACTACCAAGATTCTAGCTGCGGAACGAATTAATATCGGCTGGGAAAGATGTAAAGTGTACGATGCGATCAGTGTACTAAGGTGTTATAAATGTAAAGGTTTTAACCATAAAGCGTCGGAATTCAGAAATGAAGAAGTCTGCCACAAGTGCCATGCGAGCCATAACTCGAAAACGTGTAATGAAAATCCAATAAATAAATGTTTAAATTGCATTAAAGCGAAAAAAAAGTGAAACCTGCCGTTAGAAATAAATCACGACACATTTGACAAGGAGTGTCCATGTTATATGAATAAGCTGCAAGTAAAAAAGCGTAAGCTTGGATATTAGCAATTAAACAATGATGAGACATTCAGTTTGAAAAATAATAAAAAACATAAGAAGCGGAAAAATAACATAAAGTGCATATACCTCAATACAAACAGTATTACAGCCAATAAGGAAGAAGTTGAGAGAATGATAGAAGAAGAAACACCAAATTTTGATTTCTGTGCCGAGACTCATACCACAGAGAATATCAGTGACTCTGAGCTAAATATTACGGGATATAACCATATAAGGTGCGATTCATACAGTCGACACACAGGTGGTGTACTGATATATGTTCATCAATTGATCGAGTTCAAAGTGTTTTATAACGACAATATAAACAATAATTTATGGTGTGTTGTGCTAAAAACAACAAAAAGCACGATTAGATGGCGAATTGGTGTAGTATACCATTCACCGAATACAAACGGCGCTGAGTTCATTAGATATATGGGTGAAGTGATGAAAGAGTATTTTATTGAAAATGAAAATAATGTTGTAGTTGGCGATTTCAACATAAACATGAATACACAATCAACGTACTCGAACCAACTAAGCCAAACATTCGCATCAAGGTCAATGAGACAATTAATAAATTTTAATACAAGAATTGCTGAATCATCGCAAACCAAAATTAGACCTCTTCAGCAATAGTGATGACATAGAAATACAAAACTTAGATTACCAAAAAATATCAGACCACGAAACAATCTGCTTCAAATTGCCTGTCCAAAAAAGTTATAAAATGAGAATGTATGATAATCGCTTATGCTGGGATAACTACACGGAGGAAAACTTATTAAATCTTCTTAGGAGTTACAATCTTGCAATCTTAAACAACTGTGGCACTGAAGAGAAAGTGATAATAATAAACAACATCTTAAAAAACCACAATGTCAATGATAACATATGAAAAGCTAATTGAAATCAAATTAATTAATAAATGGTATGACCGTGAGCTAACAGAACTAAACAAGCTAAAATATGAAATTTTCAAATTGGCAAAGATATCGAACTCGTGGGAGGATTATAATAATGCGAAGCGGCACTACCAAAAAGTTATCAAGATAAAAAAGAAGAAATACATGAAAAATAAAATTATAATCAACAGTAATAACCAAAGACTAATGTGGAAATGTCTAAAAGATGCTGTAAATATGAACAATGAGACCTCTCAGTTAAAAAGAGTGGTTATAAATAGCATCCTTGTTGAGGAAGATTATGAAATTGCAAGGCAATTAAATCATTTTTTTGTTGAGAGTATAATAAATATTCGTAATAGTATTGAAACCATTATGCCAGTTGAAGCTGAGGTAGAAATAAATAGAAGTTTTTTTGAATTTAAAAATATAAATATAGAGCAGTTCATGAGAAAAGTGGCGACACTAAAAAATAAATAATAATAATAAATTAGTAGCAGAAGGTGTTTTCAAAGATAGTATGGTGTACTTGGGATACACTTATACTTGTATAATTAATGAAAGTTTAAATAGTGGAGTTTTCCCATCATGCTGGAAAACGTCGACAACTGTACCCGTTGAAAAGGTTAAAGGAACAGTAAAACCAGAAGAGATCCGTCCAATAAATACATTGCCTAGTGATGAGAAAATATTAGAGAAAATAGTTAAAGAGCAGCTGCTCGAGTATGTAAACAAATATTAAATTATTATTAGCGAGCAATCAGGGTTTAGAGCAAAACACTCCTGTGAAACCGCACTCAACATGGTGATAGCAGAGTGGAAAGAAGGCATGACGTGCAAACTAGTAACAGTCTCTGTTTTTCTTGAAGCGAGCATTTGAAACTATTGACAGGGATATGATGTTGAAGAAATTGTATAGCATCGGCGTACGGAATACAGCACTAAAGTGGTTCAAAAGCTACCTTTCGGGAAGAAAACAGAAAACTGTTATTAGAAACACGGTATCACCTGAAATAGATGTTGAAATAGGTTTTCCGCAGGGATCAGTACTGGCTGCGATACTCTTTATAATTTATATAAATGATATTAAAAGTTGTTTAAAACATTGTAAGATAAGACTGTTTGCAGATGATGCATTGTTGACGGTAAGCTGTCCGTCAATATCTGAAGCCACAGTGAAGACACAAGCAGACATAGACTCTGTCTATAAACGGCTATGCCAAAACAAGCTCAAAATTTATATAGATAAAACAAAATTGATGGTTATGAAGAAGTCACACTCAGGAATTGACAATGAGTCTCTAAAAATAGCAAATATACAGTTAGAAAGAGTAAACGAAATAAAATATTTAGGAGTGATAATAGACGACAGGCTTAAGTTTGATGAGCATCTTAAATACATAGAGGGGAAAGTATCAAAAAAGATAGGTTTTATGTTTCGGACATGCAAGCACATAATCAGATATTTTAAAGCAATAGTTTATAGGTCTATCATTGAGCCTCATTTTATATATTGCCCAACGATTTTGTTTACAATGGCTGATTCAAGCATAGCTAGGTTACAGGTAAAACAAAATAAGGTGATGCGATTTATACTAAAAAAACGTTTCGATACTCCCATACAGGATCTCCTAAACAGCTTGAACTGGCTTAGTGTGAAGCAACTTGTGTTATATTATACATTAAAATTTATACATAATATAAAATTAGGAAACCTGCCGAATTATCTAAATGATCGTGTGAAATACAATAATGATGTCCATAGTTATAACACAAGAAATAGAAATGATTTTCATTTGCCAATTGTAAGATCTGAATTCGATAAAAAAAGTATATATTTCGAAGGAGTAAGAGGATATAATGAATTACCTAGAGAATTAAAAGACTGAAAAATATGAAAAATTTTAAGAGGTTATTATATAATTATTGTAGAGGTGTAAATATAAGATAATCCAAGCCCAAAGCATATATACAAAACCAAATGCAAAGTAATACATAAAATAGTTAAATTAAAGTATTTATTCTGATCTCATAGATTTAATCTAAGTCCACAAGGCTGTAATAAATAAAATAATAATAATATCCAGACTGAACCCTGACATCCCAAATGCCTGCCCGGCAGCATGTCTCCCCACGATACTAACCATATGCTCATGTGCTCAACCGAACCTTCTCTTCTAACAGCAATATCACTCTGGTCCACCCCTGTTGAAGCCGCAAGGTTTCTAGGTCTTCCGTTAGAAGAGCCTGATGACAATGTTGGATAAAAGAGGTGATACTTTAGGCAGGTTAAATAATCGCTATCACAACAACAACAAGAAACTACTAAGCATCAGTAACACGCCACTGGCAGTGAAACTTTTATTTGTGAAACTGTAACTCCATGGCGCCAGCAGTGCCAGATATAAAGGCAAAAACACTCGCCGAAGGTTTTGGTTCTATCGAGCATATTGGGCCCAGGATGGTTGTATGTCCATTACTTTTAAACGGCTAAAATAAATAAGCGTTTGTTCGTTCTCTCAGATCTTAGTGGTGTCTCCAAAACTACTTTGTTGCGAGAGCACAAACTATTCTATTTTTCGCTCATTATTTTTGAACAGTAAAAAGGAAAGTTATGACTGCAAATTAATTTTCCTGAAATTAATACGCGCCTTTAGATACCGTTCTGCATACGTTTCAGATGGACGCATTGATCTGATACCGGCTATGCGTTGGCTTCATGGTATCAGGGCCAAAAAATGTATGTCACTACCCAGCCTAAGCGCTGTGATTAGAAGAGACTGATTATCGTCTTGCCGATTTTTAGTTTACCATGTACAAATGTATGTTCATATATATACTAATAAACATCTTTCTAAAACTACCTTGTTTCTATTTACTTAGGCGTAAGCGATCAAGAACTCACTGCATTTCTTTCGCAGAAGGATTTAACATCAACTTTTGCTGAAGATCTTTTAAAAACATTTAGTGCTGACAGTTTAGACATTAAAGAAGAATATATCAGTGGCGCAACGGATGATTTATTCAATGGGCTGGATAAAAATTTAATTACCAGCGAAACAACAAATTCACGCACATCAACTGGTAGCAATAGTCAGCAGCTCACAGCAATAGCAGCATGTGGTGGCAGCGGAGTAGTAAAAGAAGAATTAAATGCAGATGAAGCTACAGATGTGAAAGTAGAAAAATTTGGCGAAGAAGAATACGATAATAAATATGACGATGATAGTGAAGAGCCATCAAAATTTAGCATACAAATGGATTCTAAGCAATTAGTGGCTGCTGTTAAGACTATTCCACTCGATGAACCACCACCTCATTGTTCTGTGCTACACATGAATGCCCCACCACCTTCGCCACCTGATTGCCCGCCACAACGTTTAACCCGTGAACAGCTGTTACCACCCACGCCGTCAGTACATTTGGAAAATAAAAAACATGCATTTAGTCCACAACTCCAAGAGTTTTGTCTAAAGCATCCAATAGCGGTTGTCCGTGGTTTGGCGGGAGCACTAAAATTAGATTTGGGTTTGTTCTCTACAAAAACTCTCGTCGAAGCTAATCCCGATCATAGTGTTGAGGTACGCACTCAAGTACATCAATCACCGGATGAAAATTGGGATGCATCACAAGCTAAACGCGTATGGGCTTGTATTTCACATAGATCCCATACAACTATTGCAAAATATGCACAATATCAAGCGTCAAGCTTCCAAGATAGTTTAAAGGTGAGTGAAGAATATATATTTTTTATTTGATAATATTCGTTTTTATGATGATCCCAATTTATAATAACTTTCGTTCTACTTAAGAATGATGATGATATTTATTTTACTGAATGTAGCATAAACTTTTTTTTTAGCTTTTGTGCCTTGTATAAACACTTGATAGATAAATGCCTTCTTATTTCAGGATGAACAAGATAAAGGTCCAGCTGGTTTGCAAACAATGTCTGATTCGGATTCGAAAGACTCAGTGAGCAATTCCAATGTAAATGGCAAGCGGAAGAAACATAAAAATGGCAATAAAATGTTAAGGTAAGTTAGCAAATTTGAAATTTAGAATTAAAGGTTTGCACTTTACATACAATAAGTATTGGCGCAACTTTTGGCCAAGACTTCTTAATAAAGTGCTAAAAACAAAGCAGGGTTTTTCGCTAACACCGTTTCAAAATAATTTTACATGAACGGCGTTTGATAGTAGAGCTCACGACATTTAAATATTAACTTATATGGCGTTGATAAAACGTTGAAAGGGCTAACTAAATATGTGCAAATGATATAGCAAACATTTTTATTTTTTTTAATGTATCTAGAAAAAAATGTTTCAAACTAAAATTAATACATTTAGCAGTTATTGACGCTATATTTTTATATTTAACCTTGCTTCGCACCCCTCTTCCAGTTTTTGTATAATTACAAAGGTATTTTTCCCCAATTTCAGATTTGGCACCAACGTCGATTTATCGGACGAGCGGAAATGGCGAACACAGCTGGCTGAATTACAAAAACTGCCAGCATTTGCGCGGGTTATCTCGGCAGCAAATATGTTGTCACATGTAGGTCATGTTATTTTGGGTATGAATACCGTACAGCTATACATGAAAGTGCCAGGAAGTCGAACGCCGGGTCATCAAGAAAATAACAATTTCTGTTCAATTAACATAAACATTGGACCGGGCGATTGTGAATGGTTTGCTGTTCCGGATGCGTATTGGGGTGGTATACATAATCTGTGCGAAAAGAATAACATTAGCTATTTGCATGGTTCGTGGTGGCCAGTTTTAGAAGATTTGTATAAGGAGAATATACCCGTTTATCGTTTCATACAACGTCCAGGCGATTTAGTTTGGGTTAATGCAGGGTAAGCTAAGTTTTAAATTACACTAACTACTGAAGCTGGTTTATTGTACGCTATTATGATGTTAAACACAACCAATTACTAACTTTCGTTCTACTGATAATTTTTTTGTGGAAATTGTAATTTCTGAAAACAGGCTTACAATAGTTAACTTTATTTTAGCTATAGTTATATGTCGAACATAAATAAATTTACTAATTTTTAATTATTTTTGAATTCTAGTTGTGTGCACTGGGTCCAATCAGTTGGCTGGTGTAATAATATAGCGTGGAACGTGGGACCGTTAACAGCACGTCAATATTCACTTGCCATTGAACGTTACGAATGGAATAAATTGCAAAATTTCAAAAGCATAGTACCGATGGTGCATCTTAGTTGGAATCTGGCAAGAAATATAAAGGTTTCAGACCCAAAACTATTCGAGCTTGTCAAGTAAGTTCGCGTGTATATAATTATGAAATCTTAATTTAGATTACTTTCTTAATACATTATTCTTGCTTTTCTTAGAATGTGTCTTCTGCAGACTCTAAAAAATGTATTGCATACCCTAGAATATGTTAAATCGAAAGGTGTGGAGGTACGTTTTCACGGGCGTGGAAAAAATGAAGCGTCACATTATTGTGGGCAGTGTGAAGTAAGTTAAAAACAAATTAACATATATTACATAACAATTATTAGATAGTGTAAAGTACTGTTGCAACAACTTGTTAGATCCGCGGATATACTTTGGAGTGGACACTTAGTAACACTCTGATGCCCCTCTGACGGAATATTATGAGATTTGCACATGGGTCTCAATATATCAGTTATGTGCACATCTGATATAGTGTACTTTTGATAGTAGACCAACAATACATAATTTAATTATAAAATAGGAGATTTGGGAAAACTGATAGCTTTGATGGTTTTTATTAAAATTTGAAGAATAGGAAAATGAGTTATGTGTTCATTGAATTACATTGTTAATAATTACCGCAAAAAATAATATACAATATGCAATATATATTTGATGCATCATTTCTTTCTGTGTACATATTTAAATAATTGTTTTTTTTTTTTGTTTACAGGTTGAAGTTTTTAACATTTTATTCATACGCGAACAGGAAAAACGACATGTTGTTCATTGTATGGCCTGCGCACGTAAGCAATCGCCAAATTTACAAGGTATTGTTTGTTTAGAAGAATATCGATTAACGGAGCTTTTACAAATTTACGATGCTTTCACGTTATATAAAGCACCACAGACACCACTGCCACAAAGTCCGCATTCGTCGAACATTTAATTTATTTTAAGAATGATGAACATGATAATTATAAAGACATATATTAGTATATTTGGCATAGTTTCATAGAAATCGATAGGCTATTGAGAATATTAAAAAATTATACAATTTTTATATGTAATAGATAACAAACATACAAAAATGCACTGGTATTATACTTACGTAGGCATATTTTTATAACCTTATACAAATTGCATACTTACATTCATACATTTTAGCCGTTTACCGAGTAAATTTATGCTCTTCATAAACACATGTAGACGATTAGCTTGACTCTTAATATTATTATTGTTCTACGTAATTTTATTTCTTAGACATGTAAGACATTATGATATATTATGATACATTATAAGTACATAAATTCATACATTTAATTATACAGACATACGTACGAAAATATATACACTTAATAAATTATTGTGAATAGATTTTTTATATTTAATTTGTTCTATTTATAAGTTTTGACTTATTATTGTAAATGATATTCGTTTTATTAAATTCTGTTTGATTATTTATTAGGTTGTATTGCCGCTACATTAATTTCATTGTAAGCACTTGGTGCAAAATACATTTTTGTTTGTATAAGTTTATAGTGAAAACAGTTATGTTTAATTATTATATAATTTTCATGCATTTTATGCATTACACTTACAAATAAGCAATACAACCCACAACATACATATGTATTTAGGCAAGTTCATATTAGTATCAAATCAATTAGGTTGTTTTTTAGTGTGAAAATTTTTAGTTAAATTGATCAAATTTAAGAAATCATCTATAACAAAAAGCGGTACTAGCGTTTTGTTTCGTTTAAAATGTACATATGAATACATGCACATACTACATATACATAATTTCGTGTATGCATGCATAAGCAGATGTATAAGCGCGCACAGTCGGTAACATGAAACGATAATTCCACTAGGACACTCGTTTACGATGGTAAACATTTTTACACACTAAAATGCGCTAGCTTAAACATCTACACAAGCAAACATACCAATCAATATTTATATAAATACACAAAGAAATACATAATATGAAACCTGTATATGTAATTAATGATCTCAAAATATAAAAAATAAACGAGGACGAAATAACGCAAGACAAAATGAAATTTAAAAATAAACTTTTATTAACGTGTGCCCTGTTTCGAATTAAAAAATATATAAAATTTAAAATCAGGCCAGTATCAGTTCTATATAGATCTAACTAAAATAAAGCCTGCGCGAGAAACGAATATATTTTTATAATTATTTGGAAAAAAATACATAATAAAAATATATTTTAGAAGTACATGTACTGTATATGTGTTCAATATTTGAAAAGAAACAAAAGGAAAGAACAAAAAGGGACGCCTTAGTGAAATTATTCTTAAAAAAAAAAAGATAAACGTATGTTTCTTTCAATAGCGCAACGGTTTTACATGCATACACAATTCTTGTCGGTTAAAACCGGTTCAGAGGACAAGCCTTCAAAATACGTTTTGTTTTTGGAAAAATTATTGTTTTAACGTCTTAAGCTTATATTGGAAAATGCAAATTGTTGTTTCGTCTTTCTCCAAAAATAACCTGGGTTGATCCAATGGGCTACGCGATCTGTACTATATCCGCACTGGAAACCTTTCAGGTGAGAGAAAACTTCGTACTTGCCAGGTACACACAAACATATTTGAAACGTTTGCTTGCTATCCGTTTATCTACTTTAAAACCCTTTATTATAGATGCAATGTGCATGATCGATGCGTATTTTTTGTCTTATAAATTGAAATTTTAAATTTGTATGCTCAAAATAGGTGCTAAGTTTATCTAAAAACCAAACATTTCAAATTGTAAATAAACGTACATACAAATCGATGGCTGAGTGAAAGTGCATAATATCCAGAAAATGATTGAAAACGCCCTATTTCCGAACATGCTTTAGGAACACACTTCAATGCTGTCTTGAACGACGCTGTTTCAACAAAATTAGAACCGCAGAACATATTCCACATTTTGGTTGAAGCACTCATTATGAAATCCCCATTGTGAGTGAGGACCAAGAACAGATGATAGTAACAATTAAAAAATAGACTTTATTTTAAAAATATAACAAGATAGGGTGTTTTCGGACTTCACACTTAGCCGCAGATATACTAACATTAATTACAATCGAAGCGGGCTCAGCCAATACATATAAAAAAATGGAATGGAATGGAAATGAGTGTTAGCGCTTGTATATCATTCATTATCCCACTCACATCCACTGTACATACATATTTATTAATAGACGATTTCTTGGTATCCAAAGTATATTGTATTTAAATTGATGAATTACAACTGTATGTGGCGCCATCCGATTTATGAATGGCCAAAGTGTGCTCGCGTTTTGATTTCAATTATATATAATATATATAGTTTACAAATACAAAAACTTTTATGCATATTTCTATATAATTTACGAGTAGATTGAGATTAATAAATATGTAATAAAAAAGCCATTTTCTTGTTTTACTTGATCTTTTCGTATTGGCAGCCTTAAAATTTAAATGCAGTGAACACACTATCCACTAAGGTACACTCATAGCGAAATTGCACAGCGGCACTTCATTTTCAAGAATAATACCCCTCAATTATCATTCAACGTCGATTTTGAGGGGAAAACTATTGTTTGGAAATGTGAGTTTTCATTAGTACTAATGCGCCCTTTTCCAACAATATTGCACAACCAAGTTTCCAAAGGATCCAGCATTTTAGCTGCATCAGTCAACGCATTATCTCATTTTATATCTATTGCGACCTATCGAAAATAAGTGGTGTGGCCAAATTTTCAACAACAACCTTCCTTGGGCGGACACAAAATTGCAATGAATTATATCTCATCTCGAGTTGGTTGTTGTAGTTTGTAACTACAAAAACACTCCCCGAAGGTTTTGGGGTACTGCCCGACTGTCGTGGTAGCGATTTGGTATTACCAGTACAACCTTCTAGGCCATGTCACCCCTCCTTCCACAAGGAAGGCAAAGATGGGTAATGAATCGCTCCCGCGACAGTCGGGAATGTACCGCAAGGGAGTACCGGTGTTTATATCAGACAACGGACTTACTTTCGACAGCACTCGCCAAAACCTTCGGCGAGTGTTATTGTCGTTACAAGCAACTACTCTATGGCGCAGTACATCTGGTAAATTAAATTATTGTAAATTAATACAACTTTACCCCATCTGGCAAACAAACGACAAATGTAAAGTTAGATTTTATTTTTCGTAATACATATATTTTATTCTTTTTTATAAATATTTAAGTTTTACGTAAATAATTCAGTTAAATTTCTAACTCCATCTGTAATGTGCATATGCGCGATTGTTTTCACATTGTCGATGCAAGTCATTCTTCCTTTTAATGACACGCCCCTGATTATAGGCAGCATCCAGCACTTCCCAAGCCAATTTTTCTGGCAAGTGCACTTTACGCTCCTTTTCTCTAGCAGCTTCTAGCAACCAGTTCATTGCTAAAAAGTATGATCTCTTTTCGCTTATTGGCACAGGTACTTGATATTTTACGCCACCCCTCTTGATGCCGGTCAATTGCAATAGTGGTCGACTATTTTCAATCGCTCTAATTAATAATTGCTCAGGATCAGCTAATATAGTATCTTTTGCTTCGGGATTTAAATTTATACGTTCAATTTGTACACGTTTCATGAATTCAAATGATTTTGCTAGCAATTCTCTGGCCAGCGCCTTGTTGCCTCCTTTCGTTATATAATTTAACATTTTGTTTACCATATGGTTATAATAAATGGACTCGGATTCATCATTTTTGGCTGCTTTAGTTGGTATGTGAGCGAGTTTCATGTATTCATCAGCTTCTTTTAGACTGAGCTGCTTTTTTTTGGAGAATAATGCATCAATGTAATGCGGTGGATAGCAGGCCATCGCACGCGTCACTTGCCCAGATACCAAGCTGAGAAAAATAAGAAATTAACTCTTTATTTTTCGCTATTTTATACGCAGGAAATATGAAATAAAATTTCACTTACCTGAGCGGCGCGAGTCTACTGCATAAAACTCCACGCAACATTGTATTTCCTAAAAAATGACACCTAAATTTTATATTTACAGCAAATTGTTCAGCAAACAGTTTTACTTTTTCAAACAGCTGTTTTTACGTATTGAAATGAGTTTATCGATCCGTTGAAAAGCTATCGATAACATAGTGTGGCGATTATTCTCCAGCATGTACCAACCCTAAGTCAATAACACTCCCACCACTAGTTAACACAACCGAGATAACGATGGCTACGCTTATGCATGCAAGCGTATAACTAGGAAGAGGAAGAGAGATGGCGCGAGTGTTTGCGATTACGATGCAAAGAGATGCCAATAAATAACACCGACCCTTCCAGAAGACGAAAAGCGAACAACCAAGAAAGTTCTCGGTGCGTAGGCAAGCACCCTGTTGGACTATATAAGGCGATGACCAAGCAAGGCAGGGGATCAGTTTATTTTCAAGCGTTCAATAGTGAACTACTGCGAAGTTACCAAACTCTTAAATTTGTATTGCGTTTATTACTAGTAAATAAAACTAGCTATTAGTTACATTATCTGTGCGTGTGTTTATTCGACTTTATAGTGATCGAACCCAGGATTGATAAACAAGGAATCATCGAATTCGTCACAATTGGTGTCAGAAGTGGTATTGTTAAATAAATACCAGTGGTTGCAAGGATAGCAAGGACATGGCTTAGTTGAATGCATTAAAGATTCAGCAACTCAAAACTGAGTTGGAACAACGCGGACTAAACACCACAGGCAATAAATACGAGCTACAATCACGACTACGGGAGGCAATGGAAGCGGAAGGAATCAACGTTGATGATTATGTTTTCCATCTTGTGGAGGAGGCATCGACGAAAATGGAAGAGAAAAAGGAGCCTCCGAATCCAGTGGCAAGTGTGGACACTAACGCGTTGCTGACTGTATTGCCTCAGATGTCATCTAGCATTTCAACACAGTTGGAAGAACAAAAGACACACATGGCATCTCAGCTGGAAGAACAAAAGACACACATGGCGAGAATTGCATTGCAGCTGGAGGCACAGGAAGAACGAATGGCATCACAGCTAAGAATGCAGGACGCAAAAATAACTGAAGTGCAGGAGGTATTCAGAGAACGGCAGGACAAGATTGAGGCCGAAGTAGATGCTTTGAAGGGGCGTATCCAGGAGCTGCAACTGAACCGTCCATCTGCTTCAGCGAATACTCCCAAGGTAAAATCCCCGTCATTTGATGGTTCTGTTCCTTTCCAGGTATTTAAGCTACAGTTTGAGAAGACTGCAGCGGTGAATAATTGGGGCACTGAAGACAAAGTTGCTGCACTGTTCGTGTGATGAAGGGTCCTGCAGCCGAAATCTTACAAACGATTCCCGACGGTGAACGCAATAATTATGAAGCATTGATGGGTGCGGTTGAGAGACGCTATAGTAGCGAACATCGAAAGCAGATATACCAAATAGAGCTACATAATCGCTTCCAGAAACCCAATGAGACTTTGCAGGAATTTGCATCGGATATCGAGAGGTTGGCACATCTAGCAAACGCAGACGCACCCGTAGAATACACAGAAAGGGTAAAAATCCAAAGCTTTATAAATGGAATACGTGACGTGGAGACGAAGCGAGCCACATATGCAAATCCCAAGAGATCATTTGCTGAGACGGTATCTCATGCTCTAACGCAGGAAACAGCCTCGCTATTAAGTAAGCCGGCGTACAAGGCTCAACGCGTGGAGGTAGAACGGCCAGACTGGGTAGACACAATTCTGGAAGCGTTGAACGGAGTACAGAAAAATAGTAATGGTGCCATTAAATGCTTTAAGTGCGGAAAACCAGGTCACATAGCACGTTATTGTGGCACTGGCTCCAGTAACCCCAGCAATTCAAGTGGACGAAAACGCAAAGCTGAAGGAGATGAGCAAACCTCCCAACCAAATCAGTCGTTAAACTAAATCGAGCCAGCCGAAAGGCGCGTGGACTGGCTCCCGCAACTGAATGCCCCATAATGTCTGTCTCACAGATCGGAAGGAAAGCTAGTAATGTTACCGTTGTTGCATATGTGGATGGAAAAGAGCACTTGCTAACTGTGGATACAGGCGCATCACATTCCATAATTCGATCTGATTTAGTCAACAAGGAGGTGAGACCATTGCATGGAGCAAAGTTACGTACAGCCACTGGTGAGGACACCCATGTCCTAGGAGAAGTAACATGTGAAATCGCAATTGGGAACGTGGCCGTTTTACACAATTTTATAGTAGCAGATATTGTTGACGAAATCATAGTTGGTGTGGACTTCTTAGGCATCAAGATCGACATGCAAAACAGGATTATGAATTACCAGAACATGGATGTGCCATTAAATTTTGGTTACAAAAACAAATACGTTAGTAAGCGAGTGCTTGTGGAGGAGAGCCAACAAATTCCACCGAAGTCGGAAGCAATCATATGGGCAAAGATTGATGGAGATTATGGGACAAACAAGTTGTGCGTTGTCGAGGCAGCAAACAAATCAAGGACGAACATATTAGTAGGAAAAACCCTGGCCATGACAAAACAAGATGGACGTGTACCGGTAAGAGTACTTAATGAGTTCAAATCGCCGATTCAGGAAAATGATTCTACCATCAAGATTAATCTTTCAGATGATATCACGTCGTGGACGGCAGGCCTCGAAAAAGATCATCAGAAAAAGGCAAAGGAACTTCTATCAAAGTACTCGAGCATATTTGACAAGGATGGTTCCAAACCAGGTCGAACCAAAGTTGTGAAGCATGAAATTGATACTGGTGATGCAAGACCAATCCGCCAAGCTCCTCGTAGTATTCCATTGGCCAAACGCCAAGTAGTAAGAGAAATTATACAGGAAATGAGTGACAGCGGTATGATCGAACCATCAGCTAGTCCATGGAGCTCACCGGTAGTACTAGTGAAAAAGAAAGATGGAAAAATGAGGTTCTGTGTGGATTACCGGAAATTGAACGACGTAACGAAGAAGGACAGTTATCCATTGCCAAGAATCGACGATACTCTGGACTCGTTATCTGGCAGGAAATGGTTTTCCACACTGGACTTGAAAAGCGGCTACTGGCAAGTGAAGGTAAAGGATGAAGATAAAGAGAAGACGGCTTTCAGCGTTGGAGAAGGGCTTTGGCAATTTACGGTAATGCCCTTCAGCTATGCAATGCTCCAGCTACTTTTGAGAGACTCATAGACCAGATACTAAAAGGATTGCACTGGAAAACATGTTTGGTGTACCTCGACGACATCATCGTGCTGGGAAAAAGCTTTGAGGAACACCTAAAGAGCTTGGAGGAAGTTTTCCAAAGAATAGCTGGTGCTGGTCTGAAACTAAGTCCCAAGAAGTGTTCCTTGTTTAAAAAGGAAGTAAGTTATTTGGGTCACAAGGTAACTACGGAGGGAATCTGCACTGCAAAGGAAAAGATCGAAGCCGTAAAAGATTGGCCAAGATCGAGAAATTTGCATGAGTTACGGAGCTTCCTGGGGCTGTGCACGTATTATCGCCGATTTGTACCAAATTTTGCCAGCGTAGCTAGTAGTCTCCACGACCTTACAAAGAAGAATATGAGTTTTGAATGGAAGAAGGAACAGGAGGTGGCTTTTCAAACATTGAAGGAACGACTATGCACTGCCCCGATGTTAGCATATCCAATTCCAGGTGCAAAGTTTATTCTGGATACAGATGCGAGTGGTTATGCTATAGGAGGTGTTTTGTCCCAGATTGTTGATGGACAGGAGAAGGTAGTTGCATACTATAGCCGAACAATTGGGAAGCCTGAAAGGAACTATTGTGTAACCCGGAGAGAACTGTTGGCATTGGTAGAGTGCGTTAAGCATTTCCACAAGTATCTCTATGGGCAGCGATTCCACGTCAGGACAGACCATGCAGCATTGAAATGGCTCTTACAGTTCCGTAATCCGGAAGGTCAATTGGCACGGTGGATAGAGCGACTGCAAAATTATGACTTTTCCATAGAGCATCGCAAAGGTAGCACCCACGGAAATGCTGATGCAATGTCACGAAGACCATGTAACTTGGAATGCAAGCATTGTTCCAAAGCTGAGACCAAGAAAGACATTATAGATGTGCGGCTCATGACTATAACATCTTCGGACGAATGGGACATGGATCAATTAAGGAGGTTTCAGCACGAAGATTCAGATCTTACACGTGTAATGCAAGGAATCGAACGAAACGAGCGACCATCAAGAGAGGAGATGTCAGCAGAAAGTCCTGTTGCCAAGTCATATTGGGCACAGTGGAATAGTTTGCAATTAGAATCCGGTTGTTTGCATCGAATATGGGAGAGTGAGGATGGTCAATGTGTTCGAAAGCTGATAGTCGTCCCAAGGAAGAAAATCCCTGATGTACTCAATCAATTACATAACGGTCCAAGCGGAGGTCATCTTGGAGTCACCAAGACCTTGGAGAAAGTCAAGCAAAGATTCTATTGGGTTGGTTGCCGTCAATCGGTCGCGGAGTGGATTGCCAACTGTGAAGTATGCATCAAAGCTAAAGGACCGAAATCAAGGAGCCATGGCCAAATGAAACAGTATAACTCAGGTGCGCCATTTGAGGGGATAGCCATGGATGTAGCTGGTCCATTTCCTAATAGCAAACTCGGAAACAAATATGTACTGGTAGTTATGGACTATTTAAGCAAGTGGCCAGAAGTGTACCCTATTCCAAATCAAGAGGCAGAAACCATAGCAGAAGTGTTTACTAACAATTGGGTAGCTAGGTTTGGTGCACCGATGGAGATACATTCTGACCAAGGCAGAAATTTCGAATCAGCTGTGTTCCAGGAAATGTGCAAGACATTGGGCATTCGGAAAACTCGAACAACTGCACTACATCCTCAGTCAGATGGCATGGTGGAACGATTCAATAGAACCTTGGAAGAGCACCTGAGGAAAGTAGTGGATAAGTTCCAGAAGGATTGGGATACTCACATCTCCTTATTCCTAATGGCATATCGCTCTGCAGTCCATGAAACAACTGGTCAGACTCCTGCAAGGGTAATTTTCGGGAATGATCTTCGATTGCCAGCTGACTTGAAGTTTGGGATAAACGCTGATGCAGGAGTAAATGCTCGGAAATCTACTACCGTATTGGAAGAAGAAATGAGAGAAATTCACGACCTTGTGAGACAACGGACTAAGATCATGAGCGATAAGATGAAGGCCAGGTACGACAAAGCAATAAATTCGCAAGGTTTTATAGAAGGAGATTTAGTGCTGCTATACAACCCACAGCGTATGAAAGGTTTGTCCCCAAAACTACAATGTAACTGGGAAGGCCCATACAAAGTCATAAAACGGATCAACGATGTGGTATATCGCATACAAACTATGGGAAGGCCAAGGAATAAGATGAAGGTGGTCCATTTGGAAAGGCTAGCTGCGTTTGGTTCCGGCAATGTGTCTGATCGGGACGATCAGACTTAGGTAGAGGGCAGTATGGCGATTATTCTCAAGCATGTACCATCCCTAAGTCAATAACACTCCCACCACTAGTTAACACAACCGAGATAACGATGGCTACGCTTATGCATGCAAGCGTATAACTAGGAAGAGAAAGAGAGATGGCGCGAGTGTTTGCGAATACGATGCAAAGAGATGCCAATAAATAACACCGACCCTTCCAGAACACGAAAAGCGAACAACCAAGAAAGTTCTCGGTGCGTAGGCAAGCACCCTGTTGGACTATATAAGGCGATGACCAAGCAAGGCAGGGGATCAGTTTATTTTCAAGCGTTCAATAGTGAACTACTGCGAAGTTACCAAACTCTTAAATTTGTATTGCGTTTATTACTAGTAAATAAAACTAGCTATTAGTAACATTATCTGTGCGTGTGTTTATTCGACTTTATAGTGATCGAACCCAGGATTGATAATCAAGGAATCATCGAATTCGTCACAATAGTGTAGATGTAGGCCCTGTGCCAATCGGTAGAAAATTGTAAATTTTGACAGATGGAAAGAAAATTCTGACATTTATCGCGGCGAGTATGAACGTCAGAATTCACCCTAGCCCATGGGGCTAGGTAAAATTTTGACAACTACGAATGTGTACACATATATGCATTCGGTATTGCCAATCACATTATTTCAAATGAATTTATATGCCAACACGTTAATAAACGATAAAATATAATTTAACGCAAAAAATACGAAATATAATGGCAAAAAAAAAGTACATTTTCAATTTATTCACAGACTATTTGCTTTCGCACGTGATTTTTTCAGATGTCAAAATTTACGGAAATGAAAAATATTTTTAAACCATAGAAAATTTGTTGACCTCATTTTTCCTCTGAGTAAAATGTTTCCGATTAGCACACGGCCAAATTCTAATTTCCTAAAATAATTTATTCATTGTTTACATAATTAAATTTGCAACACAACACACTGAAGTAATCGAAAAGCGTTAGCTGCAACCCCATCCTTGAGGTGAATATAATCAGCTGATTGGCGCTAAGTTTGAGACTGGCCAGCTCTGTCATCATTGATTTGTTGTCAGTTCGTTATTTACAACCTCTCACGAAATAAACAAAATGACACCACAGGATGCCGATTTGGCTTTTAAAACTAAGAAAAGTAAGTTAAATTTATATTCATTCATTTAAAATATGGTTTAAATAAACTTTTGTATGATTAGCATCCGACAAAATATGCGAAAATATACATATTGTAGCGAATGATCCATCGCTGGCTTTCTTTCGTGTGCAGGAACATGTACGAAAAGTATTACAACCAATTTCAGACAAAAGAGCAGAAGTTATACAATTGCAAACGAATCTACAAGGACATTGCTATGACATGGAATATGCTGTTGGGTATGCCATGTAGCTTGAAATATATAAAATATTAATCAGGGATAAAATATGTATTGTACTTTTAGCGCTGTAAAAGGTGTGGAACACTCTGAGGCGATATTCAAAAACATTCAAGAAATGATAAAAACTTCAATATTCCTAAAACAACAATTAAAATATGATGAAGTAAAGAACAAAGCTAAAAAGGACTCTACAAGTAGCTCTGTTTATAAGCGTTTCTCAGCGCATTTAACATTGGATTTGCCAGAACTTCCGGATTTTAGTGGTGTTATGCGCGAGACAAGTCAGCGAGTAGAAACTATGATGACATCCACAAGAGACAATACCACGACTATTCCAAGTAATACCAATGAACTACAAAGATCTCATACAACTCTGCATTGAATTTGCTAAGTTTTTTGTAAGTCCACAACATTCTCTAGATTTATTTCAATTATTGTTAGTATACGAGTAAGTAATAATTATTGATAGTGTATCGCAAATATTGATAAAGATATACATATTTGGAACATTGAAATGTATAAAAATATATTTGCCCAAAATTCGATCAGAATACTGGAATAAAAACAACTCTTAGCTCCCTTTAATACAAAGCAATATATATAATCCATATCAGGATTCAGACCCTGTTCAGCTGTTCAGACCCTTCTCACAGCAAGCTGCACACCCTGTTGCTAGTTTCGTAAGTTTTTAATCTATCTAGGGCTGTTCAGATAAACCAAGTGTAATCCGCAACCGTGTCGGTTAACGCTAACCGGGGTTTAGTTGACGTATTTTGTACGGTTAGCTGTCATATCAACCGGATTTTATAAAAGCGACCCTAAGAAGGCGGCCAACAACGGACCATTTTGATAACACTTTGATAGTGCAGAATAGGCTACATTGCGAGCTCTGGATAGGCATATTGATATTGAGGTGGGGGTTAGTACCAGAGAGAAGGAAATGAGAGAGAGAATGTAGGGAGAGGTCAAATGCCGGGTCTGCTAGTAAGATATCATATCATGGTACAATAACAAGGTAAAATCAACTCTACAGCAACAACATACTGGCGTAAAGATTGTCAAAAGCAACTGGCTGGTGTTAGCGAATGAACCGAATAGAAAATAGAGAAATATTCATTTGTGAGAAATTATATGTTGCAAGCGTGGCTGAAAGTGATTATTATTGAATAATATCGCAATATTTGCAATTTTTTTAGCAGGAGCACTAGAAAAAAACACAAAATAGCAAATGCAAATCACGCATGTTTACGTTTTCCTCTTAACATTCTGCTTTTTTACATCTCCTTCTGACAATCTATACGCCAGTGTGTTCAAATAAATTGAATCAGCTGATGAAATGATACAACCTTATTATTGAACCATGTATCATATATGCATACTCTCTATCTTAAGGAAAGCTGAGTACCGATTTCCTTGTATAAAGCGCACATACTCTCTGCAAAAAAAAGAGATTAGTCTAGGATGAATTCGCGATGAGTCGCAAATGAGCATGCTACCAATGCCACTTTTGAACTCTTTGCATGGGTTATGTGATACCTTTTTTACTTCAACACCTAAAAGTAGGCTACAGAAATTAAAATCGACATATCCCAAGTATGCCTGTAATGGAATAGTTGGGATCAATTGTAGGCTACTGTAGATGAAAGGTATTGATCGTGGATCACTCTCTTTAAAGATCAGTTCCAAGATTTTTTGCAGGGAGCTGTTGTTATTAACAGTTCTTTGTCCTGGCTAAAGGGCACGATCACTCTGAGAATCGTCATCTGGCTCTTCTAACGGGAGTCCAAGAAAACGCGCAGTTTCAACAGGGTTGGACCAGAGTGATATTGGTGTTAGAAGAGTAGGTTCAATTGAACAGAAAAAAAAATTGGTTGGTACCGTGAGGGGACATACCACAAGCAGGGCATGTATTAGGTATAATGGGGTTCAGTCTGGATAAGTAAGAGCTTAACCTATTACAATATCCCTCGGAAGAGTACGCTCATCAGCTATTTTAGGTGGTACAATGTCGATTACGGGGTTCACAGGTCAAGATCTGAGGGATTTGTCTACCGACTCGGTATGGAGGTCGTTTAGACCTGGTTGCGCAGATCACACGCAAGGTAATGCGGTGCCAGATCTCATCATAGTACTTACGGATATGTTTCCTTATGTCTCTCTGTGGCGGAGTTTCATCCAATAGATGGCGGTTTGAATGACTAGGTTTGTGGCAGTTCAGTAGAAACTTAACAGTTTCGCATGCTCGTGTGTATTGAGCATTTTGGCCTCCTAATGAAGGTGAGACTCCGATGACATAAGCAGACATAGGCTGTAATTAGGTTGGTTAAGCCAATGTTTAGAGTACAATTTTAAATGTCAATTGGACCCTCTCAACTTTCTAATCAGAGGCCTACTACATAATAGACAAAGTCCTTCTTAAAAACCAAGGTTCCGTATCTGAGCGCCGTTTGATGTTGTGAATATCAATAAGTGGCCTGTGTCATATCTCGTACCTAGTATCTTGATCTGATCGCCAAAGTAATCGAAACGCAGGCAGTTCTTTCTATCCTCAGTACGTTCAGTTCGCATTTAAGCTCCAGAATAACTCTAAGTTTTCCAATGCTTCATTCTCGTAAAACAAATACGTGAATGTACATATGTACTTTGTATACTTAGTAGGGATACATTGGTAATTGGATATTTTATTATTGCTTCAGTCACGTTCATGAAAATCAACTTTGTTAGGCAAGAGCTTCAGCGAGTAGATGGTAAATGCTTTTTTCTGAATTTCTCTGTAAATGTGTATGAATGTATATATGTACATTGTACAACAATGCATAAAAATAGAAAATCCAAGAGCATTGCGCTTATGCGCTTCACTAAATTTTGGATTGACTGAACATTTCATCTGTGGACAAGCATAGCAACAAGCGAGAATGGCACCGAAGCACACGGAACGAAAGCTTAGCGTCGCTTTGGTTAGCCCCATCGAACCTGCGGGTTGTTATTTTAGCCTCTTCTAACGACAGATATACCTACCCCCTTCGGGTTAGGGGTTCAGAATATGCCCGATGTAGGCATACCGGTTGTTGTTGTTGTTGTTGTAACGACAAAAACCCCCCGAAGGTTTTGGGGGTTGCTGTCGAACTGACAGTCCTTGGCCGGATATGAATCCGGTACGCTCCGGTACTCCCTTGCGGTACTGCCCGACTGTCGTGGTAGCGATTTGGTATGACCAGAGGAACCTTCTAGGTCATGTCACCCCTCCTTCCGTAAGGAAGGAGAGATTGGTAATGAGAGGTGAGAGGCATCATATCCGTAGATCAACCATCGAGTTGAACGTCATACCGGTTGTTGTTGTTGTTGTTAAGAGGCGCCTATTATGCACAAAGGTAATGATGTGCAACTCGATGGTTGATCTACGGATATAATGCCTCTCACCTCTCATTACCCTAGAAGGTTCTACTGACCTAGAAGGTTCCACTGGTCATACCAAATCGCTACCACGACAGTCGGGCAGTACCGCAAGGGAGTACCGGAGCGTACCGGATTCATATCCGGCCAAGGACTGTCAGTTCGACAGCACCCCCCAAAACCTTCGGGGAGTGTTTTTGTCGTTACAACAACAACAACAACAGATATACCTTACAGCGGGTATATTCTAAGCACCGTAGATTACTGACGTAATTTGTTAAGTCAAATACTCCATAGCTCTGCGGCTACCTTTAACTACACCTGCCCCTCTAACTGCATACGCCTATATAAGTTAGAGCGTATCACGGTCTGTGGAGAAAAAAGTTGAAAATGTTCGCTCTTACCTAACCTTATGAGGTCCTAAAAAGGATACATTTTTTGGCACCCTGTAAGAGCAGCAAAATTCGTTTTTCTCTATAATTTCTATGTTTTGTTTTCGATTGTTAGATTTTTATATTTTAGTAATAAGATGAATAAGTGAAAATTTATTGACTTAGATAGTGACGCACAAATAATATTTAAGGCTATTTTAATCTTCGTTTATTAATACGGGGTTAAAGTGGACAAGCAATCCGGTGGCAATTAATTCAAACCCTGTGGAGCTAAGTGATGCACTGTGAGCTACAAATAATAGTTTTTAGCATTTTTCAATAACAAATTAATATTTTCTTTACTAGTTTTCGACAATATTACCTCTAAATATTAGCTAGATCGTTCTGTTAGCTACTGGCCTTTTCAAGCAGCATTTCTGATCAGTGTTTATTTTTTGATTTACTTCAAAACAGGGATCGAAAGTCAAAATTTTATAGTTATTTTTTGATTTTTTTTATAAAAGTCAAAAAATAACGGTTAAAAATGAATTTTATTATAAAAGTAAAAAATAACGGTTAAAACTGCCATTTATTGTAAAAGTAAAATATAACGGTTAAAATGACTTTTATTATAAAAGTAAAAAATAATGGTTAAAGATAACTTTTATCATAAAAGTCAAAATTAACTAAAATAATAATAATATAAATATTATAATTATTTTATTTAAGTTTCCGCTAACAACCTCAAATTATGTGTTGCTGAGGTTGTTAGCGGACATTAGCGACACAATAAACGAGTATCGATAAAAAATGGTCAGTGAATGCCGTAATCGTTACGATAAAATGTCGATTGCGAATGTCGTTGTAGGACTCAGTAAAAACTTGCAAGCAAAACAGCTGTTGCTTTTTTATTGGTTAATAGTTCAAATTTTTGTTGTTGCTTTCCTATGTCACGATCAGTATTGGAATTCATTAACTTCTATATTATTATTATATTGATATTATTGTTATAGAATAAATAGAATTTGAGTACCTAACGTACGTTTTGTCGCGGGATGAGGAATCCTAAGAACGAAGCGTTATAGCTAAGTGAATAGCACAGTCGATAATGTAGGCGACGACGTAATCTTTAGTTAAAATCTCGAAAAATCGCATCGTTATAAGTTAGTGAATTCCACTACTGTTCGGCGAAAGCTTTTTACTTTTTGCGTTTCGAGAGAGTTCTACGTCATTCTTACTTTATTGACAGTTCTTTGCAAGTGTTTGCAAGTTTTGTCACCGAACACAGCTATTATATACCGTAGTATGGGAAAAATATAATATGTTCCGACCTACTCAGCAATGGTTAGAATTGATCCGTTCGAATGTTAGGTGCGGTAAGAATTCTATATGAAAATTTTTGATTCATGGGTGTTTTTATAGTAGCTATGAATATAATTAATGGAGTATTTATTATTGTGAAACTATTTTTGGTCACACCCCATCAATTTTTTTTTTGCTTCAACCTTTTTTCTTTCCTTTTTTTCAGAATCCAATGAAAGATAAAAACTAAAACGCAAACAAAAATATCAGAATGCAATGAGTTTTTATAGATGAAAAATCACCCCAGAAAATAATCAAATTCATCAGGAGAACAAAGTTTATCTTACCACTATAACATGTGGAGACTAAGAAATTTCTCTCTAAACTTTTGACTCAAAACTAACAAAACAAGTAAGGAAGTATATGTTCGGGTGGAACCGGACATTAAATACCCAGCTGTGTAAAAGCGGTGGTGGCAAATTGTTGTGGAGTTCTCCTACTTTTTCTACTACCATGTGGGCAATCTTATAAATAAAACTGAATGTGTGTCTGGCCTCCAAAGTACTCAACTGATCTTTATGAAATTTTCACGGTCGAGTTTTGGGTTCACTGGTTACAGTATAGGCTATATATAATTTTGGAAAAGTGGACGGTACCACGCCCTCATGCTGTATAAAATTAGAATTCGTCATAAACCTGAAAGTATTTGGTCTAAATTAATGATATTTGGATATCTGTATCTTTTAGTCAAGATATACACAATTTCAGAAAAGTGGGCATTGTATACTTATGATACTTTTACAGTGGGTTCAGGGGCCCTCTGGGTTCGATGCTATATAAGGTTGGAATTCAGCATAACTACGAATTAATTTGATTCCAGATAATGATATTTTATATAAATGTGTCCTATATATCCAAAAAAATAACCTTTGGAAAAGGTGAGCGGTACTAAATGTTCATTTATCTGTGGGCTGTGCCACGCCCATTTACAAAAATAAAAAAAAGTTATTAATAAGATCATCACATCATTGTAACTACCAAATTCCAGCACACTATCTGGGTCAGTGAAGGAGTTATGGCTTGTTCTGTTTTGATACCTACCTCTTAGAAAAATTAAGTACAAAAGTGGGCGTGTTCGTCCTCCGAGTTTGCTTATTTTCCGTGGGCGCAATCTTCATTACCGGCCGCCGTGGTGTGGCGGTAGTGTTGCTGGCCTCCCCACCGAAGGCCTTGGCCAAAAAGCAGCCTGTGTGCGGAATTTCATTAAAATTTCAAAATTTTTACTCAAGTTATCGTGTCCACGGACGGACCGCTGGGTATAAAAGTAAATTAATATTTAACTTTTTTAATAAAAGTAGTTTTTAGACGTTATTATTGACTTTTATAATAAAAATAAATTTTAACCATTATTTTTGACTTTTATATAAAAACATTTTTAACCGATATTTTTAACTTTTAAAATAAAAGTAATTTTTAATAGTTATTTTTTGATCTATTTCATAAAAATCACAAAATAAAAGTAGTTTTAGATAAATATATAGAAGTATCAACAAAAATTGTTGGTATAAAAAAAATCCATAAATATATAGAGATATTCTTTCTATCTGACTTTTAAATTGAAATTTCAAAAATAATGGTTAAAATCGGACCCAGTTAAAAAATAAAAGTAAATTTTATGAAAACCATATTTAATATTGAAAAAAAAAATTCTCTTTGCCTGTAAATATAAGACGAAATGTGATATGGGTTAATTCCTTTTCATTTAAATAAGAGGTCAAATAGAAAAGTTATAAGGAAAAAACAAATTTCGATGTTGGGTGCTCACATTTTCTTTTAATTTTTGAAATAACAAAAAAAAATATCGAACCAGGGGGGAACATTTTAAACTTTTTTTGGTGACACGCTCTAATGTGCATTGTGCTGCAATCGTCTGCTCTAGAATTCGGCAGCTGGTTATGGTGATGCGATATTTCGCAGCTACAACAATTCTGCATGGAAATTACTATAAAATTTTGCTGAGTTTTGCATTGCATTACAAAAATGTTTATGTAAGCATTAGTCTGATGTTAAGAAGTGTTGTTGTACATACATACTGCAAACATAAGTACAAGGGCGCCGCGACAAGTATACGGCCAGAAAAAGCACTCAATGATCATAATATTAATTAAGTAGGTTGTTGTGCACAGCCCTCGCTTAGTTGTTCGTCAACGATGGCTTAGTCTGATGTCTTGGTTCTAGATATTTCTCCGAGTCCCACAGAAATGTAATATCTGTCGAGGTTAGTAAATTATATATCTTCCGGAATATCTTGCTACCCTCTAACAAACTAAAGCCAGTTTCACACTGGCATCCGAACTTAATGACATTAGTGCTGCTATGACCCGCAGTATGAATCAATATTGGCCCTATGAAAAAACCAACCTAGTAGCGCTTAAAAGATCTCAAAATGTCGGTCTTACCATCTCCAGTTTTACCGCGCAACTCCCTATCGTTTTCGGGGATTAGTAGTCCATACACAAAAACAACAACATGTTTGACCGTGCACGCTGAAACTACGTACTTACTGTCATCAAACAAGAAGTCAGCCCACTTGAACTAAGGAAACCCCCAATGACACAGAAGTAATTATTATGGGCATCCGTCGAAGGTTAAGGGAAGTGTGGACAGACCTTCGTCGGATATGGACCCGTTACTACCAACTTTTTGTACTAGCACAACTGCCGCCGAACTTTCGGGTTATGTATTACATCTCCTATTAAGACAAACTTTAAAAAAAAATTGATTGGAAGCTTCGACGGGTTCAAACAAGTAGCTATCACACCATTTGGGCTGGTACCGGATTCAAATCCGGCAAGGCACTCTGCATATCGTTAACACTTCCCTAAAACTGTGAGAGTGTTTTGCGGTAACAAACAAGAATATTATTTAATGTTGAATGTTGTTAACCTTCCCTTTGCTCTTCTTAGTGACAGACGAAAGAGGGTTGTACTGATATTGACATTTCAGATATGAATCCAGTATGCTCCGGTAGAAGCCCGACTGCCGTTGTAGCGAACGGTGTCGATGTGGATTTTGGTCGCATTTTACTACCTACCTCGGGCATATTCTAACTCCTAACCCGTAGGGTTGAACAAAAAACAAGTACTTAGAAACTAATGACTAATTCACAAAAACATGTTTTCGACCCCATGTCCTTCATGCCACTATCTAGATAATGTAAGAGTAGATGGATAGTCCATATCGGCTCAAACTTGTGATTAAGCTTGAGGCTAAAATCCCTAAAATGTAAAGGGATGATACCTTCTTATTCTTATTTACTTAAATGGCACTTAACCGTCTTAATGGTCCTTCCATCGGGGTTGTGTGCCTCCTCGTCTGGGCCAAATCATCTTCATTCATTCGCGCAACATCGCCTAGCCAACGAAGCTCATGGGTTTTAATTCGTTGAACTATGTCGGTGTCTGCTGGTTCTATTTGTTATTATGACAAGTCCCACTGTTATCCGATATAACTTAACTAAGAGTTGTCCAAAAACTCTTACTGTCTCCTTTCATGTCTCACTTCCTCTTCCTCTACTTCTTCTATTCCTACGCCTTCTTCTAGTTCTTGATCTCGGTCTTATACTTACCTCCCGCTTAACTCTTCTTTTTTTTGTTTCCTTTTCCTCTTCATTTACTAACCATTTATTTTAGAAATACCCCTATATCCTTCCATTGCATGAATACATCATTTTAAAATTTGAATTAGAGAAATCGGCCGAGTAGATTGGCTGTTTTGGTCTAACACAAATTTGTGTTTTGATTTTATATCTGTATATGGTGTAGATGGAATAGACAGAAGAACATATCAAGCAAACTTTGCAGCTGAACAAAAATTCAACTTCATGCAAATAAGACACACTCTAATATGCATTCCAAGTAAGGTTATTTGTTCAGTTAATCAGCGATTATTTTATGCTGAAATGCAAAAGTTATTCGTCTATACTTTATTTAACAAAAAAGAAAAAAAAAAATTGTTAGGTGAAGCATTCTTCAAAGGTTTTTGGAAGATTTCAATGTAAAACCAATAGCAAGGGGAAGAGGGACCAAAATTGGAAACGCTACATTCTCGAACTTCCCATCTCCTTATTTCATAAAGGCGCATAATATTCATAATAGTTTATGCGTTATCCCTCGGAGTAGATTACAGACGAGGTTCCTTGGGCACGACTATTAATTAAACCAATAAATGATAGCTAGAAGAAATAACTCTTTCTACTTGACTTAACCCACTGAGTTGAGTTCAGGAGTTCTCAACAGTAAATTTACCCATAAACTTAATTCAACTTATATTTTTTCGCAAAATTTTCCGACCTGAATTTGCTGTTCTTATAAAAATACGTCTTCTTTTTGCACCTCATACAAGGTGGCGCAAAAGTAATCCTCCTACACGTTAATAAACAATGTTACGCTACACTGCTCCAGAACGCGGAATATTGCTGACTATTTATTTGACCAAAAATCGGTCGGTGAAAAACGGTTACTGCGCAAAAGTAATCCTCCTATCAGAAAATGCTATAAATTTTGCGATTGGCCCCTAAAGTCAGTTCTGTTTTGACATTTGTGTAGTAAACACATGCGAAATACACGTTAATAAAAAATGTTACGCTACACTGCTCCAGAACGCGGAATATTGCTGACTATTTATTTGACCAATAATCGGTCGGGGCCAAACGGTTACTGTGAATGGTGAGCGCTACAGAGCAATGATCAACGAGTTCTTTTTGCCGCAACTTGATGAATTGGGATTGGAAAACATGTGGTTCCAACAAGACGGTGCAACAGCACACACTGCACGTGCCACAACCGATATGCTGAACATCGGAAGCTTACATTTGCGCCACCTTGTAGTAATGCAAGCACATACAGCGTGTTGTTATTATTATTGTAGCAGTCTTCGCCCTGCATAGTCGATGCATCCGTTCATGGCATGGGCCGTGATGGACCAAAGAATCCGGTACGCTCCGGTACAAGCACCTTACGGCACCAGCCCGTATGTAGGTAGCGATTTCGTAGGGCATATTCTAATCTCATAATCAGCAGGCGTTTCCCATTAATATCGGGATCGGGAGAGCGCTCGGATGTATGTATGTTGTAGGGTGGGGGCGAGTATAAGCGATATATTGGTAAATCTCGCTTAGGACTAGACTTTAGCTTGATCTTTTGAACATGAGAATAGATGCTTTAGTATGACGGGATTTAGTTTGAATAGGTAAAGGTTCAATATCCAGACCGAAGTTAAGCCAGAGCGACGCGTCTTCCTAGGAAGGTTGCGTTCTTCTTTAGCTATAGGTGGTGCTTTACTTTGGACTATGTCGTTGCTCAAACGTGGATCAAATGCCTATGTTATGATTTGCCGCTCCACTTCACCATAGTGCTTTGTTGTTGTTATAATAAAAAAAACTTCATTTATTTGCTTAATACTTGTCACTTACAAGTTACAAGTCGTGCAGAGGGTGGGATTAGATTTCGTCGGTGAAAGAATCAAATTGTGAAGAAACTGTATTGATTCAATGCTGTTCTTGTAACCTCAAAATACTCTCCGAAGGTTTTGGAGTCAAACGGATATGAGTCCTTTGCCGGAATGAATTATGTACGCTTCGGCAGTGATTCGATGGAGCTAGCTTATGTTGGAGCATAGCCTACCAATGAACGAGCACGGGCCGGTCCTAAATAAATACATGGATCACGAGACCAAGAGTCTAACTGCTTACCCAGTACAATCTTCTTTAGAGTGTCTAGTGGTAAAAATTATTTTCTCAAATTTTGTTTGAGTTTACGAGGTACCAGTCTTTTCCACTTTGGGTAATCAGGATATATACATATCACACTGAGGCCGGTTTTGGATAAAAAGAGAAATTCATGTGTGGATCCTTTTTAGTGTAACAGAAACCAAAACAATTGTTAAATATTATTTTGTGTCTGTATGTTTGTACCGAAATATTACTTAAGGTCTAACTTCAGGTTTTGCGGCAAGTAATAATTTTCTTACCCACACTTTCCGTTATTGCTGTCCGTACCACTTGTTTTTGGGTGCGTGGCGGAGCCTAGCACAACCGCGGCCATCTGGTCTGATCTATAGAAATCATTCGCCATACATTGTTGGTTCAGTGCAGTATTTTATTTACAATACTTTTTTTTATTATTTATTTGATTGCATATAAAAGTAAACTTTTTTGATTACATGTAAAAACGCTAAAAAACGAAAATAAATCCTCACTAATCAACTAGAAATCTAAGCTTATCAATTGCTTAATATATTTATGTGTTTAGCTGTTTATGTACATATTTTCGTATGTTTTTTTTTTAAATGTAGTAATTAGCAATTGATGCAACAGAATATAGGGCAAATTTAAGGGCATTTTCATATTTTTATTTTTGCACGAAAGAAACAACCAATAACAAGCAAACATTTGACTTTCGAGCGATTTTGTGAGCACCAATTATATACCATAAATGTGCATATAGGTAGGTATACATTAGAGCGGGTCAAATTGTATGGATGGATTTTTTTTCATCAGGAGTATAGCAAAAACGTAATCTACAGATGATTCTATGGTCAATTCTAAGTAAAAAATATAATTTTTTAAATAAATTACATTAAATTTATAAAAATCCTGTTTTTTTTTTTGCTTATTACTTGAAAATATAGGTTTTTTTTTTAAATATTTTTCTACTAAAACGAATTCGAAAAAAGGAAAACTGTCTGAATGAAAGTTGTTGGAAATGTTCTGAACTTATTTTAGCAGCAAAGAAAAAAAAATGTTCCTAAAAAATTTGTTAAAAATGATAATATAGTAGTAAAAATTTAATTTTAGGCTAATTTCTCATAATTTAAGCCTGATATCTCTACTGAAATCCAAAAACACTATAGATATTAATACAGATTCTGAAATGTACGTAAAATACCTTCAAAGTAAGCCCAATATGATATTTTTCCCATAATTCTATCAGAAGCTATGAACATTTTTTGGCCAAACCCTACATTCATATGGCAAAATATCTATTTTGCAATAGTGGGGGACTCGAAATCATCTGTAGATTACGTTTTTGATACACTCCTGATGAAAAAAAAAATTAGACCCGCTCTAGTGTACATACATACTGTTAATATATATATGTACATTAGAGTGTCTCAATGTCTTAAGCCAGTCAAACCTCTAAACGTTGTTAGATATGACGTTTTCGAAGTGAGACTGCCCAGATAAGGTGATTTTCTATTCTGCGAATGGAACAGTATATTTGAACAATAAGAAAAACTTAGGTTTATTTCCGAGTGGTAATAAAGCAAACCTTAACATTTTGTATTATTTCTATTCTAAAAGACAAATAACATAAAGTTGCCGTGCGGCACCCTAATGTTCTTACATGTATGCATATACATTTATACGAATTTATATGACTGCAATTATAAATGTTGGCTAGGGCGAAAAATGCAAACGAAGTCTATTACATATTTACATACCATACCATGTACTTTTAACATACATAAGCACTAGGGTAAGTGTTATTTGTATGGAGCCAAATTTTTGCTAAGCTACGTGAATAGCAATACCTTCCTCAAAAGCAGACCTGTTAAATAATGATTACTAATCGTAACGATTACCGGTTTGATTAATTATTTTTTTGAGAATCCATTTAATAATTGATTACCATTAGTTTAAATTTTTAATGATTATTTTCCAATGAATTAAAAAATTGTTTACATTATTTTTGATTATTACAAAAAAATTTTTTTTTTCGATTTATTTTTGATTTTTTCAGTATTGTTGTAGAAACATTAATACACACATCACAACACTAAAAAAAAACCAAAAAAAAAAGTTATTAAAACAACTTTTTTAGATAATTTTTGATTTTTTCTAATCGTAATCAATTAATAATGTCCTTTTTTTTTGAAAAACAATTAAAATAATCATTACCAATTAAAAAAGCCGTCTAATTAATTGATTACTAATTACTAATCAAATTTAACAGGTCTGCTTAAAAGTGTTTATCCGGAAAAACGTAGTCTCTTAAATAACTTAGTATTATTTCCGTGAAAGATCTCCCTAAATTCCTATCATAAATATGAGATTCTACCAAGAAGGTCACTAGCTATTCCACATACTCCACAGAGGTACAATTTTTTCTACTTGCCTAAAAAAATTTTTGAATTCAAAGCAGCAGCAAAATAAACTAGCAGACAAAACTATAAGCGCTTACCATTTTGGTTGCTATCAGAGGAAATTAAAAATTTAAGACAAAAAAACTCAAATCCAAATCAGCTAATATCGTAAATGGCGGACGCCGTGGTGTTGCTGGCCTACCACACCGAAGGTACAAGGTTAGAGTCCCGGGACGGCTAACATCACAAGTGGGTAGCCCCTCGGTAGTGTTTTGGCAAACTCTTCTAGCGTATTTATGCCATAGAAGGCTTCTCTGCTTTGCAGATGCCCTTCGGAATCGGTAAAAAACTGTAGGTCCCGCCAGTTTGTAGTAAAAATTAGAATTAGCCCACATTGGTAGAGAAGCTCGGCCTTAACATCCTCGACGGTGGGAGTGTAGTAGAAAATCTCGCGTCAAGTTAAAAAAAAATGAGTTAATAAAAATATGAGACAACATTTTTTTCAGCAGATATTGTAAGACATGCGGCATTTATTTCGCTTCGCGTGTAAAGCTGAAGGGCATAGATCGGCTTTTCATGCAATTCAACGAGAATCTTCCACCAAGATTCAACCAATTATTTTTTTCTAATATAATCAAAAGGAATTCAGTTTCAAACATGTTTAGCGTAAATCTCACCTAAGGGGGGGGGCAGTAAAAATTTAATTAAAAAGGTACAACGAAGCATGCTCCTCGCAATACGAACTTATTTCTAAGCCTATTTAAGCCAGAATTAAAGAATATATTGTAACCATAATAATCGGGTTATTCAAGTGTTTTGGGCTTCAAACATTAGGAATTTATTTTTTCCGATCTGATATAACTAAATAACTTGAAAACGAAGATAAAAATTAGTCTGGTGGAAGGATTTTTCCAACTTGTTTTCTTTTTGACTACCCTAATGTGTCGTATGCTGGAGAATTCTTATTTTACAACTTTAAATCGAAACATCTTACTCTTACATACATATGTACATAGGTTAGCATATGAATACATTGTAGGAACATACATATCTATTTACATAATGTTTAATTGCAGTCTGACACTTTTACAGTGCTACAGATCAAATCATCAAATCGACAGACGATTAGTACATTTAAAACCATTAACCATACCGTAATGAAATTTTTGAGATTAATTTTTTAGCAATAAACTAATTAAGTGGAAATTATGAATACAAAAAAAATGATACATGCATAGATTAAGCTTAGGAATAAAAATAAACTGGATTTAAAAAAAAAAACTCGAATTCTCAGCAAAACAAAAAACCGTTAAAGTGGTTCGCTGTTCCGGTAAGTGTGACAGCTCCACTAAGTGTACTTTTAAATAAAAAATGCCGTCGGAAAGGTGTTTTAAAATTGAAATTGATATACATAAAAAAATGAAATGTTAATAAAAGGAAAATTATAAAAAAACATATTTTTAAAAGTTAACAAAACAGAGGCAAACCAAATATTATAAGAAATATATAAAATTCCAAAAATATTTACTACGTTTTAATAGATTCTTTTTGAGTGTTCAAAATTATTACCTTGCAAAGGAAAAAATAAAACGTTATCATTATAATTATAAGTGTGATCTGTGCTGCGCAATCTATATACACTTGCAGCACTTCTGTTTTTATTGTGCCCTGAAGTATAGACAAATATGAAACTTTACACTGCGGAAACAAACAAGTTTCCCTAGCACTCACATACGCTCTCCCATATAAAAACACTAACAAATGACAATACAAATTAAAAAAAAAAATTTTCAAGCACTAAGAAAAATTCATATTCAGAATTCCTTTCCTAATCTTGAAGAAAACAAAAGGTTTTAAATCAAATGTTTCAAAGAACAATCCAAGGAAACACAGGTTAATTTAAAACCGTCCGGAATATACATCCAAATAAACCAAAATTCCGTCTCAAAAGTCCGAATAACCAAAATTCCGTCTCAAAAGTCCGAAAAAGATAATCAATTAAATTCGTACGACGTCCCCGAAACATCTTCAAAAACAATTTTTCTCTGTGGTGAAAAGGATCCTAAACTTTAACTTACCCCTATAGTTCTTGAGTGATTCGCGACAAACATGGTGTTTTGGCTTCCATTACCCTTATAAAGCGTGGTAAAATCTATTATAGAACTGTGATTGGGGCTGAGTTGAAACATGAGTTTAGGGATTTTTTCGGAATTCTTTGTAACTATTTCGAATTTCGAAAATAGTTTTGGCAAAGCTTGGAACTATTTCAATCTGAAATAAATAGACGGGAGAGTAATAAATAATTGAAAGTTTTTTGTGAATGTCGCGATTGGCCTCTTAGTACAGCAGCGGATCAAGGACTCAAACAGCTGTACGTATTGACTTCCTCGAATGGGGGAGGAAGTCACGATTTGTGAATATTAAACAAAAGGGGGGACAGCACACCATTCTGTGGCGCCCTTATTTAATGCTTCTAGCTTTAGATCTTGCGTTCTTAAATATTACGGACGCTTGCCGGCCATTTATGCAGTTAGCGATGCAATTTTTTAGCCAGCTGGGAGCGTCGATTCTTCTAGATCTTGGAGCGCAGCTTAGTTATTAGTATCAAAAGCGTTTGATAAGTCTAGTGACACGAAAATCGTCCTGTGGTTGGGAGTGTTCAAAGCGGTAATTTGCGGAAGCCATGTTGATGGTTGGCTAAGTGCAAGTTTGCAGGGTAGTAGGAAAGTAGAACAGTCTCTAATGTCTTCGCAACCGGCGATAGGAGAGATTTAGGGCGATATGATTCTCCCATACATGCCGGCTCTCCCGGTTTTAGAAAGGGAACCACTCTCGCCTGTTTCCATGTCTCTGGAATGAGTTATAAGCTATGCCGATGGATTTTGAGGGTTTGAGCTTCGTCATAGCTTCTCCGAACTCTGAGACAGTGACGGTAAACGTGGTCCGTTGTTTATATCCGCCTGATAGGTTGATTGTCTCAAGGTGTTGTTTCCATTTTATCAATTCGTGTAGATCGACCGTCCTTCGTATTTATACGTTAGGATCTCTTATTCGGGTACCGGCGGGATTAATGTGTCGCACTAGATCACGTTCTCTCGCCAGGGCCGCCCGTTCCGCGGGGAAATTCGGTTGAATTTCAGACATTCTTCCCGCAGGAATTCATCAATCTGAGGTCTAACCGATAATATTGAGATATTCTAGTTCAGCTTTTCGGTAGGAATGGTTCAGGCTACAAACGAACTCTCTGTACATTTCATATAGCGGCCCCAATCTACCTCGTTAAAGTTGATAAAAGACGGCTCCTTGCTATTTTCAATACCGTTATTCCCTCGATGAAGGCAAGGGATATGTTTCCATTTGTGTCAGTTAGTGGGCCGGTGAATTGGTTCACGGATGCATGGAAGAGAAACTACAAATGGCTGTACTCGCTCTCGTTTACCCGGAGCTATTTTAGAATGAATATCGGTAGTTTGCTCTTGTACAGATGGCCATAAATCACTCAAGCAAGCGCCGGGTTTCATTGGGTTCACTAAGGCTCCTTCATCCCTGGTGATCGGCGTTCTGACGGAGCAATTGATTGCATGGAGAATGACGACGTGGAATCATTTAGTCACGTAATGATTAACTGTACAGTCTTTTCCGTAACCACGAGGAGGTAATTCTGTCTTGGCTAGCTCGGTTTTACGAGGAACCTATCAAAGGCCGAAGTGAGTCATATTCGGAACTAGTATCATTGCAACGCAGCTATTCTAGAAGTGATTAACGACGTCAACGTAATTTTATGTTGTGTCACATGACGTTCAACTGAGCTTCTCTTACGCGGAAGCAACTCCAACTCAACCTAACCTTACCTAGGGTTTTTTTATCTAATACGTTTTTTCTTTAATTTTTAGATACTACGAGTACCTTTCTGAGAACATGCATAACTCAATAGTAAGTGAGTCGACGGAGAAGTGTTCCGAACTGAAATATGCATATGAGACAATCAAAGAAGAAAAGTAAGAATGAGACACGGATTTTCAAAAGTGAAAATGAAATGTTTTTTGTTTTATTTGATTCTCAGATCTGCCTCGCAAATAATAAACGATATAAGTACTTCAAAACCACCCTACAGCTACGTTGCGCTTATTGCCATGGCGATTCAGGTATGAGATTCCGTATTATAAATTAAAGCCTACTTTTAGGCATTTTATCTATATCGTCAATTGAGTGTAAGATAACCATATCAAACGCCCCAACTCCCCCGTTTCTGAAACAAGTTTTGAGCTGGCGCGTTTTGTAACCGTTTTTAAGAAGGGACGTTTTTGAAGCGGGTGCAAAGATATGGGAGTATTTTACTTAGCAGTCGATATATGGATATCTCAAGTATATATCTTATCACATATTTTCAGAATTCACCTCTAAAACGTGCCACACTTAATGAAATTTACAGTTACATTACAACGCGATTTCCATATTTCGAACAGAATAAAAAGGGTTGGCAAAACTCCATACGTCACAATTTAAGTTTGAACGAATGTTTCGTTAAAATGCCACGTGAGGGTACAGGTGAACGAAAGGGAAATTATTGGTCATTAGATGCGCACTACGAAAATATGTTTGAGAATGGTAACTACCGTAGAAGAAGAAGAATGAAACGACCACATCGTACCGTGGGACATTTTCCTAAGTTGCTGACAGATGCCTGCCCTACGAAATTGATTTTCAATCACCACACACCTTGCCAAACATATTACAGATATAACACAAAGTATGCAAATAAATTGCGGATGTGCGATTAATCGATTAAACAAAATTTTAATCAATCAATTTTGTGATTGATCAAGGATTTTCAATAATTTTAACCCGATTAATCAGATCTCGAGTACTTACTGGCTGTCTTTTATTCGTCAATTTTTTTGGATGCCTGAATTGAGCAAAAAAATAAAAATAAGCAAGCAGAGAAAAATTTAAACTGTTCATAATTTTGTTTGCTAGCTTACAAGCGACAAGTTTACTTTCTATTTAATGTTTTTTTATTTTATTCATAAACAGCTAAGTGCACAAGAAAAAAAAAAATCGGCTAGTGTTTACCTATTTAGTCAAAACAAAAAAAAAAATTTATTAATAAGTTATAATTAAACAAAATGTGACAAGTCGGGCAATTAATAGCGTTGATTAATCCACAAAGATTATTTGAGAGGTTGATTATTAATTAGCCAAGTTTAGGTTAGTTCGGATGTTCGATTAATTGATTAATAGCGCATCCCTAAAATAAATATTTTAAAGAAATTTTTTCCAGAACTAAATTATAGTCCAGCACAACTAAGTTTAACCACACATAAAAAGCAATAGCAGCCCAGTAGAAACAGGGATCATCGTTTTATTAGTCCCGGAGTATTCCCTTGAGAGTATTGGATTACTCCCTATAATTCTGTGTATTACCATATAATTTTGTATACTCCCTTTTAACATTGCATGTCCTAGAAGAGCGAGTAATAGAAAAACTGCCTTTCACTACCCAAAAAACAATAATGGAGTTTTGGTGATTGTTGTTGGAGCAAAGCTCGAATTTTTATGTTTGTTTGGTAATTGATATTAGAGGAAAAATTACAACGTTATGCACAGCGATGGTATGGGATGACATGTTTCGAAGTGCCCAACTTCTGATCAGACCCCTTCTCGGACACTGAGATATGAACCCAACTGTCTGTTTTTGCCATTACTTTTTTATGAATCGCAATCGAGTAAGGGGGGAGTTTTGGAGAATTTTAGAAAACCTCCCAGGAGAGTTATGAGTGAGACATTCCTCCTAGAAGACCAATGAAGGATCTATGGAAAATCATGCCTCAAGCCTTCTATGGAAGTAAATAAAAGAATGGAAGCAATGGAATAGAACGCAAATAAGAGATTAATTATAAACAATAGTTATCATAATTTAAATCTTTATTTAAATTGTGTTTCTCATTGCAAGTTTTTCTTTTTTTTTTGAAATTCAAGTATTCATGAAACGAGCTGAAATTTTTTTTTCGTTTGTAGGCAGAGACATTTGGTTTATTCAAAAAGAGTGTTAGCTAGGAGTAGAAATTGGAGAAATCTCTACCTTCGCTTCAAAAATATATAGAAGGGTGTAATCTTTTAATTATAACTTGCCTATTGCCCCTAGATTAGTAAAATCGGAGCATAGAGTGTAGAAATCTCTGTTACTGTACCGATAGGATGTTAAGGCGATTACTCTCTTATTCATCGCTCGGGGATATCTCTCCTTGTCCTACACAAAGAGTATCGCAAGAGCAGAAAATTAAAAAAATATCTTTTATTGTTCCAAAACGATGTCAAAGAGAGTACTCTCTTGGGGAGATCTCAGTTCAAGTTCTACTGGGTATGAAGAAGTTAACAAATGGTCGGATGAACTCACAATTTTTCGATGACGGTCATGGTAGCCACATGTAATGTATTAAATGTATGTAGCTTGTTCGGTTGGTAAATTTCCTTGTGAATGCAAGACGTGACATCACCGCCAAGCCAAGCAGTTTTGTTGTCTAACGTGCCTTAGATGTCCGCATTTTTGAGGATCCCTTGGCACTGTCTGGTCGCTATAAACACAGGCACACACCGAAAAGTGTTCTCACAGGTTAGCAAGCTTGGTGGTATCGAACTCGGTTTCACCCCTGATCTAAAAAAAAATGTCGACCAAATGATGTACCTGCGCAATGGGAACATACTTCTGTTGTTGTTGTTGTGGTAACGACAAAAACACTCCCCGAAGGTTTTGGGGAGTGTTGTCGAATTAACAGTATTTGGCCTATGGACTATGTTTTATCCGGTCAAGATCTGTTAACCATATTTGATCTGCGCCTATGAGTGAATGTGATGACTTAACAGGACGAAGTATTTTTACAACAACATCATGGAATGGACGTTCCACCAAAAGATTATGACAAAGTGCGAGTGTCAATAACCCGGCTGAAAAACAAACCGGAAAAGCTGCGTGATTGTGTCCGAAAAACATTACACCGATTACTTTTTAGGAAGAGAAATCTGCGTATGAACGGACTCAGCGGTGGATCGCATAATCACTCATTTGACTGGCTGTGACCACACCGTGTTTGTTCCTTATGTGCCTAAAAACGACAACTGGAGTGGATAGTAGGCAGTGAAAAGCCCAAGTTTCACAACCGACTGCTTATCTCCGTAGATGTTGATTACGTGGCTCTTATGACAAGGATTGACTCTCCACGCAAACAGGCAAACTAACTCTCCTGGGTAGACTGGGCAGTGATTGTTGCGCTTTGTTTCACTGAAAGAGATTCGACTGGAGTTCAGTAAATAGGAAGTAATGCTAGCAGTATTCCTGTTCATAGTTGAAGTATTAGCATAAGGTTCTATGGTGGAAGAGAAATAAATGCGCTGGATTATAAATCTGCCTTAAAAAAATTGTCCTAAACTTGTGTACTCTATAATAATTGTATGATCTTTTGTAGTACTCAATGGATACACACGCAACCACTGTCTAATTATGGGCCGACTTCAGGGAGAGGTACTTTTCCGAATAACACAGCGGTAAGAAGACTCAATCTGCCAGCCGTGTAGGTATGTAAATGTGAATAATGAAAACTTCTTCCTTTTTCACGCATAGACTAGTTTTTCCCCGCCTTTATTTGGAGCGAACACTTATAACGGCATTATAAATACTGGTAAGTGAAATATTTCAAATAGTCTGTTTAAAACTCAAGCTGAAGATTGCGTTAAGAAGGAACTCTAAAGTCTTTCACCACGATTCGATTTACTCCATGATCGATTGCTACTTAGAATCCACATTATGTCACTTGTGTAGCTCTTGGATGCCAGAAGAATTAGACAGGGTTACACTGATATTACAGCCCTTATACGGGTAGAACAAAACCCGGCTCATTACGGTACTGAGAAGCGAACCCAAGATCTAAAACAAGATAAATTAAACAAGCAAAAATGGAGGTTGCAACAATGGAGAAGACGAGGTAAGAGCCAATAGGCTGCGTTTCAAGTGGCCTTTCACATATAACAGACGTGTCCAAACAATTGAGATCTCTGACACGCACCTTATTTTGTCGGATTCGGCTAAAGTCGCTATCGATATAGTCCATAGACTGGCCACGTCCTCAGCGAAGGCATCATGGCGCCCTCAGTATCTCAGTGCTATAGAATATCTTTAGACTATGGGAACTTCTTTGGTGATATAGAGTTAAAAGAAAACCATGTGAATGAGAATTCATAATTCACAAATTTTGGGATGTTCTATATGTGCTATACCTATTTCTAAAAGAAACTCAGTCTATACCTATTACAATTGGTTATTCGTTAAAATAATGCATTCTGTTTACTTTCAGAGGGAATTCCCGGCGGCGGCACAAAACTGATGGAACCATGTCCGTGTCCCATTTGGAATACAAGTAAGAAATTAATTGGGTTCGTTCGTATCTGCAGTATATTTGTGCAACACTTTGAAGAATTTTGCCTAAAAACTCATTTGGATGTACATGTCCTAGGCTATCAATCTAGTATTGTCTTAACTGTTTAGTTTCCTTCTAGTACGAACGTGATGTATTCAAATCTGGGAAAGGACTGCACCATCGGTGCTAGCAAATATGGTGTTTCGCTACTACAACAATAACAAAGGTATCCTCTGTTTGTTTGTTTGAGAAACGGCAAAAAACACTCCGCAAATGTTTAAGGGAGTGTTACCGGTGTAGGCAGTCCTTTGTCGGATCCGGCACGCTCTAGTACTAGGCCGACGGCGACTTGTTTGACCCCATCAAAACTTCGGGTGGTGGATTTTAGTCGCCTTTTACGACAGAAATACCTACCGCGGGTAGGTAAGACCCTAGGGGTATCCGCGTATACAAAGCTGTGATAGTACATAGCCATTTCGACTAAGGCCATCATATTAAAAAATTTGGAAAGTGGACATCGCACATCATGCAAATGAATTTAAAAATTTCGACAGTTCATAACTTTAGAACCGTTTTCGATAGAATGACGAAACTTGGTACTAGGTATATCACGGTTGTGGAGAGTACACACTGTGAAAAGAAACAAAATCACTTGGCGACCACACTCACTTTAACATAAAAGTTTTTGAGGAGTTACGAGACTCATAACTACACCTTTTTCAGTTTATCTTTAAAAGTTGCAATTCATATTCAGAAAGTTACTATTGATATTCAGAATTTTCATTTCATATTCAGAAAACTGCAGTTCTGAATATGAATTGTAATTTTCTGAATATGAATTGTAACTTTCTGAATTTAAATTTTCTGAATATTAACTGTAACTTTCCTAATATAAACTGAACAAGAAAGGAAGTCTAAGTTCGGGTGGAACCGAACATTAAATACCCAGCTGTGTAAAAATGGTCGCGGCAAATTGGTAAATTTTTCTGGAGTTATGATCTACGAGTATAGAGGTTTTAAACTTTTTCCACTACCATGTGGGCAATCTTATAAATAAAAATGAATGTGTTTGTGTGTTTGGCGTCCAAAGTACTTAACCGATCTTTATGAAATTTTCACAGTAGATTCTTGGGTTCCTGGTTACAGTATAAGCTATATATAATTTTGGAAAAGTGGGCGGTACCACGCCCCCATGCTATATAAAATTTTAATCTTGTATAGGCGTCTAAGGTGAAATTTTTACAGTATATTCTTGGATTCACTGGTTACAGCATAGGCTATATATAATTTTGAGAATCGTAGATAGTATTCCTCGTTTCATGTTTCGCAATTTGATTTAACATGGTTCTGAAGTTACGCCCATTTTCCAAAAAAAATCATTAATAAAATCATCAGGTCATTGTAACTACGAAATTCTAGCATTCTATCTGCCTCAGTGAAGGAGATATGGCATGTTCCGATTTCCTATCTCTCTTAGAGAAAACTTTGGTCCAAAGTGGGTCGTCCACCGATTTTGCTTATTATCCGTGAGCGCACTCTACATGTCTATAGTATACCTCGTATTAAGTTTCGTAATTCTATCTTACACCGTTCTGGAGCTAATAATAGATAAATTTGTTATTTTTTTCATTCATATGTGGGCGGTGCCACGCACATTTTCCAAAATTTTGCAAAAATCATTTAAAGAATATTGATGTAAGTACCAAATTATATTACTATACCTGTATCAGTTAATTAGATGTGGGCAGTTCAATATCTACCTCCTTTTCACATAACTTTTATGAAAAAGTGGGCGTGGTCGAAAAGCGATTTCGCTTATTTTCTATGGGTGCATTTATCATACCCATAGTATGCCTCCTACGAAATTTTTTTATACTAGCTTAAACGGTTCTGAAGTTATTAACAGTCAAAGTTTTAAAATTTCTTCACTCATATGTGGTCGGTGCCACGCCCCTTTTTCAAAAATTTTATAAAATCGTCAATGGGACAACAAAATTAATAAATCGAGCAAAATTTCATAATTCTAGCTCCTTTTATTATTGAATTAACCCATGTTATACGTTTTTCGAAATTTTCGATATCGAGAAAATAGCAACCTACCTTGCCCCGAAAGCAACCTGTGTGCCAAATTTCATTTAAATATCTAAATTTTTACTCAAGTTATCGTGTCCACGGACGGACGGACGGAAATGTCTTGATGACTTCCTCTGTTCATTCTAAGAACTTTGATATATGGAACTCAATATCTATCTCTATTATTTTGTACCGTTACAAACCACCGCTATATTACCAAAACTATAATCCCCTGTGTACTAGTACACGCTGGGTATAAAAAGGTGTACAGTTGGCTATTAAAGTTGTTTCACCCGAACTTAGACTTCCTTACTTGCTTTATTCTCTTAATGCTTTGGACAGGGTAATAGGAAAGTTTTTCATAGTGCTTCACTGTTCGCAATACACCATGAAAGAAAATGATTTGTAATTAATTTCTTTCGTTTTGAATTTTTTTCTAGTCCCTGAGTCGATGATTAAAGAAGAGTTTACAACGCAAATTCCATCCGAAGTTAATTTGATCAGTTGTCAGAAGCAGTTTGCCCTACATTAATAGCTGACAAAAAAAATATTACCAATCTAACACAGAAATTTACTACTAAAAATAAAATAATTAATCTTTAAAATCGAACAAAAGCCAAATTGATAAAAAGTGGATTAAAACATTTATAAAAATTTAAACAATAAAGGATTATAAAGCAGTTTACGAACCGTTGACAAAGAAAAAAATCCTCAAAGGAAAATACGTCTTTTGTTTCACATATTTTTATTTGAATATAATTGGTAAGTAGGTAATATAAGCGTTTTTAAGTAAAAATAAACTTGAGTTTGAATGAACACGCAAACACAATTGCGCCCAAAATCTTAGTAGTGCTAACTATACATATATAATGATGTATGGATATTGCCTGCGTCGGTACCTACAAACTATAAATAAGGCAAAGGGTTTCTGAAAAACATTTGGAAAGCAATACATTTATTTAACGTTTTCTGAAACACATTTTTGGCTTTCGGAAATAAATTTGCTATTTGCTGAATTACAGTGGGAAAAGGTGCAGTTTCAATAACAGACGATATTCACAGTGAAATTAAAAGTTAAACTACAATTTCCTACAAAATTTGGACAAGTTTTACATATAGTTTGTAGTACTACTAAGTTACTGATAGCTCAAAACATTTTTTCTTATTGATTGGTTTGATTAAAAACAGTACTTCACGCTAAAAAAAACTACTTTAACCAAAAAAAATATACTTATAATGTACATATGAGCCTCTCTTTTTCAAGTAAGACAACGAATTAAAAATTGTGATGGTAACGCTGTAAAATTTTACTTTTAAAAATCTAGTAGTTAAGAAAAAATTAAATAAAGGGCAAAGTATAAAACACATACAAGCTTGATTTATAAGCTTTCAAATGGTGTTATGTCATTAATTAAAGAAAAAGCCCAAACTTTGACGGATCATGTCTCCGAAAAAAAAAAAAAACAAAAACAAAAAATATGTATCCAGCAATTTTATAGTGATAACTTATATATCGACTGTGAACCAAGTCGGAGCTGTTATGTCATATTTATTGAAAAATCTAGCTAATTTGAAAAAGAAAGGCTTATATTTAAAAATTCAGAATGTTTGTTCAATGCAAGTTTTTAAGATTTAAACATTTTTTTAAACATTTTCGTTTTAAATTTTTTTTTTTTCCAAATATTTTACTTTCAACTTTTTTTATAAGCCTTACATTCTACTGAATAAAAAAATTAATTTTTACAACTCACTCATCCAAGCAATGTCGAAAATCTCATCTAATTCAAATTACCAAAACCTACTTCAAAAATTAAGAGCACTCCAACTGTCGGTAAAAGTAAAAATTGCTACAACGTGATTATTTACTGTACCTTAAACTGACCGAAAAAAATACGTTTCATTGAAAAAAAATCGAAACAATACTCGAAAATGCAAAAGTGACTTTTAAATAAATTTTCTGTAAGTTTTTATGGTAACTTCATCTGAAAATTCTGCCCAAGGGCGAAATGAAAACTGAAAGTATATCTAAAGTTAAAATAAAAATTTTGTTCATACTAGATACAAATATTTTTTAGGTCTTCACTATTTTTGTAGGTTTTCAATTTTGCATGATTGAAAACACACAAGTCTTAAGGGTTTAAATGAAAGTAAAACCGGAATTCGAGGTAAAAAACTAACCCTTTGAAAACTTTTTTAAACAATAATTTTTTTCGTAGCTTTAAAGTTTTTTAAAATTCAAAAAGATATACTTCAAAAACACTTAGAACTTTACATTATTAATAAAACGGAAATTTTAAATAAAAATAATGCAAAACTAAGCATGTTTGTTAAAAAGGCCTTCCCAGTATTATTTAACTAATATTTCCTCTAGTTTATAAATTCAAATAAGTCATATATTTCTGAATTGATGGAAACATATATAACTTATCACAGCACTTTTTTCTTTGGGAATACATACATAATTATGTATATGTAGTGGGTCTGGATAATACATATATGTAATTCATATCATTAATTTACATAATTTTTTGCTTGGTTTCAACAACGAGTATACGGATAAAATCAATGATACAGAAAAGTTTTTACTTATAACGAAATTATTTATATGGTTATTGAATAGGAGATCAACGTTAACTCTGGATGATTAAGCCGTACATCACGAAACTCGTCGGTAAAAGTCAATATATAAAAGCAAAATATAGTAGCCATGATCCATTCAGATATGGAGCTAATTACATGAAAGTACCAGCCGCCATCTGATGGATACCTATAAAAGAAATTCAATTATTTTCCACTTCATTATTAAAAATGGTATAATTATTATTTTTTGATGAATTTTTCTAAAAATGTTCCAAGTATTACCCGAAACGTTTATCAGAGAACAAGCCATACATGTATTACCTAGCAGTTTTACTTACCATCGCCTCGGATTTTCACCTTTGAATAGTATATGCGACATAATTCCCGTAACGGCAATCATAATGAATAGTACCGTACAGCAAATGGCCATTCCCAGACGTAAATGAGCATATAATTTTGTACTCGCAATCGGATAAACCATGTAAGTCATTAATGCTTGTAACCAAAAGTACACAGTACCACATCCAAAGCAACAGAAGGCACCGGTAAAATGTACAATTCTTACATTAGTTTCTTGAAAATTACCAACAATGCTTAAGCCCAAGCAAGAGACTAAACCGAAACAAAATGCAATTTTATTGTACCGTAAAAGCAAAGATCCCAAATCTGGGTGATGACTGTATAGTTGCTGTATTTGGCGATAACGTATATAAATTGTAATGCCCACTGCAAATATATATAAGTTATTTTATATTTCAAAAATGCGATTTCTTTAAGCATTTCAATAAGTAGTAACCGACAAAGTTACGAGAGAAAAGGAATAATTGTACCGATGTTGGGTACCGGATTGGTATCTCGACACTACCCAAAACGCTGTTACCCAGTAGATTAGAGGCTTAGAATATACCCGCAGTAAGACAAACCTGTAGCAAGAGGCGACTAAAAACCACAAATGGTAATGACGTGCAACTTGTCCAATGGGCTTGATCACTCTAAATTGTCATCAGGCTCTTCTAACGGAAGTACGAGAAAACGCGCAGTTTTCAGAGGGTTGGACCAGATTGATGTAGGTGTTAGAAGAGTTGGTTCGACTGAACAGTAGAAGAGATGTTTGGTATCATGAGGGGATATACCACATGCAGGGCATGTGTTTGGTATGTTGGGGTTCAGTCTGGATAAGTAAGAGTTTAACCTATTACAATATCCAGAGCGAAGTTGTGCTAGCATGACTCTAGTCAGGTGGATGAGTACTGATAACGGGATTTACAGGCCGAGATCTGAGGGATCTATCTACCGACTCAGTGTGGAGGTCATTTAGAGCCCGCCTTTGGTTCCGCAGATCAAACGGCAAAGAGATGTGGTGCCGGATCTCATCGTAGTCCAATAGATGTCGATGTGGATGAATGGGTTTATCACAGTTCAGAAGGAGTCAATAACCGGTCGGCCAATAGCCTTATATGTAGCAAGCAATGTTTCTTTGTCTTTCCCCCCAAGTACTGCCTCGCAGTGAATTGAGGATCTTATTGCGGCTCTGTACCTTGGTGCATATTAGTCGCCTCTTACTACCGGTATGCCTACCTCGGTCATATTATAACCCCGTAGGGCTGATATCTTCAATTCTCTTCTTCAGAAATGATATCTTCAATTTTAATTTAAACATCTAGTAATGCAATGTTCCATTTAATTACATTCCGCAGGTTTTGAGTGATGTGCGACCAAACATACATACAGACAAAGAAAAATTCTATAAACGGTTGATTTGGCTTCTATTGGCTTAATAATGGTGTCTTCTCACGAATGTACAGACTTCGACCTGTATAGATAATTCACTAATGCTGAGATTTTGTTCAACTATCAAGGGTGAGCTAATGAATATTGAAACAGACCTTACTATCCTATCTAAATATTCCATGAGACTGTCAGAGTATTCGTTTAATTTCTTATATGCCTAGTAAAGCTTCTATACAATATACACCTTGTAAACTTGTATGAAAATATACATATATACAAGCTTTATACAATTTACGATACATATAAGCATATAAAGGATTCCCTTGAGTAATTTGACGATCATAAGCCATAGCTTGTGAGCTTCTGTAGCATTCTGGGCTTGAATATAAACGGGGTAGGCTTTGTTTTAATTTTATCGGTGTTTTTCAATCATTTCAACTTACAGAGAATGCTGCCAATATTTATGAGCTGTCCAAATACGCAACTTTCCGGAGAATATGTACCATCATCACTGATATATGGCACTGTGGGCACCACATGCCCTTGTAATACCGCAGCGATATAACTGAAAATAAAAACACAAACGAAAATGATAATCTGTATAAAATTTTCTGCAAACACAAGGATTTGTTTGGCCCAGCAGCGATAAGCCAACGCCCACGGTGACGCAACTAATTTCTTCATATATTAATTTTATTTTGCCGATATTTTATGTGATTCCCACAAATATTGGCATGCAACTTACTAAAATAAAAAATACTTCAATAATTGCGTCGGCAGTGTTTTAGTCAGCTTTATCTTCTCTAGAACGCATTTTCATTGTTCTTCTTTTAGTTACTTACGTTCCAATAAACGTTATTTGAAATAAAAGAAAAACTGCAACTGGAAACAAGTATATAAAAGACATTTTCAGTAGATATTCTTTAACAAGTAAGAAATTGCTATAGAATAGAATTTTAACTTTATCCAACGTGAATTGTTTATTTTTTTAGTGAGGAAAATAATAATATAACACAGGGTTGCAATTGATGTCGATGTTGCCAGCGTTTCGTTATGTTCTAGAAATTTTGTTCTAAATAGTTCTAAAATTGCTTATGCTAGAGACACATATGAAGCTGGCAACCCTACCATAATTTCTTATAAAGAAACTCCCACATGGTTGTATCCTCAATGAAAGATTTCTCACCCCGAAAAAACGGAAAGTTGGGCAATGTCGGCCTTTTTCCCCTGACTTCAACGTTATGTGGCGAGTATTCTCAAGCATGTAGCATCCCTAAGTCAATAACACTCCCACCACTAGTTAACACAACCGAGATAACGATGGCTACGCATATGCATGCAAGCGTATAACTAGGAAGAGGAAGAGAGATGGCGCGAGTGTTTGCGAATACGATGCAAAGAAGAGATGCCAATAAATAAACCGACCCTTCCAGAACACGAAAAGCGAACAACCAAGAAAGTTCTCGGTGCGTAGGCAAGCACCCTGTTGGACTATATAAGGCGGTGACCAAGCAAGACAGGTTGATCAGTTTATTTTCAAGCGTTCAATAGTGAACTACTGCGAAGTTACCAACCTTTTAAATTTGTATTGCGTTTATTACTAGTAAATAAAACTAGCTATATAATAAAACTTACAATATCTGTGCGTGTGTTTATTCGACTTTATAGTGATCGAACCCAGGATTGATAATCAAGGAATCATCGAATTCGTCACAGTTATATATTGTGACGAATTCGATGATTCCTTGATTATCAATCCTGGGTTCGATCACTATAAAGTCGAATAAACACACGCACAGATAATGTAAGTAATAGCTAGTTTTATTTACTAGTGATAAACGCAAAACAATTTTAAGAGTTTGATAACTTTACAGTAGTTCACTATTGAACGCTTGAAAATAAACTGATCAACCTGTCTTGCTTGGTCACCGCCTTATATAGTCCAACAGGGTGCTTGCCTACGCACCGAGAACTTTCTTGGTTGTTCGCTTTTCGTGTTCTGGAAGGGTCGGTTTATTTATTGGCATCTCTTCTTTGCATCGTATTCGCAAACACTCGCGCCATCTCTCTTCCTCTTTCTAGTTATACGCTTGCATGCATAAGCGTAGCCATCGTTATCTCGGTTGTGTTAACTAGTGGTGGGAGTGTTATTGACTTAGGGATGCTACATGCTTGAGAATACTCGCCACACTGCCCTCCACCTAAGTCTGATCGTCTCCACCTAAACTGATCACCCCCCCTTGCTTGGTCACCGCCTTATATAGTCCAACAGGGTACCTTGCCTACGCACCGAGAACTTTCTTGGTTATTCGCTTTTCGTGTTCTGGAAGGGTCGGTGATATTTATTGGAATCTCCTCTTTGCATCGTATTCGCAAACACTCGCGCCATCTCTCTTCCTGTTCCTAGTTACACGCTTGCATGCATAAGCGTAGCCATCGTTATCTCAGCTGTGTTTAACTAGCGGTGGGAGTGTTTTTGAGTTAGGGATGGTACATGCTTGAGAATAATCGCCACACTGCCCTCCACCTAAGTCTGATCGTCCCGATCAGACACATTTCCCGAACCAACCGCTGCTAGACACTCAATGGTTGGCACTGCTTTATTAAACCTCATTTCCTCCAGAGATTGAAACTCCGACATGAATCCTCTGCTGCAGAGGTTCCCACAATGCATTGCAGTGTCACATATTCCAACCATTTTGTCCATTCTTAATCCCGAATGGATTTGTGCCTTCACTTTCGTTCCCAGTGGTACCCGGCAAACATTCCTGCAACTCGTTTCTTCAGGATTCTGTTCCGTTCTATCATGCCCATTGCTCTGTTTCCCATTATCCACTAAGTTGCGTTGATTCCTCGGAACATGACCACCAGATGTTCGTCTTTTATTCTCGGCACACTCTGCACACTTAGTAATCCATTTCCTCACAGTTTGTTTGCAACCGATCCAATAGAACCGCCGCTTTACCTCTTGCAGCGTTTTCTTTATTCCGACGTGCCTTCCATCTGGGCACCTATGCGACGCTTTGATAACATCTGGAATTCTTGCCTTGGGAACAACAATAAGTGATCGATGATTCTGGCCATCTTCACTTTCCCATATCCGATGCAAACAACCAGATATTAGCTTCAAACTACTCCATTGTGCCCAGCATGCTTTAGCAACACGACTCTCTGCTACCATCTCTTCTCTTCCTGGCTGTTTGTTTTTCTTTATTCTTTTCAACACACGTGCCAAATCTGGATCTTCCTCCCGGTCTTGCCGAATCTTCTTCAGGAGGTACTTGTCCGCGAAAGCCTTTGGTCGAGGAGCTACCCCTGCTTTACGAGGCTCCTGTTGCTTCATCTTCAAGATCACTCCCTTGGTAGTATAGCCTTTATTGTGTCCAAAGACCAGAGGAACTTCTGGCCGTTGTAAGTCATAACACTGTTCCTTACGTTGATGTGAATGTCTCTCTCAGCCAAGAAATCGACGCCAATGATGTCTTCGTCGACAATATTCGCTACCAAGAAGTTGTGATACGTGGCCATATTCCCAATCACAACCTGGCCTTTCACTTCTCCCAGGACTTGCCAGTTACTGTCCACAACTTACCTTTCCGCAATGGTCTCACCTTTCCCCTGACCAAGTCAGTCCGAATGATGAAATGTGATGCACCAGTATCGGCAGTCAGCAAGCGCTCTTTCCCGTCCACGTAGCCTTCAACAGTAACATTACTCGCTTTCCGTTCGAGTTGTGACACAGAGATTATGGGACATTCATCTTGCTCATCTTCTCCAGTTTTGCGTTTACGTCCACTTAAATTGCCAGGATTACTGGACCCAGTGCCGCAATAACGTGCTATATGACCAGATTTTCCACACCTAAAGCATTTAATGGCCCCATCACTTTTTTTCTGTACTCCGTTCAACGCTTCCAAAATTTTGTCAACCCAAGCCGGAGTTTCCACTTCTAAACGATGAGCCTTGTATGCAGGTTTACTCAAAAGTGAGGCTGTTTCCTGCGTCAGAGCATGCGATACCGTTTCAGCGAATGTCCTTTTGGGGTTTGCATATGTGGCCCGCTTCGTCTCTACATTGCGTATTCCATTTATAAAACTTTGGATTTTTACCCTCTCAGTATACTCCACGGGTGCGTCCGCATTTGCTAGATGGGCCAACCTCTCGATGTCCGATGCAAATTCCTGCAAAGTCTCATTAGGTTTCTGGGATCGATTCTGTAGCTCTATTTGGTATATCTGCTTCCGATGCTCGCTACCATAGCGTCTCTCAACTGCACCCATTAATGCTTCATAATTGTTCCGTTCTCCGTCAGGAATAGTCTGCAAAATTTCGGCTGCAGGTCCCTTCAATGCCACGAATAATGCAGCAACTTTGTCTTCCATGCCCCAATTATTCACAGCTGGCTGTCTTCTCAAACTGTAGCTTAAATACCTGGAAAGGAACAGAACCATCAGACGGGGATTTTACCTTGGGAGTATTCGCTGAGGCAGATGGACGGTTCAGTTGCAACTCCTGGATACGGCCCCTTAACGCATCTACCTCGGCCTCTATTTTATCTTGAAATTGTGCAATTTTTGCATCTTGCACTTCTAGTTTCGCTGACACCTTTGCTTCCTGTTCTTCCAACTGCGATGAGATATTCCTTCTGTTCTCCCATTTGAGATCTCATGTATGCCTTCGTTTCATCTAGTTGAGCTGAAATCTGGGATGTAATACGTGTATCCTGTTCTTCCAGCTGAGATACTATGTGTGTCTTTTGTTCTTGCAGCTGTGTCGAAATGCTGGATGACATCTGAGTCAATACAGTCAACAACGCATTAGTGTCTAAACTTGCGGCTGGAATTGTAGACTCCTTCTCTTCCATTTTTGTCGATGCTTCTTCCACAACCTGAAACACATGATCGTCAACGTTAATTCCTTCAGCTTCCATAGCCTCTCGCAATCGTGACTGTAGCTCTGATTTATTGCCTGTGGTATTCAAGCCACGCTGTTGCAGCTCATTTTTGAGTTGCTGGATCTTCAGCTCATTCAACTTTGCCATGCCTTTGTTATCCTTGAAAACTCTCGGTATTTATTTAACAATATCACTTCTGACACCAATTGTGACGAATTCGATGATTCGTTGATTATCAATCCTGGGTTCGATCACTATAAAGTCGAATAAACACACGCACAGATAATGTAAGTAATAGCTAGTTTTATTTACTAGTAATAAGCGCAAAACAATTTTAAGAGTTTGATAACTTTACAGTAGTTCACTATTGAACGCTTGAAAATAAACTGATCACCCCCCCTTGCTTGGTCTCCGCCTTATATAGTCCAACAGGGTACTTGCCTACGCACCGAGAACTTTCTTGGTTATTCGCTTTTCGTGTTCTGGAAGGGTCGGTGTTATTTATTGGAATCTCCTCTTTGCATCGTATTCGCAAACACTCGCGCCATCTCTCTTCCTCTTCCTAGTTACACGCTTGCATGCATAAGCGTAGCCATCGTTATCTCAGCTGTGTTTAACTAGCGGTGGGAGTGTTATTGAGTTAGGGATGGTACATGCTTGAGAATAATCGCCACAATATAATTTTTAGTGAAAATTTAAATTACTGGAGTTGGAGGGGGGCGGGAGGGGGGAGTGTGAAATCATACATTTTGAATCGCATATATATCTCAAAATACTGAGCCGATTTTTACAAGATGATTCTAGTATCCCTCTGAAGAATAGGCTCCTCATCAGCTATTTCAGGTAGTTCGTTGTCAATTACGGGGTTCACAGGCCGAGATCTTAGGGTTCTGTCTACCAAATCGGTATGGCGGTCGTTTAGAGCCAGCCTATGATTGCGCAGATCAAACGGCAAGGTAACATAGTGCTTACGGAGATGTTTCCTTATGTCTCTCTGGGGCGGAGCTTCATCCAATAGATGGTGGTTTGGATGACTAGGTTTGTGGCAGTTCAGTAAAAACTGTCTGCTCAACAGTTCCGCATGCTCGCGTGTATTGAGCATTTTGGCTTCCGATGACGTAAGCAGACATCCCGTGGCAGTTCTGATGGCGGCGTTTTGCCAGACTTGCAACGTCCTCCAGTTGGTGTCAGCAAGGTTTGGCGACCATATGGGCGCAGCGTAATCAATAACCGGTCGGCCAATAGCCTTATATGTGGCTAGCAACGTTTCTTCATCTTTTTCCCAAGCACTGCCGGCCAGCGATTTGAGGATCGAAGGTGAGGCTGTTGCCGAACGCCACGTCCAGGATTTTAGGGTGGTTGACAGTAGGTAGAGGTACTCCATCTACGTGGACGTTTAACTCTTCTCCCATCTGCGCATTCCACGTCGTAAAAGGTGTCGCCGTCGATTTATTCGCAGACAGGGTCAGGTCTCGTTCGGTGAAGAAGCTGGAGAGGTCTCGGAGGTAACGATTAATCATCGTACAGAGTTCGTCCATGGAGGGGCCCTTAGACTAAGCCATAAAGTCGTCAGCGTAGGATACAATGGAGACTCCGTCTGGTGAGGGAGGAAGCCTCGAAATATGGAAATTAAACAAAAGGGGGGATAGGACACCACCCTGCGGAACCGCTTGCCTAATTCTTCGTGGTCTGGATTTCTTGTTCCTAAATTTGACTGACGTCTGCCGACCGTAGTTAGCGGTCCACTTTTTTGGCCGGCAGGGAACGGTGTCTCTTCCAGGTCTCTTAGGAGCGTGGCATGGTTGACCGTGTCGAAAGCTTTGGAAAGGACAAGTGCCACGAGCACCGTCCTATGCTTTGGAAGCTGTTAATTCAAACCATAGTTTATCTGCGTCGTTATGATGTTCAAAGCGGTTGCTGTGCAATGCGACTCCCGAAAGCCATGTTGGTATTCGGTCAGTTGCAGGTTTGCAGTGTAATACGGGAGCAGAATTGTATCCAATAACATCGCAGCCGGCGACTGGAGAGATATCGGCCGACATGATTCTCCTTAGTTTGTCGGCATCCTTGGTTTTAGTCACTCGTGGCCCAGGTGTTTCAACATCTTCATGGATATACCGATCAGCAGGTGCATGCAGAAGGAGCTCGCGCATCGACCGATTTGACGCTGTCACCAAATGTAATGGGGACCTTGTCATTGTATTTGGTCGGATTAGATAGAGCCTTGACTGTTGACCATAATTTACCGACTCCGCCGGAGAGGCTGCATGCCTCTAGGTGTTGCTTCTACTTGGTCAACTTGTAGTCATTGACCGTCCGTCGGATTTTCGGGTTAAGATCTTTTACTCTAGAGTCTGCCGGATTGAGAAGTGTCACTTGGTCACGTTCTTTTGCCAGAGCCGCTGCCTCCGCAGGGAAATTCGGTCCGCTTTCCTGAAGTTGATAAAGGTTCTTCGTTTCGAGGTTATGAATTCCATCTGTCGCTCGATATAAATGGCAGGTGGTCGGATGCCAATCTCAGAATTGGTCACCAGTTGACGCAGTTTATAAGTCCTGCGCTTACGTTCGATATGTCTGGCGAGCTGTGGCAGTTGCCTGCAACGTCGGGGACGTCTCCGTTTATTGTACATAATGCCGTGGCATCTATTTGTTCCGCAAGTGCATGCCCTCTGCTGTCTACTGACAGATTGGAGTGCCAGAGATTGTGATGCACAGAGGTAATAACGTGCAACTGGATTGTTGATCTACGGGTATGCTGCGTTTCATGTCTTATTACCCTGACATGACATAGCAGGTTCCACTGGTCATAACAAATCGCCAGGCACCACTGCAAGGGAATACCTAAGCGTACCGTGTTGATATCCGGCCAAGGACTGCTACTTCCGACAACACTCCCTTGCATTGTCATTGGTTATGTCCGTTACCTACGAAATGTACTTTTGCCTATCTGCAGAAGGATGTAATGTGAATTATCGGGTGTTCCCTATACAGGGTATTGCTTTAATATAAAAAGAAAAGTGCAGATGTATTTCCGGTATTCTGACTGCCTGAGCATAGCGAGTATAATCAAACATATTTAACGCACCTGCCTCTGGGAGGCATCCCACTGTTTGAAACTGCGAGAGAACTAGTCGATTTGGGCAAATTCAATGGACAATAACTCTTGCCAACAAATTCTAATTTTGGGCTGAGTTGGTATTTGAGAATAACAGCCCCCTTTCGACGGACAACGATCTTTTAGTAAAGCTCTCTATTAAAATGAGATGGACGTTCGACTTTTCTTGAGAAAAGTACTCTTGAAGATTTAAAAATGGAAAACTGATTGATATGTCAAAATCGCCTAGGAATTTAAGCATCAGTGAATGATGATGCTGTATAAAGTTCATCAAAGCGAAATCTAAGATGTGACTGTTACTTGAGTATGTCTTGTCTAAGCACCTAACGTAATGGGGTGGTAAATCCATGATATTATTCAGCTCACGTTAAAAATATTTATAAAATATGCTAAACCATTGTGTCAGCCTGCTTTATCCAAAATAAAACTATCACCCGTATCTGCATACTCCACACTGGCCACCAATATAAAGCTTCGCTCATAAACATTGTCGCGTTCGATGGCGGTGCAAAAAGTAATTTCAGTTTCATCGTGGCAAAACAACACAGGGTCAAGGTTAAAAGATTGTGGAGAATATTAAATTTTAATTGATTCCAAATTAATTCCAAAAACTTAACAAACTAAGCAACAATGTGGAACAACGCGACTATTGCAATGACCAATGAGGTTTCCATTGCACACAGTGATTTAATTGTAATTTAATATTTAACATAAAAATGCTGCATTTTACACGTTTAATGCTTTAATATTTTAATGAAATTTTATTTCAATTTAATTTTCACTCGATTCACTTTCACTCGATTCACAATTCATTTTGGAAATTAAAAATTGTGTATCAAACCAACCATTGCATTTAGCGATCCAAAGTGAAATGCAATTTCGATTTAAGTAAACTAAATTAAATTAAATAAAATTAAAAAGCCTGCACAAAATAAAATCTAATAAAAATTGAAACTGGCCAAAAATCAAAATAATTTTATTTAGTTTAATTAAATCATCATTTCATTTAATTTTTATTTCAATTCAATTTAATTTAAATTTAATTTAGTTTAATTTAATTTAAATTTAATTTAGTTTAATTTAATTTAATTTAATTTATTCTAATCTAATTTAATTTAATTTGGTTTATTTGAATTGATTTGAGTTGAATTAGAGGTTAAAAAGAGCCGCTAAATACGAGTAACTCTGTCCCTAGTGACCTAGGTGTTTCAACTTCTTAATGGCAATACTATCGGCTCCGATTGATCTTGAGATCTTGGAATTTATTACGGCTTCCTTGACCTCGACGACGGGGACGGCAATGGGCGCTGTGTTGTGTTTGTGTTAATGCGTCCGACGGATGTCTCGTCTCTTGGCCAGGTCAGCAGGTGGATGCATTTTAAACTCTTGGCAAAATGAGCACGCGCATCGCCTGGGGTCCGATTTGACGCTATCAACAAATGTAATGGCGACCTTGTCATTGTATTTGGTCGGATCTGATAGGGCCTGTTGACCATAATTTCCCGACTCCGCCAGAGAGGTTGCATCTCTAGGTGTTGTTATAGTCGTTGGCTGTTAATCGGATTTCTGCGTTGAGATCTTCAATTCTGGGATCAGCGGGATTGATGAGTCTCACTTGGTCACGTTCCGGAATTCTTCCAACGGGAATGAAGCTACTGGAGGCTGAATCGATAACCTTGCGAAACTCTCGCTGACCTTTGCGTACGTCTGTCGATATGGGTAAGGCAGCGAACGACCGCGCTGTATATTCTGTAAAACGGTCCCAGTCCTTTTTTGTAAAGTTAATAAAAGTACGGCGTTCGGAAGTAATAAAGTCAGTAGGTCGCTCGATTGAGAGCATTATGGGTAGGTGTTCAGATGCCAATGCATCGGTCGCCAGTTGACGAAGTTGATGAGTCCTGCGTTTATGTCGGAGATGTCCGGCGAGCTGTCGCAGTTGGCTGGCATTTTGGTGGGGGCTTCTCCGTTCATGGTACAGAATCCCGCGTCATCTACTTGCTCTACAAGTGCCTACCCGCTGTTGTCTGCTGGCAGATTAGAGTCACCTCTTAGCAACGCACTGATGTCGGGGTGATAGTCTCTACGGTAACACGTAACAGGGGGTATGTAGATATTAATTATTTGCAGATCGCAGGTTGTGAAAGACACAGGGAGATGGTGTTCCTGGCCTATGTGCATGCTGGAAGTAAAGAGAGGGGGGGGGGGCATCGGGGGCAGGGAGTCTGGCCTATTTCGGAGGGGATAGGAGTGATGAGCGGCCGTGCAAGATGGAAGCTCTGTTGAGCCTGAGCAACGGTTGGGAGTGGGTGAGGCGGGCATAGCAGCAGTGCTGCTAGTCATGGAGACTGGGCTACTATTGTGGCCGCTTGAGGAAACTAGGGGCGGAGGGGATGCGCTTAAGCGACGTGTACCGGAGACACCCTAAGGCAACTCCGCTGCAAGGGTTTGCTCCGAAAATGACAATTTGTAGGTGGGACGTGACAAATTAGACAGGGTTACACTGAAATAACAGCCCTTCGTCTGGTAAAAAAACAGGGTGATTCCGGTACGACAGAACCGGCTGCTGTGGGAATGGCCGAATTACCTTGTCAAGCATCAAGTTGAAGAAATCGCGCGAAATCCCAATTCTGACGGAGCTGCAAGTATTTCTCAACGTCATTTGACATAGTTGTGTAAGCTTTGCACGGAAGTCAAATTTAGACATGGAAGCATATAGGCAACTCCTTCTCGCATTGTCAAAATCGGCGTATCGTGAAGATATAATCGATTGTAGACTTACTAAGGCTGGAACCACACGAATAAATCAATCAACCAATCAGCTTGTCTACGATGAGCTTCAATCTTTTACACAATACGCTGGACAGCACCTTGTATGCAATATTAAGGAGACTAATTCCGCGGTAGTTGGTGCGGTTAGCGGGATCGCCTTTTGTTGATTGGGGAATTTGGAGTCATGCATTCCTTCGACCATATTCTGAATAAGAGTTGATACATGCTCGTCAACAGCTCTTCGGTTCCGTGTTTGAACAGCTCGGCGCGCAGTCCGTCCTTTCCAGGCACTTTGTTCGTCCAAATATAGCCATCCTCACTTCATAATAGTCGGGTGGTGGGACCTTTTTACCATCATTGGAGTACCGTGGTCGTCGTCTCTCTCGCAATTTAGCAATGACGAGAAAGGTTCCCTCCATAACTTAAGTACGCTATGTAGGAGGAGTTTAAGAAGCGGCTGAAACTTAAATAAAGGAAGCCAACATCAGCCTGGGATTAAATTAATAAATTATGAGCTTCAAACTCACCTGGAAGACGACCAACAGCGACTTAAAACAGTGCAATACCTTAGCCACAACATTCATAAATTTGTTCTTAGGGATTTTGTATATTTGTCCAGAACATTTTTTCGATTTGGAAAGTGACCATATAAATCACTTATCAGCAGTAACGCAGCAAACTAGCTAAGTCATACAAGCTAACGCAATGTGTGTCGTCCTTCTTGGTCAGTGCTTAGTTCGGCAGCTTAACAAGGATATTTCGTTACAAGCCATTGCACCCCCCACCAATGGCCCGTGTTCTCCGCCAACTCCTCCACCGTCAAAAAAGTCTAGTAAAACTAAAATGGCAGCTAATAAAAACTTGAAAAATCATACCCTATAAAAAAAGGACAAGCGAGAAAAAGAACGAATACAGGAAAAGTAAAAAAAACCATAAAAAGTAAAATAAAAGAGAATCACAACAAACCACAACCTTTTGCATAAAAAGGACAAGCAAAAACCATTTCTTTCAAAGTCATAAACACATTTTTGCTGTTAAACCGAGAAAATAACAAAAACACAATATGCAAGCACGCACATGCAAATGTGTGCAAAGTACAGGGTCTATCGTGAATGAAGAGACGGCTGAGTGTTTCAAGGAGTTGTCAATCTAAAGCTTCATTTCTTGTTTACGAGAAGATACAAGGAACCTCGCTTTAGACCTCCATCGATAGAGGGGGTATTGCTGGAACTGTCTGACAGGGTCAAGTATCTCGGTATTTTATTTGACAGCAAACTATCATGGAAGTTTAATGTTGAAGAAAGAGCTAAGAAAGCGTCTGTTGATTTGTATTGCTGCCGTGGGGTCATTGGAAAGCGCTGGGGCATCTGTACTAGGGCGGTCTATTGGCTTGACGACGCCGTGTTTATGTCGATCCTTTTTTATGGGGCGGTGGTCTGGTGGAAGGCGCTAGACACGGCTTCTACAGTGAAATCGCTGGAAAAGGTGCAACGGACCGCTCTGATTGGAATCGGTGGAGCCCTTCGAAAAACACCTCCACTGGCTCTGAACGTAATGCTGAACTAGCAACCGGTTGACATTGTGGCAGGATTATCGCAGCCAGGGCTGCGATTAGAATCCGTGGGGCGGGTTATAGTCTTGCGAACCGGGGGCATTCCAGTATTTTGGCCAATTGTGACTTCGCCCCTGACAAGTCGTACCCTCGAGAGAGTTGCGGGATGGAAAAGTTATCTGGCGCAGGCATCTGGTCAACCAGTTCACTGACAGGTCCAAGCTAGATGAGAAGGTCGGGGGTGGGGTCTTCTGCGAAGAACTGGGCATCAGCCATAAATTTAGGCTGCCCGATCATTGCAGTGTCTTCAATGTTTACTCGGATAGCCAAGTGGCTATAAGGGTGCTGGGATCGGCTACAGTGCGATCGAGGGTTGTCAAGGAGTGACTGAGCTCGCTGGCTGTGGCATCGATTTATTTTGCGATTAAGATTATCTGGGTGCCGGGGCACAAGGACATCCCTGGAAACTGCATGGTGGATTTCCTGGCCCGAGAGGGCACGTGCGAACGCGAGGTGGCTACCGGCAGGGTTTATGGGATTCCGTTGGCTACTTGCAGTCTGCTCCTAAACAGATCAGCCTCGGATCAGCTAAGCAAGCGCTGGGCTGACACAACTTCTTGTCGGGTGGCGAGGTCCTTCTGGCCAGTAATAGACTCTCAGCGGTCGGCGGAATTGTTGGGATTCTTCAAGTCACATCTATCTATGGTAATTGGAGTGCTGACTGGGCACTGCCCGCTGGGGTTGCATGCAGGTCGGCTGAACAATCCCAGCTGTGGGAGCTGCATGGAGGATGACGAGGTTGAAATACCAAGCCACTTCATGCTGAGTTGCCCAGCTTTTGCTAGGACAAGCCGCAAATACTTTGGTTGGGATGTACTTGACTATCTGGAGGATCTTTCCGGGATTGAAGTGACCGTTACCCGGAACTATATCGCTGGCACGCACCGGTTCGTACAATAAATAGGTAACAAATCGGGTCACTGTTAGCCAACGTAGTATCACAACGGACAGTGTAAATGTCCAAGTGGGCTGCCCCTTTGGGCGACCGCCACCGTACCTAACCTAACCTAAAGCTTCGTGACTTGAGTACTGAAAAAATTTGATGAATATAGATTCCTCAAGAGTATGAGGAAATGGTGCCCGTCTCTGATATGCTTCGACATTTGAGTATGGAGTCCCGTTTATCAGAAGTTATTTTCAACTATATAGGCACACTAGCTTATACCCAAGGGTTTCACCCAATGTTTCAATACAAATATTCGAAGTGGATAAAGAAGCTTAGATTGATTTTTTATATCGTTATGTGTTTAAAAAGGATTTCAGATGTGGGCAGGCTCCGCATAATAGGCCATAGATGAAACATAAGCTGGTGACAATGGTGGAAATGACTGTCCTTAATTCATTTGATGGAAGTCTTGAAGATCACCCTCATGTAACTCCTTACAAATCCGCCTTTCCCTTATCTCCCATTTTGTTGTTGGAAATTGAACTCATACAGCTTCTTCGGAGATTTCCAGATATTTTATTTTCTCTGTAAGCTCTGGTTTATTAGCCATATAATACTTAAATGCCCTTCAAATATTAGCATATGTACATATGAGACGATACAAATGCATGTAAGTTTTGTCTTAACACTATGATCTTATTTTATACTTGAAAAAGTTATTTATTTTGTTTTGACGCTTATTTAGATTAGGATTGGTTTCTCTTATGAGAAACCAACAGTAGTCACCCATCCTTGCGACATCCCAGAATCCTTGATACCGACTTTCAATTAACTTCATTTGCTGATGAAACCGTTCGCCATGCTCGTCACTTTCGTCACCAAGATTTTGCGGAAAAAAATTTAAATGGGAGTGCAGAAAATAAATTTTCAAAGACATATTTACTCCTGAAAAGAAAATAAATAAGTAAATTAGATAATTAAGTGACACATTTGTGCGTAATTTTTTTAGGTTGGATTCATCGTTCAGTTCCGAACAAATTTTTTGTTTACATTTTACTCGTACTTTTTCCACTTCTCGAGACGGGATAGACGGCTTTTGGTTGCCAATATGTAATAATACGGCCATTAAACTTAGTTTATTGCCGTCTATGAACAATCGCCACTCTTTACAATCATATGGTTTGAATAAGCCAGTAATGTCTTTGCAATAACAAACACTGTCCCCCTTCGTATAAAACTTGGAAAATGGTTCGTGATGAGCTCTATACCTTATTACCTTAACATCGGATGAAAGAAATTTAAATTGTTGCATACGAGAGGCGTGTAGTTCGGCCTTTACCTTGGACGATTCCAAATCTCCTATCCAATCATTGAGTTGTGCTTGTGACAAAGCGTTTCTTTCGTTTTCCGTGTGAAGTTCAGTACAACTTGATGCCGCGTAATCAGATGCTGCTGTTGCCAATGAAACTGGACCCGGAACTCAAAGTGGATGTGGCAATGGCAATGTAGTTAGATGAGCAACTTCAGTTGAATTTGGTACAGGCAATGACGCTGTAGATACGCTGGCATGCGTTACTTTTCTTGACTCTCCAACCCGAAATACTTCTGTAGTACAAATATAGCATCGAGCTGTCGAATGACAAGTTGGTTCCCTCCACTTCATTGGTGTACTAAATTTCATATGTTGCCTAAGTAGATAGTTTCAGAAATTAGTCAGATATGCATTAAAAAGTAGCAAATTCCTAAATTTTACTACGCACCTTTTTGTTCCGGATTCGGAATGAATCAATTCGATTCGACATATGGTGCACACAGTATTCGGTGTCCATGATTTTCCAGTGTTTTTAGGGTGAATGCCAAAATACTTATAGTATGTAACTTTCAAAGGATTTGAAAACACACGAAACACAAAGATTTGAAAACATCCTTTTAACAATATATTGACCGCAGATGAAACAGAACATATCTGGATAATTTTTACACTCAAACTCTAGCGCCCTTTTATACATATTATTTTGTAGTAAATGACGGGTTATAAAATACACTTATAGACTGAACAGTATCCGGTGAGCCTTGCAGATATTATGAAGGAACAATTCGCATTTACTCTTATTTATATTCAGATCAAGTAAAAATCGAAGCTTACCCACACAAAATGGTTCCTTAGTTATACAAAGAAAACAATTCCTGATTTAAAAAACTTTGCTCTTGCTTCAAATGTACCTGGGTTTGAAATTTTAAAGTTTACCTACTTGAGAAAACGGCATTAACAGTTTTTTGTATCTAATAACCCTTCGAAAATCTACCTGCGTACTAACTAATATATGAATACTAATACATATGTACGTGTAGGTTACTTCAGTATTATATGGTTATATTTATTTGAATGCTTATAACTTTTGTATTAGTCCATCGATTTTACAGAAAAAAAAAAAATCTGAAAAAAAAATAAAAAGTTTTCGATATCCTTCCTCGCAAAGTACACATTTTTATATATTTTTACAAAAAAAGGTAAAAATCCGTATTGATTGTTCATTATCTTCAAACCTACAGGGCCTATTGAAACGTTTCGTATAACTTGTTTATAGCAAATTTTATTAGCTTTTAAATTTTTCAAACCGTTTTCGAATTGCTCAATTTGTTCTTTAGATAAACATTATTAAGTGGAACCATATTTTTTTGAAATAACGGTAAATCGTAAATATCTAAAGAACGGTATCATGGAATCAAAAATAACCTCTATTTTCGGAATCAGGGGTTGGTTTTACATACGAACTTCATATTCGCGTCTCTGGTGGAGAAAAAAATGGAATTTGTAGACCAGTGTAATTTGAGCCTAATTTTTAAACCATTCTTTTATAATGTATACATATTTAACCTTTTCTCACACTATTGATGCGTGCGCCGTAGCTGAGTGGGTAGAGCACTCGACTCTGATGCGGAACGCGTCAGTTCGAATCCACCAATTGATAAATTTTTCTTTTTTTTTTCTTTAAAGAACATTACCAGAACAAAACATTTTTCCAAATACCAATCTAAATTTTATTAAATTTTAATGATTACACAACTGCCGGTTTTGCACTAGTGAAAATCTAGTTACTATTTCACTAGTTCTTATTAGCCACTTTATCTTTAGTTCTGAACCAGAAATTATTCTCACTAGTTACTGACTTCCCCACAGGGCATGCCTAGAGCCAACAGCAACAACAAATCGATTACAGACTCACAGGCAAAGCCGCAAACAGATGTTACTCGTCGTAACTTTGCTGGACTGCTCCTACCGCGCAGCAAGATTTTTCACATCATCAAGACACAAGCAGAAGCACGGGTACAGGCAGCGATGTTTACTCATCATTCCCACAACAGCCGGTTCTATCGCACCGGAATGACCCGGGTTTTTTCACCCGGCCAAGGGCTGTTATTTCAGTGTAACCCTGTCCAATCTGGGGCAGGGCGAAGCACTGTTAACAACAACAACAACAACATGTTTACTCATCAAAGACCTGATCCTGTAAAATTTTATTTTTGTTTTTTACACTAAAATGACTGTTAGGGCTTGATTTATCATAGGGTGCCATTTATTTGAAAGTCACTTCTACTTTAGAGTAATTTTCACCATAGGCTAGCTTTTATTATAAAGTCACTTATACTATAGTAACATTTTTGCTACAGTCAGTTTTAACAAAAGGTCACTTTTATTAAAAGGTTATTTTTGTTATAGAGTAACTTTTGTTATAGTCACTATTATTATAGAGTCACTTTTATTATACTTTCACTTTTAATATATATTAACTTTGACTATAGAGTCATTTTGAGTGCATATCCACTTTAGTCACAAACCACTTTTTTTTAAGAAAAAACAGCTTTCAAAATACTTTTCGTCGGTCCTATATGTACCAGTATGCGTTTAGGTTCGTTAGGTAAATCACGCAAAAACAATAACGATTATGAAAAGAAAAAGAAGCAGCAGTGAAAGTGGCTTATATGCCATGGCCACCTAAGGCATTACAAAAAAACAACAAAACGACCAACCAGCACATGAGCAAATGTCAAAGTGTGGAGCAGGGACCGCAAATAACGATTACTTTTACTTTTTTACTCAAGAAGGATGTTTTATTTATTTTTCATAATAAAACTCCAATCGTCATATATCCTGCACTATGGGGAATTTCACCTCAAATATTTAAACGAACAACCCACTGCTAATTTATTACGAAATTCTACTATAAATGGTGGAAAATAGGTATGAAAATATGCGTGCCTTCATTTCAATCTCATAAATACCAATAAATACCATTTAAAGTAGAATGTTCAATAATTTATCTTTAGGATACAGAAATTAAGATTAAGAAGCTAGTTGGTTAAAAATTTTAAGCTGGAATTCCGCATAGTTCAGGATATATAATGCTTTGAGTTTTATTATAAAAAATAAAATAATCATAATTTCCGGTCCCTGGTGTGGAGTAGCCCCTTTTGGGAAAGAACACATTTTTAGAAAAAAATATCCATGGCTCAGAAAAAAGGGTCAAGTGTCTGTGGCTAAATTGGCTATTGCGGTGTGGATTGACTGATATGTGGATTATGTACCAGTTAAGCTGCTGGTGGGATTTCACAGTTGGTACTCATAAAATTTGTTTGGTCTAATTTTTCCCATTTTCTTTTGCGCAACGCATGAGCATTTGGGATTCAACACTAACCTTATGGCACCTTTTTTGCTCTATTTAGTGGCATTTTTATTTTATTGCTTTTTTGCGCTTGAAGTGATTCAGATTTGTTTTGTTGAAATATCAAATGCCAAATAGAGTGTCAATTGAATCGTATTTGCCATTTGGCTTTGAGTGGGTTAACAAGCAAATTCAAATAGTGCAAGTTAAATCCGTTTGGGTTTGGTGGCGTTGGTTGGTGTGTTATGCGGCAACAGATTTGCAGAGTGTGACAGGGAATGGAGTTGAATTTAATGAAGTGGGATGTGTTTATTAATTTTGGGTTTTTTAGATAGTAAAGTCTATGCTTTGCAAGGTTACGTGGAGGTCGGGAACTTTTATTATTTAAACAAAGACTTTTCTGGATTCGTAGTATGACGAATGATCTTCTAAGCTCCAACGTTGAAAATATCTACAAGCGAAGGGAATGAGTCTAAGAACAGGCATGGTAGCGCCTTGGTCAAGAATGAGAATGACTATACGTGGACGGAAAAGTTAACCACGTTACTGAAAGGAGATGCAGTGCTTTGTGTATAAAAACTTTTGGATGGGATTATTAGTTACGAAAGCAACTAAGGTAAATCTACGACCTAAAGGAGTGTTAAAACCGTAGCTTTAGCTATAGAGTCACTTTTAATATGAAGTCACTTTAATTTGTAAATGTTTGAAATTCCAAAGTGGAAGGCCCTCACTTTTTTCATAAATTTAGCATGTAAAGATTCCAACCACGTCACGAACCATCTCTCCACGTGCCTTGTGCAATCCCTTATGCTGGTTGAGTGATTTTCAAGACACAAAGCTTCGACAAATGTCAAGGGACCCTGCTGTAATACTTTTAGCTTAGATTCTAATACTGCAAGAGTTTATGGTAAAAATCTTTAGCTCAGGTGATAGAAAATAAGTTGCCATCACCCAATATCTGAGACTAACAATTGTGTGAAGAAAGCCTGCATTGCTTTCTACGCGAGCACGTCGATGATCGAAAGGTTATGAGAGATATTCCTGTGGATATACGAAATGATGGTGCAACATGTGCGAACCTTGAGCTCTATAGTGTGTCGGGAAGCTCTTCGGAAAAACCACAGTCCAGCATACAGAAAGCTCAGCACACTGAGATTAAAGCCTCTGTCCCATAATGTCTGTTGATCCTATAGGCGGGGTGCAATAAAGCCAAATTTATTCCAAATTTTCGACTGCGTGCCTTTTTTTAATAAATGGTATATTAATAGCACTAAACATTTTAAAATCATATTATAATGACACATTTAAATTTGAAATTAAAAATCGTAGTCCGGCAAGCCTTTGCATCTACCTCTTCGTTCCCGATACTCCATAAAGCACAGCTCTACCCTTCATACACATCCAGCGGCTACAATGAGTTTCAAATTAGACTATTATCCACACAAATAAAGTTTCAGAAGTTATTATTATCCTTCTAAGTAAGAATGGCTTTCTTTAAGACGCATGTATATACCCTTTTGGGGATTTCGGCGTGTTTCAAGTAGATGTTCCGTTGATTGGACAAACCAAGAAATAACTAAAGGGTAATTTCGAAGCAGGCATAACCTTAAAAGTAGCCGCGGAGTACGTTCGAAATTTTTATTTGAACAAATCAAAACAAAATGTACTTTGTGCTATACTAAAAGTCACATATGCGGTCAGCGAACATGCAAACCATACATCTATAGACTTATAATAATTCGCACGGGTCGTTGATCACTACAGAAGCTGTAAACACATATCTTCTATAGACTGTTAAGGATTTACTGTGTAAGTGTACAGATCTAGCCAGAATACATATATAATCCTTTGGGAGTCCCTTTTCGGTGAAGTGCATTTGAAGTAAAGATTCCAAATATCCTTGATTTAATCAACAACTCTGCCTGGTTTTAACAAACATCCGTTTCACCTTTAGTAGGTTGGACGAGCTGCATGACGTTAAAACGTCATCTGAATAGCTGCTACGAAAGTAATCAAAAAGGCAGCGGAAAATTCGAGTCTATAAAGCACTACTTGGGTGAGTAGATTTTCCCAATTATGTTTTCTTTTATGCTCGTGGATTCCGGTTATTCTGTTTGAATACTTAAATTATTCAATTAAATTATTTTTTGTTATATTTTCTAACTTTAAAGACGGAGGTTTCGCCAGTCATTTAAATAATACTTTAGCACCTTTTCTAATCCACTTTAATTGCCCGCATTTCGTATTATGCTAATCAGCCAATGGCACCTTAATGTTATATATTTTATTGTTGCTTTTGCAAATATATTTTCGGTGGTACGAAAGGTTTTTAAAAACAAATCTTTATAAATTTGATTGCGCAAATAATTAACCCTTATTTGTCCATTTTATTGTTGCTGGCGCCATAAAACTGTCATCAAATTACGTTAGTCCATCTGAAGGCTCATAAAGACGACTAACAACAGCAAGAAAATAGTCGAAAGGACCACTCGCACAAAACTGTAAAAGCCTTAAAGCGGAAGTGCAAACATACACAAACACACACACAGACACACGTGCACTTTAGCTCTACTCTGCTCATGTTATCAATCGTATATACAAGGTGGCGCAAAAGTAAGCTTCCGATGTTCAGCATATCGGTTGTGGCACGTGCAGTGTGTGCTGTTGCACCGTCTTGTTGGAACCACATGTTTTCCAATCCCAATTCATCAAGTTGCGGCAAAAAGAACTCGTTGATCATTGCTCTGTAGCGCTCACCATTCACAGTAACCGTTTGGCCCCGACCGATTATTGGTCAAATAAATAGTCAGCAATATTCCGCGTTCTGGAGCAGTGTAGCGTAACATTGTTTATTAACGTGTATTTCGCATGTGTTTACTACACAAATGTCAAAACAGAACTGACTTTAGGGGCCAATCGCAAAATTTATAGCATTTTCTGATAGGAGGATTACTTTTGCGCCACCCTGTATTATCCTGTATTAGGCCTCTTTGTAAGGCAACCAGCATATTTGTGTTGCTTTAAAGCGAACCAAAGAAGACTTACTGCAATGCTTTACTCTGGCAGGTGCTGCAGAGAATTGGTATGCAAATACCTGTGTATCATACATACACACCTACATAGGTACTCATATGCGAAGCAGCCTTGCAGTTAAACTAACTAGTTTCAAACTTATTCACAACTAGTATGGATCCCAAAACATTTTATTCTTATATAGTAAAAACATTCTAAGTGGCAACACTCAAGCAGGATTTTTTTTAGTGAAGCCTATTAAATGCATTTAAAAGTTCATCTATCACGGTCAAGTTGTTTTTAAGCAAATATACAAATCAATACAAATGTAATATAATTAGGTGTCAACTCTAGCTGATAACCCAGTTTAGTAATACGAGGTGTGTTCAAAAAGTATCGCGAATTTTGTGTTTTTTCAAAAATTATTTATTTATTCATGAATATCTATTTTGTCCCCTTCAAAGTAATCCCCATGAGATATTATACACTTGTGCCAACGGTTTTTCCAATCTTCGAAGCACTTCAAAAAATCATTTTTTTGTATCTTGTTCAGCTCCTCCTTCGATGCCGTCTTTATCTCGTCAAGAGAAGCGTAACGTCGTCCTTTCATGGGCCTCTTCAGTTTAGGGAACAGGAAAAAGTCACAGGGGGCCAGATCTGGGGAATACGGTGGCTGCGGCATCATTAGTGTGTTGTTTTTGGCCAAAAAGTCGCGCACAAGCAACGATGCGTGAGCAGGGGCGTTATCGTGGTGCAAAAGCCAATTTTTGTTCTTCCACAAATCCGGGCGTTTCTGGCGGATTGCTTCGCGCAAATTGCGCATAACTTGCAGGTGATATTCCTTATTGACCGTTCTTCCCTGTGGCAAGAACTCATGATGCACCACGCCCCTGCAATCGAAGAAAACTGTCAGCAAAACTTTCACATTCGACCGAACTTGGCGCGCTTTTTTCGGTCTTGGTTCGTGAGGCAGCTTCCATTGAGATGAGTGAGCTTTGGTTTCCACGTCATAACCATAAACCCACGATTCGCCACCAGTTATGACCCTCTGGAGCAAATTTGGGTCGTCGCGGACAGAGTTTAACATCTCATTAGCAATGTTCATGCGGTGCTGTTTTTGGTCACAATTGAGCAATTTTGGTACGAATTTCGCGTAAAAATCGAAGACGATCCCAAACACGTGCAAGCAAAGCAGCTGTCAACAATTAACTGAACATTCAAAATGGCCGAGCTTGTCGGCATAAGTGAGAGACATGAGTACCAACATAACGCCACAAAAAATTCGAAATTCGAATATACGTAACCAGCGAAAATTCAAAATTCGCGATACTTTTTGAACACACCTCGTATATTTTATTAAAATACCACTTAAAAAGCCTTTCACTTGATATCTATATTAAAATATCTCATTGGTTTTTGTTTCAGAAATTTTAATTAAGCGGCAACCCCATAAAAACAACGTAAGTAAAACCTGATAAAAAAAAACAATAAATATAATAGGTTAAGATGACAACTCAAGCCAGTAAAACTACTTAGGCCGTGTGAAACATTTTACTCAGAGGGAGTATGAGGTGAACAAATTTTCTAAGGTGTAAAAATATTTTTCCAGTTTGTTGTGCCAAATGAAATGGTAAATTTTGACAGTTGTAAATTTGGACCCATAAAAAAATCATGAGCGAAAGCAAATAGTTTGTGAATAAATTTTAAATTTACGTGCTCTTCTGCTATTACTTTTACCGTTTAATAACGTGTTGCCATATAAACTAATTTTAAATATAATGATTGGCAATACCGAATTTGTAGGTTAAATTCTGGCGTTCATATTCATCGCGATAAATGTCAGAATTTTCTTTCGCTCTATCAAAATTGACAATTTTCAAGCGATTGGAAAAGGGCCTTAGAAATACTTTTATTGAAATACTACTTAAAATAACTTTCGTAAGATATTTTCTGAAATTCCAGATAGGTAGCAATCTAGTAAAAGCAAAGTACATTTTTGGTCTTCTTTGGATTACTTGTGGATATCAGCAGAAAATACTAGTTATGGATTAGTCTAGTCTTGTCTTGTCTTATTTGACAAGTTTCGCATTGCGTTGCTAGTGAATACTACCTTAAGCATGACTATGTCGGTATATATGTATGTATGTAATCGTTACACACTGAATGCCGGAAGTCACCAAAAAATGGCCGCATAAATTACCCGCACTTGGCTACTTTAAGGTAGTAAACAGCCAGAAGAATAACAAAAACAATAAAAAAAATTTTAAAACAACACAAATTTCGTTGCATTCCAACAAACTCATTTCAAATTGTACACTAACAACAACAACGGCATCGCCTTACTTTTGGGTTTTAAATGGTTCCAACGTCTTGTTGCGGCTTGCCACTGTAGACTCTTGCTTTTCAAAAGCTTTCTTGGTTTGCTTAAGCTACTTTTGTGGTTTGTTTTGCCTTTGGTAAATATCTAGAGCCATCGGGGCGTTTGTATGTTTCGTTTAAATGCCTCATCGGTTTACGGGTGCAACAAGGTCATAAACATTTTCAAGACATTAAGTACAATTGTTTAGACATTTTATTGCTTTTTTCTAGTCGTTCTTTGATTGGCGCATACGCTAGGTTGTTAGCAGCTACTTACCACTGTTTGTGAGCTATGCCTGGCTGATGGGTTAGTACTGCTTTGTTTGTTGATATGCAGCTTTAGGCTAGCTTCAAGTATGTGCAAAGTTTGTATTTGTTTCCCAAGGAGAGCTGTTGTGAAATGTGGAGCTTACGTGTCTTTGAGCTTTAGGACGACTGAAAGGGTTTTTGCAACAAAATCTTTCCACAATCAAATGGAATACTAAGTGCTCACAAAACTTTAAATTGGCTATCAAATTTCGGCGAACATGAAGTTCTCGTCTTGTATACAGCTCGTTGTTGTTGTTGTTGAATAAAACCTTACCTGAATGGAGTGTAGGTCCTTTGACGAATACTTATCCGGTAACTCCAGTACTAGAAATTTCTGTATTATTGCGAATGCCCGGGAAACGATTCGTTGAATCTTTGGAATGTCTCACTTTGATTGTTTGTTCTCTAAAATGGGTTAGAAGCTTACAGAGCCATCTTATGTACAGTAAGGCAAGTGACATGACTTAACATTGTATCTTTTGGGGAACAAGCACACAAGATAGGACGCCTCAATGGTACGACTGGGTCAAATAAATGAGATAAGATCCATATCCGTTAAACGACTGTCACCATCTGGAACACTCCCATAGACCTAGGTGAGATTTTTTGTCTTTAAAATGTGAAAGGACCTCTCTTCTTCCTAAACTGAATCGGCCGCTAATTTGCCTGTATGCTCCGGTACCCCTGTACCCAAATTGAGAAAACACTATATCGGTCGGCGAAGACCTCGAATAAAAATCTCACTGTTTCATAGCTATAGACGCAGACTTGAGTGGCGTTATAAAATCCTGGGCCCACTCCGAAGTTCATTTTACATTCGTCCGTAAGTAACAATTATATAATAATTTTAAACGATATACCTCCAAGGAGATTAAAGCCGAGCTCCTTCTGCAATTATGTAGAACTTTGTAGGACAACGAAAGCATAAACCATACATTTGAATCCGGCTTTTGGTTTCGAAATGACTCCTAACTAAGGAGGGGTCCCACTTCAGTGGCGGGTGTATCGAAATAAATCTGTGGCAATAAGCGGCTGTGACAATAAGAGCCAATGTCGAATTTAGTCAAAATTGAGTTCCTACCACAATTTAATTTTCGGTAATAAGGTATATAAACACACACAAAATTGGTCTAGCTCCAAAAATGAAGATTCTATAAGCCGAAAACCAAACACCCAATGTCGGGTTTCGGCTTAGTTTTGCGATAACAACCTAACTCAATACTGGCTGAGAAAGCAGCTTTAATAATTGAATCAAACCAAAGATGCCTCGTAACGATAATATTATCGTTTACTGAAAAAACCAAACGTTTCTGTTCAAACGATTCAGTTTTTATCGTTTAGGCAATTATGAAAATAATTTCTTTGTGCTAAAATGATAATGAAATTATCAAAAATAAATTCAATTCGTTAATTAACGTAAACACTACGTAGTTTATAACGTTAAAACACTAAACTTTATGTTGTTATTCTGCTGGCAATGCCATCACGAACAGTCGGCCGAATGAACATACGAAAGAAAAGTTCACATTAGATTTTTTCAATGCCTGAGTTTTGGTTCATTTTTCATTCAATTCTTACTTTTTAATAATATAAATAACTACATAATCTACTTATTTGCAAAATATAATTCCCATGATCATTTTTAAATGCTCAAAAATCACGTTTATATTTGCACGAATTGTATGTATGCGTCTCTTGAAGGTATTGCCAGCACAGTTTAATTGAGATATATTCGTTGCAATGTTATCGGTTACATTTTGCTAATTTAGTTTTGTGAATTACCGAAATAAAATAATTTTGATAATTTTATTTTGTGCACTAACGAAACGAAATTATTTCGTAAAATTTTTTTTTGTGAACTAACGAAACGAATTAGAATCCTTTAGTTAGTGGAGCATCCCTGATTAAAATTTTATATGGTTTTGTAGTAAAAGTCAAACTAAAATTTGAATTCAAAAATAAAATGGTTTGCTTTTGGAATAGTAACGGGTTTTAAAATAAGCTATCCAAAAAATACTAGTTTAATAGAATAATACTGGTATAACTTGAAACAAAAACTTGAAAAAAAAAGCTAAACTGCCTATCTCCTGAAAATATTAAATTTACTTTGGAAATGAAATAATAACCTAAAATACTACTGATTCACTTTCATTTAGTGTGATAATTTCAAGTTCATCTCAAATCCTTGATTTTAGGAAACGATTTGAACTTTTAAAACCCTCTCCTGTAGTGGAATTCACTAACTTATAACGATGCGATTTTTCGAGATTTTAGTTAACGACTTTGTTTCCTGCATTATCGACTGTGCTATTCACTAACTTAGCTATAACGATTCGGGGTTAAGATTCCTCATCCCGCTATAAAACGTACGCTTAGTACTAATTTTTTTGATAATAATATTGATATAATAGTAATACCATTTTAATTTTCGCTAAAAACTTGAAATTATGTGTTGTTTGTTTAACGACACAGATAACAACCCCAAATTGTGTGTTGTTTACTTAACGACACAGCTGATCGCGAATAAACGAATACCGATAAAAAATGGTTAGTGAATACCGATATCGTTATAAATATCGTTATGACAAAATGTCGATTGCGAATGTCGTAATAGAAGTTAGTGTTTTCCACTACTGGAAACCTCACGAAAATTACTTTGGTTGTTTGTGCGTACTGATACAGAAATATCAGTTAGGACGCCATTCAAGTCGTTAGGCGACTAAGGCGGCTGTCTACTTCTTAGACATACATAAGGCGTTTTCCGGTGGCAGTTCGACCTCAGGATCACGCTTCGTGCTCACTGGAATACTCCCGATCATAAGCAAACTGGGAAAGCAGATGTCAGAGTGCTTGCTTTTCTTTTCAAGAAGAACCAGGGCGTCTACAATATTAAAAAAAAATATCACAAATATTTTTGTTTAGTACTAAAAATCATTGAATTTTTAATATGATGGTAATAAGATAATTTAAATAATATATACTCGTATATAGTTAAGTTATTATAATGGCATTTTTAACAGAAACAGAAACAATACCTATTCAAACAAAAAGTTGAAACAATTTATATAAAACCATTTTAAAACCCACTCAATTAAAAACACTCCTAAAAGTATTTTAATTTTTCACCGGTCAAGAGCCTTTTACTTCGTCTTTGCTGAAATCAAAATTGAAATAAATACTTTTGAGTTTGTTGTTGACATTTTAAAATAAACACAATTACATTAATAAAGAGTATTCCACACAATCATCGTAATTTCTTGCCGACATAATTTGTTTACTTGCTGACGGCTATTGAAGTAAAAGATACACCCAAGCGTTTCAGCAGAATATTAGTAAATATAATTTGTACGCCTAAAAGCGCGCTAAAGTTTTTGGTAAACAATAAATAGCGACTGCTGTTGTTGATTTTATTTATTTACACTTGAGATTATTTTACAAATAACGTACAAATTTTCCAGTACATATCTCTTTGAAGGGAAGGGAAATCTACTAATTATGCTGATTAAGTATTAAAAGAATTGTCTGGTAAAGATTGAAAATGAAAGGTTGTGATAAAAGTAGTATAAGTATATTTCTGCAGCCAAGTTTTTCGTAAACAAAGCAGTGGATAGTATGATGGATGTTTGAAATCGATTAACGCTGATATATGAGATAGAACTAGCCTGAAAATATACTGGTTTCGAAGTAGAATTTTCTAACTCAGCTCGAACAAGTCTTAAAAGAGACCAAACCTGAAAGAAGAAAAATTAAAATCTTTGCTGTATTACTGTCCAAACCCCAGCCGACAAAAAGCAGGACATCACAATTTTAAAAATACTAGTTCCTTATATGAACCATGACTAGTTGCATTGGTTTGACTAATACAAACCCAAAATCATTTTATTAAAATTTTGTTTCCTTGGTCACTCGTTTAAACTTTGATCTAAGATTTATTCTACAGGAATTCACATCAAATTCGATTTCAAAATTCCATAGCTCCAATTTAAAATGTATTTTATTAGTAAAGCGATCAGTCCGCCAGCCAGTGGAATTCTTTTTCCAATATATTATCGTCGGATTTTTGATTTGCTTATATTACAATTACAGTGTATTCTGAGTCATATTCCAAGTTACTAGCTCAGGAGAGTTTCTTAGCTATCGATAGTAATATTATCTTCTTAACTTTAAGGAAATATTCCCACTAACTCGACTAATGCGCCACCTAGTGAAAATGTTCCCCTTTTTATTGCAATGTTATCGGGCTGTTGGATTTCCTCCAAGCTTTAAGCCTTTATGCTTTAACGAACAGTTACCTAAAAATCGATCGTAAGATTTCTTAAGTTTGCATGCCCGAAAGCGAAACTTTCATGCTATACTGAAATGTGCCCCACCTACCGGAATTCTTTCCCTGGCCGGAATTCCTCCACTTCAAAGCCTTGCTAAGAAAAAACTTGTATTTTGAACGAGGACAAGACGAAGTACTTGCTTGCAGAACCTCTCCGACCTATTCCAAAAATAAAGAGAAATCAGGAAAGGCGACTAGCCATATTGTCATCCTCACTTCATCGTAGCAGGGCGGTTGAACGTTTTTTACATCGTCAAAAATTGGAATACCGAGGTTCCCTCGAAATTAAACAATGTGGAGAGGTGTTCGCTCCATAACTAAACAACGCTCTGTATGTCGGTTACCAGGCATCCGCTATTGATCCTACAGAGGTTTGCTGGGGTAGAACTTTCGGTAATTATATCTTTCAACCAGGATCTCAAGCTTACGACTTTCGGCTCCACATTTTTATTTTTCTTAAAAAGTACCTCCCTTTTTTCTTCAACTCACAATAACTGTCACTCTCAAAGTGGGGTTCGCCCTTTCAAAACGTCGCCCTGTGTCTTGGTGGAGCGACATTTGACATTCTTAGTCGTTTCCTCGGTCTTGGACTGCTATGTTACATCATTTGCTCAAACTTTGCGCTAAGAGAGCAAGAGAAAGTATCAGATGTCTGTGCCGTAGGCAGCTTCTCGAGTTAACAACACAAGACGATGATCCGCGTCGACCTCTGAGGGTTAGGGGGTTAGAATATGCCCGGGGTATGCATACCGGTCGTAAGAGGCGCCTAATATGCACAAAGGTAATGACGTGCAACTCGATGGTTGATCTACGGATATGAAGCCTCTCACTTGTCATACGTAACCCATCTTCTCCTACTCTCCGGAAGGAGGGGTGATATGCTCTAGAAGGTTACACTGGTCATACCAAATCGCTACCACGACAGTCGGGCATTACCGCAAGGGAGTACCAGAGCGTACCGGGTTCATATCTGGCAAAGGACTGTGTGTTCGGGGAGTGTTTTTGTCGCTAAAAGCAACAACAGCAACATGGTCCGAGTTGATATTGGGGGTTCATAAGGTACGTACGCTCAGAGCCATTGAATCATATTTGCTGTGGACGACGAGTTAAACAATTTTGTTTATTGTTTTGTAATAAAAGAACATCCAGTTGGCTCGAGGAATTCTTTTATGTTGGAACCTGGTACTACAGAAGACCATGTTTCGAGATACGTTGAAGTCAGGCAACCTATTCGGGTTGGGAGATATTTCATCGATTTTCTTATCATGTTGAGTGTAGTGATCATGTGTCTGTTCTAGTTTAACATAGAAGGAGTCCTTATCAGCCTCGTCCGCCTCTTCCGTAGTCACTTGGGATCAAATAAATATTATTTTCACCTGAAGGGCAGTGTAAGCGCAAGTAGAAGTATTACTGAAGCTTTTAAATACCTCGTACACCATCTCGTGTGAGTCTAGCCTTACTTGCCTTTATATGAGAGATGATGCGCTTCTGTCTCTAAACACATTCATGCAGAACATGGCGGCCGCCGTGGTGTGAAGGTAGTGTTGCCGGCCTACCACACCGAAGGTCCATGGTTCGAGCCCTGGTACAGGTAACATCAAAAGTGATTTGAAAAAAAGTTTTTCAAAACGGGGTCGCCCCTCGGCAGTGGTTTGGCAAACTCTCCGAGTGTATTTCTGCCATGACAGGCTTCTCAGCAAAAATTCGTCTCCTTTGTAGATGCCGTTCGGAGTCGGCAAAAAACTGTAGGTCCCACCAATTTGTATGGAAAATTCAAAAATCGGCACACCACAAATTGGAAGAGAAGCTTGGCGCAAAAATCTCTTAGGAGGTTTATGATGATATACCTGTTGTATATCGCGCCATAGAGAGAGAGAAAATCTTTTTATTATACTTTCGTAATTTGATTTAATCAGGAAGTGGCAAATAAATTTTCAAGCATCACTAACTTGCAAAAAGTCAAAAGAGATTGCAAATAAAGCAAATTACTTAAAAAATAAAAACAACGCAAAAAGCTTTTTACATAATAGCATATCCCAAAAACAAAAAGAAAAGAAAATCTTAGTAATACCAGAAAAAGTGTTTACAACCTAGCAACAACATCATTATCCTTTGTCAAAATAAATCGCTCTAATCACGTGCGCCTAAAAGCACACTAACCCTTCTCTTAGGCACTAAAAACGCATGTCCTCCCACCTAATCCTTTTTCACGCCCATTTACGTATGCTTCAAATATATAAATACACACATTCAACAATTGATTTGCTTACTTTGCACTCATACCACTTAAATTGTTCCACTCAATCGCTCCACACACTCGCCAACCACGACCACGGCTCACCATGAGCATGCGGCTCATAAAAAATGACGCACTTCATTGCCGATGCGCTCAAGCGGAAACAATTGACTGTATTACGACAAAGCAGACAGCAAAAACAAATAGTAAAGAATGTGGTTTAGGTATCACTGAACAAACAATATGAAAAAGAAAAAAAGTAAGGTAAGGGCTGTCTTCGACTTTGCCGAAGACTTTATACCTTTCATGAATACGCATCTCTGTTTTAAGTGTCCGATACTTACTCACAATTAGTAAAAACTCTGCAAAACTGATAATTTAAAGATACATAGCCCAAACCCCATTTATCGGAACAATCGATTATATGGGAGCTATATGTTATGCTGGTCCGATATGGCTACACACATTACATGTATAATAAGTACCAAACGTGCAAAGGTTTACGTTCCTAGCTTTTTACTTGCAAAATTTATAGCCAAAAACCCATTTATCGAAACTATCGATTGTATGGGAGCTATACGTTGTATTGCTCCGATCTTGCTGATTCCAACGAATGATTAATCTCATGCAAAATGGCGGCTCAAAAACTGAGGGACTAGTTTGCGTACAAACAGACAGACGGACAGACGGCCATGGCTGAATCGACACAGCACATCGCCCTCATCATTTCGGTATACTTATTGGTGAGTCTATCTCTTCTTCTTCTCATACTTACAAACATCGGATCAAAGTTATAATACCATTTTATGTTCATGAAAGGTATAAAAAACAATAAAGACACAGCAAGTTGAAAGAGCGTCGTCAAAAGGGGAACTTTTGGGGTGGCTCAACTTGGCGGTTGACGGTTTTTATGCGAATTGTTTGGCTTTTTATTGAAGGCACGTGCTCAGCATAGTAAAAGATAATTTTTTGTAGTTTTTAAAAATTATTTTGTATACCAATTCAATTGAATTTTTGTTTTTACGGCTTGTAAATTTTTGTAGAGCATAAAGTCTATAAATGAGCTCAAGGCCAGGAATAATCATTTTTATTTAAAAATTTTTTTTTTTATTTATTATAAAAATTTATATTTTAAAACAAAAAAAGAACATTTTAGAGACAACCGCCATAGATTTTCTTGGACAACTTGTAACATCTCAAGGAGCACTGAAGTTATATATCTATTAGAGGAAAATTAGAAAATAACCCCGTTCCATAAACTTTAATATTAGGGAGAGACACGAGAAACACTAGAGGAACATAGTATTCTCGAACAGAAAGAACTTCAATAAATTTGAATTGAATTTCATTAGTTCTATAATTATTCTCTAGTCAATCACTAGTGTTATCTTGCAAAACTTCGGACTAGTTTAAAATTATGGATACTTGAGAAAAACTACTCATTGAGATATTTTACAAACTCCTGAAAGTTGTGGAACATTTGAGATGAATTTTTAGGTAGCTGCAGGGGTATGGAACCTTTAGCTAAATTAAGAACCCAATGGCTATGAATTATAATGGGGAAATCCACTGAGGTGCTTACACAACGAGTTCATCATGCTTGGGAACAAGATGATAAAAAAGTCCACTAGGTGGCTTACGCATCAAGATAATAAAATTCTACCGAAACTAGTAAAATTTGCTATAGATTTTTAAGTATGACCGTTGTGTTAGAGATCCAAGATGTGAAACATAGTTCAGAATGCAAAGTCAATGAAACATAGAGAAAAATCCACAAGGAGGGCACGGATCGAGATATTTGGAAACGTCGTTAAAAATTTGGAAATTTTACGACTAACTTTCCGCCCAGCACTTTTAATATAACTTGACATTGGATGATAATATCACACAAAGCATGAAAAATTTCGCTAGGTGAAGGACGGATAGAGATATTAAGAAAATGTTAATCCATGATCACGCCCAGGTCATATATGTAACAAATATTCGTTAGGAATGTAACTGTGAAAAATTATCACTTGGAGGCGCTGGTATTGACGAATTAAGAGCATTTGTTTTTGTGATCCGATTGGTATACCTTCAAAACATTCAAAGAAAATAGGAAAAAGTGGCAAACTATCTGATGATATTACTTTTTCTAAAAAATATTTCTATCATCAAATAATTTCAAATCGACAATTTCTCAAGATTATCGCTTTGATTAAGGAAAAAAGAAATTCCTTTTGTAGGTGCAATATTCACATATGCTTATGTAATTTCCAGCTCCACTAGCATATTGGCTTTTGCTCTTGCACCTTAGCCCACAAATGCCGTTTGAGCATTAATGCTCTTTTTCTTGCATTTGTTTTGTTTTTCTTCCCTAGCTCTCATTTCATAAGCATCATGCATAAATATTTACAAATGTTACTTTCCAGTACAGCTATTAATATAAATATTTTCATTTGTGTTTTGATCCACATATGCATACAGTATAATAATTGTTGTTATCCCTTTCACTTTATTGTTTGTCGTTTGACCTTTTTATTGTTGTTCAATTATACTTTCAACTCTTGTCATATTTGTATCCGATTTGTGGGCAACGTTGCGTATGAGTAACTTTCAATTTATTTCCGAGCGATTGACTGGATAAACAAATGAATTGAGGCTGATTTACAATATATGTATTTACATGTTTAAGTAGTTGCGTGTGACTGAATTTTTATATATCACATAATATGGCAAAGGCGATAGTATTTTAAAAGATAATTTCAACATCGACACGCACGGATTCAAATTTGCCGAATTTTCATAGAAAAGAAAGACGATAACTCGTCCAAAATAATATCATTTCCCTTTCTTTTTGCAAATGATAGAGGAGGCGGTGGCTGTGGATATCAACCCCTTCTGTGATAATCTATATAAGACTGCCTACCAAATCAACATTGTCTTTAAAGAAAGAGTATTTGGTACTAGAGTTTTTTACTAGGTAACAATTTAAAACGAGTGAAGGTTTAATAAGTACGCCTTTGCTTTAAATATGATAACACTGTGTGACAGTGGAAAAATACTTTTTACGAGGCATGAATCAAGTTTTACATACATTTATTTTCAGTAACTCTAATAATTTCATATAAATTTCCCATTTTGTTTACCGAATCAGCGACACAGTAGAAAATACCAAAAATTAAAATTTTTTTCATTTTTGTTTCAAATACTGTATAAATTATGAAGATCCAAAGTAATTAGTTCACTTTTCAATTAGCAAGAAAAATATTTTTTCATAGGAAAACCAGTCTATTATACAAACTCGCGCTCATTTCTCGTTTTTTTAGTAAACCTTCTATCTGAGGCTTATATCTAATGATGAATTCTTCATCACTTCTTCATCACTGCACCGATACAAAATCCCAGAAAAGCGTTCAAATAAGAGTAAGTAGGCTGAAGATACATTAATAAAGTTATTAACGATGCCTTTGCAATTACAAAAATCGTATAAAAAGATTGTAAGCTATTTCAGCCCCTTTCTCAAGCGGTCTTAATTTAGATAAAAATCCATTATCACTCAATATCTTTTAAGTCTTTTGATGAGATCAAAATCAGCTTGATTTGATGAACAGAAGAAAAGTTTAATGTAAATATATGCCCGAACCTATTAAAAAGGGATAAATAGGGCTAAAGGGGTGTTAGCTTTCATTAAGCGAAGAATTCAATGACCCTTATATAACCAAAACACTTTTTACTTCGCTGGTAATGCCAATTTTGGAATATGCGTCAGTAGTCTGGAACCCTCGTTACCAGCTTCACTGTGATAAATTAGAATCGGCCCAAAGCCAGTTCTTGCTTTTCGCTTTACGTGACTTGCCATGGGATTCGGTAATTAATATTCCTCCCTACTCCAGTCGTCTAAAACTTATTCATCTGCCTACGTTGCAAATTCGTCGTAAAATGCTCGGTGTTTTATTGATGGTAAAACTATTAAGAGGGCTGGTGTGTAGCCCATATCTGCTTGGGGAAATTATGTTAAATATCTTTACTAGACTATCTAGGTATTTCCAGAAGCACTTGCAGATCAAATTTTGAGTTGCATGAAGCTTTTCGATGCTTGTGCCAGGACTACAATAATACCCGCAAGAATTTGGATACCTCTGATTTGATTTTTTCTATTAAGAGATATCTGCTTACTATTTTAAATAAGTAGCGGGTTGGAAACACTTCCTTTCCAACCCCGCCTCAGCGCAGTGCCAAATATTAGCTATAAGCACCTTATGCAATTGTGTAACATATGTACTGTGCTGCTTGGAATCGCGTCCATTCCGACAACATCAACAACACAAACATGTAATGAGATTCAAACTCTTTTTCTCAACCTCCGTGTTCGCTGATTCTGATGATGAGCCCTTCTTACTCTACAGAGTTCTCCCTGGCTCATGCGCCCCTTCTGGACACTATGTATCAACTCCTTACTCAGCTTGCATATAATAAACATGTATAGTACACATATACCTGTTTGTAAACGACTATGTTGAGAAAGTTAAATTTGGATGCTTTTTACTTTATATACTTGAAAAAATTATTTCTTCATATTAATTCGTCACCTGTAACTGATTGGTTGTAAACTACAGACGTATAAAAAAAAAACTGGCGCTATATATAAATCTGACGAGATTAAGGCCAAGCTTCTCTACCAATTTGTGGTGTGCTGCTTCTAAGTTTTTCTACAAATTGGCGGTACCTACAGTTTTTTGCCGATTCCGAACAGCAGCTGCTAAGCCAAACCACTGAAAAAAATGTTTCAAACCACTTTTGATGTTACCTGTACCAGGCTCGAACCTTGGTCCTTCGGTGTGGTAGGCCAGCAAACGACATGTCTTCTTATGATATTTTTCTTTAGATTTGAGCAAAGTGTTATTTGGGTGACAAAAATCTCGGCCTTGCCTTCATACAAGCCAGGGATTTTCGAGATTATTTTACTAAAAAAACATATATTATTTATTAATGAAAATTATTTATGAATTATTTATGAGTATACTCCACAGGAATGGTCATGTTCAAAAATGTGAGTGACGAGTGACGAAAAAATAACAATTAAAAATTTATATTTTATTCAAAAAAATTTGAGTGATGAGTTAAATATGATTATAAAATTTAAATTTTTATTCAAGCTTTTGAAAATGAAAAATAACACATCGAGCAAAACTATACCTGTATGTGTGTATAGATAAATTGAGATTCACTGAGTTGATTGGATGCAAGTTCGGGACCATTGCTGGACAAAATAAGGCTTTTGGCGGGATTCCTTCGATGTTTTCGGGATAGTTGTGTTGTGGGCTTTACTGGGTCATTTCGGTGTTGATCTCGGGACTGTTTTGAAATCATTATGAGACTTTTTTGGAGTAAATTCTCCGAAAAAGTCCACAAACATCGCTTAAATACTTCAAATATGGACCCAAGAAAGTCCTAATATAATCCATCAATCAATTACGAAAAGGTGCTGAAAGCCCTGAAACCCACCAAGTAGTCCCTAAGTAGCATTATTTTGTGCAGCAATGATCCCGAAATTGAATCCAATAAACTTAGCGCATCTCAATTTATACAGAAATAACCAAAAAAAACTTTACAAATACGCATTATGTCTATATGCACAATCGGGTATAATTTGGTTGTATCTCGATGTGTTAGTTTTCATTTTGAAAAGCTTGAATAAAAATTGAAATTTAGTTTTTTATTTAAAATTTTTTGAATAACCAATAATATTGCACTCATCACTAAAATTTTTTTGAATAACAAATACAATTTTATTTTAAAATTTTTTTATTTAAAGTGACCCAAACTGCTACCCCACCATCTATCGGAAACTTTCTATTTTTTTATTCAATATTCGTTTTTTATTTAAGTCTAACATCTATAACCAAACTAAGTTCACACTCCCTTAAACTTATGAAAAGTGCCGTTTTCTCATATCAATTTTAAATACATCAGAAAGATAAACCCGAATTTTTTTATAAAAACATCAACACCCTATATCACAAAAATTTAGTTTTATCAAGATAATCTATTTTAAAAAGTTTGGTTTATCAAGAAAATAGATTTTAGAACTTCATAGTAAAATTCGTAACAACACGAAAAATTTTATTCAACAATTCAAAACTTTTTGGGAAAAAGTTTGGTACTTATTTGATTTTGCGTTGCTATTAAATTAAATTTTTTACTATATACTTCATGGTCAAATGGTTACTTAAAAACATTTCCCAAATTTTTTCTGCCTAAACTGTTGGAAAGTAAAGAATTACAGATCCCGAAAATCCCGCGTTTGTTAAAGTCCAAAAAAATTTGCATCCTTAGATACCATAATGAACCACTACTAGGTATATACTTTTTGGTTTCACTCGAAAATTCAATTTCTTACATGTTAAGGTTGCTTTTTTTTTTTGGATTCAACACTTGACACCGCATATTAATTAAGCTATTCACAAATTTTTAAATAATAATAACATAAATTTATCAAATTAAAGCGAAAATAAAATTTAATAGCTTTTAAGCCTCTTTATGATATTAGCTTTATTTAAGTCTCTCGAAATCTGCATGCTTTAAATAAAAAACGCGATTAACATTTGATTACAACAAAAAAATGCAACTGACATAATAATATTAAAAATAAATAACTTAATAGCATAAAAATATAATATAATTAAATTAAACGCGTAAAAATTAAGTGTTAAATTATTGTGCATGCGAGTATGTGAGATGGGCAATTAATTTGAGGCGTGCGTGATGCGGCCAGGGTATGCAAACACGCACACACACACATACATACAATTATTGTTAAACAACAATAACTAACACTTTAAATTAAAAAGCCTAATCGCGCGTCACTCATACGCCATGGCACACAATGCTGACCGCAAAACTGCATTAAAATTCAGCGCTGAAAATTATTCAAATAACTGAAATGAATTCTTGTTTATGCAGCAAGTGTTGGATGATCAGCTAATTTTTTTTTGTCGCTAACTAAACTACATTCTAGAAAAACAAACAAAATGTTTGTATATATTGGCATATAAATATAATTAATATATTTGACCAATTTTGCCGAAACTAATTAAAAATGCAAAATCACTTAATTACAAAAACGGATAGACGCTTTTTAAATTTTAATTAACTGTTGAGGTGGCGCATGCAAACATATATGTACATACAGTTGCGTTCAATATATTAGTGGTGTAATTAAATTGGATATCGTTCGACGAAATAAAAAGATGCTGTGATTTTAATAATTTTCATTTAAAGCATAGTGAATTCCATAACGGAAACTACATAAAAAGAAATTTTAAAGATTACACAAAATTTAGGAATTTCAAAAATTTATATTCAAATTTTAATATTTTGGAGCAGAGTACGTAGTTTAATAGCTCATTCAATTTCAGCATAACAATTTGCAAGTTAGAAGTACCTTCCCTTGAATTTTCAGAATTCTTTTTGTCAAAGATGCTGGGTATTTCCATACAAAATTAATTTTTTTCATGCAATGTATAGAAGAAATCGCTCAACACCCTTGATAAAAAAATTCTGAAATCCCAGAGAAATTTTTGAGAGAGTTCTAACTTGCACAACGTTGTACTAAAATTGATTGGTCTACAAAGCTGCTTACTCAAAAACTTTCTAAAAATTCTGTCAAAAATTTTGAAGATTTTAGTTGCCATTTTTTAAAGTTTAATTGTGTAAGCTTTTAAATTTCTTTTTATATGGTTTCTGTTATGGAATTCGCTATATTTTAAATAAAAATTATTAAAATCACATCTTCTTATTTTGTCGAATGATATCCATTTGAGTTTTACTACTATTATGTTGAACACAGCTGTATATATTTATGTGTGAGTGTGATCTAAGTGTAAATATATTTTTCAAGAAATAATACGAGATACACTCATACCTACATATAGGTATCCGTAGTTTAGCAAAAACAGCAAATTATTTACATATCAACTACTAAATTAACTTATTTTTACACTATACATTATGCCATGCCTGTAATATCTGGTTTAGTTGAATACTATTTTGAAGGTTTTCTTAATGTTTTAGCTTTTTGGAAGCTTCATAGGCTTTTTTCGGATTTTCTTTAGTCTATGGCGAGAAGAGTTAAGGTGCCTTTAGCCTGAGGGTTTTCGGAGACCACGTCGAAGCTGTATTCAAAACCGCTAGCGAAACTGTGAACTGGGAGCAAGGATCGTCACCGTCACCTAAACATATATCGTAACCGCAACTGAACAGTAACCATTAGCGTAATCACAACTGTAACTATAACTGAATTTAACGCTAACTGAAATGAATGTTTCATATAATATTTCGGAAAAACAATTATTTTAATTTGCTCTAAGAAATTACTTAAGATAATTAGAAACCTCTTAGGCTCAATGACGTAAATGCTAACAATGCCATAAATATAGAAAGCAAGGTCAGCATGAGCTTGTTCACATGAGCATGATAGGGTTCCTTACTTATTGCGTTTGGTATCAAATGAGGTTAATTTGGTTTATCTAAAGTCAATACTTTACCTTTTAACCTTGGGAGACAGATATTGCAATATTTTAAAATGCAAGTTTTCTTACTTAATATATTGAACCATATTTAAATAGACATTATACAAAAATGTATACGGGCAGTCTTTATTAGAGCAAAATTAGAAAGATCAAGACGTCAAACTGTTTTACGTTTTTAGGTAAAACAACAAGGCGTGAGTACCAAGTACTTGTGGAGTTTGATGTCTAAATATTTGTATCCTGTACATACCCTGCAGTCAACTGCCAAACTGGTTAGGAAACATTCTAGTTCATTATCTAGAATTTCGTGGTCTTATTCATACCAATTTGAGCGACTACAACGTCTCCGCTATCATAAGCAATAACAACCCTCTAAAATTGTCGATGCATGCATACGCGAGCGAAAAAGAAAACAATTCAGTATTCGGGCAGCAATCGGGCAGTTAACAACGCCGTCCTACATTTTAATTTTCTCTTCAACTAATATTCTGAGATCATGTACGTACGTGCATGTAACAAAATCCTCCTTATTTTTTGCGACGTCGCTACTGAATAACGGCGTACCAGCGACGCAAAACTGAGTAAGCAGTGCTCAAATGAAACCACAAAAAACAGTGAAAACGAAATGATAACTTGACAATTAAGTCAGTTAATGAAAATCCTTTTTGAAATAATCAAAGTAACCTTTTTGATCAAATTTTTTTTTAACAAATTCTTAAAAAAATATTGAAATGTTTTATTTTCCAGAATTGACTTATTGTGATTGTGAAATTCAGTTTCCATAAATAAAATAACAAGGAATAACGGAATCGTTTAGGAGCTGCAAAAACGAAAATGGCGAGCAGAGACACGTACAATAACAAGGTGGCTAAAAGTAGCACTATTAAAAAAATTTAGTTACTAAGAACTTACACATTATGTACTACAATTCCACACTCGAGTTATCTGCATGGTTATTTGCAAAGAACACTTATAATTTTCTCAATAGAAAGGTAATCTTTCCTTGAATTTCCTTAATTTTATATAAAGAATATTTCTGTGGCAATAAGCACAAACTGCCAAACTCAAGTTTTGTCGAAAACAAGATGTGTTCTCCGTGTGAGGAATTATAATCAAACAAAATTTCACGACTTCTGCTCAAAAATTGTGGATTTTAAGGACAAAAGACTATATCTCAATTCCTTACATTTACATACACTACAATTTACATTTTCAAAGCGCTCTACTGAAAACCTTACTAAAGTGACTTTGGTAGTTTGTCCTTATTGCCACAGTTTTAAATTTTCTATAAAATGTTTCAAGAGAATTTAAGGATTTCTGCTTGTGAAATCAATTATAAAATTTAATCAAAAAAGGACTATTATTAAAAAATGAAGAAAATTACTTTTTAGAAATGTTTTCCAAGGGTCAAATTGCTATGAATAGCGAGAATATTTTTATTGAAATTGGTTTCATTTGTCTTTATATCTGATGACTGAGTTTTCATTAAAGTGGTTTGCAATGCAATTCTCGTGTATTTTTCAACCCAAAATGAACTAACCTACTATGAAGGGGTACAGTAATTGCGATAATAATGATGCATAGGCTAACTAGTATGACGGCTGGTATGATACTGGTGTATGTACTGACTAGTATGTAAACTGATATGATCCTGATGTATATAATGACTCGTATGCCAACTGGTATGGTGCTGATGCAGAAGCGGACAATTGCCATCTCGTAGGACATCGGCGGGTTAAAAATACCAGTTGCTAATATGGAAAAATTACGGAACTCGAACTAGCTGAGCGGGTTCAGAAAACTAGTATTTGATTAGTATAGAACTAGTAGAATTGACCGCAGGGTAAATTTAATTAAATTAGGCTTCGCCAAGTGGTTGAATTTCAACCACAAAACTTTATTTTATTTTAGTTATTAGCTACTCCATTCTTGCCTTTTTTCCTTCTCTTCTATGCTGTTCCTTATATTTTTATTTCATTCGCTTTTCTCTTCCTTCAAAACTCTCTTTATACCTTTCATGAACATGAAATGGTATATTAACTTTGGTCCGATGTTTGTAACGTTTAGAAATATAAAAGATAGACCCATCATTAAGTATACCAAATTGATCAGGACGATGAACTGAGTTGATACAGCCATGTCCGTCTGTCCGTCTGTCCGTCCGTCCGTCTGTTTGAACGCCAACTAGTCACTCAATTTTTGAGATATCTCGATGAAATTTGGCACACGGATGTATTTTTGTATTATATTAGACATTTGTCGGATCCGGTATAATCGGGTCACTATAGCATATATCTCCCATACAACCGATCGTTCAAATAAGAGGATTATGACCATTTCTCCCTCATTTTTAAAGATTAAAACTTGAAACTTGGTGAGATATTTTTTTATGGATAGCAAAAGATTTCGTAATACATCCCATACAACCGATCGTTCAAATAAGAGGATTATGACCATTTCTCCCTCATTTTTAAAGATTAAAACTTGAAACTTGGTGAGATATTTTTTTATGGATAGCAAAAGATTTCGTAATACATCCCATACAACCGTTCGTTCAGATAAGAGGATTATGGCCATTTATCCCTCATTTTGGAAGATTAAAACTTGAAACTTTAATTTGGTAAAAAAATCGCTAAGATCGGAGCTATATATAGTATATATCCCACACAACCGATCGTTCGGATAAGAGGATTATGGCCATTTATCCCTCATTTTGGAAGATTAAAACTTGAAACTTTAATTTGGTAAAAAAATCGCTAAGATCGGAGCTATATATAGTATATATCCCACACAACCGATCGTTCGGATAAGAGGATTATGGCCATTTCTCCCTCAACAACAATGCGTATTTAAGTTTGCACGTATTCATGAAAGGTATAAAGCCTTCGGCACAGCCGAAGACAGCGCTGTCCTTACTTGTTTTTAATTTATTTTATCGTATCTTTTTCTTGCTGATCTTTTCCTTCCCTTTAGTTTCCTTTCCTTTCCTTCCCGTTATCATAATTCCTTCTAATTCAATTTAATTTTATTTTATTTGATTTCATTTTGTTTTATCCTATTTCATTTTATTTTATTTTATTTTATTTTAATTGATTTTATTTTACTTTATTTTATTTTATTTTATTTTATTTTTTTTATTTTATTTTATTTTATTTTATTTTATTTTATTTCATTTTATTTAATTTTTTTATTTAATTTTTTTTTTACTTTATTTTATTTTGTCTTAATTTATTTTATTTTATTTTATTTTACTTTACTTTTTTTATTTATTTAATTTAATTTTATTTTATTTAATTTAATTAAATTTTATTTTTTTTATTTTATTTTATTTTTTAATTTTATTTTATGGTATTTTGTTTTATTCCACTTTATTTTATTTTACTATATTATATTATATTATATTATATTATATTATATTATATTTATTTTATTTAACTTATTTTAATTTATTTTATTTTATTTTATTTTATTATATTTTATTTTATTGTATTTAATTTTATTTCAGCTTAGTTTATTTTATTTTATTTTATTTTGTTTTACTTCATAATAGTTTCTTTTCTTGCATTTCATTCCATAGCTAAACAGAGGTTACACAAATAAAACAAATTAAATACCGTGTTGATTATAATCATCAATAATTATTGATAACCAGCGCCAGCAAAGCACTTGTAAACATAACTTACATTAAAAAGTAGTCAGGCCAGATTTCTATACATGCATACTAAACCAAGTCTCACTTAAAACTCAGGAATGCATAGAGCCAACATCAACAATAAGGCAAAGACAGAGACGCAGTTTCAAGCAGCGGCAGAGGCACGCTTATAGACAGCAACGCTTAATTTTGCTGGACAGCGCCTAAAGCTTTTTACACATCAAAGAAAGACACATTTTGAGCTTGAGCATTGCCTAATATTTTAAATAAGTTGTTTTCCGTATCAAAGTGGTTGTTGTTACTTTATTTCGATTCAAAAGTCAAGCCTACCCCATGTGCTACTAATTTTGCAATAAAATTCCGTAAAAGCTCAACTTTGAACTGCGTGATATTGACTTTTGAAAAACACTACTCTGATTTGTTCCAACTAGCAATTTGATAACAACTACTGAGATGCCGAAGGCAACTGTAGGCTGTCAGTTATAAAGTCACAACAACAAATGTACGCTGCTGGCAGCGAACAACACACAAAAAAGGGCAAACTAACAAGAAATCACTGAAGATTATTGCCGTTAGCTACAAACAAGATTTTTGCTGAAAGGTAACTGTGGCTAGTCAGTCAGTCAACCAATCTACAAGAACCGATAGTTGCCGACAACCAACTGCACAAGCAAATACTGCGTCAACTGCTACTGTTGTTGGTAGATGTTGCTGCTGATGCTTCTTCTTCTGAGTCGTGACAACAGCAAATTGAATTCAATTAATGCGATTCAAATGCTCTGCTACTGCCATAGACTTCTACTATCAATATATGTACTACAACAACATGGCACAGCAGAGATTGCATGAAAAGCATTCAGCGCATAACAAGAGCTATAGGTAAGCGTAGTTAGACAGGTATGCAGACGTTAAACGAACGAAAGTTAGCAATGAAGTTGTTATGACGAAGATAGTAGATGAGTGTGGAGCTTAGTAAGAAGTTCACTGTGTCATTTCAAAAACAAAAATAAAAAATGTCAAATTTTTTGACAAACAACAACACAAATACTGTAATACGAAGAAGCAAAATTGTGTAAAATTCCAATAAAGTCGAATATGAAAATTTCATTGCGGTTATTGTGTGATTTGTGTTTATTAAATTTTTCAATTACATGCGTACTGAGTTTTGGGTTTTTGGGTATATGCACGGTACATATAGAAACAAAGGATCGAAATTAAGATGCTATCAAATTTATATGAGAAAAGCTCAAGTATTTTTTGAGAAATGCAGAAATTTTTTTTAAAAAGCTCTAATTTATTAAAAATACTCCAATATGTTTTAGAAAAGCTCTAACCTTTTTCAAATGAAAAAGCTGAAATTTATTTCAGAAAAGTTCAACGGTAATTCATAAAATTTCAATTGAATTTTAGAAAAGCTGAATATTATTTCAGGAAAGCTAAAATATATGTTTTCGAAAAGAGCAAATTTGTGCAAAAAGCTCAAATTTATTTCAGAAATCACAGTCCAGCATAAAAAACTCAAGTTTTTAAAAAGCTCTAATTCATATCAGAAAAGTTCCAATATGTTTTAGAAAAGCTCAAATCTTTTTCAAAGGACTTCCAGAAAAGCACAGATGACTTTGGAAAAGCTCTATATTATTTCAGAAAAGCTTGAAGATATACTTTTTTAGAAAAACATAAGCTATTTCAGAGCAGTTTAAACGAATTCCAGAGAATCTTCAATATTTTGGAAAAGTTCAGATCAATTTCAGAAATAAGAAAATGTATTTCAAAAAGATTTGTCATGAGTTTCAGAAAATGCCAGAAATATTTCAAATGAGTTAATGTTTCAATGCTTTAACAACAATTGTGCTGTCCAGACGCAATTTCTCCGAAAACACTGATCGGCGCAAGATTCCAAAACATAATCTTCTATTAACATATGGACTGGGTGGAAAATAGGCCAATTTTAAAATGTTAAATAAAAAATAATAATAAATAAAAAAACGGCCAAACTCTGAAGGAAATTAAATACAGCGTTTTTAAAAAATATTTTGAAGTAGGATTATACCTGCATTAAATTTCACCCTGAAGCTATTTCAAATTTTTCAAAATCGTTCCTCTCTAATGTACAAATTTTCCATCGTGTTTGTTATCGTATTTGTTTAATGCAAATATACAATCGAGAACCATAATACATTTATATTGGTTGCTGTGTAACTTTTCCGAGTTTACCTTTAACACAATTTGGTATTATAACAATAGCAACAACATCAATCTCAACATCAAAATATTGATGGCATTCAATGGTGCAACTCTAATTAACAAATTTTAAATATAATACTTGTGAGAAAGAAAAAATTTTCAAAACATACTGAAGTAATTAATTATATTATTTTACTAAATCAAAGTAGGAGTTTATCTTTACGATTGCAAAGGACGCAGTTATATTTAGCAGAATACAACTGAATGAAATAAAGAATCTACTGATAAGAATTAAAATTTCTAGAACACAATGACGTTCTCCAGTTTCGGGAATTTTTTCTGTCCTTTGAAAATTTATTTATGAATAAAATCAATTAAGACTATCTCAAATTTTTTTCTGGAAAATCCACTTATGAAGTAAAACTTTCCTATTGAAAATTTTTCCTTATACGAAAATATTATGTATTAATATTAGCTCATGCCCAAAATTATCTTTTAGGACCTTCTAGTAAGATGCCAAATTTCCCTATTTCGAATTTTTCTATACCTTTTTGGGTAATCAGGATCAACGCTTACCCGCAAAATTCTCAGCAGGACTTGGAAATATGCCTTGGCTGATTACCTAATTTAAAATATTTATTAGTAGAAAGAATTCCCTTTGTAGGACATAAAATTTCCCGTTTGAGACTTTCGGTTTTTCAAAAATTTTAAAACAAAATTATAAAGCTCAAAATTGTATCCAATTGTCCCAAAGGTACCCTTTAAATCAGGAGGAGCCTCGTTTGTCAGACGCAATCTACTTATTGGGGAATTCCTTTCATCTCACAAGCGAATAAAAATCACTTGACTAAGGGTAGACATAAAATTATTTTTTTGGCACCGTTTTCATATTTCTCAAAAATATCTAGATTTTTTGTAATTTATTAAGTTTAGCTCAGAACATAACAATTTTTCAGCAACGTACTTAGTTTACAATACTTATAGGACAAATTCCCTCAGAGCAATTTAAATTTCCCTTATGGATTTAATTTGATTTCATAGCTAGCTTTAAGTTGGTAAAACTCAAAATTTTAGACTTTGATCACCCACTCATTGAATCACTTTAATAAAAATCCTTTTGTCTTAATTTTCATACTTCACAAATAAAAAGTTTATTTGTTGTCATTTCGTTTTGGCTCAGAAAACAAAATTTTTACCGTAAAGTACGCAATTATGCTTAAAACCCGGCTTCTCAGATTACCTCAACTCTTATATTTGTTCCAAGAAAAAAATTCCCTATGTAGGAAATTAATTTCCCTTGAGGGAAATTTTTATTTTTTGTTGGATTTCGGTTAACCTGCAGTTAATGTCATTGCTATTTTCAAACTTTCTTTGTAAAAAAGGAAAAAAATTCCCTTTGTGGGAAATCAAATTTCCCTTTTGGGAAATCAGAATTTTTTGGTTGAATTTTAGTTAACGGCAATGTGAACCTCAAAACTTGAAAGTTTGCGCCATTGCTATTTTCAAATTACCTTTGTAAAATACTTAAGTTTTTAATGACATACATACATACGAGTACTTCATTTCACAAGCTGCTTCAACTCATATTCGAGAGCTTTTCACATAATATATGTATGATTTGAATATTACATAGACAAATTTCCGTTTGTCTCATTTCTTAATGAAATTCATTTGCACTTTTGACCTCGATGTCAATGTACTTTAGAAAACTACTGACCGCTGTCGTCTGGCTATGTGTGTCTTAATTGACTGTTGATAGTTCTATATTATAAACATTGACTAGGTTTGCTTGCATCTATATGAACTTTGACCTTATGTGCATTGCAATAGAAAATTTGACATTTCCCTTTTAGCATTCTTAAGTAATTTCTCAATTTTTGATTATTGCTCACTGAGATTGAAATGAAAGACGTAAATAGGGGAGGTATGCAGAGAACAATATGAGGACTAGGATGAAATAAAAATTAGTTGGTATAAGAGGGATAACAAGTAAAATGTTTGAATAAGGAATTGACGTAAAATGTATACAATTTATTCGTTAATAACTTCATATCGTAAAGTACAAGGGTTATATCTGATGGGTGGTTTATATTGGGGCTAGTCGCTGCACTGTTGAAGTGAATAGGTAAAAGGATGTCGGAGGGAGTAGTAAGTCAGAAAGAGAAGTTGGAGCTAGCGCGAAAGAAAAACAAGCAGCCCGATAGAGATAAGAGAAGGAACAGGAATATGGAGAGCACCATAGAAAGAAAAAGTGGATGACGGCATGTAAACCAAAGAGCTAGCAGGGAATGTCCGCGGAGTCTGCTAGTACATAATTTTCTCTTTTCACAAAGTTGTGCTTTACAATAGCTCATAGTTGCGTTAAAAAATATGTACTCGAAAGTGCATACAAAACTATGCACATATGTATATATATAAAGCTCAATAGCTGTCGATTAGCCCAAAAATGTTCAATTTGTTTAAACACAAAAGCTAATGTTTTGATATGATTAAATTTATTAAAACTTTCGTCTCTACTTATGATAATTTTGATATGTTTACAAGCTTTACTTATTCATATTTTTATAGCCTACATACATAGGTACATAATAAGCTCCATTTGTACATACATTCATGAAGGGTGAAAGAAAATATTTTTGCATAAATTAGTTATGCAGCAAATTTATTGAGACACGAAATTATTTCAATTTCAATTAAAACCCAGTTTAGTATTTTTATAATTATTTTTGGGAATATATTAACATAAACATAAGGGTAACATATTGAGGTGAATACTTTCTAAATTGGGAATGATTGGAAAAGCATAGAATCTATAATATAAATGCGAATGTTGAGAAAGTTTGTCCCGCTTTACGGCCAAACTATATATGTAAGGTATTAACAATTATGCATGTATCGATAGGTCTATTTAAGCAGCAGTGCAGTCAATAAAAAAAAGTTAAGAAAACATTCATTATAATATAGAAAACTCAATTTGAAAATGATACCACTACAAATGCCTAACAAGTATTCACACTATAGAGCCGTAGTTGTGTGAGTAGACATGTCGAATGTTTTTGTATAAGTCGTGTGATCGGCTCTCATTATGAGTGCGAAGAGTTGGTAGTGCACCAATGAAAGGCAAGTATTCACACTATAGAGCCGTAGTCGTGTGAGTAAACTTGTCATACATTTTTGATTTAGTTGTTGTTATTGTATTGATCACTGGTTGCGATCCCAGTGAGCTCTCCTGAGAGCACGAAGAGTTGCTTTGTTGGAGACATTAAAGCAGCAATGTGAAATATGAGCAAATATGTAAACTTCATTGATTATACAAACAGTGATTACATTAAAAAAAACACAATTTATTAAAAGAAAGTGAAGCGAAGCACAGGAAAGTAAAGGAAAGGAAGGGTAAGAAAGGGTTGACATATACAAACTCCCCGAAATGGATTGAATTTGTTTCTTGAACTTTGTTTGGCACAATCTAGAAATAATTGCAAGCACTTTTTACACTAATCGAGCAATCATCTCAAATCTTAGTTTAAGAACACCTGAAAACGGCTCTAAAATTGTCTCGAAATGGTTAGGAAGTAGACCAAAATCACTCTTAACTCTTATTTAAAAATTAAAAAAATAAAGCCGAAGTGATTCCACAAAATTTACTTTCGCAGTATATTAATAATTTTTTTCAATTGTGATGAAAGTACCAAACTGCTTTATAGTTCCTATTTAGATGTCCTAGATCTATATGAAAACATAAAAAAAAAAAAAGATTCGTGGAAAATGCGGTAAAATAGATTCAAAATCATTCCCAACCGCAGACAGCTTTCTGGCTTCTGAAGGCAAATGTGATTCGGCAATAACTATAGTAGTACAATCCAGCCGTCTGTTCCAAAAGTTCATCGTTGGGCTCTTAACGACTTGTACACAGTTCCACTGAATTTATCTCTGAACTTTCTCGAAGCGAATGCATCACTCAACCAAAACTTTTACCACTAGCTGCTGAAGAACGCGACGTTTTCAGGGGATTCTAATGAAAGCCGTTCTTCACCATGTTAATTTAGTATAACCCTATTCAATTCGCATCCATGAGTAGATATAACGGCTTAATAGGGCCAAGCTTTGCAACAAAAACAACAACAACCTTTCCCAGGCGGCCTCAAAACTTCAGTCTCAACTTCGCTCTTATCATTCCAGCCTAAGCGGCCACGTGATTACTGCTGTTCCAACGAAGTCAACAACATTTATACATAGACAGAAAATCGTAGCACTGAAATGCTATGTTAACATGTTATTTAAGAGGAACATAAAAGTATGTTAAATATAAAGTATGTTAAACATAACATTTGAAATTCTACCATATAGAGTTGTACACTGAGGTGAACATTCTTTCTGTCAGATGTGCTATTTACAGCTTGAAAACATGGCTAGTGCTGTAGTAACGCTTCGTGCTGTACGCTTTGAAAATGTAACTAAATACTACCCCTATTTACCCTTCCGTACGAGGTGTGTTCAAAAAGTATCGCGAATTTTGAATTTTCGCTGGTTACGTATATTCGAATTTCGAATTTTTTGTGGCCTTATGTTTGTACTCATGTCTCTCACTTATGCCGACAAGCTCGGCCATTTTGAATGTTCAGTTAATTGTTGACAGCTGCTTTGCTTGCACGTGTTTTGGATCGTCTTCGATTTTTACCTATTTTTTTACCAAAATTGCTCAATTGTGACCAAAAACAGCATCGCATGAACATTGCTAATGAGATGTTAAACTCTGTCCGCGACGACCCAAATTTGCTCCAGAGGGTCATAACTGGTGACGAATCGTGGGTTTATGGTTATGACGTGGAAACCAAAGCTCAATCATCTCAATGGAAGCTGCCGCACGAACCAAGACCGAAAAAAGCGCGCCAAGTTCGGTCGAATGTGAAAGTTTTGCTGACAGTTTTCTTCGATTGCAGGGGCGTGGTGCATCATGAGTTCTTGCCACAGGGAAGAACGGTCAATAAGGAATATTACCTGCAAGTTATGCGCAATTTGCGCGAAGCAATCCGCCAGAAACGCCCGGATTTGTGGAAGAACAAAAATTGGCTTTTGCACCACGATAACGCCCCTGCTCACGCATCGTTGCTTGTGCGCGACTTTTTGGCCAAAACCAACACACTAATGATGCCGCAGCCACCGTATTCCCCAGATCTGGCCCCCTGTAACTTTTTCTTGTTCCCTAAACTGAAGAGGCCCATCAAAGGACGACGTTACGCTTCTCTTGACGAGATAAAGACGGCATCGAAGGAGGAGCTGAACAAGATACAAAAAAATGATGGTTTGAAGTGCTTCGAAGATTGGAAAAACCGTTGGCACAAGTGTATAATATCTCATGGGGATTACTTTGAAGGGGACAAAATAGATATTCATGAATAAATAAATAATTTTTGAAAAAACACAAAATTCGCGATACTCTTTGAACACACCTCGTATGTGTGTCGAGATCAATATTTCAACTCAGGAGAAATATTTTTGGCGGTGGATTTGGAACGTGGTACTGGGCGTATGAGTAACGACAAGAGTTATAAAAAATTTATTCATATCTATTTTAATACAAAAATTAATCTCTGTTTGGCAATTTTACGAAATATGTTAAAAGAATGTGGCATGACAAGATCGAATACCTTTGTACAGGGTTCATCACAGTCAAACACGTAGCACTCCCAAAAGAGATTAAGGAAGCCCTATTTTCACAGGTTTAAAAATATGGACTGCCAATGAAGCCAGTGAAAGAGTTGTTTGTAGAGTTTAGGAACCAATTAGATCTGATAAATCGAAACTTTCTTCCCCAACGGAAGGACTGTTCGAGGTTTCCTACGCAGACATATGATCGGGGCAGGGTCATGCCATTGAAGCGCTATGCTATTATCGACCTATCTTACAGGGGCTTGTATTTTAGGTACAACCACTTATCCACAATCCAGCTTTAAACCACTTTCATTTGCTAGCTCTCCTGTGATGGTATCAAAACTGCAGATTAGTGCTCATTAAAATAACATTATTAACACAGTTCACCGTATTTGGCGGATAATGTGAAATGGTGTATTGTGGGATATAGTTGAAGCGCCCAAGGGTTCTCGAGTTTAAAAAATTATAAACGGAATGTGTTCTTACACTATTACCGATTCTGTAAAATATCGACAGTAAAATTCATCAATAGAACATATTTTTATGGTCTCCCAATAACACAGCTAGACAAGCGCTGATATAATGGAAATATTTTTTTTATTTGGTCCAGTCTTAATGTATCACTTACACTTCATGAAATGGGTGATTTTCAAAGAAAATATGAAAATGCGGCACATTTTCCAATACAAAACGCTTTCACAAAATCACGAATTCAAACCAAATTACTGAGCAAGTGCGATGAAATCATAGAATTTTTTTTGAGTGTGTCAAAATTGCTTGATTGATACTTTATAACAAATGAAGGAACGCATTCTAGGCCGATATAAACATATTCGAATTACTGGTCTAAAACAGACCTGCTAAATGATGATTACTAATCGTAATGACTACCGGGTTGATTAATTATTTTCTTGAGAATCCATTTAATGATTGATTACCAATTACTTAAAATTTTGAATGATTATTTTCCAGTTAATTAAACAAATAATCAAAGGCAATTCTTAATTGATTACGATTAAAAACAATCAGAAAATAATCAAAAATATCGACAAAAAAGTCAAAAATAATCAAATAAATATACACATCAGCAATACTGAAAAACACACCAACAATACTGAAAAAAATCAAAAGTAATCAAAACAATTTTTTTTGATTATGTTTTGATAATTTTGGATTTGTTTTTAATATTTTTGATTTTTTTTGTTGGTATTTTTGATAATTTTTTAATATTTTCTGATTTTTTTTTAATCGTAATCAATTAAGAATTGCCTTTTCACCAAAAAAATTCAAATAATCATTACCAATTGAAAAAAGCCGTCTAATTACTAATCAAATTTAACAGATCTGGTCTGAAATCACGCATTTTCGACAGTATAAATGGGATGTTACATATTTATATGTTCTGTAGTGTGCACAAGTTTTCTATGAGTAAATCTTGATTGTGAAGGGAGCTTTACAAGAATAAATAGACTGAATACGTATAGTTTAGGTACGGAAGGAAGGCTTATTAAAAGGGCGTATACAAATATAGGGCAGGTCTGTGAGTGTAAATTCTCTGTAGAATTTTTTTAATGGCCTCTCATACTAAAATTTGGATGAAGAAAATTCACTAAATTGGCAGATTAAGTGACTGTTTTACTGAATTCAAATTTATCTATATTTCTACGATAAGAAAATAAGTCTTAAAGAATGAAATTGCTGGAAAAGCTAATACGGTAAGGATAATTTAATCGTCAGAGAAGCAAGGGCTGTTGTTGCTAGACTGAGGCACACCAAGCAATTCATTGTCTATTGCTTATGCTGGAAGACTCAGGCTATTGAGTGCGCTAAAAATTCGTTTATTTCTTTCATCCTAGCACAACAATTTTAATAAATTATATTTAATGTGCTAGTCACTTAAAATCAATCTATAATGGTGAGCTCCACAATAAAAAAAGGAAATTGTTATAAATTGCTTTGAAAAAAATTTTAGTTGTATAGAATTAGATTAAGGCAGGTTTCTACCTTGTGAAATTAAAAAAATTTTTTATGCATATTCAGATACATGTTTCAAGAAAACGCTCTCAAAACGTTTTTCTCAAAACCACATTTTCCGAGGCCGCCGTGGTGTGAAGGTAGTGTTGCCGGCCTACCACACCGAAGGTCCATGGTTCGAGCCCTGGTACAGGTAACATCAAAAGTGATTTGAAAAAAGTTTTTCAAAACGGGGTCGCCCCTCGGCGATGCCCGTTCGGAGTCGGCAAAAAACTGTATGTCCCACCAATTTGTAGGGAAAATTCAAATCGGCACACCACAAATTGGAAGAGAAGCTTGGCGCAAAAATCTCTTAGGAGGTTTATGATGATATACCTGTTGTATATCGCGCCATAGAGATAGAGAGATTTTCCGAGTTCGTGAAAGTCCTACAGGGCGCAAAAATTCAGCGATGAAATTTTTACATGTTTATCAGGGGCTTGTGCATCCGTGAAACTAGGATTTTCGATCGATTTTTTTTTTTCAAAAGCTCATAATTTTTGTATTTTTCATGTTTTATTTTTCGTTCTAGTTCCACGAATGCGTAACAGTGTACAGATTAAGAAAATATTTTTTGTTTTCAGACTTTATTTACGGACGCTAGGGCTTCCACCATGAGGACAAGTCGCCGCCGACCTGCCGCCATTGCCCCTTTAATTGGATCAACAACACCAAATTTGTGAAGCTTCATTAAACTTTTTCCGATAACTGTGCGCAAATTGTATCCTTCTACCTTTTATACTTTCCGAGAAAAAAATTCTAGAAAAAACATCAGGTTTTCGGGCCAACAAGGCAGAAACCTGCCTTAAGACTATCGCCGAAAATATTCCTCTTGGAAGCTGGGTAATTTTAACATTCTCCGGGTATCTTCATGGAATGGACCATCTACAAATTCATACGATTGCATTGCTTTATTCTTATACAAAAATCCAGAATTAACCAGTTAAAACGGCTAAATAATAGCAAACAAAGTCAACTTTAATTTGAAAATATGATATCTTGCCGCTGGAGCATTGAACTACCCTGAATAAAGAAAGAAGTTCTGTTACAATCGGTTTAGATACATCTAAAGTTTTCAAAACTGTAAGATCACAAATCATCAGTAAATAATCAAATATTATTGTAACGACTCTGTGCTTATAACATACCTGGGTCTTTAATATAATTTGTATGTATACAACGCAGAAAAAGAAGAAAATAATCAAAGCACTTCCGATGGATCAATAAAAGCAAAAAGCTCGTTCATATCTTAATTGAAAGTTAATCCTGAATTGCCCACCAAAAGAACCATAATCTTCAAAAAAATGTCAAAAACAAACTTTTCTAGAAATATTTATTCCTTAACTCGGATCTTTGTACAAAGACCCTACTCTTCTAACACCTACATCACTCTGGTCCAACCCTGTGGAAACTGCGCGTTTCCTCGGGCTTCCGTCAAAAGAGCCTGATGACAACTTAGATTGATTGAGCCCATTGGGCAGGGCGAAGCACTGTTAACAACTACAGCAACCATACCCAAGGGACCACATAGTGAACCTATCCGACAGAACACGTTAAGGTGTAGAAGGGTAAAATTAGATAAAAAAAGATATCAAAATTAGCATAGGTCCGAAATTTTATTTTTTATTTTCTGTGATGTGCAGTCTACCGATCTTCAAAATGCTATTTTCTTCCGAGTATCCAAAAAAGAGGACATGATCACCTCTTTGTTAGAGAGCTACATATCTAAACTGCGATCCAAAATTATTTAGAAACTAGTAAGCCCCTGCCCGCTTCGCTACGTCTCAGAACTTATAATAGACTAAGTCCGATTTTAATCATTATATCTTCCACACATATCAGATAAGATATGGAACTTATTTACATCGCTTATTGAAGCACTTATTATGATACCCATATTGTACTAAACACATTTTGGGGTCACCTTGGTCCACATATTATTCGATATCTCCGAAACTGCTAGAGATATCAAAACATGTAATACCTTAAATTTTAAGTTAAATGCCTAGAAATATCACGGTAGAAGTTACAATTAAATTAGTTAAGCAGTTTTTGAGCGATGCGCGACCAAACATACAGAGAGACAGACAAACATTTTAAAAATGGTTGATTTGGCTTCTCCCGGCACAATAATGATCCCTCCTATCGATTTTTCTTCAATATCTGCAATGTACAGACATCGGCCTGTTACAATTTTAATATAATAACATCCGGTTTCAAAGTTTGTTTGAAGAACGCCTTATCTCAGAAGAATGCCTTATTCAAAAACATCCAATCTGAAAGAAAATTCATTATATTTTCAGATCAATAGGGGCGTTTTTCAAAAAAATGATGAGTTTTAACAATTTTTTTCATATTCTTAAGACACCAAGGCAAATTATTACAAATTCCACCCCTAAATTTTGTTGCCCAGTGTAAATATCAAAATACTAGTCGTTACTGAAAAATTCCAAAGCTTTACTTTGGCACTTATTAGCTGTTGTAAAAGATTTTGGGAGCGTGTCATTATTCTGTATTACAAAATTCTGTGTGACAAAATTCTGTAAATTGCAAAAAAATTCTGCTTGAACAAAATTCTGCTTTTTAAAATTCTGCTTTCAATGTTCTGTATTACAAAATTTTGTATTAAAATATAATGTTAACAATGTTAAAGAGGTAATGTAATTATTTTGAAAAAGTGCGCACATGTACATATGTATATATTTTATTTGTTTTGTCGCAAGTTTTCATGTGGTTGTTGTAAATTATTAGGCTGTACTTAAAAACGCGCAAAAGAGTCGGATCGGTGGCATGTTGCCACCGATCAGGGCAACCACCTGGACTTGGCATGGCGTAGCCCAGGGTTATTTAAATAAGCGCGGCCGAAGGCCGCCTATGCAGAAAGGTCTTTTGTACAGAATAACTGTAGTTCGCGTAGCTGCGCACTTTTTCAAAATAATTACATTACCTCTTTAACATTGTTAACATTATATTTTAATACAGAATTTTGTAATACAGAACATTGAAAGCAGAATTTTAGAAAGCAGAATTTTAAAAAAGCAGAATTTTAAAAAAGCAGAATTTTAAAAAGCAGAATTTTAAAAAGCAGAATTTTGTTTTTAGAATTTTGTACATACAGAATTTCGACACCAACCCAAAGATTTTATATTTAAATTATGAAATTTTTTGCGACCTTTTTCCTTAAATTTGTACCATACTCCACGTCACAGAGAGCAGACGTGTTAATAAAAGTATTTGTTATTTGTTTATTGTTAATTGTTTATTTTTGTTAGTTGCTACAATCCTGAAGATGATTGCCGTTGAGCAATCGAAATATATCGATTTTAACAAAAAAATCAAAATGTGTTTTTAATTTTTATAATTATTGAACACGGACCTCAAGCCAGCAAAGAAATACAGATTTTATATTTAAGTTAAAAAGAACGAAACGGCAAATATTTTCTCCACCATCCCCACCTCAGCATACGATATTATTTGTTATAAAGTAACACCCATTTCTTGTTTGTGTGCGAGTTTAGTAGCACCTATAGATAATCAAATGCCTTCAAGAAAAAAAAGGAACTGAATAATTGGGTGAAGATATAACAAAATCGTATGCTTTGCGCCATTAACATACTTTTAGGGGCATGTTATATACATATCCCTTATGTACCAATGTAAGCTGATCAAGAAACTTTCTTAATGGTTAACGACTTAGCTCATTGTTGTTTTTGTTATAATGTTTTTGTTTTTTTCTTGATATTTAGTGTTGTTGCACAATGCAACCACGTGCTATAGTTACCATGCTTATATAAACAATAATAGACACGCACCTTTGAGAGTCACCCCAATATCTCCGGCTCCAGCAAAGCAACAACATTCCAAATGTGGCTGCTGCGCATGAATATTTTCGTTTTTCTTATTTTCTTTTATTTCTATATTTTTTCAGAACAAATATATTTACTATATATAAATATATACACGAAGCAGCTGTTAGGTGCTTGTGCATGCCTGTGTAGGTGCTTGTCCTACAATCCTACAATGACACAGCGGAAGGACGTGGTTGTAACATATTTGTCTTCTTCTTTCTTTTGTTCTGTTTGTGTGTGGTTGTATTTGTACTCTCGTCTCGTAGGTTAGGTTTGTTGTTGTGGCATCTACAACGTTGGTATTTGTAGTTATATGGGGTGGGGATTTTGAAGGCGCCATAGTCGACATAGGTTCAATACCGAATGCTTTGAGGGGAAGTAGTAACTATCATGGGTGTGGTGAATTTGGTGGCGATGTGATCTGAGGTATAAAAGACACCTTGACGGGGAATGTTTGAAGATGTTAATTTAATGCCTGATAAGAAGTTGAAGATTCGCCTACTACCGATTCATCGAAGTTCCTACTACCGATCCGATTTAGGTGGAAATTTTGTTAAAAGTTAAAAAGAACGAAACGGCAAATATTTTCTCCACCATCCCCACCTCAGCATACGATATTATTTGTTATAAAGTAACACCCATTTCTTGTTTGTGTGCGAGTTTAGTAGCACCTATAGATAATCAAATGCCTTCAAGAAAAAAAAGGAACTGAATAATTGGGTGAAGATATAACAAAATCGTATGCTTTGCGCCATTAACATACTTTTAGGGGCATGTTATATACATATCCCTTATGTACCAATGTAAGCTGATCAAGAAACTTTCTTAATGGTTAACGACTTAGCTCATTGTTGTTTTTGTTATAATGTTTTTGTTTTTTTCTTGATATTTAGTGTTGTTGCACAATGCAACCACGTGCTATAGTTACCATGCTTATATAAACAATAATAGACACGCACCTTTGAGAGTCACCCCAATATCTCCGGCTCCAGCAAAGCAACAACATTCCAAATGTGGCTGCTGCGCATGAATATTTTCGTTTTTCTTATTTTCTTTTATTTCTATATTTTTTCAGAACAAATATATTTACTATATATAAATATATACACGAAGCAGCTGTTAGGTGCTTGTGCATGCCTGTGTAGGTGCTTGTCCTACAATCCTACAATGACACAGCGGAAGGACGTGGTTGTAACATATTTGTCTTCTTCTTTCTTTTGTTCTGTTTGTGTGTGGTTGTATTTGTACTCTCGTCTCGTAGGTTAGGTTTGTTGTTGTGGCATCTACAACGTTGGTATTTGTAGTTATATGGGGTGGGGATTTTGAAGGCGCCATAGTCGACATAGGTTCAATACCGAATGCTTTGAGGGGAAGTAGTAACTATCATGGGTGTGGTGAATTTGGTGGCGATGTGATCTGAGGTATAAAAGACACCTTGACGGGGAATGTTTGAAGATGTTAATTTAATGCCTGATAAGAAGTTGAAGATTCGCCTACTACCGATTCATCGAAGTTCCTACTACCGATCCGATTTAGGTGGAAATTTTGCTGACCAAACTTCAAGTAAAAATCAATGCGTTCTATAAGGGAGCTTCTTCTATAAGCCCCGGTCGTGATAGAGGCTGGATGTGCTGCTGTGTCTACCTTCACTTCGAGTATTTATACGGGAGAGATGCTTAAATCTAACTTCCTGCACCATTAAGTTTGACCCGTGTTAGTACAAAACTGAACGTGTCGAGCAGAAGATCATACGACGCAGTGATACATACCATCCTTTAGGCAGGACTTTATGCATCTAACATGAAACGTTTAGAAATTGGAGCAATCTACCACATTTCGATTCGAATCTCAAATACCAAGTCCATTGATTAGACAGTGAAAACCTTACAACTAAATTGAGAAGCAAAAAGACTAAGAACCAAGAATTTTCGGAAAAACTTGATTTTACAAATGCAAAGTTTTTAAAAAGATCTAAACTGTTTTTGTCTAATCGTTACTAGGAATTCTTGTGAACTAAGGCGCCACTTACGAAATTTCTTTAAACACGCAAATGCAAAAGCACATAATTTTCTTGGAACTTACAGCGAGTCTAATACTTTTCATTTCCTCTTTTTCTTATGCTTCTGGAAAAATTGGTTATAAAAAAAAATTAAGTCACTTGCTATGTCAATACTTAGTTTACGCTATAATTTTAGGCTGCCAATGTAAGTATAGACTGATTGCTTATATTGTATGTGTGCATAAGGCTGTAGAGGAATAACTAACCAGTAACCGACACAATAGGTGCCAAACTAGAGCCGAAGTGACACAGAAAAAATGTTTAAAACTGAACTAGTTCGTTCCTGGCAAGTTCTGCATTGGTTCAAAGCAGTAATTGCCTATTAAGTTTACAAACATTTTGTATTTTATATCTAGTTTTGTGTATGCAGAATAATATAAAATAAAATAAAATCAAATAAAATATAACAAAACAAAATAAAATAGAATGGAATAGAATAGAATAAAATAGAATAGAATAGAATAGAATAGAATAGAATAGAATAGAATAGAATAGAATAGAATAGAATAGAATAGAATAGAATAGAATAGAATAGAATAGAACAGAATAGAATAGAATAGAATAGAATAGAATAGAATAGAATAGAATAGAATAGAATAGAATAGAAAAGAATAGAATCAAATAAAATAAAACAAAATAAATAAGCAACGAAAAGTAAAATAAAATTAAAAACATACAGTAAAATAAAATGAAATAATTTTGTTGTTGGTTTTATGGTCTGTTCATTTTTACATATTTTTGTAAGTATAGCGAGCTCAAGACCAGTTGATAATAATTCTTAGTTAAAATAGTACTATAACTATAGCCTGTATATGTTTGTTGCTTTCAATTTTTCCTTTAATCAAAAATAATAATAATTAACTAAGAATTATTATCAACTGGTCTTGAGCTCGTTATACTTACAAAAATATGTAAAATGAAATAAAATAGAATAGAATAGTATAAAATAAAATAAGTAAAGAAAATTTGAATAAAATAAAACAATATAATATAATATAATATCATATAACATAATGTAATATAAGAAAATCTAATATAAATAATATAATAAGATAAAATAAAATAAAACAAAACAAAATAAAATAGAATAGAACAAAATAATATAGAATAAAATAAACTAAAATAAAATAAAATAAAATAAAATAAAATAAAATCAAATAAAATAAAATAAAATAAAATAAAATAAATAAAAATAAAATAAAATAAAATAAAATAAAGCAAGATGCAACAAAATGGTAAAATAAGATGAAGTAAAATAAAATAAAATAAAATAAAATAAGATAAAATAAATAAAATAAAATAAAATAAAATAAGATGAAGTTAAATAAAATAAAATACGATAAGATAAAGTAAGATAAAATAAAGTTAAATAAAATAAAATAAAATAAAATAAAATAATTATTGTTGGAGCAGTGCTCAAATTTTTTTTTCATGTTTGTTTTATGAAGTAAAATAAAATAAAATAAAATAAAATACGATAAGATAAAATAAAATAAAATAAAATAAGATAAAATAAATAAAATAAAATCAAATAACATAAAATAGGATGAAGTTAAATAAAATAAAATACGATAAGATAAAGTAAGATAAAATAAAATAAAATAAAGTGAAATAAAATATAATACAATTAAATAAGATGAAGTTAAATAAAATAAAATAAAATAAAATAAAATAAAATAAAATAAAATAAAATAAAATAAAATAAAATAAAATAAAATAAGATAAAATAAGTAAAATAAAATAAAATAAGATGAAGTTAAATAAAATAAAATAAAATAAAATAAAATAAAATAAAATAAAATAAAATAAGATAAAATAAGTAAAATAAAATAAAATAAGATGAAGTTAAATAAAATAAAATACGATAACATAAAGTAAGATAAAATAAAATAAAATAAAATAAAATAAAATAAAATAAAAAAAAAGAAAAAAATAAAATAAAATAATATGAAGTAAAATAAAATAAAATAAAATAAAATAAAATAAAATAAAATGAAATAAAATAAAATAAGATAAAATAAAATAAAATAAAATATAATATAATATAAGAAAATAAAATAAGATAAAGTTAAATAAATAAAATAAAATAAAACACGATAAGATAAAATAAGATGAAGTAAAATAAAATGAAATAAAATGAAATAAAATAAAATAAAATGAAATAAAATGGAATAGAATAGAATAAAATAAAATAATTAAAATAAAATAAAATAAAATAAAATAAAATAAAACAAAATGAAATAAAATAAAATGAAATAAAATAAAATAAGATAAAATAATTAAAATAAAATAAAATAAGATGAAGTTAAATAAAATAAAATACGATAAGATAAAGCAAGATAAAAAAAAAAAAAAAATAAAATAAAAAAAAATAAAAAAAAAAGAAAAAAAAAAATAAAATAAAATAAGATGAAGTAAAATAAAATAAAATAAAATAAAATAAAATAAAATAAAATGAAATAAAATAAAATAAGATAAAATAAAATAAAATAAAATATAATATAATATAAGAAAATAAAATAAGATGAAGTTAAATAAATAAAATAAAACACGATAAGATAAAATGAGATGAAGTAAAACAAAATGAAATAAAATAAAATAAAATGAAATAAAATGGAATAGAATAGAATAAAATAAAATAATTAAAATAAAATAAAATAAAATAAAACAAAATGAAATAAAATCAAATAAAATAAAACAAAACAAAATAAAATAAAATAAAATAAAATAAAATAAAATAAAATAAAATAAAATAAAATAAAATAAGATGAAGTTAAATAAAATAAAATACGATAAGATAAAGTAAGATAAAATAATAAAAAAAAAAAATAAAAAAAAAAAAAAAAAAGAAAAAAAATAAAATAAAATAAAGTAAAGTAAAAGTAGAAGTAAAATAAAATAAAATAAAATAAAATAAAATAAAATAAAATAAAATAAGATAAAATAAAATAAAATATAATATAATATAAGAAAATAAAATAAGATGAAGTTAAATAAATAAAATAAAATAAAACACGATAAGATAAAATGAGATGAAGTAAAATAAAATGAAATAAAATAAAATAAAATTAAATAAAATGGAATAGAATAGAATAAAATAAAATAATTAAAATAAAATAAAATAAAATAAAATAAAATAAAATAAAACAAAATGAAATAAAATCAAACAAAATAAAACAAAACAAAATAAGATAAAATAGAATAAAAGAAAAGAAAATATAATATAATGAAATAAAATAATGTAAGGAAACATAAAAAAGAAAAGCGAAGAAAGAAAAAAAAGCAATTTCGAAAAAAGGAACAGCGAGGAAGTTGAAGAAAAGTACCAGTAAGGAAAGAAAAAGAGTGAACGAAATGAAATAATGAAAACTGGAAAATTAACAGTTTTTCTTATTATGGTAAATATAGTGGAATATGAAGATTAAAATAAAAGTAAATTTGACCCCTTTTGTGGCTAAATGATTGAACGAAGTCTAGTCCTATGAAAATCGAGAGGTGATTCAAAAGAGAATTATTTCAAACTTTACTGGTTCCGAAAGCACTGGGAGTGCAACAGTTCCCAACTAGACTATTTCATTACTGTGCATTATTTCTCTCCGATATATTTACGCGAATCTCCGTTATATCGCATGCACTTAACTGCCACCAAAAGAAAGCTATGATTTCAGTGCACTCTTAACGCCGTGTATGTGCTGGTAACTAAACTAACAATTTTTTTGTCGAATGTTCGCAGAAGGTATTAATTTGAAAATTTATAGCAATATTTGATATACAAAACGTACAAACATAACGTAACATGACTTATGTATACGAGTATATAATTCCCAGATGGTTGCACTATTGAGTGGCAGAAATATGCTAGTATTAGTTTTCCTACTTATGTGTGTGTGTATATCACAATACTACAGCCCTCGCAATTAGACGCCTGGGATTTGGTAAAAGAAATTCAGAAATTCGTACAGCAAGAGCAGAAATGCGTGGGTCAGTTCGTGTAATTGGCGTTGCATTGCTGGATTTTGCTTTGTACAAGTAAATATGGATTTATATAGAGAACGCGAATTGGGCGTAAAATTAGAATTGGTATTTTGAGTTAATATTCAGTTACATGATATATTTGTTAATAGTTGAGTAGAGTACGTTTGTATTTGTGACATGATTTCATTGCTAATAGCTGACTTAATGTTTACTAAGGTTTCAATCAGTATATGTATATATTAGGGTTGAAAAAATATTTTTCGCTTAGCATTAAGTGCAACTCGATTTTAAAATAAGAAATAACAGTTTCGACTGAAAAATTTATTTCTGCACAAAATCGTAAAAAACTTAAGAAGTTTTCGAATATTATTCTTTTAATACTTTCTCGTTCTTAAACAAAATAAAGTGTATTTAATTTTTGGACTTTTTACTCAAATTAGAGAAATAATAGGAAGAAAATTGGTTAACTGCTGCATTTTAATAGGCTTTGGAGGGGTTCCACTAAAGATTCTAAATCATTTAAAAAAAAAAAGTGTTTCCTTGGACAACCAGACTTGATTATTTATTTTTTTAAAAATCAAGTGCACCGATAAAATTTTGTTTTTATTCTTACGCGTTTACAAATTCCACCAAAAGAGGAAGAAAAAAAAAACAGTGTTTATTTTTTGTCAGAAGATAGTGTGCATGAGTAAATAGATAGAACATGCAATAAAGCGCAGGGTTATTGGAACTTCTGTAACTTCTTTGTTTATAACTTTAGCCGATCAGCTTAAAGGGAGCAATGTCTTAAAGCGGTTTCGTTTGGTGAAACAAAAAGGTTATGAAACTATGAAACTATGTGAAATCGGCTTCAGAGCTCGAAAGGACATTTAAACTAAATCCCTGCATATAATAAAATTGTAAAAGGTCGATGTCTGTACATTGCAGATATTTAAGAAAAATTTATAGGAGGGATCATTAATAAGCCAATAGAAGCCAAATCAACAGTTTTTAGAATTTTTGTAAGTCTGTCTGTATGTTTGGGCGGTCATCACTCGAAAACTAATGAATGGAATTGAATGGAACTTTTACCGTTGCATTTATAGACGTTTAACTTAAAATTTAAGATATCAGTTTTTCCAGCAGCTTTACTTGTTTCTGAGATATCTACCGATATGTGGACCAATTTGACCCAAAATGTGTTTAGTACAATATGGGTACCAAACGAACGGTTATATTTAAACGATGAAATTAAGTTCAATATCTCATCTGGTACGGGATATTATGATTAAAATCAGACTCAGTCTGTTATTAGTTATGAGACGTAGCGAAGCGGGCTGGGTTCACTAGTAAATACTAAAATTTTGACATATCAATTTTTAAAATCGGAAGTCAAAAATCAAAGTTACAATAAAACAAAGAATAAAAAAAAAAAAATTTTTTTCGGAACGCTCCAACATAAGCTTCAAATTTAGGGGCGGACTTTTGCGACTTTTTTTTGACCCGGTCTAATGGACATAGAAACGGATTGCTCTGCTTCAATTTACAACTTTCAAAAATGCCAAAATGTATTCAATCTTTTTAACGTTAGCCAAGAATGCCTCATGCGCATAACGACTAGAAAAATTGTATCATAAGAGACTCTATATTTAACTTCAGCCCAGACCGTTAGTAATTGGAGCAGGATTTTTCGCTGCCGGTAATTGCCATACACTCAATACAGAAGACCACTTCAGTGTTCAGGCTGATGTTAAACATAAATTGGAAAAAATTCTATACATACAATGCAAGTAGATATGTATGTAAATACAATATATACATAAATATTTTAAATGCAATCTGAGTGAGTCAAGTGTAAATCGAGAGCTTTCGTGTTCCATTTGATTATTCGTTGGCATTATTGGCATGCAAATAATGTGTTGCCACAAATAAATACACGACAGACACATACATACATACATACACACATTCGCGATGTGTGTTCTCGCTAAAATACTTTTCGTTTAATTTTTCAATATTTTAGCCGTAGTATACTTGCATGTAAGCATGTTTGTAATTATGTGTTGGCATAATAAACACTTGTTTTTCGATTTTATTTAGTCATCAAAACTGCCATTAGGGCGCTGCAATCAAAATGTTCAATTCTTTTCAATATGTGTGGTTATGTTTTGTTTGGTTTATTATACATTCCCCGCAGTCAAAACAAAAAATTGTAAATTACTTCAAACCTTGTCTGAGCAACAAGCCCAACTAATCAGTTAACCAAAAGTAGGAGAAAAGACTCCATTCGGAGCCATAAAACGCACATTTCTCGGAGCATTACCCTGAGAAATGAGCTTTTTCGGAGCCCGAAAGGGGAGACAAATCATTATACGCGGGCACCCTAAAAGCAGTCATAACAAGTAAGGAAGTCTAAGTTCGGGTGGAACCTAACATTATATACCTAGTAGTGATCTATTATGGCATACCAATTTACGCAGGTCTATTTTAATACTTTTCAGTTCGTATTATAAAGTCAACTAATTTATTTGTAAATAAATAGCTTCCCTACCAATAACTGCTAACTACAATTTTTCAAAATACCAATACATGCACATTTTATGTTTGAAAAATTTGCGTTCAAATAGACAGACGGACGGAGAGACGGACATGGCTAAATCGACTCAGCTTATGGTCAGCATCTTCTTCTTCATCTTCTTCTCATATGTACAAACATTTCATGTTCATTAAAGGTATGAAAATCAAAAAAGGTATATAACTTCCCAATTGCAATGGGGTATTAACAACGCCCGGATATTTTACTTTCGTGTTATCCGATTTGCTTAATTTTTGTCAGGAGTATACTACATACTATTGTGAAGCAGCTGACAAAAAGTTTTTTTTAGAATAATACACTATAAAGAGGCGGGGCCACGCCCATTTTCGAAAAGTTATATTTTTCGACTTTCTTCATTCACGGACACTTTGAAAGTGAAATAGAAATGACATAAAGCTTTTGTACGCAAAGTTATTGCCTATTAAATATATATATGATCCTTTTCAAAATTTTTCATATAAAAGTGGGGTAGACCTTAACCGATTCTGCCCAGTTTTTTCCGGAGAATTCCCTGTATACATGAGAATCTGTGCGCCGAAGTTCGTTTCGATATCTTGAACGGTTTTTGATTTATAATTAATAATATTTCCAAATTTGACTTACTCAAAAGTCGGCGGTGCCACTCCCATTTTCAAAAATTTCTTGAAAAATAATTTTCTGCCTTAACGTTAATGTACGCACCAAATTCTATCCTTATAAGTGTATTATCTACTGAATAATCACTTTAAAAAAGGTCAGAAAACGCTCTAAAACATTCAATTAATTGAGCCTTACCTTACCTTGAGCTCTACAATAGTAATTTCCTCTCCCAAGGTTCCGTGAATCTTCATGAAAAAATGGCTTCTTTGATGTTTACTAAATAACACTTCAAAAAAGCTCGAATTACGCCTCTTTTTGGATCATTATTTCGGAGCACTTTGTCTGTGGTTAGCTGGGTAGTCAGCTAACGGTCATTTTTCATATAAGCAACTGGTATTTTTACAATGGCGATATGCTACGAAATGTCAATTGTCAGCATTCGCACAGAAATTTACCAGTTTTAAACTAGTCCAAGAGAGCCCAAAAAATTTGACAGTTAAATTTAAGTTTTAATTGTAAGTGAAAATAGTTTAAATGCCTTCAGGCATGGTGGAAAAGTACTCAGTGCACTTGGAGAGGCGTGATGCTCAAAACATCAATTTTGAAAAATAAGTATTAATGAAATTTTTCCAATTCGGGGCACTCCAGTATTCTTCAAAAAATATAATATTTTTTGGGAAATATTTTGTCTTTTTGCGACTAGTTTTAGCTTAGTTAAAAAATTCCAATTGTTAACTAGTATTTTTCCTGACTGGTTTGGTATTTTACTGTAGGGTTATTGTTATCCTGATTTGTTGCCATTAATATTGCTAATTATAATTTACCTACTAATTATGTTGATATTTTTGTAAGTGAATACCGATGCGGCAAATGATATTAAGTTAGAAGTGCCTTATGGGCTGGTGGCATAGCGTGATAGGGTTGTCAGAATCAATGTATCACAAGTGTTTTAGTTTATATTTAGACTTAAGTTTTGTGAGTAGGTATTATTCTGATCTTTTGAAATAATAATTACTAACTGCGAAGTATAAAGCTGATGACCCACTTGCGTCTTATTTTGGTTCGAGATATAGAATCCCCAATCAACAATTTATGTATTCATAATTTCTTTGTTTCGTTTTTATTTTTTTGTATAGAGAACGCTGATACTTTGGCATAGCACTTTTTAGCATTAGGGGGCACAAAAATCGTCTTATCCTCTTTCCAAGGCATGTATCAACCAACTATTAAGATAGCTCTCAAACTGTAGTTAGAAACTTGATAAAAGCCTGTAAAGTAGGTATGTTCCTAATCTTTGAATACTAGTTTTGATGATGGTACTCCTATAGCCAAATGTTTGTGATGCACAGTTTCAGGTCTAATTTTATAATTTATATACTCTCCTTTCAAAAACCGAATGACCAAAAACACATAGGTTAGGTAAAAGTGGCTGCCGCAACGGCACAGTTAGGTCAGTATCAGAAAGCCCTTTGTGACACTACTTAAAGACACCGTTAAACCTCCTCTTCGAACCAATTTGAAGTTCTAATAAAGGTCATCAGGTTCTTGATGGCATACTCCGCAATTTGGCCGATGTTATCCAGGAAGGGAGCTCCCAGGCCCGTCTGGCGCCACTTAATGATGGTCAGTTGCAGATGAGGTGTTCCACAGATTTTTCCTCTTCGTCGTCCTTGCAGCTTCTACAGCAACGACGATGAGGACACCTAGCCTCTCCGCGTGGCTACCAATGAGGCAATGACCAGTTAGTATTCCTATTGACTTCGAAATATCAGCCCTTCTCAGGGTGTTAACTTGCCAAGATCTTTTTCGATGCCTTTTTTACCAGGTTTGGTTGCATATCCGACTCCCTGGGGTTTGTCGCCATCTTTCATAAGCTTGTCTGTAGGTATATTCGTTTAGAAGGGTATGCTTGGCGGTCTTTGGCAGAAAGAACCTGCTTGGTCGTACACTGCCTAGCAAGCTCATGTGCCCTACAGTTTCCCTCAATGTCTCTTGTGTCTCGGGACCCACGTAAAGTCCACACAGTTCTGCTTGCCCATTTCTTGAAGCGATCGGGACAGTTAAGTGTTAATTCGGAGGTGATTGAGTGAGAGCCAAGCAATTTAATGGCGTATTGACTGCCGCTAAAATTCAAGATTTACTTGCCGATAGTGTCCTGCCTATCCACGCCGTGGCTTATATGATTGAAAAGACTTCAGTTTGAAAGACACTACAGTGATCAGGTATTCTGGAAGAGAGTTCTCGGTCACAACTCTTTGAAAAGACTCCTCGGCCAACCCTCCCATTTAATTTAGAACAGTCAGAGTATGTGGATATGGTACTTTCTGCACTGTAGCACCGATCCGACCTACTGGAGATGTTTACTGTGAAGTTACACTCCGAAACTGTAGTAGCCGCGCAGCAACCCGTGCTTCTGGCAAGAAAACTGAAATTCTTTAGTATGCTGGAATGCCCCTTGGGTCGTACGTTCCCGCTGGACGATCCCCTTGGGGATGACGTCGCTGCTGCTCGGTACCCTTCTATATTTAGGAGAAGAAGGTCTAGAATGTACGGGAGAGCTTCGCATATGCCACAACCTTCCCGCCCCCCCAACATGTATCTCTTAGAAGCGAGTTAACAACACCACCTTGAGGTGTGTACTTTGTGACATAGCGTGTCACACCAACAGTCCCCAGAGATGAAAGTATTCTCCTTCCCTTGACTAGTTGAAAGCTCCTTCGATGTCGAGGAAGGCCCGCAGATAGAAGTCCTTCTCATCCAAAGCTTTATGGTAGAGATTAGGGCATGGAGCGCAGTCTACGTCGATTTACCTTTAAGGTACCCGTGTTGATAGCTAAAGATAAGGCTGCTGTCAATTGTGGTGGTAAAGAGATTGTTCATTATCCTTTCTAAGGTTTTTAGTGCGAGGGACGAAAGACAAAAAGTCACACGAATTCTTGACAGGTACAAATACATCCATTCAAATTGCAGAACGGACTTGATAAAGTGAAACAAAATAATCCTGTCAAATTGTTGATTGATTGAACAATTTGTAACTGTAAAAGCTCCAAGTTCATTGATGTGGAGCACATTGTTAATGATAATTGGAGTTTCACATAGCTCATGATCATCGTACAAAAACGTGATCATTTTGTTTGCAAAAATTTTTTTTTTACGGATTTCGGTAAAATGTTAAATTGCTATGAATGTTTGTTCCAGCGATTTCTTGCTAAAGATGACTAACACCTCGAAAATGGGCGTAGCCGCCACCCACGAGTATTGAAGTATCTTAAGGGCACAATTAATATTTCTTTGCGATTAACCTATTATAAACAATATTTTAATTGGTTATGCAGATGCAAACTGGGCTGAGGACAGGACTGATTGTGAATCTAATTCAGGATATATTTTTAAATTAAATGGAGGCGCTATAAGCTGGTCTTGTTAGAAACAAACATGCGTTTCACTATCGTCTACTTAAGCCGAAGTTGTTGCACTGTCAGAAGCATGCAAAGAAGCCTTGTGGATTCGGAAGTTACTTTTGGATTTTAATATACAACAAACTTTACCAATTGCCATTTTCGAGGACAATCAAAGTTGTTTGAACCTAATCAATTAAAAACTAAGCAATTGTACCAAACGAAAATCTATTTCGATAAGGATCATGTTAATAAAATTGGCATCAAATGTCTATATTTGCCAACTGAGAAGTTGTTAGCTGATATGCTTACAAAACCGCTGGATTATTACTAAATTGAGGAAGGGTGTTAAATATATCAATTTAATACTTAATAATACTTTCAATGTTACTTACAATTATAATGAACAACCCCATTAACGAAAACGACATAATTTAAAACCTAAATCATTTCCAAACAAACCGAAACTTTATACCCCAAACCAAGTGTACTTTTCGGAACAACCGTTTTCCCCAGCTTACCAGGGTTTTTGTTTTTCCCTGATTTGTACTAACTCTATGAACTTTACGCTTATGCGTAGGTGTTAGGCAGTTATGTTAGATAGTATGTAATTAACCTGTACCTTCATCTAGATAGTGAAACATACTCAAGAATTTTCCCTTTTGTGTAATTTTAAATTCTAATTCAACTTTAAGGTAGTTGTTGAATTGTGAGACTTCTTCAATATTTAGTAGAGTTGTGTAGTTCGCGAACGTACTAGTTCAGTTGAACGAATCAGTTCAGTGATTGAACGAACTACAACGTTCAAATGTTTTTAACCTCGTTCAGTGATTGGCTCACATAAGTATATAGTTCAAATGCTCCTGTGGAAGCGAGTAGTGACAACCAAAGGATAACTAAAATTTGTTATGTCAACCCAACTCAATATTGGTTTTAAAAAACAGCTTAAGTTAGCCGACATTGGCTCTTATTGCCACAATAAGTTTTACTTACCGAACGGTTAACTCCTACCTGAGCTCCAAACCATCGTTTTGTGTCCACGCTTTTTCTTTTGTTTCCTGTGCCATGGATATACAAACCGATTGAGAAGAAAACTCGGTATTGAAAGACTGAACGAAGTGAACGACCTAGTTCACTTTTGAAAAAAGGACTAACTCGTTCGATCTTTAAATTGAACGAATTTGCCCAACTCTAATATTTAGTCCAATTTCCTTACCGATTTGTTTATACCATGTATAAACTTAAATCTTAGCGTATAGGTACTATAAGCAGCGCTTAATTGAAAACGATAGTTTAGTAATGGTTGTATGATTGAAATCAAGAGTTCACATGTACCTCCGTTTCTGCCGTTAAAATCATGCATGGCGAATTCTCCGACAGGGACATTGCACAGAAGAAATTAGTAACATTACTGACATTTAGGTTTTGTACGACAGCAACACCAACCTAGTCGAGAATAAGGGCCGGTTTCACCAACGCGACTAAGACTAAAACTAAGTCGTGACTTAAGTTAGCACAGATTCGAGACTAACTTAATTTTTGGTTTCACCAACTGAGCGACTTAAATAATTTTGAACACAACAACCCGATCAGCTGTTTTATACATAGCAGTATTTTTTCATACCAGACAACTCTGCGCATCCCAATACCCCAGTGCGAAATGGGCATGTATGGCCATACACGAAGGAATGTATTGATCTCACATTTCTCTTTAGTTGAAAGGTACTAAAATTAGTGCTTAATTGAAAACGATAGTTTCGTGGTGGTCGCATGCTAGAAAACAAGCGTTCACATGCATCTACGCATATGCCGGAAAAGTTATGCTTGACAAATTTTCCGGCTGGGACATTGTACAAACCAAATTAAGAGCATTACTGACATTTAGGTTTTGAACGACAGCAACACTGACTTAGCCGAGAATAAGTCAGCTGGCAGGTTGACTAATGTGTGACTTAGCTTAGTTATGTGGTGAAACTGACTAAGTGAGAAACTTGACTTAGCTAAGTTAATTCGAGTTGTTGAAACCGCCCCTTTGTCTATTTGGTTAAAATCGAAGATAGTGTCAGCGTAATAATTCAGTGAAGGTTCAAAAGGTTCTCATTGTAATTGCCGGAGCCAGTTTGACTACCTTATACTTGTCTGATGTATGGCTCGTAATAATGAATCATGAGCTCTTTTGTGGTTTTCAATCATTGAAAAGGCTGGCCAAAATGCTTTCTTTCACCAATACCGAAATCTCGTAGTCGATAAGCTCTAATGACCGATAATGGTTATGTGGCATACAACAATATCTCATAACTGTGTACATAATATTCGGCTTTATGTGAACACAGTCAGACCTCCTTTTATTTACAATGCTCACCTTTTGATTAATTGTACAAAATGTAATTACTATCAATAATCTCATTAATAAAAGGAAGGAAGTTGTTATGTAATTTACTGTGATATCTTTTAGTTGGTCAATATGTCCTTTGAGTATTTTAGAATAATTAATTATCTCAAGCATACAGGCTAATGACCACACAATGCAAATAGTACAAAAATAAAAAAAAAACAAACAAAAATAAAAAAATGTGAAAACCCCACAATAGACAAAAGTTTATTAAACAGGAAAGTAAATAAATAAAGCACAAATAAAACTTTACAAAAACTTAAGCGCTGATTTTACTAAATCGAAGAAATGGGGGAAATGCAAACACACTGACAGTCTACCAAAGTCAAACAACAACAAGTAATGAAAGGAAATAATAACAAAAACAACAATTACCAACTCTAATTGAAAGTGAAGTAAAAAAATAACAGTAAAAAATAAACCAACCAATATTGGACTACACAGTGAGCTCCTTTAAAAAAAAGCAACAAGACAAAACATTGAAAAAAGTTGCAAATAAATACAAAAAAAAACATTAAAATAAAAACAAAAAAGTAACTCAATATAAATAATAATAATAATAATAATGCATGAAATACAAAATCGGAAGTTCAAACACACTTTTTGGCAGATAATCAGCATTTATGAAAGTTTTGCCACATTAAAGAAAATAAAGCAAAAAAAAAAAGGAGTAAAAGGAAGCCAATACTTCGTTTATGCTTGTAATTTCATATTTTTATGCTTAAGCGTTTATTTGTGATTGCATAAAGAGGAAAAAGGATTCGAAAAAGAAAACATACCGAAACTGCTCCAATGAGCTTGAGTGATGGGCGTTTACTGAAGAAACCGGGTTTGCGATTTCAGTGCAGTTCCTGCTCAAGCATATTCGTTCATGCTCTGAATCAGAGAGTAGCACGAAAATCGTTTCCAAAAAGTTCGGGTTTTTTGTGTTATATTATTTCATGTTGTTGTGTTATGTTGTACTATTTTATGATATACTCGACAATCTGGCCACGCTTCGCTTCGTATCAGCACTTGTAATAGACTGAGTCGGATATCAATCATCGTATCTCGAGAAATGGAACTTATTTACATCACCTTTTTGCTTTCACTTTCGTTTGATACCCATATTGTACTGCCACAATTGGCTCAACTTGGTCCAGATATTGGTCGATATAACAATGGTAAAAGTTTCATTTAACTCTAATCAGCGGGTTTTGAGTTATTCGCGATCAAACGTACAGACAGACAAAAATTCTAAAAGCTGTTGAATTGTCATCTAATAACGATCGCTCCTATTAATTTTCTCAAATATCTGCCATGTATGTACGGACAACGAGGTGTTACAATATATAGAGATTGTGCTAATGGCCTGTCATTTTGTGTCATGTTGTCAGTTTATATCATGCACGTTGTGTTATGTTACGTTATGTTATGCTATGGAATTTGATATTAGTTGCGTTAAGTTATTTTTTTATATTTTTCCATGTTGTTGTGTTATGTTACATTGAAAATAACAAATATTATGTTAAAATAAATTATATCATGCTATGTTATGTTCATTTCATTATTTCATATAAACTTATGTTATGGTTTTTCATGTTATTTTATGATAAGTATTGCCTCGCCATTTTGTGTTTCAACATACGAGGTGTGTTCAAAAAGTATCGCGAATTTTGTGTTTTTTCAAAAATTATTTAGTTATTCATGAATATCTATTTTGTCCCCTTCAAAGTAATCCCCATGAGATATTATACACTTGTGCCAACGGTTCTTCCAATCTTCAAAGCACTTCAAAAAATAATTTTTTTGTATCTTGTTCAGCTCCTCCTTCGATGCCGTCTTTATCTCGTCAAGAGAAGCGTAACGTCGTCCTTTCATGGGCCTCTTCAGTTTAGGGAACAAGAAAAAGTCACAGGGGGCCAGATCTGGGGAATACGGTGGCTGCGGCATCATTAGTGTGTTGTTTTTGGCCAAAAAGTCGCGCACAAGCAACGACGCGTGAGCAGGGGCGTTATCGTGGTGCAAAAGCCAATTTTTGTTCTTCCACAAATCCGGGCGTTTCTGGCGGATTGCTTCGCGCAAATTGCGCATAACTTGCAGGTAATATTCCTTATTGACCGTTTTTCCCTGTGGAAAGAACTCATGATGCACCACGCCCCTGCAATCGAAGAAAACTGTCAGCAAAACTTTCACATTCGACCGAACTTGGCGCGCTTTTTTCGGTCTTGGTTCGTGCGGCAATGTTCATGCGATGCTGTTTTTGGTCACAATTGAGCAATTTTGGTACGAATTTCGCGTAAAAATCGAAGACGATCCAAAACACGTGCAAGCAAAGCAGCTGTCACCAATTAACTGAACATTCAAAATGGCCGAACTTGTCGGCAAAAGTGAGAGACATGAGTACCAACATAACGCCACAAAAAATTCGAAATTCGAATATACGTAACCAGCGAAAATTCAAAATTCGCGATACTTTTTGAACACATCTCGTATGTCAACTTTGACTTATTTCATGCCATGTTAAATGGTGTTGTGGGATGTTGGTGTAAATTGTCATAAAAAACGTAACATAACTTCGCCTGTCATGCCATTAAATAACTTAACGTAAACTTCGTAAAGAGTACGAGAAAAGAGTTGAACATTTACGACATTCTGACAAATTAGCTTTCTCACTTAAGGTTTTGGCAAAAATAATTTTATAGGCGTTTAAAGGGTTAAAATGTGCTAAACAATTATTCAGGAAAAAATTTCAACAGAATATATGCCAGAAAAAAGTTTTGAACATATCACGTATGAGACTTTGTAAGAAAAAATAAAATATGATGAGGCTGGGTGAGTTTCTGTGGCTCGTTCTTCTCTTCTTCTTCAATCGTTTTTTCTAATTCCTTGAAGCGACTCTCAGAACTACAACAAATGTATCTGTTTTGTCACTTTTGGAACAGTTTTTCGGAATTTTTGCACCAAAGTTCCCATTCTGATAGATACATTTTTGGTTCTTGTAAGTCTCAAAACAGTTGGTTATTTTAAATACCCGGTTCTCTTTCTGCTATTTCGTGATTCTGTGCAACACCAACAAACACACAAATAGTTATCTGTGATAAAAACATGCGGCTTGTCGTACAAGTAAAAGAACAAAACGAGTACCACAACGAACGGATGGTCCACATTGATGGGACGAACTGCCAAAAATAATAAAAAAAACAAGTAAGGAAAGGGCTGTCTTCGACTGTGCCGAAGACTTTATACCTTTCATGAATACACATAACGGTTTTAAGCGTCCGATGCTTACTCACAATTAGTAAAAACTCTGCAAAACTGATAATTTAAAGATACATAGCCCAAACCCATTTATCGGAACAATCGATTGTATGGGGATATATGTTATGTAGGTTCGATCTGGGTGATTTTCACTACAAACATTACATATATAATATGTACCAAACCAAAGCAAAGTTTTACGTTCTTGCTTTTTAATTGCAAAATTTATAGCCCAAAACCCATTTATCGAAACTATCGATTGTATGGAAGCTATGCGTTTTATTGCTCCGATCTTGCTGATTCCGACAAATGATTAATCTCATGCAAAATGGCGGCTCAATGCCAAATTTCATCAATATATCTCAAAAGCTGAGGGACTATCATCATCATCGACCTGATAATTTCGGTATGCTTATTGGTGGGCCTATCTCTTCTTCTTCTCATACTTACAAACATCGGACCAAAGATATAATACCATTTCGTATTCATGAAAGGTATAAGCAGACACAAAGCCAGTGACTCGTGAGGGTGAGCGAGCTGCTGTTTCGTTAAGTATTAGACATAAGCAGTAAGCAGTAAACATTTTACATAGCCTGGCACAAGACTTTGTGTAGCTCATCTACTATTTACTTGGCGTACGGATGTACTTCACTTAATGACACTTTATGCGGTTACACAGTGGTTCATGGTTGTGGACCGGGTGGTAAGTATGTGGAGCACTTTCGATGGCTAGTTTGTACTATGGTATGGATTTCGTACTTTTGTTGTTTTTCTATTTGGCAGGAAAGTGTTGTTAAGATGATGCTTTGAAGTGGTGCTCCACATCAAGTAGCTAAGATTATGATTATATTGAGTGCTAAAAAAAGAAAGTTGTGTAAAAAAAATCAAATGGAGAGATAATAACATATTTTATGTTCTTGTACCTTTTTTTTTTTTAAATTGGGACTTTTGATACAAATATAAAATAGAGATTTGCTGGTGTCAAAGCTGTAAGCTTATGTGGCGGGTGACTTAATTCCGCATGGTTTAAGTTCATTATACGAAGTCACAACATCGGCTAAGATTTCGTTTCCCAAACGGCTCAACTAGCGCGAGTTCCGTAATTTTTCCATATTAGCAGCAATGTCCTACGAGATGGCAACTGTACGCTTTTGCATCAGCAATATACCAGTTAATATACGTGTCATTATATACTTCATAATCATACTATGAAGTTGTTGAAAATTGTTTAAGGAAGATGGATTATGAATAAGCCTGAGAGTGAAGACGCCCTATCTCAGAATTCCTTTGAGGAGCGCCCTACCTAAAAATTTGTTTCAATAACGCCCTATTTCAAAATTTGGCTTAAGAACGCCCTATCTCAGAATAAGTTTCAAAAACGCGCTATCTGAACGAAAATACAATACACTTTTAGCTGAGATAGGGCGCTTTTGAATCAACCTCACAGATAGGGCGTTTTTGAATCAAATTTTGGAATGGGGCGCTATTGAAACAAATTTTGAAATAGGGCATTTTTGAAAAAGATTTTGAAATAGGGTGATCTTTCAATCATCAGCCGAAATGCTTTAAAAATAGATATACTTGTTGTAGCTTAAATATCAAGGCAGGAAAATTAAGAAAAGTGTTCCCACAATTTTATATCGTAGAGATAATGCCATTAAATGATTGGTGTCATGCGGTCATTCTCTACTTGCAAACCATTGATCTAATATTTCTGAGTAGAGTCAGGGCAATATAGAGTTTAACCTTTTGTACGATCCCAATATTGGTTGTGCAAGCGTTTTTCGAAGCTGGAACCGCACTGGGGGAAACCAAGGGCATTGTATGTGCTTAAATTTCATTACAAATATAAACCATTATGATTTGATATAAAAATTGGTTTAAAACTATTCAGCAATTAACTAGTATGAATACGTCCATAAAATGTATAGTCAATAAACTAAAATGTTTGCTGAGTAGTTAAGCTTTTAACTGCAGGGATTGTTGGTCTAACAAAAGCCAAAACATTTTTCCTACTTTATTCAATTAAAAAAAAAAAAACTTTTAATAACTAATTAAAAAATTAAAAACAATAATAATTTTCATAACAATTAAAAAAGTAAAAAATTATTATTCTTGGCCTTGAGCTCGTTTCACGAAAACTTATGTGAGAAAACTTTACCTGCTTAAAACAGCACAAATTTAATGAGAGCTTAAAATGCAAATGCATCCCCGTGATCAACCTTTAATTAACATGAAATTGTATAATAACTTTGGTCCGCTCTTTGTAAGTATGAAAAAAAGAGATTGTCCCAATAATAAGTATACTGAAATGATAAGGACGATGAACTGAATCCGTCAGTCTTGCTGTCTTGCTTGGATGCAAGCTTGTCGCTGTTGCCATTGTACAAGATGGCGCAAAAGTAAGCTTCCGATGTTCAGCATATCGGTTGTGGCACGTGCAGTGTGTGCTGTTGCACCGTCTTGTTGGAACCACATGTTTTCCAATCCCAATTCATCAAGTTGCGGCAAAAAGAACTCGTTGATCGTTGCTCTGTAGCGCTCACCATTCACAGTAACCGTTTGGTCCCGACCGATTATTGGTCAAATAAATAGTCAGCAATATTCCGCGTTCTGGAGCAGTGTAGCGTAACATTGTTTATTAACGTGTATTTCGCATGTGTTTACTACACAAATGTCAAAACAGAACTGACTTTAGGGGCCAATCGCAAAATTTAAAGCATTTTCTTATAGGAGGATGACTTTTGCGCCACCCTGTATAATGTAATAGTAAACCCGCCCATACTTAGCTGAGTCTCAGAACTTATAATATACTGAGTCCGATTTTAATCATTATATCTCCCATACCAGGTAAGATATGGAACTTAATTACATCGCTAATTGCAGCACTCATTACCACCTTTCGTTTGATACAAATATTGGTCCACATCTTGGTCGATATCTCCGAAACTGGTCGAGCTATAGAACTAAGGCATATACTAAGTCTTAAGAAGGGCGTCTAGTATATCCTATGTCTTAAGTAGGACGTTAAGTAGTGCATCGGTGAAAGTTTCATTCAATAATAGTTAGTAGTTTTTGAGTGATGCCCGCCCAAACATACAGACAAACAAACAAAAATTATAAAAACTGTTGACTTTTTGTATAAAGTAAGGCCAAGTTTAGCAGAGTGTGAAGGCTCAATTTTATTGGTAGAGAGCAGTCAAGGTGTTGAAGCTCAGACCCTTGCAAATGTATATAAGGCAACTTACAACAATCAGGAAATAATAGTTGTACTGAATAAAGTTGATCTCCCTGCTGCAGATCCAGAAAGGGTAAAACTACAGGCTGAAGAAGTAATTGGCATTGTTGCCCAGCCCAGACTGGTCTTGGAATAGGGTTCTGGTCCTGGAAAAGGACTAGAAGCTATAAAGACAAAACTTCCAGATCCTCAAGGTGAAGTGAAAGCGCCACTTCTATTAGCTTAATAATAATCTCTTGTATAAAATTTTCTTGAACACATGGCAGTGCAGACATCGACCTGTTACAATTTTCATATGTAGAGATTAATAATTTTTCGAAAGTAAAAACATCGGATAAATCTAAGAAATATCTGAAATATTCCGACGAATAAGGTTTTGGATATAACTAATTTAATGAAATAGTTGAGAATGTAAAATTTTGCAACTTTTTGGCAACGTAGAGAGGGTGCGGCAATAAGGACGCCTCATATACATGCCCGTATTTCAAGCTGAATACAAACAGTTAATTTTCTTGAGACGTCGTAAATTTGTTAATTTTTTTTTTAAATTTTTTTTTACTAGCTTTAAAGTTTTACTTCCTTTTTTCAAATCGCTACTTTAAGCTTCTTACCTTGTCTATCCCACATCCCGTTTGTGAATTTGTAGCCATAAAAGTCTGTGTAACATTTGTGCAGCCACAACAAATAGTTATTGGAGAGAAGTTATGTAACCTGAAAGCCCGCTTATGGCATCTTGAATATATGTAGAATCACATACTTATTGATGTGTGCAAATATTTGTGAAAAGGTGACTAGGTACATACAAAGCTTTCTGTACAGCCGAGCCATTAGAGTAAATCTGGATTTCTGATGCTTAAACTCTTTTCTTCCATATGCAAGGAACTGCTAGTAGATCAGCTATTGTGAAGGTACCCATCGCAATACTTTGAACAGTGGCTATAGACGGATCGGTGACCGGAACAGCGATGATGGATGGAAACATGACTGTATTCTTGAACGGAAGCTTGAGAGTGACAAGTCAACGAAAAAGCTAACGAGTTCCATTTTCGGCTCCCAGAAAAAGGGTCTAAGGTAGCAAGATAGACTAAATTGGATAGGATGAATGACTGGTTAATGATTAATAAAACCGGCCGTTTAAATTTAAACTAATCTAATCAATCAAAAGAGCTTTTAAATATTTTTAAGAAGTTTCATAGCCAAAAATTTATAGCTTTTTTTCAAAATGTGGATATCACGAGCTTTCTAATTGAATGTCAAAAATGCGCTTAAAACTATTCAGTAGCATATTTGTAACCAAAAATAGCTGAATATTTATGGTATAAGATTGAAGTTTAATTTTCGGGAGCAACCCTATATCCTCCACGGACATATGCATTTAGCGGTATTCTTTCATACACTCAACTTCCCCGAAAGTATAAAATATTTTTTATTGGAAATTAATGATATGCTCCAAACCTTTAGCAGGAAAATCTTGTCAGAGATATATCTAAGTTAGCTATTCGTTTCTTCGAAGTGACCCATACATCCCATTACTCTAATTCTTAATTTATGTCATTAGTAAATTGAATGATTGAATAGTGCGGTAAACTAAGAGAGATAAACTTACCTTTCAATCAATCAATAAAACAAAATAACCTAAGGTATCAATTTTCGCAAAATAGTTAATGAAATTAACTCAATATTGTGAAATGATTGATTGGAAGTGCTGAGAGGAAATAAAAAATAAAAAAAATCAATGCTAATACAAGCAAGGAAATGAATAAATTTAATGGCAATACATCTAAATAACAAGAAAAGTTTTCGTTGTAAAGATACAACTGGGCTGCAGAAACGAAAAAAAATATATGCGAAGTACGAGCATACAAATAACATCCGCACTTTGAGGAACTTACCCATTATCAAATTACTTGGTAAGACTTTGCAACTGAATAGCAGCGCATGATATTCGTAAGGGGCAGAAATTCTTCAGAACGTACACATAATGTATTAGAAGCTGGGTTCCAAAATAAAAGTTAAACAAAAAGTTATTATGGTTCCTCATGGAGCGAACAATGTGTTTTCTCACTAAGATCAACTAAACATAATATAACAATCTGCTTGGCTGATTTGCTTACATGTGAGCTCTTACTTCATTTTATTTAGTTGGTTTTTATGTCGCCTATGTTACGAGTGTATAATGCTACGTGGTAAGTTTTTTTGTCATAATATATTTTGTTATTTTGTGCTTTATTATTGGTCTGTTAATTTATGTATTATAATTCTAGGCTGTGTTGTGTTGAAGTATGTTATTCTGTACTTTGTTAGGTAACGTTATGTTGTACAATGTCGTAGCGTTACGTGTTTTTGTATCCAAAACCGTAACGCTCCCCGATGTTATGGCCACTGTCACTGTCATGTTTACTGACACGATTGTGGTTACTGCTGCTTTCACGTTTCATAAAAACTCTTCCACGCATGGTTCTAGTCACTGTTGGCGTAACCATAACCATTACTATAACATATTCGTAGCACTTACTTAATTACAGTGACTGATAAGGTTGCAGTCACGACTGCGTGTACCTCTTAATGATGCGTTGCAGCTACTTTTATGCTTACGGTAACTGTGATACTTATCCTTACAGGCTCTTCACTATTTTCTTGAATGTTATATTAGAGATAATTATTACAGTGGCTGTTACGTTCTTAGTTACGGTTATTTTTATAGTAACTGCTGTTGCAATGTCCTCTTCATCATTATAACCACCAACAGCATTACTTACTATCGTCATGATCATAGCTATCGGTATTCTTTCCATATTCCCTTAGATTTTCTTTGATGTTACCTTTCCGACTAATGGGCGAATTAGCCCAGACTTATAATTAACTTGACTTGACTTAGTTTACAAAAGAACTGAGAGCCAATTATTCAACGTGTCATCTTTTTCAATTTTTTTTTTATTTATAACTGGCATATGAATTTCATACATCGAAAAATTACGTATGCTATACAATATAGGAAGGAATTTTAACTATTCAAAATATTGAAAACAGTGTATATGGTAGCACAGTTCTCTTGCGTCGCTCTTTGAACTTAGAAACTTAACTTAGAAATCAAAAATCTGTAGTTTTCCAAATTTCTAAGTTAAAATATTTTCTGGGTAGCTCATTTGTTAGACTTAGGGTTTCCAAGTCAAGCTAGGTGTAAGTCTAGGTTAATTCGGCCATAACTATTACCTGTTCTTACTTTTCCCCTCACTTTTACTTTCACTTTAACTTTCACTTTCCATTTCCCTTTTATGTTCCTTTAATTTTAGCTTTCCCTTTAATTTTCTCTTCTCTTTCCTCCTTCTCTCTTTTTCCTTTTCAATTTCCCCCTTTTTTCTTTTCCCTTTCCTTTCCATTTCACTTTCGTTTTCTCTTTCTACCCCTTTTCCTTAACTTTCCATTTCTCTTTCTCTTCCCCTTTACCTTTCCAATTTAAATTTTTCAGTCACTTTCGTTTTCCATTTTATTACATTTTCTTTTTCTTATGCTATCTAATTTTTTCTTTTCGTTTCTTTTCTTTTCTTTTCTCTTCTTTTCTTTACTTTTCTTTTCTTTTCATTTCTTTTCTTTTCTTTTCTTTTCTTTTCTTTTCTTTTCTTTTCTTTTCTTTTCTTTTCTTTTCTTTTCTTTTCTTTTCTTTTCTTTTCTTTTCTTTTCTTTTCTTTTCTTTTCTTTTCTTTTCTTTTCTTTTCTTTTCTTTTCTTTTCTTCTCTTTTCTTTTCTTTTCTTTTCTTTTCCTTTCTTTTCTTTTCTTTTCCTTTCTTTTCTTTTCTTTTCTTTTCTTTTCTTTTCTTTTCTTTTCTTTTCTTTTCTTTTCTTATCTTTCTTTTCTTTTCTTTTCTTTTCTTTTCTTTTTTTCTTTTCTTTTCTTTTCTTTTCTTTTCTTTTCTTTTCTTTTCTTTTCTTTTCTTTTCTTTTCTTTTCTTTTCTTTTCTCTTCTTTTCTTCTCTTTCTTTTCTTTTCTTTTCTTTTCTTTTCTTTTCTTTTCTTTTCTTTTCTTTTCTTTTCTTTTCTTTTCTTTTCTTTTCTTTTCTTTTCTTTTCTTTTCTTTTCTTTTCTTTTCTTTTCTTTTCTTTTCTTTTCTTTTCTTTTCTTTTCTTTTCTTTTCTTTTCCTTAGTTTTCTTTTCTTTTCATTTCTTTTCTTTTCTTTTCTTTTCTTTTCTTTTCTTTTCTTTTCTTTTCTTTTCTTTTCTTTTCTTTTCTTTTCTTTTCTTTTCTTTTCTTTTCTTTTCTTTTCTTTTCCTTTCTTTTCTTTTCTTTTCTTTTTTTTCTTTTCTTTTCTGTTCTTGGGTGGGGTGATCGCCACGCCCACTGTTTATATATAGAATATTTTCAAAATACAAAAAAAGTGATTATTCAGCACATAATACACTTTTAAGGATAAAATTTGGTGTGTACATTAAATTTAAGACAGAAAATAAATTTTTCAAGAAATTTTTGAAAATGGGCGCGGGCCCGCCCGTTTTATAGTGGATTATTCCACAAAAGTTTTTATGCCATAACTCCGGCAAAAATTGATTTACAAAAACAATATCTGGCGAAAATGTTGTACATATAAAGGTAAATGTCTGTTGTAACAGTTTTTTAACATAGTTCTGAAAAATTTGTTTGTAAAATGTAAGACGCGATATTTTTATAACCATGCAATCTATATTAATAAAATCTTGCTCTCATAATAAGCTTTTTAAGTAAAACTCAACCTCAGAAACCTTTTGTTAATTTTGTGGAAGTAGGCGTGGTGCCGCCTACTGAGTCGATTTAGCCATGTCCGTCCCCCCGTCCGTCTGTCTGTCTGTCTATTTGAACGCAAATTTTTCAAATATAAAATGTGCATGTATTGGTATTTTGAAAAAATGTGGTTAGCAGTTGTTGCTATGGAAGCTATTTATATACAAATAATTTAATGGCTGCCGCTGTGGTGTGGCGGTATTGTTGCCGGCCTACCAAACCGAAGGTCCACGGTTCGAGTCCTGAGCAGGTAACATCAAAAGTGGTTTGAAAAAGTTTTTCAAAACGGGGTCGGCCTTCGGCAGTGGTTTGGTAACTCTCCGAGTGTCTTTCTGCTATGGAAGGCTTCTCAGTAAAAATGCATCTGCTTTGTAGATGCCGTTTGAAGTCGACAAAAATCTGTTGGTCCCGCCAATTTGTAGAAAACAATTCAAAACGGCACACCACAAATTGGAAGGGAAGCTTGGCGCAAACATCTCTTAGGAGGTTTATGATGGTATACCTGTTGTATATCGCGCCATACATTTATATTTTTATAAAATTAATTTGCCCCTCAAAACTCATAATAGAAGTGTTTTTATTGAAAAGGATTAGCTGGCTTTATAATATGAACTGAAGGTATTAAAATAGACCTGCGTAAATTGGTATGCCATAATAGATCAATATTAGGTATATAATGTAGGGTTCCATCCGAGCTTAGACTTCCTTACTTCTTTTTGCTTGCTTTATGATATCTTACTGAGTCTTTCTCATAAACTCTTTATAAAAAAATATTACATGTTTAAGAGTTGTTCAAGAACTCTGCTTAAAATACCTTAAAGCGCAGTACAAGAAAGCGTGGAAGGAAAAACACGTTTCTACTACGCCTACTTATCAAAATGCTTACTATTAACCTATGCACCACTTTTTATATTTGATTAGATGTAAGTGTATGTTGTATCCACCATTGAGTATCACTAAAGTTATTGAATAGCCGCTTTCTTGGCCGAAACATGTGAGAAAGTTCACAGCCATACACAAAGTCCGAACAAAAAAGTTTTTACATAAGTCTACTTGACTACGTACTTATGTAGCATGGCATGTGTGCATAATCGCCTAAAAGTATGCCAAAGTTTACGTAAATTTGTAATGCATCATAAGTTGGTTTACATTTCTTAACGTATGCGTCACATAAACTAAAAAAATTGTTCACGACTTAACAAAAATGTTAAAAGTTTGCATGGCAACTTGTTAGATTTATTGGTGCATATTTTTAGGCGTTTTCAAAATTTGTTTAAGCTGAACCCTTTTCCGTGGGTCTGTGAAATTAAAGAGACCACTACCTTTCCTTGCAGTCCCCAGATGGCTTTATGCACTTCTTTAGGGATGATGGCGTTGTTGGTTTCTATTGTTTAAAGAGAGTTTTGTTAAGTGCCTCCAAATCTTCTAGTGGGTAGACTTACAGCTCAAGTCCAGTGTTAGCTTGAAGAGCAAAAATCTTTTTTGACATAGTGCTCTGCCCGAGAGCTATTTTTTTTATCTAAAGAACGGAGGTATCATTTGGAATGAGTAAATGACAAGCGCATTCATAACTTCCAAGTACGGTCTCTACAGCGGAATCCCAAAGTCATTGAAGTAGGCAAATTAATCTAAACAGGAGCCGAAATCTGGGGGAGCATTGCAATAAAATGAATTATAAATTGGAAAAATAAAGTGATCCTCCTAAAATTCGCTGAACCGGTACTAATTAAACTGTCTTCTGGAGCCAAACATCTTGTCACAACTCTCACCGTACAGTCCGAACTATATGTTTATCTTCAAGTTAATACAATAACAATAGGGTACTACTCTTACAAAAGATCATCCGAGAAGATCTGTAACCTATCCTACTATATCCTATGGTGTTGGAGGCTCCATGAAGAGATAAAACTGCTTCCGCATGGAGTGATTTCGAATGCTCGTGCAAGGTCTAACCGCAAAAGAAGCTCTTAGACTGGGGGAAACTAAAATATCGAGATCAGCCAACTATCGACAAGCAAACAAGCTAGACTAGGCTAATAGGCCACCTGACAGGATGGTTCAAAAATAGAGAAAAAGTTAGGAAGCTCCATCGACTTTTTGATTTATGAAATATGGTGTGAGCTGAAGTCCATGTTGTACAAAAAGCGAATAGACTGCTGCGGGATAATAAAGTTCCAACAACCAACATCAAGTTCTGGCTCCAATCTGTGCTGCCTTGAAGGCTACCTTGTGTGAAACTATCGAACTTTGATGCAACGAAGATAAAAAGAAAGTTCTGATCGGAGTATATATAGTCGGTTACATAAAATACTGCCATATTCCACTATTCGTGTCGATCAAAGATTTTAAGTGTGAAATGTGTCAGTCTTCAGGTCTTTTTAAACGTTCTGTTAACCAATTTAAGGATTTTGAAAGTTCAACAAAGCAAGTTTTCGCTTTGCTAAATGGTGCTTGTTGAAAAACTGGGATCTGAAAACAGTTTTCACCTGCTCTTTCCATTAGAGTCGTGGTCTCTCTCTTCCTTTGCTTTCAGCGACGGGTGCCGATAAGAATACCTTCTGGGCCGGAGCGTCTTCGTTCATTCGCACAACGCAGCCTAACCAGCGAAACCGCTGTGTTTTAGTTCTTGGATTGTTGCTAGTCGAGCACTCTGTAGGGCCAAGGCTCGAGTCCTGGGACAGGTAACATAAAAAAATGGTTTGAAAAAGTTTTTTTTAGAGCGGGGTTGCCCCTCGGCAGTGGTTTGGCAAACTATACGAGTGTATTTATGGTATGGAAGGCTTCTTAACAAAGATTCATGCCGTTGGGAGTCGGATAAAAACTGTTGATTCCGCCAATTTATACGAAAAAAGTTCAAAAGCACCACTAATTGGAAGAGAAGCTCCGACTTAATCTCCTCGCAGGTATATCGCGCCAAATATTTATTTATTTATTAATTTCATGTCGATATCTACATTTAGCTCATAGTTTCATCTTTTTCGGTACTAGCCGCCGGCAAAAGTTTATAAGAACCGACATCCTTCGAAGAACCTTTCTTTCGAGAGCTCCCGGAGAAGTCTTATCAGATGCTTTCAGAATCCCAGCTTGTACACCATAGCGAAGGATGGCTACGATAAGTGACGTATAGATTTTGTTGTCATCCATTGACCTGAAATTTGTTGGTCTTCCATGGATATAACTAGAATCTCCACTCAAAGATGTAAAATGTCTTATTCTTCGCTGATATTTTAAACTTTGCTAGCGTTTTGCTGGGGTGACTGAACAGTTTCCTCGTATAAGCTGCCGAGTAGAAAAGGATGTGAATGTCCAAGACTACAGACAAAATCGATTCAGGTCTCTAAGATCACGTTATTTCGTCGGTGTGTCGGAGGTACTGCTTTTGGTCCTACGCTACTACGCTGGTTTATATACTGTTACTTTCCTCCATCGAACTGCAAAAATCGAAAAGTAATTTTTGCTAAAAAGCTTACTTAGTAGGTTTTCACTCTCAGCCTACGATTTGTTTGCGCAATTTTTTTCATATTCGAATTCCTATTTATATTGTAATTCGTTTTCGTATTTGCAAAGTTTTTAGTAGTGTCGTTGTTTTTGTAAAACTTGAACATCCAAAGATTATGTTTAAATAGTTTTCTATTAAATATTTTCAACTTTACCTAAAACTTTAACTATTACTAAATTGTTCTAGTGCGTCCAAACATATTTAATTGAATTTGTTGAGGTATTTCGGAAAAGAAGAAGAAGAAGAAAATGACATATAAAAAACGAATGCGCACGTTTGCCACAAGGAGAAAAACAACAGCCCCCTGTGGGAGCACTCATCAAAAGTTCACGTAAAAAACATTCAAACGTAAAATCGAAATTACAGCTTGCAACATTGCAACACTCAAATTCAATCAAAGCAACGCTAAACTAACAAAAACACGTAGAAACAAAAAGTCAGGAAAATAAAAATAAATAAACAAATAAAAATAGCAAAAAAAAAACTTGAGACACACCTACTAAAAACACAGATAATCAGTAGTGGCGACATGAGTGAAATCTCATGCCCCTTGAGCGCCGTTATTCACATCGAAAGTTTTAGCTGGGTATCACAGCAAAGCGTTGCGCTTTTACGCTGATACTGCGGAGTGGAGTGGTAAATATATTGAAGAACTCATCTGGGGCAGTGAACGAGAAAGTGATTGACAGATTGATCAAAACTACAGGAGAAGTTTGGGACCGGTTAAAAGAGGAGCACAAGGTATGTGACAAACTCCAAATTTCCCGAAGGAAAGTGGTTTCAAGCGGATATCATCTCGACCAATGATGCGCTGGATGGAATGCCAAACATTAGTCTTGAGGTTATTGAAGACTGTTGAATGTCACTTAATTTTCTATTCACAGTAATTCAGACAAATTTGTTGTTGATATGACCGAAAGATTGACATATTTGCCACGGCGCTGCCCTCCTGACATCAACGCACTAAAAATTGCGCCATTACCCATCACTTTCGCAAACGCATTGCTATTGCTGTGTTGACAAATCGAAAATATAACCTCAGAAAAACATTTCCGTATCCTGTTGCTCATTCGTTGTTTGTATGTATGCTTGAGGAACGACTGTGGCATTGTCATTCGGCGCGTAGTGCCCAACTTGTTCGCACTCCATGCGAGCTTCGATGTGTGTTGCAATGTCATTGTGTCGCTATGTAGTTTTTGTTACTTTTCGTTGTGGCAGTTGTTACTGTTGTTGTTATGGACAGGTTCGGCCTTTTAAAGCGCTCACTTGTGCATACTATTTACAATGGTCACGTTTTATTATCGTGTCACATTACGAAAAAACTTTCTTTGCAACCGTAAACATACGGGAAAACATATATAAGTATATGTACATACATAAAATATAATACGGCAACTGACTCAACAGGATCTGCCATAATTATATAGAAGAGAAAAATTCTCTCACAACCAAAAAACAAAAAAGGTTTCTAGAAGTTCGATTCCTTGTTTAGGCTACAGCAGGTCCTTAAAGGAAGAGCTGTAATTCTCCTCTGAAGTTATTGTAGGTACTTTTCAAGTAGTCCGCCTTGGATATGGTTAGACGAAATTCGATCCTCTTACTAATTTGCTGACGCCAACACATACAGTAGTTCAGAATGTCAATGTCTTCCACCACCGCAATGTGGAAGAATTAAGTCAGCTTCCCTTTCCAGCCTAAAAAGTGCTGTACCAGCTTAAAAAGTTATGTGCCTTGATGGATCTGCAGAACCATTAGAACCATATAACGACAACAATATACCGAAACTTCTTTAAGACAAAGCTTATCAAATAAACGGAAGACTCGGCTACAGTATGTGGACATAAAACTGCTCTGGAGGCGTTTGAAAGCGGAACCAAAGAAGTGTGTAAATTATCCCTCACTGAACTCCAACCCGGAGATGCAAAAATTATCTAGACGATAACGTTTCAAGGCGCATGAGGTGTCGCAAGTCGTAGTAATTGCCATTTGCCTGATTTATCGATATGACGTTTTACAATTCCCCTTCCTACTTTTCTAAGGTGGCAAATATCTTTTGGGTAACAGATAAGAAAGGTGAGACGAAAGCAAGACGTGATAAAAAAAAAAAAAAAAAAAAAATTGTCCCTCGGCTGCAGGAGTAGTATCAGAGGTGCTAGTATCATAGCGAACCGTTGCTTTCGGGGAATGTTTTTTCGGGTAATACAACAACAACAACTTTCAACAAATACAGCAGTTTGCCTATGAAAAGCATCCAACTGATCCCTCATTGAAACATTTGGAAACAATGTAGAAAGCAATGTTAGGCTTGTCCTGGAACTATAAGGGCTAGGAAAGCCCAAAAACATTTTGGTTCTTTTCCTCTAACTTGTCTTAACAATATGATATAGCTAATTGTAATAAGCGGCAGCTCAGTTGACAGGACAGCCGTCCATGTCGCCCTAGCGCAGGTGATAAGTTTCCGTTTTTAGCGCGTGCGTCGCGGGTTCGATTTCAATACGTCGGAGAACTCTTTTTACATTTTATTATACCTTTCATGCACATGAAATGGTATTATAACTTTGGTCCGATGTTTGTAAGTATGAGAAGAAGAAGAGATAGACCCACCAATAAGTGTACCGAAATCAGGGCGATGAGCTGAGTCCCTCAGTTTTTGAGATATGTTGATGAAATTCGGTATGGGGTCTTTGCATGAGATTAATCGTTCGTCGGAATCAGCAAGATCGGAGCAATAAAACGCATAGCTCCCATACAATCGATAGTTTCGATAAATGGGTTTTGGGCTATAAATTTTGCAATTAAAAAGCTAGGAACGTTAAACTTTGCAGGTGTGGTACATATTATATATGTAATGTGTGTGGTGAAAATCAGCCAGATCGGACCTACATAACATATAGCTCCCATACAATCGATTTTCCCGATAAATGGGGTTTGGGCTATGTATCTTTAAATTATCAGAGTTTTTAATAATTGTGAGTAAAGATCGGTCACTTAAAACCGTGTGGCGTATTCATGAAAGGTATAAAGTCTTCGGCACAGTCGAAGACAGCCCTTTCCTTACTTGGTTTTTATTAAATCCAATTTTATTTTTAAAAATATGTCAAAAGTAATTTTTTTTACATAATTGCCGTAGTTATGTATATCAATACACTTCTAAACACCATCAAATTATTTTGTTTTGTTGATTTTCCGACGAAACTATACACTGAGGGTGGCGGAACGCCAAAACCGGTTTGCTGCAAAACCAAATTTGACAAGGGAAGACTGAAAATCGTCATAAAATTAATTCGATAAATAAATAAATAACTTATCACAATTAAAGTGTCAGCGAAAAAAAATGATCGCGTCTAAGCACTTTTTATATGGTTAAAACTCAGCGAATAGGATCAAATGAATTTTTTTTGAAGTCAAACGAAACCTTTTTCAAATGAAATGAATCCATTTTCAAATGAAATTAAACCTTTTTCAAAGGAAATTAAACTTTTTTCAAGCCAAACGAAACCAATTTTTAGATCACAGTATATAGCCCGTTCTAGTGTTTTGGAACTCTATTAAAGCATTTACCACTATATTTACAATATGTCTATTAAAGTGATTGTCACTGTATTTAATATATGGCTTAATGCTTTTATATTTATTTTTATACTATATATTTATTTTGTTATTGGTTTTTACGATCTTTTAATATTGCATATTCTTGTAAGTTTTACGAGCTCAAGATCAGGCGATGATTATCATTATTTAAATATTGCGGCCGCCGTGGTGTGAAGGTAGTGTTGCCGGCCTACCACACCGATGGTCCATGGTTCGAGCCCTGGTACAGGTAACATCAAAAGTGATTTGAAAAAGTTTTTCAAAACGGGGTCGCCCCTCGGCAGTGGTTTGGCAAACTCTCCGAGTGTATTTCTGCCATGACAGGCTTCTCAGCAAAAATTCGTCTCCTTTGTAGATGCCGTTCGGAGTCGGCAAAAAACTGTAGGTCCCACCAATTTGTAGGGAACATTCAAATCGGCACACCACAAATTGGAAGAGAAGCTTGGCGCAAAAATCTCTTAGGAGGTTTATGATGATATATATATCGCGCCATAGAGAGAGAGAGAATTACTTTTCAAAAGAACATATACAGGCCTATTTTTCCTCTAAAAATCAGTAATAATAAGGGAATAGTAATTATTATCAACTGGTCTTGTGTCCATAAATATCAAAATCGCTTAAGTCCACGGTTTTGGATACATATTATTCAAACTAATATCATTTGAAAACACATTCCCTAATTTCGGAATAAAAAATGATGTTATGGTATCGCGAGCTCAAAGCTAAATTATGCTTCCAAAATGTTATTATCTAAAAATGGTTCCATTTGATTCAAAAAAAGTTTCATTTCATTTGGAAAAAGTTTCATTTCATTTCATAAAGGTTTCACTTAATTTGAAAATGGCTTAATTTGATCTGAAAATGCTATAAAAGTAACAAGGCAAAATTAAAAAATCCATGTGCCAACTACAATAAACAATACAAGGTTTTGTTTCTGATAACAATCTTTAAGAAAGAAATAATCTTGATAAACTGTAGTCAAGGTTGGTGTAGTATTATGGTTGTTTATTAATTTCCCAGTACTTTTGCTTGTCACTGTCTACATATGTATGTAGACCAACTTTTGCGCCTTTTTCAGTTCCACGATTTTTGCTTGCTTTCGCCTGTGTACTCATATTCAGTGATTTTGTAGTGTGTGTGTGGAGTTTGGTGCTGGTATATCGACATCACCATCTCTCGCTCAACTTCACACAATCGTATAATCATTTTTAGCCACATCCGTGTTGACAATCAGCGTCCAATGTCCTGTGTTTTTTACTTGCAAATTGTTTTTGCCTGGCTGCGGTATTGTTCTCTTTGTTGTTTTGCTAGTTTGGATGTTAGTTGACTTCATATAATCACACAGTAGCTTATCTTTTTCGTTATTCCTCCTCAGTTCACTTTTTTCAGAAATATCTTATTTTTTAACCTTATATTGACTTTGTTTGGCTATCTTTGCTGCGCTAAATTTTGTTCTAATTTTTTCAATAAATTTCTTTTCTATTATGCCTTTTTTTCTGGAAATTGTGCAATTGCTCTTCATGGATTTATCAGCTGTTTTCGCAGGGTCGGTATTTGGGGCCAACCACTGTTTTGCGTGCTCAAATGGCAAGCATTTATTGTTGGTTTCGTATTATAGCTGAGGGCAGCTTTGTATATTTAGCTATGCACATAGATACGCCTCTTCTTTTGTAGATTTGATTCCTTTTTCCTTTGATACCGGGGATATTTTGTTTACTGTCCGTTACGGCTTTTGTGACAAGCTGTAATTTTTGATGTGTAAACATATTTGGACTCGATGTGAACGGTCCCGGTATAAGGCAGTCTAGCAAACTTATGCGTATCAAAATTTAACATGTGCCGGAGTATGTTGATGTGGTTTTTGATGTGGTTTCTTTGCACATCTGATTTGCAAGTGGGATTTGGCTTAGTATGCATGTATAGAAATTCTTGATTGACTACTTGCTGATATGGGACACTCTGCTTTTGCGTTTGTGTGTAAACACATGCTTTGTTGAGGCGGATTGTCCTTATATTGTTTGGCTTGCTATTGTTTGCATTGTGTTATTCGGTAATAGTGAGTAAACGAAAATGAAATGAAATAAAACAAAATAAAATGAAATAAAAGAAAAATTAAGCAAAATAAAGTGAAATAAAATGAAATAAAAAAAACAAGTAAGCAAAGAGCTGTCTTCGACTGTGCCTAGACTTTATACCTTTCATGAATACGCACCTCGGTTTTAAGTGTCCGATCCTTACTCACATTTAATAAAAACTCTGCAAAAACTGATAATTTGAAGATACATAGCCCAAAACCCATTTATCGAAACTATCGATTGTATGGGAGCTATATGTTATATTGGTCCGATCTGGGTGATTTTCACTACACACATTACATATACACTAAGTACCAAACCTGCAAGATTTTACGTTCCTAGCTTTTTAATTGCAACATTTATAGCTCAAAACCCATTTATCGAAACTATCGATTGTATGGGAGCTATGCGCTCTATTGCTCCGATCTTGCTGATTCCGACAAATGATTAATCTCATGCAAAATGGCGGCCCCATACAAAATTTCATCAAGATATCTCAAAAACTGAGGGACTAGTTTGCGTACAAACAGACAGACGGGTATGGCTAAATCGACTCAGCTCATCGCCCTGATCATTTCGGTATACTTATTGGTTTTATAAAATAAAATAAAGTGAAATCAAATAAAATAAAATAAACTATAATAACATGAAATAAAATAGAACAAAATAAAATAAAACAAAATAAAATAAAACAAAATAAAATAAAATAAAATAAAATAATTGATTTTTTATACCAACAATTTTGTCAAGTATTCATGAAACGAGCTCAAGTATTCATGAAACGAGCTCAAGGCCAAGAATAATTTTTTTTCACTTTTTGAATTTTTATGAAAATTATTATTGTTTTTTTACTTATTAATAATCATTTTTAATTAATTATTAAAAGTTTTTTGATTGAATAGAGTAGGAAAAATGTTTAGAGACAACTGCCATAGCTTTTCTTATAGATCCATTTCGGAAGCTGCTAGACTTCACTCATCAGAGAAATTTTGGCACGCATTGCTAACCATTAAGCTAATAATACGCTGGTCTTGATGTCATCTAAACTCCTAGTTCTATTCTTCTTTTTACCATATGCATGAACCACTTCCGCCATTTGACAGTTAGTAGTGTGATCATGATGGATTTTTGACAGATCTGTTTTATCATCAGAACTGCCTTTCCGTGTGCTTTCGGTTTTTTGTTTTGTTTTCCTACTCTATTCAATCCAAAAACTTTTAATAATTAATTAAAATGATTATTAATAAATAAAAACAATAATAATTTTCATAAAAATTCCAAAAGTGAAAAATTATTATTCTTGGCCTTGAGCTCGTTTCATGAATACTTGAAAATGTACAGGCCGTAAATCAACAAAATTGTTGGTATAAAAAATCAATAACAAAACCGAGAGCACACGGTAAGGCAGTTCTGATGATAAAACAGATCTGTCAAAAATCCATCATGATCACACTACTAACTGTCAAATGGCGGAAGTGGTTCATGTATATGGTCAAAAGAAGAATAGACATAAAAGTTTAGATGACATCAAAACCAGCGTATTGTTAGCTTAATGGTTAGCAATGCGTGCCAAAATTTCTCTGATGAGTGAAGTCTAGCAGCTTCCGAAATGGATCTATAAGAAAAGCTATGGCAGTTGTCTCTAAACATTTTTCCTACTCTATTCAATCAAAAAACTTTTAATAATTAATTAAAAATGATTATTAATAAGTAAAAAAACAATACTAATTTTCATAAAAATTCAAAAAGTGAAAAAAAATTATTATTCTTGGCCTTGAGCTCGTTTCATGAATACTTTAAAATAAAATAAAATAAAATAAAATAAAATAAAATAAAATAAAATAAAATAAAATAAAATAAAACAAAATAAAATAAAATAAAATAAAATAAAATAAAATAAAATAAAATAAAATAAAATAAAATAAAATAAAATAAAATGAAATAAAATGAAATAAAATAAAACAAGATGAAATAAAACGAAATAATTTAAAATAAAATGAAGCATAATAAAATAAAATACAATAAATTAAAACAAAATAATTTTTGTTGTTGGCTTTATGGTCTGTTAATTTTTACATATTTTTGTAAGTTTAACGATCAACTGGTCTTGAGCTCGTTAAACTTACAAAAATATGTAAAACATGAACAGACCATAAGACCAACAACAAAATAAAATAAATATAATTATAGTAAAATAAAATAATATAAAAAAATATAAAATGAAATAAAATAAAAATAGATAAAACTAAAAAAATAACATAAAATAAAAAAATTAAATAGAATTAAAAAATAAAAACGTCATTGTAGAATAAGATAAAAATAATGTCATTTAATTTATATACACTTGTTTACACATCAAACTTCGAGTACTGGGCACTCACGCCTTTTTTGTCTGTCGACACTGAGTGTCCATACTTCCTAGGCTCGTCAATAGTGCAACTACAACAAAAAAAAATAAAATCCCTCAACCATTGTAACCTACATTAGCATTGAAATGCAAAAGGATCACTTTTTTAAAATTAGAAAATAGTTATGTAAGTACATTTCAGATTCTCTATACCTTATTCTCTCTGCTTCATTTTGCTACTTGACTGGCACAATATTGCAAAAAACTTTTGTTATTCTATATTCCGCAATTTATTTAATTAGTAAAACTTTTCTCACTCTTTATGCTCCAAATGGATTACTGAGTCATCTTTTTAGCTCGTCACGATTTAAAATTAATAGCCTATAGAAAAGAATGAATAAATACTCTTTCGTGAGTGTAAGATATTCAAAGCTTTAATTTTCAAGTAGTGTTCTATATAAAATGTATTTAAACTAATTTGCTAAACTAAAAGCTACGCACATCCTTCAATTGCTTGCTGCATACTTAACATAAAAGTTTATTGGTGCAAAAAAAGTCGCGAATTGGCTGCGTACGAAAGGATTTGTTAAGCCGAAAAGCCAGCTTCTGTTTTGTATGTTTATTGAAAATAAACTAAGCGTTACTATAAACAAAAAGTAACGAGAGTGCTGTCGTCGGTTGTGCAGAATTCTTTATACCTTTCATAAATACGAATCACGGTTTTAAGAGTAGTGTTTACAAACTGTACTAAATGCGACCCTGTTGATTGAAAGATACAAGTTACTTTTTGTTTATAGCTATATGTTACATTCATCCACTTTTACGATTTTCATATATATGTATATGTAGCAAGCGAGCAATTTAAATAATTTTACATTATGAGCTATATAATTGAAGTAGCTATGGCCCAAGTCCCGTTTATCGAAACCATCAGATCTATTAGAGCTATTTCTTAGAATGTTCCGATCTTTTTTCTTCTATAAATAATAAATCTTACAAACAAAATGGCTGTGTTTCTTTTATGTGCGTCTAAAGTACTCAAAAAATAAAAATTGCAATTTGTCATAACTCCCAAATTATTTGGCTCAGATAAATGATTTTTTTAAAATATATTAGTCCAAAGTAATCAAGGGATTTAAAAGAAATTTCCACGGTCTCCATAACTTCGAATTTATTTGGCTCAGCCATATGATATTTGCATATGTTTGCTTTATAGATCAATCGGCAAGAAATTTTGGAAGAAGTGAGAATCTCCGCAAGTAGACACATATCAGGGCCAGCCGCCTAATATCAAGTATGGAAAAGTGAAAGAGAAATAAAATATAGCAGAAGAATGAAGAGGAAAAGAAAAGAGAAAAAGAGGAATAGGAATAGTAAAAGAGAGCTGTAGAATAGGTAAGTAGATAGTGGAATATGAAGAGGGGATGCGATTGGTAAAGGAAGAGGAAGAGGAGAGAATAAATATATTGAGTAAAATGGAGAATATAGCGTGAAGTAATCAATTTACTGAAATGGAGGCAAGCCAATTTTCGGGAAGGACAATGTTCGGCGGATATACTAGTATGTTATAAAATGCCGTCTGAATAGAAATTATAGAAGTACTTATAAAAACTTTCTCCATGATAAAGATGGCCCAGGTTGTAACCAAACTGCGTGATAAATTTCGTGCAATCCGGTGAACAGGTTTTGCGTGATTGAGTAGAAAATACACAAACATACATGCGTTATGAAAATTGGGTTCCTTTTTGTTGAGGTAGCCTGGTTTGTGTATATAAGCACGTATTGCGTATTTCCATTTGAGTGAGCTGCGGTGTGCTGTTTCAGTACCAAACAATCTATTCGGAATCTAAAACTTTAACATGACAGTATTGAATGAATATAAAAATATTAATTGAATTGGCACTCAGTGATTTAGTGATGCAATGAGAAGTACTTAATTGTAATACAAAGAAATACAGACTGCATTAAAATATTTATACATACATAAGCGTATAGTGAAGAGTATTAAAAGCCAATTTGAATCCACGTCTCCTCTTTAAAATTATATAGAGCATACATTTGTGTATTTATCAAAGCCATGATTAATTAAATATCCAATATCATAATTATAATATCGTCGTCACGGCTTAAAAGCTGCTAAATGCATTCAGCAATATTTTTTATTGGAAATGGAAACCACCACCGCTGAAATTTGGTAAGCGGCCGTCATTTTGTAATATGTTAATCATCTGTCGGAACCAGTATGATCGGACCAATACAACATATAGCTCCCATACAATCGATTTTCCGATAAATGGGGTTTGGCCTATAACTGTTGCAATTAAAAAGCTAGGAACGTAAAATTTTGCAGGTTTGGTACTTAGTATATATGTAATGTGTGTAGTGGAAATCAGCCAGATCGGAGCAACATAATATATAGCTCCCATACAATCGATATTTCCGATAAATGGGGTTTGGGCTATATACCTTTTAATTAACAGTTTTGCAGAGTTTGTACTTATTGTGAGTAAGGATCGGACACTTAAAGCCGTAATGCGTATTCCTGAAAGGTATAAAGCCTTCGGCACAGGCGTAGACAGCCCTTTCCTTACTTGCTTTTATTTAAAATATAGCGAATTCCATAACAGAACCCACACAAAAAGAAATTACAAAGGTTACATAAAGTTCAGGAAGGTTAATTAAACTTTTAAAAATTTACAACAAAATCTCAATATTTTTGCGCAGAATTTTTAAAAAATGTCTCAGTGCACAGTTTTATAGTTCATTAAATTTTAGCAAATTAGAATTATTTCAAAATTTCCTCTGAATTTTTATACTGTTTTTTGTCAAGAGTGTTGAGTGATTTCTTCCATACAACGCATGAAGAAAATTCAATTTTGTATGGAAAATATACCAAAAATATTGAAATTTTGATGTAAATTTTTTAAAATTTTTATTAACTTTCCTGAACTCTTTGTAAACTGTGAAATTTTTGATTATGTAGTTTCTGTCATGAAATTTGCTCTTTTTTAAATGAAAACTATTAAAAATACAACTTCTTTTCTTTCTTCACTTTCTTTCCAATTTAATTTCACTACTATTATATTAAAAACAACTGTACATACATACGACCACATTCGCATGGATCGCGCTTGCAAAATTGTAATTGAATTGAAATTTTAACTGCAATAAAATTAATTTTCAAATAAATTTTTCAACAGAAATAAATTATATAAATCGTTTTTTAATGCGCAGCTAGTTATTAAATTTATGGTATATTAAAAATTTCATTTTGATTTATTGACAGTTGTGGTACGTGACATTCGGATTTGGATTTATGGCGGGAAAGCGCTTTCATATTTAATACATTTACATATCGACTTTATTACGGCCAAATTATATTTCCGTTAGATACACGGAACGCTATAAACTGCTAAGTGACACATGTAACTTTTGACATGGCAATAGAACACAATTTTGACTTCATGATTTTATTTTACCGGACTGGTTTTCAAAACTTAGTTACAAAAATTAAACTCAAATGCAGAGAAAAGACTCTTGCCCTACCCAGAGAATTTTAAACACATTTTTGCTACATGAGATTAGCCTGAAAGCGGAATGATACCAGCACTAAGATTAAGGTGGCTATACTTCGCTCCAGTCGAACAAGAATGGGTGTAAGCAGCAATGTCGTGTGTTGGCCAGAGATAAAGAAAGCATGCAATCTCTATCTCATCGTTACTTCATTATCCTTGCAGTTGCTTCAAGGAATCAAGCTTTTTCAATCAGAGTCGGGTTGCAATTTACTAGCTTAAAAAGGTGATTTTTCTCTATAGAGAGTATATGTTTTGAGAGCAGCCATGGAATGATTACATCGACTACTAACAGCAGTAGTGAAAGTAGTCTTCTCTTTCGTTTCTCTCTGGGACTCTAGTTGAATTTGGTTTTGCGAAATTATGAAATGAGCACGGTTCGGGTTATATGAAAAAAAAAATGCATAAAAGCCTGCAATATAATATTTAAAAGTAAAGACGAGTTTACAAGTAACATATTTCCGGACGTTAGCCCCCTGTTAAGGCGATGCAATTTTTCTGGCTTATTTCCATGAAGATATGAAATACTTACAAATATTGCAATATCACTTATATTGGTGAGCTTAAGTTTAATATCTAAATAAAAATGATAAATAATCCCTGAATTTTAGTCGGATTTAGAAAAAAAAATATAATACAATTGAGTAAAAACTTAACATAAGAATACATTTTTATGCTCAACAGAAATGTGCATTGATTGAAGAAAATTTGAGCGAAACTACAGCGCAACTTACATCCAATCAACCCTTTTTGAGTTTATTTTTATGATCAAAAATAATCATAATTTTTTGAGTTTTATTTTTTTTTGTGTCTTATTTTTTTTTGATGAAAACTTTTTTCTTGAGCTATATTTTATCCTTCAAGAATAAAAACTAAACTGTAAGTTTTTTCACAGTTCGAAAAACTCAAAAAGTCTTTTTGCATGACAGCCTAAGTAAATACGAGTATACATATGGATGTGTCTATAAATATGTTTTAATTATTGAGAACATATGTTTACGAGATTATACCAACTAATATTTATGACCAATTACTTGCCAAAAAGGAGCAGCGGGTTCTTAAAAAATCACCAGCTCTTCCATTGTAATTTTGGTGACTCGAAGAGCAGTTGTTACAGATTTTCTTTTGGTGCTTCTTTGTGGTTCTTCACCTGCTTTGTTCAAGAATTTAAAGCGAGTATGCCTTTATCGAAGTTCTTCGGTGAATATTTTTCTAGAACTTTTCAAACATTAGGTGATTCTTCAAAAAAATTAGTCTAAGTGAAAAAGAAAAAGAAAATTAAATGTAAAGTTCAAAAAAAAAAAAAAAAAAATAAAAAGAGAAGAAATGTTGGTGTCTTGAAGTCAGCCGTTGTAAGCATTTTTTGTATAGAAAATCAGTAAATCACCTTTCGTAACAAGATATGTAAACACGAGAACACTTAAGAAAGGTCTTGTTTCTTTTTCCATTCCCACTAGCCTTTCTCTTTCTTTGAACAAGGATTTATCGGGAGAGTAACCCTATTAAAATTTTGTATGACAATATTTTTCCAGAACATTTTAGCCCTCTGGCGACCTCTAAAATATTTCGAATCATTAAGTCTCTTTCTGTGTAGGCTGTACCCCTAGCCATAGCCAAGGGAAACATTCAAAAGTATTACCTGAACAAAGCACAGCGAAAGTGGAAGAATACCACTACCTGCGCAATATCAAGAACCATCTGACAAGACCATAGCGAAAAGAGGACAAAGAATCTCCCATGCAGGCCCAGAACGGACACTCCCAGAATAATAGCAGTCTGCAAAGGTAAGATGGGTATTGCGCATTATGATCACTGCAGAAGTTGCAAAGACATAACGACCAAAGAGACCGTTGAGCATTTCCTGTGCAAATGCCCGGCTCTAGCCAGAATGCTTCTTAAATCCTTTGGGAGCCCCTTTTTGGAAAACCGGGATAGTATATGTGATATAGGGATTCCAAACATCCTTGAGTTTATCGACAACTCTGGTTGGTTGTAACATACATCCCTATCACCCTCAGTAGGTTCGATGAGTTTTGATGGCATCCCCCCTGCGGGTTAGGGGCTCAGAATATGCCCGAGGTAGGCATACCGGTTGTAAGAGGCGACTAATATGGTTGATCTACGGATATGATGCCTCTCACCTCTCATTACCCATCTTATCCTTCCTGTTAATTCGACAACACTCCCCAAAACCTTCGGGGAGTGTTTTTGTCGTTACCACAACAACAACAACAGCTTTGATGGCATCAAAACGGCTTCCAAAAACTACTTGCGCGACCTGGGTCGCAGCCATTCTACCTACCTATCTACCAAAATATTTTTGGAAAGGATTGGTTTGGGGCTATTTTGGATAGTACGAGTAAAATGACATTTAGGAGGTTCATAGGGTTAAAATGTTCCATTCTTATCATTGAAAGCGCGCTGAAACAAAACTTTTGTACAAAGAACGTAAAAGACCACAGAAAATAAATAAGAAACTTTACCGTTTTGAAGTATGTCTGTTGTGCTGGCTATGTTGATATCTTATCAGTGCAAAACTTGGACTCCAACACCATTCTCATGGAAACTAACACAAACTTATATTTATGAAATTTTTATGGAAAACAACAAGTGACAAGTGCAGCCTTCAGAAACCTCACTCACATGCAGAGCACCAATTTCAAAATCTTCGAACAGAAATGCCCACTCCTTCGGTTCGCTCGACTCACTGTTTATCCAGATGTTTGCAGGGAATATACCTTTGTAGCAAAGGAAATTTTCATGCGTAGATATGGTATTTAAAAAATTTATTGCATACCTTAAGGCGTGAAATCCACTAGTGGCTTAATTAGCACCCACTGAGAGATTTTTCATAAGCTATGCTCCTATGTTGTTGTTGTTGTTGTTTTTCCGCCTTCCTCAGTCAAAAGTTATCACATACATTTATATTTCATTCGCTTCATACACTTTGGCCACACTTAATCAGCTGTTAAATTGAAGCAATTAAATTTTGCACGGCCACTCACACAATTACAACACGTCAACAGCTTTGGCTCATCACAAAATAATATTTACCTCACTGAAGTAATTGAAACGACAATTCGATTATAATGTGGACCTATATATAAATATATAAAATGCGTATAAGTAGTCATGCATACGTACATTGGGCAGGGTCAACAATTTTTTATTTGAATTGATAAGATGTATAAAGTTGTTACTAAGAATATTATAGAAACTTCGATAAGAAGATTTAGAATTGAAGCCTCGGTGCAACTGCTTGATAACTAAAATCCTTATATTTCTTGGTGTCCGCTAGGAACTCGATTTAGATCTCGAACTGTCTCGAACATTATAACCCACCCTAATAGCAGAATCGCACTCTTATTCATACAATTTCCACTATCAACCATCAATTTAACATCGTTGCACAATTTGACTTAAATTAATGAAGCATTTTAAATTCCATACTAGTCAATAATACTGAACAATGCACGCTATGAAATGATATGGCCAGGCACATTCACAAGCACGCACGCACTTACGACCGCACGCACGCATATTTCCATATGTTTGCCACATACATAGTACAATAATACCCCAGGGCGTATGCGCAACCATTTAGCTGGCTGGTTCAGTGATGAATGTTTGTTGCTGTGCTGACCGCATGTACGCCTAGCTACAAAAACACAAAGGCACACACAAACTGTGATTATTGATAATGAATTTGTTTGCGTTACAGATGTGGTTGCGGCGTTTCGGTCTTTGCTGTTTTTGCTTGGATTTCATTTGGTTTCTAGTTTTAGCATTCAGTCACATAAATAAAGCCATTTATTTATTGTAAACGCAATGAATACACCTCGTTGAGTGATTAGTTATTTTATGCGCTCATTATGGGGAAACTATATGGGGACTACAAAATGTTGATTCCAGAGTTTTGAATAATTATGTGTGAAGATTAGGCATGTTGCAAATTTTTATATTCAAAAAAGTTGATGAATGCCGAAATCGTGCAAAACTCCATAGGAAAAGCAAATATTGGCTGAATTGCTAGGGGAGCAGATGGTGCGGAGTGTATTTATTTAATGGGCGAACCACCTTTCCTTATTGTTAAATTGCTAAGAATATGATGAACCCAATATAATAAATAAAATAAAATGAAAAATAAATAAACAAAAAAAACTACAAAAAAAAATTTTTAAATAATAAAATAAAATGAAATAAAATAAAATAAATTAAAAAAAATAAAGAAAATTTTAAATACTATAAAAATAAAATAATATAAAATAAAAAAATTTAAGAAATATATAAATAAAATAAAATAAAATAAACTAAGGTAGAAGAAAATACTATAAAATTAAATAAAGTAAACTAAAATAAAATAAAATGAAATGACATTAAATAAAAAAAAGGAAAATAAAATAAAGTAAAATAGAGTAAAATAAAATAAAATAAAAATAAAATAAAATAAAGTTAAAGAAAATAAAATAAAATAAAGTAAAAGAAAAAAAGGAAATAAAATAAAGTAAAATAAAATAAAGTATAAGAAAAAAAGAAAATAAAATAAAATAAATAAAATAAAATAAAATAAAATGAAATAAAAAAAAAAATAAAGTAAGCTAAAATAAAATAGAATATATTCAAATAAAATAAAATAAAAACAAGTGAAATAAAATAAAATATAATAAATTCAAATGAAATGAAACAAAACAAAAAAATTTATAAATGAAATGAAATAAAATACAATAAAATAAAATAGAGTACTATAAAATAAAAAAGATATACAAATAAAATAAAATAAAATAACATAAAATTAAAAAATTTAAGAAATATAGAAATAAAATAAAATAAGATAAAATAAAATAAACTAAAGTAAAAGAAAACATAAAATACAATAACAGAAAGTAAAATAAAATAAAATAAAATTAAATAAAAAAAGGGAAATAAAATAAACTAAAATAAAATGAAGTAAAATAAAATAAAATAAAATAAAATAAAATAAAATAATTTTTTGTAAGTATAACGAGCTCAAGACTAGTTGATAATAATTCTTAGTTAATTGTTATTATTTTTGATTAGAGAAAAAATTGAAAGCAACAAACATATACAGGCTATAGTTATAGTACTATTTCGAAAACAGCCACAATTTCTCGTCAGACTAATTCGTATAGTTTTGCTATTTCACAGGATCTTGTGGAGAATCGAACCCACTCACTCTGATTGCCAGCGCAGCTGCCTAGCCCATAGGCTATGCTGCGTGTAGTAGAAGAAGAATGCACAAAAACAAAGTCCAGCATGCATGATTTACATATAGACAGAATGTCTAAGATATTGTGTATACCGTTGGCAAGATAACAAACAACAATTAGAGGAAAACTTGAATTAAGCAGCTTGCAAAACTACACGCAGCATAGCCTATGGGTTAGGCAGCTGTGCTTGCAATCAGAGTGAGTGGGTTCGATCTCCACAAGATCCTCTGAAAATAGCAAAACTATACGAATTATTCTGACGAGAAATCGTGGCTGTTTTCGAAATAGGACTATAACTATAGCCTGTATATGTTTGTTGCTTGCAATTTTTTCCTCTAATAAAAAATAATAATAATTAACTAAGAATTATTATCAACTGGTCTTGAGCTCGTTATACTTACAAAAATATTCAAAAATGAACAGACCATAAAACCAACAGCAAAATATAATAAAATAAAATAAAATAAAATAAAATAAAATAAAATAAAATAAAATAAAATAAAATAAAATAAAATAAAATAAATAAAAATAAAATAATATAAATAAAAATAAAATAAAATATTCGTGTCTGTGCAGAAAGAGTTTTTTAAGAAAGCTATAAGAAACATAACTAATTGAGCATAATTCATTGATAGTATATATAAAGTGTTAATTGAAGCAAAATAAATAAAAATATAAAATAAAATAAAATAAAATAAAATAAAATAAAATAAAATAAAATAAAATAAAATAAAACAAAATAAAATAAAATAAATTAAAATAAAATAAAGTAAAGTATATTGAAATAAAATAAAAGTAAAAAAAAAAATAAAATAAAATAAATTTAAAAAAATAAAAAATTTTATAAATTAAATAAAATAAAATACAAAAAAATAAAATATAGTAATATAAGATAAAAAGAAAATAAAAAAAAATATGCAAAATAAAATAAAATAAATTTAAAAAAATAAAAAAATTTATAAGTTAAATGAAATAAAATACAAAAAAATAAAATATAGTAATATAAAATAAAAAGCAAATAAAAAAAAATATACAAAATAAAATAATATAATATATAAAAAATTTAAGAAATATATAAATAAAATAAAATAAGATAAAATAAAATAAAATAAAATAAAATAAATTAAAACTAAATAAAATAAGTTTAAAAAACGAAAAAAAAAATAAGTAAAATAAAATAAAACAAATCAAAATATATTAAAATAAAATAAAGTAGTATAAAATTAAACAAAATAAAGTATAATAAAATTAAAAAAGAAAAAATAAGAAAAATAAAACTAATTAAAACACATTGAATTAAAAACATTTTCCTCGAAAGCTTTATATATAAACTTTTGCTGTTATTACTTGTTGGTAAAGCATTCTAAGGACGTATCTCAATATAATAGTATGTGGGTGTATTTATTTGTTCATTTAGCACAAAAAGTCAGTAAAGCTTTAAGAACGTTATTATTGTTTTTGTTTTTGTAACATCTCTTCCGGCATCAGTTGCGTAAAAATTGTGCCCATGAGAATTGACAATAGAAATGATAGAAAAAGTGCTACAGTCTGCAACGTGGCATTGTCACGTTCATTTTGTCACAGATACATTCAAACAACAAAGAAAATCTTGTTCACATTGACATGTCATTTACAATATTTCCGCATGGTATGTAGCTTCCGAAGAAAAATTTCAATAGTAGAAGGCTTACGTTGGCTCTTTCTTTCAATTTCTTTTGCTTTTATTTGCTCTTACCGAATACTTGCTTGAATTATATACTCTTAAGAAAATGTGTGTGCCCGTATCAAATACAAAATAAATTGTCTACTTTTAGGCTTTGTGGCCTAACTGTCACATTGCCCGAACAAGAGTGTACTTCTGGCTTCAGTAAGACATAAAATCGTATGCATTTTCGCAAACGATTTGAATTTTAAGAGACACGTGCTGTGATATGGTTATACCTGGCTGCGTATGTATAAATATTTTGATATACAGATGTATGCTGCTTTTTCACTTGAAGTTTACGTAAGCACATGCCTGCAAAGTAAAACATTTACGTAGTTGATAAAGCATCAACAACAAACAAAAATGCAATGAAATCTCTAAAAAAAATGTTGTTCAAGATAACTATTTTAGGAAAAATTAAAAAAAAAAAAATTCAAAAATTATAGAAGCCTAGGAGTGATCTGCTAATCAAGAATTGTTATAAGGAACATCAAACTGGCTTAGAAACAGTTTTTTCAAAACGGGGTCGTTTCCCTCCAGTGGCCCTTAAAGTATATTTCTGGCATAAAAAAACTTCTCCGAAAGAATTCGTACGCCGCTCACAGTCGGAATTAGATAAGTACGGCCCTTCAATTACTTCGAAAAGATAGAAGGAAATAGAACAACCCAAATTACACTGGTTTACAACAAAAAACCACCGTTATGAAATTCGTATGTAAAACCAACCTATGATTTTTTTGATTCTATTTTTCAATGCGGTAGCTTGCCGGGAAGTTACTTTAAAATCAATCGCAAGATACCAAATTTCAAATAAATTTTCCGTATATCTCCATCTAACTGATATTTTTTTCGTTCACAGTGCGTTGTCAGCGAGTTCGGAACTGTGTTACAAGTTTCAAGTGTCTAGCTCAACGGAAGTTACCTAAAAAGACTTTGCAAGATTCCGAAAATTCGTATGGAAATGAGCAGACAAACCAGAAAGAGACTTAATATAAAGGTAGTAAAAAGTAAATAAGATAAATAAGTAAAAAATTGTATGTAATTCTTGTAAATATATTTTTTTATTTACCCATTTTCGCATAACCATTGATTAAGGCGTTTATTGTGAAGTAACGCCCTTTCCAAAAGAATTCCACGGTGCTGCCTGAACTGGTAACAAAAGTTCCTTGAATTGCTTATTGTTAAGCTTAGTTTTTATTTGCGGTCCAACAAAAATAACTGCTCTTATTTTGGCTTCTGAAATATCGGGAAAGATTGCTTTCAAATTTATTTTTATTTTTTGTTTTATTTTTTATTTTTTATTTATTTTAAGTAGACACTACAAACAGCGGTCGACTATTGAAATATAAAACATGGTTTACAAAACAGAAAGGAAAAGGAAAAATATCATTAACAAAACAGAGGAAAGCATAAATTTAATTTATTAAATATTATTTGTGTGTGGCTAACTGGATGGTTGAAGGGGCCGTGTCTCCAATCCACCCTCTCGTTCGGTCGATTTATTCGTTGAAAGATTGAGTGTAGGAAACTGAGACAAAACTGGAGGTTGGAGAAGCCTTGTCTCCAATCCACCCTCTCAGTCAACCGATATGTTCATGAAAGTTGTGTGTATAAGTCTGAAGAACTAACTTGATGGCTGGAGAGGCCGTGTCTCCAATCCATCCTCTCCTTCATCAATTTATTAGATCGATTTAATAACTTGGCAGTCATAACATTTATGTAAGTGGAGCAGGTGAATCCTTTTTTGTTTATCAGCCGGCGGTTAGGAATGCAAATATTGCATTAGATAAAGAAGCAAAAGAACATTCCAAGCTGATACAGCTATATAAGTTGTTGTAGTGCAAACACCAGACATTCAGAGGACTGTTTTTGGCAAAGTTTTGAAGATAAATGCGTAATTTAAGTGGTACATAGTGCTTCGACGTCCTAGCAGGAACAGCGAAATACAGGAAGGTTTTGCCTTCTTTGTCCAAAGACTTAACAAATCATTAAGACAAAGCGTTTGTCCCGTTTTCCGTTCGAAATGCAGTTAAATTGTATGAAAATCAGATACTGCAGTTGACAATGAAACTGGACCAGGAACTAAAATTGAATGCGATACTGGCGATGTAACTAAATCCGCAACTTCGGGTAAATTTGGTATTGGCAATGACGCTGTAGATATGCTGACATGTGCTGCTTTTCTTGACTTTCCAAGCCCAAGTACAAATATAGCCGTCCGTTGAATGCCAAGTGGGTTCCCTAGACTTCGTTGGTGTACTAAATTTAATTTGTTGCCTAAGTAGATAGTTGCAAAAATTAGTTATCAGTCCATTTGAAAGTAGCAAAGTTCAAATAAAATAAAATAAAATAAAGTAAAATAAAATAAAATAAAATAAAATGATCTAAATTAAAATAAAATAAAATAAAATCAAATAAAATAAAATAAAACAAAATAAAATAAAATAAAATAAAATAAAATAAAATAAAATGAAACAAAATAAAATAAAATAAAATAAAGAAAAATAAAATAAAATAAAATAAAATAAAATAAAATAAAGTAAAATAAAATAAAATAAAATAACATAAAATTAAAATAAAACACAATGAAATAAAATAAAAGGTGAAATAAAACATAATAAAATAAAATAAAATGCAATGGAATGAAAAAAAAAATTAAGAAAATAAAACAAAATAAAAAACGTAAAATATAATAAAATAAAACCAAACAAAATAAAATAAAATAAAATTCAATGAAATAAAATAAAAAATTTGAGTCATGGTACTTTTAAAATAAAAAATCTGCGTACTCCAAAAGCAAAACCATTCCCAATACCAATACTAATACCAAAACCAAACTCATAAAAGCAAGAACTATAGCAAAGGCAAAAAACTAAAACCACACTAATACAAACGAATTAGATACAACATCCAAAAAACAACCTGGAACGAAGACCACAACAAGAACATTTCGTAATAGTGCGAATAACAACAGCATGGGAACCAAGTACAAAAAATTAATACAACAAAACGTGATTAAATTATTCCGAAATTTAATTTGTTGCATCTTTGGCACTCTTATTTTCTACCTGTTGTTCCACTTTTTTAAACGACTTCTTCCATGGTACTTCCCTTCACCTTACCTCCAATCCAAGCATTTTAATTGCTAACCGCACCACTTTGATACAAAAAAAAAAATGGTTCCGACAGTCATTATATTTCTTTCGAAATACGGAATAATCAAAAGTTCTAGACCTTTCAAGATTCCAAACCATAATTCACGACTGGTATAGCGAGCAACTTCTAAATCGTGATTTATCCGGTTTAACAGTATACTTGAAATCGAGTTACGAACTTCCGCAGTTTAACGACACTTCATCCTAATGAGATAAGCGCACAGAAAGAATCCCATACCGGAATGCTTTAGAAGACTGCGGTTCTAGAAAAATCGATGACACCGAAATCAGTTTTGCAGCGTGAAACCGGAGCTAAGCCGAAAAACTAATTCAAACTGAAATCGGAACCAAACTTAATTCTGTTTAGATGAACCAAAGCAAACACGAGAATTTGAAACCAAACTGAAAGTAATTTCAAAAAAGATACCAAAGCCGAATTCGTAACGAAACCCAAACTAGGCGAAACAAAATTTTGAAGAATGAATTCGAAACCGAAATTGAAGTCGGAATGAAAGCAAAGTAGATTATGAAGAAAGCAACTATAACTGAAATCGTACTGAAACTCAAATAAATTGTGAGGGTCATAAACAGAGAAATAGCTGAAACTGGAACGAAAACGAGAAGAATGAAAAAAAAAACGGAACTGAAATCGGAATGAAACAGAAATAAATTATGAAGAACGAAACCAGACCCAAACTGAAACCAAATTAATGATGATGATTGAAAGCAAACCAGAAACTGGAAGCGAATTAAATTGTGAACAACAAAATAAAAAAAACTAATAAAGTAATCAGAAAAGAATTGAAACTAATATTATTAAACTAAACTTAAGCCAAAACTGAAACTGGAACGAAATGGAAATAAATTATGAAGAATGAAACTAACATCGAAATCAAAATAGGAACGTAATCCATATAAAATATGAAATTTTTGTTTCGATTTCCATACGAAACCAAAAATGTAACAAAGGCAAAATAAGTTTTGAAGAACGAAACCAAAGTCGAAATCGAAACACTTAACGAAACCGATACCGTAACTGGAAAATTAGTTTTAACTGGCTGCTTGCCTTCATTCAGTCACCAGCGGTTCGTCTTATTTAATGCGCTCATTTGTATTCATTTCATTAACCACTCGCTTCGGCCGCACTTGCTCTGCTTTGGTCTTTCCTTCTTCTTAATCATTATTACCATACACATTCAACTCTTCAACCACTACAAAATTGCACCACTTACTTACGGCCACTTAGTAAAACTTTTTTAAAAACTAGCATTTTACAAATTCGCGAATTCGCGCTTAATTTTATGCCACTACTGACAATTAAGTGTGTAGTGGTAAAAAGTATTTGCGCAGTTAGTTACCTACTTTTAGTCAGTTTCTGTCTAATTACCACTAAATTTATTTTGGAAATTTTTTCACTTTTAAATTTGGTTGAATTTTATTTTTTTGCTGCCGAATTAATTTGGTCAGTTTTTTCTTGGCAGCTGAGTAGGCGAAACCAATCTTGTTAATTTTATATTTAAAGCACGTGCAAAAGGCATTTCACATTTTTTTACGCGTTTAACTTTGTTCTATGCTTTGATGAATACGAAGTGTAGGTACGCTTAAGCAGAAATCTTTTTCTTGAAGCCTACTTTAAGGCGATTAGCATATGAAATGAATTGAATGTGCGACTTTGGATATTTCAATTTATGTATATAAGGCTTGATCTTCGTTAAAGAAATACATTTTTTAATTAATCAAAAAAAAACTTTTAAGTTTTAACGACTTCAAAAATCAAGCAGGTGACTTTCTCATACCGAACTATTCTTCCATAATTTGTATATATTTATAATACAGTGCCGGACATAAGTATTGGCACAGTCGTTTTCAGCGATTTTCACAAATTTTGGTTTTAATAAAATTATTTTATCAAAGACTTTATACAAGTATATGTCATTGTCAACTACAAGAACTATAAATGTTGTTTTGAAAACGTACGCAAAGTTTGCGAAAATCCAAAAAATTTATTTAAATCTTAAATTCTGCATTTTTTGGAGTATGCAGTTTTGTCGGCCATTAAATTTTAGTAAGAAGTTAATCTTAAGTTCGTGACAATTTGTGCTGATTTTTTGCAATTTTTTTTCCGCCGAGCTAAAGTGTTTTCTTTCATATAAAATAAATTGCCTTCATAAACTAGTGTGGAGGAAAATACAGAAGTCCACAAGAAAAAAAAAATTGCTTAAAATCAATAAAAAGGTCAGGAACTTAAGATTAACACCTCATTATATAAATTTTAATGGCCTACAAAACTGCATGCTCCAAAAAAATCTGTGAAAAAAATTAAACATTTTGATAAATTCCTTGGAATTTTCGGGAATTTTGCGTACATTTTTGAAACAAAATTTATAATTCTTGTAGTTGACATTGACACATACTTGTTAAAATAATTTTATTAAGGCTAAAATTTGTGAAAATCGCTGAAAACGACTGTGTCAATACTTATGCCCGGCACTGTTCGTACTATCTGGGAAACAGCACTACCCATAAGGAAATTCGTTACACACTTAGACCGCATGGTCTATAATGGGACCAATTATGCTTATATTTACTACAGCTTCTCCTCCTTTAGATGCCTATTCCCCAAAGCTTCCTTGGCCCTTCTTCACTGTCTGCTTGAAGATCTGCCATTTTTTCGGAAGTTTTAGTTCTATCGCAAACTCGAAGTACGCTTAAGAATTGAAAAGAGGCATATCTACCCTAACTCGAAGCTCGCTTACAATAATATCTACATACCCTTACATAGCTTCTTGGCTATAAGTGAAATAAGCGCTTACTCACCTAAATATACATAGGTGCACACGTTCTCTCTTCTAAAAATAGTCATTCAATCAATAGTCAGTATTCATTACTAATTTGTTATGGAAACTTTTTGATTTGATTTTGCAGTGCTTATCCTTCTTTCCACTCCACGTTGTTTTCTATTTTTTTCAAAATAGTTTTTTTTCGGCTCCAACTTCGTTGTCTTTTGTTTTGAGGCGTCGCAATGAATGAATGTTTTTATTTAGTTGTTTTTTCTATTTCTAACTACTACTTCATTGTTGTTGCCGCTTTTCAATTTCTTAAATCGGCAACTTTTTTCTGTTATTATTGTTAGTCACGAAAGGAAACGTCGCGACGTAATTTCAGTTATTTTAACCATGAAACGTTCTCATATGCTAGAGAAAATTGCAGTTGTGCACTCAAAAGTTAGAAATATTGGTTTGGGTGCTTTTGTAATCTTGAGCTTAGGCCACTCTACATATCTATGAGTCATCGTAGTCCTAAAAATACTTCCAAAAAATTTGTTTCTCACTTAGGAAGATTTTGGGTAGAGGTCTTTTGTTTTTTCAGCACAGCTGGTATATATATGATAAGGTACTTCTTATCTACCTGGCAGTCTAGCTGCAGAGTCTTTGTGAACAAGAAACGGCCCTGAGATAACTCTGATCTATTTAAAGTTAAAGAGTCTTCCGAAGGTAAAATATATTTGCAAAGCAGTAGGCTTGGCTAAAAGCGGTCGTTAATTTAGGAGTCAAGATAAACCTTACGCAAATTAAAGCAATGGGAAATATGAGGTATACGAGGTGTGTTCAAAAAGTATCGCGAATTTTGTGTTTTTTCAAAAACTATTTATTTATTCATGAATATCTATTTTGTCTCCTTCAAAGTAATCCCCATGAGATATTATACACTTGTGCCAAGGGTTTTTCCAATCTTCGAAGCTCTTCAAAAAATCATTTTTTTGTATCTTGTTCAGCTCCTCCTTCGATGCCGTCTTTATCTCGTCAAGAGAAGCGTAACGTCGTCCTTTCATGGGCCTCTTCAGTTTAGGGAACAAGAAAAAGTCACAGGGGGCCAGATCTGTGTGTTGTTTTTGGCCAAAAAGTCGCGCACAAGCAACGATGCGTGAGCAGGGGCGTTATCGTGGTGCAAAAGCCAATTTTTGTTCTTCTTTGCACATCTTCTCGGCCTTCTGAGAATATTTTGTACCACCGATAAACGTTGCGTCCAAGGTAGCTTCTCCGTATGCCACAGTCAACATTCAGAATGCATCCCCGCACTTAATTTCGTTTTTCACACAAAATTTGATACAGGTTCTTTGATCCATTTTTTTGAATAGGTAAAAATCGAAGACGATCCAAAACACGTGCAAGCAAAGCAGCTATCAACAATTAACTGAACGTTCAAAATGGCCGAGCTTGTCGGCATAAGTGAGAGACATGAGTACCAACATAACGCCACAAAAAATTCGAAATTCGAATATACGTAAATAGCGAAAATTCAAAATTCCCGATACTTTTTGAACACACCTCGTATATGTAGCGATTGAGCAGACCTCAAGCTGCATTGAGATCCCGTAAAAAGTCAAAAACTTGCATACAATATGAAACAAGAAAAGAAATCTAAGCTAGGGTGAAACCGGAGATTATATACCTAGTAGTGAATTGTTGAATCAGAATTTATGCAGGTTTATATTTATACCTTTCATGAACATGAAATGGTATTACAACTTTCGTAGAATGTTTGTAAGTATGAGAAAAGAAAAGATAGACCCACAAATAAGTATACCGAAATGATCAGGGCGATGAGCTGAGTCGATATAGCCATGTTCGTCTATCTGTCTGTTTGAACGCAAACTAGTCCCTCAGTTTTTGAGATATCACGATGAAATTTGCTAAGGGGCCGCCATTTTGTAAAACATTTATCATTTGTCAGAACCAGCAAGATCGGATCAATACAATGCATAGCTCCCCTACAAGTTTGGTACATATTATATATGTAATATGTGTAGTGAAAATCATCTAGATCCGAGTTACATAACATATAGCTCCCATACAATCGATTGTTCCGATAAATGGGGTTTGGGCTATAAGGAGTGCGTTTGAAAAAAATGTCACCTTTATTTTATTAAACAAGTTTTTCTTAATTATTTGATTTGAAAATTGTTTTCGTAGCATGATTAGAAATGAATGTCAGAAAAATACTGTTTGGAAATATTTTCGCTAAATGCTGTAGTTCATATAAAAATGGCAAGCGAATAGGAAGTACGAAAAACTATTGTTAAAAGTTTTCAAGACCATCCTCAGTGGACTTTAAAAAAAAAATTGCTTAAGAACTTAAAGTAAGACCGAAAACTGTATCGAGGGTGTTAAAAAACTTTAAGGATAAATTGGCTGTTACCCGTAAGCCAGGTTCGGGTAGAAAAAGGGGCATCAGTGACCAAAACATGAAAAAAAAGTCATTACCGTTTTTCAGAAGAACCCCAATATTTCAGACAGAAAACTTGCGCAGAAGGTGGGATGTTCCGGGTTTTTTGGCCGTAAAGCAAAAAAGGAAGTTGGTCTCAAAACGTTCAAGGTTCAAAAAGTTCCAGACAGAAACTCTGTGAAGAATGTGGAAGCAAAAAATCCCAAAAAAAAATTAAAAATTTGTCTCTTTGAAAAATTCAATTGCTGCATCATGGACGACGAGACGTATGTTTTAGCCGACCTTTCGCAGCTTCCAGGCCAGGAGTTTTACACAGCAGACTCGCGTGGGAATGTGGACGAAAATTTAAGTCAAAAAGGCAGTCAAAATTTCCTCCTAAATGCCTGGTTTGGCAAGCAATCTGAAGCTGTGGAGAAAGGAGCAGTTCTTTTGTAACTACGGGAACAATAAACACCCAAATATACATTAAAGAATGATTAGAAATACTACTATAAAATTATTAATGGAAGGGGTGCCGGAAAAGTTGAAACGATTTTTAAAACAATAGCAGTGACAAAGTTGTTGATATATAATAAAAATTGTAATTAAAAGGACAAATAACAGCTAGTTTTATTTTCAAAATCAGACTACTAGTTTACGATATTTGTCATAACTAGTAAATGACATTTTTTCAAACGCACTCCTTATATCTTTAAATGAACAGTTTTGCAGAGTTTGTACTAATTGTAAAAAGTTGTATATAAGTAAACAGAATCTTACCATCTACAGTTGTGTTTAATATAATAGTAGTGAAATTAAATTGGATAATATAGCTCATTAAATTTCCCCTGAATTTTTAGAATTTTTTTGTCAATGATGTTGGGTATTTTTTTTCCATACAAAATAAATTTTTCTTCGTGCATTGTATGGAAGAAATCACTCAACACCATTGACGGAAAAATTCTGAAAATTCAGGGAAATTTTCGAGCGAGTTCTTACTTGCACAATGTCATAGTAAAATTTATTGGTCTATAAAACTGCGTACTCAAATTAAAATTTTTTAGAAATGTTGCCAAAAAATTAGAAGATTTTTTCGTCCATTTTTTAAAGTTTAATTAACTTTCCTGAACTTTTTGTAAGCTTAGAAATTTTTTTATGTAGTTTCTGTTAGTGAATTTCTTTTATACAAGGTGGCGCAAAAGTAAGCTTCCGATGTTCAGCATATCGGTTGTGGCACGTGCAGTGTGTGCTGTTGCACCGTCTTGTTGGAACCACATGTTTTCCAATCCCAATTCATCAAGTTGCGGCAAAAAGAACTCGTTGATCATTGCTCTGTAGCGCTCACCATTCACAGTAACCGTTTGACCCCGACCGATTATTGGTCAAATAAATAGTCAGCAATATTCCGCGTTCTGGAGCAGTGTAGCGTAACATTGTTTATTAACGTGTATTTTGCATGTGTTTACTACACAAATGTCAAAACGGAACTGACTTTAGGGGTCAATCGCAAAATTTATAGCATTTTCTGATAGGAGGATTACTTTTGCGCCACTTTGTATAAAAGTTATTAAAATCACAGCTTCATCTCATTTCGCCGAAAGATTCCATTTTAATTTCACTACTATTAGCTTGAACACAGTTGTATAAATTCGGCCTTTTTTCGGAGCTCCACGATAGCTATACGAGGTGTGTTCAAAACGTATCGCGAATTTTGAATTTTCGCTGGTTACGTATATTCGAATTTCGAATTTTTTGTGGCGTTATGTTGGTACTCATGTCTCTCACTTATGCCGACAAGCTCGGCCATTTTGAATGTTCAGTTAATTGTTGACAGCTGCTTTGCTTGCACGTGTTTTGGATCGTCTTCGATTTTTACCTATTCAAAAAAATGGATCAAAGAACCTGTATCAAATTTTGTGTGAAAAACGAAATTAAGTGCGGGGATGCATTCCGAATGTTGACTGTGGCATACGGAGAAGCTACCTTGGACCGAAGCAACGTTTATCGGTGGTACAAAATGTTCTCAGAAGGCCGAGAAGATGTGCAAAGAAGAACAAAAATTGGCTTTTGCACCACGATAACGCCCCTGCTCACGCATCGTTGCTTGTGCGCGACTTTTTGGCCAAAAACAACACACTAATGATGCCGCAGCCACCGTATTCCCCAGATCTGGCCCCCTGTGACTTTTTCTTGTTCCCTAAACTGAAGAGGCCCATGAAAGGACGACGTTACGCTTCTCTTGACGAGATAAAGACGGCATCGAAGGAGTAGCTGAACACGATACAAAAAAATGATTTTTTGAAGTGCTTCGAAGATTGGAAAAACCGTTGGCACAAGTGTATAATATCTCATGGGGATTACTTTGAAGGGGACAAAATAGATATTCATGAATAAATAAATAATTTTTGAAAAAAACACAAAATTCGCGATACTTTTTGAACACACCTTGTATAACGACCTACGCTTCAGAAAACACCATAATTTCCATTTTATGCACTGGTTCATGGGTACCAACTACTTGGCGCACACGATTTCTTTTTGCTATCCGATTTACTAAATTTACTAAAGGGGGAGAAAAAATAAAAAAAATACACGTGTATCGGCGATTTTACTGTACACGTCAGAATTTTTTTTTGTCGTGTGCGACTATTGCTATAGAAATTTATGCAAGTTTAGTGATGGAAGGTCAACAATAAAGTACCCTGTACCAACAATTTGGCTAAAAAAAAAAAAAAAAAAATCTGACGTGTACATGACAATCCCCTTTCCGACAAAGTATATTTGGTTTATAGGACAGACGTAAAGCTCGGTTTTGTAACGCAGTGTAATCGCCTTAGAAAATAGCAGAATTTTGCTTGAAAATCCTTATTACTAGAGCCAAATTTTATTGTTTTTACCATAAGGATAATTTTCACAATTTCCGGTTAGCGCTAACCTGGCTTTAATTGAAGTAAATCGTACGGTTAGCTATCAAATTAACCGCCTTTTAACTTTATACGGCTCTTAGGAAAGCGGCCATTAGAGTTACAGAAATATCGAGTTTTAAATTTTACAAATAAAATTTTCAAAACTATGGTACTAAAGATTTTGTGAAGCGAAACCAAGCCCATTTAAGCCTTTCGCATCTATGAGTCTGCTAAAAATTGGTACTCAAAAGTGGGCGATGTGTAACCCACACAGATAGACGTACGCCAAGGTGAACGAGAGTTTCGCAAGGTTATTGATTCAACCTCAGGTAGCTTCATTCCCGCAGTAGATCTGGCAAGAAAACGTGACCAAGTGCGGTCGTCAATCATCGGCTACGAGCGGCTTTTTGTAACCTCTCGCTAATCACCTTCGTCATTCCTGAGATATGGAAAGAGCCGATTTGTATTTTCTCTTTTTAAACTTGGAAAGCCTGCGAATTTCGCTGGTTACGAAATTACTAGAAACTACTAGCCAAATCTGCACTTAGCCGAACATCCGAAAGCAGCAGCGCACAACAACTGCTTCAAATGCTTAACAACACAACTATATGTTGAACCAATATTTCCTAAACCATAGGTTGGTGCCCGTGGCAGTTTTCAAAAGCGTCTGATACCGCCAACTTTGTCACAGTCCTAAAAGTTTTAGAAGATTCATCGCTCCCTGCCGGCCTTAAATGGTAGAGCGATAATCACCTTAACGGTCGGCAGGCATCAATTCACGATTATGGCTTTATTGATCACCTGTTATCTACGAGACCTTTTCAGCTACTTCACCGAGCGAAATATGACCCTATATTGAACATGAGGTAAGGGTTTAATGTTCACCTAGATGGAGTAACTTTACCTACGGTCAACCACCCCAAAATCTTGGGAGTGACGTTTGACAGCGACCTCACCTTTGCTAATCATTCCATCGCAATAGTATCAAAGGTAAAGAGCCTCAACAAGGTCCTTAAGTCACTTGCCGGTTGTACTTGGGGTAAAGATAAGGAAACTTTGCTTGCTACATATAACATATAAGACTATGGGCTAACCGTCTCTTGCTGACACCAACTGGAGGAAGCTGCAAGTCTACTAAAATACCACCATTAAAACTGCCATGAAATCGAGTCTCACCTCCATCAAGAGGCTAAAATGCTCAATGTTCGTGAGTAAGCGGAACTGTTGAGCAAACATTTTTTACTGAACTGCCACAAATCTTTTGGATGAAGCTCCGTCTCCTAGAGACATGAGGAAAATCTCGGTAAGCACAATGATGAGATCCGACTCCACATTACCAAGGCGTTTGATCTGCCTAACCATAGGCAGGTTTTAAATGACCTCCACACCTACTCGGTTAACATATCCCTCAGATCTAAGCCTGTGAACCCCGTAGTTGATATCCAACCGTGGGCCGAGTCTCCAATCTACTACCTCGCTCGCTGAATTTATTCATTTAAAGATGTGCGTAGAGATCTTAAGGAGTAACTGGACGATTGGAGAGGCGGTGTCTCCAATGCGCCCCCTCATTCGATCGATACAAGCAACACAAACCAACGGGTCGACCCTCGATGTCAATCGGCAAATAAAAGGCATGCCAGGATTGCATTATGTAAACATGCAAAAGAACATTCTAGGCTGATAATGACGTTATATAAGTCGTTGTAGTACGAATACCAGACATTGATAGGATTGTCTTTGTCAAAGTTTTGGCGACAAAAAGGTACTTGAAATGACACATGGTGCCTGGATGCCCTAGCAGGAACAGAAAAATTCAATCGGCTAACAAGGCCAGAGGAATAAATTTAGCCGATAATCAGCTTATGGAGGAAACTTACGCCTAATAAAATTCTTCGTTTCTCCTAAGAAGGTAAACAATGAAGGGAAGCCTATTTCTTTATGGGGTCACGTGAATATTTGGGTTCAAATAAAGACCCCTCAAAACAAAAATCAAAAATTGTTTTTGTACTGACACAATCTGCTTTAGATGATCTTGATATACAGCGCACCAAATACATGAGCAATACTCAAGTACTGGATGGACTAGCGATGTAAAAAGGACTTTTGTGAGATACTCGTATGGATCATAAACTTCCTTAGCCCACCACGCACAAACGTGGATTTGTTAGCGATCGAGGAAATGCGCATATTAAAACTTAGTTTAGGATCGAAGATAATATCCAGATCAATTACAACACATATATAAATTCCAAACGGGTACCATTTATTAAATAAGTAGACAAAACAGGGATCACTCGGTGGAAAGTCATAATAGCTTGAATTTAGCGCAGTTTAAAGTTAATAAATTTACTACGCACTAGCATCATCTGATAAGATATAAGTACCTGGGTGACCGAGCCTTGTTCGGTATTTTTCGAATTTGTCGCATAATCAAGTACCTCGAGATGCCACGAAATTATGCCCACATGCGCACTCCAAATTGCATCCAAATCGGCTAAACCGTTTCCGAGATAGTGGTCGATATAAGAAGGAATAATTAAAATGCAGTCTGGTGGCAACCCTAGGTGGCAAGCCTACTTAAAAATATTCTGGTTGGTATACGGCCTCAAATACCTTCCGTTTGGTACCGATATTGCTATATATTGCTTAATATTTAAAAAAAATTCGGAAAGGTGGCAACCCTCTAAGCTTTCTTTAGTTTCAACATCCAAGTAGAAAATCTTAGAAGGAAGCATACTATCCATCTACCAAATTTCATCGAATTCGATTTAGCCGTTCCCGAGGTAGTGGTCGATATATGAAGGAATAAGTAAAATGCGGTCAGGTGGCAACCCTACTCGAAAATACTTTGGTTGGTATACGGCCTAAAATACCTTTCATTTGATATCCATATTCCCATATATTGCTTAATATTTAAAAAAAATTGATATAGGTGGCAACCCTGTGAACCACCCCAAGTGGCAACACCAAAGTAGAAAATCTTAAAACAAAGGATACTACCCATATACCAAATTTCAACCAAATCGGTTAAGTCGTTCCTGAGATAGGAGTGGATATACAAATATACAAATATACAAATATACAAGAATAACTCGTTTAAAGGTTTAAGATAAGAGATAATTGCCAAGTAACCTACATACTAAATTTCAGTAAGATAACTCAAAATTTTGCGCAAGTTATAGTGTTCACTAGCAGATAGACGGGCATGGATAGATCAACTGCCTCGTTTTTCTAGCTTTAGGAAACGTCTTACGAAGTAGAGGAATAAGTGAAGACAGGATCAGGTTCATATTGATAGCAGATGATTCTATAAATGGGAAGACTTGGTAGAGATTATGTGACTGCTCAAACCATAGGGAGTTTACTTTAATACAACAGTCCTTCTAGTTTCCGATGTCGCTAGTATACGGGCATACTGTTTCTGATATTTACATACTCGTATATCATAGTGCAGATTACTTGAGGGATTTTTAATGTAGCTAATTGCTTTAGTCACCCTGCTAAAAAAAACTGTTTCATACCAAGGTTGATCATAGAAAAGATTTATAGCAACAAAATAAAAATAAACCTTTTCAAATTATATAACTTCACGTTAATAAAGCGACAAACAACTTTGCAAAAGAATTATGATAATGATACTTAGACTTGGCTAGAAGTTTTTGGTAGTTGCCAAAAGTTGTCAGACCTTCATTTATGTATATACTCACATTTAGATTTTCGATTTCAGTGCGGCAAGTTGAGGAATAACTAAATCGGAATTATTACAAGCTAAACACGCAATTTTCATATTAAATTGCATTGATTTTTATTGGCAGTAAAAAAGAACGTTTTTCATCCCTTCGGTTTGCTTTGAATTTGTTACGCTGTTTGCCGGCAACTTAGTCATATTTTTAGGCTACAAACACTTACTCACATACTTGTGAAACACATAAAATGCATACCAGCACATATACTAACTACACTCATTTATCGTCTGTGTGGGTGTAAGTTTTATTGTTTTATATTTCATCAACAAAAATTGACAGGTGAAAGAGTTCACACAATCAGCGAGAGCGAGCTGACGGTACAGTGTACAAAATATATGTAATAGAAGTCAAATTATTTTGTGACGAAGTCGAAAAAACTCACTCAACGAGTCTAATTTTTTAAATTCCAAAAACTAGGGTCATCATTCAACTTCCTGCTATGCCGCTTCTCAAACGTGAAGAACATTAGACATTGATAACATTTTCTTTAGACACCATATTTCTAGAGATTTACCAGCACAGATTTGACTTGTGAATATTGTACTCCGAGACAGACTTTACTTTTCAATTGACTACTAAGTGCAAAGTTGTATGTTCTGGCAAAAATTATTAGCCGTTGAATTTTTGGGCTGACAGGTCGAAGAATTTTTCTTTATCTGAAGCGACATTTACCTTCCATTGGCTCAGCGAAATCCTTGAGAGTCCATACTAAGCTGATAGTATTGTTGTTTATATTATCATGAGTTTTATGCAGAAGTTACAAAAGATTCAAGCTAATGTGAAGTGAAATTAACTCTCATCAAATTAAGGCCGAGCTTTTAATATTTTTTTACTCTTTAGCTTCTTCTACAAACTAAAACCATCTAGAGATCTATGTTGGTTCCGAAAGCCATCTGCTAAAGCGTTTGGAGCTTTGTAAGAAGCACTTCTTTCTATTTTTATCTATTGGTTCGAACCTAAAACTTTTCGCATGCTAGCCCATAAAATTCACTACAAAGTATCAAATAGTGGTGAAAATGTTGAACGCCGGTTTGTTAAAACATGATTGTGTGGATATGTAGCATATACAGGGTGGTCCAAGGCAAAGTTAAAAAAAATGAGAGCCAAAGTTCAAAAGTATTTATTTAATGTATGTATGGGCAGCCAAACTCGTTTATGGGGCTATTAAAGAAGAAAGTGGAAGGTGTTTCAATATAAGGTAGGTAGTCCATTGTGGCAATAACTCTGGAGATGTTTACTTCTGGATGATAACTGTCAGGCCAAACTTCCAACGAAATGACCATCTCATTTTCTAAAGTAGCAAATGTTTCAAAAATAATAGTAAGTATCACCCTGTATATGTCACAGCTTGTGTAAAATAGTGCGTGCAATGTAAGCTATCAATAGTTTCTTTTGTTCTGTAGCTTTCTTTTTGTTTTTCTTTTGTTATTTTTTTCAATTACTTTAATTTATTGCCAAATTTACCGACGAAACAATAAGAAGTGTTTGACAGGGCATAAAGGGAAAGGGGCAAGTGTAACTATGAGTTATTGCCAATCGCTTAAGGTTTATTGGCTTGGTACACAGCACATTAACAGCTTGAAATTTGAGTTACAGAAAGAGCCTTACCATGTTGCTACTAATAGGGACGAAAGCAACTGGGAAACTTGGGAGTATTCGTTCAAGTCTAAGGGGTATTTGATAAAATAATCAAACTACTTCCCTCCAGTATTTGTGCTGATGTGATATACGCTAGACATTGAGCTTGAAGGGGTTTTGATTGACTTTGTGAAGTAACTTTGCAGGTACTTAAGTCAGGGAAATGTGTAATTATTAGGAAAGCTTTAAATATAGTAAAATAAAATAAAATAAAATAAAATAAAAAAAAATTTAATAAAATAAATTAAAATCAAATAAAATAAAATAAAATAAAATAAAATAAAATAAAATAAAATAAAATAAAATAAAATAAAGTAAAATAAAATAAAATAACATAAACCAAAATAAAATAAAATAAAATAAAATAAAATAAAATAAAATAAAATAAAATAAAATAAAATAAAATAAAACAAAATAAAATAAAATAAAATAAAGTATTCATGAAACGAGCTCAAGCCCAAGAATAAAATTTTTACACTTTTTGAATTTTTATGAAAATTATTATTGTTTTTATTTTTTTAATAGCCATTTTTAATTAATTATTAAAACTTTTTTAATTGAATAGAGATGATGATGACATCAAAACCAGCTTGTTAGCTTAACGCTAAGCAATGCGTGCCAAAATTTCTCTGATGAAGGATGCTTCCGAAATGGATCTATAAGAAAAGCTATGACGGTTGTCTCTAAACATTTTTCCTACTCTATACAATCAAGAAACTTTTAATAATTAATTAAAAATGATTATTAAAAAAATAAAAAACAAGAATAATTTTCATAAAAATTCAAAAAGTGAAAAAGTATTATGCTTGGCCTTGAGCTCGTTTCATGAATACTTGAAAATGTACAGGCCGGAAATCAACAAATATTGTTGGTATAAAAAAGCAATAAAATAAAAGAAAACCAACTAAAATAAAATAAAATAATATAAAATAAAATTAAATAAAATAAAATATAATAAAATTAAATATTATTAAATCAAATAATATAAAATAAATAATAAATAATAAAGTAAAATAAAATAAAATAATACAAAACCAACTAAAATAAAATAAAATAATATAAAATAAAATAAAATAAAATCAAATATTATAAAATAAAATAATATAAAATATTTAAAATTAAATAAAATAAAATAAGATGAAATATAATTAAATAAAATAAATAAAGATAAATTAAAATAAATAATAAATAATAAAATAAAATAAAATAAAAGAAATCAAAACCAACTAAAATAAATAAAATAATATTGTTAAGGATAGAAAAAACGCCTGAACTCGTCCAACGTTCAAAAGCTAATGATTTTATTTTCTCATTAAAATACAAGACAAAGTGTGACAATGAAACCAGCGGTAAATATATGCATATGTACATTTATGTGTTCGTTCGGATGGCGTGATTCTATGTACCGCTTGACCACAATATGTCCATAACCAGAAATGAGTATACCTGCATGATGGATATATGTAAGTATATGCAGAAGTAGATATGTACTTTGGTGTGTACAGATGACCAGCTAGTGAGCGGCGCTCCATCATAGGCTATTGTTGTTGATGTACGTTGGTGAGTACAATTGGTGTGCGTGAAATCTTAAGGTGTACTCCCACTCACCACATCCTGAACATCCTGCCCGGTCGAGTCGTCGGACTCGAAATATTCGCCGCCAAGCAATCTGCACAATTTTTGTACTGCCCGAGTAATTGTACCGTTCATAGTCTGCAGCGAAACATTACGAACTAGTCCATCGCTGCCCGGGTGAGTAGCGGTTATGCGTCCTAATCGCCAGTGAGTGGGGGGCAAGTTCTCCTGCCTCACAAGAACGATGTCACCGACTTTCACGTTCCTCGACGGCTTCTGCCACTTGTTGCGAGTCTGCAGGGTTGCCAAATACTCCTCGCTCCACCGTTGCCAAAAGTTTTGGTGAAGTCGGCGCACCAAGAGCCACTGCTTTATGCGGTTGAGTGGAATAGAAGTGACATCGGCTTCAGGAACTGCCACTAGGGAATCACCAATCAGAAAGTCGGCTGGCGTCAACGCTAGCTTGTCACTTGGATCGTCATACACTGGTGTGATTGGCCGCGAATTTAAGCATGCCTCAATGCGAGCCGCCAACGTCTGTAGTTGGGTATACCATAGGGTCTGCGCTCCAACGATACGTACCAAATGACGCTTGGCTGATTTCACCGCCGCCTCCCACAGCCCGCCTTGGTGCGGTGCTCCCGGTGCAATGAAGTGCCATTTCGTACCGATGTTAGCCACTGCTTGCTGAATACCTTCGGTTTGCCATGCAGCCAAGTCTTCTTGCATCAAGCGATTGGCGCCCGTAAACGCAGTGCCGTTGTCACTATAGAGATTTCTGCATGGACCTCGTCTGCTGATGAATCGCGTGAAGGCATCCAAAAACGCTTGTGATGATAGATCCTCCGCAACCTCTATATGGGCCGCCTTGGTGGCCATACAAACAAATATTAATAGATACGTTTTTACCTTGATACGCGATCGTTTTATGCCGACGCGCACCATGAACGGGCCACAATAATCGACGCCTGTGGATATGAAGGGTCGCGCTGCCTTCAGTCGCTGGATTGGTAACGATGCCATCTGCTGGGAGAGGGCCGCGCCTCGATGACGCCTACAAATAACGCAACTCTGAATGTAGCTGCGGACCGCCTGTCTTCCCTTCAAGATCCAATAGCGCGCACGGAGATGTTGAAGCACAAGTTGTGGACCGCCATGGAGAGTGATCTCATGCGCATGCCTAATAAGCAGCTGGACAAGGGTCCCATATTTTGGTAGAATTATGGGAAACCGACGATCTTCTGGCAAGTCTGCCTTGCTGATTCGACCTCCGAGTCTCAACGTTCCATCTTCGTCTACGTAAGGGTTTAATGACTTCAATTGACTCGAGGTGGATATACCTGATCCCTTTCGTAACTGCGCAACGTCAGCCGCAAAGTGTGTTTCTTGTTCCTTTCGAACTAATATCATTAAAGCGTTATCCATTTCGGCGGGGCTGACAATAGTACCTCGTGTCAGTCGGCGTGCAGGTGCCCAGCGAAGTACTAGTGCTACGGTTCGTAGGAGTTTCAAGAGCGAGCTAAAACGGTCAATTAGCAGTATTGTTCGTCCGTCACGTAGACGTGTCTTAAGCTCAGGGACCGAAATGATTGTTGTTACCATAGACGACACTCGAATTTCACTTTGTGCAACACAACGTTCCTCATCAGTTAATCTGAGGTCGGACAAACTGGGAAGCTGTGCATCTAGGAGCCACTGTGGGCCATGCCACCAGAGGGGGTGATTAACAAGATCAGATGCGCGGATACCTCGACTGGCGCAATCAGCTGGATTCTGCGCGGATCTCACATAATGCCAACGGTCGGGTGATGTGAGCTCTTGAATCTGACGCACACGATTTGAGATGTAAGGCTTAAGCGTGGTGGGTTGTTTTCTTAACCAACACAATACAATCTGGGAGTCAGACCACAAGTAGTACGACGGGTCTGTTAATCGGAGGGCTACACGAACGTTTTCAAATATCACGGCTAACAACTGAGCAGCACACAGCTCTAGACGAGGTATGGTGGCACCTCTGAGTGGCGCTACCTTGGTGCGTGCCGTTACCAGTGATACTGTTGAGTGCCCACCTGCGTATGTGGTTTTAGAGTAAATGACAGCCGCATATGCCGACGGACTGGCGTCACAGAATCCAAATAAAGTTGTGGATGCGCCCACTGTCATTCCCAGCCATCGGGGAATGCGTATATGATTTATGCTATCAAGTTCGCTGTAAAATTCCGTCCATGTTTTGTGAAGAGATTCTGTCAGTGGGGCATCCCAGGCCAGCCCAGCAGCCCAAAGCCTCTGGATGAAGATCTTTCCGGCAACCACTATTGGCGCCAGCATGCCGGTAGGATCAAATAGCTTCGCCACCTCACTCAAGACACGCCGTTTCGTCAATGAGCCGCTGTGGTCTTTAAAGTTCCCCGTAAAAAAGAGTTCATCGGTATTTGGATCCCACCGAAGCCCAAGCACAGTTGCTGTTGGAGACTCAAGGACGTAATCTGAAAGAGAATTGTTATTACTCGTGAAATGTGATAGGAACTCACCACGATTTGAGTTCCACTTGCGTAACAGAAATTGACCTCTGGACAAAATTGAGCTCACATTGGCAGCGAGACTGAGGGCCTCCTCCTCTGTATCACAACTCGTAAGGAAGTCGTCTACGTAGAACGATGAGAGGATTGTATCCCGTGCAACGGTGGCCTGACGATTGTCGTCGACCGTTTTGAAGTTGTCGTAGGCGCATTGGTTCAAGGCGCGGATCGCGTTGTAAGGACTACTGGCCATGCCGTACGTTACCGTCTTCAAACGATATATGGCAACCTCTTCTGATGGCGACTCTCTCCAAAGAATGCGCTGGAAATCTCTATCTTCAGGTTTGATCAGTACCTGCCGGTACATCTTCTCAATGTCGGCTGACAAAGCTATTTGAAAACGCCGGAAGCGGAATATTATGTTGAGTAGTGGATCCTGGATAGTGGCCCCCACCAACTGGATGTCGTTCAATGAGACGCCCGTTGTTGTTCTTGCCGATGCGTTGAAAACGACACGGAATTTCTCCACCACTGCATGGTGAGGAATATAGTAGGTGGATGTCTCCTCACCTCGGTCCTGGATACGCTCCATGTGGCCAAGCTCGACATATTCGCGCATGAACGCCCTGTATTTCTGCCGAAGTTCATTATTCCCTACGAGTCGTCTTTCAAGATGATGGAACTGACGTAAAGCGTTGTTGAATGAATCTCCCAATGGTGGCGCATCGGCACGGAAAGGTATAGACACGACGTAGCGGCCCTCTGCTGTGCGTGAATGTGTTGACGAAAAGATTTGGGCGCACTCGTCATCCTCATTATAGTGTTCGGAAGGAACCTCCTCTAGCTTGAAAAAGCTACGTACGAGCTCTTCCAAGTGTCCATCCTCTTCGACCATCTGTGTGCTGAATGCATGTGTTGGCAAGTTGGCAGACTGCGTGCCTGAGGCTGGGCCGAAAACAACCCATCCAAAGCGTGTTCGTTGGGCGTGAGGCTCCTTGATACCGCCGCACTTCAGCTCGCTTTCGACGACTTGGCCCCAGATATCCGCTCCGATAAGGATGTCGATGTTACTGGGGGTCCCAAAATTGGCATCAGCCAACTCCAATTGAGCCAGATGCGGCCACTGTGACATGTCAATAGGCACTGATGGGATAGCCGTAGTGATTGACTGTATGACAAGTGCAACAATCTGAACCTCAAACGTGGAATGTAGCGACTTCAATGTAACTGCCACGGTTCCTCGCGACCGCGTGAGAGAGTGAGCGCCAATTCCCTGGACAGGGACATCAAATTTGCTTCTGCGGAGAGATAAAGAGTTAGCTAACTTATTTGTGATAAAACTGACCTGCGATCCGGGGTCACAAAGCACACGGGTTAGTTGTTGGTTGGTTGGGTCACCATATGCATATACGCAGGCCGTCGCCAACAAAACAGTAGGATTTGCATCGGTAAAATTGGTGACCGCAGACGACTTTAGTCAAAGATTCTGGCCTCTGACACCTATGGATGGCACGACTGGTTGAGGAAGTGTGGTCGCCGCTGGCGTTGACGATACTGTGCTCGTGGCTGTTTGAGCTGCGCGACATAACAGTGAATTATGCTTGTGACCACAGTGGCGACAGGTGCCCGACGGACATTGTTTTACCGCGTGGCCAGGTTTGAGGCAGTTGAAGCACAACCTGGCAGATTTCACTGCCTCGTTACGGTCTCCATGGTTCATAGCGAGCAACCGTGGGCACTTTGTTATACGATGCATTCCTGTGCAGCAGGCGCACCTGGCTTCTCCGGACGTTGCCACGTGTGATTTGACTGCACATTGTGCGTTGCCACGATTTTTGCTACGAGGTCCTGCGTCAGCTCCGTTGTTCCACGTCGCAAGTGCCGTACTCAGACTGTGAGCGCGCTGACTCAAGAAAGAAATAAGTTCTTCTAATTTCGGAATTTCAGTGGGTGAGCATTCCATATTCCACTCACGTTGGGTGATCAGTGGCAGTTTCGACACTACCACTGGTACAACTATAGCATCCCAGTTGGACACCGGCAATCCCATAACCCGAAGAGCCCGTACCGATTCGTGCACCGAATCCACAATTGCTAATAAGGCCCTGGAGGAGTCATCCAATGCAGGCTTGATGTTGAGAAGTCGAGACACATGCGTTTCCGCGAGCAGTTTCTTATTGTCAAATCGTTCGGTCAGTGCTTGCCACAACTCTGCATACCCCCCAGAGTATACGCTGCCAACTAAGGGGACCGCACTGGCGCTTACTGCTTGTCTGAGTTTGCCTATCTTGTAAGCTTCTGGATACTCCGTATTGTGCACAAGGACTTCAAAGGCATCCTTGAACGCCAACCAATTTTGAAAAGTTCCATCGAAGGTTGGAACAGCCAGTCGCTCGAGCTTCACTTCATTCTCATTGTTCCACTTCGGTGTAGTTATGACGTGAGATTTCTTGCCCATCAGTGCGCGGTTTAGCATAGTGCAGGCAGTGTTGTAGATGTCTTCGACCTCTTGCCATAACTGATCGTATGCTTGCACCTCACTATTTTCTGCCGTCCCCACCAAGTGGTCACGGTTTGTAGTGAATCGCGTAAAGTGGGATGACAGCGATTTCAACTCTTGCTCCAGCTGGAACTCGTCGTACACCCCGGGTTGAAGCGACGCCACCCTATCCCGAATTCTTTTGATGGCTGTAATTGCTGATGCTCGCAATTTCAATTCCGCCATTTCGACATAAATTTTAATCAACCTCACAGGAGGCACCAAAATGTTAAGGATAGAAAAAACGCCTGAACTCGTCCAACGTTCAAAAGCTAATGATTTTATTTTCTCATTAAAATACAAGACAAAGTGTGACAATGAAACCAGCGGTAAATATATGCATATGTACATTTATGTGTTCGTTCGGATGGCGTGATTCTATGTACCGCTTGACCACAATATGTCCATAACCAGAAATGAGTATACCTGCATGATGGATATATGTAAGTATATGCAGAAGTAGATATGTACTTTGGTGTGTACAGATGACCAGCTAGTGAGCGGCGCTCCATCATAGGCTATTGTTGTTGATGTACGTTGGTGAGTACAATTGGTGTGCGTGAAATCTTAAGGTGTACTCCCACTCACCACATCCTGAACAAATATAAAAGAAAATAAAATAAACCAAATAAAATAAAATGAAATAAAATAGAATAAAATAAAATGAAAAAAAAATCTAATATTTTAAAATAAAATAAAATGAAATAAAATAAAATAAAATGAAATAAAATAAAATAAATTAAAATAAAATAAAATAAAACAAAACAAAACCAACTAAAATAAAATAAAATAATATAAAACTAAAAAAATAAAATGAAATAAAATAGAATAAAATAAAATAAAATAAAACAAAATAATATAAAATGAGATAAAGTAAAATAAAATGAAATAAAACATAATAAAATAACATTTAAAAAATTCAAATCGAAATACATTAAAAATAAAATAAATTAAATAAAATTATAAATTTTAAAATCCCTTTTAACAGTGTTTGTTGCTATGGTTAATATATGTAATTGAAAGCAGAGGTTAAAGGAAAAATTGTATTTCCTTTTTGTGGTTGCATTTCAACCACTTTCAAATTCTAGTCTGTGCAAATGTGTGATCTCTTGAGGTTGACCAAAGTTACCTACTCGATTTAAAATCCAGATAACTAAACCAACCAGCACATTCCTATTTCTCTGTGTTTTGGTATACTCGTACCTTAGTCCATATGCAACACTTTTAAATACTTTATGCCAAATTAATGTCATTGAGGAAACCATAAAAATTCCGAAACTTTTAAATTATGTCAACATAAATTTTACTATAATGGCAGCATGGATTTCAATGGGTAGTACTTAGATGTTCTTACGTAAGCAATGTTCTGAGTTGCGTGAACGGAAGGAAAGGAAAGGAATGTGAATGAGGCACAAGTACTAGGTTTGGAAAGATGGAAGTGAGGAAAGAGGTGGAAACTAAAGTATACCACACTTTGACGTTTTCATAGCAAATTGATCACACGTCAGGTGCCACTGCTCCCTAAAAATCTCTAGAGTTGTTTTTCTGATAAAAGAACTGCATAAAGCAATCACTATTTACATTTGTTATTTAACTGTAAGCTTTTTGTGTTTAGCAGAGCTCTCCCTAGACTGCGCCTGCCAATAAATTAACGGTGATGCAACAAGAACACCAAAGCCTTGCGGTAGGGGATTTGAAGGTTATGATGGCTAAGTTGAGCTTGGAAAAGAACAGCTACAGTGGAGGTTCTTAGTTTAATCCACATGACTTACTGTGCGATGGTGAACGGCGACTCCTCGTAATTTCTTGTCTTAGTTGCCAGTTAGTTACATGTCTTAAAGTGTAACATAAGCTAAGGCTTCAAGAAACTTTTATTTTTGTACATCTAAGGAAAAGGAAAAGGTGCTTCTCTCATATTCAGAGTGGACTTTTCATGTATCTTATGGATGTCTGGATCAACGAAAGATAGGGTACACGGTTAGCTGATCAGAAGGCAGAATTGTTGTTTATCTTTAAGCCTCAAGACGAATTGAACTTTGCAGTTGTGCACAAAAATTTATAGAATATAAGGAGGCTCTACTAGATTTAAAGAATACTGACCATGATTATGCAATGAGATCAATGTTCTCAGAACTTCCTTGTGATCTCAAGAGGGTCGAAATTGCGTCATTTAGTGTTCGTGGTCTGCTATTTGTTATTCTTCAGTTTGGCCGTAAGCATTGGACCAGTGATATGAACCTACCTAAGGTAGCTTGAATCGTTGCAGCGCTATAGCTGCTGCTCAACATCTTTTATCAAAAGCCGGTTTTGCAGATGAAACAGTGTTATAAGTACGGAAAAATCTCTATTTTTATTAGTACAATTCCTACAGGGAATTTTAAAAGTTTTTCAAACGGTAATAGCTGTCCAAGTTGAGAAAAAAATTGTATCCATAAACTATGAATTAGTTAAGCACATCAAAATAAAATTAAATGGCGGCAATAAAATTCGTGATGACATAAATGAACCATACTTAATTTTATCATTCTACTTTGTGGATATTCGTAATTTTGCAGAGAATTGCATAATTTTATGTGCTCACACAAACACACACACATAAATATATCCATATAGAAATTGATTACATATAACGATTTGGTATGGCAGTCAAATTTGAACAATATTATGGACTTTCATTGAATTTGCGAATATGAGCTATTTTATAAACACCTGCCAAGAGATTGTTGCCACATCATGACCATAATCATAATTGATTATATGCGCGGCTATCGGTATACACAAATATGTATGCATATTAGGGTGTACCTTGTTTGTGTGGACCAAACTTTTTGTTTATCTAAAAATCAGAACCAATAAAAATGAAACTATATGTTGCGTCTTAAAAATTGTAGTTTGAGGAAAATATTCAGAAAGGAACAAGCTTAAACGGATTTTTGTTCTAATAAGTGAAATAGTGCCCCGTCCGTAGTAGACGATCATTTCTGGTATGAAAAGATTCTCAGAAAAGAGTTCAGAGTCGGAAGAGGAGCTTATTTCGGAGATCTCCCTAAGAGTTAGTTGTTAGAGTATATCCGAGGTATTGCAAGCCTGAATACCCTGTCATGCAGTAAAGTATTGAAACAGGTCAGCTTACGCAATCCAACCAAGCGAGAACCGCTCAAGCGAATACGCGATATTTGTACAATTACAATATAATATTGAAACTCAAATTTTCGTAAGAGCAAAGGAGCCAATCTACTGGGACGATTTCTACAATTCAAATATTTAAATGACATACTTGTGCCACAAAAGGATGAAGAAGTACTTTGAAATTTAAATGTCATAAGCAAATATGTTTCAATATTAAGATATATATAAAAAAATGGGCAGGTAAACCATCTCACTATTATATATATTTCTTGTGTAGCTAACTTAAACCGCAATTGACTCTGAAATTACTGTACCGATTTCGATCAGTTTGGTATCGAATTAAAAGTATGTCTAACTTAAAACATAGGATACTTTTTATGTAAATATCGCATCGCTTAGCCGATACATTTTTTGATACGGCATATCTTTGAGAGTATTCATCATAAAAAGTATAGATTCGGTGAGGAATTAAACGAAGTTATTGGCTAACATATCCCAAAAAATGGGCGATAACGGAAAAGGAGACTTGGAACCTCGCACAGAAATGTAATTTTTCAATATAAAAACTATGCAAGTATTTATGTCAAAACAATAAAACTCGGTTAGGAGTAAATCTCGAACCTGTTATAAGTTCTGATACGCAGGGAAGCATGAAAGGGCTGCTAGTGTTTTAAGCAATTTATCACCTTAATGTTTATTCGATTAAGGTACGTTTCTAATGTACGATATGTATTTTCTCAAGAGAAAAAGGTAGATCGATAAATAGAAAGATGTAGAGAACGAAATATAATTCGAAGAAGAGGAATATGGGCAAATGAAAAGTATGTGGGGGATGAGAACTGGAGATATTATGCCGGGTCGACTTTTATTCATATATTATGCACTTTCTTTAGTAGGAAAGAAATTTGCTATTGTTTTCTAGTAACTTGCGCTCAGTACTCAAATTCGAAAAAATACAGGGTTCGTGTTAAATCATTGGCAATACTTCGGCTTCAGACCAAGTTACCCAGAAGCTGCTAATTAAAAACTTAAAAGGATTTTAAGTGCTCTCCAACTCTAAATCTTTTGGCTGTGCTTTCTCAAAAATTTACGAATTAGTGACTTATATTTGAAACACATTTGGCATGTTCCGTTAGAGCAATTGTGGAATGTATTAGGTCTGGAATATTTTTAGAAAATTTGAGGGCTGAGTTAAGGAGCATTTCAAAACTATTTTTCGATGATATCGGTCTTATTTTCAGAAAACTTAATATTTACAATAAACAATAATAATTTAAATAAAAATTTATATTTTCAGCCTTGATCTAATTTATAGTTCAATTATAATTCAAATGTTGGTATAAAAAATTAACTAAACCGAAGCGCACATTGCGAACGTCAAAAAGGATGCATAAAACAAATCATTAGTAATGGTAATGCAATAGGGTGGTAAAAATTAATAAAAGTAGGAGTTAAGGTGAGAAAAGACCATCGTTCTGAAAGCCTAATCGTTAACAGAGCATGTCAAAATTGATGCAGCAGTCTAGCAGCTTCTGGAACGGAACCGTAAGAAAAGCTATTCAAATACAATTAATTAGTAATCAGTAAAAGTTATTTATATATAAAACCAATAAAAATTTTTTAATTATTTGAAAATAATAAAAAAAGTATCAACACCATTACAAAGCTATGTTAGGCAGACCTGTTAAATTGGATTAGTAATTAGTAATCAATTACTTAGATAGCGTTTTTAATTCGTAATGATTATTTTAATTGTTATTAAAAAAAAGGCAATTATTAATTGACTACGATTAGAAAAAAAAATCATCAAAAAAGTACTTGTGAGTACTTTTGATAATTTTTTATTTTTTTTTGATTATCTTGATTTTGTGCTTCTACAACAATACTGAAAAAATTAAAAATAATAAAAAAAAAAAATGTTTTTAAAATTAAAAGTAATCAAAACAACTTTTTTTTTGATTATTTTAGATTTTTTTATCGTGAAAAATTAAAATTTTTTGTTTATTTTTTTAATTAATTGGAAAATAATCATTAAAAATTGAAAGTAATTAGTAATCAATCATTAAATAGATTCTCAAGAAAGTAATTAATCATACAGGTAATCATTAGGATTAGTAATCATTATTGAACAGGTCTGATCTTAAGTGACAAATCGGCAATGAAAAGATTCTTCTTGAACATGATGTCTTAAATAATATCGCAGCAACTCAATTCGCACACTTTATATGTTCAGTATTAAACACGATTACATTCCGATATAACGCTTTTGTTTTTTCTAATTCAAAGTCTCATTTACGATGCAAACTATTGAGCGCAAAAGAGGCTTTAAAAAAAAGGCACAACCTAATGCACACTCATACATAAACATTATCATGGCGGGAATTAATATATTATGTCCACAGGCATGGTGAAGCAGTTATCGACTCAGATATGATATGTGGTGTCAGCGTGTGTGTGTGCATCTGTGTGAGGGTTGATATTGTTTATGAATACATTCCCAATTTAATTGCTGCTTCTACCAGTGTTGTCAACTATTTTTATTGCCATCCACACAGTGGCATTGTAGTTATCAGACGTTTTTCAATTAGCTCACGCCGTCGCATAATTCAACGTAAATAAATATTGAAATTGAAATAATGAGAAAATATGCGCAGTGATTTTTTGCGCTACTGCTGTATTTTCGAAAAAAAAAATTATATAAAATTAATAAGATAAAATTCAATAATTTTTTTAATTTGTTGCTACTTTGCTGAGTTGTGGCATAAGCGTCATATTTATGACATTTTAACTTTCCAGCGGTTGACCAACATTTTTGTTTTGCGGTCATAAATTTTGCGAATTTTCCGCTTAAAACTTATTGAAATTAAACTACTGTTTAAGTGAACATTTTGCTGACGAAATCGATTGTTGGAGCATTTTTTTGTTGCAGCAAACAATTTCACTTTCATTTCACTGATTTCACACTTGAAATAATAACATAATGCATGCAAAAATGATAAAACATGTAAGGAAGTCTAAGTTCGGGTGAAGCAGAAAATTGAATATCGAGCTCTGGTTTTAAGTGCGTCATATAAAAGCGGGCGTGTTCGCCCGGCGATAAAAAAGTTGCGTAAAAAGTAAAAGTGAAATTCGGAAAGACTGACCTTGCTATATGGAACTCTGGGAGTTGCCTGGCTGCTTGAAGTCTTCCTTAAAACAAAGGCTGAGATCACCACTTTACCACGCCTTTTGCAGTGGTCTCGTGGAAAAATACACTGGTGGGAAAGAGACTTATATTGGAATTAATGTCCCCTACATGACTAAGATGGTGTGAAGACAAATTTGGTGGTAAGCTTGGGCAAAACGAAGCTCTTGCTGCAATATCGGAAAGAGTTATTCCTTACAGTTCACTGTAGTCATCCATAATATGAAAAACAAGGCCAGCCTAAATTTGCTAGCAAATAATATTTGAGTGGGCAGTTGAGAACTAATTTCCTCCCTCGGCAAGTGAAAACACTTTTTATATCTTTCATGAACATAAATTGTTAGTTCAGAATTGAATGAGTGAGAGCCAGGGGATTTAATGGGGGCTTGGCTATCGCGAAAAATAAAGATTTAATTGCCGATTGTGTCCTGTCCTACCCACGCAGTGGCTTCCATGATTTCAGAGACCTTAGCCTGGAAGACAATGTTCAGGGAGTCTGAAAGATATTTCTAGGTCCCAATTCTTTAAAAAGACCCCTCCCCGACCTTGCCATTTAATTAAGAGGCGTCGCTGTATATATATGGATATGCTACCTTCTGCACCGTAGCACCGTAGCACCGATCCGACTCCATTCAATCCACCCTACTGAGGATATTTACCGTGAAGTTACACTCCGAAGCTGTAGTAGTCGCGTAGCGGTCCGTATTTCCAGGAATAAAACTGAAATTGTATACTACGCTAGAATATCCCTTGGTTCTTGTGTTCAATTTAGACGATTCCTGTAGGCGAAGGGCTGACGTCGCTGCTTCTCGGTACCCTTCTCTATCTAAGTGAAGAAGGTCTAGAATAATCTTGAGAGCTTCGCTTGGCTTAGTTCTTAGAGCTCCGCCTATCCTAATCATGCTAGACCTGTGGACTTTCCCTGACAAATTCAGGGTTGAAGCCTTGCCCAAAGCAGGTCACCATACGATGATCCCATATAGCAGCATGGGTTTTATAATCGCGGTATAAGTCCATTTGCATATAATGGGGCTAAGAACTCCTTTTTCTGCCTATGGCTCTTTTGCACTTGTATAATGCAATATACGCTTTCTTTTGACGCTTAATGACGTTTTCCTTCCAGTTCAGCATTTTATCCAGAACCACACCTTAGAATTTGGCATTATCGGCTAGATTGAGGCGCCTCCCGTAAACATCTGGTAGGTTCAACGGTGGTATTTTATACCGTTTAGTGTATAAGACAAGTTCCACTTTCTCGCTTGGCACTAAGTCCGCAGCGAGAGTACCATAACGAAATCTTTCGCAATGCTAAATACTTGCATCAGGACACACAAGGTTTTTGAAAATTTACCTCTGTATGCCACGACCAGGTCATCGGCATATGCCACAAAATTTGCAGCCTCCCAATATTTATCTCTTAGCACCGAGTTAACTGTTAGGTTCCACAGAAGTGGCGAGAAAACACCACCTTGGGGTGTGCCCCTTGTGACGGGTTAGTTGCAGGTGCAGTTGGTGCACTGTGCATGTTTTCCGGAAAATGAGTATCCAGGAGCGGTCCTAGAGTTCCCTCTTTTGAGCTAGTCAAGGTACCGTTAGGTCCGCATCTTAGTATTGCTGTGTCGTTGACACTTTCGACTCCAGTACAGAAATTTCTTCACGAAGTTCTCTTCGCCTGTCTCAGAGCTTTCTTAAAGGCCCTTAGATTGTCCTTATATTCAAGCCACTGAGGCTCGCTATCGAGGCTTTTGGCTCTTTTAAACTGTTTTCTACAGGACTTGCGAAGTGAGTTCAACTCCTGGGACCACCAGTGAGGTTTACGTTTGCCGCGCGGTTGTAGCACTGGACAGGCCTTTCTAAGGCATTGGAAAGCGCCGATGTGAAGGTCATGACCGTATCCTCTAGTTCCTTCACCGATGAGGGGCATTGCGAAGTTAGTTCCGGCAGACCTCTAACTAACAACTCATTATGCAATTCCCAGTTCGTGTTACGTAGGCTGCGTCTCATAATGGGTTGTGCAACGACAAAGTCTGTGGCAAGAATGCGTCGTTTTAAAATTTGAATTTGAAAATTGGGGACTGGCTGTTTTGCTGTTACAAAGTTGACCGAGTTCGTTTTTTTGCCAAAAAAAAAGAAGCTAAGATTTTTGTAGGTTATACTGAAATCTCACTTTGCTCACATTCTAATAACTTTAATTTGAATTTCATATGCTAAGAAACAAATTCGTTTATTTATTTACAAATTTTACCCCCCATACAAGACATGCACTCATTCCCTTACATAAATGAGGGGTTGACAATTTCATAAAAGTAATTTCAAAAAGGTGGAAAAGGTGAATAAGCTGAAAATAAATACATATTCATAGGCGAATGAGCATATACTCGTACATTGTTGTACAACACAAAACACGCTACAACAACAATATCAGCAAACTGAATGAATGCCAGTATTTAAGTAAAGGATGTGCGAGTCGACCGTGATTGAAATTAAAGAAGTAGGAAATATGACGCTGATTCGTACTGGCTGAGCGTGTGGATGCTACGAGTAATGCGCCAGAAGAATGTGACATAACCGTAGCGGCTGAGCAACAAAGCTGTGAAACGATTAGAGGCGGCACAAAAGCAACTAGGTGTTGAAGTGTGCTGTGCAAACCAAATAGTGGGCAGATGATGGGCACATAAGGGAATACGAGTTATATGCCGTGATCCACATGGGATATGGAAGATGTTTATTCGGCTGTGAAATGAAATTTGCAGGTGATTTAGCAGTGATTATATGAAACTGAGGGTCACAAGAAAATATGAATGTGTGTGTGTAGCTGAGGAATGAAATGAGTTTAGGGAAAAATGCCGGCTTGTTTGAAGGAAGTTGTGACTCTGTGTGACATAGAAAGCTAACGAATTTATGTGGGGAAAATTACTGTGATGAAAGCAAGGCGGTAAATGGAGTAGGTCTTTAACAAATATGAAAATAACAAAATTGGCGCACAAATTATGTAATAAAAGGAATTTAGGTACAGCACAGAGTAGGCCTTAATCCAATTTTTGTGAATTTTTTTTATTACTAGTCTAAACAAATCGTAATAAGGTTTTAGTGTCATGAAATTTAGATAAATATTCCTTTTTGAAAGAAAGTATGCAAAATTATTTGTGTCGTTTAAATTGTTGTTTGACTTTTTGCAACAACAATCAAGTCTCATAAAAAGGATGAACTTTTGACACAATGAAGGGATTGATATAAGCAAATGTTACATGGTAGTATTTAAGCGCCAAGAATAAGCTAAACAAAATGGAAAGAAAGTAAAAGAAGTAAGGAGTGAGCTGTCTTTGTCTGAGCTGTGGCGCTTATATCTTTTGGTAATGGAAATTAACTAAAATTAAATTGCATTTTTCAGAAGTTGTGAGTGGGAAGATTGTAATGGACTGTGGTTAGAGCTTTGAGCCAGTAAAAATAGTTGTGTGCCCAATTTCAATCCCGATTCTAGCAGTCTCATTCGCGTACTCTGGGAAACCTCATTGCCTGTTGTGAAAGCTGAGGTAATCAGTCAGTGTTTAGCATTGAGGAATGACATGTTATGTTACGCTTGATTCAAAGGAAGTATGAGAACCCTAGATGAAAGTGGTGAGCACTATAGTTAGGAAATAGTTGATACCATTTTGGCATTCTGTCTATACTTACTTCTATAACAAAAAAAGGGTATCGCACCACTACTTGAAGTCAATGACTTTCGCTATAGACTTTATTTCAAATTGTGACATTGACATAGCAAATGCCGAACGCTTTTGTTTTCTTCGAAAGCCGTGTTGGAGGCCTATCAGAAGTGTCCGGTCAAAACCCTTTCCAGGGATGAACTCCTCGTTCTTTTCAGAATCAAAATTGTGTTTGTACGTCCTTTATCCACCAAGTTAGCTCGAATGTCTTGCATGTGACAAAGCCTTACCAGAGCACATTTGGCTTCTTTAGGTTGTAAGCACGTAGTTTAAATATGCTATGGTATATATACTAATCCATTCCCCACAAGGACATGAGCGGTTGTACCTCTTCTGAAAAACTCATCTACTCTATAGTTGCCGTTAACATCACTGTGTCTCGATACCTCCATAAGGCGGATCCTCAATAAAGCAGATAAATTTATACCATTGATGTTTATACCATTCTGTAGCCCATTGTCAACAAACTGACTGTACCTCATTAGTGCGGTTTCACACTTGGCAAGTTCTCTGTACACCACATATTCAGTGCTTGAACCGAAAAGGATGTGAGTTACTAGTTCTAACAACTGAGGTTGTTGAAGGTATTCTGGCACCCCCTAAAACCCAACGAAAGGAAGTTATTCCTACACAATTTCATTTATTTAAAATCTTATGGAACCAAGTGATTGCCGAATGCTGCCCAACAATTGTCCTGGAAGTTTTGAGTTAGTGCAAAGTCAATTCTGTCCAAAAAATTTCCATTTACTGAAAATGTATGCAACATTGGCTGTAGTTACGTGTACTGCAGACCGCTCTTTTCCAACCTTAAGACGTTTCAAAATCATTTTGCTTGTCTAACTCTTCAAACAAAGATAGAATAAATAAATTTCTAAAAATTAGTTATATGTATTTTACAAGGTGGCGCAAAAGTAATCCTCCTATCAGAAAATGCTATAAATTTTGCGATTGGCCCCTAAAGTCAGTTCTGTTTTGACATTTGTGTAGTAAACACATGCGAAATACACGTTAATAAACAATGTTACGCTACACTGCTCCAGAACGCGGAATATTGCTGACTATTTATTTGACCAATAATCGGTCGGGGCCAAACGGTTACTGTGAATGGTGAGCGCTACAGAGCAATGATCAACGAGTTCTTTTTGCCGCAAGTTGATGAATTGGGATTGGAAAACATGTGGTTCCAACAAGACGGTGCAACAGCACACACTGCACGTGCCACAACCGATATGCTGAACATCGGAAGCTTACTTTTGCGCCACCTTGTAGTTACAGCCATCTGATTACTTTTGTTTGGACTTGTTAGTGTGAACAATTTCGTATTAATCAGAATTTTTTGATTGTGTAAAAAATTAAAACAAAAAAAAAATAATTAACGCGCTCACAAGATACTCCAGGATACGACCTGGGTGCTAGTACTTTCTTGTACTGGCTGCAGGAATGGTTTCTTTAAACCCTCGAGTCTCATTTATATATGCTATAGTAGTGCGATCCTGTCGGTTTCAACAAACGAGTAATGGGAGAGCTATATCTTATTACTAAAAATCATTGAAACGTCTCGAAATTTGAGATGATATATTGAGCTGACTTATATTGTCCTTGAAATATCTCGAAATTTGCGAGGCTAGATTGGGTTGACTCACCTCTTCATCCTGATTATTTTTGAATATTAAGTTTTGTTCATCTGTTCTCTGTCTACTTATAATATTAGATACTCAAAAGTATAAAATTTTTATTTTCATGAAAGGCATAAGAGGTAATAAAACTTGCATCTCCACATTGTTGACGAAAACTTTGCAAATAAGTAGTTGTCATTTAACTTACGCCTGATTAAATAGTTAACAGATTTGCACAAATTGTAAAGTTAAAAAGTTTCTATTCTGCAAACATAGCATGCTAGAGATATTTGAGCAAATATAAAACTATAATAAAATAAGTAAAAATAAAGCACCTAAAAGTATGCAGTAAAAAAGACAATGCAATAAATGTGACAAAAGTATGCTGCAGAAAGTTTGTTGACTAGACATACATAACTACATCATGGGACATATTCATAGTCATAAAGAAACAACTAGGACTGAAAAATTTTGTTCGTTTAGGCTTTGCCTCTACAGCTTATATACATATATTTTGACAAAACTGCATTTCATTAGCTCTAAATCAACACTGGCTATTTAAATTAATTACGAGTTTCGAATATTTTCTAAATATCCCATTAGAATTAAACATTTTCTTGCTTTTAAAAGCTGAAAATGTTGCCTCTTACGTCTCCCCTCAACTGTGCAGATGTCATTTACTTGTATGATGATTATGCCCTAGTGTATGCAGCCTAAATGTATGCTAAGCAAATAATTTAATTAATAAAGGGAATGATATAATACTTGGTAAGCAGACAGAGTTTGTATTTAATATTTTATAAATGCAAATGTGTTAGTTTTGTTATTGGTGTTACAACACCCTGCAGGAAGATCGATAAATGGGACGAAAATATGAGATTAAGAGTTAGAGTTGTAACTATATCCTCAGCAGTTCAAAAACAGGTTAAATTGTGTTACCATTTAAAAGTCTTTATATCGTGAGCTGGGCGGATGTTGCTTATCTGTCACTATGCAATACCTCAAATCGTTTCTGTTATACTTATTCTGGCACCGAAGAAACAGGTAGAATGAAAATCCTTTAAAAAATTTTGTTTGATAAGCTCTAAAAGCTCAAATATATAAAACTGTGGGAGCTTGAACTCAACAATCGCAACTCGAACAGAAAACTCATTATAGTTCAACTCTATTGAAACAGCTGATTTCCTATGCCCTCCGTTAAAAGAAATTGAAGTAGATTGCAGTGAAGTCCTGTTACAACATCAAACGGGCCATCCACATTTCCGAACGGACCTTTACAACTAGTGTTTCTATTTAATTCAAGAATTTGCTTATAAAAGAGATTCCCTAGTTGGAATCCGGGGAACCCGCCACACCAGCTAACGAAACAGGCGGAGTGTCAAATCACTGAAGGTTCGAAAGTGTTACTACTCGAGAGCACAGGTTTCATTCTGTCAAATGCCTGCTCATATCCGTAATGCTTCCCTAGACTTACGCGTATTGTTGCTACTCTTACAACACCAACAACAGCAGAAGAATACCCTTTACCGGTTGAATTTTGGATAACGACTTATCTCATATACCTTTTTCCAAAAGCGTCCTAACTAAGCCTGTTGTTTAAGAACGCCTTATCTATTAATGCTCAATATAAACCCAATATATTATGAGCTGGACTAACGCATTTGAAACCTATTTAGAGATACGTTCGTCTATACCCGATTTGGGAAAGCTCGCTGAAATCAGGTCTTAGGAACCAGCCATCGTCTTGGGGGGATTTTTTACGTAGTTACTGCTATACACTACAGACCTTTCTAAAAACTAACGAAGTAGAATTGATTACGGGGTATTACAAGAAATAAGTAAGACGTTCCGAATCAATGAAGTGGTGGCGATAAAGGAATCTCATCTAAACTGTCGGATTGTGGAATAGCTATAGAACAGATAATGCATTCGGTCTACATTGTCCCTGTCTACGGTTATTGATTATGCTGCGCCCATATGGTCGCCCAACCTTACTGACACCAACTGTAGTAAATTGCAAGTCTGCCATAACACCGCCATCAGAGCTGCCACGGGATGTCTGCTTATGTCAACTGAGTCTCAACTCCATCCAAAGGCTAAGTTGCTCAATGTTCTAGATCACGCGGAACTCTTAAGTGGACAGTTTCTACTGAACTGCCATAAACCTAGTCATCCAAATCGACATCTAATGGATGAAGCCACGCACCCCAGAGTCATAAAGAAACATCTTGGCAAGCACTATGATAAGATCCGGCACCATATTTCTTGCCGTTTGATCTGCGTAACCATAGGCGGGCTCTAAATGACTTCCAAACAGAGTGGGTAGACAGATCTCTCAGATCTCTACCTGTGAATCCCGTTATTAATACTCAACCACCTGAATTGGCTGAAGAGGAGCGTGTACTTCCGAGGGAGATTAGAGTCATGCTAGCACAACTTCTTTCTGGATATTGTAACAGGTTAAGCTCTTACTTATCCAGACTGAGCCTCACCATACCAAACACTTGCCTTGCATGTGGTATTTTCCCTCATGGTACCAAACATCTCTTCTCCTGTTCAACTGTACCCACTCTTCTAACACCTACATCACTCTGGTCCAGCCCTGTTGAAACTGCGCGTTTCCTCGGACTTCCGTTAGAAGAGCTTGATGATCTTGCCCATTAGGCAGGGCGAAGCACAGTTTACCACAACAACAACAACAACGCCATATTAAACTCACCAGTCGATTGCATACAAAAGAATTTAACGAAAAGCTAGTACTGGTAACAAAAACAAAAGTTCAAAACTAGCAGCTTTCCCTACAGGGTTATACTTAAGTACGCACATTGGTCATCATCATCATTAGCATCTCGTTTTCTCAATTGCGCCATTCGACTGCCTTTAGTGTTGATTACTTTTAGCTTAGTTTTTTAGTTAATTTCTTAACATTTGCACAGCTGTCTAGTTTCCCAAAGGTGCTTGATGCTGGTCAAGTCTTGCATGTGAGTTTATGTGTGTGTTCGACTTGTAGTTGCTGCTGAGGTGCCAAAACTTTATTGTTGTAGATGAAAAAGTTGCAACTTTTTCTTTTATTGCCTTATTTGTTATGCAGAGCAGTTCAGCAGAAATTTGAGCTAGGCCAGCCAGCTTTGAGCTAGCATACACACGCACTCCTGTTACTTCTACGCCCATCCATTAACTTAATTTATTTAGTGTGTATATACTTATCACTTTCATTTGGTTGTATTGCAGACTATTTGTAATCTATTTTTTTTTGTTTTTCCCTCTTCACCTTTTTGGGAATGCAACATGTGTTCATATTTTGGTAAAAAGTTTAAACATTTTTTTTATCAATTACAAGTTTTTGTTTTTGTTTTAAAACAATATTCATGCTTCAGGTAGAATGTGTTAATATAATCGTATTAAGATAACAAAAGATGAATTCTCTGTTATGAATAATTGAAAGAGAAAGTTTAGATAGTAAGTCATTCAAATCTACTCTCCGGCGACTTTGTTTTTACTTTTAATGAATAGCCGGTGTAGGTAAGGAAAATATGAGTTTTTTAGAATAGTTTAATGTAGAAAATATGGATTTGATTGATCCTACATACTGCAAACTTTGTAGTAAAGCTACTCAAAAATATACCTGCTAAACATACAGTTGTGTTCAATATAATAGTAGTGAAATTAAATTGGATATCATTCGGCGAAATAAGAACAAGCTGTGATTTAAATAATTTTGATTTGAAGCATAGCAATTCTATAACAGAAACCATATAAAAAGAAATTTCAAAGTTTACACAAAATTTAGGAAAGTTAATTAAACTTTTAAAAATCTACATCAACATTTCCATATTTTTGGGCAGAATTTTTAGATGATATATTTTCATATTTCTCTAAAGATTTTTTATTACTATCTTATACATGTGGATTCCACCCCACCTTTCTATACAAATATGCAAAATAAACAAAATAACCTTTACATTTTTTTAATTTGTGAAGAGTATCAATATTTTTGGACTTTCTCCTTGTTTTTTGGTTTTATAAATATAGGTTGACATAAAAATTAAACAAAAATTTATTTCATAATTTTTCTAAATCGTGCAAAATTCAACTAAACTTGTTTTATATCTTTACGTCATACAGAAATATATAGAATCAAAAAAAAGGAGATAGTCAAACATTATGATACACTTCACAAATTTCTACCCATTTGTATATTTTTAAGCCTATTTGGGTATTGCTGAATGGTATCGGACAGTGGCGGATCCAGGATTTCGGGGACATCTTTTATCCACAGTTCCTTAAAACTTCTTATTTTTTTAATAAGAGTAGGAGTCGCTTTTTTTGCTTGTTTTTCAAATAAAATTTTTGCGGGTATTGGTAATGTCTAATTCAAGGTATCATGTATGCAAATCGTTTAAAAGATTACCGAACGTGTATTACGTATACTATATACCGTCTCATCTTGTAACGAATTTAATAAACAAAAATCATAAGCAAACGCAAAATATCAGTTGCTGGCAGAGAGTTGTAACATGGGTTAGGTTGAAGTGGCTGCCACAAGAGCACACTAAGGCCAGTACCAGAAGATTTGAAGATTTGGTGAAGGTCATCAAGTCCTTGATGTCAAACTTTGCAATTTGGCGAAGACTGTCCCGGAAGGGAACTCCCAGTCAACGCCATATTCCTATTAACTTGAAAATATCAGCTCTATTTAGGGTGTAGATTTGTCGAGATCTCTTGGGATCTCTTTTTGGCCAGGTTTGCTTAGATATCCAACACCCTGGGATTTGCTGCCATCTTTCGTTAACTTGTCGATAGGTATATGAGTTTAGCAGTAGCCTGCATGTGTCAAAGGCTATACCCAAGCGTTCTTTGTCAGGAAGAACCTGTTTGATAGTGCCCTGGCTAGCAAGCTCATCTTCCCTACAGTTTCCCTCAATGTTCATGTGACCATGGATCCATGTGAGGTTCACACAATTCTGCTTGGCCATCTTCGAGAGATGGACTTGTAACATACCTTGTAGAGAAACAAAACTTCGCTTATGCTATTATTGTTTCCAGGAACACATAAATATTGAAACGTAATTAGAAACCGAGTGACTGGAACCGTTCCAAATCAGTACCTTATAAAACTCCCGAAACCCTAAGCTGTCCCGAAACTCTGAGCACAGAAACGAAACCTGAAACGCTACCTCTGTAAAAAAACGGTAACAAAGCATATCTGTATAGAAACAAAACTAGGAAATGTTTCTCGTTATCCAAACTGTATGGAAATGAAAGGTATAGAAACAATACTAGTACCGTTCCTTGCGAACCGAAACTGTAACCAAACTGTAACAAAACCCTATGCGGTTTCTGCTAGTGAGTTGTTGTTTAGATTTATGTATACATATGCAATTTTTATTTAATCACAAATTCTACACATTTTGAACCATTAAGTAGATTGAATTTAATTTAAAATTAAGTGTAATTTTCGCTTTATTTAGGTAATAAATGTGAACGCATTCAAGAACTGAAAATACGTTATTGCGACTCAGCCACTCCAGAACATTCATTTTCAACCTTGAGAAGAATCAAGAATTATTTGAGAAATACGATGGGACAAGAGCGTCTAAATGGTCTAGCTTCTGTGAATACCCATAGCCGGATTGATTTAACTGAAGACGAAATACTGAAAGAATATTTTCAAAAGCCCCGAAAATTTAAAAATGATTAAGTATGGGATGAATGAATTTTGGAACACAATTTAAATTGTTTCAAATTTATAAATACATTTTGCAAAACATGAAATAAAATAACCGATATAATTTTCCTTTTTTAATTCTTGAATTGAATTGTACTTGTCAAGTTCCGAAGATGAAAGCGTATGGAAAAAGACTGTGAAAAATATAACTTTTTGTATCCCGAAGGGGGCGTTTCGTGTTCGCACCTGGTCTCGGATATACTATAATCCTTGTGGTATTATTTTGAGCATAAATAAAAAGAAATTTGAAATTTTGAAACATGGGCTAGGTGGATTGAATTACTCTCCACGACCTTTATAGATGAAACTATAGGTAAAAGCTGCTTTCATCTTCATTAATTTGACGAACAAAATTCTGAAAATTTATGGAATTTTTTGAACAACTTATAATTTGCATATTGTTATGTTAAATTTCAATGGTCCACAAAACAGCGTACTCAAAGATTTGTGTAAGCTTCCAAATTGATTGTGTGTTAATTCTGTTATAAAATTTGCTATATTTTAAATGAAAATTATTGAAAACATAGCCCATCCAATCTAATTTTATTGCTATTACTTTGACCGCAGCTGTAGAAAACTTGAATTTTCTTTTTTCATATAATGTGGAAATTGTATCCGATTTTCAAGCGAATATTTTTTCCAAAACACTCTTATATAATCGTATGCCTTTACTTTACGCTATATCCCAATAAACACAAAAGGTATACTGGTGCCATGTACATATTCACGAATGGCTGTAAACTTGTGAAGAAATTAGGAAACGGTATCTTTATGCGGGTTTTGAATTAGATATCCCTTGCAGCCTTGCCGAATGTTACAGCTTATACTAAGCCATATTCTAGCAACCTATGGTTCTGTAAGCCATCTGCTATACGAGTATATGCCTAACGATTAGAAATGGGTTGAATTTTTGCTCAGACAGACGGGCCTACTAAAGTCGATTCTTGAATGCCATAAGTCTCTCCACGAGATTTCTCAGCACTTCAGTGTCAGTCTTAGTACTCGGCCAGAAGTTTTTCAATGCCCTCGCCGAGGTATAAAAATTGGAAAGAATGACAATAGCTAAATTCACTGACTCCGTAAGTAGTTCGTTCCCTAGTATTAGGCTTAGAAGTGGTTAGAGACCGTCTGTGGCCCTAGTATCGGGTTGATTGTTTTTTGCTGTTGTTGATGTTTTTAGCGACAAAACCACTTCCCGAAGGTTTTAGGGAATGTTGTAGAAAGTGACAGTCCTTTGCCGGATACATGACTGACTGTCGTGGGAGCGATTTGGTATGACCAGTGCAATCTTCTAGATAATGTCACCTCTCCTTCTGTAAGGAAATAGAAGATGGGTAATGAGAGGTAAGCGGCATCATATAAGTAGATCAACCATCGAGTTGTGCATTTTATTCGCCCCTTTACCAACAATAGCAACTTAGACGATTAATTTGCAGTCCGCCTTGTTAGTCTCAAATAAAGAAAAACCATTCTTACATTTCTTGATTAAGTGTGCCGTGACTGATTGTGCAGAAACCCTTTCATATTTTACCTTTCCGTGTTTAATTCCAAATATGCCACCAATGTCTAATTCAAATCATCCACAATTCAAAAGCAATTCTCACGAAACAATATGAAAATCTAACTACCTAATTTAACTCTAATAAAACCTTACCCTGTGTAAAACGGTAAGAGCGCAAAGAATCATGGCCTTCTTCGTCCTCTTCACCTGCCGCATTCCCGCTTCCCATTCACGCATAAATTATGCAAAATTACATTGACGCGCTACATGAACGACAATATTGTGCGCGACTAATTGGACAACTTTGGATGAAATGAAGCAAACAAAGGCGGCCTAACAACTGCCAACAGCAGCAACAGCATTCACACTCCGCATATCTAAAAATGTAACCGCTCGTAGTATAAATGGAACTTTTTTTGGACTCATGCCGAGCACGTATCGGTTACAACACTTCAAATCAAATCAAAATTCAGCGCAAAAGTAACGACAGATATTGCTAGTTGAGGTTGGCAATGGTACTGCATAGCTGCTGCTGCTGCCAATGACGTCAATACTAACCGAGCGTACTAAATAAAACAAAATGGTAATGTGAAGAAAAGAAAAAAAAAGTATAACTGAAGAGCTGGAAATGTTGAATGTAAGATTTATAAGACATAAAAGGATATGCTCATTGTGCTTGTGTGTGTAGAAGTCTCTGCTAGTTGCATAATCAAGGTTGTAACCAATGAAATGCACCAAAGCATAACAGGCGATAAAATTGTATACGAAAACGTGCTGAAAATTACAAATTAATAGTGATAGTTGGTATGTATTAAGAAAGCGCCAAATTGTTGTTGGATTGAGCTCGTGCTGAAAACCATTAAGAGGCAAGTTTACCGTCGTTATCATAAGGTGAAAATATTTAGCTCAGGGTTCTTGTGTAACATTGCTAGCGCTTTTTTATGAAACGAGATAATAAAGAAAAAAATATCAAACATGTCAGCGCTTGCAAATTGCAGTTTTATGTTTTTATGAAATATGCATAACTTTTTGTTAGTAAACTGACAGAACTATTAAAAGTGACTAAATTAACTACAAGTATACATTGATTGTAATTTAGAGTTTTTTAATTGCATGTAATGGGAGCAAAGGAGACAAAGTACTCGAAAGTTTTCAATTGACTGTCTTTTAGAATTTTCTCTCTGTACACTCTAATGCTACTTGTTACTCATGATATGATATCGTGATATGATATAACTGAGCATGAAATGAAAATGATGTGTTGCAATGGCGGTCATATGGTGCATGATATGATGTGATGTTTAAGACAAGATCTAGAATAGGTATATATAACACCAATATAATTGTCTGATTTTAAAGACAGTGCTATCGTGACACAGATATGTGATTTAAATCAATATTATGTAATGTTCCTAAAACCAATAGCATGTGATGTGATTTAAGTGGATATGAAAGAAAAATGATTTACAGAGATATGATTTCGTTAAACTTACTTTTCAGTATATTTTTATAGAGTAATGATGTGATGGGAGATGTGCAGACGTGCCGCTATCTGACATACTCGTACAGTGGTAAAATCCAAAGTTTTCTGATATGTTGAGCAAAATTTTTATAGTAAGTGCGATGTGACATGATATTATAAGCTCTTTCGTGTGATGATTAGTAACGTTACTGCTTTAAATTATGTATGTAAATTGGTATAATTCAATAGAATGTGATTTCTTGTGATGTCAAACAAAATGTTGTCATGTGATATATTTGCCTATGACCCTGATGTGCAACGATGTGATGTAATGAAGTGAGAGGATGTAATGTTTTACAATGTAGTTTGAAGTGTTGAATGGATAAAAGATAAAATGCCATTTTAAGTGAATTTCACTGCTCTTTGCAGTGCTGTTTTAGAATTGAATGCGGCGTAATGTAGAGTAGTTGAAGAATATGTCAGAGTTGACATGAGGTGATGTGATATAATGACTTTAGCATGATTGAAAATGTTTTGCGACATGTATGATGTGGAGTAACTTGATATGAAGTCATTCCTTCAGATTCTACGACGTGATATCGTAGAGTGGTTCGGAAGACGGCAGGCATTGCGATGTGACGTAGGTTATTCTTTGTAAATAATGAAGTGATAAATAATGTATCACATGATTGTAGTACCTATTATGTGGTTTAGAACTGACATGATTTTTTTTGATCCAATTGATACGAAACTCTTTCACAAAATGAGGTGAGATGTGATATAGCAAGAGGGGAATGGCTGATGTGATTTGGTTATGACATTGATGTGATGTAGTGTAGTATGAAGCTATGTATGGTGTGAAGCAGTATTATGTTCGCAAGTAGTTAAGTCAGCTTTCTTTTGGCAAGCTTTCATGAGAGGGAATTATCGTTATAGGCTGATTTGACTGCAATGAATACATTTGAGTGAATGTTGCTAAGAAGAGTAGTACAAGTATGCCGCTTGTGCATGTAATAGATTGCAACATGTGATATCATGTCACGTGATATGAATTTTAATTCACAACATCGCATCATAATAAGTTTAGTATCACTGTAAATCACCTAAAAAGCTTTTTTATAGGCTTGAAATAGCAAAGACTTGTATCACTGAACTCGTTCAATGGCGCATTGAATATTTTCCGTAAAGCGAAAACTCATTCCACATTTGTAACGAATTCAGACTCTTCAAGACGTTCGAGATCATTGAAACATTATTTACCTCCTACTGCTTTTTCTACAAAGAGCAAACAGGTTTCGTGTGAGAAATACTTCCTAGATATATATATATGTTTCAATGCGTATATATGCTTGTATGTATAAGAGTTGTGTGCATGTGAGCAATTAAAAAATCTACAGTTTCAATTATGCAACTGAGTGCCTGAAAAGACACTTAAAACTAACAAATTCAAAAGCAAAAAAAGTAAAAAAAAAAACAACAACTACAACAAAAGCAATACACATATGTATGCTTAAGTGTTTTGAACGCGCAGTAAAACAATTGTGCTAAAAATACCAGTGTGCTAGTGATATTACATCCACCTGCAACGCCTCTTGAAGCACATATCACTAGATATGCTTGCATTTACGAGTATTTTGATACAATTGCTGCAGTAGTTCTACAAAAGTTACAGTTAGTATACATGTGCATAAATGAATGTCTGTTTTGTTAGCAACATTTCAATAGTCTTTTGTCTTAAATTTCAAACTGCACTTTGAGGTTAACGCCAAGCTACAAGGCATTTCAGTTAAGCTAGTTCTAGTCATTCTGTTAGTCAGTTAGTGTGGCAAATAGTCATGAGGAAAGGCAAGAAGTTTGGAGCTTGTTGGCCACACGCAGGAAGGAAGTGTTCATGTGTGCATAAAGTTTGATTTCCTCAATTTTCCTTTTGATATTCGCAAGCTACCACACATACTAAAATACGTACGTAGATGATATGTAGGTACATATGTTTTAGTGTAAAAAGAAAAAAAATCCATAAGGATCGCTCTGCATAGGGTTCATATGTCTTTCGGACTTCATACCGTTTAAAATGGTATGCTCTTCCTGTAACATAACATAACAAAGAACTAAGTAACATATGAAAAATAGGATAACATAAAAAGACACGCTTAACGTAACAGCACATAGCTTAACAAAACGTAGCTCAACAAGGCATAACATAACATAACGTGAAATAGCATATCATATGTAAAATAACACAGCATAACATAAAGCAACTATTATAATATAAAATAAAATCATATTATAAAATAAAAAAAATCCTAAGGCAACATAACATAAGTTAAAATAAATAACATAACATAAAATAATATAAAATTACTTAACTAAAATTTATTTTTATTTTTTTATTACGTGTGAGTAGAAAGGGCAACAAAATATAGCACAACATATCATCGCATGACGTCGTATAACGTAACATAACTTATCACATCAGCGAATGATTTAAAACAACCATGAAAAGCGTAACATGGTACAGTATAAGGTAACATAACACATAAAATTAATAAAACATAACATAAAATACCATTACATAAAAACCTGTCATAACACAGTGTAACATAAGATTACTTTGCGCAAGAAAACATAAAATAACATAAGAGATGATAGCAATATATGTAAAAGCAGATGAGAGGGGACAAAAAACGGAAGGGTTTAGCATTACATAACATAACATAACTTAACAGAACAAAGCAAAACATAAAAAGACATAAGATTTCTGGAAACAATGTAACCTAACATAAGATAACATTGGCTAAAATAATTAAATTTAAAATGAAACATCAATTTATTTTATGATACACTTGTGAAACAAGCATAACATAGTGTGAAGTTACACATATTAAAAAACATAACATAACGAAACAAAATAACGAAGCATAACATAACATAATGTAACATAACAAATTAGAAATATTAATATAACACAGTGCAGCATATTATAGCATAGCATACATGGCATGATAAAATATACCTTAACATAACATAGTGCAACATAACATAACATAGCGCAACATAACATAGCATGACATAACGCAATTTTCAGAAATTTCCATTTTACCTCCTTAGCACTTTACTTTAATGGAAGATATAAAAAAGCAAATGGATTGAAGTCAGATACTTTTGTTTAAACTTGTTGGCACATGCATATACCGCCTAACATATGTTGCAAACCAATTGAGTGAGAACAAAAGCAAACATTCAAGCAAAAGTATATTTTTTCTTCTGTCCTTTTGATGCTTTTCTCACTTCTTTGTTCGTCGAGTTCATAGGAAATATAGAAAATTTTTGTTTGTTTCTACAACCATTGTACGCTTGAGTGCTTGATTTGTTTTGCACAAACACATTCACAAATGCACAGTATTGAATATTCACACACTTATAGAGTTACATATGTATGTATGAAAGGCAATACATACTTTAGTGCTTATTCACTTGCTGAGAAATTTTCAAATAAAAAAGTGGATCAAGTGTTACTGGTGTTTACAAGTATGTCACACAAGTCAATTGTTGACTTTTTGAGTGTTGACATAAGGCAAAAAGAAGGCAGTTATTAAGCCAGTCAGGCGATGGCAGAGCAAGGAAGTGGAAGCTCAGATGATCAGCGTAAATTGTAACACTTTTGTGAATGGGAATTTGTGTTTTAATAAACAAACAAATTAGTACAGGATAGGTTGATAAGCAACTTGTTTGTAAAAGTATTTAGATACAAAATAATACTCAAGTATTTAAAAGCTCATGAACAAGGAAGTGATTAATTTTCAGTGTAACTGAGAGCAATTCCTGATGTGATATCATCATACTCGTATCATGCAATAATCAAGATATCGCACTAAGTTGAGTATGCAAATATTTCCGATTCAGATGATGTGATATTTTCAATATATTATTTTTTAGGCAAATTTTACCATAATTTATATAAGTTTTAATAGTAAGCTTAGGTTAGGTTAAGTTAGGTGGCAGCTACCCTGGTTGAAGGACAGCCCATTTGGATACTTGTACGTTTCGTTGTAATGCCACTATCTGTCATTTATATTGCGAACCACTGCATAAGAACGCTGTAGTCAAGGATAAAGCAGACCGCAACCCTGGGTACGTCCTCAAAAGAATCGAAGCCTGGGCAGCTAAGCATAAATTGACTCGCTGATTCCACGACATTATCCTCCATACAGCTGACACAACTGGCGCTGAGCAATGTTTTCAGTGGCAACGCATAGATTCCCATTTGGCAGTCCCCTCAACAAAAACAGATGAGTCTTGGTGAGCTCTATCAGTTATTCAGTTATTTTTCGAGTCCAAAAGTACACTACAAGTAGCCAACAATGTACAAAGTATATATACTTAGCCACGTCTGGTTGTCCAATTCAAAAGAAGTCCGAGGCAACCGCTAGCTAGGGCAGGCATACCTTGATAATCATTGACTTTATCGTTTCCGGAAGCATCTTTTCAATTGCCGCTGGGCTGTCGGAGTAGATATTAGTTTATCTGATAGTTAAAGCACTGGCCAGCATCCCACCTACTGCGTGCTAGAGCGACCTCCACGTGGAAGACACAACAATGAACAAGCAGCCTAAAGTTTCGTCTGACTTCGAGCTCTAGGACGAGCACACGCCCCAAACCTAATGCTTCTGGCAGATTACATCTCCATACCACTCTTCCCTAAAGAGTATATGAGTGGCGAAGCTACTACCTAGAGGCAAAGCGATCGAAGCCGTTAGAATGCTGTAGTGAAGATGATTTGTGAATACATATCCTGAGTCGAAAAGCCTAATAAAAAGACGTCCTTCCTATTTATAGTGCTCAAAAGATGCTCAAACCAGACCAATACCCCATCAAAGAGAATCTGCTTGAGTATCATAGAACAAATGGATACATTGCGAGATCACATTAGAGCCAGTTCCTAAATAGAGGGTTAACTAAATTCTGGAATTTTGTAAACTCTTATGGACAGAATCATCTTAAATTTTCGTGGATTGTTAGCAAGTCTACAGAATTAATACTGCTAGTCTCATTTTGAAAGCCGCTGGCAGAGCATTGTTGAATACTCCCTCGTTGTCGAGAAAGGCAGGCAGCACAAATTATAAACTTTCGAGTAGCTAATATACCAATATGGCAACCAGCCATTACAATAAGCATGCAGCTCTGCCAATAACCGCTTCCGTGGAATCTTGCTCCATATCAGGGGTTGGGGTAGACCGATCGCTGTATTGACAGGTGGAAAACAATCAACGATACTATAGAAACATCGATCATTCTATGTATCGATTCTGCTATTTGAATTATACTTGTAGAGATGCTGTGGATTACATTAAAAAGCATGTGCAGACATGCACTACAGCATCAACAATAACAACAACAACAAAAACAACAGTGGTAGCAAAAGAAAAAACAACACCATCATCAACAACAAAAAAAAATTGAAAACTGATGTTTTATAAAGAAAATTTACCAAAAAATTTCAATAGGAAATTCAACAAATACAATTATACAAATGACTCTCAACATTATGACTCCAGCTCAGCATGACTTAAACAGTTGTTTGATTTGTACGTGCGAAGACAAATGTCAAAGAGGTCCATGTATTATATAGACAACGCATGCAAATACATATATTCACTTCTTCAACATAAATCATCTATGGAAATGTTGGTTGCATAAATAATGTGCAAAATTGCTAAACTCAATAGCCAGAGTCAACATATACGAGGTGTGTTCAAAACGTATCGCGAATTTTAAATTTTCGCTGGTTGCGTATATTCGAATTTCGAATTTTTTGTGGCGTTATGTTGGTACTCATGTCTCTCACTTATGCCGACAAGCTCGGCCATTTTGAATGTTCAGTTAATTGTTGACAGCTGCTTTGCTTGCACGTGTTTTGGATCGTCTTCGATTTTTACCTATTCAAAAAAATGGATCAAAGAACCTGTATCAAATTTTGTGTGAAAAACGAAATTAAGTGCGAGGATGCATTCCGAATGTTGACTGTGGCATACGGAGAAGCTACCTTGGACCGAAGCAACGTTTATCGGTGGTACAAAATGTTCTCAGAAGGCCGAGAAGATGTGCAAAGAAGAACAAAAATTGGCTTTTGCACCGCGATAACGCCCCTGCTCACGCATCGTTGCTTGTGCGCGACTTTTTGGCCAAAAACAACACACTAATGGTGCCGCAGCCACCGTATTCCCCAGATCTGGCCCCGTGTGACTTTTTCTTGTTCCCTAAACTGAAGAGGCCCATGAAAGGACGACGTTACGCTTCTCTTGACGAGATAAAGACGGCATTGAAGGAGGAGCTGAACAAGATACAAAAAAATGATTTTTTGAAGTGCTTCGAAGATTGGAAAAACCGTTGGCACAAGTGTATGGGGGGGGATTACTTTGAAGGGGACAAAATAGATATTCATGAATAAATAAATAATTTTTGAAAAAACACAAAATTCGCGATACTTTTTGAACACACCTCGTACATACATAAATAAGAACAACAACGAGAGAGCAACAACAACAAAAAACTGAGTTAAAAATATTGCACTTAGAAAATAGAAGACGAAATATCAACCACAAAGAACTGTTTGCAGAGTGATGATGCTTGAACAAAGTAAGAGAAAATAAAGATTTAATGCATGCAACCGCGATTGAGACAATGGACCAAAAATACACAGAACACAGCAGGATGTCTATGCCCATATATCTACACTACGTGCATGTTATCGTTTAGAAGTAAAAATACTAACATAGCGATGGGACTTCCCAGTAAGCACATTTAGTTGCTGGAACGGAGTTTCGACGAATTTTGTGACTTTAAAGTGATGTGCCGCTGCTCATGGGCACAGAGCAGTCAATATGCTAAATTCATAAGGTTTCCTTTATTTATTCCATGAGAAGGTTTTTTTTTTTAGAAAAATAGCGTGTGTGATAAATACCTCTGAAGTAATATTTCGCAAAAACTACCACTTTAGAGTAAGTAGAACTTGATAGTGAAGGTAACTGACAGTAGGGAACTTTGAAATCAGGGCAGGAAAATAAAAAAATTTTTTTTTTCGATCTTATAAAAGTCCGAAGTTAGATAGTGTATGTATCATCCCAGGACTTCCAGGATCAAAATCCTGAACACAATTCATTTTTCTGACTTTATTGAAAAAAATCCGATAATAACTTAAAAACACGAACTTTTATTTTTTCTCGCCAGCAATAAAAGTTATCTTTAGCCAGATATTTTTTAAGGACAGAATAAAAGTGCCTTCCAATAGCTACCAAACCGGTGATTGAGAAAACTTTCCGATAATGATAACTGAACAAAGGTTGCCACCAATTTAGAATTTTTTTAAATAAGTGTTTTTTTTGTGGCCAAAATAAAAGTTCCTTACCAATCACCAACCAACCGATATCTGTTTGTACGCAAACTAGTCCCTAAGTTTTTGAAATATCTTGATGAAATTTTATGGAGCCGCCATTTTGCATAAGATTAATCATTTGTCGGAATCAGCAAGATCGGAAAAATACAACGCACAGCTCCCATACAATCGATGGTTCCGATAGACGGGTTTTGGCCTATAACTATTGAACTTAAAAAGCTAGGAACACAAAATTTTGCAATTAAAAAGTTAGGAACGTAAAATATTGCAAGTTTGGTGCTTAGTATATATGTAATGTGTGTAGTGAAGATCAGCCAGAGCGGACCAACATAGCATATAGCTCCCATATAATCGATAGTTTCGATAAATGGGTTTTGGGCTATGAATTTTGCAATTAAAAAGCTAAGAAAACAAAATTTTGCAGGTTGAGTACATATTATATATGTAATGTGTGCAGTGAAAATCAGCCAGATACAATCGATTTTTCCGATAAATGGGGTTTGGTCTATGTATTTTTAAATTAACAGTTTTGCAGAGTTTGTGCTAATTGTGAGTAAGTTTCGGACACTTGGAACTGTGGTGCGTATTCATGAAAGGTATAAAGTCTTCGGCACAGTCGAAGACAGTAATTCCTTACTTGTTTTTCAATGACTTGATTTAATAATAAATGTATGATGCATGTATGTATAAAGTAAATATGATGTATGTATAAAGTAAATATGGATTATATACCTTCGTTGATTTAAAAGTGGTTTATTTAACTTTAATTTTATTTTATTTATATTGTTTCCACGTTTTCTTCAGAGAGATTGCTTCGTAAGTCACTCAAAATAAGTTTTAATACCGAAAAGGCCCTTTCAACACTGACTTGCGTTGCAGGCATAGAATGAATGGCGAAGGCAAGCTTGCGAAGCCATGGAAATCAACGTTTCTTCCTGTTCTTATATTCTACAAAGTAGGTGTCGGCGTCTACTCTTTTTTCTTTGAAAGACTCGTTTTCGAAAAAGAGTTTTTCTTATATCCTCTCGCAGCTCTGGAATATCGTCCTCAGACGTAGAGTTCGCTGGTTAAACTGTCTTATGGATGTTCTTAAGAGCGAGGAAGAACTTTGCATAGAAGATTCATCAACCAAAAATGCTACATCTTCTTGTTGGACAGCGTGAGATGAAGAACTCATATCCTTAATTGGAAAGAAATGTAAAAATTCAGATCTGTGAAATGGGGCAACAAATTTTTCACCTATCCTTCAGATAGTTCTTGCCTATTTCCACTCAAACTAGGGGTAAAAAATGGTGCAGCATACATTCTCGGATTTTTAAAATGAATTTTGTCTCTTTCAAGAGTTCCTAAACTCTCCGTTGACTTCGCATCCTTTGTTTTTAAGCTGAAGGGTTATGTAAAAATTACGTTTACGTCCCACTGTTGTTTTTTATGATTAGGATAAGGACTATATGTTTGTATATTAGAAACAACAAAGAGAAAATATAGTTTCAGAGCTTATATACTTATTTACATACTATATATATGTCATTATAAGCACATTAACAGCAGCGCTTCCGTAAACTACTAGGTTAACTTACAATATTTTGTATAAAAGACAAGGTGTACAAAAACCGGAAATGGTGTTTAAACTTTGTTGCGATGTTTGTTTGAACGCAAGGCATAGCCCCCATATGACCCATTTCCCGATAAACGGAATTTGGGTGTGTATAATAGCGTGATAGGTACAGAATCTTCTAAATAATTCCAGCATTGCCGATGTATATTTTTTTTTAGTTTGACATAGACATTCATTTTATTATTTAAAATTACGAAAACTTTGGCTTAAATACTTTTGTTTTAAAGGTTTTTTAATCTTCTGTCGATATCAAAATTATTTAATTTTAAATAAGCGGTTGGTTTGTTATTGGCACTTTTATTTCGGCCACAAAATAAATTTCTTATTTGAGAAAAAAACTTAAAATTGGTGGCAATCTTTGTTTAAATATCCTAATCTGAAATTTTTTTCAATCCTCTTTCTTATGATACGAAACCTATATAATTTGGACTAGCGGTTTTTATTATGTCCTTAAAAAATATCTAGCCAAAGATAAATTTTATTGCTGGCGTGAAAAAATAAAAGTCCGGGTTGTCCAATTATTTTTTTTCGAATAAAAATAAAGGTCCAGAATAACTTTTTTCTTTGGACTTTTATTTTAAAAGGAATACAAGTTCCGGTCCCTGCTACAAATAGCTGTATACAATCCAGCTTTCATATTTCAAGTTAGAAAGGGTGGCTGAAGAATTCTGCTTGTACTCGTATGGTAGAATATAAAAGCCTAAACATTTACTTTTATTACTAAAGGTTAATACAAAGTCAAGCGAACTGGCGCCTACTGTCTCACTTTAGTAGACTAAAACTCCCTATAAGTCTCTCATTATACCTGTCCTCAAGTATGGCTCGGAATCATGAACAGGGTCTAGAGAAGATGAGATGGACCTTGGAGTATTCGTGAGAAAAGTTCTCCGAAAATGTATGAAAGGAAATTTAACGATGACCAGTACGAGTTTGACACAGATCTGCATAGTGTAGCGAATTAAAGCCCAAAGGCACCCCTGGCTGGGTCATATTATGCGCCAGACCAAAAGGTTTTTCTATCGACATCCGCATGCGGCAGAAGAGAAAGTGGAAGGCCTCGAATGAGTTGGAAAAAACAGGTTAAGAATGACTTGAATGTCAGTTATTGTTGAAAGTGGATGACTGGCGTGCTTTGATACGCAACGGTCAGCATAGTTTAGGCAGTTAAGCTCCAATAAATTATGATGATGAGTAGAATAAAGCCGGCCTACTCTACAGTTAATTTTATAGATGCTGTTCGTGCTTTTGCGGAAATAGTTTGTACTATCCCGGGCATATTTCCCTAGCCAAAGTATTGTCTTGAACTACCACCGTCACTAAAAATTACTGGAATGACGATATTTTTTTAATTTGCTTTATGGGGGTCACAGAGGCCATTTCAATTTACTAAATAGGTATACACAAACACGAAAGCTAAAAGGGTTGACGTCTAGAACTGGTTGTCCTTTGCAACCATATCCCATATTGAGGTAAGTGCACCTATTACTATTCAAAAATATAGTTAACAAGTACAATTAATTAAAAAAAACCATCTCAAAAGGCAATAGGGATTTGAAGTGGCATTTCAGTAAAATGAGTCCATCATCGTTATCGTGATTCAAAACTAAAAAGTAATAGAACTTGTGAAGTTGCCATTTAGGTGAAGGCGCCGTCTATGACGCCACTTAATAGTAACATAGCTTTAAAGTATCCAGAGCTAGTAGTCGTTACTACGCAGCTACCAAAGATTAAAAAAATATTTTTGACCGAAACTGACCAAATTTTAGGACGACTTGAAGTCGTCCTCTATCGTTTCTGTTACTTTGGTGCTCGTTGGGTGCACGCACTTGTAGGTTGCCAGGTAGCGCGCCATGGCGTATGTGGCACATAAATAATGCAATAGACAACTGAAAGTAAAATGAGTAAATAAGTGTGCTGTTTAAGGGTGTGGGTGTGCGCTTAGGTGTTAACTCAACAAACATTGGACACAACACAAATGCTGGTTTTCATAATTTTTTGTTTTGTATGTTTATTCAAAGGGGTAAGCGGGTTTTTTTTTTTTATCTTGAAAGTGTTAGCAATTTTTTTCTGTACATGTGAAATTGCTAAAACATGACAATCTCTATGGCGCGCCATTACTTAACAGCAGCTCTTCTATACTTAACGTATATGGTTTAGTTTGTTGAGTGTTTGTTTGTGTGAGATATAAGTTATCGCCTATTGTGTTGCTATTGATCTTGTCAAATGCTGATTGCTTTTGTTATTTAGCAATTGTTTCATTGATTATTGATGGCCTTTTTAGAAGATAAAGTGGCCGTGGGTTTGCATGCAGGCAAATGTTGAAAAGAAGAGAAAACATTTTGGGTGAATTGTTGTGAAAAGGCGATAGCTACTATTTAATAAAAGTGGAATCGTCATGGTTTAGATGACAGACACTAATGGCTAAGTTTATTTTAAACTTCAAATAGGTGGCAACGCGGCAAAAATATCCATGGCGGCAACTATTAAGTAGGAGAGTTGGCAATGTAGTCTGATAAGTGGTTGTTGTCGTTTTCGAGATAATAGTGGATTATCACACAAAATATCAATATAATAGGATTAGGTGGCAACCCTTTTTGGAAATTCTACCTATAAATATTTTCAGTGAATGAAGACGTAAAATGCAAATAGTATATTAGCTTGGCTAAAAAAATGATTGAAATGCATAAATGTTTTTTCGAGATAGTAGTGAATATATACAAGAATAAATATTTCACGGTTACCCTAACTAAAAATGTTATTGTTATGGTAATTGTTGTTGGAGCAGTGATCGAATTTTAATGTTTGTTTGTTAATTGATATTAGAGGAAAAATTACAACGATATGCACAGCGATGGTATGGGATGATATGTTTTATTGTTATTATTATATTATATATTATTGTTGATTAAAAATGTAAAATACCTTTCGTATGATACCCATATTGTTACCTTTCGTTCAGACCTGTTAAATAATGATTACTAATCGTAATGATTACCTGTTTGATTAATTTTTTTCTTGAGAATCCATTTAATGATTGGGTACCATTACTTTAAATTTTTAATGATTATTTTCCAATTAATTAAAAAAATCAAAAATAATCAAAAGTATTCAAAAGTAATCAAAACATTTTTTTGTAAATTATTAAACAATTTTTTTTTTTAAATTTTGTTGACTTTTCCTAACCGTAGTCGTTGCCTTTTCTTGAAAAATAATTGAAATAATCCTTAGCAATTAAAAAAGTCGTCTAATTAATTGATTACTAATTACTAACTAAATTAAACAGGCCTGGTTTTATTCTATTATAAAAAAATCAAATAGATATCAACTTTCTAAAACAGCCTCATTGAAGTAGAAAGTCTTAGAATCCCAATTTTAAATTTCATTCAAATCGGTTAGCCGTTTACAAGAATAGCTCGTTTGAAGTTGATGGGCCAAAGCTTTGGCACATGGAGACGTTACAGCTTCCAGTAATTAACTCTTTGTCAAAAAGAGGAGCGGGCGCTGTGTAGCACGATTTTTTGCGAAAAGCTGTAAGGAGTCCGAGAGATACAAGAAAATCATATCAGAAAGTCCTGACCCTTGAGTCACTTGGGAAATGTAAAGTGAAGCTATACAATAACTGACAGGAGTTCCTTGTATGTGTCATTGACTCTCATTTTACTTTTGTACCGGCCGAATAGGAATGCGCTCAGTCACCACTGACTATAGCTGACTCTACTGCTGATCATGGCCGTGGGGAAAAGCCAACATGTTTGGGATTTCAACTCATTTAACACCTATAAGATTTAATTTTGACGTTTTCTAAAATATACCTTTGCATGGTGTCTAGATGATACGAATGCTGCGGACTACCTGCTAATCTTGATCACAGAATTTAGCTCATCCACAATTGAGCGGGTAACATGGGTACTGTCTGGAACGGGGTGCAACTAAGCCATAGGCAGTAAAGCCATAAGACCGGGTGCGAAGAGCTACATGCAAAAGCGTGCCGAGTGACGATTTTTAATTCCAAATAAAGATTTTTCATTATGATATGATTTTCAAATATTTAGGCGTATTAATTTTAAGTTTATTAAAAAAAAAGCGCAGCAAGCGGAAATTTGGAATAAAAAATCGAGAGAATTTTTTCCAAATTTACACCTGCGCACAGTGCTGTATGAGCGGCCAAAAATGCTAAAAATCATTGTCACGGATGTCAACAAGTTTGGTATTGTTGGAAAGGTAATTTATCTAAGTGAAAGGATCTGAAAACATATTCAAAAAAATTACAGCTACGACAGTTAAATTTATTACTGTGGTGTTCTGTGCTGGTTAAGCTTCAAATAGTAAAAAAACTGAATATAATATAGTATTTATCGATAATATTAATATGGATTTAGTTATAAAATATCAAATAGTATTCAATACTTGGATTTTTGCCTGTACATCAGAAAGAGTATAGTGAATTTTCGCATTAATTGAAGACCAAATAGGAAACCCTGAATACTTCAAAAAATTATTTAAAAAAAAAAAATTTCGAAATTACTATATTGGACAATAATTTTCTTAAGGATTCCGATACAAATATGCATGTGTCATGTCGATGGTGAAGAAAATTACTGTTCTCAGATTGTGAATATGATTTTGTATAACATTCAATTGAAATTCTAATTTGAAAAACGGCAGTGAGAAAACATTACTTTGGGAATATAATTGTTGTTATATAGCTTTGTTGATTAAAAAATATCTGTTAAAATACTATTTTTTCTGGTCAGGGTTATGATGTATTTTTTTTAGAGTGGATGGTTAGCCATGAATACATGTCAATAAGTAGACGTTGATGAATTTAATTTTTAAATAAACAGCGTTGCATTAATAAAACTTATTCTTGATTCAGTATTTTTTAACATATAATCATTTTAAATTAAATTTTGCAGTGAAACAGGAAGAAAATAAAAGTAACTGTCATACCTAGAGTTTTTGAGTTGGAGAGACCTGGAAGATATTTTTGTCGTGGATTGAGCCACAGAATGTAGCCTTGAAGCAAAACGCCCTTTTTCAAAAAATACCGAACCTACTTTATATTTTAGGTAAAAATAAATTTGATATTTGAAATCACTGTACACTAATCAACTTAGAAACAGATACGCCCATTATTCTACTTTTTGCACACTTTTTACATGGAGACACAGCACTGTGCTGCGGTGCTTTTTTTTTAAATAAATATCAACAAAAAATTATTTTGTTTCTTCGGCATTACTCGCTTCACAAAACCTCCCCCAATAATTGCACTCCATTTTTTATTAATAATAATCATAAAGAGCTACCTTGATTTTTTTCGGGTTTGGAAAATTAGAGCGGTATCCTGAAGCGTTCAACACACCGATTTTGAAATGTGATTGTTTCTCCCTTAATGTGCGATGTGATTATATGGCTTTATATCACATTTCACATTTGATATAGTGGAAATAATGCCATATTAATAAAATTATGGCTTTATTGCACCCTGCCCTGTATTGCATGGTTAAGTAACTAGAGTACTTTATAATAAAGTGCGAACGATTCGTTTGACTTGTGTGGCTGTATTGAGCTTTCAATTGCAGTGCACTGAATTGGGCAACATTGTTTAAAAACTGGCCATAAGCCGAGGTGTTCTAATTGTGATAATTCAGTCGTCTGGTGAAGACTTATTATCCCTATCGCTATAGCGTGTTAACTTAATATTGACGCAGCCAGCAAGCATCCATTAATGCAGTGAACTCAACAAACGCCTAGCTAATTTTTTGGCCTAACATCTCGTCTGCAGGAAGCAATGAATCGATCATTGGCAAACACTCAAATTATGCAAGCTTTCCCCTTCTTATCCAAATTATTATACCTACGCACACAAGGTGTATTAATTTTAATCGCCTAACGGTGGTATGTAACGGCATAAACGGAACGAGATAGATATTGACTTATGTATATCAAAATGTTCAGGAGGAAAAAAGAAATTGATTAAGCTATGTCCGTCCGTCCGTCCGTCTGTTAACACGATAACTTTAATATATCTTGATTTTGAGATATCTTAATGAAATTTGGTCTGCAGGTTCTTTGGCACTCATCTCCGAGCGCTATTTAAAATGGGCGAAATCGGATGATAGTCATGCCCACTTTTTATATATAGAATATTTTCGAAAACACAGAAAAGGTGATTACTCAGTACATAATACACTTATAAGGATACAATTTAGTACATTAACTTTAAGGCAGAAAATAAAATTTTCAAGAAATTTTTGAAAATAGGCTTGGTACCACCCACTTTTGATTAAGTCAAATTTAGAAATAATATGAATTATAAATCAAAAACCGTTTAAGATATGGAAACGAAATTTAGCACACATATTTATATTAATACCAGGAATGTTCCGGAAAAAAATGGACGAAATCGGTTAACTCGGCTCACTTTTATACGAAAGATTTTGAAAAGGATCATAGGTATATTTAATAGGCAATAACTTTGCATACAAAAGCTTTATTTCATTTCTATTTCACTTTCAAAGTTTTCGTGAACGAAGAAAGTCGAAAAATATAAATTTTCGAAAATGGACGTGGCCCCGCCCCTTTACAGTGTATTATTCTGCAAAACTTTTTATGCCATAACTCCGCCAAAAATTGATTTATAAAAACGATATTTGTCGAAAATCTTTAATATATAAATTTAAATGTTTATTGTAAAAATGGGTGAAATTGGTCAACGGCCGCGCCCAGTTTTTTAACATAGTTCTGAAAAATTTGTTTGGAAAATGTAAAACGCGATATTTTTATAACTATGCAAGCTATGTCAATAAGATATTGCACGCATAATAAGGGTTTTAAGCAAAACTCGACCGAAAAAAACTTTTGTGAATTTTGGGAAGGTAGGCGTGGTGCCGCCCACTTTTCAGCATAAAAATTCTGCTATTTTTAAAGGCGATTGCTTGTAATTTCAACTAGATATTTCAAAAAAAATTAGTCAGCTCCTTCTGAATAGTATGCAGTATACTCCTACGGAAAATTATGCAAATCGGCTAACACACAAGTGAAATATCCGGGCTGAAATATCCTAAGGCTTCTTAGATTTGTATTATGACAGCCAAAAGCTAATCAGGCTTGGTAATGTGGTCTTGACAGCTTCTGTTTTAACTCGGGTTGGATAGATTACTGTGTGGTGGTGACTAACTGCTAACTGCTTGTTTAAATACAGTCAACCAAACAAGAGAAGAATGAGGTGAAGGACTCATTTGGGTTACTGGTCCGATGCAGTAGTTCAAGAATGCATCGAAGTTTGACGTAAGGATGGAAGTGAAATTTTTTCCTGAAAAATCTTGCGCTAATCTCTTGGCCCGATTTGGTACTTGCAAAGTGTAAATGGATCACTGGAGGAAATTCGGAGTTTCGCTGACCACCTGAAGGATGCAGTCGATGGGCAACTAGTCAGCATAGCAAGCGCTGGCTGGGATGATATTAAATTTTGCTGGGTAGGGTGTTGCTTCAGACCGGAGGTGGATTGCGGGCGTTTTGCAAAACTCATTGCGTTCACTCTTTTATTCCAGACGATCGGTGATCTGATAAGCCACTGCTCAATTGGAGCGTGTACCGCGCCTAGATATATTCAGGAACATTTTCTGTTGCAGTTGCATGGGTCCGGATTCACAGAGACACTACATAGTTAGCAGTTCAGATACTTTTATCTTGGACTGCTGGGTTAGTTTAGAGAAGTATCGTAGTAGGAGATATTTTATATGCGTTTTGAGCGATATTTTCGGTGGTTGGACGTCTTGCTTGCCATCTATTTTTATTCGCTTTTGTTCTCTAGAAAAAGAACTCGTTACAATATATCCTTGGTGAATACAATAATGCATTCAGCATTATGCAATTATCAGGAATCACGTAAAAGTAGTTATATAACAAAAGCTCTCCTAGGTCAGAACATGGCACTGTGTTTTTATCTGCTCAACGACTCAGATGATTTGTTTGCAATTCGCAATACTAATTATTATTTTAGTGATTATGATTTGTTATAATGACTTGAAGTAATTCAAACATATAAATTTGTCCAAGTATTATTAGCTTTTGTATTTATGTATGCATGTGTATAAATGCGTGTGTGTGTGTGTATGTGTGTGTTCTACATATCTGTGTGGCTGTGATTAGCATATATATATTGCATGCCACAAGGCGGAAGGAAGTGTTAAATTCAAATATGACAAATGACATAAATTAACCGCAATGCTAAGACAAATACATACATACACACATAGATACATGCAGTTGTTATTGTTACAATCTACATCTGCTCTCTGAACTAGGTAGATACAATTCATTTGCGTGTGTGGTTGTTTGTGTATCGAAATTATTGTTAGTTAACTTCTTCGTAACGAGTCAAGCTTCTCTTGCACTCCAAATATAGTTGTTGAAGATTTATGACAGACTGCAACGCGCGCCAAGTTGCTATCAACTAATGTTGCAGCAACGCAAACAAATTAGTGAGCTATGTTATATACAAATATGTATATGTATATATAAACAAAAGCATACAGTCAGCGACATGAAGATAGATACATTTCGTTTGACTAAATCAACAACATGTTTTGAGAGCTTCGAAGTAGGGCTGAATACCTGTCGACGATACCTTCGATAAGGGGCGGATCTACGGGGGGGTGGGTGTGGTTAGGTTCCGAGTTCGGTCCCCCCTTTGGAATCCGAAATGCTATATTTTTCATAGACATTTTCCATACGCATTTATCTTGGAGCTTCACAAGTACAATTCAATTCAAAAATTGAATAAAAAAAGTTCTGGGATTGGAACGTAAAATTGCATCGGTTATTTTAATTAATGTTTATAAAATGTATGTATGATTTAAAAAAAATGTAAACTGTGTTCCAAAATCCATTCATCCCATACATAAACGTTTTTAAACTTTCGGGGCTTTTGAAAATATTTTTTCAGTATTTCGTCTTCAGTCAAATCAATCCGGTTATGGATATTCACAGAAGCTAGACCATTGAGACGCTCTTGTCCCATCGTATTTCGCAAATAATTTTTCATTCTTCTCAAGGTTGAAATTAAACGTTCTGAAGTAGCTGTAGTAACTGACAATACTGTCAAAACTCGCAATAACGTCTTTAAATTTGTGAATGCGTTCACATTTATTACCTAAATAAAGCGAAAATTACACATAATTTTAAATTAAATTTAATCTACAGGGTGGCTGATGAATTTTGCTACATTAAGAAACTCAAATAATTTTTTTTTCAGTGTATGGAATTCATTTTTTTTTTATTCATGTTAAAGCTCATTAAATTTTATTAAATATAGCTTAATTAGTTTTAAAAATAATGGAATTTAAATGCCCCCCCTGCTCGTCGATGCACGTGCGGCATCTTACCAAAAAGTTGTTCATTACTGCTTGGAGAATTGAGACAGGAATAGCCGCAATTGTTTCTCGAATGGATTGCCTTAGTTCATTCAAATTTGTTGGTTTTGCTTTGAAGACTTCCTGTTTGCAATAACCCCACAAGAAAAAGTCAGGTGCAGTAAGGTCAGGCGACCTGGGTGGCCAACGGAATGTGGAGTTTCTGGATATCAGCTTATTGGGAAATTTTCGTCGCAATTCTGTCATAACAGGTTGGGCTATATGAGAAGCTGCACCATCTTGCTGAAACCACACAGAGTTGAAAGAAATTCTCATTCGGCGTAATTCTGGATAGAAAAACTCTCTCAACATGCTCAAGTAACGGTCTCCAGTAACCGTAACGGTGTGACCGTTTTCTTCGAAGAAGTAGGGCCCGACAATGCAGCGTGATGAAACTGCACACCACACTGTGACACGAAGTGGATGCAATTCCGTCTCATGGAGTATCTGTGGGTTGGAAGCACTCCATATTCGACAATTTTGTTTGTTTATGTTGCCGTTTAAATCGAAATGGGCCTCGTCAGACATGAAAAGACAGTTCAACATGTTTCCATCCTCTTCCACCATTTGAAGCATCTTCTGGCAAAATTCCAAGCGAATCGGCAAGTCTGCAGCCATTTGCAGTTTGTTGGCCATTTGAATTTTATATGGGAATAAGTCCAAATCTTTGTGCATAACTGACTGTAATGACTGTCTGCTTACACCCATTTGAGCAGATAAGCTTCTTGTCGAAACACGTGGATTGTTTTGTATGGCAGCAGCTACAGCAGCGATTGTTTCCTCCGTTCGAACTGAAGGGTTTCGATGGTAAGGTCTTCTGTTGACTGTCCCATACTCGGCAAAATTGTTTACAAGTCTTATTATGGTCCATCTGCTCGGAGGATTGCCGCCAAACGTGCGCCTATACTCTCTTTGAACCGAAACTACGGACTCCAGTGCGTGATAGCGGCGGACAATCCAAATTCTTGTTTCAGTGTCCCAGTTATCCATTTTTGTTAAATGTAAAAGTCAATCTGCAAATTAAAAAAAAATTAACCAGATTCATTAAATAGAAAAAAAGTTATTTAATTTTTTTTTGGTAGCGGCTTTCATTAGCCACCCTGTACATCCCCTCAAACATTTTCGGAGTGCTCATATAGGAGTCCGATATGAGTCGAAAATATATAAGAAGTATGAAGCTCAGAAATACGATCATTTATGACCCCGATGTGATGAAAATTATGAGCTTTATAGGGAGAGTGTTGATTTAACAGAGCAACTTTGGAGCAGACATTCATATCGTTTGTTAAAAAAAAAAAAAAATTGTTTTCCGTGAACAAATTTTATAACATATCTTTTGCTTCTCCTAACATATGTACATTTTCGTGGGCGCCATCTCAAGCCATCTGCAGCTGGAAAGTTTATTCCATAAAATTGGTGGTTTTCAGTTTAGTTTTTTTTTGGACACGTGGCAAATATGCACAGGTGAATCTTTTAAGGGTTTTCTCCCAAATATCCCTTAACAAAATTTTGCTTAACATCACTTCGGACAACATTTACCAATCTACATGCCTGTATTTCAGTTCCAAAAATAATTTTTTCAGCGCCCAAAAGGAGCACTCTGCAAAGCTTAGTATAGGAATCTTTTTGGGGTCCAATATGTATCGATTGTGAGACAAAAAAGTGTCATATATGACTCCTATTCAGGCTCATATGATATATGAAATTCGGCTCATATCCGACGACCATAGCAAGAAGGGAAATACCCTCATTTCGGACTCATAAAAGAGATCATAAGGAGCTTAAAAGCTCTAATTTAGGAATCCTTTATGACTCCTATGGTTTGCTGGGGTGATACCTTGAATTTGACAATGCCCAATACTAGCAAATATTTTATTTGAGAAACAAGCAAAAAAGGCCATCCCGGGCCTTATTGAAAAAATAAAAAGTTTTAAGGAACTATATATAAAAGATGTCCTGAAAAAAATAAATAAATTTTTGATCGTCCCCTTCCCAAAATCGTGGATCCGCCACTGCCTTTGATATATCAATGGTTGTTATGCATCGATAATAAATACTAGCACTGTTTTCTTATGGACGATCGATGAAAGATGAGTACAAACATGCTTTGATTAGTAATTCGAAAATTTGACTGACCGTCGCAAATACGCAAATTTTGATAGTAGCTACCCTGCAAAAAATCGTGGGACTGAGCTCTAAACAGAGTGATCCGCGATCAATACGTTTCGTCTACCGTCCGTTATAGGCATAGTTGGGAAAAGTCGATTTTTATTTCTGTGGCCTACTTTTAGGTGTTGAAAGTAAACTTGCCCGACGGTACCCATTGGTGAACAAAGGGAATCTGTCCGACACTACACTTTTGGGCATGAAAGGGACCAATTAGTCTCTTCATAAGACATGCTCAAACAAAAGGGATTACTTCAACCCATACAAAGAGTTCAAAACTGGCATTGGTCGCATGCTCCTTTGCGACTCATCCCGCACTAATCGCATTTTTTTTTAAAGAAGAAATTTAAATTAATATTTTATTAGGAGCTATGTCCAATGACGAAATAACCGGCAACCTTTCGTAATGCCAAGCTGTTGGTGAGGTAGTATTAAATCCCTGCTTGAAATCCAAGTGTGTATATTTTATTGAACACCATCGTATAACTTTCGAAATGTATGTTGTATGTCACCGTTTGTATGTACATATAGTTATTCGATATGCAAATATTTTGAAAATTAATATTATTTAGTATAGTTTTAGGCTTTGCTTGTCTAATTTCGATACTCATACATTCGTGTAGATAGATTTATGTACGCACACCTATTTAGAGTCTCCATAAATGCATTGACTTTGCCCGAGCTAAATTGAAATAGCAAATTTCAAACAACAAAGTATTGCTTGACTAATTCATTTCAATGCACCACACACATACATGAATACTCGTGTCTATATGTGTGTCGCTATAATTAGTTAAATATATATAAATTATTAGTTTAGGTGCAATAATGCTAAATTTAATTCATATTCATGTGATGACTAAATTTATTTAACATTTTATGTGGCTCAATTCACATTGGGATTTGCGTAAATTTTCCATAACATACTTTTAAGCACTCAATTAAATGATTGAATATTTTAAAATGAACTGCATTTATAAATAGGCGCAATGGAAATGCAAGCATAGGTATTCACAATATCTAACAGAGTCATGTCAGCATATGAACATTTTTGGCACTTCGTAATAGCAGCCAAAGTCAAATTTTGCAATTGTTGAGGAGAGCGTTTTTATTGCAAAAGCTTGTATCTGAAATCAGGGTTTTTGAGGAGAAATTGCAATTTTTGCACTCAATCTTAGTAAGGGAATAGTATTTTCATTTATAATTTGATTTTTAAAGTAAAATTACATTTTGAATTTTTGAACAACGCAACTTTGGCCGTCATGCCAGTATTTCTGTGGCAATAAGGGAAAACTACCAAAGTATTTTTTTTTAAGTTTTCAGTAGAGCGTTTAAAAAGTTGAAATCGGAGTATAGATGTATGGGATTGAGATAAAACTTAATTTAGATAAAACTCTATTTTAGTTTAAATATGACTACGGGCCATGGGTTTTTGTCCATAAAATCCATAATTTTCGCGCAAAAGCCGTGATAATTTGTGTGATAAGAGAATCCTCTTGACTTGATTTTGGATGTTATTACTAAACCAAAATATATTGTTAAAAGAAGCTAAGCTTGAGTTAAGTTGTAATACAAATACAATCAGCCAACGAGCAGACTGAATTTAAGCTTTTTGAGTAAAATCGCTAAAATGGATTGAACAAGATGCAGTGAGTGCAGATTCATATTTTTAAAATTTTATTTCGTATTTAAAACTCAAGTTTACTTTGGTTGTTATGAAAACACAGTATACCTTTTTTTTTTGAAAGAGATTTAGGTTGTTATTAAAAATTATTACAAAGCAAAAAATGTGTTCTTATTAGCTGTTTTATTCCACCAATATTGAGTTAGGTTGTTATCACAAGCTCAAGCACACTTTGATTGTTCAGTGTGTGACCCACAAAACTTTAACTTTTAGAACAATCGCCATGAAAATTTACACGATAATACATTTGAGTATGGGATAACATAAATCTGTTAATACGTAAATTTCACCCAAACTAAATGTGAATCTTATATATAAATAGACAAGATGAATGCAATGTGAACTGTTTTCTGCTAAACTATAGTTCTAAGGTATACAAATTATATATGCATAGATAGGAAATTTTGAGGTGAACTTTTATCCGTAAATAAAAAAAAATTTAAAAATCATTTTAATATGAAAATTTAACATAAAAGTCACACCACTACACATTCACTTATTCACACTATAGACACGCTGTGTGTGTGTGTTCTTGCTTTTTGTGTACTATGCTGAATCGTGAGCATGGCCGAGGAGTTGCTTTGTAGGAAAAAATTAAGAGCCGTAGTAGTGTGAGTAGACTTGCCATGCATGTTTTTGTGTTATTCGTGTGGTCGGCTCTCACTGTGAGTGCGAAGAGTTGGTAGTGGACCAATGACAAATAAGTATTCGCACTATAGATACTCTGTTGTGTCATGTATTTTTGCTTTAGTTGTTGTTATTGTATTGATTACTGGCTACGATGCCCAGTGTCAGCTGCTCTCCTGAGAGCAAGTTGCTTTGTTGGATACATTAAACAAGCAATGTAAAATATGAGCAAATATGTAAAATTTATTGCTGATACCTACAAACAGGGTTTACAAAAATAAAATAAATGATTACTTATAAAGAGTATTAAACACCGAAGAAAATTAAAGGAAAATAGAGGAAAGGAAAAGAATTGAAAGGAAGGAAAATTAAAGGAAAGAAAAAGAAAAGGAAAGGAAAGGAAGGAAAGGGAAGGGAATGGAAAGGATAGAAAAGGAAGGAAAATTAAAGGAAAGAAAGGAATGGTAAGGAAATGAAAGGAAGGGAAGGAAAACGGAATTGAAGGAAAGGTAAGAAAACGAAGGGGAAAGAAAGAAAATAAAAGGAACGGAAGGGAAAGGAAAAGAAGTTTGAGGAAAGGAAAAAATAAAATAAGAGAGTAAAAGAAGAAATCAAGGAAAATAAAAATATGTTAGAGGAAAGGAACGACATAGAAAGGAAGAAAAAAAGGCGGATAAAAGATACAGCAAAAACATAAAATAAAATAAAGTTTACTGGTTGAATTTCAACCACTGGGCGAACCCTAGTATATTTAAATATGCAATAAACATTGAGCGCCAATAATTCTTAATTTATTATTGTATTGAACTATGATTTGCAAGCTTGCCTCTTCTTCATTTAACCGCAAATGCAGACTTTTATCGTTATTTCGAAAAATCAATAAATACCGACAGGTGCTATGGGATTTAATTATACATAACGTTTGTTTGTTTGGATAAGCAAATATTTATACATACTTATGCGATTGTATTTCAATTATGAACACATACTTAGTTTTAGTATTACATAAATTCGTAGGCATATAGTTGCAATTATCATTAAGTTAAAATACAAAAAGATTTTTATTAGCTTTTGTGAAACCTTTTTATTGAATTTTTTAATATTTGTTATACTCGTATGTTCAATCAGTAAAAGTTCATGCAATATTGAAATAGTTTTTCGAAATTGTGAAAGAATAAATCAAACGTATTTCTGGCTGTGATGCTGCCATATTTCAGTATCAACAAGCAATTAAAGTTCAAGCTTCAAGATTTCAATTGTATTTTGTTCTTTATATCGAAGGCCTTTCTTCAGAATAAATTTCAAAAACGCCTCATCTGAACAAAAACTCAATACATATTGAGCTAAGATAAGGCGTTTTCGAATGAAATTCTGAGATAAGGTGCTTTCTAGCAAATTCTGAATAGGACGTTTTTGAAAAACACTTAAAAAAGGAGTTTTTCAAAAATATTTTAAATAATTTGAAATAAATTTTAAATTAACTTTCCCTCAGCCATGCATATTCAAATGTATTATAAAAAAATTTATCAGTCCTTTTACTCAAAAACACGTGATTAACTGAATGAGCGTCATTGTTCCAAAAGAAAACAATATGATTTTTAAAATAAAATTTCAGTTCGGCTATTATTACAAAACAAACTAAAATTTTTTTCCATTATTGTAACTGCTGTTTGCAACCAGTATTGAGTTAAGTTACTATTGCAAATCCATGAGAGCAGAAAACCGACATGGGTTATTTGGGTTTAGGCTTATAGAATCTTTTTTTTGGAGCTAGATCCATTAAAATTTGTGTGGTAAAGATCCTAGTAAGGAGAATTCAATGGTGCTAATAACTCAATTTTGACCAAATTCGAGTTTAGATCTTCCCGCTTATTGCCACAGAACCTATTTTTTTTGATTTGGAAACAACACAAAAGTATATTTATTTATTTACTTTAAAATCTTAAAATAAGCTCTCAGACTAATATTGGAATAGCAACTAAAATTTAATTTATATATAAAACTTTCAAAAAATAATTTGGATATACTACGACATATAGCATTGTACAACTTGCCTCTTTTTATCTCTCTTCCTCTCCCTCTTTTCTGCTAACCTAGTACTCTTCCCTTTATCCACTATACGGACTTGAAAATTTGAATGAGTGGTAGGGTTGCAAAGAAATAATGGTAGCACTGAGAAAATTAGGTAGATTTTGGTTACAACTTACATACTTTTGATCAATAAAAATTATAAAAAGGTGACTAGAAAGCCCTCTTAGATTACGGAACACTTGGCTGAAATACGTAACGCGCCATTATAATAACCCAAGAATTGTATTTCTCTTTTCAAGCTACTCAAGAAGGCTAGGGATTTTTGTTTGTTTATTCCCACGTTTAATAATAGACTGAGTCCGATTTAAGTCTTTATTATATCTTCCGTACCAGATAAGATGTGGACTTTAATTACATCGCTTATTACATAACTTATTATCACCTTTCGTTTGAAACCTATATTGTACTAAACAAATTTTGCGCCACCTTGGTCAACATATTGGTGGATATCTCCGAAACTGGTCGAGATATTAAACGCCTAGTAATATAACGGCAAAAGTTTCATTCAATTCCATGCGTTAGTTTTTGAGTCAAGCGCGACTAAACATACAGACGGGCAGACAGACAAAAATTATAAAAATGGTTGATTTGGCTTCTACTGGCTCAGTTATGCTCTATCTTATCGATTTTTCTTAAATATCTGCAATGTACAGACATCGACCTGTTACACTATTATTATATCTCGAGAATATATAAAAGTTTTCCTAGGGAATATGCGGTTTCAAAAGGGTTTAATCAAAAAGGCGTTTTCTTCTTTCTTTCTTTAGATCACCAACTGTATAACTACGTCACCTCTAAACTCCCTCTTTCCTAGTTATACATTCTTTTGCCGTTTTCTAGCACAATCTCTCCCTCACACTCTTTTTCTGATTATCTTTCTATCGCTCTCTGTTTTTTCTGTATATTTCTCTCCATAGAGAATAGTGGTATAAAGTCTTTATCTATGCCTTTCAAGATAAGACTCCTTGTCGTACACATATATTTATCCTACAAAACCGCATGTCTCATCTAAGCCAACATTAAAACACTTAAAAATTTCTATAATTATGCCTACGCCAGCAATTAGTTAATTACTCGAACAATATTACTCATACGCGCGAACCAAAAGTGCGATATATACTAGGGATGTTACGAATCTTTTATTATAGAAATTGGAGTGATTAAGCCGGGTTTATTGTTTTGTTGATGTGAGGAAGAGTTGACCTCCACTTGGTTTCCCCATCTCAGTGGAGAACTCATTTTGTCTGCTGGTAAAAGCGGGTGTCGTTAGGAAAACCTTCTAGGCCGGAGCCCCACGGCGTATGAAATGAGTCTGAAGTCCTTGTACTTTTCAAGTCCCTTCTTGCGTGAAAATCACCATAGGAAATTTTCAGTGACTCTCTCGAATACATGCTCTGAACCAACCAAGTTATTATTAGCAAAGAGACGAACCCTCTGCCGATTAGGATGCTTACAACATGCAGGTGAGTGTTCTTGCCGTAAGAGGGACTAGAATCTACACCGACGCTGGTTCCGTGATCAACGAAATCGTTCCCAAGGCTGTCGGGCTGATACCGCAAAGTACTACCGGAGTATATCGGATTCATATCTAGAAATTATCGATCTATAATTTGATCTCTTAACCGAACGGATGGTTGTTTGATAGTGTAATCCTTTGGTTCTATTTGGCTAGTCCTGCAGCCTTTAAAGTGTGTTTTAACAAGTAGCTCCACTGATGCCGCGCAACAGCCTGTTCATGACCCATCAACATTCTTTCAGAGAATTTCTTGAACAACGAACGCACAAAAATCCTTTCAGGATGCTTCTTTTTGCCTTTCGAATAGTTTTTTTTTTTGTTATACCTGGGGATATTCTTGTATTGCAGCTAGTTTACGGTGAGGCTGAAGAAATTCGAGATCCACCAGTTAGGATATCCCCCCCAGCCATCTTCACTTCTTTGCTTAGCAAAACCTTAATTGTACAAACAAAATTACACCCTCCGAATCCGAATCTTTCTTCTTTAAATGGTCATCTAACCGCCCGGGCGATTTTAACCGTCCAACATAGCTCGCCAGTCGTTTCTTCGTTGCGCCAACTGGCGCCAATTGGAAACACCGCGGGATCGCAAATAGGTCTCCACTTTGTCCTTCCATCGAAGTGGTGGTCTCCCTCTTCCTTTGCTTCCACCGGCGGGTGCCGATAAGAATACCTTCTGGGCTGGAGCATCTTGGCTCATGCGCACTACGTGGCCTAGCCAGCGCATCCACTGTGATTTAATTCGCTGAACTATGTCGGCGTCTGCGTAAAGTTCATACGAGGTGTGTTCAAAACGTATCGCGAATTTTGAATTTTCGCTGGTTACGTATATTTGAATTTCGAATTTTTTGTGGCGTTATGTTGGTACTCATGTCTCTCACTTATGCCGACAAGCTCGGCCATTTTGAATGTTCAGTTAATTGTTAACAGCTGCTTTGCTTGCACGTGTTTTGGATCGTCTTCGATTTTTACGCGAAATTCGTACCAAAATTGCTCAATTGTGACCAAAAACAGCATCGCATGAACATTGCTAATGAGATGTTAAACTCTGTCCGCGACGACCCAAATTTGCTCCAGAGGGTCATAACTGGTGACGAATCGTGGGTTTATGGTTATGACGTGGAAACCAAAGCTCAATCATCTCAATGGAAGCTACCGCACGAACCAAGACCGAAAAAAGCGCGCCAAGTTCGGTCGAATGTGAAAGTTTTGCTGACAGTTTTCTTCGATTGCAGGGGCGTGGTGCATCATGAGTTCTTGCCACAGGGAAGAACGGTCAATAAGGAATATTACCTGCAAGTTATGCGCAATTTGCGCGAAGCAATCCGCCAGAAACGCCCGGATTTGTGGAAGAACAAAAATTGGCTTTTGCACCACGATAACGCCCCTGCTCACGCATCGTTGCTTGTGTGCGACTTTTTGGCCAAAACCAACACACTAATGATGCCGCAGCCACCGTATTCCCCAGATCTGGCCCCCTGTGACTTTTTCTTGTTCCCTAAACTGAAGAGGCCCATGAAAGGACGACGTTACGCTTCTCTTGACGAGATAAAGACGGCATCGAAGGAGGAGCTGAACAAGATACAAAAACCTGATTTTTTGAAGTGCTTCGAAGATTGGAAAAACCGTTGGCACAAGTGTATAATATCTCATGGGGATTACTTTGAAGGGGACAAAATAGATATTCATGAATAAATAAATAATTTTTGAAAAAACACAAAATTCGCGATACTTTTTGAACACACCTCGTATTAGAAAAGGGCTCCCTATAGTAAACATGTGCACGGCACACCCCCTTTTCCTCTCTAAACCAATAATATAAATAATAAAATAAAATAAAAAAAAATAACTCAAAAAAACTACTCGCCCTCCATAAAGCTTAGACATGGTCCTTCGAGCCGGATCACTAAATTCTTTCGACCGTCGCTTAACGAATGATAAAACACCCCTAGATTTATTGACAGTTGTACTAATATGGAGATTGAAGCTAAGTTTACGATCCATCATAATTTCCAAGTCCATAAAATCATGCACTTGTTCAAGACTATGATTGTTGATTATGTAGGAAGCTGGTTGTGTATTTCTGCGCGAAAAACGCATACATATATTTACATTTTTTAAGATTGAGTGGCATGTAGTTTAGATCGCACCAAGCACCCATTCTATCAGATCTGATTGAAGTAATAATAATAAAAGGCATTTGGATTCCTTTTTCGAAAAATGTTTTATTTTTATAATGGTTTCAACGAAGGACATTTATTGATTGAATTTAAGTTCTTATACGAGTATTTTATATTTTACAATAAGTAGTCAAAGCCAATATAGTGAAATAAGTACATTAATTTAATAATAATTAATTTTGTAGTTGTATAAAAGTGTGAAGCTTTGGTCTGGTTCGGAAGCAACGAAGCAAATTTTTTAAATAATTCGGAATAGTCGAAAAGCTAATGCAGCGGGGGACAATTTCCACCGCCTAGGACTTTCCCATGTTAAATTCGGGCAGTTTATTACGTGTAAAAGAGATTGAAGGTGAATTAATAGGGGCTCGGAACGCAATAGAAGCCCACCAGTTCAGCACTAGAGATTTTGCCCACATGGGTATGGAAATTAGCAATCCCTTAAATGTATGCAGTCTGTGAGATCTACAACTATACTTAGAAACAATTTTATAATAATTAAAAAGAGAAACTCTCAGAACAAAATGACTGACTTCTTCCGTACGCGCGACTCACGGGTTTCCAGATGTTTACCCTTTGTGGTGGTTCCTCTTCCATAGTTTTTCCAACTAAATGTAGTATACAATAGAGCGCTTAGTGTAAAAAAAGCAATGAATGCTTGATATAAGAGTAAAATGGCAGAATTGTAATGAAATTACTTAGTTCTAACTATTTTGAAGGCTTTTGACACATTTATTTTAATTTTAGACATTTCAAAAACTCCAAAAGAGAAAATCATTGCAATACTTTCTAAAGTTACAAAAAAAATTTCAAAAGTTAACATCTCGGGCGCCACACAGTTATTATAAACTAAAAAAATTACTGTATTTTAAGAATGTCAAAAATTATATTTAAAATTTGGTTTAAAAAAACATTTTAGTAACATTTCGATTATGCAGTTTTAAATATTATAAATTTCAGTATAATAAAAAATAACTGCATTGTTTTCGACAATGCACAAAATTAAAAAGGAAAGACACATCAAATAGCTGGTTAAATTACAATATAAAAAAAAAAGTAAAAAAAAATCAAATCGTGTTTTTTCCAAAAAAAATTTAGGTATTTACTTTCTGTTGTGTAGTTTTTTTACTCATAAATTTTAGTATAACAAGGTGCATGTTTCAAAAGCTTTGGCAATTAAGAGCCTTCCAAAAACTCAAAAAAAAAATAAAAAATTTCAAACCTTTTTTTCAATTTTCAGTTTGAAAATATTGATTAAGAAAGGCAATTTTAAAACTCTAATTTTTGAAACTGTGATAATAAGGCTGTGTACATACATATGGTAACTTTGTATTCATATTTGTTTTTATCAATATTGGCTACCCAAATTGCATTCTTCTTTATGCTTCTTTCTTATGTATAAGTGATCTGTTCATTGTAACATTACTAGTTCAATAAATATTGTTTAACCGAACGGTCGTGTTGTTTATTGCGTAAAGCTCGTATATGCTTACAAAGGCAAAGGAAGATAGTAAAACTTCTAAGCTGGGAATGGAAAAACCTTTTTGAAATATGCAACTTTACTCTTGTTCAAATATAATTTTAACAGAGAAACGGGAATTTCTATAGATTTTAAAATTGTTGAAAACATTTTAAGATATCCCTGAATGTAATGCGATATTTAGGATTAACCATATACAAACGCCTACCTTGGCTTGCGTGCAAGTTGAATTGGCACTCGAAAAGAAGCCCGGGGGAGTTTTACATCGTATCATTAAAACGGCTGTGTTGTTGTTGTAATTTTTCTGTAAACTTTTATTTTAGAAAATTGGCTTAAAAAACCAAAAATATTTTCCGTTGAACACCTCACTATACATTGCATACTTTAAGGGGCATACTACCCTGATCATTAGAGTTTTGAATTTTCCCCTTAAAACATACAAAAATTTACTTTGGCTGTTTTTATTCTTCTTCTTCTTTAAATGGTCATCTAACCGCCTGGGCGATTTTGACCGTCCAACATAGCTCGCCAGTCGTTTCTTCGTTGCGCCAACTGGAGCCAATTGGAAACACCGCGGGATCGCAAATCGGTCTCCACTTGGTCCTTCCATCGGAGTGGTGGTCTCCCTCTTCCTCTGCTTCCACCGGCGGGTGCCGATAAGAATACCTTCTGGGCTGGAACATCTTCGCTCATTCGCACTACGTGGCCTAGCCAGCGAAGCCGCTGTGTTTTAATTCGCTGAACTATGTCGGCGTCTGCGTAAAGTTCATACAGCTCATCATTAAATCTTCTTCGGTACTCGCCGTCGCCAACGCGTAGAGGTCCACAAATCTTTCGAAGAACCTTTCTCTCGAATACTCCCAGAGCCGCCTCATCAGATGTTGTTAGTGTCCACGCTTCTGCACCATATAGCAGGACGGGTGCGATGAGTGACTTGTAGAGTGTTATTTTCGTTCGTCGAGAGAGGACTTTACTTTTCAATTGCCTACTGAGTCCGAAGTAGCATTTGTTTGCAAGAGTAATTCTTCGTCGGATTTCTAGGCTAACATTATTGTTGGTGTTAATGCTGGTTCCCAGGTAAACGAAGTCCTTTACTATTTCGAAATTATTGCTGCCAACAGTGGCTTGGTTGCCAAGGCGCGAATGCGCTGACTCTTTGCATGATGACAGAAGGTACTTCGTTTTGCCCTCGTTCACCACCAATCCCATTTCTCCGTAAGCAGAAGTTACGGCGCGGTTGTTAAGGCCAATGATATCAATATCGTCAGCATATGCCAACAGTTGCACGCTTTTATAAAATATTGTTCCAGCGCGGTTAAGTTCTGCAGCTTGTATTATTTTCTCCAGCATTAAATTAAAGAAATCGCACGATAGGGGGTCACCCTGTCTGAAACCTCGTTTAGTTTCGAACGGCTCGGAGAGATACTTCCCAATTCTGACCGAGCTGGCGGTGTTGCTCAAGGTCATTTTGCATAGCCGTATAAGTTTTGCGGGGAAACCAAATTCAGACATAGCGGCATATAGGCAGCTCCTTTTCGTGCTATCGAAAGCGGCTTTAAAATCAACAAAGAGATGATGCGTGTCGATTCTTTTTTCACGGGTTTTTTCCAAGATTTCTCGTATTGTAAAAGTCTGGTCGATGGTAGATTTACCAGGTCTGAAGCCACACTGATAAGGTCCAATCAGTCTGTTCACATCAGGCTTCAGTCTTTCGCACAATACGCTTGATAGGACCTTATATGCGATATTCAAAAGTGCGATATTCATAGTCAGTTTACTGTTGGGCTATATGGATGTCCGCCACTGTAATTACTTCTTTCAGTAAGCGCGAGTTGGTGACAAAAAGAAAAAAACAATAAGAACGGCCCAAGCGAGAGTCAAAGCGTAATGAAACCGCAAATGCTTTGATCTCTTCGGCCCTAGCAATTATGAATGTATGTAAATATGTATGTACGCATGGGTATACTTGATAATAAAAAAAAGAGGCTATCCAAATATTTACTAGAAAGCAAAGAAAAAAAAGAAAAATATCAACTATGGTTGAGGGAGACTAGGTATTATCTCAGTACTCTGAGTTAACAAAATATCACTCTCATGTAAATGACATATGTATAGCGAAACTTAAAAGTCTAATTAGAATTTAATTTTTTTTTTCTTTGTAATTAACCCAATTAAGTTTAATTTAAGAATTTAATTACGCATATGTTGCAAAAAGGGTGATTCGTTTAGAATTCAAATTATTTTTATATAAACTTAAAATTTAAAAAAAAATTTAAAGTTTAAAGTTTAATGAAGTTTATTAATTTAAATATGATATGATAAAAAATATGATAAAAATATGTATATGGGTTCCGATGCTTATGTACGAACATGCCTACAGGTCTATGTATATCACTACTTGTGAATTAGGTATGTATCCATTTAAAACTATGTATTATTCTCCTTTTTTTTTTTTTTACTTTGGAATTTTTTTTTTTTTTTTTTGCTTTTAGAAAGAATTCTATTTTACGAAATTAGAAATTTAAGCATTATTTAGCGTATCTTTTCTTTTTATATATTTCACTATGTAAATTTCATATAGATTTAACAAATTCGGGGTTTTCGGTCAACTGAAAACCTAAACTTATAATTTCGCCGATGACGATGGTGTTACACTGATGCGGCCATCTATCCCGGTTTGCTGCAGCTCTCCTGCACCCATGAGGCGTACTTCTTACTCGGGTTGATTGTTAAAATTGGTGTTGATTAATTTATTTGGTCAGCAGAGATTATTATAACCCGCGAGGTTTATAGCAAAAGGTTTCAATAACAGCACTACTTTTACTTTGAGTTTAATTTTTAATTTTAAAGAGGTACGACTTTATATGATTACTAGCACGGTTAAAAGTATATGTAAGTAGTTGGATTACCACGTGCACCGATCTCTGCTGACCTTCCTCGTTCAAAGCTCGTCCAGAAAGAAAAGAAAAATCCTCCCCGGAAGCTTAGCTAGGGCACATTTTTTCTTCCTTTCTTCACGGCTTGACAATCAGCTGTTTCGTTGGTATTTCAAAGGGAAGTGTTCGGATAGTATGGTGAGTTGATTTTGGGACAAATTCTTACAAGTAAGAAAATAGAGAAGAATATATACCCTACAGCAAGTATTGGCTATTAGTAAAAAAAAATATTTGTTTTAACTCAAATATGTACGACAGTACATGTGGTTTCTTATTAAAACCACAGCTTCTTATTTCATCGAACGATATTTATTTTAATTTCACTGCTATTATATTGAACACAGCTGTATGTATTCTTAGTTTTATACCTAGTCAATTTTTATTGCATAATTGAAAATAATACGATATTGTGGTTTGGTGTTCTGTAATCCGTTAATTTAAAAATCTAGTTTAATAAGGGCACATATACTATGTATGTGGTTAACATATTGTTAGAAAAAAAGCAGTGATATTACTTTGATGTTTCTTATTTTCTAACGCATTCAATACAGCCTTCTCGCAGTGATTGGACCACATTCACTTCCCTTTGGGCAAATTCTTTCAGAAGTGGCCATGTTATAGCTTTGTTAACAATTTTGACAGCTTCGGATGAACTTATACGTTCTGGTTCATTTCCACATGCAGCTTCAATTTCATTTTCAGAATCGCTTTTTTCAATGGGATCATCTTCAATGAAGGAATCCTTATTCCAGTCTGTGAAAGTACCCTAAAATAAATTTTTTATTGTTATTAAGTGTTTTTTTTTTTAACAATTCCACAAATTGTGGCCTTAGCAATTACTATATTTATTGGATAGAGCTATAACACTCGCTCCATTTAATTTTCGTCCTATTATAAAGTGTAAATATGCACATATATCGAATTTCGTGTATTAATGAAATATACCAACAGGAGCGATGCAAATGTAGCAAGTGCGCCAAATGTGAAATTAATTTAGGGATTGTGGCTACTTGATAATTCGCGGCGATATCAATATAATTTTAAAAAATAGTCAAATTTTTTATTTGGCCCAATCTGGTATGTTGCATTTTTGTTGGATGGTGCACTGAAAGTGTATTTTTATGAAATGTAGGAGCCGTATGATAACCTCACATCAAATAACACAATGTGATAATGAAATTATACTTTCCTAGAGATGTTGCTCAAGCTGCAGGTCTAACCAGACAAACCAAATCAGCACGCACTTGATTTGAAATATGTGCTTAAAATTATCCCTTTTTATGGGATGAAGATTTAAAAATGTCTGGACTATAAAATTCTTATATAACAATTTGCTTGCCTGCTTTCTACCTTCCTGTCCCTGCAAGGAAGCTAATCAAACTAAAAAATGACTTTGGCTCCAAGATCTTTAAGACTATTATACACTTTAAGAAGTTTTCTGGTAGACTGTCTGGTTGTGACGTATGTAGACACTCCTTGAGCAGAAGCCACCTCTAACGCATTCCTTGGCGCAAACTTCCATTGTAGGAGTTTCAACCTGAAGTAGTATGAGGGCGGTTAAACATTTTCACGGATTTAATTAAGTTCGTCCATAGATAACTGATTTTGTTTTACCAACAACTAAGGTCAGAACAGCGACACTTTGTTTCCTAAAGCTCTTGATCTACAGTGAATATCTTAAATATAATGATTCACTAAGCATAGAAGTTATTGCAACACGTATTTGCAGTATAGCAGCTTCACATTTCCTGATTACGCCTAAATTTTCTTTCACATTTCCGATATTGCTAAATATAGGCGGCCACCATGGTACAGTGTGTATGAAAGGCTTTAGCCTAAAAGAAAAAGCTGGATAACATCAAGAACACTACAGAGAAAGTTATGCAAACTTCTGCATATTTTAAAAAATATTTCTGCTAGAATACACGCCATTTGCTTCTTCTTAGTCGGGGGCAGTCTTTACCTCTGCTGCACAAGTCAGGGGTCGATTGAAAGACTTGCTGGATCCGTCGCGCCTTTGTCTATTAGAAAATCATTACCTTGCCAAGGAAGTAGTTGGACTAAGGATATATTCTTATGCTATGAATTTTAAATTTAATTTGCATTTGCTCCGAACTATCAATTATGAATAAAGCAGATAAATATTATTTTATTTAATATCGAAATGTCTGTATAAATTGCTATTTATTTCTCTTTATTTCCAGTGCTTAGCGTAGAAGGCGTAAACTTGGTCTTACCGCGAGTGAAACGTCAACATATGGGTGCCTACCTCTGCATAGCGTCGAATGGTGTACCGCCATCGGTGAGCAAGCGGATTACGTTGATTGTGCACTGTAAGTAAAAATTTACAAATAAGCTTTATTGTCTATGAACATTTTTTATTGTTCTGCTCCTTCCCCGGTATAAAAAATTATTCAAAATTCTTCTTTTGACCATATCTTTAAGAGTCCGTACTACGATACCCAACCATTCCTATTGCAACGAAATGGTACAGACTCATATCCGGTGTCCTCGGCCGCTACTAACTGTATACTTCGTTTTTTAAAATCAAAACTAGGTCCTTTACTTTACTACTTTTTTGTCATATCAGATCTGAGCAACAATACGAAAAATAAACAAACTTAAGCACTTCCTTCCAATATTCAAGAGACCAGAGTCACCTTTCAATTTGTTTAGCGATGATAAACGAGAACAATTGGCTCAAGTTCTCATAAACTCGGCGCACAATAGCAATATCCCATTTAGTAGGCCCTCACTGGCCTTTTCAGATTTGGTGTTAAGCTAACGCCGCTCCGAATCAATACCATCACCTTCGCCCACTTTCCTTCTCCTTGCATTACTGCAGCTCAGGGCATTTAATAACAGTTTTAGTCAGCCCAAAACACCTTAGCTTTGAGTGGATAGTTGCCCAAAGGCATGTATTCAACTTTGCTCTGGACACCTTTCACATTCCTCGTCTAGCCAATAGCGACGGAAGGAGACAACATGTTTCCCCTAAACTCCAAGCTTAATTTTAATATACTCAGATAAATTACTGACTTAATCAATCAGTACCTGGGTGACCGAGCCTTGCTTGTTTAATTATGTGCAAATCAAACAAATAATATCCTTTGCTTGATATTTCTTCTTAAAAGGGTCATCTAACCGCCTGGGCGATTTTGACCGTCCAACATAGCTCGCCAGTCGTTTCTTCGTTGCGCCAACTGGCGCCAATTGGAAACACCGCGGGATTGCAAATCGGACTCCACTTGGTCCTTCCATCGGAGTGGTGGTCTCCCTCTTCCTCTGCTTCCACCGGCGGGTGCCGATAAGAATACCTTCTGGGCTGGAGCATCTTCGCTCATTCGCACTACGTGGCCTAGCCAGCGAAGCCGCTGTGTTTTAATTCGCTGAACTATGTCGGCGTCTGCGTAAAGCTCATACAGCTCATCATTAAATCTTCTTCGGTACTCGCCGTCGCCAACGCGTAGAGGTGCACAAATCTTTCAAAGAACCTTTCTCTCGTATACTCCCAGAGCCGCCTTATCAGATGTTGTTAGTGTCCACGCTTCTGCACCATATAGCAGGACGGGTGTGATGAGTGACTTGTAGAGTGTTATTTTCGTTCGTCGAGAGAGGACTTTACTTTTAAATTGCCTACTCAGTCCGAAGTAGCATTTGTTTGCAAGAGTAATTCTTCGTCGGATTTCTAGTCTAACATCCGAATGCACAAATATAAAGAATGGCTGCCTTACAGTGTAATAACATAATGCCTTCATCGAACTTCAAAAACTTTCAGGAAAATATATCTGCATAAGTAAATTGCTCACTGCTAGCATTCTTTACTTCAAATTAGACTTATTGCATTTGTTAAGTGTTTGCTAGCCATTTTCGAAATGTTTCCTGCAAATGTATGTAAGTATGTCTCCTTACTATAACTCATTTAGTGAAGGATAGTGTTTGTAGCATTGCGCGGTAGATCAGCACTCAAAGTAAAAGAAAACATTTGCTTCTCTTTTTTCACACTACAAAGAGAAACGGAAATTGCAAGAAACTCACTCAATGAGTTGAATGCAACAGCAAAACAAAGCGTAGCATGCATTCCTCTGGCTTAATTCTGTTAAAATACTTGACGTTATTACGCTCTGCTCTACTTAAGTGCTATTTCACTCTAGATTTGCTGTTGCATAGGTTCACCTTTCGAGCACATTGTACGCGTGCCACCATAAAGCATTTAAACAATAATTTACGTCGACAATACATGCAACCTGTGGTGCAAGCAGCAGGAAGATAGCCAAGGAAATCTGGCGGCAATTAAAACTGAGCTTAAGTTTTTTTGTTTGTGTTTTTTGGTATTTAAACAAATGGAGTAGTTAGCAGTTACTAAAGTAATGCAATTATATCAGCTGTAAAGAATCGAACTAAGTATTTTTGGTAAACGTAGCTCCATATACGAGTACACTTCTTTTGAAGCTTTATTAGGAGCGTTTTGTTCTTGGAAACTTTAGTATACTTATACCGCCTTGCTCACTTACTTCATTGTTGCTGCCAGTCACTTCTGCTCATAAATATTGGATTTGTTTAACAGTTTTATTGTCAGTGTATTATTTTCGAGCGTTTGAGTATCAGTGTAGTTCTTAAAAATGCGCTTGAGTGCTACTGTGACTTTTCAGAGTCTATCGCTGTTCTGTTGTATGTTAAAATATAGAATTTAAGAAAGTAAATGCCAGGTGTCTGATTGATTTTATTAGCTGGAAGCATTTTTATTGCGACATTTGCACTATTATATGTATGATTTGGGGGAAGATCTTGAGAGAAATCAATGGATATATTCGGTTGAATGCCAAAGTTACACAAATCCATTTATTTAGATGAAAGATACAATAGAATGGCCAAAGTGCATACTGTATTAATACATTAATTAATAAAAACAACAATGTTGTTTCAAATTTTTGTTGGTTGACAAATTCACTGTTGTTGAAGCCCAGCTACACAAAGGCATGTGTCTGCCTTTGTATCTCCTCTTGCGACCTTTTGTGTGCAACAAAAATGTACATTGTGAAGCATGTTTATACTCGTACATATATGTAACTGTATGATACTATTGAAAGATTCTCTGTCTCCTAAGTTGCATTGATTTCTTCACTTTGCTGCACATCAATCGATTTCATACAACTAAAAACTTAAGCTTGCTTGTAGTCTCTGAACTAGTTCACACCCTTTTAAACTTTATGCTGTTTCTTTGACTATGAAAAAGTCCAAATGATAAACTGCTTACAAGTGTACGCAAGAGCTTGTTTTAGTATGGAAAATCGAAAAATATATGAATAAAAACTTTTTGGAAGGGTCTAGATTTGCTTGTACAAAATCAGTTTAGGTTAAGGGAAATGCTATTTTGATTTGCTTGCAAACATATCCCGTAGTGAGATACCAAACTAGTCAGAAACTAGTACTAGTTCACAATTAAGACAAAAAGATGAATTTTGCTGTGACCATGATTGAATCAGCAATTTTTTTGACTGTTTGCTTATATGGAATAAGACAATTCGGCGAATAGTTGAAATTGATATTCATACTAGTTCTGAGGTAGTTTGCAACTAGTTAAATTTACTGCAAGGTAATGTCACTGGTACTTGTTTAACCCGACTTCGACTAGTAGTTTAACTTACTTAAAAATTTTTTTTAAATCTTAAGGGTCAACCTAGTATTTAGGTTTAGGATCAAGGGTTGTTAAAGTTAACCCCTTAGTCATTGTAGCTCTAAAACAAGAGACAGAAGAACAAAATACCAATACAAATGTGGAGGTTTTCGTTAAATTTTCTGTGCGCACCTGGATTGACTACTATTAACAGATCTTCAGTCAGTTTTATATTTTTTCCTATTTTGTATTTCTTTTAGGTACATGAAATAACATAACCGATTCGGCTTCGAAATGCTTTATATCGGTAGGTAGAATACATGCAAGTGGCCCCACTTTCTAAACCTAGGCACATTTTTAACGAAACAATGCGATGTGATTAAACCTTTTACTTCCAAAAACGGACCTTAACTAAGATAGTGGGAAATAAGTGTATGAAAATAAACGGATTTAAATCCTGAAATCTCTTCATAATACGACTGAATGAAACGACAAGGTATCTTTTGCTTTTCGTAACAAAGTTTTTTCTGTTTCTCTAACTGCATAAATTCATTTGGCTTCCTCCGCGAATAGCGCTCAGCTGGAGTATTTTGAGGTCATATTGACCCAGGTACCTATTTTCGACAATAGCGACTAGACTAGAAGATACATATACACAATGTTTTAAATACTTGGATAGATTGTGGGCTTAATCGAATTCCTTCGCAAAACGAGACATTGTTTGTGAGCTCTTAATATTAGATTACATTCCTCGACACCGTAGAGATGCGCCGCCACTTGCCAGAAGGGTCTCATAGGTAAATTTTGCCCATATCGACCTAAAAAGTTTGCTTTTCCCGGGTAGTAAATTTGATAAAATTTGCATAGGGCATGGCTTAATTTTCTCTTTTAAAATAATGAGCCTCCCAAGGAAAACATACGCAGGCCCTACCCAGTTTGCTAATGCTTTTTAAGACAAGAACTGGTTACTAAAGTCTATCGAGGACTTGCCTAGTTTTTGCAAAGCGGACACCTCCAGATCACAGTCGTCTACTCTATCCGTTAAGCTATTAAAATTAATGAACATTTTTCGGTAATTGAACAACTTGAAGGAAATGTGATAATCTTATAAAAACTATTGGCGAATCTTATAACTTTAAAGTTTATCAGTACCCGCAGAGGAAATGGGAGAAGAAAGGAAGTAGGAATAGAAATTTGAAATATAGGTATTGTTAGAGAAAATGAAGAGGATAAAGAAAAGTAACGGTATATGAGGTTGGGGGAAAAGCAAAAGCAGAAAGAAAAAGGAAGATATGCGGATAAATGTTGAAGAGGAGACAAGCGGGAAGGGAAAAGGGTACAATTTATTAAGGCATGTAGGCAAGTCAAATTTTAGGCAGAACAACATCGGCCGGGTCCGCTAGTTAAATATAAAAATGTTATGGAAAATTCCATCTTGAAGAAGGAAGAAGAAATCAAGGAATGGTGAGCGATATATAGAGCACTAACCGACAAATATGCCCATGTGACCCTATTTTTTCTCGATTATTTCATAACAATCGACACCCTCTAACCATACAGTTCAGCAAGAAATTTTGTAAAGACTTGTCGAAAATATGGGGAACACGTTTTTGAGAAGCGACCAAGGAGTAATTAATGTATTCAAACTTTGTTGCCAGTAAAAAAAAATACCAAGTGTTATCAAGGTATGCTTTTAGAATCCCTTTTTGAAAAGCTCCACTGCTGGTAAGTAAAATTATTCACACAAACAACCAGAATATCTTTACTGATAAGTATCTAAAGCAAACTAAATTGTATGGCAACCTCTGCAAATGCCTAGCAAAGCCCAGGTCGGTCGCCCAGTTACTGTGTAATATGACTATAATCCTACTACTGGAGAAAAAAAAAAAAACAGCGGGCGGTTTGGACAGCCGCTGTACGTAGTTATTGTTTATCTCTGAAAAATTTACTTAAAAATCATACCGTACGCTTGCTAAGTCTACCCACATCTGAGAATTTATTTTCAATGATATAAAGAGCAAGAGTAGTGGGTAGACGGTAAGAAAGCATGGGTTTGTAATGCGTGTTAATACTTTTTCGTCGTTAACTGAACAACGCAACGCACTAATTTTACACTTGGAAGGCTTATACTTCCAACTCCCACTTGTACCTGGTATAAGGCTTGCAGATTAGACAGTCAATAAGCCCGAGTCTTCAATACGTATCAGGGCGGCTGGTCTCCAATTTGTTCCATAACCTAATTAAAAATACTCTAGTTTCACTAGGAGCATAACTTTACTTGCAGCATTCAAGTTTAATTTTTGTAGGCATTTGAAAATGGCTCGATATTTATGGCCAAAGATGATCCACTGTACATGCCTTTTGGTAGGTATTGATGCATGTAAACTGCTGTTATTGTCTTTGTTAAAGCAAACATTTAGCTTATGTTCAATTGCCTATAATGAAAATTAGTTCACTACAATAACTCAAAATCTTGCACGAATATAATTGCTGTAGATATGGGCTCATAATCATAGTCGTTGCTTAAATCTTAAAACGCATTTTAAAAAAATTCCTTACTTTACTTAAAAAGACATTTAAAGTGTTGGTCAATCCACCATCTCGCCCAAACACGAGGGGCGCATCCGAATAACGCACGGATTTTTGGTTTGTTTTATATATATATTGCCGAGTTGTTGAAAAGCAGGGGTTTGTTAAGTGTCGAGATCTAAAACTGCTCAGCTACAGAGAAAAACTCATCAGCTAAGTAACACAAGAAATTAAACTTATAAATAATGTATTAAGCGAAGAAAGAATCAGTTCGATTGTAAAGAGTAAATTCATTAATTCAAAACTAGTCCTAGAGGTTAACATTTTTTGATGGCCGAAAATTTATGTTAAAGTTTACTCCTGCCAACAAAACGGGCTAGAGACCAACCCGTTTAATAATCTAATCATAGATATTGTTCCGAGCATTTCTCTACGACTAGCAAGGGTAGGAAGATTAATAAGTTTCAAGCGATTAGTATAGGGGGGGGAAATTATACAAGCAATCCCATGAAAGATCTCTCAAAGCGAAAAGTAAGAATTGTTTTTGAACCGATTCTATCCGATCAATGTGGACCTGGTAGCTCGGATTCCAACAATTGAACAATATTCTAATATCGGTCTTACGAATGTTGTAAAAAGGTTTTAGTTACGTACGGATCACTAAATTATTTCGTCTATCGCTTAGAGAATGATAAAACACCCCTACATTTATTAACAGTCGCATTAATATAGAGCTTGAAGCATAGTTTAGAATCCATCGTAATTCCCAAGTCCACAAAATCATGCACTTGTTCAAGACTATGATTGTTGATTATGTAGGAAGCTGGCTGTGTATTTCAGCGCGAAAAACACATATGTTTACATTTCTTAATTTTGAGTGGCATATAGCTTAGATTGCACCAAGCACCCAGTCAGGCTCCCTTTATGAAAAAAAATTTAATTGGTTGGTGGTATAAAGAAATAGTTTATGTTTCGCAAGGTCGCCCTGTGTCGACTTTTTTATTCACAAACCATAGTATACTATGGTATGGTATGGTATGGTATATGTCTTGGAGTAAGCAATGTCACGAACACAACCATAGACACATAATATGATTTTAAAATGTTAAAATTACGTTTTCGTCCTTTTTAAATTAAAACTCCGTCTTAGACATAAAATGTATTTTAAGTTGACTATGACAGAGATAAAATTATGTTTATTTTAGAACCATGTTTAAGTAGATAACACTATATCTTAATTTGACTATGACTACGGGCCATGGTGTTTAACAGATGGTGCCCTGATTTCTTCTGTTCAGTAACTTTAGTGAGCTTGGCTTGGTTTTAGCTGTCTTCGATTAAAAAGTATTTGGGATCCGACCACTACAGCTCATAAGGATCTAAAGACTGAAGTGTCTTGGTGGCGCTGCAAATTTTTAAATTTTTTTTACTAAAACTTCAGAAACAAAAAAATTATTTGAAAACATCATACATATATAGTCTTCCTGCAGCAATTTATTAGTAACTGTATATCTTTTCTCCTTAAACGAATACCCGCACACCTTGTTGCACATACTCCATTTCAATCACTCCCACAACCTTATCTTTTCCTTATACTGATATTGTTGTTGGTATTTACGTATAGGTCCAATATGTGGTTTTCATCTTGGTGTTCTAGTTTTGGTAGAGATTTGCATTGTTTACGTATTTTGACTTTGATATTGGAAATTGCGACTTGTTAACAAACAAACAAGCTGGAATGTAAACAATCACACTCAAATAAAGTGACGTACAAACTCATATACATACATATAAACTTATCCATACATATGCACCCTTAGTGATAAACCACATTTATACGCCCAAGCAAGTAAACACAATATATTGTTACAAGCAATAAGTGAACTGACTTACGTAAACACAAATGTAAACATGCACGTTCATGCCGATATAGATAGAAACTAACATTTACCTATTTAGGGATAAAGGGATATACATATAGTAGATTGGGCCAAAAAATATAAATTAAAAGTTTCAGATATTGAGGATTCTATCATCGCTACACGGTTAAAAATTTGAAACCAAATATTAAACTTCATAGTCTACAGGTGTGTTCAAAAAGTATCGCGAATTTTGTGTTTTTTCAAAAATTATTTATTTATTCATGAATATCTATTTTGTCCCCTTCAAAGTAATCCCCATGAGATATTATACACTTGTGCTAACGGTTTTTCCAATCTTCGAAGCACTTAAAAAAATCATTTTTTTGTATCTTGTTCAACTTCTCCTTCGATGCCGTCTTTATCTCGTCAAGAGAAGCGTAACGTCGTCCTTTCATGGGCCTCTTCAGTTTAGGGAACAAGAAAAAGTCACACGGGGCCAGATCTGGGGAATACGGTGGCTGCGGCATCATTAGTGTGTTGTTTTTGGCCAAAAAGTCGCGCACAAGCAACGATGCGTGAGCAGGGGCGTTATCGTGGTGCAAAAGCCAATTTTTGTTCTTCTTTGCACATCTTCTCGGCCTTCTGAGAACATTTTGTACCACCGATAAACATTGCTTCGGTCCAAGGTAGCTTCTCCGTATGCCACAGTCAACATTCGGAATGCATCCACGCACTTAATTTCGTTTTTCACACAAAATTTGATACAGGTTCTTTGATCCATTTTTTTGAATAGGTAAAAATCGAAGACGATCCAAAACACGTGCAAGCAAAGCAGCTGTCAACAATTAACTGAACATTCAAAATGGCCGAGCTTGTCGGCATAAGTGAGAGACATGAGTACCAACATAACGCCACAAAAAATTCGAAATTCGAATATACGTAACCAGCGAAAATTCAAAATTCGCGATACGTTTTCAACACACCTCGTATATGACAAAACCAGACCTGTTAAATGATGATTACTAACCGTAATGATTACTGGTTTGATTAATTATTTTCTTGAGAAGCAATTTAATGATTGATTAGCATTACTTTATTTTTCAATGATTGTTTTCGAATTAATTAAAAAAATAATAATTTTTACAATTATAAAAAAAATCATAGATAATCAAAAGAAGTAGTTTTGATTACTTTTCCATTTTTTTGGTTATTTTTGAATTTTTAAAAATAATTTTTGTTTTTTTTTCAATATTGTTGAAGAATCCTAAATATACACATGCACATACTATGTATAGGAGATACATAAAATTTCTTTTGTACAAATGCACAAATATTATTAATAGGCTTTCGAGATGAAGTCTGAAATTTATAAGAATTTTTAATGGTAGGGCAGTACACTACCTCCATACCACTGTAGCCACTACCCATTACATCCTTAATATGTGCGGTACTTATACCCATATATACGTGCATTTGTACAAAAGGAATTTTATGCATCTCTTTTACATAGAATGATCAGCTGTATATTTATGTGCTTCTACAACATTACTGAAAAGAATCCAAAGTAATTAAAACCACTTTTTTTAATTATTTCTATTTTTTTAATAATCATAAAAGATCATGATTAGTTTTTAATTTTTTCTAATCGTAAAAAAAGTTGAAAACAATTTTAATTGTCATTACCAAATAAAAAAGCCGTCTAATTAACTGATTACTAATTACTAATTCAAGTTAACACGTCTGGACAAAACAAACTGGTCCAGTTTTCGAGAAAATTAAAGCTATGAAAAGAAGATCATACTTTTTATTTGGACAGTGTAAAAACTTAGGCTATATAAAGTTTTCAAATAAATGTGTGATATCACGTCGTTTCCAAGGGGAAAGTCGGCTAAATATATAAACAAAGTTTCAGTATAAACATGTACGAGGGAGTATGAGTGGGATATTGAGAGGTGAACAGCAATGGAAAGAGAGTGGTAGACAAAGTTAAGAGGCGAATCGAAACTGAAAGGGAAGAAAATGGAAAAGAGGGAGCAAATGAGAAAAGGAAAGCAAAAAGGAGAAGTAAGGTTTAGTTCATGACATGGGGTTAGGAGGATGAAAAAGGTATCAACGAGATATAGAAAGAAGAGCAAGGTTATTTTTTCAAAAATATACCAGAAAATTTTCGTGATCGGAGGCACAAGAGTATGGCAAATTGGCGGAATAGAAATACAGTTCAGGTAGTTGGTTACACATTAAATACTTTTCTCAGTTTCGTAAAAGATAAGAACAAGTCGGACAGTCGGGACAGTTTGTAGCGTTAAAAGCACTGCCCGATAGTTTGAAGAAGCTTTGTAGATGCTGACAGTCCATTGCCGGATATGGACCCGCTAAGATAAGAGCACCTTGCGGTACTCACTGACTGTAGATGGGAACGATTTGAGGTGATCATGTGGAACCTTCTAGGTCATCTTACCTCCTTGTTCCAGAAGTCAGTAGAATAAAGTAAAGACAGACGAAAGGCATCACATGCGTAGATCAACCATCAAGTAGAACGTTATTACCTTTGTGCATTTTTTCCGACCCATACGACAGACGTGCCTTAACTGGGGTATATTCTTAGCCTCTAAACCGCTGGGTCAGAGTGTTTATTTTCATCTGGTAACGTTATGTTATATCGCTCAAGATATACAATAAAGGTACAAGTTGCGTAGGAATTCTTCACGATCGATATGTTCGGAGAATTCATGCCCAAGCGGGCAGCTTGCGATCGATTTTTTAATATCTTTTCGGTTATATAGGAACTTGAAATTTAGAAAATAGTGCAATGAAACAGTAACAAGAAATATAAAGACAACTCCAAGGCTACCAAAAAAAAAAAAAAAAAAATTCAAAAGCTTCAGCTTGTGCTCTAGTGCTTTTTGCAAAATCTGTGGCAATAAGCGGAAAGAGCCAAAGCAAAATTTTCTCAAAATTGAGTTACTGCCAGAATGGGATTCTCCATACAAGGGTCTATAGCCATACACATTTTCATGGATTGCTTGCTTTTGAAATAATAACGTATTTAAAATAAGCTAGCCAAAAAATAGTAGTATTGTAGCATAATTCTAGTATGAGTTGAAATAGTATTCATAATTTCTAGCATACAATTTTGAAATAAAGCAGATTAGTCTATTTTATGCTATATCTCCTAGAAATATTAAATTTACATTGGAAGTCAAATAATGACCTAAAATACTTCTGATTCAATTACATTTAGTGTGATAGTTTCAAGTTCATCTCAAATCCCTGATATCAGGAAACAATTCGAAATTTAAAAACGCTCTACTGAAAACGTCACGAAAATGACTTTGGCTGTTTGTGCCACAGAAATATTGCGTTTTAAAAATGTTTAACGCTTATATTGCATTGTTGGTGGAGTGCATTATATTTATATTTTCGTCTGCCAATTCACTCGCTAATTCATTTGTCTACATATTTCCTTATTTTTCTTCTTAAGCCACTCAGAACCAGCTCGTTGAGTGCTACGTTCGCTTGGCCACTAAACAGTTTCACCTGTTCCTGTTAGCATCTGTTTACAGTGACTTTGCAACTATTTTCAAACTGTGGGCGTGAGCAGTGCTTACTCAGTGCCATCCAAACGCTCTATTCAGATGAACTTTTAATAACTGTATGTCGTGGCGATTGAATGTATACATTCGACTAAAATGGTTATTTCCTGTCTACACAAGAATTGCTATGTCAAAAGCAAGTCGAGCTCTCTTTGAAGTAATAGCTATTTTGTAGTGTAGCTCACATCAAAAGCGCTATTATAACTGAAATAGTGGTTGATGTCATTAATGATGGAAAGGGACTGCTCACTTCCAAAGTGTAGAGGTACTGATATCGAATTCTAAAAGCTGTTCAGTGTCAGCGGAAATTTATTTCTTGAAATCGGTAAGGTAGTTATGAAGAGGCATTCAAATATCTAGATTATTCAACGTGCAAACCAACTTTAAGTGCTTTTTCTGTCGCTTCTGTTTCTGTGTCCGCTTCTACTCTTATATATAGTACTTTTGGCAAAAGATCACCTTTATCTTCTTTATCTGCTATAAAAAGATCGTATACCCTCTAAAAACACAAAATATTGGTTCGGTAATTTTATTTGTTGTACAACTTCACATCATTTAATATGATAAAATGCCGCGATACGACTTTTATTATTATTTGGAATACATTACCTCATCCCACATGCAATTATATTTTCGAAGCTGCATTTTAGGCAGACGTATGACACATTGGCGCATAAAATATTTATGAATCATTTGCACGCATAATTAGCTTGTCATTAAAGCTGTCCGCGAAAGTGGTTAACCTCGCATATGTAAATGGGTAGATATGTGGAAATATCGAGAGAAATGTAATCAGAGCAAATGCATGAACAATGATATAAACATTAAGGTTATTTGAGTGGTGGTAGTATGTGTGATATGTGTTATAATTGTGGTTAAAAATCAAAATGCTGGCGCGAATGCGGTAGCAGTTAGCGGTGCTAATTTCGTTCGTATATTTATTGTTGTTGTTCTTATTGCATTGTTTATCTCAGTTACTGAGTCTGCATATTTCGCATATCCAGTCACAAAATTCAACGCTTAGTTGGCGTGAAAATTGACAGCCAGGCATACCCCAACACTTGATATGACTTACAGTTGTTCCTCTGATAAAGCCAAATGTTGTTGTTATTCGCATTTCCAAGTGCATTGTATATTTAAATTGGAATGTTGTGGCCAGTGCATTCATACTTAAATATATATTTCGTTGCTGTTTGTGAAAATTTACATTTTTAGCGAAAGGTGAAATGCGAGACTCTACGTGAATAAACGACCCACCATGTCGTATACTTAACCAAAAAATGTCACTTCGTTGATGGTGTTAATTGGTGGCTTCTTGTTTGAAGTCCGAACTGATAATTCGAATATGAATTGCTTTATGCCTTGGATTTAAACTGATAGTAATAAACTTGTTTAACAAAATAAAATAGAGTGAAATAAAATAAAATAAAACAAAATAAAATTAAAATAAAAAATTAAATAAAATAAAATTAAATAAAATTAAATTAAATAAAATATAATAAAATCAAAAATTATAAAATAAAATAATATAAAATAAAACAAAATAAAATAAAATAAAATAATTAAAATAGTTAAAATAAAATAAAATAAAATAAAATAAAATAAAACAAAGGAAAATAAAATAAAATAAAATAAAATAAAATAAAATTAAATTAAATAAAGTAAAATAAAATAAAATAAAATAAAAGAAAGCGAAATTAGATGTAGTGAAATAAATAAAATAAAGTAAAATAAAATGTAGTAAAATAAAATAAATTAAATTAAATTAAAACAAAATAAAATATAATAAAATCAAAGATTATAAAATAAAATAATAAAAAATAATTAAAATAAAATAAAATAAAACAAAATAAAATAAAACAAAGTAATTTAAATAGTTAAAATAAAATAAAATAAAATAAAATAAAATAAAATAAAAAAAATAAAATAAAATAAAACAAAAGAAAATAAAATAAAATAAAATAAAATTAAATAAAGTAAAATAAAATAAAATAAAATAAAATAAAATAAAATAAAATAAAAGAAAGTGAAATAAAATAAAATAAAATAAAGTAAAATAAAATGTAGTAAAATAAAATAAATTAAATTAAATTAAAATAAAATAAAATAAAATAAGTAAAAAATAAAATAAATTAAAAAAAAAAACTTCGGAAAATAATGGAAATCCACTTATCGGACTTGAAACATAAAACCTAGTTTAGAACTCGGTGATTAATATATTTAAAAAATTTCGTGTGGAATTGGGAATACTGTCGTTTCATTCAAGCACAAGCTCCACCTGTTTGGGAAGACAAATGCGAACTGCCAAGGGAGACAAAGGTCACGTGTTCGCAACGTTATTCTGGATACTATAACAGATTAAACTCTTACCCATCCAGACTGAACTCTGACATGCGAAATGTTTGCGGCCCGTGTGGTGTGTCACCCCATTACACCAACCACCTGTTCATCTGCTCAACAAAGCAGACTCTTCTAACACCAGTATCACTCTGTTCCAACCCTATTGAAGCCACGAGGGTCCTGGGACTTCTGGTAGGATATTTTGATGACAATTCCAGGTAAGGAACGTGACAACTAGGAAAGGCAAAACAACGATACAACAACAAGAGCTTTCTGGAGAGCTAGCGTCTGTCGGAGTGTAACCAATTTTCAATCTTTTGATTTTAGTCCCTTTATTTAAAGTATTCTTATGACTATATTTTCTTTTGCTTATACATATATACTTAACTCATTTTATTCTTATCCCACGTTGTCGACTTGATTGAAAAAGTCCATTTCATTTTAATAGTTTTAATTAAATTAAGGCAATTTCATTGTAAAACAATTTTTTCTTGCATACCTAACAGTTATAAATTAATTAGTCACACTTTACATACACACACATACCTATAATTGCAATCTCAACAAACATAAATTGGTTACCCAAATTTCACACCACATCATCTATCAAATTCGTAAATACATATGTATATCTCTATGTATGCATTTCCGTACTAATGTAAATATGGTTTGTAATTCCTCGCCACAACGGCGCAAGGCCTCCAGCTGTGGGTTTAATAATCACAGCTAACGTATGTACAATATATTTATAGCTTTGTGTGTGTGCGCGTGTGTGATGCTGTACCATATCTCTCTATCTCCCTGTTGGGTTGCATTTGCACTCATAAATCTGCTCCAGAAATGTGCTTCATTATTAAATTTCCACGCATTTGTAGACAAGATTAATTAGTACCTAGGGTGACGCGGGTACTAAAAGCTCAAGTGCAGTGCTGCTTTGTATGCGTGTGCGCTTATCTCCACACTAACGTACCACATACCTGGTTATCTAACATGGGAGTTGGGTAGGTCTCATCTTGTAAGTGATTATCAATAAGCATAAGTCACTTTCATATGTATTTAGATGAAGAAAAAAATGTTGCACGAGCTTTTTGTAAAACCAAAGATTCCGGAAGAGTAGGAAGTTCTTCGATGACCTCTTGACTTTGACCAATTTAAAAGCTAAGATCACGCCGTTTATTGGTTTAACTTTTTGTGCAATTTCTGTGAATTTTCGCAAATAATTTGACCACAACGTGAAGTATATTGGTATAGCTCTATTTCGCAAACTATTTTAAAGCCCAATGTGGTTATTTTTGCTTCGTTAAGCTCTTTCCTTGACTTATCCCAGATTGCACATTTCACATGGCTGGAAGACATGCTAGACTTATTTTAATTTGTTTGCTGCAAAGCTAATATCCAAATTTTCACTAGAGATCAGTCTTTAGTCTTCCTTAGCTGCAAAAGATTGGATAAGAGATGCTATGATAATTGTTGCTGTACTTTTACTTAGCTGCTATGCTCAGTCACGGATACGTGTTTAATAGATTTAGAGTAGAAAAAGCGTAAGTCATTCCAGTACACAGACCAGACGTAGGGGGAATGAGGCGCTGTGAACCTCCTTGGTTGATCCGTTCACCAGGTTTTGATATAGGACCACTCTTGCCTGTTTCCCTTAATCGAAGGCAGTCTGTAAGATAGCTAGACACTCGTAGCTTTGGTATTTCATCGACAGCATGGTGATTCCGTGCGGGACTATGGATTTGGAGTATCTCGTCTTTTTATTGGCTTCGTATATATTTGTGGTGATGATAGAAACCGTCACAAACTTGTGTGGCGTGTCTGTCAGGTAGCTTACCGCTTAACTCACTCTGGCGGAGGACTCAAAATGAATTTTCTAAAAAAGCCGCTATCGCAGCTAACACAATTTTTTGTTGCATATTCGTCTCTCCCTAAACACACACACATTTGCATTTCCATTTGGATTTGTGATTTACTCACATATTCCCGGTAATTGTGGATGTTCACATGACTCCCAATCCTATTCTGACGTAGCAGTTTGCTCGCCACAACTTTTTCAGGTACAAATTTCACTCACACTTGACAAATCTCAAACCCTTAACTATGTATGTACGTATGTTCGTATGAAAATACATGAGTAACCACACATTCAAACCTCTTATCGTTAGCGTTGCCTAATCAGAAAATTGAAAACTCTATTTAATAATGGTGACAGTTTCCGTTGTCATGGCACAAACACAACCATATGCATTATATGGGAACTGAGTTCGGGGCAGCAATAAAGGGTGATGCATTATGTTATTTGATCTCTTTACTTTTCAAATTTATAGCAGTATGGAAAAATAAAGCAAGAGAAAGTGTGGAGTATGTCTGTCTAAAAGGAATTTCGCTGAAAATATACTTTGATTAGGTAATACTTTCTTTCTACCATGGAAGTTGTTGTTATCAATCCTTTTGCAGCTGTATTTCAAAGGAATTCAAATATGTATTCATGTATTGTTATCTTTTTAAAAAACGAAGTAAGGTATGCCAATATGGGTACCAAACGAAAAGTGTTTTTTGTCGAATTTCAATAAAAATGTTTTTTAATGAAGTTACCACCTAGGGTTGCCACCTATTCCTATTATATAAATTTCTTTTGCATTTCGCTATTATCTCGAAAATGACTTAACTCTCACGATTGAACTTTCTAATGTCGGTAAAATGCTACACGGCTACTCAAACGATGCCACTTAGGTTCTTTTTAATGTGTTGCCGTTTAGCTTATCTTGTAAATGAAATGATATATGCTAACGAAGTCCTTTTTACGGGTTGTTTTCTATATATTCTAAGATTTCGCTAAGGCATTTCCGCTGAGGATAATTTTACAAGTTTGCCACCTATATTTTTTTTTTAATTACTGAACGAAATTTGTCCACCAAAATGTTCAGAAGTAGGGCTATGGGATATTTAGAATATTTTACAGAGCTGCCACCTATTCAAAAAAAATCCATATGCAGATATGGGTAACAAACTGAAAGTAATTTATATATTATTCCAACAAAAATATTTCTATGTAATTTTGCCACCTAGGGCTCCGGATTTTTGTATACCTAGCGTTTACTAGTACACAGGGTATTATAGTTTTGGTCCTACAACGGTGGTTTGTAACGGTACAAAATAATGGATATAGATATAGAGTTCCGTATATCAAAGTTCTTAGAATGAACAGAGGAATCCATTTAGACATGTCCGTCCTTCCGTCCGTGGACACGATAACTTGTGTAAAAATGTGAACATTTGAATGAAGTCTGTCCAAGGTAGGTTGCTATTTAAAATAGGCGACATTTGGCCAGGGTAGGTTGCTATTTAAAATGGGCGAAATCAAATCATAACCACCCCCTTTTTTCGATAGCGAAAATTTCGAAAACGCTTAAAATGAGATAATTCGATAATAAAAGCAGCTAAAATAATTACATTTGGTAGACGATTTTACCAAACTTTGAAAAGAGAGTGGAAAAGTTTTCAAATTTTGACTGTTAATAACTACAGAACCGTTAATGATAGAATAACGAAATTTGGTAGGAGGTATACTATGGATATGGTACATTCATCCATAGAAAATAAGCGAAATCGCTTTTCGAGTCAAGCAATTTTCATATCCGAATGTTAATAACTTCATAACCGTATAAGATAGAATTACGAAATTTGGATATGTAGAGTACGCCCACTGAAAATAAGCGATTTCGGCAAACGACTACGCCCACTTTTGTACTTAAGCTTTATTAAAGAGAGTAGGAAACTGCCATATCGCCTTCACTGGAGCAGGTAGAATGCTAGAATTTCATAGTTACAATAAGCTGATGATTTTATTATAGATTGTTTTTAAACTTTGGAGTAGTATCGCCCCCATATGAATGAAGAAATAGTCAAATTTCAGCTATTATTAACTTCAAAATTGTGTTAGATAAAATTACGAAACTTGATACGATGAAAATTTCATAAGGATCGGTTTAGTACTTTGGATGCCAGACACACAGACACTCAATCAAATTTATTTATTGCCCCATTGGTAGAAGAAACAGTTTTTTTTTTGCTTATGGCTTTGGTCATATACCACATTGCCAGGTACAAAAACACATGGTCTATCTCTCATTCAACTCACATCACATTTATCGTTCCCTTATTCGATATGTTCCGTTATCTTCACAGTTCCGTTATTTACACATATTTTCAATATTCGGTTTTTTTTCACAAACTCAAATTTTTTGTTTTCAAATTAATGGTAATTGTTTCTATTTTCGTGGTTCCTTTGTGGAGAGCACAAAAGCTGTACTTGATACTAGCTCAAGTAAGCATTAGACTTTCCAAGTTTACGAAAAAGACGTGCAAGAGCTGACCAAGTCCGTTTCTTAGGTCCAACCAACACCAAGTGTATTTTTAAGGATTGGTTGGACCTTCCAGCCTTTCACGTCCTTTTAGAAGATAGGTTATATGCTATATTTTAAGCTCGCCTACATTTTAAGCTCCCCTGCTTTCTCTGGTGGTATTATTTAGTGATAAGTATCTAGAACAAATTTAAATTATACAGCAACCTCGAAAAATGCGGAAAAAAGTTAGGTCACCTGGGTAATAAATTATTAAAACATGTAAATTCTAAGTATAATACGTTTACAAAACACATTATATATGTGAAAAGTGATCGGTTTCGTAATCAAATAGGTCGAAATACACAAAAACTTGATACATGTACAGGGTGTTTTTTTTACAGGTTTGTTTTTCGAATAGAGATAAAACTGGCATTTTGTGGTCAAATCTGGCAACTCTAATGTCATTTATGTTCAGTTTGGTTTGCCATTTCATCATGAACAGGTTGACAAAAGAACAACGCTTGCAAATCGTGCAAATTTATTTCGAAAGTAATGGTTCAGTTCGCGAAGTTTACCGTGAGCTCCGTCCATTTTATGGTCGACATAATCGTCCATCAGAGCAATTAATTCGGTTAACCATGGATCGTTTTCGCACTACGTTTACTCTATGTGATAATACGCATCCGCAGAGACGTCGAACAGTGCGCACCGAAGAAACAATTGCCGCTGTAGAGCAAAGTGTTGAAGAGGACCCGAATGAATCGATTCGCCACCGTGCACAGCAATTGGAGCTTTGTCCATCAACTTTATGGAAGATTTTGCGCAAAGATCTTGGCTTGCGACCTTACAAGATCCAGCTTGTGCAAGAATTAAAGCCGCGAGACCATGCAATGCGTCGTGATTTTGGTGTATGGGCCGAAAATGAGATTGATTTCGATGCTGATTTTCATCGCAAAATTTTGTTCAGTGATGAGGCTCATTTTTGGTTGAATGGCTACGTCAACAAGCAAAATTGCCGCATTTGGAGTGAAGAGAATCCACATGAGACCCTTGAAACGCCATTACATCCACAAAAACTGACTGTTTGGTGTGCTCTATGGGCTGGTGGAGTCATTGGGCCATACTTCTTCCGCAATAATGCTGGAGAGGCAGCTACCGTTAATGGAGACCGGTATAGAGCCATGATAACCGACTATTTTGTTCCCGAATGGGATGGCATGAATGTGGATGAGTTGTGGTTCCAACAAGACGGCGCTACATGCCACACAGCGCACGTCACAATCGATTTATTGAAGGAAACATTCGATGAGCGCATAATTTCGCGGAATGGACCTGTCAATTGGCCACCAAGGTCGTGTGATTTGACACCATTGGATTATTTTCTTTGGGGATATGTGAAGTCGCTCGTCTACACCAACAAACCAGAAACGTTAGGGGAATTGGAAGCCAACATTCGTGGCGTTATTGCCGACATACGGCCCCATATGCTCGAAAAAGTGGTTGAAAATTGGACCTGTAGAATTGGCTTTATTCGAGCCAGCCGCGGCGGCCACATGCCCGAAATCATATTTAAACATTAATGGCATAAAATTATCCTTCCAATAAAGCCAAATTGATGGACCTTAAAACGATTTTCTTGTGTTTTATTTCAATTCGAAGTTCTATACCCCTAAAAAAAACACCCTTTACGTCAGAATTCCAGACAAACCTATTTGTTGTATAAGAGTCTAGCGTAACTAGGAAACCTCAAGTCACTCTAGTTAGATTTAAAAACTTTAAGGAGTTAAACCTCTTAAGCGAATCATTCGAAGCGTTATTGCAAATGGTTATACCCTGTTGATCTTGTTAAAAATTCCATGAGTTGACACACGCCTGGCCTGGAGGGAAGACTCTGATTAAATCCTTACACACTGTCTGAAATCACTATATTTTGCAGAAGAAGGTCACTTTCTGACCACTTCTCTTAAAGGGTTTATTAAATGCTGCCATCAAGACACACAATTAATTTTGTTATCTACTATGAAACCTCCGAAAATAATGTGGATGACCTTCTACCGTATTATTTTGGAAAGCGCAATATTTTCTGAATAATATTGACCTTGGTGTATGTAGGATAGCCTATAGCTAATCCCACTATAACTAGTCGTTTTCTCTTTCTTCGATGTAGAATCATAGACTAACTCCCATTTCCTATAAACTCCCTGCAACTAACTGTCAAACTGGTTGGTAAACATTCTAGTTCATTAACTAGAATTTCGTGGATTTATTCATACCAGTTTGAGGCGACTGTAACGTTTCCGCTGTCATAAGCAGCAACAAAGGAAAAGAAAACGATTCAGTATTCGGGCGCAATCGTTCAGTTAAGAACGCCGTCCTACATATTCATTTTCTATTCAACAAAAATTCTAAGCTTTTAGATATTCATTTAATTAAATTAAATTTAAAACTTTCTTGTAAATAATAGTTCTTATAGTAAAATCATAATCCTTTTGAGAATTTCGTGGCAGCAGATAATGTACATACGCGCATGTCAACAAAACCAGTCTTATTTTCGCCACGTCGCTACTGCAATAACGGCGCAGCAGCGAAGCAACAACGAATAAGAAATGTTCAAATGAAACCACGAAAAAAAGTGAAAACGAAACATTCATTCGTCAAATCAATTGTGTAAGTTAATAACATTTCTTTTTGGAATAATTTAAGCCACCTTTTTGTAATAAAAAAGTTTTCAAAAAATCAAGGCGAATTTATAGTAGGTGATATCGCGGCGAATTAACTGCTGTATACACACACCAACTTCATATGTTTTGTTTTTGCTTTCGCAGCTTCTCCTGTCAAATTGCATAAAATTTTTTTATTTTGACACTAGACGCCGCTGCTCATATGTATGTTCTTATGATATCACCTGTATATGAACTCGCCTTGCAAAAAATTTAAAAAACAAATATTGAATTTTTGTTATTTTGCAGGGTTGATTTATTAGATTTTCATCAACGAAAGCCGACAACAAGTACGTGTGAGCACGACTACCCGTCGTTCGCGCCGATTACGCACACAACCACCCGTTGCTATGGCTACCAGCAGCATATGCTTACGTGTCGCCAGGCAGCTATAAATAAAATAACAATGAATCTCCAACGGAATCGTTTAAAAGCTGCAACAACGAAATTGGCTTGCATATTATGTACTAGAATTTCATAAGCGAGTTATCTGCAAATTTTGAATTTCCTTAATTTTATGTAGAGATATTTGTACAAGTATGGATTAGATTCTATCTAAGAATAATATTTAAGTTTTAAAATTTTTCATAAAACGTTTCAAGAAAATTTAAAGATTCATGCCTGTGAAATTAATCATAAAATTTAATCAAAAAAGTTCTATTATTAAAAAAGAAGAAATTAGTTTTTAGAAATGTTTTCCAAGCGTAAAATTGATATGAATAGCTACTATATATTCTATTGAAATTGGTTTCATTTGTTTAATATAGTGATAGATATATTTCTATATCTGATGACCGAATTTTCAATAAAGTGGTTTGTAATATAATTTTGCAAATTTCGTGTATTTTTAAATCAAAAATGAGCTGGTACAGTATGAAGTGGTACAGTAACTGGTAGGATACTGATGAATAGGCTGACTAGTATGCCAACTGGTATGGTGCTGATGCGGAAGCGGACAATTCCCATATCGTAGGACATCGCTGTGTTAAAAATACCACTTGCTAATATGAAAAAATTACAGAACTCGAACTAGTTGCGCCGGCTTGGCAAACTAGTATTTGACTAGTATAAAACTAGTAGAATTGACTGCAGGGCTACTATTGAGGTCTCACGCATTTAAGAGCTCCTTGCCACGCGAAAATTTATTTTGAAGCAACATGTTGGCAGCAATTCAATTAGCGATATTGGCATTTATATAATTTACACCACAGGTGTATATATTTTCACACAAAACTACTAACTAGAACATTAAGAGCTAATACATATCTGTTTTATAAATATCTACTACTGCATCGAAGCTTCTTTGTGCACTTAAATAAAATAAATAATTGGCGCGATATATACCTCCTGAGGAGATTAAGTCCAAGCTTCTTTACCAATTTCTCAAATTTTTCCTACAAATTGGCGGGACCTACAGTTTTTTGCCGATTCCGAACGGCATCTGCAAAGCAGATGAATTTTTGCCGAGAAGCCTTCCGCGGCAGAAATACACTTGGAGAGTTTGCCAAACCACTGCCGAGGGGCGACCCCGTTTTGAAAAACCTGTCTGATTTTATTCACTGCACTATGCTCGTAGCTGAGTAAATCTCATAGAGCTTATAGGTGAATTTACTTCGACTTTACTGCCAGATCCCCAAGTCTGTCGAATGGGTACAGCAGGCAGAAAAAGAAGCCCGCCAATTCTCTTTCGACATTGGTACAAGTATAATGAGAGACTTATAAATATCGACCTTAATTGGTCGAGAAAGTAATTTAATTATCAGTTGCCTAGTCTGTCTTGCTAAGGCCAACGATATGAATACCAGAAATTTACGTCGCTAACCAAATGTTTTGTAGATGTTGCCACTTTTGCTTAGGTTTGCTGCAAATTATCTTCTCTCATGTTAAGGAAATTTCAGTGTAGGAAGTTGATTTGTTCGAATCTTTGTTTGAATGGCTGGGAGCGGCCCTCCTGTCAGAGCTGTTGGTATTTTCCAAGACCTGCTTTCAAATCGACAAAGAGCTGCTGCGTGTCGATTCTCTTACCATGTTTCTTCCCAGAATTTGGCCTATGGTGTAGGCGTGATCCAGGTCTGAATCTACACTGCTAAACGCCATGCAGCTTGTTTGCGATCGGCTTCGGTTTTTCGCATAATACGATAGATTGGACCTTATATCCGTTATTAATTAGACTGATTGCGCGGTAGCTGGTGTGATTTACGGGATCGCCGGCCTTGTGGATTGCGCAGAATACATTTTAGGTCCAATCTGAAGGCATATGCTTACCAGACCAGATTCCTCTGAGAATTTCCGCATGATTTTCGCCAACTGTTCGCCCCCATGTTTCAACAGCTCGCTATTGTATGGTGTCATAATATCTATTCAGTATTTTGAAGTGGTAAAGGCTTACCTATGGTCGAAAAAGTTCATTAATACTAGTTCGAACCAATAGTTTAAGTCCCTTCTTATTGATTACTTAGTAGGCTATATAAGTGAGAGATACCAAAGCTAAAAGCATGCGTCAGGGTGCACTTAAAATGTAACTGATATGTTGCTGCATTTATACAATTTAGATAGTTAAATGAATTTATATGTGTTTGTATGCAATAGGATATTCATAAATATGTTCCCCGCAAAAAATATCTTCAGTCATCATAATAAATGACGTCTTAAGCTGCTGCTTGTTTCTATACGTAATACATTTCGTAATGAGGTAATACATCCTTTTACCATCTTGCTATAAGCATTATATTATACTTTTTATATGAAACTAGCAGACCCGGCAAACGTTGACCTGCCTAAAATTGCCTTCATTCAACAAATTGTACTCTTTTCCCTCCCCATTTTTCGCTCCTTCTGCATTTTTCCTTATTTCTTATTTTTTACTTACTCCTCTTTACCCTTTCCATTTTCCTTTAAGACCTCCTCTATATCTCAAATTTCTATTCCTACTCCCCTCCTTCTCCCATTTTCTTGGCGGGTACTGATATGTACATAGTTTCGAAGATAAAGCGGTTTAACTTTTTTTTTTGGGTACCGTTTACTTTTTTCAAGATTTGTTTGATATATAGAACACATATCAATATATATATAGTATAACCAATTTGAACCAAATAAATTCCTAGCTATACCCAATTGCAGCTTTTTCAAAAAACTATATACAGCCTGTGTAGTACCCAACGAGCTCCTGGACGTACCGTGAGAGTCTTAAAGACATCGACAATAAACTGTGGACATAAGTGAAGCACAAGAAAACCAAAATATGTGGATATGGCACCGCCTACTGTTAAAAAATTATATAAATCTTCACTAAAGGACACATATATTAAAATATCATTAATTTAGACCAAATACGTTCAGAGTTATGACAAATTGAAATTTTATATAGCCTGGAGGCGTGGCACTGCCAACTTTTCCAAAATATATATGTCAAATGCTGTAAACAGTGATCCAAAGAATATACTGTGAAAATTTTATAAAAATCGGTGAAGTACTTTGGACGCCTATAAAGGATACACACACACACATTAATTTTTATTTATAGGGTGTTTTTTTTAGGGGTATAGAACTTCGAATTGAAATAAAACACAAGAAAATCGTTTTAAGGTCCATTAATTTGGCTTTATTGGAAGGATAATTTTATGCCATTAATGTTTAAATATGATTTCGGGCATGTGGCCGCCGCGGCTGGCTCGAATAAAGCCAATTCTACAGGTCTAATTTTCAACCACTTTTTCGAGCATATGGGGCCGTATGTCGGCAATAACGCCACGAATGTTGGCTTCCAATTCCCCTAACGTTTCTGGTTTGTTGGTGTAGACGACCGACTTCACATATCCCCAAAGAAAATAATCCAATGGTGTCAAATCACACGACCTTGGTGGCCAATTGACAGGTCCATTCCGCGAAATTATGCGCTCATCGAATGTTTCCTTCAATAAATCGATTGTGACGTGCGCTGTGTGGCATGTAGCGCCGTCTTGTTGGAACCACAACTCATCCACATTCATGCCATCCAATTCGGGAACAAAATAGTCGGTTATCATGGCTCTATACCGGTCTCCATTAACGGTAGCTGCCTCTCCAGCATTATTGCGGAAGAAGTATGGCCCAATGACTCCACCAGCCCATAGAGCACACCAAACAGTCAGTTTTTGTGGATGTAATGGCGTTTCAAGGGTCTCATGTGGATTCTCTTCACTCCAAATGCGGCAATTTTGCTTGTTGACGTAGCCATTCAACCAAAAATGAGCCTCATCACTGAACAAAATTTTGCGATGAAAATCAGCATCGAAATCAATCTTATTTTCGGCCCATACACCAAAATCACGACGCATTGCATGGTCTCGCGGCTTTAATTCTTGCACAAGCTGGATCTTGTAAGGTCGCAAGCCAAGATCTTTGCACAAAATCTTCCATAAAGTTGATGGACAAAGCTCCAATTGCTGTGCACGGTGGCGAATCGATTCATTCGGGTCCTCTTCAACACTTTGCTCTACAGCGGCAATTGTTTCTTCGGTGCGCACTGTTCGACGTCTCTGCGGATGCGTATTATCACATAGAGTAAACGTAGTGCGAAAACGATCCATGGTTAACCGAATTAATTGCTCTGATGGACGATTATGTCGACCATAAAATGGACGGAGCTCACGGTAAACTTCGCGAACTGAACCATTATTTTCGAAATAAATTTGCACGATTTGCAAGCGTTGTTCTTTTGTCAACCTGTTCGTGATAAAATGGCAAACCAAACTGAACATAAATGACATTAGAGTTGCCAGATTTGACCACAAAATGCCAGTTTTATCTCTATTCGAAAAACAAACCCGTAAAAAAAACACCATGTATAAGATTGAATGTCTTATAATAAGGACTTATGTAAGCCTTGGTTAGAATAACTTCTATGTCTTATATATAAGGTAGAAAAGAAGAGTGTATAATAAAGATATAATTTTTGAAAAGGTATTTAAAATCCCACTTAATGTCTTATAGTAAGACCTTATGTAAGCCTTAGTTTACAAGCTCTCCAAGCCGTTTACTTAAGCTTCCTCTCACAGACTACTTCGCCTTTCAAAATCTCTTCTCTGATACCATCAATGCAGCAATACACTTTTATGTAATTAATATTGCATAACACTGAACCCCTCACAAATTCAAACGCCGAAGTTATAAGCTTATTGATCAAAATGAATAAACCTTAATTAAGCGGCAAATTTTTTGAGCGGGGTTCAAGGAAAACGGAAAAGTTTGTCTGCTTGGATGCACCTAAAGTTACTTACCGATGTCGGTTAGGTTAGAAATACATATTATGCATATGACAAACTATCCTTCCAAACACATACGCATGTTATTTAACAAATCCTCACAGCTTATAGTATGCCTGTATGTGGTTTGAATGAGCACTTCCTGTGCACAAACTTTAGTTGCGACAACAACAACTATCTATGTAAGTAGGCAAGTCTGTGCTTCCATGTGACTCTAGCGTAAAGTTTGTGCTTTGCTGTGACTTATGCGCTGACGCAACCAATTGGGTTTTGCACATCTGAACTTTGCACAGCGATCAATGAATGATGATAGCCTCGGGGGGTTAAGTAAATAGAAAATTTTGTATTGAAGATTTGAGAGAAGAGGGTAGGAGTTTTGTTCATACTTTTCGAGTTAGTTTATAACATTTGTCATTGAGATGTTAATTAAATTAAGTCAATAAAACAATATTTTTTATTAATACGAAGGTGAGTTTGTGTTATAGTTCCAAAATCTAAAATACAGGTTATAGGCTTTATGGAGGTCGAGCGGTTTTTAAAAAAAAATGTATGTATTATATTTTATTATTTGTTCAGAGAGTAGAACGGGGGTTGCGGAGCACATGTTGCATAGGGCAATCTTTGAGTAATATTAATTTAAGTTATTAATATTTTTTTATTTAAGTTATTTGTTCTATATAGAACGGGGGGTGCGGGGCACCTTTACACCTTGGATGTATTAATTGGGGGCGAGCACTTGTGGCTCTGAGGTATAAGCGCTGGATGGCTTCCTTATTTTTGCTGTGAAAAACCTTCGATCTGGGATTGAAAAACATTAACTATATCTTTGGAGTATTTTATAAGCTAGTTGCGAATAACAATAGCATGCAATCCAAATGAAATAAACGAAAGAAATAAATGAATTGGTCACTAAATGTGGTAGGTGAGATGTCTCTTAGACTGGGCATCTGTTATTGAACAGGGACGTAAGAGTTATTGAGATAAAGGTCGTCTTTAACCATTAATATGGATGGATGCAATTAAGAAACATTTTTCTTGGGTCGCTATAACCAATTCAAATGAGAAATATTTTTATTTGGTTCAAAATAACTATTATCAAGATTTTTTTTTAACTTTTTTTTTTTTTATATCCGATTGTTTTTATAGATTCTACCACTTCTACCATGCAAGGTGATTATCTGCGACCTTTTTTGTAAAAAAATGCTTAGAAACAATGTAAATAGTTCCTTAGTAATTTAAAAAGAAAAACATTATTTCAGCTGAACTGGTTTAAAAAAGCTCAATATACAGTGTGCGACATTATTAAAGCACCGAAACTCCCTTAAAAACATTTTACTAAAAAAAAAAATGTTAGAAGAATAATGTTTAGAAGAATACTTATAAGGTATTATAGATTTAAATAAATAAAAGTAGTATAGCAGCTCATCCGAAAAATTTTGTACAAAGAATCCAAAGAACTCAAAAATTGGAGCGACAAAACTAAAGCACCAATAAATACATATGGGACAGAGCCATTTTTTTTTCATTATTTCGTGGCATATCCGTGGCTCTTTATGGCAGGATCACATCGTGTTGGCATTGAGTATATTATTTAAATAAAATATCTTAGGAATCAAATTTCCACGCCTGCTCAACTTGACCAATTAGAAAGTCTTTGATGATGGAAATGTCCTTCGGATTTTCGGGGTTCGGTTAAATAGCATGGGCCACGACAAAACGTCATCATTATTAAACCTAAACTATTTTTAGACGAATCGCTATACATTTTGGCAGAATGTCCTGAAAATCCACTTTAATGGCATTCCTTCTCCTTCTAGGAAAAGGATGAAGATTTTATGAAAATGAATTGGACCCACTCCATGACCGAAGAAATGTCTGAAACCCCTACACTGCCTCAACCGTATTTAACCGATCAAAATGTACACTAAAAGTGAGTAAGCCTTGTTCTTTAGGCCTGGGAACAAGATTCAGAGCTTCCCAATATTGCAGAAAACTGTTATTTGACCGAAAATAAGATCAAATTGTACAACTCTAATTTAGGTGGAATCTTGAAAACCCTTTTTTATGTGAAATCAAGGGGTTTCCAAACTCTGAAGTGAAATACCACAAAATAATTATTTCCAGCAAATCTTTTCGACTCCTACAGACCAGCTAACCTCAATTAAATGCTAAATAAAAGGAAGCAACCATTGTTTGAAATGTTTTCAAATATATCGGCGTGGTAATTGTTGCTCATGTTCACCACGACTTAAATTTCCTTAAATAAATTTAAGGAAAAACAAGACCTATCGTTTTTTGGTGCTTAAGTATGTCGCACACATTTTTTAGTTAGACTGAAAAGTGTTGTTAATTTTTTTTAATGAACTATGAAACCAGTTTTTTGTTAAATGTTTCAAATAACTAATATGTGGCCTTCGTCAATAGTTACGAAAAAAAAATTAAAACCTGCACATAACATTTTATTTAATCATGTTTAGCAGAGGGTCTTTTCCTCCTCTATAGTGCCTGCTTTTAAAAACAGCATCCTTAAATGAAGAAATACAAAGAAACGATGTGTCAATATGATTGGAGCATACGGCTAAGAAGTAAAGATATCGGCAATTGAACTTGCCTTGGGCTGCTATTCACCTTTATAAGATATGGCCTAACCGAAGAGGTTTTATCTTACCTATTACTTTAGTGGGCACACTACCCACGACAGCCTCCGTTTTACGTCTTATAAATAGTATGCACAACTATCGTCATTGCTTGTAGTGCTAGATCGAATATTCCTTGGGTAAATAGTTGGGCACATTGCACAAAATTTTTATTTCCAATTAAATTAAAAGTTAGGTAGTCATCCGAAATCTATCGCATTATGCCTCAATATGCAGGGATATTTGTGTAGGCATATTAACATATTTTCATATGTATAAATAAATATAAATACATACAATTCATTGATCTGATTTTTTTGTTGCATTTTTGAATATGTTTGTTTACTTGCAATGTATATGATTTTTAATTAAATTCTGTGGTGTCCCTCAACAAATAATCGAAAGTGGCGTACAATTTAACACGTCGCCATGAAGTATGACACTGATTTTATGAAACAATACAATTACTAGGATATATACCCTGCAGTCAACTGCCAAACTGGTTAGTAAACTTTCTAGTTTATTAACTAGAATTTCTTGGTCTTATTCATTCAGTTTGAGCGAGTGCAACGTTTCCGCTATCATAAGCATCGACAACCCTCTAAAATTGTCGAAACGTGCATACGCGAGCGAAAAAGAAAACAATTCAGTAATCGGGTGGTAATCATTCAGTTAACAACGTCGTATTACATTTTAATTTTCTCTTCAACTAATATTCTGACAGCCAGTTTCACAAAGTAATTTTAGCGTAATATTCATTTAATTAAATTATATATAAAAATTTCTTGTAAATAGTAGTTCTGATAGTAAAATCACAATCCTTTTGAGAAGCTCGTGGTTTAAATAGCACATTTGGGTTGCAGATCATGTACATACGTACGTGCATGTCAACAAAATCACCCTTATTTTCGCCACGTCGCTACTGCAATAACGGCGCAGCACCGAAGCAACAACTAATAAGAAATGTTGAAACGAAACCACGAAAAAAAGTGAAAACGAAACGATCACTTGTCAAAGCAATTGAGTAAGTAAATACCATTTCTTTTTTGGAATAATCAAAGTAACCTTTTTCTGATGAAAAAGTTTTTAAAAAATTCATAAAAAAATATAGAATTGTTTTTATTTTTCAGGGTTAACTTATTGTGATTGTGAAATGCAGTTTTCAGAAATAAAATAACAGTGAATAACGGAATCGTTTAGAAGCTGCAAAAGCGAAAATGGCGAGCAGACACACGTACAATAACAAGGTGGTTAAAAATAGCCCATTTAAAGTTAGTTCCTAAGAACTTGCACATTATGTTCTCGAATTCTGGAAGTTACCCTCATGGTTATTTGCAAAGAACTCCGAAACTTATAATTCTCTCCGTAAAAAGCAAATTTTTCCTTGAATTGACTTAATTGGGATTAGATTCTATCGGAGATTAATATTTAATCTGCTTGTGAAATCAATTATAAAATTCATTGAAAAAAGGACTATTTAAAAAAGAAGAAAATTTCTTTTTAGAAATGTTTTCCAATGCCAAATTGCTATGAATAGCGACTATATTTTTATCGCAATTGGTTTCATTTGTTTAATATAGTGATACTTAAATTTTTATATCTGATGACATATATTTTATATCTGATGACCGAATTTTCAACAAAGTGGTTTGTAATGTAATTTTGCAATTTTCGTATATATATATATTCTTAAACCAAATGTATATTCTTAAACCAAAAATGAGCTGGTACAATATGAAGTGGTACAGTAACTGGTAGGATACTGATGCATAGGCTGACTAGTATGACGGCTGGTGTGTTTCTGGTATATGTACTGACTAGTATGTAAGCTGGTATGATCCTGATGTATATACAGACTAGCATTTTGAATGCTATGATATTGATGTATATGATGACTAGTATGTCAACTGGTATATTGCTGATACAGAGACTGACTAGTATGCCAATTGGTATGGTGCTGATGCAGATGCGGACAATTCTTATCTCGTAGGACATCGCCGTGTTAAATGTACCAGTTGCCAACATGAAAAAATTACAGAACTCGAACTAGTTGAGCCGGTTTGGCAAACTAGTATTTGCCTAGTTGAAAACTAGTAGAATTGACTGCAGGGTATATACATTTATACATATGTATGTATGCATCTATGAGTATGAGTTATGAGTGTGTAATTTCACATCAACTGTAAAATATATTCCCAATGTAAACGTATAAAAATCAAATATGTATGGATCCATACTCATTGGCAACCATTCAAATTTACAATTTTGTGATTTGCTGTATTTCCTGTACAGAGTCCTTCACAAAAAGGAAATAATATTAAAAAACGTATAAATTAAAACAAAAATAAGTAAGGAAGTCTAAATTTGGCTCAAAACGAACATAAGTAGTAGTGAGCTGTAATGGTATACCACCTTATGCAGGTTATTTTAATAATTTTCAGGTCCCTATTATATACCTAGCTGTATATTTTCAGCACTTAACACCACTGTTAGGCTTATTGTTTAGTAAATTTATTTAAATTTTGCCATTTCCAAAGTAATTTTTTTTGATGACCGTATCTCATTTCATTTATCAGTGACCTAGGAATTAAAGAAAAATTATATGAAAAGTAATGCCATTAACTTTGGGCGTATAATCGGTAGTCCTAACGCAGAAATGAGATTTCCTCTTCAAAGTTGTTTTATTTTGAAATAAAGAAATAGCCGTCCAAACTATGTATATAAAGTCGTTACGGCGTTAACAATTTTAAACTTCATGCAGAAGGGGGATATTAACTACTCACTACACTCAGCCTTCAAACTGTATTAAAAATGTATGATTTTTTTCTGGAGTTAACAGATTTGCTTTTGTCTACTGTTATATTAAGTGCTTTCGTATTTGTTCGCTTATTTCCATACGAAATTTCGGAATCTTGTAAAGTCTTTTGAAGCAACTTCAGTTGAACTAAACACTTGAGATTTCAAATTTGTTTCAAGCTCCCGTAACAATGCAATGCAAGTTAAAAAAAAATCCCTAGGTGGCGCACGACTCGAGATGCATATACGGAAATTGCGTTTAAAATTTGGAATTTGTAACTCATTTCTAAGTAATTTCCCGTTAAACTAGTTTATTGATACTTGGTAAGCTTCCGATGTTCAGCATATCGGGTGTGGCACGTGCAGTGTGTGCTGTTGCACCGTCTTGTTGGAACCACATGTTTTCCAATCCCAATTCATCAAGTTGCGGCACAAAGAACTCGTTGATCATTGCTCTGTAGCGCTCACCATTCACAGTAACCGTTTGGCCCCAACCGATTATTGGTCAAATAAATAGTCAGCAATATTCCGCGTTCTGGAGCAGTGTAGCGTAACATTGTTTATTAACGTGTATTTCGCATGTGTTTACTACAGAAATGTCAAACCAGAACTGACTTTAGGGGCCAATCGCAAAATTTATAGCATTTTCTGATAGGAGGATTACTTTTGCGCAGTAACCGTTTTTCACCGACCGATTATTGGTCAAATAAATAGTCAGCAATATTCCGCGTTCTGGAGCAGTGTAGCGTAACATTGTTTATTAACGTGTATTTCGCATGTGTTTACTACACAAATGTCAAAACAGAACTGACTTTAGGGGCCAATCGCAAAATTTATAGCATTTTCTGATAGGAGGATTACTTTTGCAACAATAAGACAATACAAAACTCTTGCACTCTTGTTCCTTCAGTGCATTGATCGAGATAATTAAAAATTCTTGAGAAGCAGAAGGGTTAGATTTATGAATAACTTTCCGCTGAGCTAGAGACTTGAACCTCGTCACATGTGCAGTTCAGAGCACGATGAAAATATATATATTTGATCCAAAACAATTCCGCTAGGTGTCGGAGAAAATCTTGCGATCATCTTTCCTGCTAGCCTTTGCTATGGTTAACATTTCAAAATCAAAACTCAAATTTGCTTTGTGGAAGTTAAAATTTTTGTAAGAATTTTTTTTAAATCGGTAAAAAATTTTGAATTGAAACACCTAACATTTTTTCGAAAGTCATGTATTTGAATATAAAATGAATACTTAAAAAATTTTGGAAATTTGAATTAATTTCTAAGTTATAGCTTATTTTATAAGTTTTTTGCTTACTTATTAAACATATATACAAGATAGTATGTCTCCCAAGCAAAATTTTTTTTTTGGGATATTTTTTTTTTTTTTAATTATTAGCGGTTTTTTAAATATTTGTGATTTCTGTATTGTGGTCAGATCGCGTTTTAGCCATGTGTACTTACTCCAAATAAATTTTTATTCGAAAAGTTATCCTTATAAAAAAAAACACGCAAGTATTTTTCCAAAGGGCGGGCCCACTCTAAAACATTTATATTTTTTCGAAGGGCATTTCCAACCATACTTTAGAATTAAAATAAGATTTATATAAAATTGTTTTTCCCAGGTGAACTGTTTGTTATAATTAATCCGTGTGCTTTGATATCTTAAAATGCTTTTGGTTTAATAATGATTGTAAAATATACAGAATCCAAAGTGGGTAGTTCCACGCCCGTTTTCAAAAATTAAAAGAATTGATGCCGAAATTTCAATTTCTATACAAAATTTGGTCGTATGCATATCATGATAAGTTTTTTCTATTTTCCAAATATTTGATGCATAAAAAGTGGGTGTGGCTATCATCCGATTTTGCCAATGAGAGCAACAAACCGACATAACATGTTTCCATAACATATCTCAAAATATGCTTCAGTCTTCTGACGGACTGACATGGCTTAACCATTTCTTTCGGCCTCTTGAACACTTTTATAAGTCTATATCTATCTCGATTTGCTTATCCCATTGCGACCTAACATTACGCAAGTCATTTTAGTATACTCTGTGAGCAATGCACAGTTGAGTATAAAAAAATTACAACAACAATGCATGTATTCACGCTCATTGCGAAATATGTCACGTTTTTAATTAAATGCCACAACAAAAATAACAACATTGTTTTTGGGCTGCAAGCAAAATGCAAGGGGATTTTTTCTCACACAGACTTCTGCTTGTACGTATAAATATATATATATGTAGTATGTATATGAGCGCATGAACAATTAAAAGGCCATATAAATATTTTTTTTTTGTATAAAATAACACAATCAGCAATTGTAAACAATAACAATAACACACCGCAGACAAAAATAAAAATAGTCAGTCAATGACAGGCATATCTACTTGCTGCTCTGTGAAAAGCGAAAGTGTTCAAACGCCTAGAAATATGCAATGCAATTTTTGAATTAAAGCCAATGATGGAGCTACTTTGCTAGAATTATTCATAGTACTTTATAAGTGTATAGCGTACTGTTTTGAAATTTGAATAAAATACATTATATTACAAACAATTTTTAGTAATTACTTTGGATTAGAGCGGCCTTCATACGTTTACCGAAGTGGCCATAAAGAAACGAAAAGGTAGGTCATAGTGTTGGATTTATGGTGTGAAGGATGCACAGGAAAACTATAAGGAAAACACTAGAAAATTATACAAGCTGTGTTCTCTGCTTGACCTTAAAATCGTGTTATTTGACTTAAATGTAAAATAAAATAAATATTAAATCCCTCAAAGGGCCGGTCGCCTTCAGTAAAAGGCGCATGCATAATAGCTATAGATAAGTCTAAATAGCAGGCAAAAAAATTGTTCGAGAGGCATTCGAGCTATTAACCGTACCACTCACTTCCGCTTTCAAGGCATTTTTCTAAGGTTGAAACAACGAACGCGGAATATTTCTCACTTAAGTCGTATAAGCGCGAGGGCATTATAAAATTTCAGCGAGAGCTGAAGGATAGCTAGTACTGGATTTAGATCATAGTATCATCTTCTTTGGGAGCATGACCCGCCGTGTAAGTGATCGCTTTTGCGAACCACGAAAATTAAAAAAACGTGTCAGAAAAGCGTGAGATTGAAGAGCTTGAGGTGCTGGATTACAGGAACTCTGTCGCTCAATTTTATCAGAGAGTCCTGCTAATGCGGGCATTGGGTGAGCGACGCTTACAGCATACTCTATCGCTTTTCTAACTGTACATTGAAGATAGTTAAAAAAATCGATAGGAGGGATCATTATTAAGCCAATAGAAGGCAAATCAACAGTTTTAAGAATTTTTGTCTGTCTGTCTGTCTGTATGTATGTTTGGTCGCGCATCACTGAAAACCTGCTTTATGTAATTAAATAAAACTTTCACCGTTGTATTACTAGATGTTTAACTTAACATTTATGATTTTATTTGTTCCGATAGCTCGACCGGTTTTGGAGATATAGATCAATATGTGGACCAAGGTGACCTAAAATGTGTTCAGTACAATATGGATATTAAACGAAAGGTAACTGCTGCAATAAGCCATGTAATTAAGTTCCATATCTTATCTGGTATGGGAAATATAATGATTAAAATCGGATCGAAGTGTGTTGATATGTCCAAAATGACTTCGTCTTTGCAACTTAATGGCTATGAATATTGGAAAAGCTTCTATCAATTTTCATGAAAGTAGTAGGTACCAAGCCCACTTAAAAATGTTTAGATTTGGTTAAATTTAGCTTGACTACGTTATTTTTTTTGCACAACTTCAATCCTGGAAGTCTTATCATTTCAGACTACCGCCTTCCAAATTTACAAAAGCTCTTTTTTTGACAGTATTATAAAAAATGATACAAAAAAAATTTACAAAAACGAAATCAATATATTTGAAGCGTCGACGGGAACACGACCATTACCGATAGCTAGCGTTTGGTTGGAGAAAACTGCGGCGAATAGATCGGTTAGCAATGCACTTCTTATATCTGTCGTCAGCTGAAGTTTTCTCGCATAACGCCAAAATGTCGAAGATTTGAAACAAGCTTTCGATCGTTGTACGAGTATTAGCGGGAAATCGCCTGAGAGTAAACTAATGCGCTCTAAGAAATTCTTACGCCATTTTTTATTTTTTGACAGTAAATATTTGCTGCAATTGTTTTCTTTTTTCGGGAATTTTCTAGGGTATTTATCTTTTATGGCGTTACGACCTACCCTTAGTTGGATAAAATTAATATACCATCTGAGGTATGATGCTCACGAATTTGCCTAAAGCGTCTTGGTTTGGCCCTGACCTCAAAAACTGAAAATAAAGCACACTGGTCTTTTTTTGGATTCTTAGGCCGAACTTCAAGCGCTTGAGAAATTGTGGTGACGGATTCAGATTCTGAATTGAATTCGTTTTAAGCATCTGCTTTTATTTATTCTCTGTACGTTCATTTTTTCGTTTCTGATAAATTTCCCAGCTAAAATCTTGGAATCCCTCCTGATGAAAACTTTCGTTCTGAACCTTTTCTGTGGAATTGAGTTTCCTTCAAAAATATATGCAGAATTCAAGCTAAAAGAGACCAGCCCCAGGAAATCTAATCTAGCAATAATATACCTATTTTTTAATTAAAAATTAAGTTATAGTAAGCTTGTTTAAAAAAGATATTTAAAAGCGTTTTCAATATTTGAAGATTCGAAATAATCATTTTCATAAACGTCGAACACGGATTTTTATAAATTACTTAAGGCAAGTTTCTACCTTCTGAGATCAAAGAAATCGCTTTGTTGTCTATGCATATCCAGATAGATACATGTTTCAAGAATACTTTCTCAAAATTTCGAGTTGAAATCTGTCAAATTACGAAAGTTACATTTTCCGAGTTGGCGGAAGTCCAAATTGAGCAATGGCGATACAATTTTTTTACATGTTGTTCAGGAGCTTGTGCATCCGTAGAACTAGGATTTTCCAGAAATATTGAAAATTGTTCATAAAAAAATAATTAGTAACAAAAAAGCTCATAATTTTTGCATTTTTCATGTTTTCTTTTTCGTTCTAGTTCTAGATGCGGCAAAGTGTACAGATTAAGAAAATATTTTTTGTTTGCGTTTTAGATTTTATTAACGGACGCTAGGTCTTCCACCATGAGGATGAGTCGCCGCCGAACTGCCGCCATTGTTCGGAACTCTCTCTGATTTTGTGAAGCTTCAAAAAACTTTTTCCGACAACTGTGCGAAAATTTGATCCTTCTACTACCTATTATACCTTCCGGGAAAAAAATTCCCAAAAAACATGAGGTTTTCGGGCCAACAACGGTAGAAAGGAAAAAATCTATGTGCTAACCTTTTTTCAAATTTAAATGTTTCAAATAGTTTTTATAATTATTACTATCTTATACCCGGGGGTTTCACGCCTCATTTCTATTTATATATATAAAATTCAAATTATGTATGTATGTATCCATAAACCGACTTGAAAAATTCCGGTTGAATGGGAGGTGCCACGCCCCCTTTTTCGTTATCCCCAGTTTTTTTGGAGGTGGTAGGGATTAATCTCAAATCCAAATTTCAGTGGTCTAACGTAAATACTTCTAGAGATACGGACTAAGAAAAATTCCATTTGTATTGGAGGTGCCACGCTCCTACATATATCAAAATATTTGTTAGCCCATGACCATCCCTGGAAGATATCCAATACGTGTTTCTAATTTGGTTACGATCGGTTTACATGTTTAGGACACAAGTCGGTCTAAATAAATTATGATCTAAAACTTTTAAAGTATTTCTGAATAGAAATATCAATTTAATTTAAAAGTTGTTGTTATTATTAATATTTTTTTTAACCATTCCAAAATGATGCTCTGATCTAGAAAATATTCCCATCAATGTCTGATTTTTACAGCATACGAAGTGGTAGAGGTTTCGACTGAGTTTGAAAAAAACAGAAGAGGTTAAGTTGTGGCCATAACATCAGTGTAACAATTACCTAGGTCGTAACATTCCACATCGCTTTATTCTTGCAATTTTTGCTGCTTTCCGACATGTCCACCTGCAATTTTAATTAGTTACGTATTTGTGTGCTGTAACGGTAATAACGTTTTAAATTTTTATGTTCAACACAAAATAACGATGACTCAGCCGTATGGCTAAAGTTGAAGGAATGCAGAGAATAGAAGAAATTCGTTAGTTTCGTGCTTTTTTATTATGTCCGAGTCTTGAAGAAATTGCACCGAAAAGTGTACTATAGAATACAACATTTTACAACACCACTACGTATATAAATGTAAAATATTTAAAACGAATTGTCAGCTACATATAAGGACTTTTTTCTACTACAATGCTCAGCACACGAACTCCGCAGAATGATTGTGAGAAATTGACCAGCTGGGAGCGTCAAATTACAAGCTTCATACCTGTATCCTTTTGATGTTAGGTGTTCGAAATTAATTCATGCTAAGATATAGATTTGGTAGAAAGTAAAATTACCTTTAACAAGCAGGTAACATGTTCTTATTAAATAATACAAATAAATAGTTAGTTAAGTGAGGAGACAATAAGAAATGTTAAACATTTTCTAGCAACCCAGCGAGCATTTCTGTAATAGCTTATAATACTTTATATAAAATTTTTTAGTTTGCAACAACAATTTTTCATACTAGAAGAGCAATTTTTGTTTAAAATAATTTGTTTCTTTCTCTGGTTTTTTTTTTTTTGAAATAAACATTTTTTCTATTTGTGTTTTTTTAGGTTAAAATTTAGATTGTATATCTATTTCAATAAGATTTCTAAAATCTCAATTTACGTTTACTTTGTTTGTTGGGTATTTTCTATTCACCTTTAAGTTTTTAAGAGTGTGAGAGTGCCTATTATTGGAATTGGATGTGAATTTAAGGGTATGGTGCTCATCATCAACACAACTGAGATACACACTTAACACAGCATTGTGTTACCATTGACATATATTGTGTTGTGGAAGTCAGTAACTAGTGAAAACACTTTCTGGTTCAGAACTCAAGATAAAGGGGCTTAAAAGAACTAGTCCGATAGTAAATATATTTTCAGTAGTTCGAAATCGGCAGTTGAGTAGTAATATAATAATAATAATAATAATAATTCTCAACGGATAACCCACCATCCCGCCCAACCGACACAAGGAGCGCATCCGCATAACGCACCGCTTTCTTTTTATATATATATATATATATATATATATATATATATATATATGGGTCATTCCATAAAGTTTTTACAACCCAAAACATAGATTTGCCCGTCACAATTTTTTTTTATGGTCTGGATGAAAAACAAATCGACACGTATTTTTTTATTTTACCGTATTATGAGAAATTTTCGAGTAATAATTTTTCAAACTTTTGGAAAACGAAAAAATAGGGCAGTTAGAACATATTTTAGAGGGTTGCTGTTTTAAAACGAGTTGTCCTACAAAAACGAAATTTACAGGTTATCTTAATAATCGTTCACACTTCTTAAATATAAATAAATAAATTTTTTTTTTTCATACAAAATAATTTTTTTTTTTTTTTTAAATAAACAAAAGTCAATAACGAAAAAGAGCCATGCTTAACCCGAATCTTCCCACGATTACCATATGGTAATGCAAACATGTCGTTGCAAATTTACGTATTATGTCTGAAGTAAATAACAAAAACAAAAAAGAATAACTGTATTTCACGCAGAGGAAAATCGAAGCGAGGAAAATGAAAATGGACTTCATTTTCGTGCTCAGGAGATCGAAATACATAAGTATACAACATTTCACAAAAATCCAAAACAAAAAAAGTTATGGCACTTCCCGGGTTAAGGTTGTTTATTTTTAAACCAAAATAAGTGTACGGTTTGTAGAACATGTCATTAAAATTTCAGAGTGGGTAGCGAAATAGTTTTTTTGCAAAAACTATTTGTTTACAGCCACCTCAGCTCTAAGCATGCAATAGACCATACAAGGCCGATGGCGGGCACTATTTTTGTATAACAATTTATATGAGTTGATATTTTTTTCAACATATTCGAATGCACCAATAATGTATTAAGAGAAGAAAGAATCAGTTGGATTGTAAAGAGTAAATTCATAAAGTTGCTATGGGTTAAGCGAGCATGGTATCGATTTCTTAATGCTAAAAAGCGAGTCAGAAATATCAAATGTAGTGGAGTTTTTAATTCGAAATAATATCGGTCTTACTAATGTTGGAGAAAGGGCTTTAGTTACTTACTGTTTAAGCGACATAAGCTATAACGATTTACTTCGTCTATTTTATTTGCGCTGCACTCTCTTGTAATCCGCAAGCAGCTTATAAAATATCCCAAATATATAGTTTATGTTTTGTAATCCCAAAAGGGGGTTTTTCACAGCGAAAATGAGGAAGGCAATCCCGTGCAATGCCTCAGAGCCAATAGTGCCCGCCCCCAATTAATAAATACAAGGTGTAACAGGTGCACTGCACCCCGTTCTATATAGAAGAAATAATTTAATAAATAAAATAATAATTAAATACATACGAGGTGTGTTCAAAAAGTATCGCGAATTTTGAATTTTCGCTGGTTACGTATATTCGAATTTCGAATTTTTTGTGGCGTTATGTTGGTACTCATGTCTCTCACTTATGCCGACAAGCTCGGCCATTTTGAATGTTCAGTTAATTGTTGACAGCTGTTGCACGTGCAAGCAAGTGTTTTGGATCGTTTTCGATTTTTACCTATTTTTTTACCAAAATTGCTCAATTGTCACCAAAAACAGCATCGCATGAACATTGCTAATGAGATGTTAAACTCTGTCCGCGACGACCCAAATTTGCTCCAGAGGGTCATAACTGGTGACGAATCGTGGGTTTATGGTTATGACGTGGAAACCAAAGCTCAATCATCTCAATGGAAGCTGCCGCACGAACCAAGACCGAAAAAAGCGCGCCAAGTTCGGTCGAGTGTGAAAGTTTTGATGACAGTTTTCTTCGATTGCAGGGGCGTGGTGCATCATGAGTTCTTGCCACAGGGAAGAACGGTCAATAAGAAATATTACCTGCAAGTTATGCGCAATTTGCGCGAAGCAATCCGCCAGAAACTCCCGGATTTGAGGAAGAACAAAAATTGGCTTTTGCACCACGATAACGCCCCTGCTCACGCATCGTTGCTTGTGCGCGACTTTTTGGCCAAAAACAACACACTAATGATGCCGCAGCCACCGTATTCCCCAGATCTGGCCCCCTGTGACTTTTTTTTGTTCCCTAAACTGAAGAGGCCCATGAAAGGACGACGTTACGCTTCTCTTGACGAGATAAAGACGGCATCGAAGGAGGAGCTGAACAAGATACAAAAACCTGATTTTTTGAAGTGCTTCGAAGATTGGAAAAACCGTTGGCACAAGTGTATAATATCTCATGGGGATTACTTTGAAGGGGACAAAATAGATATTCATGAATAAATAAATAATTTTTGAAAAAACACAAAATTCGCGATACTTTTTGAACACACCTCGTATTAGAAAAGGGCTCCCTATAGTAAACATGTGCACGGCACACCCCCTTTTCCTCTCTAAACCAATAATATAAATAATAAAATAAAATAAAAAAAAATAACTCAAAAAAACTACTCGCCCTCCATAAAGCTTAGACATGGTCCTTCGAGCCGGATCACTAAATTCTTTCGACCGTCGCTTAACGAATGATCAAACACCCCTAGATTTATTGACAGTTGTACTAATATGGAGATTGAAGCTAAGTTTACGATCCATCATAATTTCCAAGTCCATAAAATCATGCACTTGTTCAAGACTATGATTGTTGATTATGTAGGAAGCTGGTTGTGTATTTCTGCGCGAAAAACGCATACATATATTTACATTTTTTAAGATTGAGTGGCATGTAGTTTAGATCGCACCAAGCACCCATTCTATCAGATCTGATTGAAGTAATAATAATAAAAGGCATTTGGATTCCTTTTTCGAAAAATGTTTTATTTTTATAATGGTTTCAACGAAGGACATTTATTGATTGAATTTAAGTTCTTATACGAGTATTTTATATTTTACAATAAGTAGTCAAAGCCAATATAGTGAAATAAGTACATTAATTTAATAATAATTAATTTTGTAGTTGTATAAAAGTGTGAAGCTTTGGTCTGGTTTGGAAGCAACGAAGCAAATTTTTTAAATAATTCGGAATAGTCGAAAAGCTAATGCAGCGGGGGACAATTTCCACCGCCTAGGACTTTCCCATGTTAAATTCGGGCAGTTTATTACGTGTAAAAGAGATTGAAGGTGAATTAATAGGGGCTCGGAACGCAATAGAAGCCCACCAGTTCAGCACTAGAGATTTTCCCCACATGGGTATGGAAATTAGCAATCCCTTAAATGTATGCAGTCTGTGAGATCTACAACTATACTTAGAAACAATTTTATAATAATTAAAAAGAGAAACTCTCAGAACAAAATGACTGACTTCTTCCGTACGCGCGACTCACGGGTTTCCAGATGTTTACCCTTTGTGGTGGTTCCTCTTCCATAGTTTTTCCAACTAAATGTAGTATACAATAGAGCGCTTAGTGTAAAAAAAGCAATGAATGCTTGATATAAGAGTAAAATGGCAGAATTGTAATGAAATTACTTAGTTCTAACTATTTTGAAGGCTTTTGACACATTTATTTTAATTTTAGACATTTCAAAAACTCCAAAAGAGAAAATCATTGCAATACTTTCTAAAGTTACAAAAAAAATTTCAAAAGTTAAACATCTCGGGCGCCACACAGTTATTATAAACTAAAAAAATTACTGTATTTTAAGAATGTCAAAAATTATATTTAAAATTTGGTTTAAAAAAACATTTTAGTAACATTTCGATAATGCAGTTTTAAATATTATAAATTTCAGTATAATAAAAAATAACTGCATTGTTTTCGACAATGCACAAAATTAAAAAGGAAAGACACATCAAATAGCTGGTTAAATTACAATATAAAAAAAAAAAGTAAAAAAAAATCAAATCGTGTTTTTTCCAAAAAAAATTTAGGTATTTACTTTCTGTTGTGTAGTTTTTTTACTCATAAATCTTAGTATAACAAGGTGCATGTTTCAAAAGCTTTGGCAATTAAGAGCCTTCCAAAAACTCAAAAAAAAAATAAAAAATTTCAAACCTTTTTTTCAATTTTCAGTTTGAAAATATTGATTAAGAAAGGCAATTTTAAAACTCTAATTTTTGAAACTGTGATAATAAGGCTGTGTACATACATATGGTAACTTTGTATTCATATTTGTTTTTATCAATATTGGCTACCCAAATTGCATTCTTCTTTATGCTTCTTTCTTATGTATAAGTGATCTGTTCATTGTAACATTACTAGTTCAATAAATATTGTTTAACCGAACGGTCGTGTTGTTTATTGCGTAAAGCTCGTATATGCTTACAAAGGCAAAGGAAGATAGTAAAACTTCTAAGCTGGGAATGGAAAAACCTTTTTGAAATATGCAACTTTACTCTTGTTCAAATATAATTTTAACAAAGAAACGGGAATTTCTATAGATTTTAAAATTGTTGAAAACATTTTAAGATATCCCTGAATGTAATGCGATATTTAGGATTAACCATATACAAACGCCTACCTTGGCTTGCGTGCAAGTTGAATTGGCACTCGAAAAGAAGCCCGGGGGAGTTTTACATCGTATCATTAAAACGGCTGTGTTGTTGTTGTAATTTTTCTGTAAACTTTTATTTTAGAAAATTGGCTTAAAAAACCAAAAATATTTTCCGTTGAACACCTCACTATACATTGCATACTTTAAGGGGCATACTACCCTGATCATTAGAGTTTTGAATTTTCCCCTTAAAACATACAAAAATTTACTTTGGCTGTTTTTATTCTTCTTCTTCTTTAAATGGTCATCTAACCGCCTGGGCGATTTTGACCGTCCAACATAGCTCGCCAGTCGTTTCTTCGTTGCGCCAACTGGAGCCAATTGGAAACACCGCGGGATCGCAAATCGGTCTCCACTTGGCCCTTCCATCGGAGTGGTGGTCTCCCTCTTCCTCTGCTTCCACCGGCGGGTGCCGATAAGAATACCTTCTGGGCTGGAGCATCTTCGCTCATTCGCACTACGTGGCCTAGCCAGCGAAGCCGCTGTGTTTTAATTCGCTGAACTATGTCGGCGTCTGCGTAAAGCTCATACAGCTCATCATTAAATCTTCTTCGGTACTCGCCGTCGCCAACGCGTAGAGGTCCACAAATCTTTCGAAGAACCTTTCTCTCGAATACTCCCAGAGCCGCCTCATCAGATGTTGTTAGTGTCCACGCTTCTGCACCATATAGCAGGACGGGTGCGATGAGTGACTTGTAGAGTGTTATTTTCGTTCGTCGAGAGAGGACTTTACTTTTCAATTGCCTACTCAGTCCGAAGTAGCATTTGTTTGCAAGAGTAATTCTTCGTCGGATTTCTAGGCTAACATTATTGTTGGTATTAATGCTGGTTCCCAGGTAAACGAAGTCCTTTACTATTTCAAAATTATTGCTGCCAACAGTGACTTGGTTGCCAAGGCGCGAATGCGCTGACTCTTTGCATGATGACAGAAGGTACTTCGTTTTACCCTCGCTCACCACCAATCCCATTTTCTCCGCTTCTTTTTCTAATTTGGAGTAAGCAGAAGTTACGGCGCGGTTGTTAAGGCCAATGATATCAATATCGTCAGCATATGACAACAGTTGCACGCTTTTATAAAATATTGTCCAGCGCGGTTAAGTTCTGCAGCTTGTATTATTTTCTCCAGCATTAAATTAAAGAAATCATACGATAGGGGGTCACCCTGTCTGAAACCTCGTTTAGTTTCGAACGGCTCGGAGAGGTACTTCCCAATTCTGACCGAGCTGGCGGTGTTGCTCAAGGTCATTTTGCATAGCCGTATAAGTTTTGCGGGGAAACCAAATTCAGACATAGCGGCATATAGGCAGCTCCTTTTCGTGCTATCGAAAGCGGCTTTAAAATCAACAAAGAGGTGATGTGTGTCGATTCTCTTTTCACGGGTTTTTTCCAAGATTTGGCGTATTGTAAAAATCTGGTCGATGGTAGATTTACCAGGTCTGAAGCCACACTGATAAGGGCCAATCAGTCTGTTCACATCAGGCTTCAGTCTTTCGCACAATACGCTTGATAGGACCTTATATGCGATATTCAAAAGGCTGATTCCGCGATAGTTGGCGCAGTTTGCAGGATCGCCCTTCTTGTGGATTGGGCAGAGAACACTTAGATTCCAATCTTCAGGCATGCATTCATCCGACCATATTCTGCATAGAAGCTGATGCATGCGCCTTACCAGCTCCTCGCCTCCGTGTTTGAATAGCTCAGCAGGCAAACCATCAGCGCCAGCTGCTTTATTGTTTTTCAATCGGGATATTGCTATTCGCACCTCATTATAGTCGGGTTGTGGAACGTCAATTCCATTATCTTCGATTGTGGGCTCGGGTTCGGCATCTTCTCTGGTTTCTTGCTCAGTTTCTCCATTTAAAAGGGCAGAGAAGTGATCCCTCCATATTCTGAGTGCTCTCTGAACATCGGCCACCAGGTCGCCGTTCTCATTCTTACAGGAGTTTGCCCCGGGTTTAAAACCTTCTGTCATTCGCCGAATTTTTTGATAGAATTTTCGGGCATTATTCCCTTTGGCCAGCATCTTAAGCTCCTTTATTTCACGCTTTTCTGCCTCTCTTTTTTTCGCCCGGAAAAGCTGCCTCGCTTCCCTCTTCAACTCGCGGTAGTGTTCACACACACTCCTCGTTGCATTCGATACATAATTTAATATCGGCAGTCAAGCCAAAATTAAAAATGTACGACAATTGCTGGTTAATAGGGTTAAAAAAAGCGCATAAAATTACTTTTATAGGACATTTGAAATCGTTGCACGTCAACCTCAATACCAATTACCAACGACAGTAAGACAAACGTGAAAGCGCATGCGCAACACTATTACCTACTATTCAGACATTCAGGTCTAAAGAACAAAGCAATTATCTATTATTGATGTGAATATGTGAGCGCTATTTGCAACAACAACAATAATATATTCTCACAAGTACATAAACCTAAAAGTATGCAACAAAAAGTCAGCAAAGTTATAAAAATAGCAACTAAAACACTTTAACTGTTACAATAAATCAATAATAAAAGCAATCAATCGCTGTGGCAACCAATAACAAAAATTTTGCAACAAAAACAATGTAAGTGTAAGGTTGCATTAAAGTAGCATGCGGTCATATATGTACATGTGTATGTACATGCAACCCACTTAAATACATATGTATGATAATATCAAATTGCAACATTTAAGCCGCAAACAACAAAAACCATAAGTATTTTATGAACAACCCAGTCAACATTTTAGTTTCGTTTTAAACAAATAAGTGGTGATGCATTTGTGTAAAATATTTTTGAATTTAGATAACGGCGGCCGCCGTGGTGTGAAGGTAGTGTTGCCGGCCTACCACACCGAAGGTCCATGGTTCGAGCCCTGGTACAGGTAACATCAAAAGTGATTTGAAAAAAAAAAAAAGTTTTTCAAAACGGGGTCGCCCCTCGGCAGTGGTTTGGCAAACTCTCCGAGTGTATTTCTGCCATGACAGGCTTCTCAGCAAAAATTCGTCTCCATTGTAGATGCCGTTCGGAGTCGGCAAAAAACTGTAGGTCCCACCAATTTGTAGGGAAAATTCAAATCGGCACACCACAAATTGGAAGAGAAGCTTGGCGCAAAAATCTCTTAGGAGGTTTATGATGATATACCTGTTGTATATCGCGCCATACAGATAGACAGAAATAAATAGTTGGCGCGATATATACCTCCGAGGAGATCAAGGCCGAATAAGATTCTCAAATAATATTTCGTTTATTGTATTCTTGGGTCGCTCGGCTATAATGTTACGTAAGGATAACGAAAGCAGCCGGGTGATCAAAGCGTTCAATAGTACAAACAATCAGATAATAAAAACAGTGTTCTCTTCAGACCGAATTTAAACTAGCCCTTAGCCAAACAGTGTAAAATGTTAGGGTCGAAACTCAGGTTGGTCATGTTAGTTGAATATCAAAAATTAAATGTATAAACTACTACGAAGTGTTGGCCTAAACATTTGCTAAAAATTTCGAAATGGCTCACTTGATTGTAAATAAAAGCATCTGTATTTCAACAAAAAAACTTTAAATTTAGTTTTTGATTTTTCAACCACATAAAAATCGTGTTGCTAATATAAAAGAAATAAAGCTATGGGCAAATTCATGCCTTCCCTAGTGAAAAAGGGTTTCTGAATATTCAGAACCTTTCGTGCTCATCATGCACGGTATTAAATTATTCATCAGAATCGATATGGATATAGACCTCCAAAGTATCAATATTATTAGCATGGAAAAAGAAATCGACTGAGCCAGTTAAATCAGTTCGCCCGTTTGCGCTATAGCAATATGGTGTATCGATATCTATTTGATCACATTTGTTGTTGAAAATAGACAAAAACATGAAAACCTTTTCTATGTCAGAATATCGAAAAAATTTAATAACATATTAAATAATACTGTTAAGCTTTTGAAACTTAATATATATTCATCAAAATATAGATAGGGTAACCCTGCAAAAAATCGTGTGACTTGTCCCTTAAGAGAGTGGTCCACCATGAATACCTCTTAATTTTTGTAGCATATTTTAGGCATACAAAGAGGAACCTTGTGAACATAGTTGAGATAAGTTTATTTTAAGTTTGTGTAACATGCTCATAGGCTTGAAAGTGGACCTGTTCTGCAGTACCCGTTTAGGTATAAAAGGTTTCATTCAGTCTCCTCAAAGGACATGCTTACGAAAAAAAAACCATGTAAAGATATCAACTACAGCACTAGCTTCTTTTGGAATCATCTCTGATGCCTTTCAGACCATTTTGCTGATCGCGCACAAAGTGTCAGAAAGTAAAATCATTTTGCCTCGCCCATCGGTTTTTGAGAAAACTAAACGAAATCTTATAAAAGCTGCAGCTTCTCTTGAAAATATTGCATATAGTCTCACAACTCAGTGACCTGACGAACACCAATTATCATTTTACCGAAACCGTAACGTCGGTACAGTGGCAGTATCCTGCCCGGCTATCCCAAAAGTAAAATAAATTTTTTTTTTCAAAACCTATTCTTCTTTTGAAAGTAGTCGACAAAACGTCTGTGTGCATTTCTTCGAAGAAAAAGCTTCTCAGAAAAAATTCATCTGCGACCTTTTAAGGCCATCTTAGAGGATGCCATGAGAAGTCGGCATAACTGACTCAGGGCCCGCTAATGACTGGGATACAATTTTAAATAGCGCATCACAATTTAGAGGAAGGCCTAATTCTTCATCTCCTTAGCGATTCATATTATTTTATTATTCAACACCGTAACATTCGCTGTAAAATAGTTTTTCGTATTACTTTTAGTGAAAGAACTCGTACAAAAATTCTTGTTTTGGTTCGTTTCGGTAAATTGGTAGTTAGTACACGTGCCTGCAGGAGATCTACTTGTTAAGTATCTGTACACATGATCCCAACTATTCCGTTATAGGCATAGTAATGACGTGCAACTCGATGGTTGATCTACGGATATGATGCCTCTCACCTCTCATTACCCATCTTATTCTTCCTTACGGAAGGAGGGGTGACATGGCCTCTATGTGCTTGCTACTTATGGATTACAGAACTCTTTTATATTTGTTGCTTCTTTCAGGGTCTGCTCCAAATGGTTTCGTTTTACTTCTTCAGTAGGAATGTTCTACTATTTCGTTCTGTGCACAGACCAAGACTACTGTTACTTTTTCGTAGTCTTGCGATTTAAGGCTAAAGTTATTATCACCGTATATTTTGTCGAAAGTTAACCTTAACTCTGTTGAACGATTTTTAATCCAGCCTTTTTGGCTGAACTTTGGCTTGCACAGTATTAGCGCTTTTATTTTCCCTTCTTTTCATGCTTGTTGGGTTTATAGCACATATTCGTGCAAATCATACATAATTTATGTGTCGAGCAAAAATCAATGTAAAACAAAAGGGGTTATCTTAAAATTACATACATATATATAGAGGAAATAGAAAAGGTTTGTGCGAAGAGAAGAAAAACTAAACAATTTTCATACTCGCCTGTATGTTAAAGGATGACTAGTTTAAGTATTTTAACAGCAGACAAA